>CM061237.1:135812797-138212797 GCA_030848705.1 Heracleum sosnowskyi
TAATTCTCGAGTTCTCAAAAGCATTATAATGGCGTCTTCATCATTCATGAACAAACAAACAGTAATTCATGATATTACTTTTGCCACTAATAACTTTGTAGCCATACTAGACCATCAAGAATTGCCTACTGAGTTCCATATAATTCAAGATTTTCTTACTTCAAGCCCATTGAAGTATGCTTTAACAGAGCCTGCAAGTGTTTCTTTTAAGTCTGTAATGCAGGTTTGGAACACAGTTGTTTTTGGTCAAAGTTCTACAGGAACCATTCTGATGCAGTTCGAATCAAATGGGGTAACTCATCATGTCACCCCTGCTGTTATTGAAGAGGCATTGCATTTGCCTATTCTGGGTGAAAAAGTTCCTAGGGTGATTTCAGACTCTGCTCTATTTGAGTTTGTCAAGAAACTGGGCTACAATGGAGAAGTAAAGAGATATGGAAATCTCTTTAGGACAAAGCTTAAGAAGGAATGGAATTTCTTCTTTGATACAATCAGCCGCTGTTTCCTGAACAAGACATCAAATTTTGATGCTCTTCCATCAGGATCTCTTAAAATTGGGTACTCTCTTATCCATTCTACAGTGTTTGATTATGGGTCTTTTATCTTAAAAGCTTTAAGTGATAGGAAATCAGATAAGTTGGGTTCTGTCTGTTTTCTTAGATTTTTACAGTTGATATTTAATCACTTTTGTCCTAATGTTGTTTTTGAGGATGATGTAGTTCTACCAATCTGTAGAATTACTGAGAATAATATTAAGTCCTTAGTCAACAGTGATAAGGCAAATGGTTTCATAGGAAATGCTTTTATTCCTGATGAGGTTAGGTTTTTCTTACATCAGAAAATGCCTACTCGTTATGGACTACTTTCTAATGCTATGGTATAAGGACCAACCCACCTTGTTCCTGACACAAGCATGCAACCTAAACAGTCTAAACAGTTACCAACCACCTCTACTGTCTCTCAAAAGACTTTAGTTGTAAAATCAAAGAAATCAGCTAGAACTGATGTGTCTGGAAGGCAATCAGGTTCAAAGGATTTTTCCTCTACACCACTCACTAAAAAGAAGTTACAAGGGGGTGTACAAGGGGTCCTGGTCAAGAAAGCTGATAAGGTTGCTAAGGATGTTCCTGTGAAAAGGAAGTTAAGGTTGATTGATGAAAATGATTTAGAGGATGACTTACCTATATCCTCTGTGATGAATGTGAACAAGGAAGTTGCTGATACTGCTACTAAAGCTGTGGTACCTTCATCAAAACCACAAAAGACAAGGAAATTATCAAAGAGCAGGTATCATATTCCTTTGACAGTGCAAATGAAGGATACTGATATTCAGACATCAAATCCTGATGTTAGTATTCCTGATGCAGCAACAAAAGTTGTCTCTATATCAGACTCTCCAGCCTCTCCATCTCAGATTAGAGGACATTCTTGGGAGAAGGTTTCTACAACTGCTTCCTTGGTTGGTCTTACACCTACATCAAAGAAAAAGAGGAATGCAGAAGAGTTAGTCTATCAGAGACAGAAGAAGCTGAAAGGATCAAGCCCACAAGAACCTGAATTTCAGAGTAATTCAGCAGCTACTGTTGATCCTGCCACACAAGAACCACTCAATCAAAGTTTGGGTGAAGGCTTAGCTAGTGGAATGGTCACACAAGAACCATTTTCTCAAAGGGAGAATGAAGACATCAACATTCCAGCTACACAAGAACCATCTTCTCAAAGTGAAGATGCAGGCAAAGCTACAGCTTCTGTTGAAAGATTGGTCGAGAACATTGTCAATGAGGGAAGCACACAAGAACCTTTAGCTCAAAGTGTTGAAGCAGCTTCTGAACCTCAAGCTCCACAAGAACCATTGGTAGCAAATACTGATGCACGCATATCAAATCCTGACGATGTTCATCCTGACGTTAGTGGTGCTCCTGATACTGAGCCTATTTTGATACAGCCACTTCGTTCAAGACCAATGGATCATCCTATCTCAGAATCTCAGGATAAACTGAAAGGTATTGCAATTCCTGATCCTGATAAATCTCATGGTTCTGATGATGATAATTCTGATGATGATAGTGATGATGATAATGAGAATAGAAAAGAGAAGGAACAGCTTGCTACAGCACTCACGATTAGTCTTGGAACTAATTTTGGTTCATCAAGTACATATATGGCTAGCAATGCTTTCACTGGGAAAGATCAGAGACAAGATTTTTCTACTCCTTCCTTTGATCCTGCAGAGGCATTTAGACAGAATGAATGGAACAATTCATGGCACCAATCTGATGAATCTATCAGTTTTTCTTCTGCTATTGAACATGCCTATAATGCAGTGAAGTCTATAGAGAATCAAGACTTGAAGAATCATCTGAAGGCTACAACTCTGTTATCCAAAAGCCTGAAAAGTGAGATTGATTCTATCAAGGGTTCAACTGAAAAAGTGAGGACTGATATCTTTAATAATTTTACAAAGGTGCCTACTACTTTTCAACTAAGGGTAGTGGAATCCCAAGTGAAATCTGTTGTTTCAGAACAAACCTCCATCAAACAACGAATTGATTCTCTGGATACTAAGATAACTGAAATTCAAGCCTCTCTTTCCTTAATTTTGCAATTATTGTCAAATCCTGATGTCAAAAAGGGGGAGAAGGTTATTCAGACAAAATGTACACCTGATCTAGTATTAAGAAATAATGATGATGATACTGGAGATGATGGTGGTGACAAAGCGATACAAGGAGAAACCTCTGATGCTGTTGTTATGAAGACAATCCAAACTTCTCAAAGTCAAACAACGCAGTCACCTCATGTTTCTGATTCTGGAGTTAAGACAGTAAGAACATTGGTGCAATCTCAGATCCTGACGGAAGATCAAATCCTGACACCTGGTCATGGACAAATTCTTGCTACAATTCCTGAAGGTGATGAAGATGTGATTATTGATAATCCTGAAGATGCATCAAATTTATTCCAGAAGTTTTCTACAAAAGACGGCAGAATTGTTACTCTATATCACACTGATAAAAGAGTTCAACAATTATATGCAAGAAAAGCACTCTCTACAGCAAGTGAAGAATATCCAGATCTCTCACATGAAGAATTCTTGAGACTACAAAAAGAGACAATGGAAAGCTATACTGCTCCTGCTAGAGGTAGAGGAAGCAGAGGTAGGAGAGGTGCTAGAAGAAGTAAAAGAGGTTCTTCAACTCAAATAGTACCTAGACAGACAAGGTCTAGAGGGTTAAGAATTGAAGAAATTCCTGAACCTATTCAAACTCTAGTAGTTCCTGACAGATCTACTTTTGGTGATGATGGAATTGTTGAAGAAGAACCTGAATTGAGAAGAAAATCAAGTAAATCAACTCTCAGCAATACAAATCAAATTGAAGATTCTAATCCTGACAATATTCAAGATCCTGACGAATCTGAAATTCTGCAAGAGGTTGATTTGATAATCTTATCTACTGTTGTTGATTGTCACAACAAAGAAGTAGATGAAGAAGAAGAAGCCAGAAGAAGAGATATTACAAAGAGAACAAATGAAGATTTTAATCTCTATCTACAAAGGCTTAAAGTTTCAAATGAAAGAAAATGGAGAAATTCAAGCAGACAAGAATCTTTACTTGAAAGAAGCTACGCTCGTGAAAAGGAGAAATACAAGAAGTGGAAACATATTAGCACATTAAGTTGTGATACACCTATCAATTTTCAGTCTGGTGGAATTATTACAAGCGCTTCAAGTGTTGTTGATTTGTCTGATATGGCTAGATCAAAAACACTCTGGTTAAAGATGTTTTCAAATCTGAAGCAATTGTCAAGTAATTCAAGAGGAGGTATTGGACACAGAGATGGTGAATATCTGAATATGTCATATGTTGATCCTTACTCCTTGACAGAAATTGGAGGTACTCTAACTTCTGAAAACCTGAACAATTTATTAGCTGTTGATATAGTTATAGATTGTCATGATGGTTCTGAAAAGAAAGAAAAGCTTCTGTACTTCATGAAAGATGGTAGTGTGAAGATTCTATCTATTCAAGATCTGCTGATGAAAACTACATAGGAACTGAAATATGTTCACTATCTGTTAAGATGGAAGAACCAAGTGTACAAAGTATGGGCTGACATGATTTTGTCAACTATAAGAAGAAGACTGGACGGAAACAGTAATTTCGATGGTAATTATACTCCCATGTACTTAAATCAAAGAGGTCAGGATGTGGAAATGCAAAGGGGTACTGCTGTTAAAGAAGTAAATTTTGGCATGACTCATCTTTCTCTCAATCCTGATGGGAAGGAAATTGCTTATCTTTTGCTTGAAGAGCACAGTCTACAAAGAAACTCCATACAGAATCTCAGAGCAGCTATCTACCAGATTAATGAGGAAGATGAAGAACTCAGAAATCTTAAGGAAAGACTGATTCAAATTCTTGAAGAAAAAGAAGAAAGTTTATTATCCAATTTCTTGAAGATGAATCTGTTCTATCAAAAAGCTTAAAACAGATAAGTTGTTTCTGAAGATGCTTGTACATTTTGATACATGTTTTTGACATCATTGAATATTTTGAATCTATACTTTATTTCACAAAGTATGAGATTGGGGGAGATTGTTAGATCAGAATTCAATGATCATCAGAAGCTAGACTCAACTGATCAGGATTGCTGACGTCATCAGTATTGCATGGTCATCAGTATTTGATCAAGCGTCAGTATCTTATTGATCATCAGGATTCCTACTCAGACTATGATCAGGTTTGATCATCAGGACTTGAAGCTGATCAGGATTCCTACTTCGAGTTATATTTGGAGTCTAGATAAACATGGAAGTTTGTTCCTGGTTTGTAGAATGCAGCTATCGATTAAAGATAGGTTTCTATCTTTGTTATGATTAGGACTTATCTTGTTATTGATAGAGAAGCTGTGTGCACTATATAAACACAGTTTTGGTTTCAATTTATGTATTCATTCGAGAGAGAACATAATCGGAGGAGAAGCTCTTAAGAACAGAATTTCTTGAGAGAGTTTTTGTAAGCTAGCAGCTCTTAAGAACATCAGAATTTCTTAAGAGAGTTTGTAACAGTTTTATATCAAAGTTAATAAAGCTGTTATTGTTATTGTTATTGATCTTTCATATTTGTGTTATATAAAGTCGAGAATCTTATACAATTGTATTCAACCCCCTTCTACAATTGTTATTTACTGGGCAACAGAAAATGTTAGAATCATTGATGAAATGACTGAACTTAAGAAAAGAAATGATCACCTAGAAGCTGAATTAATCTTTATGTTCGAGACTCAAGCAATGTGTGAAAGACTCAAAGAAGTAGAAATTGAACAAATGATTAAGTACGATGCTTTAGAGAAAGAACTTGAAAAGGAAAGAGAACAAATAAAGGTGTGGACACACTCTGGTAAAAAAAACTCATGTAATAATGAGAATAAAAACTGGAAAGAATGTCTAGGGTATAATACTAAAAATAGCAAAGAAGACGAGGAAGTTACCTATTCCACACCTGTAAAATTTGTACCAAGAAGTGAGATTAAAGTAAACTCAATCTTTGAAAAAGGATCTACTTCAAACAATGAGTCTACCTTCAATACACCCGTTAAGAAAGATGTTAAAAGAGTTAACAAAGAAAAGAATATAGGTTTGTTGTCTTCTAGTCAGTTAAAAAAGAAGTTAAATAAAAGTAACAACCACTGTTAAGAAGAAAGAACCTAAATGAAATAGAAATGGAAAACATAGGATAAACAAGTCTAACAACTATAAGTATGTTCCTAATGCACCTAGGAAGACTTGTCATAATTGTGGTAATACTAATCATCTTGTTATTGACTGCAGGAAGAATAAAAAGAAGAGTTCTGATATTCTTATGTCTGATTCTCGGAATAGAAAAGTTAGTTATATGTCACAAAATCTGTTAGATCGGGATTCAATGATCATCAGTATCTGGACTACCGGTCAGGATTGTGATAGTGATGTCATCGGGATTTCACATCGTCAGTATCAGGATTGCTATCAGGACTAAGATCAGGATTGGAAGTTGATCAGTATTACTTCAAGATAACTATCGAGTCCAGAAAAATAAGGAAGGTTGATTTGTCGGTTCCTAGTTTATAGGAATGCAGCTGTCGGTTAGGATATGTATCAATATAGTTTGTAATTGATTTAAACATATCTTGTAATTAATAGAGTATATGTGTGATATATAAACACAGTTTAGGTTTGACATATTGCAATCGCATACACGAGTATTCTTGTAACCTAGCAGCTTTCAATAACATCAGAATTTCTTGAGAGAGTTTTGTAACAGTTTTATATCAGAATTAATAAAGTTGTTATTATTTTCATATTTGTGTTTATTAAGTCAAGAATCTTATACAATTATATTCAACCCCCTTCTACAATTGTTAATTACTGGGCAACAATTGGTATCAGAGCAAACTGATTTAATTTAAATCAGAAACGATCTAAGATGTCGACAACCAAGTATGAAAGCATGAAGATTCCCATCCTGAAGAAAACTGAATACCCTATATAGAGGGTAAAGATGTTGATGTACCTGGAAGCTACAGATCCTGATTATCCGGACATGATCCATGATGGACCATACATCCCTAAGAGAATTGTTGGTCAAACAGATAATGTCCCTGAGCACTATGTGATCAAGGTAAAGAGTGAGTGGACACCAGAAGAGAAGGCTCATGTTCTCAAGGATGCAAAGGTAAAGAATATTTTGCATAATAGTCTTGATGTTGTCATGTCAAACATGGTGATTGCATGCAAGTCCGCAAAGGAAATTTGGGACACCTTGGAAACTCAATACCAAGGATCTGCATCTGTCAAGAAGAACAGAAGGGATCTAATGATTCAAGAGTATGAACAGTTCGATGCAAGACCTGATGAGAGCCTTACTGACATGTATGATAGATTCATGTCACTGCTGAATAATCTGTTAGATCAGGATTCAATGATCATCAGGATCTAGACTCAACTGATCAGGATTGCGGACGTCATCAGTATTGCATGGTCATCAGTATTTTCTCAAAGCGTCAGTATCAGGATTATCATCAGGATCTACATCAGGACTGGGATCAGGATTGATCATCAGGACTTGAAGCTGATCAGGATTCCTACGTAGAATTATATTTGGAGTCTAGTTAAATAAGGAAGTTTATTTTGTCGGTTCCTTATTTATAGTAATGAAGCTATCAATTTAGGATAGGTTTCAATCTTTGTAATTGATTAGGACTTATCATGTAATTGATAGAGAAGTTGTGTAGTATATAAACACAGTTTAGGTTTTGATTTTTATCGATCACATACACGAGTATCTTTGTAACCTAGAAGCTCTCAAGAACATCAAAATTTCTTGAGAGAGTTTGTAACAGTTTTATATCAGATTTAATAAAGCTGTTATTATTCTTTCATATTTGTGATATATACTTTAATAAGTCGAGAATCTTATACAATTGTATTCAACCCCCCTTCTACAATTGTTATTTACTGGGCAACAATTGGTATCAGAGCAAACTGATTTAAATTTGAATCAGATACGATCTAAGATGTCGACAAAGTATGAAAGTATGAAAATTCCCATCCTGAAGAAATCTGAATATCCAACATGGAAGGTAAAGATGCCGATGTACCTAGAGGCTATGGATCCTGACTGTTTGGATAGGATTCATGATGGACCATATATTCCTACAAGAATAATTGGACAAACAGAGACTGTACCTGAACACTATGTGGTCAAAGCAAAAAGTGAATGGACTCCAGAAGAGAAAGCTGACGTTCTCAGGGATGCTAAGATAAAGAATATTCTGCACAACAGTCTTGATGCTGTCATGTCTAACAGGGTGATTGCATGCAAATCTGCAAAAGAAATTTGGGACACTTTGGAAACTCAATGCCAAGGATCTGCATCTGTCAAGAAAAACAGAAGGGCTCTACTTATTCAAGAGTATGAACAATTTGATGCAAGACCTGATGAGAGCCTAACTGACATGTATGATAGATTTCTGACACTCTTGAACAATCTATCACTAGTAGGCAAAGAGTATGTATCTGAAGATTCTAATACCAAGTTTCTGAGAGCTTTACCAGAAGAATGGGATACACAAACATCAATCATTAGGCATCAGTATGATCTAAATACTGTGTCTCTTGATGAAGTATATGGGATGCTGAGAACCTATGATCTTGAGGTTCAACAAAGGAAGAATAAGAAAAGCAGCAAGGCAAAATCCATTGCCTTGAATGTAGAGGCTAAATCAAAAGGAAAAGCTGTGGAGGTTTCTAGAAGGAAATCAAGAATATTTGAGTCAGATACTGATGACTCATCATCAGATACTGATGGCGATCCTGATGCCAATACTGATGATGATTCTTCTGACTCAGACATGGAAGAGATGGTTGCTATGATAGTCAAAGGCTTCAAAAAGATGAAGTTCAGGAAGGCTAGAAGGCAAGGCAACTTCCAGAAAAAGACCTTCAATGCTGACAAAGACAAGTATAACAAGAAGGACAACAAAAGTGGCAAATTTGACAAGTCAAAGGTTAGATGCTACAAGTGTAATGGAATGGGGCACTTTGCAACTGAGTGTAAGAAGGCTAAAGCACTCATTAATTCAATCAAGGATTGGATGGACTCTTCCTCAGAATCTGATACTGAGGTGGTCAACTATGCCCTAATGGCCAATACTGATGATACAGATGTTCCTGATGATAAGGTACTAAATATTGTCTTTGATTTTGATACTGATAATGCTTCTGAGTTAAGACGTTTTCTAAAGTCATTACATATTAGCTTTAGAAGTCAAACTGCTGAGAATACTAGGATCTTATCTGAGATGTTTGAACTTAGAAAAAGGAATGAGCATCTAGAAGCTGAATTTTCTCATATACAAAAAGTACAGATAGAATGTTATAATGCTAAACACATGTATTTAGAGAAGAAAATTAAATGTACTGCCCTTGAAAAGGAACTTGAGGATGCTAAAGAGAAAATCAGAACCTGGACAGATTCTGGAAGGAAATTTCATGAAATTAATACTTCTAAGAATTGGAAAGAATGTCTAGGTTATAAGTCAGATGAAGATAAGAAATTGAAGGAGAAAGTTGTAATTGATGAGACAGTAAGTCCAATGACCTATAGACATGTTATAGACAAGACCAAATCAAAGATTAAGCCTGTTAAATTTGTATTTGGTAATGATCCCAATTCTACTTTTGAAAAGGGATCTACTTCTGAAAACTCGGTCTCTTATGTGAAGTCTAAACCTGTCAAGAAAACTGAAAAGAAAAATATAGGTTTATTGTCTCAGAAACAACTTAGGGAAAAAGTTAGTGATGCTATTGGTAAACAAAATCTACCAACTGTCAAGAGAAACAGGAATGGTAAAGTTGGGATTAATAAAGAGAATAACTATAGGTTTATCCCAAATGCACCTAGAAAATGTTGCTTTAACTGTGGAAACTCTAATCATCTTGCTATTGATTGCAGGAAGAGTAAAAAGAAAGTTACTGAAATTCCTAAGTCTGATGTTAGGAGTAGATCAGTATTTTATAAACCACAGAAGTCCTGTTTTCATTGTGGTAGTAAATGGCATTCTATTTATACTTGTGAAGAGTACCATGATTTGTAATATAACTTTTATGATCCTTTACCTAAATTCAATAAAAGTACAAATTCTGGTAAATCTAAGAATGTCAATGTGAAGCATGCTTTTGTTAATACTGATACTGACAAAGCAAATCCCGATGGAGTTAATCCTGTCAGGACTGCTAAAATCAGAAAGTCTTCTGCTGCTAAATTTAATAAAATGCATGGAAAAGGAACCCAACAAGTGTGGGTTCCTAAACATTCTAACTAGTGGATTGTTATTCTGATTACAGGGAAAAAGGAAAAATGTGTTAGTCATGGATAGTGGATGTTCTGTGCATATGACTGGAAATAAAGCCCTGTTATCAGAATATGAGGAAAAAGCTGGCCCAACTGTGTCTTATGGAGATGGCAACATTGGATAAACTTTGGGATATGGCAATATAATCATTGGCAATGTCATCATTGAAAAAGTAGCTCTAGTGAAGGGACTAAAACACAACCTGTTGAGTATTAGTCAAATCACTGACAGAGGTTATCATGTCAACTTCTATTCCACTCATTGTGAAGTAGTCAGCAAAGCATCAGGAAAAGTTGCACTCACTGGCTACAGGCATGGTAACATTTATGAAGCCAACATTCTCTCAAATACTGATGGCTCCCCTACTTGTCTCATCAGTAAAGCATCAATAGATGAAAGTTGGAATTGGCATAAGAAGCTTTCTCATCTCAACTTCAGCAATATCAATGAGTTGGTTAAGAAAGATTTAGTGAGAGGATTACCTAAAGCTTTGTATACTCCTGATGGACTCTGTGATGCTTGTCAAAAGGCCAAACAAAGAAGGACATCATTCAAGAGTAAATCAGAATCCTCAATTGGAGAACCATATCACATGTTGCATCTTGATCTATTTGGTCCAGTCAACATTATGTCCATCAGTAAGAAAAGGTACACTCTTGTAATTGTTGATGAATATTCTAGATTCACCTGGGTGTATTTTCTGCACAGAAAAGATGAAACTCCTGAAATACTGTTGGATCATGTGAGAATGATTGAGACAACCACAAAGTACAAAGTCAAGATACTGAGGAGTGATAATGGTACTGAGTTTAAGAACTCAAAGATGGAAGAGTTCTGCAAATACAAAGGAATTTTTCAACAATTCTCTGCTCCTGGCACACCTCAGCAAAATGGAGTAGTTGAAAGGAAAAATAGAACTCTTATTGAAGCTGGCAGAACTATGTTGGAAGAGGCTAAATTACCTACATATTTCTGGGCAGAAGCAGTCAACACAACATGTTATACACAAAATCTAACTTTGATAAACAGACATGGTGTAACTCCCTATCAAATGCTCAAGGATAAGAAACCTAGTTTGAAGCATCTGCATGTGTTTGGTTGTAAGTGTTTTGTTCTCAGAACTCATCCGAAACAGCTAGGGAAATTTGAAACAAAGGCTGATGAGGGAATTTTCATTGGCTATCCTGCATCAAGAGCCTTTAGAGTTTTTAATTTGAGAACAAGGACTGTCATGGAGTCAATACATGTATCTTTTGATAAGAAGATAATTGGATTGAATGAAGACTCACATGATAGATTGGTTTTTGAAAATGAAGCTACCAAGGAACCTGAAGAACATGAATCAGATCCTGACAGTTCATCATATACGGATGGGTCATCAAATCCTGATGACTCACCAAATCCTGATGATACTCCAAATCCTGATGCAGCACCAAATTCTGATAGTGCTAATACTGATGATACAAATAGTGGTGATACATCTAGTAGTGCAAATGTTGAGGGGGAGCAACAACAGACTGTTACTGATACTGAAACAACTCAATCATCAAGATAGGATTCCTCAGATATTGATTCAAGTGACAATCCTGATAATCCATCAGGAGGAGACAACAACAATTCAGGGGGAGCTTCTACTGATTCAAACTCTTTTAATGAAAGCAACAATCCAGAGGGAGCATCCACTTCAAGGAATGATTTACCACCAGCTAGGAAATGGACCAAAAGCCATACTCCTGATTTGATAATTGGGGATCCTGATGCAGATGTTAAGACAAGAAGTGCAACTCAAAATGAATGTCTCTAATATCATAACTTTCTATCCAATGAGGAACCTAAGAAAGTTAAAGATGCACTTAAGGATGCTGATTGGGTTACTGCAATGCAAGAAGAGTTGAATGAATTTGAAAGGAATGAAGTCTGTAACTAGTACCAAAACCAAAGAACAGGTATATTGTTGGTACAAAGTGGGTATTCGAAAACAAGACAGATTCAGATGGTGTAATTATCAGAAATAAAGCAAGGCTAGTTGCGAAGGGGTATTCTCAACAAGAAGGAATTGACTATAATGAAACTTTTGCTCCTGTTGCATGACTAGAAGTCATCAGTATCTTTCTGGCATATGCAGCCCACAAGAAATTTAAGGTTTTCCAGATGGATGTGAAAAGTGTTTTCTTAAATGGTGAATTGGAGGAAGAAGTTTATGTTGAACAACCTCTTGGTTTCATTGATCCAAAATATGCAAATCATGTTTACGTATTGGATAAAGCACTTTATGGACTAAAGCAAGCTCCAAGAGCCTAGTATGAAACCCTAGCTCAATTCTTACTGGAAAGTGGATTCAAAAGAGCTTATGCAGTCTAGATATCAAATGAGCATGATGGGAGAAATGAGTTACTTTCTTGGTCTCCAAGTTAAACAGACTGATGATGGCATCTTTATCAATCAGTCAAAGTATACCAGGAATTTATTGAAAAGGTTTAACATGCAAGATAGTGCAACTACAAGTACTCCCATAGCTACAGCTACCAAACTTGATCATGATCAAGGTACTGAGGTAGATGTAACTCACTATAGGGGAATGATTGGCTCACTCTTATATCTCACTGCAAGTAGACCAGATATCATGTATGCAACCTGTCTTTGTGCAAGATTTCAAGCAAATCCCAGGGAACCACATCTGATTGCAGTTAAAAGGATTTTCAGATATCTTAAGGGCACTCCTTCACTTGGCCTTTGGTATGCTAGAGAATCAGATTTTGGTTTGTGTGGTTATTCTGATGCTGATTTTGCAGGGTGCAAAATAGACAGGAAAAGCACTTCAGGAAGCTGTCAGTTTTTGGGTAGTAGGCTAGTTTCTTGGTTCATTAAAAAGTAAAAGTCTATCTCTACATCAACTGTAGAAGCTGAGTACATTGCTGCAGGAAGTTGTTGTGCTCAGATAATGTGGATGAGAAATCAGTTGTTAGATTATGGCATGTCATACTCCAAAATCCCTATTTATTGTGATAACCAAAGTGCTATTGCAAAGACAGGAAATCCAGTTCAACATTCTCTTACTAAACACATCAGTATCAGATATCACTTCATAAGAGAACAAGTACTGGAAGGAACAATTGAACTGCATTTTGTTCCTACTGATCAACAACTAGCTGATATATTCACCAAGCCACCGCCTGAAGCTACTTTCAACAAATTGGTGAATGAACTTGGAATGATGAACTTTGAGAATTACTGAGGAAAGCATCAGAGAGCAAGTCCTGATGACTATCAAATCCTGATGGTCATTCAGCAAGGTATGTAATTTTGATCAAATACTGATATGACAAAATCCTGACAGGAAGTCAACTGGTCAATCCTAATGGACAGGTCAACATTTCTAATTTTCTTATTTTGTGCCTAATTTTCTGTCAATATTTAATAGGAAACGTTTGAGTTTTAGTTGGACAACTGTATGTGCGTGTGTGTCACACTGATAGATATATACATATAAATACACATAAAAAGCGGTGCAGTTATGTTTAATTTCACACGTAAATTGGTCCACTAATTATTTGTGCACAAATCACAGCTTGCCACCTGTCACTGAGAGTAAATTTTTGTTTTGACAAAAATACAATAATTTTCTATTTTGCAAATTACTCTCTCACTTCATCAGTGTTCTATCTTCATCTTCTCTCTATGCTCACGAACCCTAATTTCCCAAATCTCAATTTACAACACTTATTCAATGGCATCTTCATCATTCATGAACAAGCAAACTATGATTAGTGGCATTAATTTCGCCACTAATAACTTTGTTGTTGTGTTAGACCATCAGGAATTACCCACTGAGTTTCACATTATACAAGATTTTCTTGCTTCAATCCCATTGAAGTATGCTTTAACCCAACCTGTGCAAGTTTCTCTTAAGTCTGTTATGCAAGTATGGAATACGGCTGTGTTTGGTCGAGGACCATCATGAACAATCCTGGTGAATTTTGAGTTCAATGGTGTTACATATCATGTGACTCCTGCTGTTGTTGAGGAAGCACTTCACCTGCCGGCTTTGAATGACCAAACTCTCGATGCTATTTCTGACTCAACCCACTTTGAGTTTGTTACAAAGTTGGGGTACAATGGCGAGGTGAAAAGGTATGGCAATCTAGCAAGGACAAAGCTTAAGAAGGAATGAAAATTCTTCTTTGACACCATCAGTCGCTGCTTCCTGAACAAGACATCTAACTTTGATGCTCTACCATCAGGATCTCTAAAGATTGGGTATTCTCTAATCCATTCTAAATTTTTTGACTATGGGTCCTTTGTGTTCAAAGCTCTAAGTGATAAGATATCAGATAAGTGTGGTTATGTCTGTTTTCTTCAATTTTTTCAATAAATATTCTGTCACTTATGTCCTAATGTTACTTTTGAGGATGATACTATTCTACCAATCTGTAGAATTAGTGAAAATAATGTGAAGTCCTTAGTCAACAGTGATAAGGCAAATGGTTTTCATGGAAATGCCTATATTCCTGATGAGGTCAGGCTTTTCTTGAAAGAGAATATGCCTACTCAGTATGGATCAGATACTGATGCTATGGGACAAGGCCAATCACACCCTGTTCCTGACCCAAGCATCCAACCCAAACACTCTCTTAAAAAATCCACAACCACCTCTACTGTCTCTCAAAAGACTTTAGTTGTAAAAACAAAGAAATCAGCTAGATCTGATGTGTCTGGAAGGCAATCAGGATCAAAGGATTTATCCTCTACACCGCCCACCAAAAAGAAGTCACAAGGGGGTGTACAAGGGGTCCTGGTTAAAAAGGTTGATAGGGTTGAGGATGTTTTTGTGAAGAGGAAACTGATTTTGGGTGCTGATATTGATACTGAGGATGAAATGCCATTATCCTCCAAGTTTAAGATACAGAAGGAAGTTGCTGATACTGCTAATGAAGTTGCGGCACATATTTCTAAGCCACGGAAGAAAAGAAAATTGATAAAGAGCAGGTATCATATTCCTTTAAGGGTGAAGAATACTGATGGTTAGACAACAAATCCAGATGAGTTGTCAATTCCTGATGCTCATGCAAATCCTGACATCAGTACTCTTGATGCATCTCCACAGAAAACTGTCTTAATCTCATATTCTCCAACCAATGATTCTCCAACTCCAAGGATTGTTGAAATTTCATGGGAGAAGGTTGTTGAGACTGCTTCCAAGGTTGGTCTTACACCTCCACTTCAAAAGAAAATAAAGGCAGCTGAGATTGTTTTTCAGAGACAGAAGAAACTGAAAGGATCAAGCCCACAAGAACCTGAACTTCAAAGTAGTTCAGCAGCTATTGATGATCCAGTCATACAAGAACCACTCACTCAAAGTGTGAGTGCAGACAAAGCTGATGGAATGGTCATACAAGAACCATTTTCTCAAAGGGAGAATGAAGACATCTACATTCTAGCCACACAAGAACCATCTTCTCAAAGTGAAGATGCAGGCAAGACAACTTCAGTTTCTAAGGAACTTCCTGACACTGCTCAAGGGGTTTCTGGTGCTAATGACATGGAGATATTGGTTGAGAACACTATGTTAGGAACTTTGTTGTTTCTTGATGATAACCAAATTAACTTAGTAAAAATTGTACAAGTAAAACGTAGCTATCAACGGACAGTATACTCTTGCAGTATCCGTTGATGGGTAGCTTATCTACGGATAAGACTCAATGTAACATGCTAGTGTATTTCTGATATTGAAGTTGTAGTAGTCTTGATAGGTTGAATGAGTCATGTTGACTATCAATAGATATGTAGAATAGGGATGCTAATTGTAAATAGTTGATGCCTTGTAATTTTGCATAAGTGAAACTGACTGTCAACAGATAGCTTAATTAGCCTTCTACGGGTGTGGACATTGCACTGTCTACGGATAGCAGTACTAGTTGTCCATGTATATGATCAAGACACTGTCAACGGATACAACTCAAGTAGCTTCTACGGATACACTCTGTACTTGTGAAAGGGACAGATAAGTCAGAGCACATGGGTTGACAAACTACACAGAGCATGGAAGCCAGTAATTTTGGAAAGGTCACGAGAAGAAAGAAACATTCTGTTTTCATGGTCAAAAGTAGCATTTCTATAAAAGACAATCAGCCAAGAAGGGCAAGCTACCAACACATGGACCACTTCTCAGAATGAAGAAACAAGAATCCTGAACAAATTTACTTTTTGTATTATTAGCTGTTCAAATATCCTTGTGAACTTGGGTTATATAACCAAGTAGTAGCATAATTCTAGAGCTAAGAAATCAGCTAGGCCATTTAGAGAGCACAAAGTAATATCCTTTTTAAATTACTGAAGCTAGAATTGTGTATTTGCAGCTGTGTGTTTACTCGTAAACATCACAAAGATTTCTTCAATAAAAATCTCTCAGGTGGACAAAAACAATCCACCTGAATTTTTAATTCTTGTGTCATCTTATTTGTGTTTCTTTTCTTGTTTTTATTTTCACATCTTCACTATCAAGAATCAAGAAGAATTTTTAAAGATTGTATTCAACCCCCCCCCCCCCTTTTACAATCTTGATTCATTGTCTGGGAATAACACACTATCATTGAGGAAAGTACACAAGAACCTTGAACTCAAAGTGTTGAAGCAACTTCTAAACCTCAGGCTACACAAGAACCATTGGTAGCAAATACTGATGCAAGCCAATCAATTCCTGACAGTGTTGCTCCTGACGCAAGTGGTGCTCCTGATGTTGAGTCAATCATGATACAACCACTTGAATCAAGACCAATGAAGGATCCTATCTCAGATCATCGGGATAAACTCAAAGGTATTGTTATTCCTAATCCTAATGATAATGATGATTCTGATGATATTGATGATGATAATGAAGATGATGTTGAGAAGGATGAACTTGCCACTGCAATTAAATCAAGTCTTGGGACTACTCATGGTTCTTCAAGTACTTTATGGCTGGCAAAGCTACTGTTAAAGACTTTTCTGGTCCTTCTGCAACAGATGCTGCTGAGCAATTAAGAAGACATGAATGAGATACTGAATGGTACAGATATGATGATCCTGTGAGCTACCCATGTGCACTTCATCATGCTTCTTATGCAGCTAATTTGATTCAGAATGAAGATGTAAGGAATCACTTGAAGGCTACAACTCTTTTAAGCAAGCGCCTCAAGGTTGAGATTGATTCTGTTAAGGCTGTTAATTCTTTGGTAAGGACTGATATATCTCAAACTTTGGCAAAGGCCCCTACTACTCTTCAACTCAGAGTTGTAGACTCTCATGTCAAATCTCTTATCACTGAACAGTCTTCTATCAACAGTAGAATTGATTCTTTGGATTCAAAGGTAACTAACATTGAAGCCTCTCTCTCTTTGATTTTGAATTTATTATCAAATCCTGATGCCAAAAAGGGGGAGAAGGTAAGTCAGACAAAATATTCACCTGATCTAGTATTAAGGAAAGATGATGATGATACTGGAAATGATGGTGATGACATGGTAATAAAAGGAGAAACCTCTTATGCTGCTATGGTGAAGTCTTCTAGACAAACTACTCAAAGTCAATCCATGCAGTTAACTCATGTTTCTGATTCTGGAGTTAGAACCGTTAGAACCGTTAGAACCTTAGTGAACTCTCAGATCCTGACGGAAGAGCAAATCCTGACAGGTGAACAAATCCTGACGCCTGGTCATGGACAAGTTTTATCTACAATTCCTGAAGGTGATGAAGATGTATTTATTGAAAATGCTAAGGATGCTGTTAATCTCTTCAAGAAGTTTAAGACTAAAAATGGTGATGTTGTAACTCTTTATCACACTAAAAAGAGATTTCAACAGCTGTTTGCTAGAAAAGCTCTCTCTATTTCAATAGAAGAATATCCTGATCTTTCTCAAGAAGAATTTCTGAGACAACAGAAAGAGATCATGGAAAGCTTTAATAATCCCGCTCCTGTTAGAGGAAGAGGCAGAGGTAGGAGAGGAGCTAGAAGAGGAATGAGATCAACACAATCAGTACCTAGACAAACAAGGTCTAGGGGTTTAAGGATTGAAGAAATCACCGAGGATGCTCAAATTCCAAAAGTTCCTGATACTCAAATTGTCAAGACTACTTTTCATGAAGAAGGTGAAGATTATGAACCTCATGTGATTTTGAGAAAAAGACCAAGACAGTCAACTCTCATTAGTAATACAACTCAAATTGAAGATTCTAATCCTGACACTGTTCAAGATCCTGATGAATCTGAAATTCTACAAGAGGTTGACTTGTTAATACTTTATACTATGGTTGATTCTCATAATCTAGAAGTTGATGAAGAAGAAGAAAGAAGAAGAAGAGAGATAAAAAGAACAACAGATAGAGATTTTAATCTCTATGTGCAAAGGCTGATCAAATCAAACAGATTGTTGTGGAAGAATGAGAGAAGACAACAACACATGCTAGAAAAGAGCTATGTTCTTGAAAAGGAGAAAGATAAGAAATGGAAGCATATTGACATTGTTAAGTGCAATAGACCTGTCAACTTTCAATCAGGTGGTATAATAACAAATCTTCCTGGTGTTGCAGAAACTGCTGGTTCTCATAGATCTAAGGCACTATGGACAGAAATGTTTTCAAGTTTGAAACAAATGCCACACAACACAAGAGGAGGCATAAATCATAGAGATGTTGAATTTCTAAACATGTCATATGTTGATCCTCATGCACTGGTTGAAATTGGAAGAAATTTGACTTCTGAACACCTGAACAATTTACAAGCTGTGGATATAGTCTTAGATTGTCATGATGGTGCTGAAAAGAAAGAGAAGCTTCTTTATTCCAGGAGCTGTTAGTTAAATCTACAAAGGAACTGAAATATGTTCATTATCTGCTCAAAGACAAGAACAAGGTGTGCAAGGAATGGTCTGGTGTGATTCTGTCAACCATTAGACAAAGGTTTGATGAAGGAAGAAATTATGATGGTAATTATACTCCCATGTACTTAAATCTGAGAGATCAAGAAGTAGAAATGCAAAGAGGCAGTGCTGTCAAAGAAATGTCTCTTGGTATGAAACAATTGACTCTTAATCCTAATAGGAAGGAAGTTGCTTATCTCTTTTTAATAACCCCAAATTTTGGACTTAGTTAAAAAAATTTGATGAATAGTAAATGTTAATGAATAGTGAATTTGGTGATGAAAAATATTTTCAGACCACACTATATGGAAGACATGGAATGAATGTTTCGAAGTTATATTAGTGATGTATAAGGAGAATAAGTGAATGTAAACGCGATCAGAATCGGGAGATTCCAACTTTAAATTTTGATCACTATTCATCGGACAATCAAGGATGTATTGATTTGATCGTTTTGAGAAAGTATGTAGAATGAGAAATCCATGATCATATCTTAATCCAAGGTGAGAAATCTATGATCATATATTAAGCTAAGGTAATAGAAAGATCAAGGAAGTATCTCCTAGCATTGGTACAGAGAAACGTTTTTAAAATCAATTGAACCTATCGCGAAACAAAAGCGTAACGAATTATGGATTAAACCCTAACCAAGGGAGAAGTGTCATATAAGATCATCAAGTGTAACATATAAGAGGATTGACGACACAAATTATGACATAAGCATGACGCAGGAGGATGACATAGGTGATGACAAGGTGATGAATCACCACCTTGTCACCACTTTCACCACAAAACCACAAGTAATATGCCATGTGGCATGGGATGACAAGGCTCACTTAAAGCCACACAATTAAATGGCATGTATTTAGTATTAATTAAACAAAAAGAAAATAAAAGAAAATCAAAGAAGGAGAAACATCAAAGGAGAAGAAACCATTCGGCTATTTTCTTCAACAAGGATAAGAAACATTTTCCTTCATTTCTACTCAACCATAATTCATGTTCTTGGGCTCTAAATCACCCTCATCCATAGACTAAGGTAAATCCTTGATCCTAGCTTCATCCATGGTTGTTATCATGCTCAAATGTTGAGCTAAAGTTGACGATGAATAATATAAATGAATAGTAATGTTTGAATTCTTGTTTTGATCTTGAAGTTTTAAGCTTGTAAAGGATAATCAAGGAGCAAGGAAGGGCATACTAACCATTTCTAGTCTATATTAAATACCAAGGAAGGTATAAAACCTCTCACACTTGTGTTTATACTTTGATAGTAGTGATTTAAATGATAGTGATTAAGGATAGTGTGATGTAGAAGTGATATGCATGATATGTATGATGTTTAGTGGATTAAATGATGGTTGAACTTGTGAATAATGTTATGAGAATTTTTAGACATAAATAAGTTGGTTTAGATGAGATCCTTGAGTTATGATTGCTTGGGGATTGATTGATGAATGAATTTGAGTGTTTTAAACACGGGAATCACGTTTAAGCGTCGTTATCATGTCGGATTTCACTTAGGAAGGTTGGACAGAGACCATGATTACCTTCTAGACATAACAATGAGGTTTTCTGACCATGATCATGTAGGCTCTGTTTTGTAGTTTATTTTGGCGAAAGAATCGTATCGTTTCGATTTACGGTTTAGGAAAAACACTCATTTTAGTGAAAGCGGTTTCGAGTAACTAAGTAGTTCACTGTATGAACTTTGAGCTTATGATCAAGCCCCTTAAAAATGGAATTGGGTCATGATATTAATGTGGATACTATCATGGACAGTTAGGAAAAGAACCGAGAAAGTTTCGTGTTAAAATGATGATTTTTTGATTTTATAAAAATGCGAGAACCAAAGTTGCGCAAGTGAAATACCCTTAAGGGGATAGTTTAAACCATGAGTTTAGTAATGGTAAAGTACTTGGGTTTTGTGAATGGATTATCAACCAAAATTTTGACTTACGAGTATAAGGAATGTCATGAGGTTATAAGTGACCAAGAGCGGGACATTTGATGTTCGTTAATAGAACGTTAGTGCTTAAGTTAAATGCACTTTAAATGATTAAACCAGAGGACTGATCGAGTATTTCCTTGTTTATAGATTTTCCGGCAAGTTCTCGAACCCCTAACAACCAAGGACCCGAGACAAGTTTTTCTCTTTCCATGCTATGTTTTCCATTACTTATACTGATGATGCATATGATATGATATAATGCATGCTTTTCATGCTCAGCTTTTTGAATTTTTAGCTTTTCAGAAATAATCTGAGAGACCTTAACATTCTCATCTTGCTTCCTCCTTAAAAGATTTCAATCTCGTTAATTTCAGAAAATTCCGCTTAACTCCCGAATCATGATTTTAAATTATAATACATCCTTCATCAGTTGACAAGTTGACAAGAGTCAACTCACATATAACGATCGTGTTGGGTGGTGGTTTGATTTCGTTTGGCTATAATATGGACTTAAATTTTCAAAAACCGTCTTCATAAAATTTGACTTTTAATATTCAATCTAAACCACGAGCACCCTTGTATGTTGTATTATGAGAAATATCTTGACCAATACAAACAATAAAACATCTGTGGCTGAAAATAATTTTATTGTTACGTTCCTCAACCAAATTAACCAAAAATATAATCGTTCAATACCTTAAAAAAAACAACATCAACGAATTAAATATTCAACAAAATCCACAAAAATATCTAAAACGCAGCTCCAAATTCATCCCGCCTAAAAAACACACCAAAAACCACATTCATTTCAACCTCAAAACCCATCGATCCGTGTCACATCATTGGTCACCACCACATCCGTCCATCTCATCAAATCCAACGGCTCACATACACACCCTCAAACAAATACTCGATCCGCGTCAAACCCTCTCCTCCAATCACAATCCGTCTCCCTCACTCCCCCCCTCATATATATACCCCTCCCCCTTTCATTCACCATCACAACAAGCTTCAAATTACAGTCGTTCACATTTCTAAATTATACACGCAAATCTCTCTATCTCTATTTTCAATCTTCAATCAATGGCGACAACAGTAGCGAAACCAAAGGCTCCTAAAGCACCAAAAGAGAAGAAAGCAGCTGTTGCGAAGAAACTCAGGACTCATCCACCATATTCTGATGTATACACACACTCTCAATCTATACTTACAATTGTTAATTGAGTCTAATTGAATTGATTGTTTGTTAATTTGCTGATTTATTTTGTCCTTGTAGATGGTCAAGGAGGCAATTGCAACGCTGAAAGAGCGAACAGGCTCGAGCCAATACGCAATTACAAAGTACATAGAAGACAACCAAAAGGAGTTATCTCCGTTATTTAAGAAGCACATTAGTCTTCAATTGAGGAGACTCGTAGCTTCTGGTGCTCTCACTAAAATCAAATCATCATACAAGCTATCCGTACCCGTCAAAGCAATTCCAGTGAAAAAAGTTGAGGGTGTGAAGAAGAAAGCTGCTGTTGTTGCGAAGCCGAAAAAAGCTGCTGTTGCTGTGAAGCCGAAGAAGGCTGGTGGCTCTGCTACGAAGAAGAAGAGCGTTGTGAAGCCGAAGGCGAAGGCGGTGGAGAAGGCGACGCCGGTTAAGAAGGCAGTGAAGAAGGCGACGCCGGTTAAGAAGGCAGTGAAGAAGGCGACGCCGGTTAAGAAGGCGGTGAAGAAGGTGAAGAGCTTGAAGTCACCAGTGAAGAAGGGGAAGAAGTGAATGAAGCTGCATTAGGTGTTTTATTAAGTTCTGGTAGTGTAATATATATGATATAGCAGCAAGCTTGGGTTTTAATAGGTTTAATTTAGGTTTTATTAGGGTTATGAGTGGATGGATTTTACTTGATTTTATTTAAATGGAGTTGTGTTTGGATTTGTTATTTTCCATTTTGATGTTGATGAACTTGGTTAATTTTCTATACACAAACACAATTTTTACCAGTATCTTGTAGAGAAGATGAAATGGTTGTGATTGCCCTAAATGTTTCAACACCAACACATTCCATTGCTTTTGGTGAACATTCAACCACATCAATCCATTTCTCGTAGAGAAATTATTTTCGAAAATGGTAGTGTTTTTGAAAATAATTTCTCTACGAGAAATGGATTGATGTGAGATATGCAAGAAATGTACAAGCTGCAGCTAGTAATATGCGGTAAGATGAAAGAAAAGCCCTGATCTCTAGACTAATTTGATTGATGCAGATGCTGTGGATGCACATTATATTTTCCAAGTGACAGATAAGAGAATCATAGTTTGTAGAGCAGGTGCAAATAAACTTCCGAAGTTCAATTGGTATCGACTCAGAAAAATAGTTTTAAGTATACATAACTGTCCAAATATATGTATAAATCTTGACAACTGAGTTCTATCGACATACAAGCTCAAAGAATTGCTTTCGTAAACAGGGATGAACAAACGGCCAACAAAGTTCAACATTTGTATATATCTAAGCGGGGATATCTGACATATTTACCAGTTGAGAACTTCAGCTACCAGGAACTTAATATACAGAATCCAAGGAATAATGTAATAACATAGCACTTGAGAAAGATAAAAGCCCAAAACTTGTATGAGTGTGAAGTAGATACCTACAGATCTACAATCCTAGCTTATGCTTCTCTTCAAATTTTGTTCTTAAATCATTCAAGGCAGGTATCTCCCCATTTTTCGTGATTGTGTGCCACCATGTCATAAGCTCATCCTGTAAAATGAAGATCCACTTAGAGCTGATTCTAGAATTTCGTATGTATGTAAGTTGTGCTTTCAAGCTAATAAAATACATTAATATTCTTATCCAATGCAGGAGAAGGTTCTACATGGACCACTAATCAATTGGAGACCATATTCAATTTAATAATAGTTTCCACAGAACTCTGTTAGGCTGCAAACAAAACTCCACAACGCTGCAAGCACTCCTTAACTCCACAAGACCAAACCCGCATAGATTGATCTTTAAGCACATCCCAAAAGGCCTCGTAACAATGGAGTTAATTTACTGCTTATGAAATCTAACCCTCCCACAAACGACATGGGATGCCCCAACAAACTCATCAGTGGTTTACCAGTGTTAAAAATGAACAATGGAAGTTGCAATTTAGTTGTGCCTACTCATCTTAAGTTCAGCCTTTTAAGTTTAGTAACACATTCGAGACTAGCTATAGAGGATATATTAGAATGCTATAAATACTCTAAGACTCATTTCTATATACCTCTGAAAAGTTGTGATTCGAAATGTACTGGCTTTCGACAGAGCATCTAATATCCCCAACACTGACATAGATGGATTTTTCAGAACTTCTCAACATCACTTCTCTATGCAACTCTGCAAATCAGTAATTTTAAAAAAAAATGGAAAATTGAATTGAACAATCAAAAAATCTTAACAAGGAATGGATTAATGCAATATAAGTACGGTTAGGAGATGTTACCATTAATGCATGCAACGTAGTACCCAGTGCCACCGAGTTTCATTTCCCACTTCCTAAGGCGCAACCTTAAGAAAAATCCATTCAGATGTACAAGTGGTCTATTCGAATTCATCCATCTGTACCATCAACATCATAAGAGTGCAAACCATATAATCAGGCAAGCTGTAACTGATTTTGACTAGTCAAATAAATATAGTACTTTGTTATGCTAAACAAGCTTCTGAATAATCCATATTGTGTCGCGGAGGAAAGCTAATATACTTGGTACACCTTATTACATCTATATCTGTCTATCCATTTACCTTAATAACATGTCAGTGAAAAAGAAACAAATAACCATGACAGGGACCAGAAGAAACAAGTAATTTAAATTGGCCAAAAAAAAGTAAGAATTGTAATACAAGTGTTTGTTACAAATATAGCACGCAAAGAAGAACGTACAGGGTTATCAATACAAGAAAGCATGCTGTAATCTATTCTGGTATGTGTACAAGCAACGACGTGTATTTCCTCCTAAGTGTGTATGTTCAAGCAAGGTACTGGCTTACTCAATGATGCAAATTTATAAAAGGCAACAGAGGAATATATTGTCTCACTTCACAATTTTAATAATGGATCATGTACATTACTATAAAGTGCTAACCAATTATAGCTCATAGGTCTGTGTACATTAAGTAGGCTTCTTTGCAAATGAAGCATGCATGTACCTTTAATTACTCTCTTACTTCCTCTTTTAAGTCAAGACTATTACCATACTGACAAATCAACAATCTACTGTAGGTTAGGTGAAATATGTTTTGGGGCATTTTAGCAATAAATAAAGAGAGAGGTCTTTAGGCACATGACAGGTTTGACTATTTTTGATTAGGTCATGCAGTTAAATTTGATTAGTGCGTGCAGTTATATTCTGCGATGGAAGGGAAGAAGTTTTTGCTTACTTGAGGATATCCATGCGTGACAAGTGAAGCTTCCTGACAGCTTCAAATATGTTTAATGCATCGCAGGGTATAGGTTTACTAGCAGATCTGCATAACGGTGGGACCTGATTTTCTTTCACCTCAAGCTCCTTGTAACATGAGGGAACATCATCACGAAACGACACTATTCTTTCCGAACCCAATGTTTTATGAACTTTTTGACTGGAACTGCTATGGTCACTAGGGAGTTTGCAGTAACTCTCCTTTGTGAATAACATACTAGAATATGGTTCACCGCTCTTATAAATCTGAACTGTATCAGCGGTCCGATAATTATGTATGGGAGCATTTTTATGTGATTGTTGCTGTCTGCTTGTAGATGCAACGGAACAAGAGATGGCCAAATGCCCTAGCTGAAGACATTTTATGCACCAATGATCGGATCCTTTTGCTGCATCATTAGAACTAATATTTTTCATAAGGTCCACTAGCTCAGATTTTTGGACCTCCGGGCAACTGACTAAACCGTGACCACTTCTGCCACAATAAAGGCATTTAATTCTGAAGGGAGTTGGATCATCTTGAGTAACTGAAGGTATACTCTTGAGGACTTCCAGTCTTCTAGCAAATGCAGAAGCCATAGGTTCTAAGCTTTTATATGTTGGGGGCGGTGAATCTGTCCTACACAATGACTTCTTATGATTGTGTTTTACAACCCTGTTGAAGCCAATAGAATCCTCGACATTGGTAGGATATTTCAATTTATCCTTACCTGAAGCATTTATGGGATTTTCAGTAAAGCTTTCAGCAGCCTCTGAATTTTTTCGACTGAAGGAAGAATTAGCATGATTCAGAGGAATATGTTTTACAAGTTCAGATGAGTCTTCTAGCTTAATTTCTGCACTATTGCAGTGGTCCGAATCCAATGCAGGAGTAGAAGTCCTGGACGAAAACCGAGTGATCCACAGGCTCCGAGATAGATCATTTTTCGGGAAAATGTTTGGCATCACTTGGCCTTCAGATGGTATATGCAATGACTTGTCCTCAAAACTCAAAGTTTTTTGTTTATCCAGACAAGTGTCGGTGGATCTTAGTGCTTCTTTTTTGTTGCTGCATGTTAGTGTGGTTGAACTCTTTTTCTCTGTTGATTTTGTCTTAGAAGTCTCTGGAGTAGAATCATTATTTGCAGATAGCATACGGGGTTGGGATGAAGTCTGAATTGATAGATCTCCTCCATTTCCTCCAGATTTATGGTGGTCTGAATTATTTTTATCTATAAGAAGCTTATTGCAAGATTCATCATTCTCCCGGTAGAATGATATTGGCATCACATTAATAAATGATTTTTGAGACTCCATCCTTTCATTAGCACCTGATACTGAAGGATTATCATTAGGTCTTCTCACAGTGTCTATTGTCTTTGGGCAATAAAGGGACCGGAACATGGACTGGAAACCCATATGTCCACCTCCTGGATCTTGGATTTTATTGCAAGCTTGATTTCGTTGATCATCACAATCAAGCCCATATCTGGGATGACCAAGTCCAAGAGCAAGAGGACCCTCATCTTTGTTTGCTTTGGCTAAGCCCTTCACCATGTTTGATATCCAGTTCACAAAAGAACTATCTGGTTTTATAGGAGATGTCAAAGTTGGAGCCTCTTGTGGCAAACTTTTAATTCTTTTGCTCCCAACAATCAACTCTTTTTCAAAATTTCCCCGTTTCTTTCCTTTCGAAGATAAAGTCGCGCTATTAGAACTTTCCACACTGTCATGGCTATCATCTTCACTTTTGGATATGTTTTCATTAATATTCTTACCAAACAAAATTATTTGTTTGCCTTTTTCTTGCAACATATTACTTTTATTCTCCTTGAGAGTCCCAACAACTTCAACTGGATAAGAGCTCTCCACTCGAGATCCTTTCTCGCTCTGCCCACAAGCATTGTTCTCAATCACATGTACTTCATTTTCAGCTGAGAACTCCAGCCCCTCTATAGGTGCATTTTCCAAGCCACGTGCCTTTATGTCCAACATTTGGGTGCCACTAGCAACATCTTCAATTCTACTGCTACTGATATCTTTGGTCTTATATTCTAGCAGTGGCAGAGCGTCCATCGTATTTTTATTTCGCCGGCCTGCAGCAATAATATATGTTGCTTGACAGAAGAAAGTAATAGAACAAAGTACAATTTGAGTGCTTTACTGGAAAATATATCATAGATTTCCATCCCACTTTCCAAACTACACGACTTAACTGAGTTAATGAGTTATATAATTTGTTCCACAGTAAAATGACCCAAATGACTAGCAAGAGTAATGACTTAATTGGTGGAAAATAGCGCTAGCTCAACTATTTGTTGGTTCAACTTCAAGGTAAAAAAAAAGAGTTTCTAGATTTTATTTTTAAATTAAAAGTGTAAAACTTATTTTTTAAGTAAATTTTGTAAGTACTAGAAACATTGTAAGGATATATATATATATATATATATATGTATATATATATATATATATATATATATATGTCATTCATTTCTATTTCCGTTTTCGAAAATCTTGAATAATATCAAAATCAATTCATGTAACTGAGATATGTAGTATTTTACAATAATTTGTAACTTAAAAGAATTAAAAAATGTTTGATGTGAAGGTTACAAGGAAAATACGTCATCTACCATTGAAATTGTTTTACTTGGAGGTAATCTATGTCACAAAAAAAAAACACTTAAGCTACCAATTTGCCGATTTAAGGTTACACGTTTATAGTATACAAGCTTTTTATACATGCAGGTATAAATAGTATACAAGTTTTTTATACATGCAGGTATAATTAGTCATTTCCATATAATTTAAAAATAGCGGGGCTGAAGTCGATCTGTTCAATTCCAACCAGAAAATGTATGTATGAGTAAGAAACAGCTGTTTCAAGTCAATTATTCTCACAAGTCACAATAGATGAAATTGGATAATAACGAGGCAAACCTGCATCAGTTTTACTTCTTGTTGCTATGTCTTCAGATTGGACATCATTTCGACAGAAGAAAGCTTTCTCTTCGTAGTTGCAATCCTGTTTCTTATTGAAATGCACTGCATAATCTTCTACCACAGGGTTCGCTTTCACCATGGCACCACTCATGCCTGGTAAAATAGTAAGTTCCTCAGCAAACCAGGGTACAAAAATGTAAATCTAAATGGTGAACAAGAAGATCAAATACTGTAGAATAACAAGATGGAAAAGTTAATCTATTTATCATGCAGTACAAATTTCAGGATAGAAGTATCCTGCCTGAGTGGTGTGCACGACTAGATTCACAGAGAGGACCAGCTTCACTATTTACTGTAAGTTCAATTTGTAATTTAGTTATTTTTTGGTCACCAATGGACTTGCTGTCATGGGCAAGAGTCATATTGCTTGGTCCTGCATCCCACAGGTAAGAAGGTATATTCTCAGTCCTGTGTTCCACAAGAGTTGTGTCGATCCTTGAATCTGCATTTACACCTGCACCTGAACTGGTTTCCATTCTTGTCCTCACGGAAGGATTTGGATAACTCAGAGGAAGCCCCAGTTTCATATCTCTATAGTCCTCGGTCATAATTTGTGGAGTATAGCTTCATGATACATCCTAAGATTGCCAATGAAGATAAGCCAGTCTTTGAGATGAGGCCTGAGCAAAAAAGTGCAAAAACTCATAAATCGTTCTGAGATCTCCTCATCAAAAGTCAAATTTCATGATGTGTCAAACAAACCACATCTTGCTATATACATACATTTTTTTAAGTCAACATGAATTCAATTGATTGGTGACCTTCACTAGATTAATGTAATACTATGGATTACAGCACATAGAAAAAGGATTAAGCATACTATGCTTAATGCTGATATGTCTGGTAGTCTGTAAAAACTTCAAATAGAGCAATTTTATTCTGTAATGTTTAATGAATAATTCTTTCAACCTCTTGTAAACAAAATGATGGGAACTTAAAGGTGCCCCTTTAAGATAACAAAGGCCCTTTCAACAATGGCATATATATGATACACCTAATGTTCATGTAGTTGTAAAACTCAAAGCAAGGGATGATCAAAGAGGAATTGGAACATATTTTGCGAAATGTTTCTATTTTCCAGAAATTTTGGTCGGAAAAGGATAATTTAACATATTCACTTGAACATTGAACATAAGGGTTAGTCTAAGGTGGGTGGATAAATAGTGGCCAATTCTAGGAAAGACAACCAGCTTTTATACAACAATATCAATACTAAACTTTAAATGGTGGGCATAAACTTTGCTTCTTGGTATAAGCGTTGTAGACCACTTAAATGTTAGAGCTCTTAGAACGCATATTTATTAAATACTCCCTCCGTCCTGCCCAATTCTTTACATTGGGTTTGAGCACGGAGGTTAAGAAAAAGTCTAAATTAGTGGTGAAAAGTAAGAAAAATGAGTAAAGTGGCGGGACCGATCAATATTTAATATATAAAGTGAGTATAGTGGAGGAAAGTAGTGGGTGAAGTTAATTTTTATATTATAAAACTTTACTATTTTTGGAAAGTTTTGGAATGAAAAGAATTGAGGGGGACATCCATAAAAGGAAAGTGTAAAGAAATGGATGGGACGGAGTACATGCAATATGTACGAAAATACTAATTTTTGTATTTATATATATTATATGCATTTACACTTTTGGCCACTACAATCTCTTCGTCGGAGACCTATAATCTATTTTCCAGAGAATTATCATGATCGAAATAAACATGTTCTGCAAATCAAGTCTATTAAGTCTATTGTACTGCAAATTTCGAATTCATTATATTACAATTTTCAATAATATAATATAAGTCAGAAATACATTATACCCTATTGTACTACAATGGTCTAACGGGTCTAAAGTGGTCTACACTAAACTTTTGCCTAAGCGTACAACTAGTTTTTTTAACAAGACGACATTGTTTAGAATTATATTAATTGCTTCTTCCATGAGAACCTTCTTCCAAGTCAGGCAGGCTATCTAGCAGCCAGATACAGATTAAGCGTCAACAACTTAATATTGTTAAGTTACTAACTCTTCCAAAACCTTACATCACTATAAGGGCTTTTTGGCCCGGCGGATTAGCAAAAATGCTTCTTTCTCCTAGTGATCCACTCTAGAATTCGAAATATATGTTCAGGCATATTAACATTTAAGCCTGAGACATCATCTATCATACATGTCAAACCCTTCTTAGACAGGCTTCCGAAGATTCAGTAACTTAACAGACATGTCTTCACTAGGATAGACATACATTAGAGTTTTGCATCAATCTACAATCTCCATTTTCCATTATAACCATCATAATCCACAAATAAGTAATAACATATCAATATGTATATGCAAAAAATCAAGAAAATCAATAATTACACTAATGAAGCATTAAATTAACGCACATTCATTCATAATTCATAAACTTTCACATATCTACACTTCCCTGTTACCCGGAAAAACAAGAAAATGAGAAGCTAAACAGGAGAGAAAAATACCCAATTTCAGACAAACAAACAAGAATAACACAGTGATCAAGAAGATGATTAGTATTGCACTAACCTTTAAAGAAGTTTGCTGTTCAAAGTACAGTGAAAGTACCAAGAAAATAATATATATATATAGGTACAATTAAAATTAGAATCTAGTAAAGAAAAGAAGTAAAGAAAAGAAGCAGGAGAGAGGCGGGGGAGTTAACATTACAGCAGCTGAGAAGAGACTTTTTCTGGACTTTTCATCAACTTCTGCTTTGTTTAAGTGGTTAACACTCTGCCACGTTCACTTCTGTGTTTCGTTACACTCTCAAGTCTCAACGTCAACATGCCACTCATTTCTATCTAGTATATTCATTTTAGTTATATAATTATTTTTCTCTATAACTAACAAACAATGTACTTCAAATAAGAAAAACCCTATAAATACATGCATACACAATTTTGAGAAATTTGTCAAAAATAGCATAAAACTATAAAGTAGGCTAGTTGTGGACTATGTTGTTATAGTTGAAAATTTGAATTAATATGGGGATATACTGATTTAGGATTAATGGGTACATTGGGTAATAATCGGAAAAGAATAGTTTGTATTTTAATATTTTAGTAATATTAGTTTAGTTATAAATAATACAGTACTAGCTTATATCCGTGCCATGCACGGTTTTCTTTAATATTTTATTATTTTTATTTAAATTTTTGTAATTATATTTTTTTGATGAAATTTTAATATATATTTATATGTGTATATAATAAATTGGATTTATATATTTAATAATATAAGTATTTTAATTTAATAATTTGTTGACGTAATCTTTAGTAGTATTTTAGATATTAAAATAGAAAAATATTTTTAAATAATAGATCTAACGGTTCGTATTTATTTGCTCTTAAAAAATCTAATAGTAAGTAAAGTGCAAATAACAAAATATGTGCCCTATAATGTGTCGAGTTTCTTTTAACATATGCTATTACTTTTATTTTTTTTATTAATTATCTTATTTAAATTGAATATTATAAAAAATTATATTAAACATGGATTTTATAAGTTTAATATAATAATATTTTCATTATTTCTATAATTTAACCCGTGTTTTTTTTAATTCTAATATGAGTTGTTTCAATTAAAAAAACATACCAAGTATATGCATACGAGTTGTTTTCGTAAAGAAGGTGGTTATGGTGGTGGTATAAGTGTGTAGACGAAGGTTGGGACAGTAATGGTAGTAATGGTAGTAATGGTAGTACTGGTGGTAGAGTTGACGTCTTTTTGGTGATTTGCTTTATAAAAATTTGGTGATTTGTAATGAAATTTTGGTGATTTGCGATGAAATTTTGGTGATTTATGCATAATTAGAAGCAAATCACCAAAATTTACACGAAAATTACCAAAAAAATCTGAACCTAAAAACATTTAAAAAACAATTAAATACGAGTAGGTGGTTTTGTGGTGGTGTCCAACATCGTTCTCGACTGCGATATATGATTTAGGTGAATGTTGGATCGAAAATCAACACCATCGTTGAAATATTCAACAATCATAGTTGATTGAAGATGAGATGAAAACAGAAGTAACATGCAATTGGAGATGAAGAAAGACGTTCAGATCTGGAGTTTGTATATTCATGGAGGTTGGTTGTGACCGGAAAGAGGCAGCGGAATAAGGTGGAGATGGAGGCGAAGGAGAGAAATGGAGGAGAGAGGGAAATGAAGGGGATGAGTTTATTCAAATCTCAAAATTTTTGTGATTTTTGAAGGTTGGTAGTTGCCGGAAAGAGGGGTGATGGAGATTAAGTAGAAAGGGTAACTGGAGGATGAGGGAGATACATACATGTGTGTATCTATGTTATTTAATTGAGTGGTTCAGATTAAAAGAAATAAATGGCTGAGATTGAGTCTCATTTCTCATTTTAAGATGAGTTCTCATTTTATCATCTCCCTATATATATATAGGCTAGTGATCAAATACAAACCTTTTTTAAAATACAAACTAAGAACCAATCTAAGCCCTTAGATTAATTTAATCTAATGGCCCCCCTATATGCACAACACACAACTAAAATACACCTTCCCACACTCAATCACACATATTCCCCTTCGTTTTTAATTTGACTTTTCCCGTCAATCGAAGAGCTTTTTTTGAAATCCGACTTCACCGTATTTTTCTCCATCTCCCAACGATCGATTTGCATACCATATGTGCTATGTTACGCGATTTGAAAAAAAATTATTTAGTTTGTAGGTTTGTAGTCTAAGAGTGGTTTGTATTGGAGTAAACCCCTATATATATATAGGCTTTTGTTCAACTAGAAACCTTTTCCTAAATAAAAACTAGAAACTAAATCCTGACCACTAGTCTTTTAAATTCAAATAAATCTAAGCCACACAAATCTTATCATATACATCTCCATTTTCACGTGACCTCACTCTTACTTATCCATCTACACACTACCTATACATAATACATACAAACATATGTGTATATGTCACCCCCTCCGGTACATCACAAGTATCATAGATTTTGTCGAGATTTTCATGAATTCCGTCACCAATCATCGTAAATTGCGATGATATTACAATTTTTGACTTTCCCACCCATTCATTTGATAGTGCTCAAACTATTCAAGTTGTTGCCCGTATTACTTTTAAAAAATTAGTTGTTTAAATTAGAAAATAGAAAATTATATTACCTTTCTATATATATGTTGCTCGTGTTACTTTTAGAAAAATTACTTGTTTAAGTTTGAAAAAATAAAAAAGGTTATGTGTTTAGCTGAAAAGGGTAAGTGGTTATTTATTAATAATTATATATAACAATATTACCATTACATATTTATTTTGCATTTGTTATGTTTCGAACATGAGTTGTTTTAGTTAGAAAATGTAAAACATATAATGTTTTTTAGCTGAAAAAGGTAATAAGTTATAAATATGTAATAATATTACCATTTTATATATATGTTACCTATTTTTTTTTTTTTTTATAAAATGCGTTGTTTTAGTTAGAAAAATAGATAAAATAGGTAATGTATTTTAGCTGAAAAACACAATTGGTTATAAATAAATTGGTTATATATAGGCCCGACCCAAATTATATATAGGCCCGACCCAAATACCGACCGACCGACCAAAATTTTTAATGTTTAGTTTTTAATAATACTAGTTTAAAACTCGTGCGATGCACGGATTGTTAATTGTTATTTTATTATTATTTTTTAATTGTATTTGTTAAAAAAATAAGTAGGCATGTTAAAATAGCTAAACAATTTTAATTAATTAAAAATATTAAAACAGATTTTAAAATAAATAAGTAAGGGTTTGCTCGTTATATTTTTGGAAAAGGAGGGGTTTTAGTATGGAAAAATAAAAAATGTAACATATATTTAGTTTAAAAAGGTAAATGTCCGTGATATTTTTGGAAAATGAGGTTTTAAAATTTAATAATTTAAATTATTTAAATACTTTTTAAAATAAATAAGTAAAGGATTTGTCGGTGATATTTTTAGAAAAATAATGAATTTTAGTGAGAAAAATAGAAAAAATAAATTGAAAAAAACAATTTCCCGTGATATATTTAGAAAATGAGGGACTTTGTTAGAAAAAATCTATAATGTGTTTTAGCTCAAAAGGTAATTGATTATAAATAGGTATTTGATTATTTATATTTTAATATTTTTAGTAATTGCATTTGTTAAGAAAAATAAGCAGACATGTTAAAATATGTAAACTTTAAAAAAAATTATAATATTAGATTTAAAAATAAATAACTAAATGTTTGTCCATGATATTTTTGAAAAATGAGGGGTTTTAGTAAGGAAAAATAGAAAAACTAACATGTTTTAGTTAAAAAAGGTAATTGTCCGTGATATATTTGAAAAAGTAGGGGAATTTGTTAGAAGAAATAATGTATTTTAGATGAAAAAAGTAATTGGTTATAAATAGATAATATTATTATTTGATAATATATTTCTATAAATAAGTAAGGTTAATTAAGTAAAAATACGAATTTAAGAAAGGGCAATTAAGTAAAATCACAACGCACTATACGACCAAACTTTTAATGTTTCGTCTATTATATAATAGTATTGATTGATAGTATAGATAGTATAGATATATTAAACATAGTATATATTTCATTATTATTTACACTTGTTGAAAATCCTATATTATTTCTTATAATTTATTCGTAATATATCAGTTATATATAAAGAATATATAGATTAATTGAATTTTAAAAATCGAATCGATCATGTACTTAATAGAGAACTAATAGATCAAATCGAAAGCTTTTAGAATCATGATATAATTGAGCTTTTATTTTTCAAAATTTAATTATGAAATATTAATATGTACGACATCAAAAATTGGTACAAAAATGATGTGACAATTGTGATATTTAGCAATTTTACCACATATATTTAGGTAGATTTTTTGTACTAAATCCGATACATGTAGCATTATTTTTATAAATATTATATGCATTTACACTTTTGGCCACTATAATCTCTTAGTTGGAGACCTATAATCTATTTTCCAGAGAATTATCATGATCGAAATAAACATGTTCTGCAAATCAAGTCTATTGTATTGTAAATTTGCGTAATATAAGTCACAAATACATTATACCCTATTGTATTACAATGGTCTACACTAAACTTTTGCCTAAGCGTACAACTAGTTTTTTAACAAGACGACATTGTTAACAACATAATATTGTATCTAGCAGCCAGATACAGATTAAGCGTCAACAACTTAATATTGTTAAGTTACTATCTCTTCCAAAACCTTGCATCACTATAAGAGCTTTTTGGCCCGGCGGATTAGCAAAAATGCTTCTTTCTCCTAGTGATCCACTCTAGAATTCGAAATATATATATATGTTCAGGCATATTAACATTTAAGCCTGAGACATCATGTATCATACATGTCAAACCCTTCTTAGACAGGCTTCCGAAGATTCAGTAACTTAACAGACATGTCTTCACTACAGGATATATAGACATACACTAGAGTTTTGCATCAATCTACAATCTCCATTTTCCATTATAACTATCATAATCCACAAATACCTAACAACATATGAATATGTATATGCTAAACAATCAGCAAAAAATCAATAATTACACATGGGCAACTAATGAAGCATTAAATTCACACACATTCATTCATAATTCATAAACTTTCACATATCTACACTTCCCTGTTATCCGAAAAAACAAGAAAATGAGAAGCTAAACAGGAGAGAAAAATACCCATTTTCAGACAAACAAACAAGAAAAACACAGTGATCAAGAAGATGATTAGTATTGCACTAACCTTTAAAGAAGTTTGTTGTTCAGAGTACAGTGAAAGTACCAAGAAAATAATATATATATATATATACAAGTACAATTAAAATTAGAATCTGGTAAAGAACAGAATCTAGTGAAGAAAAGAAAGAAGCAGGAGAGAGGTGGGGGAGTTAACATTACAGCAGCTGAGTCGAGACTTTTTCTGGACTTTACATCAACTTCTGCTTTGTTTAAGTGGTTAACACTCTGCCACGTTCACTTCTGTGTTTCGTTACACTCTCAAGTCTCAACGTCAACATGCCCACTCATTTCTATCTAGTATATTCATTTTAGTTATATAATTATTTTTCTCTATAACTAACAAACAATGTACTTCAAATTAGAAAAAACCTATAAATACATGCATAAACAATTTGTCAAAAATAGCATAAAACTATAAAGTAGGCTAATTGTGGACGATGTTGTTGTCAAAAATAGCATAAAACTATAAAGTAGGCTAATTGTGGACGTTGTTGTTATTATAGTTGAAAATTTGAATTAATATGGGGATATACTGATTTAGAATCATGATGTAATTGAGCTTTTATTTTTCAAAATTTAGTTATGAATTATTAATATGTAATCCATATTAAAAGTTTAACATATTCTTTTATGATCAAGATAAATTGGAGTCCAATTTATATTCGAAAGTATATATATATGTATAGAGTAATATTAGATGTATGACATCAAAAATTGGTACGAAAATGATGTGACAATTGTGATATTTAGCAATTTTATCACATATATTTAGGTAAATTTTTTGTACCAAATCCGATACATGTAGCATTATTTTTATAAATATTATAATATATAATAGTTAACTTTTCAACTTTGAAATTTAACATATAAGAGTTATGTGAAGTTAAATTTGAACTTTAAAATTCAAGGTTTAATCAAACTTGAAACCGATTTACAAGTTCTAACATGGTACAAATTTAGTTACTAACTTCATTTACTATATAAAGCTCTATATCTATAATACTAATATAAAATATAAATATGCTTCTAAACTAAAAGAGTACAAAATAATGCAAGTACAGTAGATATTTTTTAAAGTCTGATTTAGCAGGACCTAACACTAGATTTCCGGGTTTGTTCTGTTAACTTCTTGCTAAGACTGTCCACATTTAGGGGGACCTCATGTTCAACCACATCTGCTTTGCTTAGTTCAGTCCAACAAGAATAATGATTTATATGAGAAATTGCCCGATTTATCACAATCTCGTCCCTTCGCTGCCCAAAACACCGTTTGTCGGTATAGGTGTCCAAAATGACTATCTCTATTCGCATCCCTGGAATGCGTATCCTAGGCATGATAATGATGTTGAACCTATTCAATATAAATATATTTTATAATAAAATAACATAGTAAGCTGCCCACATATACCTAACTGTAGGAAGCAATAGTCATTAACTTCTTGAGGCATGTGTACATATAACAAGGTCTCACCCAGATCTTCTGTTCTCTTAATAGTTATATGTGTACATATAACTGTAGGAAGTAAGATTACTTCGAAATCTTAGGTATTTGAATACATACATTAATAATTAGGTCAATATATAATCCAAGCTACATATTTATTTATATATTTAGGAAAAGGGAGTTTGTGTGCGAGTATGCAAACAGGAATACAAACAAAGATTTGCTCAGGTTTAATGAATAAAAGAAAGATGATTACGTGATAGATAGTGCTGAGTAACATTCCGATGCTCGCCTCTGATATAGCTATAGTGCGCACATACCCATCACCCCCAGTGCGTGAGATAAGCGCATTCGAAACATGCATATATACAACAACCGGTAACTTAAGTATAGGCCTGTCAATGGAGCGGAGATCCGATCCGATCCGATCCGATCCGAGACTGTTTTAATGGATATGGATTTGGCAAAAAAAAATCCGATCCGAAATCCGATCCGATAAGAAAAATCCGATAATAAATGGAGCGGATATGGATTTAGGTCGATCCGATCCGTTAACGATCCGATCCGAATATAATATATATAAATATATTATATATAATATTTATATAAATATATTGTATAATATATATTATGAAAAAATTATTTGCAATTTTTAATAGTCTATACTTTGTAGTCTATACAATCACTACTAATTAAAATGTGAGATAAGATTTTTCCGAAGTATAATATCATCGTTTGGCCTATGAATCATCGTGTTTTTCTCAATATTATTCTAAATTTTTAATTTTTATTTGTTTTTAAATTTCTAATATTATGTTAGAGTTCGTATTTTAAACTTTAGAGTTATTATTTAATTATTTTGTTTACCATTACAAGATATTGTAAAAAATTTCAATATTAAGTGAAATTTTAATTTAAATCAAAATTTAAAAAAAAAAATATAAATGGATCGGATATCCGATCCGCGATCCGTGATCCGAACGGATCCGGATATGGATCGGCCTATAAAAAATCCGGTCATGATCCGATCCGAATCCGAATCCGCTAAAATAAATGGATATGGATATGGATTTAGGCTGATCCGATCCGAATCCGATCCGTTGACAGGCCTACTTAAGTATACACATATGTTACATGCGTATGCCAACGAACGCACCTGAAAAATGCGTATGCTATGTAGACAGCTCACCATTATACTAAGAACACACATTTATATCATGCGTATAAAAACCACGCATCCCGCATATATAAAGTGTGATTTTAGACACTTTATTGGCGGGTCGGTATTTTGGGCGGCTGAAAATGGTATAAAGGGCTTTCACCCTAATTTATATAGGGTCCAATTATTGTAGAGCAGTATTTTATAAATTGTTTAGGTGAACTAACTTTGAGCCAAATTTATTTTTTATATTGAATTATTTTATTCAAATTAAATTTTACATAAGGGAGCAAAAATAACTTAGAGCTCGTTTGCCTAAGTTTAACATTATTAATGTTTATGACATAAAATTGTTTAAAGTTATAAGTAAAAGGTAAATTTTTTAAATTAATATCTATTTGGTTATAGTAACTTATGAATTATTAAAATTGTAATAGTAAAAATAAATTTGGATAAATAATACATTTAAATGGTTATATAAATTTTTATCAAATAAAATCAGTAAAAAAAAAGTTGTTCAAAAAGTAGCATTTACTAATTTCTGGCCATCAGTTCTAGGATTGAGAATATTGGGGAAGAGAAGCGGGCTTACCAGGATTTGAGAATATTGGGGATAGGAGAGACTCGAACTTGAGACCTCCCACATCGTAGATTATCATGTTACCGGTTCTTCTAAAACTCCATGGTGTTATGGTGTTAGAAAAATGGGCTTACTAGAATCATATCATATATTCAACATATTACACAAACATTTTTTAGGTAAAAGTTTTTTTTTTTTTGAGCAAATTTTTCAGGTTAAAGTTAAAATTACTTTAGACTCATCACCCATGCTTAAATTTTTAGCAAAACATATAAGGTTGTTTGATGGGAGCTTAAAGTGATTTTTATTTTAGGTTAAAAAATGTTTGTTTGTGTAATAATAAAAAAAATAATTTAAAGTTAAAAAATAGCTTAAAGTCAGAATCTGGTATGATGTACTTTTTTAAACAATTTATTTTGATTTCGTATTTTTATTTAATAAAATTAAAAATTAATATTATCATTTAAATATACTATTCAATAAATTAATAATTTTTGTTTTTCATTTATCACTTTCAATAAATTTAAGTAAATAAACAATAATTTTAAATTTACTCAAATGACTCCAAATCGAACTTGGTCCATTTAACATTTTTATCTAAACATGTTTGAGTCACATGTAAAACTTGTCGGCAAGGAATGATCGCTCAATCACATCAATTTGAGTTACTGAAAAAGAAAACAGATTAGAAATTGATTCAGTTAACCTACGTATCCCGAACTTAGGTGTTTTTTTTGGTAAATTTTAAAGTGATGGCTAAATTTAATCTAGTGTATTATTTTGATGATCAAAATTTTAAATTTAAAATATGATGTTTAAATATTATTTTTATTTTTTTTGAAAAGATGACTATGATCCATTTTTTTGGGAGAAATTTTATAATAGAAAAAGTACATACTTTTGTTTGAATAACAATAAGTGTTTGTGTCTGCTTGTTCTCATCGTCAAGTGGCTTGACAATTGGACAAGTTGTTTAAATGAGTATATCAGGTCCACTCTTGAACTGAAAACAACCACCACCAAACACAAAAAAAGATTTGAAATTATGCGGAACCAGTAGATCATTTCAATGTAACCACGCACCTAAACTACACTACAATTAAGTGATAGTTGTCAAGAATTTAAATACCCACACTCGCTACTTTTATCGAGTTTCCGAACTTGACGATATATTTTTACCGAGAGTAAAAGATATTCGCGAGATCACAAGTCAAATTATTATTACGAGCTCGATTTGCAATACACTATTTTATTCATGTATCGGTAGAGAGTTCGAGCTCTCGATATACTATTATCGACCTCGAATATTCTATAATCAAACGGAAATTTGGAATATGTTAGCTGCGACTTTAAATTAATGATCGAGAGCTCAGTGTGCAATAAGTATAATATTCGATGTATCAATAGAGACAAGACATGAGACATAAGCCATGTATTGTTCAACAAAGGGGTTCCTTTCGCAATAAAGGCTCGATACGATTAGGGTTGTGAGAGATCATTTCTGGTAGTGTTCTGTTTATTCATGTGGTGTACAAAGTTTTACACCCTATTGATCTTAACTTTTCCTTGTAATCACGGGTATAAACGAGTCAAACTATTTATGTTCATGAGTACGTAGATTCGAAGTTGACAAGTTCAACACTTATTAAATCTCAAACATTCACGAGAGCTTGATAAAACTTTTATATCATATATTTTTTCGCTAGAACTGATTTACTATGTTTTTACACGTTTACTCGAATTCGAGCTTTTGCATACATCAAATGAAAGAAGGACGCCCTAACTTAACACTTTTGCACTGACCATTCTACACACAAAGAAACTTAATATTATGAAACATAACGCAGTAAAACAGACATAGTAGAGGCCATTTTTTCAGATACAGCAGGGAAGAAATCAGGCTACAGAAACTAGTTCATTCCAGCGTCAAATGATAACATAAAAGTTGGCATTTTAAACAAAAGATACAAACTCCTCACCGTCTCATCAATTCACAGCTCATCAATGCGAGCAATTCTTTGTCCAGCTCGAACTAGAGTAAAGTTTTACTGATCACTCCTTTATGACGTCCACATGCAAGTGCCACGGTTCCAGCTATAACTAACCATTTCCAATCTATTGCACCCTGATCTCTGCCCTGAACATCTAGAGTCCCACATGCCTCTTTGTCTCCAGAGACCATCTTTGACAAATCAGCATTCCCTTCAAAGTAAATCTTTGTAGTGTTTCTTGCTACAAATGCATTTCTGGATAGTGGTGCTTCGGATTCCCTGGTTAGCTGATATGCTCTGAAGCCACCATTTAATTTCTTGACAGTTCCCCACATTCCGTGACGAATACCCAGTTTTGCAACATCCTTAGGGATTCCCATGTCCTCATAATGTACAAGAGTCACCTCACATGCAGTCTGTCCATCTGATTTGCGAGATTGCACTGCATACCAATGGTAGATATTACTAATCATAATCTCTCGTATTCTGAGTCAGACTTCAATTCTTCTGTAGAGTTACTGTGACTGAAGGATAATGCTTACCAGGCTTAATAACCCAGCTTGAAAAATAAGTATCAACACGCCTAGGTTTGTCACGCCTCAGCAAAGCTGGGTATTGAACCGTCTGCAGCAATGCACCATGTAAAAATAATGACACATCATATTTTGATTCATATGCAACAGAACTGTTACAAAAATAAACATATATAGCTCCATCTGAGTTGGTCCTATCTCTAAATAAGTTTGGTATTAGCTACAATAACAGATTCCCAAATATACCAACCCCTTTCTCCAGGCCAGACACTGTATTGGTCTTGGTATAAACAATGTAATGAAAAAGTCAGATTTAAATTCTCACAAATAAAATTTAATGAGAAACAAGCATGTTGGTGAAAGTTGGCTTCAAAAATCAGTATGCACGATATCCAATACAGGATTTTCGGGAAACTTAAAACTTAATATATACTCTCAACACTTTATTTATGCCGCTTAAAAAAAACCTGAGAGGCAATCAACAAACTATATATAATACAGGAAGAACAACATACTATGTACCTTCGTCACACAGTAAAATGTCTTCCCAGCTTCCCATATTCTTCGACCAATTACATATTCCCGATCACTGCAAAAAAATGGAAACTGCATACAGGGAAAAGAAGCTGCAAAATTAATTCATGAAGTGGTAAACCAGGAAATGTTAGTGATAATACTTGCTAATAAAGAGGAGCAACATCAAACTAACCTTTTTAATCCAGTGGACAATTGTTGTTCCTGTACGAGGGCATTCCTCAACCGTCTTGAAGTATGCCAGCATAGGATCCCATTTAGGTCAAAACTCATCATCCCAGAAGAAATCTCTAACTAGCTCTGGAGTCGAATCCTCAAAGAAAGTTTTGCTTTTATAAATTACAGGACCCGTCTGATAAACATGATGCAATTAGTTACACGTATGAATTTTAAAGACTTTTGATGCAAAGATTAAGGATGTCATTCAACTTTGGATGTTCCAGGTGGTTTATTGCAACTGTCCTACAGTCCTTCAGCAATTAGTACATCATTACAGTTCACACTCTTATACTTATTTGTTACTCCTTCCATCCCGTTTTAATGGCCACATTTCCAATTCTTGTTGTCCCAAAAGTTTTCCCCACTTGTGCGCATATGGGGTAGTATATCATGCATTTAATGTTGTACAATGTATCTCAAAGTGTAGTACATCATGCAAATGATACAGTAACGGGAGCTTAATTAGTAAATTGCAGAGCTTATCTATATCTATATCTATATTCTATATATCGTAAATTTGTGGATATCCCATACCTAATTTGTGGATATCCCATACCTTAGGTTCGGAATCCATATTTAGGTTCGGATAACATTTTAATATATAGATTTAATCCAATGCACTATTCATTTTAGGCTTGATATCCATATTTAGGTTTGTAGAATATCCGTATACTTATTTTGACACATCTTTAATTATAGAAACTTTCTATTTCATTTTTGAATATCATCAATATCATAATAATACTTATGGTAAGTTCATTAATTAAAATATAAACTAATCTTTTAATTTTTGTTAAACATTTAATGTAAATTATCTTAAAATATATGTTACATATACAACAAAATATAGATAAAAAAAATTTGAACGAATTTATTTTAACATTTAAAGCAAAACGGTTATTATACCTTTGATCTTAAATCTAAAATTACTTAATTTATTATAATTAAATTATTTTTTTAAATACCCGTGTGCGTAGCACAGGTTATAACCTAGTTATAATAAATGTTTGGAGCTTATTCATCAATTCCCTAATTATATATAGTAAATTAAGTGGTAATTATGGTCATATTTCCTATTTTATTTGAAAATCAGTACACACTTTTAGGTATCTATAAGTTCAATTCAATCATAATTAATATGATCGAATGAAATGTGGAGTTTCATTTGTGGACAACATAATGGTATAAGGGAGTATAATATAAAAAAAACAGTTAAGCGTGCAAATGCAATTTGTCAACTCTGAGGGGATACTGATGATAGGCTAATTAGTGCTGCTAATTACTGAGATGTCTTTCGAAATGCCGGTCACAGTTTTTTCTCCTCTGTCAGCATGCGATTTTTAACATCTTCGTGAACTTTGGAGCATTTCACTGAAATTATAATTAAATCATTGTGGTTGCTCCAATTTAAATCTGTACCGGGGTGGGGGTGGGGGTGGGGGGGGGGGGGGGGGGGGGGGGGGGTTGGGGGTTGTAAATGGATCTGCTTATCAACTCAAATTCTATATCTTGTAAATTAAAGATATATAAACTCCACTTGAAACCAAACTAAAGATTATTGCACCCCCATTTATTCATTTATATTAGGATCTGAAGACTTTATGATTTCCTCTCGTGTCCAGAGTAATATCTAAGACTCTGAGAGACTTGTACAGGGGATTAAGTGCTTTTATCAAGGCATATATCAATATCCTTAATAAGCTGAATTAATTGATGGTGAGAATCTGTATGCTAATTTAATGGATTTTCTAAAATCCAAATTGACTACCTCTATACTTTTGCAATACAAAAAAATCCCATAGAATCTAGATTGAATACATCTCCATAAATCAAGAAAATCGAACAAAGATTTGACCATTTGAACCAAATTCTCTATAACAGTTAGATTCCTATTACAAGAGAATCCCACCAGATGAAATCTATCTATTCTATATCTAATACAACAACATAAGTTTCTTAAGCAATTTAATTCATGGACAAGTTTGTCCTCCTTCCTATCAGGGTCATTTTTGTCTTTTAATATCAATATATTTATAACATATTATTAAATGCTCCATAATTAATATGCATACTTATACATACAAGCCATACATATATATACATATACATATATATATATATATATATACATGGGCAGGTCTCTGTGGGGAACTCACTACATGAGTAACTAAGTAACTCTTCATCCTGCTCGTTAGATCATAAACAAATATAACTGCATGCACACACGTTATAGCACACACGTTTACCGCTACATTGCACACCGTTAACACTTGATAAAACACAAACAACACTCAAACATAAATTATTTTTGGATTGCAAAATATATTTATTTAATGATATTGAAAATAATTTCATGAATAAAAAAATACATTTATGTAATTATGAGAAATGATAGTTTTTTTAATAAAAATTTCTACAAATAAATTATGAAAACTAGACTTTAAAAAATTAAACATTTTTTGTAAAATATTAAAAATTTAAATTAAAAAATATTATTTTGTGATATAAAAATATAAGACACATATAAAGGATTAAAAATAAAAACTTAAAAAGTACATAACATAATTAAGAAAGAGTGTTCTGTATTAAGTAAAGAAAATAGTGTTCAGTATTATTTTTCTTTCAGAAAATAATAGTGTTCTGTAAATTTAAAAGAATAAAAAATGGGTTCTGTAAAAAATAAAAACTATTATTTATATGTTATGTAAATTTATTGTGTTCCACAAAAATAACACTTTTTAATAGTTTTATGTTACGTAAAGTACAGAACATAGTGCTTTGTATTATTTTTCTTTCAAGAAATAACAGTGTTTTGTAAATTTAAAAGAATAAAAAATGGGTTCTGTAAAAGATAAAACCTATTATTTATATGTCTTGTAAATTTATTGTGTTCCACAAAAATAACATTTTTAATAGTTTTATGTTCATAAAATAACAATATTTTTTAAAAATATAATATGATTTAATTAATATTATCTTATGTTTATAATTTGTGGTTATTTATAAATGGAAAAAAGGTGTATATGACAATTATGATAAAACACTATGCATACTAGGTTAAGTTAATCGGACAAGTTGATTAGTTTTTTAAACGGACGTTATGTACATGTGTCACCATGTAGTTGAGTTCCTCAGTTACTCAAGAAAACAAGTTCCTCACTGATCCCTCCTCTATATATACATACATTTATGTAAATGTGTGATAATATTTGATCATATATGCTAAAATATACCATATCTCATTGTTAGGATTTATGGGTGATAGCTAAGAGACAACTTGACTAGATAGAAGCAGTCCAAAAGTACATTGATGAGATAGAAGATGATGTCATCTCTCCTGATGAAAAAGCATTGGTGGAAGGACTCAAGGAGATTCTGAAAGAAGTTCTTAGCATAGAGGATGTAGCAAGACAAAAAAGAAAATCTGAAGCTAAGTGAAAATATTTATCAATTCTGATCTTGTTAGTTAAGTTGTCAGCATACATAGATTGTAAATTTGTACGTTGTCATTTTCCATAAAAACAAATTGGGGGAGATTGTTAGAATTTATGGGTGATAACTAAGAGACAGCTTGACTAGATATTTTTAATGCTTAATTTTATTAAGTATGAACATACTATCACAGCCATAGTACGTTCTTGTAATCATTTTGTTTATTGTTAAATAAGATCTTAGTACATCTTGGTAGAAGTTCATTTGTTTGTTCAAGCCTCAAGAAGTGCTTAAAGAAGACAACAAGAATAAATATTACTGTCATGGCACTGACAGTAAGGTTACAAGAAGACAACATGTTGCAAGTTACGACAGTATATCCACTCTAACAGCAACATTGGCGGAAGCCTTGAGACAACAATTTTACCTTAGTCTGACAGCAAGCTTGGAACTCCTGACAACATCTATTGCGGGGATTTCTTACTGTCACCAAAAGCACATTCCTGTGACAGCAAGCTTGAAGATCAGGATACTGTCTCGAAGGGATAATATTTGTATTGGGGATCTACCCAGTCAAACATGTGACAGTTTGGATGTTCAAGAAACAGGCGTGCTGCAGTATCCCAACACTACATCAGGTCTGCAAGACTACGACAGAAGTTTGAGAGATCACATGACAAAGCTCACCAATTCAAGAGTATGACAAATCAACATCTACTGAATTGTGTTAGCTAAATATAGAATGTATCTAGATTGCTTTTTCCAGTAATGATAAACTTGTTTGTATAGCAATTTAGGTAAGACTCACGGGTAGGCAATTTGTAAGAAGCTGCCACATGAAAATGACAGCAGCTTCACAAACCCGTGATGATAGAGATAGGATTAGTTTACTTAGACTATCTCTCAATTCATTCTATGTATCACTCGAGAAATTGAAGCTCAAGAAAACTGATATTTTCTTGAGGTTGTAGCAACACTTTGCAAAATAAATAAAACATTTATTTTGTGAGAAAAACTACTTGTGTCTACTTGTGTTTGCAGTCCTTAAACTGATAAACTTAAATCTTAGTTTTAGTTGTTGAAGCGTAGATTGAGATTTATCAGTATTGCATTCAACCCCCCTCCTTCTGCAATATTCAAGGACCAACAACTGGTATCAGAGCAGACAGATTGTTCTACAAATCTGAGATCATGACAAGTTTGCAGAAGTCAAGTAGCATTAAGATCCCAGCTTTTGATAAAGAGAATTACAATGTGTGGAAAAGAAAAATCTTGTTGTTTATCAAAGCTGCGAATCCATTATACTTGGGTATCCTCCAAAATGGTCCCTTTGTTCCACAGAAGGAGATTGAAGCCTCGACTGTGGACGGTGTTCTTATTCCAGCACACTGGATTGCTAAATCACCTTTAGAGTTTCTGGAGCCAGAAAAAGAGAAGGTGGCCTTGGATGATTACTTGCAACTCATCCTACTTGATGCTCTCACTTTGGACAAATCCATGTGTGGGAACGTCATTGCATGCTCATCAGCCAAGGAAATGTGGATTAAGATTGAGTTGTTATGTGAAGGAAGCGAAGAGGTAAAAGACAATCAAAGACAGATTCTTATCTCACAGTATGAAGCCTTCATGGCAAAGTCAGGAGAAGATCTAACAACAATGTTTGAGAGGTTCAGTAAACTGCTGACTGAGCTACAGATACATGACAAGTACTATGAGAAGAAATAGTTAAATGTTAAGTTCTTACTCACACTTCCTGAGCATCTAGAGCACAAAATCACAGCCATAAGAGAAGGAATAAATCTAACAATGTTTCTCTTGAAACATTATATGGTGTGCTTAAATCACATGAGCTTGAATTTTTCCAGAAAAGAGATATTCAAGCTGGATCAAGAGGAAAGATGACAAATATGTCTGGTGCTCTTGTAGCTCATGTGCCAAGAATCACTCAACCTAGTGAAGGAGTCCAAATCACCCAACCTACTCAAGTATCTTCTCTAAAGATTGAAGAGGTTGTGGATGATGATGAGAAGGTGGTACTGCAACTAACTGATGTTGAAGATGAAGACTTCTATTCATTAGAAGAAATGGAAAAGATGGATAATTCAACTATGGCTTACATGGCTAAGAAGTTCAAAAACATAAGATTCAAGAGAAACAAGCCATATAAGTCTCAAGGTCAAACATCAAGGTTCAGCAGAGGAAATTCCTCCAAGGTTGAAGGCGGTGCCACAAAAGGTGGTTACAAAACAGGGATGGTGGACAGATCCAAGTTTAGGTGTTACAACTGCAATGAGCTTGGTCATTTTGCTCAAGAAAGGACAGGGAAAAACCTATGTGGCTGAGGGAAAATGTTGGGATGATTCTGGTGATGAAGAGGAAGAGGAATATGTGAATCTAGCCCTCATGGCTAAGTCTGATGAGGTCTCCTCTAGCTCTCCAAGTCAGGTACCCTCACTTGTCTTACTTGAAATGTCTAAAGAAGAATACAAACAAACTGTTGAGGAGTTGAGTGCTGAATTGTTTAATATTCATACTAGTTTAACTGCAGCTAATGAAGAGATTGATAGATTAGCTAAACTAAATGAAACACTCACTTCTGAGAATGACATGCTTTTGTTAAAGACCAGTCGATTAGAGTCTCTAGCACAGGAAAATGCAAAACTTAAAAATGAATTAGTCTGTGCTAAAGAGATAGAAAAGTTTATAAGGAATGAAATTAGTGAAAATGAATTCAAGATTAAGGCCTATAGAAACTCATCTAAAAAACTTCAGGATTATCATGAGAAGCACACAGAGGATCAAAAAGTAGGGATAAGTTTTGAGTATGGTAGAAGACCTGGTAAGGAGATTGTGGATCAGGATTGTTCAACTGATGTTTCTGTCAAACCTCATGTTCTCAAAAAGATCAACAAACCAATTTTTAAACTTTCTGAACTTGAGTTTGATGAGGAAGCCATGCTCATCAAGCAACAACTTGATGATGAGGATGAGGGTGTTGACAGTACAACAGTTGATGGAAAAGATATTGTCAAAATCCCCAAAACAGTAACTTTCCCAGACAATCAGACAGAATGTTCTAAAGATGCTGTTAGTAATGGCAAGACAAAAACTTCCAAAGATACTGTCAAGAGAGCTTCGAAGACAGTAACCTCTAAACCTACTGTCAATACAGAAGGTGTAAAAGGTACTGTCAAGAAGAGCTCGACAGCAACTTCAGAACATCCTGATGATACAGTTACTTACAAGTCTAAGAACAGGAATGGTAAGTTAGGAAATGGCAATGCTAATGTTGGTAGTACTCCCAGAAAACTATGCAATAGTTGTGGATCCTCACATCACTTAACTCATGTTTGTAAGAAACCAAAAGAGGTCAAGAACAATGTCACCAAGGTAAATGGTAACTTATAGAGAACCCCCATTATGCATAGGTCTATGGTTGTCTGAAACAACACTGATTGCATGCCTTGTAAAATAACTGCCATGAGTACTTGCTTCAACCTGCCTATTTCATCTACTGAACAATGTCTCTATATGCAAACTGTTGAGACTTCTGAGCCTACTGGAAACAATAAGAAGACTACATCCACTAAGAAGAAGACTAAGTCCAATTCTAAAGCTGAGTGGGTGAAGAAAGAAGTCCAACAGAAGATTCCTGATGTGGTTGTTAAAGTTGAAAATGATGAATACTTTTGTGATACTGAATTAGCAGGACCCAACAAGGTTTGGGTACCACATGCCTCTTAAATACAATTTGTTTTGCAGAGCAAGAATAAGAAGCAAGTCATGTGGATCATTGACAGTGGCTGCTCAAGGCACATGACTGGTGATAAAGCCCTGCTATCACAATTTGTGGAGAAAGCTGGCCCAATTATAACCTTTGGAGACAACAACAAAGGTTACACAGTGGGATATGACTGTTTGGAAATTGGGAATGTTGTCATTAATGATATTGCACTTGTTGATGGATTGAAGCACAACTTGCTCAGTGTCAGCAAATTCAGTGACAGATGATTCAAGGTTGATTTTGACATGATGGTGTGCAATATCTATTACAAGAAAGATAGAAGCCTCTCTTTGAAAGGGGTAAGGAAAGGAAGCCTATTTGTTGCTGATCTAAGTTCAACAAAGAAGGACAAGATTTACTGTTTTTACAATAAAGCTACTGTTGGTGACAACATGCTTTGACACAGGAAACTCTCTCACCTAAACTTCAAAACAATGAATATGTTGATGAAGAAGGAACTGGTAAGAGGACTACCTCAACAGGAATTCTGTCAAGAAGGACTGTGTGAGGACTGTCAAATGGAAAATTGAGGAGAGCTGTGCATAGGTCAAAGCAAGTCAACACCAACACAGAACCACTCAAGCTAATTCATATGGATCTCTTTGGCTCAGTAAATGTTCCATCTTTAGCCAAGAAGAGATATGCATTAGTTATGGTGGATGATTATTCTAGGTATACTTGGGTGAAGTATCTAGAATCAAAAGATGAAGCTGCTCAAGTCATCATTGATCACTTAAGAGTTCTTGACAGAACTCCAAATGCCAAGGTTCAAATTATGAGAAGTGACAATGGTACTGAGTTCAGAAATGCCACTCTTGGTAATTTCTGCAAGGATGAAGGAATTGTGCAACAATTTTCTGCTGCAAGGACACCACAATAGAATGGAGTTGTAGAGAGGAAGAACAGAACTCTTATTGAAGCTGCCAGGACTATGCTACATGATGCAAAGTTACCTACATACTTCTGGGCAGAAGCTATTAACACAGCCTGTTATACACAGAACAAAACCTTGATTAACAAGACTCATGGGAACACTCCTTACTATTTGCTAACTGAGAAGAAACCTACTGTCAAGTATTTTCATGTGTTTGGTAGCAAGTGCTTCATGATGAAGGACAACCATAAAAAGAAAGGAAAATTTGACACCAAAGCTTATGAAGGCATTTTCATGGGTTATGCCATAGAAAGTACTGCTTACAGAGTCTACCTCTTGGAACACAAGATTATTGATGAAAGTGTAAATGTCACATTTGATGAAACCAAGTTTCCAGGACTGCATGAGGATGGGCAAATTGTTGATGAAGAACCCACCTTTACTCAAACTGTTGATCTTGAAAAAGGCGCTGTCATTGAAAATGATGTTAGTCAAACTCCAGCTCAGTCACAGACTATTTCAGGGAATCCTCAAAATGATGGTGACTCTGGAGATATTGAAGAGCATGGTGAAGACAACTGTCCTGGTGAAGATTCAGTCCCTCAAACTGAAGCTACAAGAAGCTTGCCTAGAACCACAAGGTGGAACAAGGATCACACAAATGACCTAATTATTGGAGATCCTTCTTCTGGGGTAAGAACCAGGAACAATGTTAATGTTTCTACTGACATCATGTTTTCCTGCTTCCTGTCTCAAGTGGAGCCAAAAGCAATTGATGAAGCATTGTTGGATTCTGATTGGGTGATTGCTATGCAAGAGCAACTCAACCAGTTTCAAAGAAATAATGTATGGAAACTGGTTCCAAGACCAAAGGGAAAATAAGTTATTGAGACAAAGTGGGTATTCAGAAACAAATTGGATGAAAGTGGAAATGTGACAAGAAACAAGGCAAGGCTAGTAGCCAAAGGTTACTGTCAACAGAAAGGGATAGATTATGATGAGACATTTGCACCTGTTACCAGACTTTAAGCTATAAGGGTTTTTCTAGCTTTTGCTATACACTGTAATTTCAAGGTGTTCCAGATGGATGTCAAAAGTGTCTTTCTAAATAGAGAGTTAGAGGAAGAAGTGTATGTTGAACAACCACCAGGTTTTGAAGATGCTGAATTGTACAACTTTGTATATAAACTGTTCAAAGCACTTTATGGATTGAAACAAGCTCCAAGAGCATGGTATGATACCCTCTCTGCCTTTCTATTGAAAAACCAGTTTACAAGAGGTGTAGTAGATAAAACTCTATTCTACAAGCATCATGGCAAAGACATCATTTTGGTTCAAATTTATGTTGATGATATCATCTTTGGATCATCAAATGAGAAGCCGTGTGAGAAGTTTTCATCTCTAATGAGAAACAAGTATGAGATGAGCATGATGGGAGAACTGTCATTCTTCCTTGGATTACAAGTTCTTCAGAAAGATGATGGAATCTTCATTTGTCAAGCAAAGTATATCAAGGAACTTCTCAAGAAGTTTAACCTAGAAGATTCATCACCTGCCAAGACTCCCATCTCTACATCAACTAGTTTGGATCTAGACTCCAAAGGGAAGAAAGTGGACTCTAGTGCTTACAGAGGCATGGTTGGATCTCTTCTCTACCTAACTGCTAGCAGACCTGACATAATGTTTGCTACATGTCTCTGTGTAAGATTTCAAGCTGATCCAAAGGAGTCACAGTTGGTAGCTATCAAAAGAATTTTTAGATATCTAAAGGGCACTCCTAATCTAGGCCTTTGGTATCCTAAAAATACTGGATTTGAGCTAGTGGGGTACTCTGATTCAGACTATGCTGAGTGTAGAATTGACAAAAAAAGTACAACAGGTAGCTGTCAATTTCTTGATGGAAGATTGGTGTCATGGTTTAGTAAGAAGCAGCATTCAGTTTCCACATCTACTACAGAAGCTGAATACATTGCAGCTGGAAGTTGCTGTGCACAAATTCTGTGGATGAAGAATCAACTTTTGGATTATGGTCTAGTGTTAAACAATATCCTTATCTACTGTGACAACACTAGTGCCATAGCCATCTCAGACAATCCTGTTCAACACTCTAGGACAAAGCACATTGACATTAGACATCATTTCATAAGAGAGCATGTTGAAAGAGGAACTGTGAAGTTGATCTATGTCCCAACAGAAAAGCAACTTGCAGACATCTTCACAAAACCACTGGATGAAGCAACCTTTAACAGGTTGGTAAGTGAATTGGGAATGCTAAATCTGGTATGTTAACTTACTAGTTTTTCCATTTTCATATTCAAATGAAGCTTGTGACAGTAATCTTTAAAAGTTGCTGTCATGAGAAGTTACTGTCTACTTAAGTCACTATTTGTTTTTGACATCATGTTTGCGTTGACTGTGATAAATTGAATTTTATGTTAGTCTTAAACTTGATAGTTAGACGTTGTATGTCATTAAATTGCATGGTTTTTAATTTTGAAATTGGTCAATGAATTTCACTGATTGGTCATTTTTGCTTTGATTGTTGGATTAGTGGTAGACATCACTCTTAATTGCAATCTGTGGTAGTTGTATGGGTACTCTGAACTGTTGACTATTTACCTCCCTTTTACCTAGTATGCCTATAAGATGAACCTTATGTCATATTAGTGAATGCTTCAGAAAAGGTAAAATGGAAAACAAAGTAGGAATCGAATACAGGACTAAGATTAACACTGAGTCTCCATATAAAGAAGTAGTTGAAGCTTTGTTTGATGAGATGGAGGACCTTCTCGATGAGGAAAAGGAGAAAGAACTTGCTGCCAAAGCCGCTGAAGAGGCTAAGTGGCAAGAACAGGAAAAGGAGTATCAAGCACTCCTCAAGGAAGAAGGAACCACAGAAGAAGAGGCTAGGGCAAATTTTCTAGAATTGATTAAGAAAAACTGTGATGAATAATTTTATCTTTCAATTGTAGAAGTTTAACCCTCCTTTTAATAAAATTTATCCATTTCCTTTCTGTAGTTCCTTATTACCTGATGTGTGTCTGTGTTGATTAAATGATTGAACTAATGTGCATGAATAATGAATCAGTAATCAATATTGCATATGTTTATTTGGTGTCTCTTCAGTTAAGATGTTTAATAAAACAGATCAAGTACAAAGTTTAGACAGTTATTGTTTTCCCGCAAGGGTTGCTGTCATCAAGAAAAGTGACAGTCAGTGTATGCCCTGACAGTTAGTCTCTTGACAGCAGTAAACAACTTTCTGTTAAGAATTGTAAAAGATACTGTCATTACAACACTTAACGATGTCATTAAGTTTTTGCGCCAATGTTTCTGTCAAGCAAAACCTACTGTCATCACACCAAAGTTACTGACGCAGTTGTTTTAGCGCACAGGTTACTGTCAAAAGTAGTGGACCGTTAAAACTGTACAATCATCCTCCACGAGGAGAGAGAATTAAGCCAGTAACCCACGTGACTGATTACTGGGTTAAGACACGATTTTACTTTTCCACTCTTTTAGTTAAACGCTTGAACTTCTCTCTTTATTCATCAGTTATTCAACTGCACCAAAAAGTGAACACACCACTCTTTTCTCTTCTATCCAAGCAAATTCATCTTCTTACTTTCTTTCTTCTCTCAACCAGCAAAAATGGCCCCCAAACAATCAATTTCTCAAACTAACTTTGTTGGCATCATCTCTCCTAATGATGCTGGTGAAGATTTCAAAGGGCTTGTTTCTTTCCTGAATAAGTCCTATCTTGGGTATGCAATTACCTCCACTCCTGTTCTTGACCTAGACAGGATTGACAATTTCTGGGAGACAACTGTTGCTCAAGGAGATGGTGACAACACAACCATTCAGTTCAAAATCAAAGAGCACAATTACACTCTCGCTGTTTAGGGCATCAATGCAGCTTTAGGAATTGTGCTAGAACCAGGAAAGAAGTACACCGAGCTTGCTAGTGATGAGTCCCTAAAGAAGTTCTTCTTGAAAATTGGGTATTCAGGACCCATTCTTGAAGAGGGAACAACTAAGTGGTACCCTTCTGGTGAAATGGACAGGAAGTATATACGAAAGGAGTGAAGGTGTTCTCTACCAAGACCACCCGGCTGGAAAGGGATTCCCACCTACATAGACAAACATGTGACAGTTTGGATGTTCAAGAAACAGGCGTGACAGTCAAACATGTGACAGTTTGGATGTTCAAGAAACAGGCGTGCTGCAGTATCCCAACACTACATCAGGTCTGCAAGACTATGACAGAAGCTTGAGAGATCACATGACAAAGCTCACCAATTCAAGAGTATGACAAATCAACATCTACTGAATTGTGTTAGCTAAATATAGAATGTATCTAGATTGCTTTTTCCAGTAATGATAAACTTGTTTGTATAGCAATTTAGGTAAGACTCACGGGTAGGCAATTTGTAAGAAGTTGCCACATGAAAATGACAGCAACTTCACAAACCCGTGATGATAGAGATATGATTAGTTTACTTAGACTATCTCTCAATTCATTATATGTATCACTCGAGAAATTGAAGTTCAAGAAAACTGATATTTTCTTGAGGTTTTAGCAACACTTTGCAAAATAAATAAAACATTTATTTTGTGAGAAAAACTACTTGTGTCTACTTGTGTTTGCAATCCTTAAACTGATAAACTTAAATCTTAGTTTTAGTTATTGAAGCGTAGATTGAGATTTATCAGTATTGCATTCACACCCTCACTTCTGCAATATCCAAGGACCAACACTCATTATACTATTATTTAGATTCACTTCAAATATTTTTGAATTAAATATTGTAAAATATATTATTTTAGTAAAATTTATAAATTAAGCATGCATATGCACTGTACTTATTTATACCTATAATAAATCAAATTATACATAATCTCTAACATATTTTAAGTATTATATTTGTATGGTACAAATACGTTCAAATCAACACAAAGATAACAAAAAAAGGGAACTTTCATGTATATAAGTGTAGTACAAACTTGTATTAATATCACTTGTTATATAACTCATAAATTCCAAACACGTACTAAAATTTTTAAAAAAATCAATAATTTACTCATATTTAGAGTATGCCCGTGCATTGCACGAGCTAGTTTTTAAAAAAGCCTAAAGAGTAAAGTATTGCCAATTCATCTCCCCGTCTTTTTCATTTACTAGCTAATAGCTAGTGCGATGCACGGTTACTTAAATTTTATTTATAATTATTCTATTTATAATTATATTTTTATTACCCATGTAACACACAATTGTTTTTTTAATATTTATAAGGGCTTTTTTCATAAATACCCACCCCTAAATGTTTTTTTTCAAAAATACTATGGTTTTTTGAACTTTTTGCAAAAATACTATCTTTTTGAAATTATTTTCAAAAATACGGTTTGCAACTAGATGCAACCACGTGCAACTTTTGCAATCAGAATAAGATGCAACCATGTGCAACCATCTGCAACTTTTGCAACCACAATCAACCTGATGCAACTTGTTAGTAATGATGTTTTTCCGGCGTCCTGATTTTAGGGTTGTAAACAACCCTAAAATCAGGGTAGGTTAGGGTTTAGAGTCTAGGGTCTAGGGTTGTTTACCCTAAACCCTAAACCCTAAACCCTAAGTCCGTATACGAATTATTCGTCATTCTTAATATTTTTAAAACCCAAAATAGAAACATTGAACCCCAAAAGTTAACTATTGAACCCACAGGGTAAACCAAGACCACAAGTTTACCCCTTTTATTAATAATTTTTTTTGAATTCTTAGCTGTTTTTTCAATTATTTTTTTAAAAAGTTGCATATAGTTGCATCTGGTTGCTTTGGTTGCATCTGGTTGCGTTGGTTGCAGACCGTATTGTTTGAAAATATTTTTTGGTTGCATCTAGTTGCATTTAGTTGCAGACCGTATTTTTGAAAATAATTTCAGAAGATAGTAAAATTGAAAAAAAACTTAGAAAAAGTAGTATTTTTGACAATTTCTCTATTTATAATTATATTTATTTATGAATATTTTAATATTTAAAAGTTATTAGTTTACATGATTAAATTATTGTTAAAAAGGATTTAGCCAAAAAAATTATAGTTAAAAATTTGATATTTATTATATTCTACACACTCAATTTAATATTTGTTTATATTGAGTTATAAAAGTTATATTTGGCCAATTTTATAGTCAACATGAAATTCACAAAATAATCTTTAATTTAGTTGTGGTTTAATAGTTCTTTTCAATTAAAAACTATTCTAAAACTAAAAAGAGAATAAAGTGACGAAATTTAATGTTGAGAATTCTATTCGATTTAGGAAATCTACTTATATGTAGTTTAGATTATTAGAATACCCTTTATTAACCAAATACAATTTTTAATGTTAAATCTAACGATTTTCACATATCTATTTAAGATTAAAAGATTTTTATTATTTTGGTATTAAATGAGTTTCCTTATTTAATTACAACTTATTTATATTTGGTATATTTGGTTTAAATTATCAAAATACACTTTTTAGAATTTAAATATAATCCTATTATTAATAAAATACACTTTTTTAATATTTGATCTAACGATTTTCATTTATCTAGTTAATATCTAATGGTCCTTATTAGTTTGGTTGTCCAAGACCGTACGATCAAAATTTTGGATAAGATCCCTATTATGTTTATTATATGGGTTCAGCGGAGACTAACAAAAAGGTGGAGACCTGGCCACCAATTCTACACCCTTAGATTAACTTGAATTCAATGGTCATCATTTTTTATTATACTTCATAAAATTAAACATAACAAAATTATATTATTATACACAATTACACATGTTGTTCTTTTTAACCATCCACGCTCTTAAAACCTACAACATCCGACATTTTATTTAGCAAGTTGGGAAGATTTGGGAGGATCTATATCACTAAACATCGTACTGCAAATATTATAAACAAAAAGTTCTGCATATAAAAAATATGTTTTACAAATAAAAAAAAACCAATGTTTACTGCATAACAATGAAAAAAATGTGTAAAAAATTAAATTATGCAAAAATAAAGAATAAAATAGTAAAATAATAATGTTTTGCAACTAAAGTAATGCACTAAATTAAAATAATAATATATTGCACTAAAAAATTATGAATACAATAATTGAAAGTAAAAAGTTTTGCAAACAAAATAACATAGAATATTAAAATTGTGCAAATTTTTTGAATAAAAAAAATGGAAGACGTGAGAATAAATGTAATGCATATTGTAGTTAACGTTGTTGGTAACGTATAAGCCGTATATGCCTACATACAACCAATTTATAAGTGTGTAAAACAAAATAATATGTACCCTTGGATTAGATGGAAACGAATGGTGTAAGATGTGGTCTCAGTTTAGGTCTCCATAGAACTTTTCTGTAAGGATTTAATATAATAAGGATATCAAGTATATACTGATATAAGTATCTTACTAACTGCTTTTACTTTTAATGTTTCGGTTTTATTTACAGTGTATATAAAATTTTAAAATACACTATTACTTAAAAATTATTAAACAGAATAAAAATTATGTTATGATTATATAAAATTTTATTCTCATATTATTTTATTCTTTATCGATTTGAATTTGTTCTTAATTAATTTTAATACTTTATTGAAAGAAACATAAAATTTCTATATTTAAAACAATTAGTGGAAAAATAAATAAATTGGTGCTACAAAAATAAAAAAAATATTTATTAAAATTTAGATACTCACTTTACTATTTAGGTTCTATCCTGAGTTTTATGAATTGAATTTTGACGATTTTACAACCCATGCGAAACTAATGAAATTATCTTTAATTTAATGATGGTTTAATAATTATTATCTAACTTGATCAGTTGACCTACCCATAAACCGAAAAGAAAAGATGGTTAAGAATTTTTACATAAAGAATTTAATTCAATATAGAAAACCAATTTATAATTGGTTTAAATTATCAAAACACACTTCTTAGTATTTAAATATAATCCTCCATTTAATCAAATACACATTTTAATATAACATTTTAATATAAGTATTATATTCAAAATTATCGTTTATGAATATGAAACCCTCAATATTTTAATAATATTTTGATATTATCCTTTTTTTGTTTGTTATATGTAAAATAATATAATTATAATTTGGATTAATCAAATTGTTATGTTCCTTCAGAAAACAAGTGTTTAAATTTATTTATGTATAGAAGTTCTCGTAAGTCTCTGTAGGTTCACGTGTATCATTGTTAGTATGATATACATGAACATTATATTGATAATTTTTAATATTGTAATCAATATGAATTGTTATCTTGATATTTGGTTTAATAATTATTATCTAATTTGAACTATACATAAATTCAAGAGAAAAGATATTTAAGAATTTTTACATAGAAATTATCAAAATACACTTTTTAGTATTTAAATATAATTATATTATTAATCAGATACACGTTTTAATATTAGATCTAACAATTCTCATCGATCTATTTAAGATCTAACTGTAATTATTAATTTGGTCGTATAGTGATCGTACACGGACCAGATCGATTTTAATTTTTTCTTAAATTGATTTTAATATTTTATTGAAATAAAAATAGAATTTATAAATTTAAAAGAATTAGGAAAAAATTTAAATTAGTGCTACAATAAAAAAAAATATTTATTAAAATTTAGATAATCACTTTACTGTTTGGGCTCTATCTTGAGTTTTAGACAACAGATTTTAACGATTTTACAGCCCATACGAAGCTAACAAAATTATCTTTAATTTAATGATGGTTTAATAATTTTTATCTAACTGGAACTATCCATAAACTAAAGAGAAAAGATAATTACGAATTTTTACATAAAGATTTCTATTCAATATAGAAAACCCATTTATAATTGGTTTAAATTATCAAAATACACCTTTTAGTATTTAAATACTATCCTATTATTAATCAAATACAATTTTTAATATTATATCTAACGGTCCTCATCTATTTGAATATTTATAGTTTTATAATCCAACGGATCATATACTTTTGATAGTACAGTGACCGATCAAACTTTTAAATAAGATCCCCTTACACTTATTATATACAAGCCTATAACCCGTGCGATGCACGGATGAATTTTAGTATTTTTAATTTATTATTTTAGTATTTTTATATGATTTATTATTATTTTTTATCTTATTTTATCATCATTTATTTGTATTTTGATCTTAAAATTTTTTAATATGTTGTCGACGAAATAATATATTGAACTTTTGAATGTAGCTTAGAAAAATAGATGATATAAATATTTAATAATAATAATATGTTGTTGACGGGATTCGAATCTTGAACCCGTGGGAGTATTTTAGATACCAAGAAAATAATATTCTTTTAATATTACATCAAACGGTTCTCATTTATCTATATTTATATCTAACAGTTATTATTTAGAGAACCAAACTATCAACCAACCAAATAGATGGTAGTTTGCTTATAATAGTATTTTTTAATATGATTTTTTAGTATTTTTTATCTTATTTTATTAGCATTTATTTGTATTTTGATCTTAAAATTTTTTAATATGTTGTTGACGGGATTCGAACCTTGAACCCGTGTGAGCATCTTAGATATCAAAAAAAGAATATTCTTTTAATATTACATCCAACGGTTATCATTTACCTATATTTACATCTAACGGTTATTATTTAGAGGACCAAACTAAATGACCAAACTACCAACCAAATAGAGGGTGGTTTGCTTATAATATTATGTATTTTAGATACCAAGAAAATAATATTCTTTTAATATTACATCAAACGGTTCTCATTTATCTATATTTATATCTAACAGTTATTATTTAGAGAACCAAACCAAACTACCAACCAACCAAATAGATGGTAGTTTGCTTATAATAGTATTTTTTAATATGATTTTTTAGTATTTTTTATCTTATTTTATTAGCATTTATTTGTATTTTGATCTTAAAAATTTTTAATATGTTGTTGATGGGATTCGAACCTTGAACCCGTGGGAGCATCTTAGATATCAAAAAAAGAATATTCTTTTAATATTACATCCAACGGTTATCATTTACCTATATTTACATCTGACGGTTATTATTTAGAGAACTAAACTAAATGACCAAACTAACAACTAAATAGAGGGTGGTTTGCTTATAATATTATAGTATAGATAAGGAGTTAATAAGATGCAAAAGGTGTTCAAAGTCATTCTCATTGACGACAATATTTTCTTTACTTGGTGCTCCGGTGGCCATCCTACAAGAACAAAAGCATTGATAATGAAAAACCACAATTTGTTTCTTTGGTCAGGGTCAACTACAGAATTTTAAAACTAAACTTTAGGGACTTCTAAGTACAGTCATGAGGTGGAACAAAGTTCACAACTGACACCAAAACTTATCTCGACTCCACTGTTCTAAAATGTCAAGCCAAACATCTATACACACAATGACTTGATTTTTCATTGTTAAGTCATTATTTATTATATCTTCAACAACCCCTTCCTCAGCATTCGAAAGCCCATTTTTGGGTCAGGAGCAAGGGTAATAGGGAATTAAATTCCGAACCTGATACCATGTTAAGTTACCGTTTAATCTAAAATCTCAAAACATTAGGAAGGTGATTTAACAGGATCTTATATTATATCCTTATCAGACATCCTAAAATCTCAAACAAAAAACTACGGTCTTATTTGGAAGATAGAGATTTGAGCTAAAATTAGAGGTTTGAGCCAAATTAGAAGTTTGACCAAATGAAACCTCTGATATGGGTGTTTGATAGTTAGCGAATTGAATTAGCGGTTTGGACTCAATAAGCTAATTTTAAAGAATCTACTTGGAGGAGCTTTTTCAATTAGATGATTGTGGATGTGTGTAGTTAAAAAACAAAAAGCTAATTCATACAGCGGTTTGGACTCAATAAACTAATTTTAAAGAAGCTACTTGGAAGAACTTTTTCAATTAGATGATTGTAGATGTGTCTAGTTAAAAAACAAAAAGTTAATTCATACAACTAATTTTCAAACATTTTCATTTGAAACAGCTACCTCAAATCCGCTAGTCAAAACAGCTACCTCAAATCCGCTAGTCAAAACAGCTACCTCAATCCGCTACGACTAACAACTAACCGCTAATTGCGAAACAGGGCCTATATCCGGGTTAATCAAAATAAACATAATATTCTTTCAAATTAAGATCGTAAATTCAACTACATGTTAACGACAAAAAAGAAAATGTAGCACATAACATAACAATAAAATAAACATGCAAACTAGTAAATGAAAATTTGTACAACAAACATATACAATTGCATTGTGCAGAGACTCACCTGATGTTGCCACCAGTAGTCTCACCGTACCGAGCCGATAAACCATTGTCCGAGTCCTTCCGGTTCCTGACTCTAAAATTAGACCACAACCTACTTGCAAGGGAAAATGCTGATAGAGCAGTAAAATCAATCCAGAGCCTGCGAGCTCCGAAACCTAGTGGAAAGGTCCAGATAAGGCTGAGCTTGGGCCGGAGCCCTAAGTAAACTATGCTGGTCCATCTAGGCCTCCAGGACCACCCTATTACAAGTCCAATCACAGCAGCAACCCATAACGGGACTGAACAGATTAAAATGTCGACGAATGTTTCGATTATTTCTGGCTTCTTCAAAAAATTAATTACGTCTTCTAAACAATCCTCCATTATAAAGTTAGTATTGAGCTCCATATGTTTGTGTAGGTAATGTTTAGGGAGAGACGGAGAGAGAGAGATATTGAGAGAGAGTTTGAGAATGGTGATTTAGAGAGAGAGAGGGGAGAAAATGTTGGAGTAGTGTGACGCGGCGAAGCGTGTGCGTTGAAGTTGAGGGCGCGTGCGATGGACGCGAGGGGAGTTTTTGAGTTTTTAACTTGTGATTAGGAGTGTGAAGTGGACGCGGTCAATGAGGGAGTGGAAGAGAAGGTGAACTAGAGTTAGTGGATAAGGATCAGATATTCGTAAGTACTTTCACATGTTTTGGATCAGACCAAACCATCTGTCACTGCCGCTGCAGAGCTGATTTTTTCTCTTTTTAAATTTTGAATATAGTTCTCCGTCTCTCATTTCTTTACACTTTTTTTTGGTACGTCTCTCACTCATTTCTTTACATACCAAAAATAGTAACATTTTATAATATAAAATCCAATCATATTCACTACTTTACTCCACTATACCTACTTTATATTTAAATATTGATTGATCCCAGCACTTTACTTATTTTTCTTACTTTACTTATTAATTTACATTTTTTCTTAACATTTGTGCCGTTCATAAAGAATTGAGGGGACGTAGGGAGTAATCGATTAGAATTTTTTTTAAAAAAATAATCATAATTACACCCAATGTAGGCAACTTCGTATAAAACATGCTCACACTCTTAACACTTATCATCATACTATATAATGTTATTTTCTAAGATTCAGAAATTGCAGATAGAAGAAAATGTCAATATTGTACATTTTAAGAACCATGAAACATACATTTATCCTTAATCAATCAATCATATAAAACTAGTTTCTGATAGTCGTTGCCAGAAATGGCGGCCTTCATATTCTTAATTTAAAATACAACTTATTCTTCATATTCATATTCTTCGTATTCATATTTATCAACTTATTCTTTGATTTCTTTATTTTTCTAATATTTTATATTTTTATATTTGTGTTTTTAAATATTTTTTTAATTTAAAATACAAGTGTTGAAATCATTGTATTTAAAAATTATTTTTTCAAATTTAATTTAGCAAATTCTTCACTGACTTATAAGTAAATTTATCCAAACACCCGTATAATTTATAAGAATTTATCAACTTATTACGACACTTACTTATTTTAAGTTATAAGTCAACTTTTTTGTAATATCCCAAACACGCAAATAATGTTTTTTTCTAAGATTCAGAAATTGCAGATATAAGAAAATGTCATTGTACATTTTTAGAACCATGAAACATGCATTTATCCTCAATCAATCAATCATATAAAACTAGTTTCTGATAGTCGTCGCCAGAAATGGCGGCCATCATAACAGTTTCAGGATTCATTTGTCCCGCTTCTTCCAAGAAGATAGTTAACAAATTCTTTGAGAACCCACTAAGCAAAGCCACACCGTTTTGTGTGGCTTTGACTGGCGTTGCAGAAGAATCCCTGAGATTCCAAAACACAATGTCAGGCACTTTTTTATAACCTTGTTCCCTGAATTTCCTCTGAATTACCATGTAATCAGTCTCCCACGGATGCAAACATGCTTCATCAAACTCCATATCACTGAAAACAAACACCCTCTTTATCATTTGCTCTTCGCTCAGATTTGCAGCAACAGCAACCTGCAGTATTTGATCAAAAACCTTCTGAAAATTTGTGTTCATACCCCATTTCATTCCCTTAACAAATTGACACTTCTCCCGGAGATTGCTTCCTTTGATCATTTGAAGTTCTGGATTAGAGCTAAATGTAATTACCTGTCCTTTCCAAGGCTCGTCGCTTAGCTCAGAAACTAATAAACCAAGGGCAACAGAAACTTCCATCGGTGTACCTGCCATACTTCCCGACACATCACTAACTGCAATACTACTTGTTAGTTTGCCTTTCTTTAACATATCATCCACCATTCTTTTCCATTGTAGCTCTGCAACAGTCTCTTGTTCATCACTATGACCAGCCAAACAAGACCTAATTATATCATGTGGAAGCAATGCCCCGGCTGCAATATTTGCCTTCCCTTGCTTCACATCCTCAAGATATTGGCTAAACCTTTCTTTATCATGATCCATGAAAATGTCAGTGTATGTCTTCATAGCTACAGAAGCAACTCTTTTGTAAGGAAGAGAACCCCACTTCCTTGCACTCATATAAACCTCAGGCAACTTAAGCGCCTCATGAAGCGGAACAAGCACTTGTTTCCTTAATCTATTTCTGACTGCACACACATACTGATCATCCCCAATATCTTCGTACTCAGGGTAAAGTTCCAGCGGAAATATCTTCTTTGCAATACTAGCACATATCAAAGTGTACCTATCATATGACGAATCAATTGTGGGACACCATTTCCCAGCCAAACTAATATTATTAGTCTTGCCCAAATTCAACCACTCCATATCTGCCTTAAGTATATCTGCAAAAAGAGTTGAAACACTCTCATGCAAGAACCGATAATTCATATCATTATTAAACATATCCATAGCTTTCTTGGCCTTTGCAGCCTGATTCTCCTTCCTCAGCTGACTAGCCCTTTGTTTATCTTCCAGCATCTTGGCCTTATTGTCTTCAACCCGTACTTCTTTCATAATCAGATCCCTTATCAGTTTTTTCTCTAAACTCCTAACATCTTTCTCCTTTCTCTTTCTTGAATCCAGCTTAAAATCAACATCCCCATGAACACCTTTGACACCCCTGCCTTTTGAATTGTTCTTCGCTTTCCATTCCTTTTTAAGTATGGCTCTTGCATCAGGACCTTGGAGTAACCTAAACAAGATCTCCAAAAAATCTTTGAAGTAACCAAACGAGGCATAAACATGAGCATTACATGCTAAAGTTTTGGGGTGATGTTTCTGTAGCCAAAGCGCCGCAGTGTAAAAGCCTTCTTTATCAGACTTGCCAGTGCCTCTGACGCCTCTAAGATTGCAGATGAGTTTGAGAGTGGTGAGTGGATCATGAGACCATGAGGTTTCGAGACGTTGGATCAGCTGAAGCGATGGCGTGCTAGGAATGACATGGAAGAAGAAGTCAAGGCATGGATTGCCGGAAGACAAGTGCGTGGCTGAGTTGTTTTCAGTCAAGCCCATCATTGGTTGGTTAAATCCTGTTTTCAGCGCGTTAATGAAATCCATTGCAAAAATGCTCTGTATGATTTGGATGTGGATCCAACAGGAGAGTTTGAGGCTTAATGTAGATCTAGAAGTGGAGTTGACTTGGATGATTTGTTATGATCTCAATATATACACAAAATTTATACTTGGAGACCAAGTATTTTGGACTAGCGATGATGGGAGAATCAAACTACTGAGGCGTTGTTTATTATGTAACCTTGCTGTTTCGTGTTAGCATAAAAATATTACTATTATTTTTTGTTTCTATCCTAGAAAAATTTGATATTTTAGCACTGGCTCTCTGGATTTGTTCTCGAGAATAGCAACAACGATCTTTGGTTCTAATTTCTAAACAATAGAATCAAGGTTGCATTTGTTTATGTCTGATTTCTACTGTATTTGTTTGTGCATTGGATTCATCATTAGAGATTCATATTAGGTTCTAAATCTGTTTTTTTTTGTTTTCATTATAGCTCCGGTTTTAGTAACTGCATTGGTTATGCTTGAAGAAAAAAATCGAGTAGGCTACAAATAAAAAAATTAGGGATATTCTTAATGTTACCCTTTTGGTTTTGGCTTTTTTAAATGATACCATTCCTTTTTTTTGACTTACGAGTGGTACCTTGTATTTTAGGTTTGACGTACATGGCACCCTAAACGATAGTTAAACGTTAAAATATAAGGGTACCACATGCAACAGTCAAAAATATAATGGCATCAGCTACAAAAGTCAATAGAACAATGGTACCATTGAGAAAATTCATAAACATATTTTTTGAAGTTTTGGACTATTTTTGTTCAAATATTTTGATGGATGATGTTTCCATATGTAATAGGTTGTTAAAAGTGCGGAAGATTTGAGATTTAAATGGGAAATTAGATCGTTCACTTATATTTTCACATTTGACTAACGTTTGGATATCAAAATGGTACCATATACGAGTAACCTAAAATACAAGGGTACCACTCGTAAGTCAAAAAGAAGAAATAATACCATTTGAAAAAATCAAAACCAAGAGGGTAACATTGAGAATATCCCAAAAAAATTATAACCAAAAAGGACAGGATTCTTCGTGCGTAATGCGAAACTAGTGTTTTGGATTGAATTGACAGGAAAGATTACAGACATGCAAGGGTTAAAAATGACTTGCATATATCTTGAAGGTCCCTCGGAGTCTCTATAAATGCATATTGTTGTAAATGTGGTTGAGTTTTTTTTACAACTTCACCCTGTTCTTCTGCTTGTTGCAGCTATATGTTTAAAAGCAGGTTTTCTTGATGGTATCCGTTTGCTAGCTCTATCGTCTCTCTGCTGTACATCTGATATATAAGTTCACAAATTGTACTCTCAAGGTTGATTTTGCAGAGTTCTCTAGCTGTGGGACTGCTTTGTTTTAGCTAGCATTGTTTTTTACTGGATGCCTGTGCTCAGTCTTCTTTAAAAGACATTCCATAATAAAGATGTCTGGCTTGTTAAGGGGTCCTTTTAGATGTAACCCCATTTTCCGGGTGAACATACTAATTATCTGAAATCAATTATCAGCTTCTGCAGGTCTTTTACAAATTGTACTCTCAGTTGTGATTTATATAGCAAAAACCAGTAAGCTATAGCCTATAGGAGTTCTTTTGTGAAGGCCGGTTTAAATCTCCTGGAAGGCACATTGCATTATGACAATTTCTTGATGTCTCGCATACTCATATTTTCTGAGACTTAACCATATAAAACCTTTCAACAATACACGAATATAGTTATTCTCAATTGTGGATAACTAAAATACATAGCTACTACATAGATAACTATTTACCAGAAATGGAAGCGCCTCTATGACAGACCACAAACTTCGATCAGTTGTTGGCTGATTTTGTATTTGAATCATTATCGATCTGCATTACATAACTTTGCCTGCACCTTCTATGTTCCATGAAGAAACCTACTAAATTTGAGATCCTCAAGACTTTACGATTGATTTACTTCTCTTTAGGCTATAGGTAAAGCATGAAATAAAACATTTAGATAAAATAATCAACTGGTAAACGAGGTTTGCAGTTTAAAACTAAAACTGGATCACCTTTTCACAGCAGGTATCATATACTGAAACCTGGATAAGTTTTCCAGAAAGAAGGCAACCGCACAGTGCCTAAAGAATTATCAAGCAGCCAACAAATTCAAATAACGAAGAATTATACCGAGTACTCCTCAAAAGAAAAAAAGAACTTACATGTACACATGTTAATTAATGTTGCCGAGGGCCTGACTGAGACAGCTTTGGGAAAAACACAGTTTTTCTCTAAAACAATTTGCAAAAACTGGAAACAAATATGATTGCATGCAAAGTATAAATTGTAGATGCATGTGCTTAAAAGTAATCGATTTATTACTTCAAAAAAGAATTGTAAATCGGTGATCCACTTATTTTTCATTTAGAAGATGAACCAAATCAGCAAATCATATCATTTCTGCAGGAAGATTCTAAAATGCAGAAAACATATTAATGGAAAAACACATAACATAAAAGAGATAATGTGTATTCTCAGTCATATACGTCCAATTCTTGATACTCGTCTCCTGAAATGACCGCCTCGAACACAAGTTCAGGATATATTTCTCCTCCTCCTTTCATGAAGAGAGTCAACAATTTCTTTGAATACCCACTAAGCTTAGCCACTCCATTTTGTGTGGCTGTTACAGGTGTTTTAGAAGGATATCCGAGGTTCCAAAACACAATATTGGGCACTCTCTCATAGCCATTTTCCTTAAATTTCTTTTGAATCACCATGTAATCAGTCTCCCACACTGATGCTGAATAACGATCCCAGTCACTGAAAACAAACACCGTCTTGATCATTTGATCTTCACTCAGCTTCGCTGCGACAGCAACCTTCAATATTTCATCAAAAACTCTCAGAAAATCTGCTGCCCAATAATCGCAGTCCATTTCTCTGATAAGTTGACTCTTTTCTAGAAGACTATTTCCTTCAATTAAGTGAAGCTGTGGGTGCTGGCTAAAATTAATCACATGTCCCTTCCAAGGCTCTACACTTAGCTCAGAAACTAACAAACCAAGTGCAACAGAAACTTCCATTGGAATATCATCCATATATTCCGAAACATTAGAAACTGCAATACAATTTGTTAATTTACCGTTCCTTAACATATCATCCACCATCTCTTTCCATTGCAGCTCTGCAGCAGTCTTTTCTTCCTCACTATTTCCGCACAAACAAGTCTTGATTAAATTATGTGGAAGTAATGCATTAACTGCAACCTTGGCTTTGCCCTGTTTCTCATTTTCAAGGTACTCGTTGAATCTTTTCCTGTCATGATTTCGAAATATTTTTGTGTACTTCTTCATGGCAACAGATGAAACTCTGTCATAAGGAATTGAACTCCATTCCTTTGCACTCATATAGACCTCAGGCAACTTGAGTGCCCGGTGAAGTGGCACCAATACTTGTTTCCTCAACCTGTCTCTAACTCTATACACATAGTGAGCATCCTCAATACCATCATACTCGGGGTAAGATTCCCGTGGAAATACTTTCTTGGCAATGCTTGCACAAATTAAAGTGTATTTATCATACGAGGAATCAATTGTAGGGCACCACTTTCCTGCTGAACTAATATTATCCAAATCACCCGAATTCAAACACTTCATGTCTGCCTTCAACATATCTGCGAAAAGGGTAGAAACCTGTTCATGCAAGAACTGGTAATTCAAATCAGTGTTGTACATATCCAATGCTTTCCTCGATCTCTCAAGCTGTTTCTGCTTCCTCAAATTTCTAGCCCTTTGTTTGTCTTCCATCCCTTTGGCCTTGTTTTCTTGAATCTTTACTTCTCTCCGGACCATGGACCTCTTTTTCCTTATATACCTCAACACATATTTACATTCTGTCCGCTCTTTTCTTCGTGAGTTGTAAAAAATTCCCCTTAGGAATAAGCGGCCTCGCGAACACTTACTAGCACTCCATTCTTGCTTCAGTTTTTCTCGCGCATCAGGGCCTTGGACTAATCGAAACAAGATCTCTACCAAATCTTTCAAATTTCCAAAAGAAGCAAAACCTTCAACATTGTAGGCCAGGGTTTTAGGATGGTGCCTGTGAAGCCAAAGTGCAGCCATATAAAACCCTTCCCTATCATTCTTACCAGTGCCTCTAATACTTCTGATATTGCAAATCAATTTCAGAGTAATGAGTGGATCATGAGCCCATGATGATTCGAGACAGTTAACAAGAATAGTCTGTGACGAAAACGGGACTGCACGAAAGAAGAAGTCTACGCATGGATCACCAGAAGACGCTGATTCTTCTTCTGTGTCAGGCCAGAATATTGTTGGTGCTAACCCCATCAGTGGGTGCCTATAGTAGACTGGCAACCCGGACCACACTCCTAGTCGTTTTGAGCGTGCATGTTTCGAGCGCTTTCGTAGTTTTTTTAATGTGTTTGGCTTTTTTGTGGAGATCGGTGGCTTTATTGATCCCATGGTGCTGGAGGAAGGGATTACTTTCAATCCTTTCAGTAGCGCACCCTTGAAATCCATGGCAGCTTTTTTGGTGTTTGAAGCAGACATGTTGTATATGGTTCAATATATAGTTTATTTTGTTATATGGCGCGACTCCTACTTGACCGACTTAGGGTTTCAAGTAATGGCCCCAAATACGATGTTTTCTTTGGAATTTATATTGTTTAGGAAAAATTAATAAGGGAACCTTTTTCTTGGGGAACACGGTAAAATCAAAATATCAAAATCCAGTTATTATTATTATATAATTATATAGATCATATTTTGTAATCAAAAATTTGCAAAACGTACTGTTTTGCAAAGTATATTATATGAAAATCAGTATTTTATTGAAAATCTTGGAAATCATGTATGTAAGTTCTGCAAACTAAAGATGAATGTTCTGCAAACTGAACATGTTTTGCAGAACAATATGTTTTGCTATGTTTTAGTTACAAAACATATATAATTTTAAAGATTTTAAATAAAAATAATTATTTTCATAGAACATAATTTATAAAATATTATATTTTGCTAAATTTAGATTGCAGAACGTATATGGTCTCCAGGTCTCCACAAAAAAAGCTGGTCTCCATAGAACTTAACTCTATATAATTAAATTAATTGATTTTATGTTAAATTTGGGTTCGATTTTTACATAAATATAAAAAAATTATTTATTTAATTTCATTTTTCTTATTTTAACTGGGTTTAATTTCCTTTAACAACATAATTAATTAAAAACAAACTTATTTGCTTCATGAATCTTCGGAGTTGAATTTCATATTAATTTTTCTCCTCTGGGATAAAGTTGAGCCAAAAGATCCCGATTTAAGATAAACTAGTTTACTAATTTTTCAAAAAGCTATTCTAAAAAAAATGTTTTTAAACAAAATTATATTTAAAACATGAAATTAAGGTTTCTTTTAAAATTCTTCGTTTAGTATTTTTCATTACCGAAATTTTGAATAATTATAGAAAAGGACAATTGTTTAATATAATTCATTATTTTAATATTATATCAAATATTAGTATATTAATCACTTTATTTTTCTAAAACTTTATATTTTTACTTCTATTTAAAAATACATAATACATAAATATAAAATTTTAGCATATAATATGCTCCTCCTAATGAATCGTTCTCTCGTTAAACATGTTTTATTCCAATAACCCGCTTTCTCGTTGTTATTGAACAGAAAACAAACTAATTACTTAATCAATTACATCATCTATTAATCAATTTTATTATATCATAAAATTTAATTCAAATCTTTTTCAAAATTCTAATTTTTATTGTTTAAAATACAGGTACTCGAGAAAAGAAATGAAAAGAAAATAAGGCTCCTATATTTTATTTTAGAGTAAAATGCAGGATGTGTACCTGAAGTTTCGGCTTGGTGCAACTTGTGTAACTCTATTTAGACATATTGCAAATTGTGTACCTGAAGTTTCGAAAATCAAGCAAAACGTGTACTGATGTTAAACGGCTGTTAAATCCGTTTGCAAAAGGAGTTAAAAGTGAATGGCTTATCTGCATTTTGTCAATTAAACGGCTATAACCCAGGTCCTATATATAAACCCGAAAGATATAACCGGGTTATTTCTTCCCCAAATATAAATTCCCAACCCTAAAAAATCAATTAAGCAAATTTGGTAATTGATGAATGAAATTTGTCATTGTGGACGTTTAGTGGTTCAAAGAACAACATGGACTAATGTTAATGCTGGTAGGAGGTTCGTGAGTTGTATTCAAGGTCGTCTAGGCTGCAACTATTTTCGATGGATCGAGGGTCCTGTTTGTGATCGTGGTCGAGCAGTGATATGTGGTTTGTTAGGAAGAGTTAGAGATCTTGAAGGGGAAATTGAAAAATTATCTCAAGGGGGTGGTTGTCATGAACAAATCGTGGTGAAGAAACCAGGGTCTTGTTCGATTTGGTTTTACATTGTTCTTGCCATTTGTATTGGTTTATTTTTTAAGTTTGCAACTAGTAGTGATGATGGTTCTTCAAATATGTAATCTTTCCCTTGATTTGGTTGTAATGATCTTAAGTTTAAGTAATGTAACCGTGTTTGAATGAATGAAAATTTGTTGTTGTTTTACTTTTTTGGTTGGATTCATAAGAGCTTCTAAACATAAGTAAAAAAAAGCCATTTATTTAGATAAGATAATGATGCAGAGAGTACATGGCTTAAACCGATAATACATAAACATAATGCATCAATTATGCCATCTTGTCTACATCCAAGAGGCCTTGAATAGAGTGTGGTGCCACAAGCAGAGTTTGGAGGCCACCATGATCATAAATTGCCTCAGTGGCAAGAGCAGCAGCAGGGAGATTTGCAGAGGAGGGAACATGGACAATGTCACAGAGGTCCCAATCTTCAGACATGATCTGCCTGATCATGTATACCAACTCAAACATGTCAAAATTTTCATCAGGGTTTAGCACCTGATGAACTGCTTCCTCACTCTCACATTCGAGAATGACAGACTTCTCTTCCTTCTCCTATGCCATTCTCAAACCATACCAGATGGACCAGAGTTGTGCAGTGATTGACAATGCTAACCCTATCATGCTTTTGCATCCCTCCATCCATAGGCCATTGGAATCCCTCATGATGCACCCAACTGATGCCCTCATCTCAGACCTGCGAAAGAAACCCTTAACATTGACCTTCACAACCCCTACATTTGGCTTGCTCCAAGTAGACATTTTGATGAAATAACAGTAGAAAATATATTGTGTTTGTTGCAATGCCAAACAGTAAGAGAGGTGCAATATATAGCTAAAAATGAGTAAATGCATACACTCCCAAGGTTTAAACCACCAATCAGAGTATCAACCACTTTCTTAGAAACTTGACATAGTCAAAACATGAAATGAAGAAATGTCATTTCCCAATACAAGTAGTTGAACATAGTCAATTAGCCCAAGACATGCATTGGAGATTCTACTATCCAATAACTTAAACACCAGCCTATCAATTTAATACTACAAAAGTATGTTACAAAATTAACAATCTCATAATTGTTACAAAAGTAACATAAATTTCATCCATTTAATGGATGCCAAAAAAATTAATAGGCTGCCAAAAAGTAGTAACATATTTGTTACTAATGTAACTGACTAAATCTTTCATGGGGGCTTCTTGCTTAAATTAGCTTTCCTAGCATGAGCAGCTGCCTCCAAATTTTGCAAGCTGGTGGTTGATTTGCCTGATGTACTAAACTTGTTTGGTTGAATCCCTAGGGGGGTATTGGTCCAATTGCTGCTGTTTGTCCAATTTCTAAGATAAAATTGAAACATTAAAAAAATTAATTTAAAACTGCAACAAAACATTAAAACTATTAAACTAAAAACTGAATTTACCTTTATTGGGCAACCTCTTGCATTGTGCTTTTCTTCCCCACAATAGCTGTATGTCACTGTGGTTTTTTTTCCTCACTAGTTTAGTTGCTCCAACAACATCTGGTTTAGGATCATTCCTAGTGTCCCTTTTTTGGGTCTACCAGGTGCAATCTTAATTATAGGAGGTAAAATAGCAATTTTTCCTGTTTTTCCCAGTACTGTTGAGAGTTTATTGGCTCAATGGTATGTGTGTAGCATGACAGGAACATTGCTTTAGTATAAGTCTTGTGAATGTGCTCTGAAATTTCTAAATTTCTCCACCTTATACATGCACAAGCATGATAACATGGCAGACCAGTGAGCTGATATTTTCTACATGCACAAGTGTGATTGTCCATGTCTACAACCATTTCATGACCACCTTCAGTGAAAATAACCAAATAAGTTGAGTTCCCTGACCATTGCACCATACAACCTCCTATAAAAGACATGGCCCTGGCCATTGCACCATACAAAATATTTGAATAAATACAGTGCTAAAATTAAACACATTTATACATAATAAAAAGGGGTAATAGCTATAAAAAAACACTCTTACCTGTTTACTTTTCTCATTGCACCAGGACATATCGGATTAAGGGAGTAAGTTCTTAACATCTTATCCCTTCTTGTTTGAATTTTGACCATAGCACTCTTGTGTAAACCTTGTAGCAGGCCAACAATGGGAAGATCTCTATATGGGCCAATGCTATTGTTGAAAACCTCACAATGGTTGTTCACAAACATATCAGAAAGACACGAAACCCTAAAAGCACTTCTAGTCCACTGTGATTTAGGTTTGTCCATCAACCAATTGTAACACTTCTTTGATAGCTAAAGTAAAGAGCCAACAATTAGTACTAGCAAAAAAAAAAACAAAAAAAAAACTGAAGTGGCATATATGAACTTAAGTTATACCCTTTTTAGCTCCTCCATATGTTTTGTGAACATATACTCAGTTGTGGCCCTTGCTGCTAACCACAACAACTTTCTCAACATAACACCCTTATGATCTTTAACCATATTCCTGTATAGGTGCATAACACAGAATCTATGCTCTGAATTTGGTACCACAGTAGATAATGCATTGATCAAACCCTTTTGTCTATCTGAAATGAAGGTCCAACTTGCAGAATTGACAACACCAACATCTTCACATAATAATCAAGAACCAGGTCCAACTATCAGTATTTTTAGCCTCTACAATGGCCCAACTGATTGGGTACATACCATCATTAGAGTCACAACCTACAGCAGAAAGTAGTTGCCCTCCATAAGATCCCTTCAAATGACATCCATCAAGCCCAATTATAGGTTTGCATCCAATTTTAAAACCTTTTTTAATAGGCCCTAAACACACATAGATTCTCTTAAATCTCCTCTCCTCCACACCTAATACTTGATCTTCTAAAACTATCTCCAATGTGGAATCAGGCATTACCTTCTTAACCTCATTGACATAATCCCACAACATAACATATTGTTGAACATGATCTCCATTTATAACCTTAAGTGCCATTCTTTTAGCCCTCCCTACCATGAATATGCTCACTTCACAATGCCAATCATTAATAATTTTTTTTCGAAATGAAGCAAGGGGCCATGTGGGATTCATCCTTATATCATTCTCATAATGTTTTGCTAGCCATACAACACTCATCTGTTTTTGCTTAAATGTTGGTCCACATGTGTGATTGGGCACAAAAGTCCTCACTTGGAGTGCAGGACTGTTCTTCACTGGAGTTGCATAGATTTTCCAATTTACAGCCACTACCCTGACAAACAAACTGCACTCTTGGACCAAAATTCCTCAATTGTTTCAAAGCCTTTCTATGCACAATTGCATGTTTCCTCACAGCAGCCCTAAAAGAATTAGCACCACAGAACAACATTCCCAATTGAAATGGTGGATCTCCCATATCCGTTTCTTCATTAAACACATGATACATGATCTCATCTTCATCAGTGCTATTTGCAGCCATTCTTTCTTCATCACTACCACCATAATCACTGAAGTCTGATTCAAGGCCATGGTTCTGTTCTTGATCAATCAAAAATCCAGTCATGGTGGATACATCAAAGTCACAAGAACCAAAGTCCCCACATTTCTTCTTATCATTTTCATTTTCTATAGGCACACCATTCTTGAATGCAGCCACATCATCATCTGTACTGTCCATGTTAGAACTGTCACCATGAAAGCTTACAATATCACTACCATCATCTACTTCATCTTGTATGACAGTGTCATTTTGGGGCACAACTGCATCCACCACATCTTCATGATCACTAAAGTCTTTGTATATTCCCTCAAGCTCCAACAACTGATTTAGTTCATTTTTTTTCAAATTCTTTGACTTTAGGGTCATCTATGAATGAAAGATCATAGTCTTGTGAAGGGAGGTAGTCTTGTGTTGCTAGAGTTTCCCTCACCACATAAACATACATGATTTTCTTAGGTGTAATAGCTTTACACAATTGTAAGACATTAACATCACTTGCGAGGGGGCACAAACCAGTTGATAAATTTTAGGACAATATTAAGATAGTAATTTGACTTAAGAAGAAAGTTTAGGAGAATATAAGTTAATTAATATTTCCATTACTAAAGATTTAAAAGCCATTTAGATATTTTCTAATCGTGTAACACCTCAGAAATCGTCTTCTTTATTATTTTCCTCGATTAAAAGATATTAAATAAAAATTAGTAAATAAATTAGACCCGTGGGCTAAGTTTAGGAGAATATTAATATAGTATACTTAGTTTCCTCCATTTGAAGATTTTTTTTTTTGACAGTCAAGCAAACCATTTTTAACATAACATAACATATTTAACTTCTTTCCTTGAAAGATAGTATTAAAGAAAGGGATAATTATCAAAATCATCACTCATTTGGTTCAAATGTATCAAATTAGTCACTCATTTAAAAAATGACTCAATTAGGTAACTAATTTAAAAACTATATTTATATAAGTATAGATCGAAGCGATTTGAGAGGCGCCACATTACCGCCCTCGTCTTCTCCTTTATATAATTATATTGATTGGATCAGTAGAGGGCGTTTATGAGAATATTAACCAGTGGCGGATCTAGCCAAAAAAATGCACCCAACGATTTTTTTTCCACGATGAATACCTCTTGACAAATATGAATACACTTGACAATTATAACTAAATCCTAAGAAACTATCAAGATAACTCTTGGTCTTGGTTGGTGAATCAAATATAACATAAGCAAAAAGAATTTTATAATTCTATTATCTCGTATATTAAAAATTTCTTGTGCACATTCTATCAAACACTTGGAGTATATTCTCTATTGTGTAATAATTTTAATAAAAAAACAAGCAAAAATAAGTAGGACACTATGTTTTTGTGGTGATTGGTAAATCAATCCCATCTTCCCTTAATTTTAGTCCGGACAAATCTAGTGTTGCAAGTGCAGAAGTGCATAGGCTTGAAATCTCATATACTATTTTCTAATATTCACCTCAAAATTTTTACCCAACAACAATTTTTTTTCTCCTTTCAACTACAAATTTTCACCTAGCGGAAGCTGGGATCGCTTCCCTTTAGGTCCGCCTCTGATATTAACATACTATATTTAGTTTCCTCCGTTAGAAAATAGTAAAAATGAAATTAAGAATTTATCTAATATTATAAATGCAAGAATATTAAAATTTTATATTTACTTTTCTCTATTAGTAAAAATTTAAAATGCAATTAAGATATTTTCTAATAAAATAATTTAGGATACTATTAAAATTGTAAATTTAGTTTCATCCATTAGTAAAGATTTTAAAGGCAAAAATATTAGAATTATATATTTAGTTTCCTCCATTAATAAAGATTTTGAAAGCAAGAATCTTATATTTGTATATTTAGTTTCCTGTATTAGTAAAGATTTTAAAGTCAATTGAGATATTTTCGAATCTTTAACATTAATTATTCAAAAATTTGAGAAAATTAGAAAAATAGATCGAAACGTTTTGAGAGGCGCCACATCACGCCCTCGTCTTCTTCTTTATATAAGAAATAGTTTACTAAGCCGCAAAAATAGATCCAAGTTTCTTTTGAATTTTCCGTTTCCTTATAATAATTCTAAATTTTTAAAAAAAACATTCTACAAAAAATGATTTTAAATGAAATAGATAATTATATTCCTAAAATAAAGTTTATTTTGAATTTTCCGTGTCGTCCTGATCATTCACGAAAATTCTGACTAAAATAATAATAATTATTAATATTATTATAAAATTCTGGGAAAAAAATTCGGGTATGAGAATATTAATTAAAATGATAATAAAATTATGGAAAAAACGTTTGGGTATGAGAATATAAGATAATAATAAAGATATTGATATTGATTAGAAAGTACTCCCTCTGTTCCTCAAAAAGCGGCTTAGAAATTCTAAAAGTGAAACCTCTTTAAGTTTGAGCACAAATTGTACACTACTAATTAATAATTTTATAAATTTAAAAATTAAATCTGATAGTAAATGAAATATACTTTCTAACGATATTATTTTTATAATTTTCATATATAATAATATTTATTAATCATCGGTCAAAGTTGAGTTGGTTTGACTTTAAAAATTTATAAAACGTCAGTTATTATGGAACGTGGAACGGAGGGAGCATAAGCATATTTATAAATAAAATCTATATGAGAATACTAACATTGTATATTAGTTTTCTCATTTAGTAAAAACTTTAAAGGCAAGAATATTAAAAGTGTATATTTAGTTTCCTCTGTTAGTAAAGATTTTAAAGGTAAAAATATTGAAATTGTATATTTTATTTTCTAGTAAAGATTCTAAAGGTAATTGAGATATTTCATTTCCTCCAATAGTAAAAGTTTTAAAAGCAATTGAGATATGCAATTTCCTCCATTAGTAAAGATTTTAAGGCAATTGAGATATTTTCGAATCTTTCGTATTAATAATTCAAAATTTTGAGAAAATTAGAAAAATAGATCGAAGCGATTTGAGAGACGCCACCTCACCACCCTCGTCTTCTTCTTTATATAAGTGCTAGTCGACTAAGCCGCACTCTGCAGCAGCACTATGATAATTTTTGCAAAATTTTAAATATTAACTATTTAAGAAAAAAATCGAGAAACAAATATGTGAAATATAATATAAATAGTGAACACGATATTTTACAAAGTAAAATACATAAAAAATAAAAAACCTATTTACATATTTTTTATGCCAATTTTATGTTATATTTTTTTGAGTCGACACTCGTTACACTATATACATATAAATAAAAATTACTAAAAATATGCAATAATATAAATTTAAGTATTAACCACCGCATTTAAACTTCAATCACTCGCATTATCACAAAAATTACAAATTTCTTAAATATCCCTAGACTTTTAATGTCGATTCCGTGTCATATTTTCTTGAGCTGACGCTCGTTGAAGTAAATACATATAAGTAAAAAATACTAAAAATATACAATAATAAAATTTAAGTATTAACCACTATTTTAAACTTCAACCATTAGTATTATAACAAAAATTACAAATTTCTTAAATATTCCTAGACTTTATATGCCAATTTTATGTCATATTTTCTTGAACCGACGCCCATTGCACAAAATACATACAAATTAAAAAATAATAAAATTTAAGTATTAACCACTGCTTTAAATTTCAAAGATTCATATTATGACAAAATCATAAATTTCTTAAATATCTCTAGACGTTATAATAATTTTTTTTATTACGTACATGTGCATCATTATAATATAAAAGGTTCATCATGAAAACTGTTAGAAATGAATATCACTTAGAAACTAGACAGAAGGGGGGGGGGGGTGAATGGATAGTTTTGATGTTTTTCGATCCTTGAAAACTAAATAAGCTATTAGAGATTATGTTGTGTAAAATGCGGAATGAAAATAAACAGAACACACACACAATCACTTTAATCTACTTTGTATTAAGTAAATTAAATACTACAGCTTCCAAAATTTCACAAGTGAAATTCTGGCTTCTAAACAAGAACAATGTTTTCTTGCTTTGCTTACAGAGAAAAGAGTACTTGAATATTTCTGTGTATATCTCTCTTACAGCTAACAGTAGGGTGTGCACAATATATATAGTCCTATACAAACTGGTGCACACACCTATTTACACAGTTACCCCTAGCTCAAAGTCCAACTTGTCCTGCCATAAGAAGTTCACAGTGTCAGGAATGTCCACTTGCTTTTCGGAGTCTTTCCCGTTTCTGTAGCTGCTTGTCTCTTATATTTCTCTCCAAGTTTAGCTGTAGATTTGCCATATGTTCTTTGGACCACCTTACCGTAACAGATGCTTCAGTATTTGTCTCCTTTGATTTTTGGTTCTGTACCTTAATTTGTCTGGTTATAAACGGCTAAGTGTTGACATCGTGAACTCCAGCATAATCCTGATTCTTTGACATGTCGACATAGTGTATTCTTGACTTTGCTATATGAGTGTATCAGGAGTATGCGACATAGGCTTAGAAATGACTTCACGATATGGCCTTCTTGAAGACTTCGCGACATAGCCTTTTTGAGGACTTCGTGACATAGCCTTTTTGAGGACTTCGTGACATAGCCTTTTTGAGGACTTCACGATCTAGTACAATTTGACTTTGCGATCTCAACACTTCACGACATGGATATTTTTGGACTTCACGACATAGCTCTATTTTGACTTCACGGTATAGGGACTTAGATAAATTTCTGCAACTTATTTCTTCAGGGCCTTGTTCATCTCCAACCTGCTGCTTGAACATTTCTGAACTTCTACCAGGATAATTATTCCATGGCCTATGTACATTCTAGGTTGCAAGAAACTTACTAAGCTCATTATAACTTTGAGAATACAAGATAAAGCTAAGTACATGAAAACAAGACAAGTACAAGAGAGACCTATACTATATCCCAGTGAAAGAATTCACTAGGTCATGTAGAGTGACATAGTCACAGTGAGTAGGCTTGTTAATAGTGGTACTCAGACATGCCTTGAGCCTAACAATCTCCCCCAAATTGTGAGTAAGAAACTTAGGCACAATTTCATGTCTGATAACAAGCCTAACTTTACATAAAAGGAATTAAGGTTCAGAGAGAACAAAAGATGAACATTATGAACAGAATTTTTATTACATACAGAAAGTGAAAGCTTACAGATTATCATTGTTGCTGAGCTGCTTCTGTTTCCATTTGCTTCTCAAGATAGTCATCATAAACTTTCTTCTTTCTCTTCATATCTGAGATGGCTGCTTGAATTTCATCTCTTGCAATTAGTTCTTCAATGAGAGGTGAGTCTTTTAGATCTTCAATTGTAGCTCTAAGGGCACTTTCCACATAAGAATCTAAAAAATCCATCCTTATCTTGCTTTTACCTCCATTTTGATTTTTGTATTCCACAACATAAGGATTTTGTTTTACCTTGCACAACCCTTTCCTTCTTAGCTCTTTAGCCCTCTCTTCCATCTCAGCCATCTCTTTCTCTTTCTGAATGTTCTTCTCTTCATTTAGCTTCCTTAGGTTTTCTTTGTAATCAGAGTGCATCTTCAGGAATCTGGCAATCTCTATCTTCCACAATCTCTCTTCCTTTTCTTCAAAGTTTAGCAGTGCATTTATTCTTTCAAGCTCATATTGAGGAAAGTATTGCCAGCTCCCTTGCTTCATTTGTCTTTCCCTTCCATCAGTGTATTTGATCTCTAGATGATTTTGCTTTACTTTGAATTCAAAGATTCTTTGGGCTCTCAGAAATTCTAGGGCATCTTCATCATAGTCTTCATCAAGAGGAAGGACATTGATCCCTACTACATTTGTGATCACCCCAGTCTTCTTTGTTATCCTTGTTCTTTTGGCTACACTCTTGATCTTCAAATGCTTCACTTGAGGTAGCTTTCTGGAACATGGAGATTTAGTCTTCAGTGCCACATCATTTGGAAGTAGCTTCATTCCTTTCCCTTTCATCCACTGTAACACTCCACTGGCTATGACTTTGTAGAAGTGTCTTTTTGATTTTTCTTTTGTGGCTGCTGATTTCTTCTGTGGCAAACCAGTTTCAGAAGTCTTGGATATTGATTTTGGAGGATCATTACTAACAGTACCCACCCTAGACTTAAAGTCTTGTGTAGTGGTTTAGGTACTGCTAACAATGTCCTTGACTTGCTGATTTCCACTCCTCTTCTTAACAGATTCTTTCTTTCCCTTGGAGTCCTTCTTGTCATCATCAACATCCTTAGATTTCTTTGAAGATTTGCTTTTGTTGCTATCACTTACTCCATCCTTATCACTCCTTGTTTGACTTTTCCTCCTGTAGGTCTTTTCTTCATCACCCTCCTCATCATCTTTCTTATCTCTCCTTTCTTTGAGTGACTCAGGAATTCTGCCATGAATTAGGAATGATTGGAGAATTTGAATTGTCTCTAGCTCTTCTACAGTCCTGATTCCCCTCTTTGCTATCAGCATTTGCAAAACTTGATTTACTTTGTCTCTGTTCTTCATTGTCAATTGGGCAGGAATCACCAGTTGATCAATGTTGTTTGCTTTGTTTAGACTTTGAAAGAGTATTGTCCTTGGGTTAGAGATAACTTCAGGCAATCTTAGATGTTGGTCTTTCTTTATATCATCATACAGTCTCTTGTTGTTTTCCCCATGCTTCTCAATTAATCCCAGCAATGTGTCCAGCTCAGTAAACCTCAGCTTCTCTAGAGTTTCAAAGGATAAATGCCACAAACAATTGTCCTTGGATACCATGACGATTTCTCTTAGATGAGCATCCTTGATTTTCCTGACTGCCACTGTAAAATATTTGATTTGTTCATTGATCTTGCTTCTGTAGTTGAGAGTGTTGCTTTGTACACTGGTTTGAATGTCTTTCAGAAACTCCAGGAAGGCCTCATCATGATAGATGTGAGAATTGGCAACTTCTTGTAGCTTGGCATCAGTGACCATGTTTACTTTGATTGGTTTGACACTTGTTGTGATTTGAGGAGCTGAGATATTCATTGGCATTGTAGAGGGATAGTAGGTGGTTGTAACTGTGCTTCTTTGACCTTGTTGATTTATGACATCCACAGAGGGGAGAGTGATTGGTTTTAGAATTTCTTCAGTGACCTTGCCCTTTAGTTTCTGTTGCTTGGCTGGTACTCCCCCTTTCTTTTCCACAATGACCTCCTTTCCTTTCTCCCCCTTAGGCTTGGGATCAGACAAGATGTCTTGAGTTTCTTCAGGAACAGGAAGGTTCATACTTCTGAGCAGAGTTGTCATCATTTGCTGTTGGACTAGCAAGATATTAGAAGTGGCATTGCTTTGGCCATCCAACTTAGCATTTAGCTTTGAGTTCAGCTACTTCCCTTTCCAAGCCATCCACCTTTGAGAAGAGTTGTTGAGATTTGAATGAATTCAGAGATTGATCCTTGATCCTTGAGAAGTCATATTTAAAGATGTCAGAAATGGGAACTTCATCTACAAGCTTGTTGCCATACTGATTCTTCCACATGACAGTGAGCATGGAGTTTGAGTTGATGTTGGCTTGCAGTTGGTTTTCTAGCTTGGCAGAGAGCTTCTTCATATTATCTGAAACCAAGGCTAGAGTGAGATCCATCTTTGTGACATGTTGAGAAGTTTTCTGCACCTCCTTCAGGATGCCATCCACCTTGGGAAAGTCAGAGAGATAACAGTTCCTGAGGTGTGCCATAGAATGATATGTCTCTTCTTTGATTGTGGATATTTCTGACTGGAGACCTTTCCCAAGGAAATGCATAGCCTTTAGCTAACTCTTGTACACTTCATTCACAGCATCATAGATTTCTGCAGGAGAGAGACCTTTAGCATTAGACCCCAAAGCAGTTAAGTAGTCCTCCCTGAGAAAAGCTAGTGCATACTTCAGCTTGACAGATATCTTGGCATCCAACCAGGCATCAATATTTCCATCCTGTTGGGCCTCATCTACAATCTTTTCCTGTTGAGTCTCAACATCCTCCTTGTGACACAAAAGAATGGCTTCATAGTCTGAATTTGGAAGATTTGCTGTTAGAAGATGTTGAGCTATTTTAGAGATCTCATCAATCTGTGCCACATGAAGATTTTGGAGTTCTTCTTCCGTCAATTATGATGGCACAGATGATGATCCTGAAGGCCTGTCATGTTGCACAGGCTTCAACCATTCTGACAAGGTGGCCTGAGCCAAGTAAGAGCTAGTGCTAGGCACCTCATGGGGGATAGAGACCTGAGTTTCCTCCAGTCTTGGAATGACTGTGGAGTCTGATGCTGTCTCCATTGAAATGGGATGTGTAACCGCATCATCTCCATGTGCCTGTGAAGGCAAGTCCAAATCCCTAAGGATTGGAGAGGTTGGCACAGAGTCTCCAGTAAAGACTGGTGAATCCTCTGTGTTTTTGTTGGTGTCATTAGAATATGCCCCAGCTAGCATTTCCTGACCAACTAAATGTGGGTCCTGGGTGGTGAACATAGTGTCAAGCACCATGTCACTTGAGATGGGCTCAATCATAGATTCAACTTGTGAGTGATCAATAGCAGAATTGTCATGAGAATGACTTTCTTGTAAAGAAGAAATTTGAGATGTAGAATCTGGAAGAGAAGAGGGGTTTAGACTTGATTTTGGCAACTCCCCTTGAGAGATAGGAGGAATTTCAACATTGATGTGCTCTCCACTCAGTGAATGATCACCCTTATTTCTACCTGAGTCAAGAGTGAGTTCTTGACTCTGTGCTGACTCTTTACAGATTGTAGTGGGGAGGCTACTCTTTTCAATACCAATGCCCTGTTGAGAGGACATTGACAGTAATAGGTGTACCCCTGTTTGCACATCTAAATCCTGTTGGGAGGATTCAGTGGTAGCTAGAGTTTTGGATTTCTTCTTTTGTCTAGTGAGCTGTGACTCAGGTTCCTCACTTCCTAAATCTACAGTCTCATCAATTATAGCAAGGGTTCTCTTCTTGGTCTTCTTTTTAGTAACACCAACCTTTTGGGAGTTTGGTGCACTTGGCTCCCTAATTTCTAAAGTAGTGTTTGCAGGAGGGTCACTGGATGGGATAGGAAGGCTGGGGTTAGACTTTGAAGCTCATTCAGTCTTAGCCTTCCTTTTCCAGGAAAGTTCATGATATATGGGCTTATCAAGTGGATAGGATGCAAATGTGTCTTGCATATGCTGGGTCACATTTAGTATCACATCCACTTGATTCCTAGTGTCCAATGAACCAAATAGAACTTTGGACAGGGATTTGGAATAAGCCATTTTAGTTTTATCTATACCATCTAATTCATGCACATTATTATCAAGATAATTTAAAATGCACTGAAGAAAACGAGGGTAAAAGATTTCATTACCTCTTCCACGAACAGTCCTGCCTAGCCTTTGAGCCAATTCTTTGAGAATAATTGCTCCTACATTAATCTCTTGATTATAAGCTAAGGAGTAGGCTAGCTTCACAGCAAAGTGACTGATGTGGTCCCATCCTATCTTCCTGCACAGAAACACCTTTTGGAGTGCGTCAAACAGAAATGACCACATCATCCTGACATGCTTCTTGTTAAGCTTAGCCATGTCTATCTCATCTGCATACTTGATTAGGTCCATGAATGCCACCATTTCAGCATCATTGGCTTCAACATCATGACCTTCAACCTTGAACCCCAAAACTTCATTGATTTCTTTTTCTCCAAATTGCAAGTGCTTGCCCCCAATTGTGCAGTTGGTTTCCTGAAATGAAGTCCCATCCTCCTTCGCCATTGTAGATACCAAAGCTGTTCTCTAGAATCCTTCCAGTACATCAACGTACATAGTGGGGTTCATAGTTAAAGCTTGGTGAAGGTAGGATGTATTCAAGAACCGTACAAAACACTTGTACCTTGGGTTTGCTTCCACCTCAGAAGGGATAGTGAGAAGATTGGTCTCTCTGGGTATGGTTAAAGGGTTTGAGGAAGACGCTGCTTGAGATTTGGGTGCCATTTGAAATTGAGAGTGAAGAAGATAGAAGAGAATTTGAGTTTAGGTTTGAGAATTGAGAGTAATAGACAAGATGAAAAGTTGTGAACGGTTAGAAAATAGTATTTATATGATAGAGACACTGCGATATGGAGTTATGAATTTGTACAGGCTATTTTGATGTCGTGAAGTCTCAAAATAGCCTATATCGCGAAGTCTTGCAAGGTATATCGCAGAGTCCAGAAATGAACTATGTCGCAAAGTCTCAAAGGTAGAAAACATGAGGAGACTTTGCGGTATAGTATAAAATACCTTGTCTAAAACTCTCATTTTTGGAATTCCAAGCATTATGTCAGACTTATATCAAAATTTTGAAATAAAATTAATTTAATTCAAAATTCAGCGAAATAAGGGGACTTGTCGATATAGTTATTCTAGGTCGCGAAGTCATAAAATGAACTATGTCGCAAACTCAAGAAATGAACTATATCGTGAAGTCTCAAAATTTCAACAGTTTGCGATATAAATCTGTTTTATTTGAACTAAGTCGTGAACTCTCAAAATCACCTATGTAGAGATGTCTTAAAAGCTCATAACTTCTCATAAAAGTATGATTTGAAAAATATGCAGTAAAATACTGAAATATTTATAAATCATATCTCAGCTAATTTTCACTCCAAATAAATAGAACATTTAAACACAATGAAAATTTACTGCTGCAACAATTAACTAGCATACTTACTTAGAACAACTAAATGAAGGATTTAGCATACCAATTTCACTCACAAGTCTGTTAAAGACAGCTTCATTTAGAGGTTTAGTAAATATGTCAGCTAATTGTTTCTCAGTTGGAACATAAGAGACTGCTATAGTACCATTTGCAGCATGTTCCCTAATGAAATGGTACCTTATCTCAATGTGCTTTGTAGTAGAATGATTAACAGGATTGGCAACTATGGATATTGCACTTGTATTGTCACACATCAGGGGAATGTGTTCCAATACTAGTCCATAATCCATGAGTTGATTTCTAATCCAAAGCAATTGAGCACAGCAGCTTCCAGCAGCAATATATTCAGCCTCAGCTGTAGATGTTGTTGTGGATTGTTGTTTCTTACTGAACCAGGACACTAACATTTGACCTAAGAATTGGCAGCTTCCAGAGGTGCTCTTCTTGTCAATTCTGCAACCAGCATAATCAGAATCTGTGTAACCAACTAGGTTGAACCCAGTGCCCTTTGGATACCATAGCCCAAGATTAGGAGTCCCCTTCAAATACCTGAAGATTCTTTTGATAGCCATCATGTGAGATTCCTTAGGATCAGATTGGAACCTTACACAAAGGCATCTGGCAAATATGATGTCTGGCCTGCTAGCAGTGAGATAGAGTAATGATCCAACCATTCCCCTATAGACCTTGATGTCAACTCTCTTGCCCTTCTTATCTTCATCAAGCTTGATTGCAGTGGACATTACATTCACAGGGCCAAATAGATCCATATGAATTAGCTGCAGAGGTTTTGAGTTTGAATTGAGCAATTTGTTCTTGTGGCTTGATCTTTTTATCTTTCCTCTTTGACATGCTTCACATACTCCATCTTGCACAAACTCTAAAGCAGGCATGTCTCTCATGAGTTCTCTCTTAGCAAGAGAGTTCTTTGCTTGAACATTCAAGTGAGACAGTTTCTTATGCCACAACCAGAATTCTTCATTGGTGGCTTTAGTGTAGAAACAACAAATTTCTCCCTTGTCTGCAGCCTAAAGATTTGCTACAAACAGGCTTCCTTTCTTCACACCAGTTAAAACAACTTCACCACTTCCTCTTTTTGAGATTAGACAATGATCTTCATCAAATTCCACTTTGAAACCCCTGTTGGTGAATTGTCCAATACTCAAGAGGTTGTGATTTAGTCCTTCAACAAATGCTACATCTTCAATAATGACATTTCCAGATTTAACACTGCCATATCCCATTGAGCATTTTGTTATCATCATTCCAAATGTATCAACCCTAACAATCTCCCCCTATTTATGACTGTTAGAACTGGCATAAATCCTTAAGTTGATGATAACAAAACCCTTCAAAGTTCTCAGTGATCTTCAGATATAGATTAATATTGGACAGAATTTGATGATGCTGCAAAAAGAAAAATAAAAACTTGAAGCTGTCAGATTCCATATACTTTCTTGTAACTTAATCTATACCTTCTTCTAAGGGGTTCCAATAGATTGAAACTGAGGGTAGAGAAATTCTGAAGTCTGAGATCTCCTTCTAACTCTCTCTGAGAACAACCTATCTTCTCTATTTTCTCCCCCTTTTTGTTATCAGCAAGTACGATATAAAAGGCATTAACTTAGTTACTGAATAAGATATTTGGGTATATGAGTCCAACACTTCAATGATCGAAAGATTTCTCTCAGGAATCTCTTTATTCTTGCATCAGGATCTCATCCTGGCTCACTTCACAAAACTCACCTTCCCTTACTAAAGGGGTACTCAAAAACTCTCATTTTGCCATGCTGGAAGAAATAACATGCCTCTTATTCTCTCCCTCTCCTTTTGCCTGGTCTTAAGCCAACCACTCCACTCTCTCCCTTCCCACAATCCTATAGATGTCTCAACTATATTGAATTCCTTGATACTCAGTTTGTATGAGCCGAATAATTTTTCAAGAAAGAGTCAGGCAAATCAATATCGTGTGTCTATGGATAATTGTTGGTTAGGCTTATCCGTAGATTGAGAGACACCTGTCTACGAATGAAGGATATCCGTAGGGGATTTTGAAGAATGGGCTTGTGAAGTAGAAATTGATGTAAGTTCTGTGAAGATTGAATGTGACATTTAAGTGCACAGTGCTTACATCAAAATCATCAAAAAGAGACTAGTGATCCAACGAATTCTCTGAAAGAGAATGATCACTAGGTGAATGGAGCTTCTCCAAGAGTTCAGAAAATGGAGAATCAAGTACTGATGAGTTGAATGCTGCAGTTATCACTTAATGAGGTGAAATGGAATAGGGACTGCATCCTCACATTTGAAGAAGATGCATCAAACTGAATTTAAGAATAGTGTGTGTTCCCCCTGTACATGTGCATATTCTTCCTTTCTACTCCAAGAAACAGAAATGGTAAAAAGTCATATTTTGCACACAGTGTCTCAATCCCTCATTGGTGCTCCTGGATATGACCATTTTTCAATGATCATAGTCTTTTGAGAGACTACAACCAGAAAAGAACTAATCCTTTTTAACCATTATGCATTTTTGAGAAGACATAAGGTGGTTTGGCTGGTAATCTCACCCTCACATTTCTTCTAGTGGTTTCTTGATGTTCACTACTGCCCTCACCCTCACTTAACTCCTTTATCACTCCCCACTGGTTGAGATTTGCTAGATTTTGCAACTACAGTTTGTTAAGAAACTGTAGAGGGAGCTAGGAATTGTTGATTGCATTTAGGGTGTATGTAAGAACCCGAAATTTTCGGTAAAATTAATTTTTTTTATGATAAAGTGCATCAGTGAATATATGAATGATTAGTGGTTGTAACCACAATGTATTAATGATTTTGAGATTCAAGATTATAAAATGAATATGGATTTCAGTTACAAGTACTTTGTGAATAGAAGGGATGGACTGACCATCTGAATAAGAACAATCTATCTGGAAAATGGGAATATAATATTCCAAGAAAGAAAAGTATTTTCATGTCATCCAAATCGATATCTGTTATGCATCCGACAACTCCGTAAACAAGATAGAGTATGCCTGAGAAAGCACTAGAACATTTTCTAAGTACAAGAAACGTTGGAATTGATATTGATCTACAAGATTGTGGATGAATAGTGATTTTGAGGATTAACAAAATTTTTCTTGCCACCTATGTATGAGACGTAGGGTGGATATTCCGAAATCATATTAGTGATCTACGGAGTAAATAAGTGAATGCAAAGACGATCGGAATTCAGAAATTCCAAATTTTATTTTGGAATAGTATTTGACCGGGCAGCGAATTATATATTATTATATTCAAGAAATGAGATATTAAAATTGAGGAATGGAGGATTTAACATTTTGGAATTTTAGTATATTATTAAAGTCGATTTAAGGATTCGATTGTTGAAGTGAATAGTGAATAGTTACTATTCACTGCGAGCATCGCGTTAAATTTTATTCGCCCTTTTAAAAATATTTCGAATCGTTTCAAGAGGAATAAGGTAACATTTACGGGATTAAATATAGACATGGAAGTAACATGTAACAAGATTAATTCGAGGGATGCAACATTTGGATCATCCATGTGAAAAGAAACGAACTAGTAAAGCTACTTTAACCAAACGCGTGCATGCGCGACACGTGTCCTGGTGACTCACCAAAAGGTGATGACTCACCCTTTTTTTAACCACAAATATCAGCCAAGATAAGGATAAAAAAGAAAGCAAATCTTCATCTTTTTTGGAAATTCCCGAAGAGAAAAATGAGAAGAAAATGGGGGAGAAAGAAACGATCGTAACTCGAGATTCCGTGGTCCGTTTTTGGCGTTCTACCACTCAAATCGAAGCTCTCGAGAAGCCCGACGTAACCATGGTAAGCAATCACCTCAACTCCGTGATTTACCCCTTCGATTCAGTGATTAACAGTTGGAGAAGATGATGAATAGTAACTTGTATCTTGTTTTGTTTTGTTTTGATAATGAGTTTGTAGCTTCCAAAGGTTGTATTAAGCAAGGATTTGAGGTTACATAAGGATTATAGCAGCAAGCAAGCTTGGAGGAAGGTATAAACCTCTGCCCCTTTGAGTTATATGAGTTTTAATATGGTTTTGATGTTTATATAAAGTTAAGAGCATGATTAAGTGATTATATGAATTGTTGGTTGAGTTTGGAGGATGGGTTATGAATTTGTTTTGATTATTCATGGAGGATTTGACTGAGTGGAGGGTGTATAAGGTGGATGGTGAGTTTGGGATTGTTTGGTATTGATTTGAGTGTGTTTTGAAAATGGAAAACGTTACGATTATAGCCGTCGTAATGCCCGATTCCCGTTAACTCTAAAAACTGCCTAGAGTCCGGAAACTTAACTACCTCTTTTGGTTCAGTGAGGAACATGAGTGTGTAGAGGTTTGTTTCTAGTTTACGTGAGCGCAAGAATCATGCCGTTACGATTTACGGTTTAGGAGAAAAGTGAGTTTTAGTAAACGCCATTCGGAAGAATGACTCATCTCTGTTCAGCAACTTTGAGGATATATTTGGACCACTTCGGAGCCATATTAAACTGTGAAACTTTGAGAAATAATACTAGAGACAGTTAGGAAGGCTCATGAAAAAGATTCGGATTAAAAAGATTAATTTTCGATTTTATAAAAATGTTTTAGTCGAGGGCGCGCAAGTGAAAACCACTAAGAGCGAGACTTAAAAACCAAGGTTCCAAATGGTTAAGTATAACTTGGATTTGAGGATGGATTTCGAACCAAACTTATGATATAAGTATTTAACGGATAACATGGACTTAGTATGAGCCTATAACGAGTTAGTAATTCCTTGGTTGTGTTTCGCTTACGTGTTTAAGCATTGAGTTATAAGTGGTTTATCGAGGGGATTAACCGTGTGCTTTCGTTTGACTTTGTCTAGATTGTTCGACATGGTCAGGAGCCCTATCACCTCTCGAGCATCAGGCAAGTTTACTAAACCTTACTCTATTATTAGAGTGGGCATATTTTCGAATGTTTAATACTTGTTGATTCAAAAATATATCTATATATATATTCTTTGTTCCAAGTATCGTGCAAGTTTCTAAAACCATACTTTGAAGTATACATATATTAGATGCAAGTTTTCTAAATCCCATGCTGTATTTCAGATTACATTATACTGATGATGCATATGATATGATAGATGCAAGTTTTCAAACCTCACATCGTATATAGATGTGATAGTATTAAAACTATTGAGATTATAGTATATGCATATGATAGATGCATGCTTTCAAACCTTACATCGTATATAGATGTAACGGTAATAAAAGATAGTGAGATATATATGTTACGTGTTTCTGATTTCGAAATGATACTTGTGGTGCTAAGTAAAAGTTATTGATATAAAGTTGAACCTATAAGCTATGGATATAGTAATATTTTGGAGCTGATGTGCTAAGCAAAACCCTCAGTAGGGGGAATATACTCTGCACTTATACTATGGACCGGGAATGGTATCAGTTGTTATCTAGAGATATATTATATATTCTCTATATTTATTTTACATACTAAGAATGGTATCAGTTGCTATCTAGGGTTATTTTATTGTGTTATTACAATTAATCTCGATAAGTGGTTTACAAATTAAAGATCATTTGGAGTTTAATCTATTAAGGGTATATTTTAAATATATGATGAATAGTATTATCTACCCTTCTGTTAAGAAAGTATTTAGAAATTATTTCTAAATAAATATTCTTTATTAAATATAGTTTGCATTAATTATTTAAAGCCCTACTTCTTAAGGAAGTATTTTGTGAAAACTATTTTAAACCCTAGATAGCTAATAAAGTATATTTCAGTCAATTTTTATTATAAATAGAGAAGGTTCCTAAAATCTATTTCCCGTTTAAGTCTATATTCAGAAAGACTTAAATGTTCGCTCAAACTACAAATGCATGGGACCTTTCTCAAGATTTTATGGTTGTTTCAAGTGGACTGCCCGGTCCTAAGCCTTTTAAATCAATGAATTTATCAGTCTGGTTTACTACCATCAAAATAATTTTGAATACTCCTTCAAGACTCGAGGAGTAAAAGCAGTGAAATCAGTTGTATCCATGAACAAGCATCAGCTTGGGAAATATGGGTGAATTTTCCTTTCCAACCAGATATGACTACTTTGTGGAGTCGTATACTTGGGGAACAAGGGAAAGGAACTTGATGTTTCAAAGTTATGGATATTCTCGAACTCGGAGAATGTGTAAGGGACTGAGTGGCGACCTGTCCCCTAAGGGAATTACGCATAGACCAGCAGTCTATGAGCGGGTCTGTTCTTCCCTTAGATGATTATCAGATAGTGCCCGACCGTAGGATGAGAGAAGAGTATCGGAGGCCCCTAAGGAATGGGTACCCCTAAGGAATGGGTATGCTCTTCCCCCTACAACCGATTGGCGGGGAGGTAGGTCAGTTAGCGTCTGCCCTATTTTCCCTTCTACGTAGAAAAACAGCAGTGGGGAGTTGCCTTACGACTGATCATCGTAGAGGTATCCCTGTCGCCTAGAATCTCCAGTTACAGTTCAGCATCCATGAAAGAGCATGTTTCATGCAAGATTTCAGAAAAAGAAAGTTTGTTCCAGTTATTCAGTTTCATGAAAGTTTTCAAAGAAAGATAGTTTATTCCAGTTATTCAGTTTCATGAAAGTTTTCAGAAAGGTTACTCAAGAGTAATCCAGTATGTTCCAGTATATGAGTTTATAAGAAAGAGCATGAATTTACAAAAAGTATATGATTTTATCTACAGGATATACGTGATCAGATGAGTTTAGAAAATGAATTGGAAATAAATTTACATTGTTTTATTTCCAGATTATATATGAAGTAAATGTTTCCTATGAAAGATGATATTTGGAAATTCCTACAACTTCATCTTTTATTTTATGAGTTATGACTCTGATAAAACCTGATTAAGGATATATATGCACAAGTGGATTTTGGGTTACGGAAACCTTATATTTTCCTTATAACTTCATCTTTTAAGTTATATGTTGATAGTCTGCTTATATTCTATATAGCAGATATTTTGCGAAAAGGATATACTGAGTTATCTTTCTACTTCATCCTTTATTTTATACTAGAACTTTGTTTTTAGTATGAATATCGAAAGTTTGCAGAATATTATGAAATGATATTTGAAATACCACAATGGTACTATTTTTGGAATACATTCCGATAAGAAAATGATTTCAGTATCAAGATCTTTTGACAAGTTATTGTCTTATACCCGCTTTATTTCTGGGTTGAATTAAAGGCAGAATTATGCCATACTTTCATTACCTTGCTGAGCTATAGCTCACTCTTGCTATTATTTTATATATATTATATAGCAGCGAAGCAGGATGCCAATGGGACGGCACATACCTCGCAAGGCGTTTCCAGAAACAGTTCCTAGCAGTGATCCCGGGAGTAGTACGAACCAATTGAATCAGGCTACGGCTCTTGGCATTCAACTTATGTATAGACATGAATGGTATTAGAGGATTGTGAGCATCAGAAGGCTAAGTGGGTAATGTAACAATACTTAGAAATTGTATCAGTAACAGACTGATAAGACATTTGGGTATTGTAATAAAAGTTAGTTTCCGCAGTTGTTGTATTGTGTCGTTTCTGAGACTCTAACCTGTGTGTGTGTGTGTGAGATATATGTTGTGGGGTCATGAACAGGTAAATTATGAATGGTGTGAGTAATACAGGTAAGGCAAGGAGTACATGGATTGTGACAACCCTAGATCCCCGACCCCGGATTTGGGGCTGTTACAGAGATGGTATCAGAGCTTTAGGTTACAGTCCTCAGAAACGATAGGAGATCGAGTCTTACAATACCCTTAAGAATAATAAGAGCATCTAGAGCTCTAATTGAGTTCGTAGTCGGGTTAGAAGACATGACCCTGACTGTTTAAGATGAAGCCCGAGAGGGGACTTCTTTTGGAAACCGTACTTAGGACTTCATGGTTAGTCACTTCGATTCGTATGAGTTATAGATGGATGGGACTCTGAGATACCAGACCCCGAGGCCTTCGAGTAGGCATTTAATGATGCGCTCCTTGATATGGATGGAGACCCGATAAAGGGAGATCCATAGGAGGATCTAGAGGAAGACCCTATAGTGGGTCGAGGAAAGAATCTTGTAGAGGACGTGTTGATTGATAAAGATGTGGTGTGTTACTTGAGGTCTAATAATAAGACCGGACGAACCTTCAAGGGATAAATAAGTGACGAGAGTTTAAGGATCGTTCATGATTCATCAAGAGGTATGACAAAGAAAATGGAGTAGAGTCTCCAAAGCAGAAGAGGTAGAGGCAGTATAGCCAGTATCAGTGGATTGATTCGACTTGAACGAAACCTGTTACTTGTAGTCGGTTATAGTTGCCCATAAGGAGGCGGCATGCGTAAGAACCAAGGTGTTCAGATTTTCACGAACGATTAAGGGTACTCAGTTGCCTAAGAATAGTGTAAGGAATTACTTTGGGCTATGAGATTTCAATCCCCCACGACCAGCGATCCCACTGGAAATAGTGTCTATTACATCATTGAGGAATTTTGTTATTTCAAGGAGAATTTGGATATATGTACCATGCAAATGTTATTGTAAGGCAAGCACGCTAAGGTGAAATCGAGAACGAGATTACCACTCTCAGGAACCAGGAAGGAATTATGAGGATGGAACAGAAAAGTCGGAAATTAGACCCGAGCATTACTAGCAGGTAAATAGAATAATCAAGTTTCCCTGATTTTGGAAGGGAATTCAGTAAATTTTTGGCAAACCTTGTCTTTCTGATTACCAGAGAATGTCACCAAAGAGAGTGGAGATTAGAGCGAACCATGTGGATTGGATAAGATAGCCGTTATGTGGTTTGGTGTACAGACCCTGAGTGCTATAATTGATTGTAGAGATAAAATGATGAAGTTGAGATTGGACGGTAAAGGCGAAATATAATTAAGAACCAAGACGGACTGAGAAGTTCCGGGGTTGACTTAAATGAAAAGGCTATTGTGCCAAAAGTGTTAAGCTTATTTAGCGCCCAGGATTGATATGGGAGAAGGAATATTGGATATAAGGATGATTGAAATAGAGACCAGATTTAATCTTGTAGTTTCTAACGATCTTCCGGAGTACTGCCCAGTCGACATGAGGAATTGTCATTGCTATGGGCGACAACGGTATCGAAGTTCTCTTATGGAACAGAACGTTTACTTGGGATGTTTGCGCCTAGTCGAATAAAACCCCCTGCGATTGCAAATGTTGATGGTTGAATTCTTAGCGACTATTATAAGTCGGCAATGACGTAAGTATCGAACAACTTAGGGTGCGTGGAAAGGAAAAGCTTTAGAATTGAACGAATATCCATCAGAGGAGCCGACATATAAGGCATCCGTAGAGACCTTGGTAGTACTCTCCCCATTTGCAAATTATGTGGGGTACCTCCCCAATCTATGATCTATCTTGACTTCTTTCCAAGAAAGAATTCTGATAAAGGGTATATTCCCTCTTCGAAGCTGTTTTATAACACTTGTGTTAAATCATATTTAATTTCAATTGTGCCAGAGGCTATCACAATGCCTACTTTCAGGCTTTCGAAGCCCTGTCAAATGATGTATTTAAGCTTTCACTTTTCTTCAAATAATGAATGACCCTATGGTAATACCTCACCACTTGTTTGTTAAGTACCAGTATCTTTTGGTTATTCTTTTCTTTGCGATTCTTTGGAAACCGCACCTTTGGGAATCTGTTCAATTTTAATCCAAGGTGTTCCTTTGAGAAATATTAAAGACGATAATCATTAAATTGATATCGAATTGCTTTCATACTTTTCAACTTCCACTGAGACGAACAACCCTATACTTATAGGGGCTACAAGGACTATCTGTCTGTGTGATAGAAGTCGGATGGGACGCCATCACTTGTAAGTTGTGAAATACAAGAAGGCTAATTACCTTTAGTATGTCTCAATCGAGGCACACAACATTAAGTTCTTATGATCATGTTGATCTCTCGGTAAATTCTTTTGCCTCCTATGAGGTTATCCTAAAACTTATAACCAGTGTGTGACGTTTTCCTTGATATGGGAGCTGTCTTTTCAAGGCCCCATAATTTTTGTTATCCTCATTGAATTCTAAGGGGAGGCCACCCAGGTCAAATAAGTCAAAATTCGCTGCTAGGAATTAGATTCGCAACGAAATTGCTTATGACAGGAGCGGATCCCTAAGACGAATAGACTGTTAGTGACATATCAACGAAATTGGTTATTCTCCCAAGAATATTATGATAATGAAAAGCGTGTCAATCGATATATATGAAAGGAATAGCGATGTGCCGTGAACTCCAGTGACAACGGTGTTAGATGGATGCCCTACAATGAAATTGAGATTTTGGAGGAGTTGTTTACGAGTGGACACTACCTCTGGGTTAGCAAGATAATTACTGACGTTGGAGTCAGAGGGAGATGGTATTGTGACTTGGAAGATGTGCAGCGTGTGTTGTTATAAAGGAATAATTTTCAGAAATATATGAAGACCCGGATGAAAATAAAAGTCAAAGAGTTAAAACAAGAAACCATAAACTGTGACCGAGTATTCAGAGTATAATGGGAATGAAAGGGTTAGTGACTCAGTTACAAGAGTTGCTGCATAAAGGTGTAATAAGACCCAGTGTACCACCATGGAGAGCCCGGTGTTGTTGTAAGAGAGAAAAATGTTAGCACAAGATTTTGTATCGAACCTCGAGGGTTGTATGAGTTCGACATGGAAAATAGGTACCCTTGTAAATGATTGTGTGACCAGCGGAAGAACGCTGTGTATTTCCAAATTTATTTAAGAACTGGGTATCACCAGTGGGAAGTTAAATCTAAGGATATACCCAAGACTGCGATTCGTACTAGGAATAGACACTTCGAGTTTTCAGCGAAGTTATTTTGGGTTGACTAATGCACCCACAAATTTTACGGAATGTGATGAAGTGGCTTTGAGTTACCCGCGATAATAGATAACCTGAGATGGAGAAATGGCTAGAATTGACCTAAAATTATGACTGTGAGATACACTACCCTCCGGGGAAGGCCAATGTGGTGGCCGATACCCTTAATTAAAATGAGACAGAGATGGATCCCGAATGATCGGGAATTAAAGGATGAGATTTTACACAAAACCCAAGTTAGTCCAACAAACTAGAAGGACAAAAGATTTCACCAACAAGCGGCTAGTGACAACCAAGACAGACAGAGAAAGCATGCGGACTAAGCCCGCGAGTATAGAGATAGTACTGCTATTGATAAGCTAAATGGCATGTTGATGAATGACAAGCAAGTTTATGTTGGTGTATTTTCTGTACAAATAAGATAGAGAGTATGAGGTCAGAGATTTGTAATGCGGAAGGTATTTTCATGGAAAGAAGTAATGAGAATTAGAGAGAAAGAAAAGCTGAGTCTTAAATACATTGGACCGTTTGAGATTTTAAGGCGAATCGTAAGGCTAGCATACGAACTAGCACTAACCCGAATCTGCAACAAGACCGCAACGTGTTTCATGTTTCGATGCTAAGATCATACAAGTCAAATGCTAAGCATAACGTGGAAGAATCAAATTGAGAGCTAGAGGGTGAATTACTAGAGTAATACCACCATTTGATTCAGACAGATTCCGGGACGGAATCCTTTTAAGGAGGGGAGAATGTAAGAACCCGAAATTTTCGGTAAAATTAAATTTTTTTTTATGATAAAGTGCATCAGTGAATATATGAATGATTAGTGGTTGTAACCACAATGTATTAATGATTTTGAGATTCAAGATTATAAAATGAATATGGATTTCAGTTACAAGTACTTTGTGAATAGAAGGGATGGACTGACCATCTGAATAAGAACAATCTATCTGGAAAATGGGAATATAATATTCCAAGAAAGAAAAGTATTTTCATGTCATCCAAATCGATATCTGTTATGCATCCGACAACTCCGTAAACAAGATAGAGTATGCCTGAGAAAGCACTAGAACATTTTCTAAGTACAAGAAACGTTGGAATTGATATTGATCTACAAGATTGTGGATGAATAGTGATTTTGAGGATTAACAAAATTTTTCTTGCCACCTATGTATGAGACGTAGGGTGGATATTCCGAAATCATATTAGTGATCTACGGAGTAAATAAGTGAATGCAAAGACGATCGGAATTCAGAAATTCCAAATTTTATTTTGGAATAGTATTTGACCGGGCAGCGAATTATATATTATTATATTCAAGAAATGAGATATTAAAATTGAGGAATGGAGGATTTAACATTTTGGAATTTTAGTATATTATTAAAGTCGATTTAAGGATTCGATTGTTGAAGTGAATAGTGAATAGTTACTATTCACTGCGAGCATCGCGTAAAATTTTATTCGCCCTTTTGAAAATATTTCGAATCGTTTCAAGAGGAATAAGGTAACATTTACGGGATTAAATATAGACATGGAAGTAACATGTAACAAGATTAATTCGAGGGATGCAACATTTGGATCATCCATGTGAAAAGAAACGAACTAGTAAAGCTACTTTAACCAAACGCGTGCATGCGCGACACGTGTCCTGGTGACTCACCAAAAGGTGATGACTCACCCTTTTTTTAACCACAAATATCAGCCAAGATAAGGATAAAAAAGAAAGCAAATCTTCATCTTTTTTGGAAATTCCCGAAGAGAAAAATGAGAAGAAAATGGGGGAGAAAGAAACGATCGTAACTCGAGATTCCGTGGTCCGTTTTTGGCGTTCTACCACTCAAATCGAAGCTCTCGAGAAGCCCGACGTAACCATGGTAAGCAATCACCTCAACTCCGTGATTTACCCCTTCGATTCAGTGATTAACAGTTGGAGAAGATGATGAATAGTAACTTGTATCTTGTTTTGTTTTGTTTTGATAATGAGTTTGTAGCTTCCAAAGGTTGTATTAAGCAAGGATTTGAGGTTACATAAGGATTATAGCAGCAAGCAAGCTTGGAGGAAGGTATAAACCTCTGCCCCTTTGAGTTATATGAGTTTTAATATGGTTTTGATGTTTATATAAAGTTAAGAGCATGATTAAGTGATTATATGAATTGTTGGTTGAGTTTGGAGGATGGGTTATGAATTTGTTTTGATTATTCATGGAGGATTTGACTGAGTGGAGGGTGTATAAGGTGGATGGTGAGTTTGGGATTGTTTGGTATTGATTTGAGTGTGTTTTGAAAATGGAAAACGTTACGATTATAGCCGTCGTAATGCCCGATTCCCGTTAACTCTAAAAACTGCCTAGAGTCCGGAAACTTAACTGCCTCTTTTGGTTCAGTGAGGAACATGAGTGTGTAGAGGTTTGTTTCTAGTTTACGTGAGCGCAAGAATCATGCCGTTACGATTTACGGTTTAGGAGAAAAGTGAGTTTTAGTAAACGCCATTCGGAAGAATGACTCATCTCTGTTCAGCAACTTTGAGGATATATTTGGACCACTTCGGAGCCATATTAAACTGTGAAACTTTGAGGAATAATACTAGAGACAGTTAGGAAGGCTCATGAAAAAGATTCGGATTAAAAAGATTAATTTTCGATTTTATAAAAATGTTTTAGTCGAGGGCGCGCAAGTGAAAACCACTAAGAGCGAGACTTAAAAACCAAGGTTCCAAATGGTTAAGTATAACTTGGATTTGAGGATGGATTTCGAACCAAACTTATGATATAAGTATTTAACGGATAACATGGACTTAGTATGAGCCTATAACGAGTTAGTAATTCCTTGGTTGTGTTTCGCTTACGTGTTTAAGCATTGAGTTATAAGTGGTTTATCGAGGGGATTAACCGTGTGCTTTCGTTTGACTTTGTCTAGATTGTTCGACATGGTCAGGAGCCCTATCACCTCTCGAGCATCAGGCAAGTTTACTAAACCTTACTCTATTATTAGAGTGGGCATATTTTCGAATGTTTAATACTTGTTGATTCAAAAATATATCTATATATATATTCTTTGTTCCAAGTATCGTGCAAGTTTCTAAAACCATACTTTGAAGTATACATATATTAGATGCAAGTTTTCTAAATCCCATGCTGTATTTCAGATTACATTATACTGATGATGCATATGATATGATAGATGCAAGTTTTCAAACCTCACATCGTATATAGATGTGATAGTATTAAAACTATTGAGATTATAGTATATGCATATGATAGATGCATGCTTTCAAACCTTACATCGTATATAGATGTAACGGTAATAAAAGATAGTGAGATATATATGTTACGTGTTTCTGATTTCGAAATGATACTTGTGGTGCTAAGTAAAAGTTATTGATATAAAGTTGAACCTATAAGCTATGGATATAGTAATATTTTGGAGCTGATGTGCTAAGCAAAACCCTCAGTAGGGGGAATATACTCTGCACTTATACTATGGACCGGGAATGGTATCAGTTGTTATCTAGAGATATATTATATATTCTCTATATTTATTTTACATACTAAGAATGGTATCAGTTGCTATCTAGGGTTATTTTATTGTGTTATTACAATTAATCTCGATAAGTGGTTTACAAATTAAAGATCATTTGGAGTTTAATCTATTAAGGGTATATTTTAAATATATGATGAATAGTATTATCTACCCTTCTGTTAAGAAAGTATTTAGAAATTATTTCTAAATAAATATTCTTTATTAAATATAGTTTGCATTAATTATTTAAAGCCCTACTTCTTAAGGAAGTATTTTGTGAAAACTATTTTAAACCCTAAATAGCTAATAAAGTATATTTCAGTCAATTTTTATTATAAATAGAGAAGGTTCCCAAAATCTATTTCCCGTTTAAGTCTATATTCAGAAAGACTTAAATGTTCGCTCAAACTACAAATGCATGGGACCTTTCTCAAGATTTTATGGTTGTTTCAAGTGGACTGCCCGGTCCTAAGCCTTTTAAATCAATGAATTTATCAGTCTGGTTTACTACCATCAAAATAATTTTGAATACTCCTTCAAGACTCGAGGAGTAAAAGCAGTGAAATCAGTTGTATCCATGAACAAGCATCAGCTTGGGAAATATGGGTGAATTTTCCTTTCCAACCAGATATGACTACTTTGTGGAGTCGTATACTTGGGGAACAAGGGAAAGGAACTTGATGTTTCAAAGTTATGGATATTCTCGAACTCGGAGAATGTGTAAGGGACTGAGTGGCGACCTGTCCCCTAAGGGAATTACGCATAGACCAGCAGTCTATGAGCGGGTCTGTTCTTCCCTTAGATGATTATCAGATAGTGCCCGACCGTAGGATGAGAGAAGAGTATCGGAGGCCCCTAAGGAATGGGTACCCCTAAGGAATGGGTATGCTCTTCCCCCTACAACCGATTGGCGGGGAGGTAGGTCAGTTAGCGTCTGCCCTATTTTCCCTTCTACGTAGAAAAACAGCAGTGGGGAGTTGCCTTACGACTGATCATCGTAGAGGTATCCCTGTCGCCTAGAATCTCCAGTTACAGTTCAGCATCCATGAAAGAGCATGTTTCATGCAAGATTTCAGAAAAAGAAAGTTTGTTCCAGTTATTCAGTTTCATGAAAGTTTTCAAAGAAAGATAGTTTATTCCAGTTATTCAGTTTCATGAAAGTTTTCAGAAAGGTTACTCAAGAGTAATCCAGTATGTTCCAGTATATGAGTTTATAAGAAAGAGCATGAATTTACAAAAAGTATATGATTTTATCTACAGGATATACGTGATCAGATGAGTTTAGAAAATGAATTGGAAATAAATTTACATTGTTTTATTTCCAGATTATATATGAAGTAAATGTTTCCTATGAAAGATGATATTTGGAAATTCCTACAACTTCATCTTTTATTTTATGAGTTATGACTCTGATAAAACCTGATTAAGGATATATATGCACAAGTGGATTTTGGGTTACGGAAACCTTATATTTTCCTTATAACTTCATCTTTTAAGTTATATGTTGATAGTCTGCTTATATTCTATATAGCAGATATTTTGCGAAAAGGATATACTGAGTTATCTTTCTACTTCATCCTTTATTTTATACTAGAACTTTGTTTTTAGTATGAATATCGAAAGTTTGCAGAATATTATGAAATGATATTTGAAATACCACAATGGTACTATTTTTGGAATACATTCCGATAAGAAAATGATTTCAGTATCAAGATCTTTTGACAAGTTATTGTCTTATACCCGCTTTATTTCTGGGTTGAATTAAAGGCAGAATTATGCCATACTTTCATTACCTTGCTGAGCTATAGCTCACTCTTGCTATTATTTTATATATATTATATAGCAGCGAAGCAGGATGCCAATGGGACGGCACATACCTCGCAAGGCGTTTCCAGAAACAGTTCCTAGCAGTGATCCCGGGAGTAGTACGAACCAATTGAATCAGGCTACGGCTCTTGGCATTCAACTTATGTATAGACATGAATGGTATTAGAGGATTGTGAGCATCAGAAGGCTAAGTGGGTAATGTAACAATACTTAGAAATTGTATCAGTAACAGACTGATAAGACATTTGGGTATTGTAATAAAAGTTAGTTTCCGCAGTTGTTGTATTGTGTCGTTTCTGAGACTCTAACCTGTGTGTGTGTGTGTGAGATATATGTTGTGGGGTCATGAACAGGTAAATTATGAATGGTGTGAGTAATACAGGTAAGGCAAGGAGTACATGGATTGTGACAACCCTAGATCCCCGACCCCGGATTTGGGGCTGTTACAGTGTAACTGATAGGGTAGAGAACTTGGGGGTCATTCCAAACAGTTCTCATCTCAGTTTTAGAAAGGCAAAGAAATATTATTTAGATTTTAACAAGTGAGAGTCTGATAAAGCTTAGATGATTACCTTCCCTTTATCAGTGATGAACTTTTAAGAGCCTTCTCCATTGAAGGTTTATTCTCTTAAAGTCCAAGATTACCAGTGTTCCCGTTAATTATTAAAACCTCCTCATAAAGACCATCAGAAGCTGCAAATACCTAACTTGATTAGATTGTCAAATTCTTTCAAATTTCTTCAAGTTTTCTTCTGATGTTTCTTCATTGAGTTCATGCAAAACAGATGAAACAGTTGCTGTGTAGCTCAGAGAGCTCACTAGTCTGTTAGTTGAACAATTAGGGCTTCTTGATAATTTAATCAAAGTTGATGCTTAGACATATAGATTTTATGGGTCAAACTTTGACCAATTCATCGAAAAAGAAATGTGCAATTTCCTTTTTTTTTCTTTTTGTGTTTTTGAGACGTTTGTTAAGGTCCTTCTTGTTAGAAAATGAATCAAGTTAAAATGCAAGCCAATTTGAGGTTAAACAAGTTAATGAGTTCAAATATGGAGAAAGAAAATAGACAAACATATCACACAATCAAGGTAATAAATGAGGGGGGGGGGGGAACCCCTAAATTCATTAAAAAAAAGAAATTACATCATTACAAAAACTTAAAACAAAAACTGGAACAAAACATCCCAGCCCCCCAGTCCCATGCCCTCTCCCCCGGAGAGACAGTCAGTCAACAACTAGGCTGCTGCTGCCGTCTCCCCAGAGGCTCCTTCAGGACCTCCCCAGCGATTGCGAGCCATTAAAGCATTTAGAGTAGCTCTTATCCTCCTAATTTCAAAAAAAAGAAATCTCTAGACAAGTGATATTACAGAAAAATCAATAACCTTTGAATAATGTAACAAGCAAGTTATTTGAATTTTCGAGACACATATTCAACTGACATCATTCATTAAATGTATGACATTTGACAAACGATATCCCTGAATGTATATCCATGGAAAAATCAAAGAACAACAATGCACTAGCTTGTTAATGTCTAGAGATGATCAGCTATTTAATATCAGTGAGAAAAGTAGCTTGCTATCTCATTGAATATTACTCAGAAGATCATTTCATAGACAACTTCACTTAGTGCATAACATCATTCAACTATATTGACTTGTCATGATAACCAAAACAAAAACAAACAAATAAAACACACCAAAATAAACAAATAATTCCAGAGATCGAAATCACTGGCTGCATGCATTTAACACAGATATTCAAGAGAATAAGAAATCATTACCTACCAAACTCATTTGTCAACTTCAGAGAGTAGCTGCATTAAGAGCATTGGTAAGATATCTGGTTAAATGTTGTTCCCTTGGAACACAGTGTAGTTCCACTACAACATGCACATCACTTCTTCCAATAACATGGTGCATGAGGTTTGTGTACTTGACTCTTTTGAGAAATGCTTGGATGCTTCAGATGCATCTTTTGGTTTGTCATTAAGCTAAGCATTTATTCTGAGCCATGACCTAAACTTATTTCCTTGGAGTTGACATGAATTGTGCTGTGTCTTCTTGATTAGGAAATTATCCTGCAAGTATCAACATCTAGGCAGCCAATTAGAACACAACAAGTATCTCTTGGATTATCAAATACTGAAAGATTGATAATCTCTTGAGATACAAAAATGATTCCAGGAAAAGTTAAGGTTCTAGTACATAAACAAGTGGTTAACATAATATCTACATTTTGTTACTTAGTCATGAGAGAGCTCATCAACTAATTTTCAAAACATGAATTTCTAATACTCATTTATCTCCTCAAGACTACTTTGCATGAGCTTTTCAGCATAACAACAAAGCTACTGATCAATAATGCCATATTATGTAAACTCAATTTTCTACAGATATTGACACTCCCTTTTTGTTGTATCCGTAGAGGAGCAAAGGTAGTATCCATAGATGTAGAAAATTATCTACGGATAAACAGTATCCATAGACAAAGCAAAGAAACTAATCCAGTGTTATAAATGACTATCTACGGATAAGGATATCCATAGATAAAGTAGATTTTGACTTAGACAAGATTTTCACTCTTTCTGGAAAACTTAGTTTTCAAGAAAGTCATTTGAACACTGGCTGCATAAGAGACATAAAAAATTAGGGAAGTTTGTTCATACCTTACTTACTTACCATCCTGGAGAGAATGGTTGTCAATTAGCTTGGTACTGATGTCTGCTTTGTTGAGTCACACTTGGATCAAAAATGTATTTCCACCGTACTGTTCAACACAGAATCCCTTTAGAGAAAACCCTTGAAGAAACCGATCTGAGCACAGTAGATCTAGAGATTTGTGAGGCAGATGTTCAACTCATTTCTTTAACCGAGACTTTAACTCAAGGAGAAAGATTAGATGTCCAGGAAGTAGACATATAATTTGTACGAGCTAGAAAATCTTGCCTTGATCCAAGTGAACACCTTATTCCTTCAACCCATTAAATGTCTTCAAGAGGACTTTCTTCTGGATTTTGGAACAAGCTTCTTATGGCAGGTGTAGGTCTTGAAGATGCAATAATATTCTCATCAGTATGATTATGTGAGGTTGATCTTTGACTCAGAGAAACTCCCCCTAAGTTCATTGAGGTGATAACTCAGTGTTGTGATCCACCTACGGATGCTTCATTGTGGCTTCCAACGGATGCTCCACTTTGGCTTCCTACGGATGCTCCATTTTGGCTTCCTACGGATGCTCCATTTGGCTTCTAATCAGATGCTCCATTTGTCATTTCCATAGATGACTCATTTGAGCTTGAATCATCCATAGTCTAGACAACCATTCTTGGAGGTACTGATTCATTCACATAATCATCATCTTCTTCATACTAATAACCACCTTCCACATCAAACTTAAATCCGAGAACTCCAGGAAATTTCTCATCAATAAGTTTGATTTATCTGGCATCACCAGAAACAACTTGTATAGACTCCATAACAGTGCTGATTCAGTGATTCAAAACCCTGTAGGCTTTTACAGCTTCATGCACTCTTCTTGAGTTGCTTACCCAAACTGGGCTTCTGAGTAGATGAGAAATTTGATCTTTGACAGGATGTCTTCTTGAAGTTGCAGAAGTAGATTAACACTTTCTGAGAAATGCTCCCCCTGAGTTGATGTCCCAAACAGAAAATCCTTCAGGAGTGAACATAAGATTCTGTGGTTGGCTGCAAATTTTCTTCTACAGATGGTTGCCATTTCTTATGAAAGATAGTCAGAAATGCTCGTAGAAGAAACCACCACTCTCAGCTTCACCTCTACTTCTACTAGCAAAGATCTATTCTTCCACTCATGAATTACTTGGGAACTTTTATCCAGATGTTAGTTAAACTTAACATCCAGGAAAGAGTTAAGTATTCGATCATGGACTAAATGTTCTTCAAGTCAGTTCCCAACACAAATTCCCTGATCTCCTTTAGCTATTCTTCTTTTACTTCCTTGGCTAAGGAAAGTGATAAGAGAAAGTTGTTGGCTTCACTTATTCACACAGTTTGATGATTCCTCCTTCAGGTGCTTGTATGATCAAGAAAACATTCTGGCTGCAATAAGTAGCACCAGCCACAACTTCCCAGAGCTCAATGAGTTATCCTGATTTTCCAAGCAAAGTCCCTGCGGATATTGTCATTTATTTCATAAGACCTCTTCATAATGAACTCTTGAGCTAAATCATTTGAGGAGATTTTATGTGCGGTGGCTGAAAGAGTTTATCAAATGTATGATATGTCCCGTTCTTGATAGAGGTCTTCTATTGCTTCCCTTAATGGCATGCATCCTTTAACCCATCCTTGGCAAAACTTGGGGTTCCTCTTATCAAGATTCTTCCTTCAGACAGCTTCTTATGCACTGGTTACTGTTGTCCTGATTTTGCCTTATCACAGAGAGGTCAAGGCACACAATCCACCAAAGCAGAATTATAATCAGCTGCATACACTTTACTATCAAGTGTCCAGTGCTTACCACTTCATTGTCTTTCTAGCGTTAGACAATGCAGGCTACAAATACAAAGTTTCCTTTATCACATGCTTGATTGATACACAACAAGTTATGCTTATATCCATCAACTAGTGCTTCAACCCTAATTGATGATATTGTTTGCCAAAGTCATGCATCATTCCTTAATCATGAATGCAAATATCATCTCTACATTCCAGTGGAGGGGCTACGTTCCTCTGAGCATTCAGTGAGCAGGATAGAAACTCTAGTAGGAGTCTAGAGCTTCCATATCTTCCTCCTGCACACTTTCAAAACCAAATCAAGCAGGCTTAGGTACCCAAGTTTCCTTGAACTTTGACTTTTTAGCTTTTATGACTGTCATCTTCTTTTTCTGATCTTTGGGCTTTAAGGGATTCAAACCATTTTCATCCCTTGGTTCTGGCTTTGGAAGATTAGCATTCACACGTTGCTCAAAAATATCAAAGTTTGATGATCGACAAGGAAATGTTTAAGCATACAGATCATTCAAGTCAGGCATGCTCCATGACATTTGAGGCATATTGAATTCATACCAATATGGATGAGGAACAAATGGCATGTTAGCATATCTTGTTGAATCTCGAGCATTGTGAGCAAAAATGTGATGCATGACAGGCATATCAGTCATAGGCAGTTGAGTAGACCTTGTTTGAACAAATTTGCAAGAAGTATACAAGTGATTAACTCTACCACATCGAATGCATGACTTTTTGGAAGTTCTTTCTTCTGATGAGTAGCTGCTATTACAGTCAATCATTGTTGGTTCATTCATGCTCTTCTCTTCATCTGCCTTTGACTCTTCTTCCTTGATGGTTTTGCTGCTTAATGATTTAACACGGTTTTTGAAACCTGGTCCAACCTTATTGATCAGCTTCTCTAGAGTCTGATTACTCCTAAATGGTTTTAAGATCTTCGATCGTATCTGATTCAAATTTAAATCAGTTTGCTCTGATACCAATTGTTGCCCAATAAATAACAATTGTAGAAGGGGGTTGAATACAATTGTATAAGATTCTCAACTTAATAAAATATATATCACAAATATGAAAGAATAATAACAGCTTTATTAAATCTGGTATAAAACTGTTACAAACTCTCTCAAGAAATTCTGATGTTCTTGAGAGCTTCTAGGTTACAAAAATACTCGTGTATGTGATTGATATACAAATCAAAACCTAAACCGTGTTTATATACTACACAGCTTCTCTATCGATTACAAGATAAGTCCAAATCAATTACAAACAATATTGAAACATATCCTAACCGACAGCTTCATTCCTATAAACTAGGAACTGACAAAATAAACTTCCTTCTTTAACTAGACTCCATAAATAACTCGAAGTTGTAATCCTGATCAGCTTCCAGTCCTGATGATCAATCCTGATCACAGTCCTGATGGTAATCCTGATAGCAATCCTGATACTAACACTTGAGCAATGCTGATGATGTCAGCAATCCTGATCAGTTAAGTCTAGATCATGACGATCATTGAATCCTGAAATAACAATCTCCCCCAATCTCATACTTTGTAAAATAAAGTATAGATTCCTAGATTCAATGATGCCAAAAACTTATGTACAAAATGTACAAATATTTACAGCAGCAACTTATCTTTTTAGATTTTCTGATAGAACAAATTCATCTTCAAGAAGCTTGACAGTAGATTTTCTTCTTTGTCTTCAAGAATCTGAATCAGTCTTTCCTTAAGATCTTTGAGTTCTCCATCTTCCTCATTTATCTGATAGATAGCTGCTCTGAGATTCTGTATAGAACTTCTCAGTAGACTATGTTCTTCAAGCAAGAGATAAGCAATTTCCTTCCCATCAGGATTAAGAGTAAGTTGATTCATGCCAAAGGTCATTTCTTTAACAGCAGTGCCCCTTTGCATTTCCACATCTTGACCTCTCAGATTTAAGTACATGAGAGTATAATCACCATTGAAATTTCTTCCTTCATCAAACCTTCTCCTTATAGTTGACAGAATCATATCTGACCATACCTTGCACACTTTATTTTTCCATCTAAGCAGATAATGAACATATTTTAGTTCCTTTGTAGTCTTAACCAGCAGCTCTTGAATGGACATAATCTTCACACTACCATCTCTCATAAAGTACAGAAGTTTCTCTTTCTTTTCAGTACCATCATGACAATCTATAACTATATCAACAGCTAATAAATTGTTCAGGTGTTCAGAAGTTAAGTTACCTCCAATATCAGTCAAATAGTGAAGGTCAACATATGGCAAATTCAGAAACTCAGCATCTCTGTGACCTATACCTCCTCTTAAATTATGTGGCATCTGCCTTAAGCTTGAAAACATTTGTAACCAGAGTGCTTTGGATCTTTGTGAACCAGAAAAGTCAGCAACACTGGAGACATTTGTTATAATTCCACCAGACTGATAATTGACTGGTCTATTACACCTAAGTGTGTCAATGTTTCTCCACTTCTTGTCTTTTTCCCTCTCAAGAACATAGCTTCTTTCTATCTGAGGTTGTTGTCTACTTGCATTTCTCCACAACCTTTTATTTGAATGTTTAAGCTTTTGCAAATAGAGATTGAAATCTCTATTTGTTGTTCTTGTGATTTCTCTTTTTCTGACTTCTTCTTCTTCTTCTTCTACTTCTGCATTATGAGATTCAACCACAGTAGATAATATTAACAAACCAATCTCTTGTAGAATTTCAGATTCATCAGGATCTTGAACAATGTCAGGAACAATGTCAAGATTAGAATCTTCAATTTGAGTTGTATTACTGATGAGATTTGGTTGTCTTGGTCTTCTCCTCAAAAGTGGTTCATTTTCTTCATCTATTCCTTCATCACCAAAAGTAGTCATGTCAAGTTGAGTATCAGGAACTATTGAAGTTTGAATGACATCAGGAATTTCTTCAATTCTTAGACTTCTAGACCTTGTCTGTCTAGGCATATTTTGATTTGATCTTCTTCCTCTTCTTGCACCTCTTCTACCTCTGCCTCCTCTACCTCTAGAAGGAGTATGATTCTTAAAACTCTCCATCATTTCTCTTTCTTGACTTAGAAATTCTTCATGTGAGAGATCAGGGTATTCTTCACTAGCAGTAGAAAGTGCTTTTCTTGCAAATAATTGTTGAACTCTCTTATCAGTGTGATAAAGAGTAACAACATTACCATCTCTTGTTGTGAAATTCCGGAATAGATTAGCAGCATCTTCAAGATTATCAATGAGAACATCTTTATCACCTTCAGGAATTGTAGAAGGTGTTTGTCCATGACCAGGCGTTAGGATTTGATCAGCCATCAGGATTTGATCACCTGTCAGGATTTGCTCTTCCGTCAGGATCTGAGATTTCACCAATGTCCTTACTGTTCTAACTCCAAAATCAGAAACGCGAGTTGACTGCATGGATTGACTTTGAGAAGTTTGAATTGTAGACTTCACCATAGCAGCATAATAGGTTTCTCCCTGTACTACCTTGTCATCACCATCATTTCCAGTATGATCATCATCATTATTCTTTCTCAATACTAGATCAGGTGTGCATTTTGTCTGACTTACCTTCTCCGCCTTTTTGGTATCAGGATTATATAGAAGACTTAAAATCAAGGAAAGAGAGGCTTGAATGTCAGTTACCTTAGAATCCAATGAGTCAATTCTTGTGTTGATTTGAGACTGTTCAGAAATAACTGACTTAACATGGGATTCCACAACTCTCAATTGAAAAGAAGTGGGAGCCTTTGTCAAGTTATTAACAATATCAGTCCTCACTAAAGCAGTAGCATTTTTAACAGAATCAATCTCATACTTGAGGCTCTTAGATAGAAGAGTTTTAGCCTTCAAGTGATTCTTCACATCTTCATTTTCAATCAAGCTAGCAGCATAAGAAGCATGCAGTAAAACACATGGATAGCTAACAGAATCTTCAGACCTGTACCAATCATGATCCTATTCATGTCTTCTAAGCTGCTCAACAGGATCTATTGCAGAAGGACCAGAAAAGTCTTGTCTTTGATCTTTTCCTGTAGTAGCCTTGCCAACCATGAAAGTGCTTGAAGAACCAAAGTTAGTTCCATTTAGTGCTGTAACAAGCTGATCCTTCTCACCATCATTATCATCATCAGAACTATCTCCAGAATCATCAGCCTTATTATCATCAGGAATAACAACTCCTTTCAATTTATCTTTGGATTCTGAGATAGGATCTTTCATTGGCCTTGAGCTAAGTGGTTGAATCAGGATTGGTTCAGCATCAGGAACACCACTTGCGTCAGGAGCAACACTGTCAGGATTTGAGATGTTTGCATCAGTATTTTCTACTAATGGTTCTTGTGTAGCTTGAGGTTCAGAAGCTGCTTCAACACTTTGAGTTGGAGGTTCTTGTGTGCTTCCATCAATGACAGTGTCCTCGACCAAAACTTCCATGTCAGGAATATCAGAAGCCCCTTGAGCATTGTCAGGAAACTTCTCAGAAACTGTAGTTGTCTTGCCTGCATCTTCACATTGAGAAGATGGTTCTTGTGTTGCTGGAATGCAGATGTCTTAATTCTCCCTTTGAGAAAATGGTTCTTGTGGGACCATTCCATCAGCTATGCCTTCACTCACACTTTGAGTGAGTGGTTCTTGTATGGCAGGATCTCCAGTAGCTGCTGAACCACTTTGAGGTTCAGGTTCTTGTGGGCTAGATCCTTTCAGTTTCTTCTGCCTCTGAAAGACTTTCTCTTCTGCCTTCCTTTTCTTCTCCATTGGATGTGTAAACCCAAGTTTGGAAGCAGCAACACCAAGCTTCTCCCATGAAATATCCACAAATCTTGAAGTTGGAGAGGCTTTGGCTGGAGAGTCTGAGATAGAGACAACCTTACTTGGTGTAGCATCAGGATTACTAACTTCAGAATTTGCTTAAGCATCAGGATTTGACTGCTCATCGGGAATTGAAATGTCCTGACCATCAGTATCCTGCTTCTTCAATGGAATATGATACCTGCTTTTAGACAACTTTTTTTTCTTCTGTGGTTTAGTAGTTTGTACCACAGCTTCAATAGCAGTATCAACAACTTCCTTGTTCATCTTAAATTTGGAAGATATAGGCATATCATCCTCAGAATCAGTTTCATCCCTTAAAACCAATTTTCTTTTTACATTAACAACCTCCTCAACCCTATCAGCTTTCTTCACCAGGACCCCTTGTACACCCCCTTTTGACTTCTTTTGAGTGATTGGTGTAGAGGAGAAATCCTTTGAACCTGATCGCCTTCCAGACACATCAGTTCTAGCTGATTTCTTTGATTTTACAACTACAGTCTTTTGAGAGACAATAGAGGTGATTGTAGACTGTTTGGAGTGTTTGGGAGGGATGCTTGTGTCAGGAACAAGGTGTGATTGGCCTTGCCCCATAGCATCAGTAACTGATCCATAACAAGTAGGCATTTTCTCTTTCAAGAAAAGCCTGACCTCATCAGGAATAAAGGCATTGCCTGTGAAACCATTTGCCTTATCACTGTTGACTAAGGACTTAATATTATTCTCAGTAATTCTACATATTGGTAGAATTACATCCTCTTCAAAAGTAACATTAGGACATAAGTGATTAAAAATTAATTGGAAAAATCTAAGAAAACAGACAGAGCCTAACTTATCTGATTTCCTATCACTTAAAGCTTTTAAAACAAAACTACCATAATCAAACACTGTAGAATGAATTAGTGAGTACCCAATTTTGAGAGATCCTGATGGAAGAGCATCAAAATTTGATGTCTTGTTCAGGAAACAACGGCTGATGGTATCAAAGAAGAAATTCCATTCCTTCTTAAGCTTTGTCCTGAAGAGGTTTCTATACCTCTTAACTTCCCCCATTGTAGCCCAATTTTGTAACAAACTCAAAAAGTGTCGAGTCTGTAACATTATCAGGAACAACATCACCCATAACAGGCAAATTAAGAGCTTCTTCCACAATAGCAGGAGTCACATAGTGAGTAACCCCATCAAATTCAAAACTCATCAGGATTGAGCCTGAATGCCCTTTGTCAAAAGTAACTGTGTTCCAGACCTGCATAACTGACTTAAACGAAACACTTGCAGGTTCTGTTAGAGCAAACTTCAATGGACTTGAAGTTAAGAAATCCTGTATTATGTGAAACTCAGTGGGCAAATCCTGATGATCTAAAATTTCCACAAAATTGTTAGTGGCAAAAGTAACACCACTAACTACTGTCTGCTTGTTCATGAATGATGAAGACGCCATTAAAACAGTATAGAAAACTTGAGAATTGAGATTTAGAAATTAGGGTTCTTGAGCACAGAGAGAATATGAAAAGCAAAAACTGATGTTGAGAGAGTAAACGGTAAATTAGAAAATCAAATGTATTTTGTTAAAACAAAATATTACTCTCAGTGACAGGTGGCATGTGCACCGCTTTTGATGTATATCTATGTGTATGTATCTATGAGTGTGACACACGCGCGCATATAGTTGTCCAACTAAAGACTCAAACGTTTCTCATCAAATACTAACGAAAAATCAGGCACAATTTAAGCAATAAAATATTGACCTGTACATTAGGATTAACCAGTTGACTTCCTGTCAGGATTGTGTCCTCTCAGGATTTGATCAAAATTACATACCTTACTGAATGACCATCAGGATTTGATAGTCATCCGGATTTCCTCTCTGTAGCTTTCCTCAGAAATTCTCAAAGTTCATCATTCCAAGTTCATTCACCAATTTGTTGAAAGTAGCTTCAGGCAGTGGCTTGGTGAATATATCAGCTAGTTGTTGATCAGTAGGAACAAAATGAAGTTCAATTGTTCCTTCCAGAACCTGTTCTCTTATAAAATGGTACCTGATACTAATGTGCTTAGTAAGAGAATGCTGGACTGGATTTCCTGTCATTGCAATAGCACTTTGGTTATCACAATAAATAGGGATTTTTGAATATGACAGGCCATAATCTAACAACTGATTTCTCATCCACATTATCTGAGCACAACAACTTCCTACAGCAATGTACTCAGCTTCTGCTATTGATGTAGAGATAGACTTTTGCTTTTTACTGAACCAAGAAACTAGTCTACCACCTAAAAACTGACAGCTTCCTGAAGTACTTTTCCTGTCTATTTTGCATCCTGTAAAATCAGCATCTAAATAACCACACAAACCAAAATCTGATTCCCTTGCATACCAAAGGCCAAGTGAAGGAGTGCCTTTGAGATATCTGAAAATTCTTTTGACTGCAATCATATGTGGTTCCCTGGGATTTGCTTGAAATCTTGCACAAAGACAGGTTGCAAACATGATATCTGGTCTACTTGCAGTGAGATACAATAAAGAGCCAATCATCCCTCTGTAGTGAGTTACATCTACCTCAACATCTTGATCAGGATCAAGTTTGGTAGCTGTAGCTATGGGAGTACTTGTAGTAGCACAATCTTGTATGTTAAACCTTTTCAATAAGTTCCTTGTATATTTTGACTGATTGATAAAAATGCCATCATCAGTCTGTTTAACTTGAAGACCAAGAAAGTAACTCATTTCTCCCATCATGCTCATTTGATATCTTGACTGCATAAGCTTAGATAACTTTTCACACATCTTATTGTTTGTTGACCCAAAAATGATATCATCAACATAAATCTGAACTAAAAGCAAATCCTTACCATGATTCAAGAAAAATAGAGTATTATCAATAGTACCTCTTTTGAATCCACTTTCTAGTAAGAATTGAGATAATGTTTCATACCATGCTCTTGGAGCTTGCTTTAGTCCATAAAGTGCCTTATCCAATCTGTAAACATGATTTGGATATTTTGGATCAATGAAGCCAGGAGGTTGTTCAACATAGACTTCTTCCTCAAGTTCACCATTTAAGAAAGCACTTTTTACATCCGTCTGGAAAACCTTGAATTTCTTGTGAGCTGCATATGCCAGAAAGATCCTGATGGCTTCTAGTCTTGCAACAGGAGCAAAAGTTTCATCATATTCAATTCCTTCTTGTTGAGAATACCCCTTTGCAACTAGCCTTGCTTTGTTTCTGATTATTACTCCATCAGAATTAGTCTTGTTTTTGAAAATCCATTTTGTACCAACAATTGACCTTTTCTTTGGTCTTGGAACCAGTTTCCAGACTTCATTCCTTTCAAATTCATTCAATTCTTCTTGCATTGCAGTAACCCAATCAGCATCTTTAAGTGCATTTTCAACTTTCTTAGGTTCCTCATTGGATAGAAAGTTATGATATATACATTCATTTTGAGTTGCACTTCTTGTCTTAACACCTGCATCAGGATCCCCAATTATCAAATCAGGAGTATGATCTCTTGTCCATTTCCTTGCTGGTGGTAAATTATTCCTTGAAGTAGATGCTCCCCTGGATTGGTGTTATCTTGATTAGAAGAATTTGCTTCATTAGAAGCCCCCTTGAATTGGTGTTGTCATCTCTTGATGAATTATCAGGACTGTCACTTGAATCAGTATCTGAAGAATTCTGTCATGATGATTGATTGGACTCAGTATTTGTAGTAGTTTGTTGTTGCTCCCCCTCAACATTTTCACTAATAGATGTGTCACCATTATTTGCATCATCAGAATTAGCACCATCAGTATTTGATGCACTATCAAGATTTGATGTGTCATCAGGATTTGGTGACCCATCAGTATCTGATGAATTGTCAGGATCTGATTCATATTCTTCAGGTTCATTGGTAGCTTCATTTTCAAAGACCAAACTATCATGAGAGTCATCATTGATTCCAGTTATCTTCTTATCATCAAAAGATACATGTATTGACTCCATGACAGTCCTTGTTCTCAAATTAAAAACTCTAAAGGCTCTAGATGCAGGATAACCAATGAAAATCCCCTCATCAACTTTTGTCTCAAATTTTCCTAGCTATTCAGGATGAGTTCTGAGAACAAAACATTTACAGCCAAACACATGCAGATGCTTCAAACTAGGTTTCTTCTCCTTGAGCATTTGATAGGGAGTTACACCATGTCTGTTTATCAGTGTGAGATTTTGAGTATAGCATGCTGTATTGACTGCTTCTGCCCAGCAATATGGAGGCAATTTAGCTTCTTCCAACATAGTTCTTCCAGCTTCAATAAGAGTTCTATTTTTCTTTTCAACTACACCATTTTGCTGTGGTGTGCCAGGAGTAGAGAATTGTTGAATAATACCTTTGTATTTGCAGAACTCTTCCATCTTTGAATTCTTGAATTCAGTACCATTATCACTTATCAGAATCTTGACTTTATACTTTTTTCCTGTCTCAATCATTCTCACATAGTCCAAAAGTATCTCAGGAGTCTCATCTTTTCTGTGCAGAAAATACACCCAGGTGAATCTTGAGTATTCATCAACAATTACAAGAGTGTACCTTTTCTTACTGATGGACATTATGTTGACTGGTCCAAATAGATCAAGATGTAACATGTGATATGGTTCTCCAATAGAGGATTCAGATTTACTCTTGAATGATGTCCTTCTCTGTTTAGCTTTTTGACATGCATCACATAGTCCATCAGGAGTATAAAAAGCTTTAGGTAATCCTCTAACTAAATCTTTCTTAACCAACTCATTGATGTTGCTGAAGTTGAGATGAAAAAGCTTCTTGTGCCAATTCCAACTTTCATCTACTGATGCTTTACTGATGAGACAAGTAGGAGAGCCATCAGTATTTGCTTGAATGTTGGCTTCATAAATGTTACCATGCCTGTAGCCAGTGAGTGCAACCTTTCCTGATGCTTTGCTGACTACTTCACAATGAGTGGAATAGAAGTTGACATGATAACCTCTGTCATGAAAGTGTTTGTCCTAAATCCAATCATGTATGATGAGTTAGGAAGAACTTTCTTGTATTCTTATTTGATTTCATTAATGTTAATAAAAGACTTGTTTTGTTTTTATTACGGGCTTTATCTATTTAAAGTGTTTTAAATAAGATGTTCCATAGTTTAGAGTAAAGCTTCTAGAATTATAATGAGATTCTAATAGTGAGATCTAGAAGATGATAACTCTAGACTTAAACAGTTCCTGATCATAGGATAACTAATCGGAAGTTGGTGAATCCGCAAAGATTGGTACATACTATGCTTGCTCCCGTCAGGAGGATGTCTGTTCTCATAGGCATTTGTGTGGTGACACTATAGCTAGTATGTAGGTGCTTGTTAGGGAATAAGTTTACTGAACATGACTCGATAAGTTGAACAACTAATGGAGTTTACTCACGTGTCAATAGTTATTCACTGAGTGATAGTTGTACAAGTGTCCTTAGACTTGAGATCGTTAGAGTTATCTTGTATATAATGAACTATGCTTTGGATTAGTCCTTAGTCTCAAGGACATCCATTAGGTCTATTATGGGCATATGGATTTGTGTATGGAGATAGTTAACGTCAATAGAGGATCTACCCCTTCCAGTATAGGAAGAGAATATCCTTTGTTATTCTTAGTATGCGAGTTCTGGAATCTCTGGCCAGAGTGTATGAAATTAGAAAAGAGTTTCTAATTTTCATTAATATGAACTTAGCATTATGAATAAGAAATCATATGATTAAATTTGATAGGCCTGACACGAGATCCATGCCTTGTATTTAATCGGGATATTGTAGGGTAGAAGGAATTGATTGTACTGAAACTAGTCACTGACAGGTTCTTGGTATTCTAAGCAGTGAATTCATATTATCCGGATAGTCGCGATATGTTGAGAAGCATCACTCACGATGTAGAATAAATAGGTTAAATGGCATTTAGGTCACTATACTGACTGCTAATTTTCAATTGGGTCATCCAACTCAAAAAGGTTTCAATTAGGTCACAAATCAGATAAAAGTTTTCAATCAGGTCACTGGAAGTTAACGTCGCATTGATAATTAACGGAGTTCTGTCTAATAGTGCCAGCTCGGTGCCATATATGTATAAAAAACAACCATCTAGTCCTAGCACTGGTCTACATTCATTTTTCCAAGCATTCTTGCCGGCAACATAACATACATATATTCTTTTAAATCTGCTAACATCTCCTTCTTGCGACACTATTAGACATATATGACCCCGAGCTGACACTATTAGACAGAACTCCGTTAATTGTCAATACGACGTTAACATCCAGTGACCTGATTGAAAACTTTTATCTGATTTGTGACCTAATTGAAACCTTTTTGAGTTGGATGACCCAATTGAAAATTAGCAGTCAGTACAGTCACCTAAATTCCATTTAACCCTAGAAGAAATATAATTAATCAGTTAATTATATTTAATGAATTATTAGAATTCATATAAATAATAAATACAAGTTTATTATTATTTATTTCTACTCCCGGCTTAAATTTGAACCTACAGGGTCACACCATAAAAGAATATTTTCTTTGATGAAAAGATTTAAATTATGAGAGAGGAAGAATTATTTTCTAAATAGTTTAGAAAAAGAAATAATGATTAAAATAGTTTTAATCATTATTAAAGCATTTTAGAAATGTGGGGTTAATATATATATATATATATATATTATAAAAACCCTAGGAAAGCCCTATAAATAGAATGAGATAGTTCATTCTAAGGCTCATCTTGTTTTTGGGAAAAACCTAGAAAAGGAGCTAGCCTCCATCTCTCTCTCTCTCTCTCTCTCTCTCTCTCTCTCTCTCTCTCTCTCTCTCTCTCTCTCTCTCTTTTTCTCTCTAAAAGGTCTTAGAGTTTTTTGAAGAATTCATCGAATAAAAATTCTTGGTGGATACCAGTAGAGTGCTTCACACTCTGAGGAGCAACTGCTTGTAACCATCGATTTTAAGCTTCGATTCGCAAGGTATGGTTACGATTCCCCTCGCTCTAGATTTTATATGTTTTTTCTATATGTGCGATACATGGTTTTTACGGAATAAATGTTATATCACGCTTCCGCTCATCCGTAAATTCCTTCATGTCAGTGATTTGACTAATACTCAACAAGTTGTGTTTTAGTCCCTTCACTAGAGCTACTATTTCAATGATGACATTGCCAATGTTTATATTGCCATATCCCAATGTTAGTCCAATGTTGTCATCTCCATAAGACACAGTTGTGCCAGCTTTTTCTTCATATTCTGATAACAGGGCTTTGTTTCCAGTCATGTGCACAGTTAATCCACTATCCATGACTAACACCTTTTTCTTTTTACCCTGCAATTAGACAAAAATACACTAGTTAGTATTTTTAAGAACCCACACTTGTTGGGTTCTCATTCCATGCATTTTATTAAATTTAGCAGCAGAAGACTTTTTGACTTTAGTAGTCGTGATAGGATTAAATCCATCAGGATTTGCTTTGTCAATATCAGTATTAACAGATGCATGCTTCACATTGACATTCTTAATGATACCAGAATTTGCACTTTTATTAAACTTAGGTAAATGATCATAAAAGTTATGGTACAAACTATGGTATTTTTCACAAGTATAAATGTTAGATCAGAATTCAATGATTGTCAGGAGCTAGACTCAACTGATCAAGATTGCTGACGTCATCAGGATTACATGGTTGTCAGGATCAGAATGCATATCAGGACTGGGATCAGGATTGATCGTCAGGACTGGAAGCTGATCAGGATTCCTACTTCGAGTTATATTTGGAGTCTAGATAAACATGGAAGTTTATTCTGTCGGTTCCTGGTTTGTAGAATGTAGCTATCAATTATGGATAGGTTTCAATCTTTGTAATTGATTAGGACTTATCATTGATAGAGAAGCTGTGTAGTATATAAACACAGTCTTGGTTTCGATTTATGAAGGAGAACATAATCGAATAGAAGCTCTCGAGAACATAGAATTTTTTGAGAGAGTTTATGTAAGCTAGCAGCTCTCAAGAACATCAGAATTTCTTGAGAGAGTTTGTAACAGTTTTATATCAGATTTAATAAAGCTGTTATCTTTCTTTTCATATTTGTGATATATACATTAAGAAGTCGATTATCTTACACTATTGTATTCAACCCCCCTTCTACAATAGATTATTACTGGGCAACAATTGGTATCAGAGCAAACTAATTTAATTCTGAATCAGATACGATCTAAAGATGTCGACAACCAAGTATGAAAGCATGAAGATTCCCATCTTAAAGATATCAGAATATCCTACATGGAGGGTAAAGATGCTGATGTACCTGGAGGCTATGGATCCGGACTACTTGGACAGGATTCGTGATGGACCATATATACCAACAAAGTTCGTAGAACGAACAGATACAATACCAGAACATTATGTGGTCAAAGCTAAATCTGAATGGACTCCAGAAGAAAAAGCTCATGTACTCAGGGAACCAAAGATAAAGAATATCTTGCATAATAGCCTTGATGCTGTCATGTCAAACAGGGTGATTGCATGCAAGTCTTCAAAAGAAATCTGGGATACTTTGGAAACTCAGTGCCAGGGATCTGCATCTGTTTAGAAAAACAGAAGGGCTCTTTTGATTCAAGAATATGAACAATTCGATGCAAGACCTGAAGAGAGCCTAACTGATCTATATGATAGATTTCTGACACTATTGAATAGCTTATCTTTAGTTGATAAAGTATATGAAACTGAAGATTCGAATACCAAGTTTCTAAGAGCTTTACCTGAAGATTGGGATACTCAGACCTCAATCATCATACACCAGTATGATCTAAACATTGTGTCTCTTGATGAGATCTATGGAATGCTAAGAACTCATGATCTTGAAGTTCAACAGAGAAAGAACAAGAAAAGCAGCAAGGCAAAATCAATTGCTTTGAAAGCAGAGGCTAAATCAAAAGGAAAAGCTATGGAGGTCTCTAGAAGTAAATCAAGAGTAGCTGAGTCAGATCCTGACGACTCTTCATCAGATACTGATGGCAATCCTGATGCCAATACTGGTGATGATTCTTCTGACTCAGACATGGAAGAGATGGTTGCTATGATTGTCAGAAACTTCAGAAGGATGAAGTTCAGGAAGAATAGAAGACAAGGCAACTTTCAGAAAAAGACCTTCAAAGCAGACAAAGACAAGTATATCAAAAAGGACAGCAAGGGTAGCAAATTTGAGAAGTCAAAAGTTAGATGCTACAAGTGTAATGGTATGGGTCACTTTGCTTCTGGATGCAACAAGACAAAGGCACTCATCACATCAAGCAAGGATTGGATGGACTCTTCCTCAGAATCTGATACTGAGGTAGTCAACTATGCGTTAATGGCCAATGCTGATGTAAATGCTGCTCCTGATGATAAGGTACTAAATACTATCTTTGATTTTGATACTGACAATGCTTCTGAGTTAAGACGTTTTCTAAAGTCACTACATATTAGCTTTAGAAGTCAAACTACTGAAAATACTAGGATCTTATCTGAGATGTCTGAACTTAGAAAAAGGAATGAGATACTAGAAGCTGAATTTTCTCGTATGCAAGAAGTACAAAAAGAATGTGATAATGCTAGACACATGCACTTAGAGATGATATCTAAATGTACTTCCCTTGAAAAAGAACTTGAATATGCTAATGAGAAAATCAGAACCTGGACAGACTCAGGCAGGAAATTTCATGAGATTAATACCTCTAAGAATTGGAAAGAGTGTCTAGGATATAAGTCAGACGAGGATAAGAAATTGAAAGAGAAAATTGTCATTGATGAGACAGTCAGTCCAAAGACCTATAGACATGTTATAGACTCAACCAAATCTAAGATTACTCCTGTTAATTTTGTTTTTGGTAAGGATTCCAATTCTACTTTTGAAAAGGGATCTACCTCTACGCAAGGAATTAAAATCATTAAGTCTAAACCTGTCTTGAATAAAGTCATTAAGAATGTAGGTCTATTGTCTCAGAAACAGCTTAAGGATAAAATCTGTGAGGTTACAGATAAGAAAAAGGAAGCTACTGTTAAAAGAAACAGGAATGGTAAAGTTGGGATCAATAAAGAAAATGGTTATAAGTATATCCCAAATGCACCTAGAAAGAGTTGTTTTAACTGTGGTAACTCTAATCATCTTGCTATTGATTGTAAAAAGAGTAAGAAGAAAAATCCTGAAATTCCTAAGTCTGATGTTAGGAATAGATCAGTATATTATAAACCACAGAATTCCTGTTTTCATTGTGGTAGTCTATGGCATTCTATTTATACCTGTAAAGAGTATCATGATTTGTACTATAGCTTTTATGATCCATTGCCTAAGTTTGAAAGTAGTACAAAGTCTGATAGAACTAAAAATGTCATAATGAAACATGCTTTTGTTAATACTGATGCTGACAAAGCAAATCCTGATGGAGTAACACCTGTCAGGATTGCTAAGGTCAGAAAGACTTCTGCTGTGAAAATTAATAAATTGCATGAAAAAGGAACCCAACATGTATGGGTTCCTAAGTGTTCTAACTAGTGTGTTTCTATTCTGATGCAGGGTAAAAAGAAAAATGTGTTAGTCATGGATAGTGGATGTTCTGCGCACATGACTGGAAACAAAGCCCTGTTATCAGAATATGAGGAAAAAGCTGGCCCAACTGTATCTTATGGAGATGGCAACATTGGACAAACCTTGGGATATGGCAATATAATCATTGGAAATGTCATCATTGAGAAAGTAGCTCTAGTGAAGGGACTAAAACACAACTTGTTGAGTATTAGTCAAATCACTGACAGAGGTTATCATGTCAATTTCTATTCCACACATTGTGAAGTAGTCAGTAAATCAACAGGAAAAATAGCTCTAACTGGCTACAGACATGGTAACATATATGAAGCCAACATTCTCTCAAATACTGATGGCTCCCCTACATGTCTCATCAGTAAAGCTTCAGTAGATGAAAGTTGGAATTGGCACAAGAAGCTTTCTCATCTCAACTTCAGCAACATCAATGAGTTGGTTAAGAAAGATTTAGTAAGAGGATTACCTAATGTCTTGTATACACCTGATGGACTCTGTGATGCATGTCAAAAAGCAAAACAAAGAAGTTCATCATTTCAGAGTAAATCAGAATCCTCTATTGGAGAACCATATCACATGCTACATCTTGATCTATTTGGTCCAGTCAACATCATGACCATCAGTAAGAAAAGGTACACTCTTGTAATTGTTGATGAGTATTCTAGATTCACCTGGGTGTATTTTCTGCACAGAAAAGATGAAACTCCTGAAGTTCTGTTGGATCATGTGAGAATGATTGAGACAACCACAAAGTACAAAGTCAAGATTCTGAGAAGTGATAATGGTACTGAATTTAAGAATTCAAAGATGGAAGAGTTCTGCAAGTACAAAGGAATTATTCAACAATTCTCTGCTCCTGGCACACCTCAGCAAAATGGAGTAGTAGAAAGGAAGAATAGAACTCTTATTGAAGCTGGCAGAACTATGTTGGAAGAAGCTAAATTACCTACATATTTCTGGGCAGAAGCAGTCAACACAGCTTGCTATACACAAAATCTCACATTGATAAACAGACATGGTGTTACTCCTTATCAGTCACTCAAGGAAAAGAAACCTAGTCTGAAGCATCTGCATGTGTTTGGCTGTAAATGTTTTGTTCTCAGAACTCATCCTGAACAGCTAGGAAAATTTGAAACAAAGGCTGATGAAGGAATTTTCATAGGCTATCCTGCATCAAGAGCCTTCAGAGTTTTTAATTTGAGAACAAGGACTGTCATGGAGTCAATATATGTATCTTTTGATGATAAGAAGATAACAGGAATCAATGAAGACTCTCATGATAGATTGATTTTTGAAAATGAAGCTACCAAGGAACCTGAAGAAAGTGAATCAGAAGCTGTCAATACATCAGATCCTGATGGGTCACCAAATCCTGATGACACACCAGATACTGATGGTGCTAATACTGATGATGAAATTAATAGTAATACAACTGGTAGTGCTAATGTTGAGGGGGAGCAACAACATTCAACTACAAGTTCAGAGTCAACTCAATCATCAAGACAGAATTCTTCAGATACTGATTCAAGTGATGATCCTGATAATACATCAGGAGGACTGAACAATAATTCAGGGAGAGCTTCAAATCAAGCAAATTCTTTCAATCAAAATAACACCAATCCAGGGGGAGCATCTACTTCAAGGAACAATTTGACACCAGCAAGGAAATGGACAAAAGATCATACTCCTGATTTGATAATTGGAGATCCTGATGCAGGTGTTCAAACAAGAAGTGCAACTCAGAATGAATGTCTATACAATAACTTTCTGTCCAAGGAGGAGCCAAACAAAGTTGAAGATGCACTTAAGGATGCTGATTGGGTAACTGTAATGCAAGAAGAATTGAATGAATTTGAAAGGAATGAAGTCTGGAAACTGGTACCAAGACCAAAGGATAGATCAATTGTTGGTACAAAGTGGATTTTCAAGAACAAGACTAATTCTGATGGTGTCATAATCAGAAACAAAGCAAGGCTAGTTGCAAAGGGGTATTCCCAACAAGAGGGAATTGACTATGATGAAACTTTTGCTCCTGTTGCAAGACTAGAAGCCATCAGGATATTTCTTGCTTATGCAGCTCATAAGAAATTCAAGGTTTTCCAGATGGATGTTAAAAGTGCTTTCTTAAATGGAGAACTGGAGGAAGAAGTCTATGTTGAGCAACCTCCTGGTTTCATTGATCCTAAATATCCAGATCATGTCTACAGACTGGATAAGGCACTTTATGGACTAAAGCAAGCTCCAAGAGCATGGTATGAAACCTTAGCTCAATTCTTACTGGAAAGTGGATTCAAAAGAGGTGCTATTGATAAAACTCTATTTTATTTGAATCATGGTAAGGATTTGCTGTTAGTTCAGATTTATGTTGATGATATCATATTTGGGTCAACAAACAATAAGCTATGTGAAAAGTTTTCTAAGCTTATGCAGTCAAGATATCAAATGAGCATGATGGGAGAAATGAGTTACTTTCTTGGTCTTCAAGTTAAACAGACTGATGAAGGGATTTTTATCAATCAGTCTAAATATACAAGAAACTTATTAACAAGGTTTAACATGCAAGACAGTACTCCTGCTTCAACTCCCATAGCTACAGCTACCAAACTTGATCCTGATCAAGGTGCTGAGGTAGATGTAACTCACTACAGAGGAATGATTGGCTCTTTATTGTATCTCACTGCAAGTAGACCAGATATCATGTTTGCAACCTGTCTGTGTGCAAGATTTCAAGCAAAACCTAGAGAACCCCATCTGATTGCAGTCAAAAGAATTTTCAGATATCTCAAAGGCACTTCTTCACTTGGCCTTTGGTATACAAGGGAATCAGATTTTGGGTTGTGTGGTTATTCAGATGCTGATTTTGCAGGATGCAAAATAGACAGGAAAAGTACTTCAGGAAGTTGTCAGTTTTTGGGTGGAAGACTAGTTTCATGGTTCAGTAAAAAGCAAAAATCTATTTCCACTTCAACTGCAGAAGCTGAGTACATTGCTGCAGGAAGTTGTTGTGCTCAGATAATGTGGATGAGAAATCAGTTGTTAGATTATGGCATGTCATACTCAAAAATCCCTATTTATTGTGATAACCAGAGTGCTATTGCAATGACAGGAAATCCAGTTCAGCATTCTCTTACTAAACACATCAGTATTCGATATCACTTCATAAGAGAACAAGTTCTGGAAGGAACAATTGAACTTCACTTTGTTCCTACTGATCAACAACTAGCTGATATATTCACCAAGCCACTACCTGAAGCTACTTTCAATAAATTGGTGAATGAACTTGGAATGATGAACTTTGAGAATTTCTGAAGAAGGTTACAGAGAGGAAATCCTGATAACTGTCAAATCCTGATGGTTATTCAGAAAGGTATGTTATCCTTGATCAAATCCTGATAGGATGGAATCCTGATAGGAAGTCAACTGGTCAAATCCTGATGCTCAGATGATTGAAGCTGGAATGAAAACCAGAAGTTCCAAGTCAATTTGTCTACAACACTCCTGGTAAACTCTGACAAATAAGATCATTACTTAGTCTTTGATTAAGTTATTAAGTCTTAATTTTCAATTATAGTTATATTTTTGTCAGAGATTACTATTCGTTATATTAAGTATCAAATGCAGTGTTACTAACAAATTGTGCAGGAAAAGTAAGAAGGACAAGAACAATTGAGAAAGTTGATAGTTTTCATTAAATCTTGAAGATTCTTTACAAATGAAAATTACATATTCTTTTCCTAGTCTACTTTTCTACTCAGGAACACGTGCCCTACAGATTAGCATGAATGCTCCTGAGCAGCTTCACAGTCCATCAGGATTGGAAGATTTCTATGTCCATCCTTAAAGGACAAGAAGAGGAACTGATGCACTTGAAGGCGGATCGTCATCGTGATCACCGGGATGCTTCCTTGCCTCCACCGTGCATGAAGCACTTGTATCAAGCACTTTCTTTCTTCTCCTCTCTCGCTCTTCAACGAGATCCTCATCCTCTTCATCATCCTCATCGTCTTCATCCTCTTCATAGATGAGATTCTCAAGAGGATTCCAGTCAGGATTGGCTTGCACAAAGTCGTGCCACACCACATCAACCATAGCGTTTATAAACGCTTCATATTCCTGAGGGTCAGGAACTGGTTGTGGCTCCATCTCAGCAAGAGCCTCCTCCATCTCCTGCCAAATCAAGTCAAGCTCTTCATCAGGTATGTTGTTTTGATTGTTGGCAGCCATTGAAAAATGAAGAAGGTGAAAAGTTTTTTGGTAAGTTTTTCTTCTTTGGAGAGGGTTTTTGTTAGATAGATGATGTTATGATTAATAGTTCTCTTTTATAGAGAATGAGTTTTAAGAATGCAGGTCATTTTTACAATCTCAAGGAGACAGTTCGGTTTTCTGTAAATATTTTTGCCTCGTTTGCTGGTCAGCGTGTTTTAATGATATCTATGTCATTAATTTGGTTATTTTTTTAAAAAAAATTGTTATTCAGGATTGTTAAAATAAATTTTGTTTTCTTAAATAAAATTTTATTTTAATCTTATTGACTATATTTTTCAATCCTGATATGGCAAAAGATTGATAAGGCAAATGGTTTTATAGGAAATGCTTTTATTCCTGACGAGGTTAGGTTTTTCTTACATCAGAAAATGCCTACTTGTTATGGATTACTTTCTAATGCTATGGGGCAAGGCTCAACCCACCTTGTTCCTGACACAAGCATGCAACCTAAACAGTCTAAACAGTTAACAACCACCTCTAATGTCTCTCAACAGACCTTAGTTGTAAAATCAAAGAAATCAGCTAGAACTGATGTGTCTGGAAGGCAATCAGGTTCAAAGGACTTTTCCTCTACACCACTCACTAAAAAGAAGTTACAAGGGGGTGTACAAGGGGTCCTGGTGAAGAAAGCTGCAAAGGGAGGTGAGGTTGTTTCTGTAAAAAGAAAGTTAGTTCTTAGGGATGAGACTGATTTACCTATATCCTCTGTGATGAATGTGAACAAGGAAGTTGCTGATACTGCTACCAAAGCTGTGGTATCTTCGTCAAAACCACAAAAGAAAAGGAAATTATCAAAAAGCAGGTATCATATTCCTTTGACAGTGCAAATGAAGGATACTAATATTCAGACATCAAATCCTGATGAGTCATCTACTCCTGATGCTCTAGCAAATCCTGATGTTAGTATTCCTGATGCAACAACAAAAGTGGTCTCTATATCAGACTCTCCAGCCTCTCCATCTCAGTTTCGAGAAATTTCTTGGGAGAAGGTTTCTAAAATTGCTTCTTTGGTTGGTCTTACACCAAACTCAAAGAAAAAGAGGAATGCAGAGGAGTTAGTCTATCAGAGACAAAAGAAGCTGAAAGGATCAAGCCCACAAGAACCTGAATTTCAGAGTAATTCAGCAGCTACTGTTGATCCTGCCACACAAGAACCACTCAATCAAAGTTTGGGTGAAGGCTTAGCTAGTGGAATGGTCACACAAGAACCATTTTCTCAAAGGGAGAATGAATACATCAACATTCCAGCTACACAAGAACCATCTTCTCAAAGTGAAGATGCAGGCAAAGCTACAGCTTCTGTTGAAAGATTGGTCGAGAACATTGTCAATGAGGGAAGCACACAAGAACCTTTAGCTCAAAGTGTTGAAGCAGCTTCTGAACCTCAAGCTCCACAAGAACCATTGGTAGAAAATACTGATGCAAGCATATCACAACCTGACGATGTTCATCCTGACGCTAGTGGTGCTCCTGATACTGAGCCTATTTTGATACAGCCACTTCGTTCAAGACCAATGGATCATCCTATCTCAGAATCACAGGATAAATTGAAAGATATTGCAATTCCTGATCCTGATGTTACTCATAGTACTAATGATGATGACTCTGATGATAGTGATGATGATGAGAATCAAAAAGAGAAGGAACAGCTTGCTACAGCACTCAAAATTAGTCTTGGAACTAATTTTGGTTCATCGAGTACATATATGGCTGGCAATGCTTATACTGGGAAAGATCAGAGACAAGATTTTTCTATTCCTTCCTTTGATCCTGCTGAGGCATTTAGACAGAATGAATGGAACAATTCATGGCACAATTCTGATGAATCTATCAGTTTTTCTTCTGCTATTGGTCATGCCTATCATGCAGTGAAATCTATAGAGAATCAAGACTTGAAGAATCATCTAAAGGCTACAACTCTGTTATCTAAGAGCCTGAAAAGTGAGATTGATTCTATCACGGGTTCAACTGATAAAGTGAGGACTGATATCTTTAATAATTTTACAAAGGTGCCTGCTGCTTTACAATTGAGGGTAGTAGAATCTCAAGTGAAATCTGTTGTTTCAGAACAAACCTCAATCAAACAAAGAATTGATTCTCTGGATAGTAAGGTAACTGACATTCAAGCCTCTCTTTCCTTAATTTTGAATTTATTGTCAAGTCCTGATGTCAAAAAGGGGGAGAAGGTTAGTCGGACAAAATGTACACCTGATCTAGTATTAAGGAGTAATGATGATGATACTGGAGATGATGGTTGTGACAAAGTGATACAAGGAGAAACCTCTGATGCTGTTGTTATGAAGTCTACAATTCAAACTTCACAAAGTCAAACAACACAGTCAACTCATGTTTCTGATTCTGGAGTTAAGACAGTAAGAACGTTGATGCAGTCTCAGATCCTGACGGAAGAACAGATCCTGACACCTGGTCATGGACACACTCTTGCTACAATTCCTGAAGGTGATGAAGATGTGATTATTGATAATCCTGAAGATGCATCAAATTTATTCCAGAAGTTTTCTACAAAAGATGGCAGAATTGTTACTCTATATCACACTGATAAAAGAGTTCAACAATTATATGCGAGAAAAGCACTCTCTACAGCAAGTGAAGAATATCCAGATCTCTCACATGAAGAATTTTTGAGACTACAAAGAGAGACAATGGAAAGCTATACTGCTCCTGCTAGAGGTAGAGGAAGTAGAGGTAGGAGAGGTGCTAGAAGAAGTAGAAGAGGTTCTTCAACTCAAACAGTACCTAGACAGACAAGGTCTACAGGGTTAAGAATTGAAGAAATTCCTGAACCTACTCAAACTCTAGTAGTTCCTGACAGATCTACTTTTGGTGATGATGGAAATATTGAAGAAGAACCTGAATTGAGAAGAAAATCAAGAAAATCAAATCTCTGCAATACAAATCAAATTGAAGAATCTAATCCTGATGTTGTTCCTGATAATATTCAAGATCCTGATGATTCTGAAATTCTGCAAGAGACTGATTTGATAATCTTATCTACTGTGGTTGATTCTCACAACAAGGAAGTAGATGAAGAAGAAGAAGCCAGAAGAAGAGAAATTACAAGAAGAACAAGTAGAGATTTCAATCTCTATTTACAAAGGCTTAAACTTTCGAATGAAAGAAAGTGGAGGAACCCAAGCAGACAAGAATCTTCACTGACAAGAAGCTATGCCTTTGAAAAGGAAAAAGACAAGAAGTGGAAACACATAAGTACACTGAGGTGTGATACACTTATCAATTTTCAGTATGGTGGAATTATTACAAGCGCTTCAAGTGTTGTTGATTTATCTGATATGGTTAGATCAAAAGCACTATGGTTAAAGATGTTTTCAAATCTGAAGCAATTGTCAAGCAATTCAAGAGGAGGTATTGGACACAGAGATGCTGAATATCTGAATATGTCATATGTTGATCCTTACTCCTTGACTGAAATTGGAGGTACTTTAACTTCTGAAAACCTGAACAATTTAATAGCTGTTGATATAGTTATAGATTGTCATGATGGTTTTGACAAGAAAGAAAAGCTTCTGTACTTCATGAAAAATGGTAGTGTGAAGATTTTATCTATTCAAGATCTGCTGATGAAAACTACACAGGAACTGAAATATGTTCATTATCTTTTGAGATCGAAGAATCAAATATGCAAAGAATGGAGTGACATGATTTTGTCAACAATAAGAAGAAGATTGGATGGAAATAATAATTTCAATGGTAATTACATTCCCATGTACTTAAATCAAAGAGGTCAGGATGTGGAAATGCAAAGGGGTACTGCTGTTAAAGAATTAAATTTTGGCATGACTCATCTTTCTCTCAGTCCTGATGGGAAGGAAATTGCTTATCTTATGCTAGAAGAGCATAGTCTTCAAAGGAACTCCATATTGAATCTCAGAGCAGCTATCTACCAGATTAATGAGGAAGATGAAGAAATCAGAAATCTTAAGGAAAGACTGATTCAAATTCTTGAAGAAAAAGAAGAAAATCTGTTATCCAACTTCTTGAAGATGAATTTGTTCTATCAAAGAGTCTAAACAGATAAGTTGTTGCTGCAGATTCTGTACATTTTGTATATATGTTTTGACATCATTGAATATTTGGAATCTATACTTTATTTCACAAAGTATGAGATTGGGGGAGATTGTTAGATCAGAATTCAATGATTGTCAGGAGCTAGACTCAACTGATCAGGATTGCTGACGTCATCAGGATTACATGGTTGTCAGGATCAGAATGCATATCAGGACTGGGATCAGGATTGATCGTCAGGACTGGAAGCTGATCAGGATTCCTACTTCGAGTTATATTTGGAGTCTAGATAAACATGGAAGTTTATTCTGTCGGTTCCTGATTTGTAGAATGTAGCTATCAATTATGGATAGGTTTCAATCTTTGTAATTGATTAGGACTTATCATTGATAGAGAAGCTGTGTAGTATATAAACACAGTCTTGGTTTCGATTTATGAAGGAGAACATAATCGAATAGAAGCTCTCGAGAACATAGAATTTCTTGAGAGAGTTTATGTAAGCGAGCAGCTCTCAAGAACATCAGAATTTCTTGAGAGAGTTTGTAACAGTTTTATATCAGATTTAATAAAGCTGTTATCTTTCTTTTAATATTTGTGATATATACATTAAGAAGTCGATTATCTTACACTATTATATTCAACCCCCCTTCTACAATAGATTATTACTGGGCAACAATAAATAGAATGCCATTTACTGCCACAATAAAAACAAGACTTCTGTGGTTTATAAAATACTGATCTACTCCTAATATCAGACTTAGGAATCTCAGTAACCTTCTTTTTACTCTTCTTGCAATCAATAGCAAGATGATTAGAGTTACCACAGGTGAAGCAACACTTTCTAGGTGCATTTGGGATAATCTTATAATTATTCTCTTTATTAATCCCAACTTTACCATTCCTGTTTCTCTTGACAGTAGGTATCTTTTGTTTACCAGTTACATCACAAACTTTATCCCTAAGTTGTTTCTGAGACAATAAACCTACATTCTTTTTGACAAGTTTAGACTTATCATTTAAAACGGGTTGAGCAGAAGTGGATCCTTTTTCAAAAGTAGAATTGGGATCATTACCAAATACAAATTTAACAGGCTTAATCTTTGATTTGGACTTGTCTATAACATGTCTATAAGTCATTGGATTAACTGTCTCATTTATAACAACTCTCTTTTTCATCTTCTTATCCTCATCTGACTTATAACCTAGACATTCTTTCCAATTCTTAGAAGTATTAATTTCATGAAATTTTCTTCCAGAATCTGTCCAGGTTTTGATTTTCTCTTTAGCATCCTCAAGTTCTTTTTCAAGAGAAGTACATTTACATTTCATCTCTAAATGCACGTGTTTAGCATTATTACATTCTTTCTGTACTTCTTGCATAAAAGAAAATTCAGCTTCTAGATGCTCATTCCTTTTCCTAAGTTTAGACATCTCAGATAAGATCCTTGTATTTTCAGCAGTTTGACTTCTAAAGCTAATATGCAATGACTTTAGAAAACGTCTTAACTCAGAGGCATTATCAGTATCAAAATCAAAAACAGTATTTGGTACCTTTTCATCAGGAACAACAATTTCATCAGTATTGGCCATTAGAGCATAGTTGACCACCTCAGTTTCAGAATCCGAGGAGGAGTCCATCCAATCCTTGCTTGAAGTGATGAGTGCTTTAGCCTTCTTGCACTCAGTTTCAAAGTGCCCCATTCCATTACACTTGTAGCATCTTATCTTAGACTTGTCAAATTTGCTACTTTTGTTGTCCTTCTTGATGTACTTGTCTTTGTCAGCATTGAAGGTCTTTTTCTGGAAGTTGCCTTGTCTTCTAGCCTTCCTGAACTTCATCTTCTTGAAGCCCTTGACTATCATAGCAACCATCTCTTCCATGTCCGAGTCAGTAGAATCATCATCAATATTGGCATCAGGATTGCCATCAGTATCTGATGATGAGTCATCAGGATCTGACTCAACTACTCTTGATTTTCTTCTAGAGACCTCCACAGCTTTTCCTTTTGATTAGCCTCAACATTCAAGGCAATAGACTTTGCCTTGCTGCTTTTCTTATTCTTCCTTTGTTGAACCTCAAGATCATAGGTTCTTAACATTCCATAAACTTCATCAAGTGACACAGTGTTTAGATAAAGCTCTCAGTGTATCTCATTCTTCAGGTAAAGCTCTCAGAAACTTGGTATTTGAATCTTCAGATACATACTCTTTAACAACTAGAGATAGATTATTCAGGAGTGTCAGGAATCTATCATACATGTCAGTAAGGCTCTCATCAGGTCTAGCATCAAATTGTTCATACGATTGTATCAGTAGAGCCCTTCTGTTTTTCTTGATAGATGCAGATCCTTGGCATTGAGTTTCCAAAGTATCCCAAATTTCTTTTACAGACTTGCATGCAATCACCCTATTAGACATGACAGCATCAAGACTGTTGTGCAGAATATTCTTTATCTTAGCATCTCTGAGAACGTCAGCTTTCTCTTCTGGAGTCCATTCACTTTTTACCTTGACCACGTAGTGTTCAGGTACAGTATCTGTTTGTCCAACAAGTCTTGTAGGAATATATGGACCATCACGAATCCTGTCCAGATAATCAGGATCCATAGCCTCCAGGTACATCAGAATCTTAACCTTCCATGTTGGATATTCAGTTTTCTTCTGGATGAGAATCTTCATGCTTTCATACTTGTCTGTCGACATCTTAGATCGTATCTAATTCAAATTTAAATCAGTTTGCTCTGATACCAATTATTTCCCAATAAATAACAATTGTAGAAGGGGGGTTGAATACAATTGTATAAGATTCTCGACTTAATAAAATATATATCACAAATATGAAAGAATAATAACAGCTTTATTAAATCTGGTATAAAACTGTTACAAACTCTCTCAAGAAATTCTGATGTTCTTGAGAGCTTTTGCTTTACAAAAATACTCGTGTATGTGATTGATATAAAATCAAAACCTAAACTGTGTTTATATACTACCCAGCTTCTCTATCGATTACAAGATAAGTTCAAATAAATTACAAAAAATATTGAAACATATCCTAACTGACAGCTTCATTTCTATAAACTAGGAACCGACAAAATAAACTTCCTTCTTTAACTAGACTCCATAAATAACTCGAAGTTGTAATCCTGATCATCTTCCAGTCCTGATGATCAATCCTGATCACAGTCCTGATAGTAATCCTGATAGCAATCCTGATACTGACGCTTGAGCAATACTGATGACGTCAGCAATCCTGATCAGTTGAGTCTAGATCCTGACAATCATTGAATCCTGATCTAATAGCTTAGTTGGCTCCAGAGAAAATACCTGATTTCTGGTTGAACTTGCTTCTTGATTTTCATAGGTTGTGGGTACAAGGTTGATAGATTCCTCTGTTGATGTTGAACAACCCTCTTCGGCTGAAACCCTTTGCTCAAAGAGGACTTCATCTTCCAGTGTCATTCCTTCCTTGCCCCTTTCTGATGTGGTTCTGATACATTCACATATCTTCAAGTTGAATGTCGAGCTTGCTGCTTCTGTTCTCTCCTCTTCTTTCAAATCTTGATTGGAGATGACCACATCTCTGTTTTCTATCTCCCCTTCTTCACTGAATCTTTGCATCTTGCATAGCCTCAAGATTAATGCCTTCAAGAGTGCTTAACAGATCACTAAGATTTAGATCTTTGGACTCAAGGGTGTTTTTGATGAACACAAAGATATGCTTCCATTTTCTGGTTAAAGATTCTGAAAACAAAAAGTTTGAGTCATTGCTTGAAAACTCCTTCCCACACTTCTTTGAATCTTGTAAAAATCTCTGAAATCTTGAGAGAAAATCAGACAAATCTTCACCTTCTTCATAGCGAAACACGTCAGGTTTCTGTGTGAGTAGGCACAACCTTTTCTCTTGGACTTGCTTAGTTTTTCCATGATTTGTATGAATGATATCCTCTTGATTGATATGAGATTTGAGACTCAGGAAATCTTCACACAATCCATGGACAAGATTATTGAGAGTAATCTTGCTGCCCTTATGTTTAACTTCTCTTTTGTCTTCAGAAAAATTGAGAAGAACACTTGGTACTGACTCATCTTTCCCAGCTTCTTCGTTGTCATCTCTCTCCATGGTTGCAGTTGATTTTGATCTTTAAACTTCAGGTATGTTTGAAGTTTGCTTTGATATCGATTGTTATTCCCAGAACAATGCAACCTAGATTGTAGAAGGGGGGGGGGGGTTGAATACAATCTAGTTAATTTTACAAAACTTTTCAAACCTTTTACAGTATGAACACATGTCTTTGCAAATTAACTAAAATTTAATCAAGTTGTGAACATAGATGAATTCTTCGAGTTAAAAAAGAGATGCAGGAGACAAGCAAATTTTTTAAACTTTTCAGGTGGGTTTCTCGGAAAAAGCCCACCTGAGGTGTATATTGAAGAATTCTCTGGTTTTGTTTTTCAACAAACTCCAGCTGCTTTACACATATGATGAAAGAGAGCCTAAGTGTTTTACATTCAGCTTTGTGCTCTATTCACATGCATTTATATGCTACTTCATACAGTCTTATATACATCAACTGTATGTTACAAACAAAACCTACAACATAATAAAATATTACATTTTTGGTTCTGCTTGTTCACATGCTCAACTCAGAAACTATCCTATTCGAGAAATGCCTTGGCTAGCATCACAGATAAACTTGTATAGTCCCAAATGGTGCTTTCTGGTTGAGTGTGCTTCTCTCTTCAAGAATTACTAAGTCCATGCAATTGACCTAGCTTCCAAGCCCATGTGACATCTGCATGAAAGAGGCCTTTTCTTGGTTACCCGACTGTCAAGTCACTATCAGCTGAGATAAGTGAACATGTAGTATTGCATATAGGTCTTCATGCCTGTCAAGCTTTTCCTTTGTGTCCAGTTAGAAGGTAAACTTATAGGTAGCTGCTTTAACTCTTATTTATCCATCGAGACATAGAAGATAATGGATGATTTCACATTTCATTTGTAGGAATTTGAGCCTTCGAATATTTACAATTTGACTCCCTATTCCATGCATCTTTTGTGTCGTTATCCACCATCTTTTAGTCACGGGTGTGTAATGATGATCTCTGAGACTAACCTCCATTCAACCTGTTAAATAAATAAGATTCCAAAAGATTTCTTTACATAGATTTATTTTTCATGTTGAATGAGATGAACATCAGTAGGCGTATTAATTCCTTATCCGTAGACTACCATTCTACGTCAATTATCTGTAGACAGGTAATCTCAGAATATCTGTAGAAGTAATATTCCATAACTGTATCCGTAGATGGGACATGACATTCTTGGTTGCATCCATAGATAGACCATGACCTCCTTAGCTGAATCCATAGATAAAACATGACATCCTTAGCTGTATCTGTAGATCGACTTCCTTCAGCTTTTATCTGTAGATATGATGTCCTCAGCTTTTATCCGTAGATGAGATAAGATGTTCTCAGCTTCTATCCGTTGATGAGATAAGATGTCCTCAGTATCTATCCGTTGATGATATTTGATGTTTTCAGCTCTTATCCGTAGATGAAATAAGATTTCCATATCTTTATCCGTAGAACAGATATACTAAGCTTCATCCTTAGATAAAACATCTTATCATCCTTATTGACTCACCATTACTGAGTTGTTTTGGCAGGCTTACCACTGAAACGCTTGGTGCTTGATTAGATGTTTGTTGGCTTGCTTCTGAATTGCTTCCTAACTTGATGACAGAATATCTTCCAAACATTTGATGTGGCTTTTAGACCTTGGATAGATAAAATGCCTTCTAGTTAGCTTCCTGATTTATCAGCTTCTGTGAACTAGCTTTCTGACAATCAGCTTCGGTATCATGATCAAATTGTTGTCTTGAGCATTTTGTTATTATCATTCCAAATGTATCAACCCTAACAAGTATTAGAAAATTTAGGGATCTCCCAATCATCACCATGTTCAGAGAACTACACAAATCAGTCATGAAAAGAATTCAAGTAAGGAGCGACAAGTTAAGTGCAAGAGAATCCAACATTTGCCCTAGTGCAGTAAAGAAGCTTGACAAGTAAGTGTATTCCTTAGTAAATTTATGCCTTAGTCTGTTGTTATTTCTAATGCAATAACAAGTAAAATTTGAAATTCATGTCTAGGGCAATACAACATGCTGGTAATTGTTCTGTCATATGGAATGGAGGCACTAGCTATAGTGTAACCTGTATATATGGTGGCTTTGAATTGGTTGTGGACCTCTTAAAGAGAACTGGTACCTGTCAAAAGTGGGAATTAACTGGCATTCCCTGCTACCATGCTGCAATTTGCATAACAATTAAAAATGACCTTTGGGAATTATATGTTCGTAATTGCTACAACAAAGACATGTACATGAAGGTATATTTTGTACAAATCAAATATGTCTTATTTAACATGTACATGTTCAATTGTGTAACCTTCTAAAATTGTGTAACAACTTTATAGTTGTACATTGGAGCCAATTGTGGGCCCTGAGTTTTGGAAACAAAGTACTGAACCAAGGCCTCTTGCACCAAAAGTCAGAATCCCTTCTAGTAGACCCAAAAAGAAGAGAACAACTAAGAATAATATCCCTCAAGACCCAACAAGACTGAGTAAAGTTGGTACCTCCTTTGGCTGAGCCATGAAAGCTTCATACTGGGAAACTAGAATCTGCTTCTTGTTCTTTCTTACTTCTGGAGTTCCTTCACATAGCACTTCTATGAGATCCCACATCTTCTTTTCACTACTACAATGAGCAACAGTGCCATACATGGTGAAATCCATAGATTCACAGATAATGAGTTGGAGATTTCCATCTAGTGCCACTTTCTCCTTTTCAGGCTCAGTGTATTTGGAAGGATCTTTAGGCTCGTAATGCATTGGTATCTTTTCAGTACCAACAGTTTTTTCTGCAATCTCAATCATTGGAATGAAGGGACCATGTTTTAAAATGTCTAAATACATGGGGTTTGAAGCTTTGATGAACAACAACATCTTCTTCTTCCATAGATTGTAGTGTTCCTTATTAAAGGGAGGAATCTTGATACTGCTTAGTTTCTGTGAACTCATTCTTGATCTTTTTCTGTTTGTATATCAACAACCCTTATCTGATACCACTTGTTAGAAATGAATATCACTAAGAAACTAGACAGAGGGGGGTGAATGGATAGTTTGAATGTTTTTCGTTTTCTTGAAACTAAAAAGCTGAGTTAGATTGTGTTGTATGAAAATGCGGAATAAAATAAACAGAACATACACAATCACTTTAATCTACTTTGTATTAAGTAAATCAAATACTACAGCTTTCAAAATTTCACAATTGAAATTCTGGCTTCTAAACAAGAACAGTGTTTTCTTGTTTTCTTACATAGAAAAGAGTGCTTGAATATTTCTGTGTATTACTCTCTTATAGCTAGCAATATGGTGTGTATAATATATATATATATATATCCTATACAAACTGGTGCACACTCCTATTTACACAGTTACCCCTAACTGTAACTCCAACTTGTCATGCCATAAGAAGTTAACTGTTTCAGGAAGGACCACTTGCTTTCTGTGGCCTTTCCCGCTTCTGTAGCTGTTTGTCTCTAATCTTTCTCTCCAAGTTTTGCTGTAGATTTGCCATCTGTCTTTGGACCACCTTGCCGTAACAGATGCTTCAGTATTTGTCTCCTTTGAATTTTGGTTATGTACCTTGATTTGTCTTGTCATAAACGGCTAAGTGTTGACATCGTGAACTCCAGCATATTCCTGATTCTTTGACTTGTCGACATAGAACATTCTTGACTTTGCTATATGAGGACTTTGCTATATGAGTATTACAGGAGTATGCGATATAGGCTTTTTGAGGACTTCACGATCTAGCCTTTTTGACGACTTCACGATCTAGCCTTCTTGAGGACTTCACGATCTAGCCTTCTTGAGAACTTCACGATCTAGCACAATCTGACTTTGCGATCTCAACACTTCACGACATGAGTCTTGAAGACTTCACGACATAGTTCATTTTGGACTATGCGATCTCAGTACTTCACGACATGGAAATTTGTGACTTCACGACATAGCTCATTCTGACTTCACAATATAGGGACTTAGACAAATTTCTGCATCTTATTTCTTCAAGGCCTTATTCACTCTAATCCTGCTGCATGAATAAATTGAACTTCTTCCAGGATAATTATTCCATGGCCTATGTACATTCTAAGTGCAAGAAACTTACTAAGCTCATTATAACTTTGAGCATACAATGCTCAAAATAAAGCGAAGTACATGAGAACAAGACAAGTACAATGGAGACCTATACTATATCCCAGTGATAAACTTCACTAGGTCATGTAGAGTGACATAGTCACAATGTGTAGGCTTGTTAATAGTGGTATTCAGACATGGCTTGAGCCTAACAAATTACAACCCAACTGCAACATCCTCAACAACTAGTAAAGAATGAACAAAATACAGTAAGAAAATCGCAAACAAAACAAAAAAGCTAAATTTCCATCTTTTAGCTTCGTTCTTCATCTTCTCCAGTTCAGCATTTAAACATTGGCAACGATTACACGCTTCAACTCACCTGAAAAATCTACATCAATTAATTCCGTCAACACAAACCCAAAATCTACGCCCAACATTTGCTTATGTCCTTGCAATCCTCTCTATAGCCCATTTTCCACAAAAATACTTATATGCCATCATAAATTGAGAGGATTTGTATGATTTTGGGAAGAAATTACTTGATTAAAGATGAAGTGGAGTTATATATAGGCAACTGTATGTCTACATAACCGCTGAAAACTAAACTGACATAAATACCCTTTCAAAATGTAACAGCGTCCAACTGAGATGAATGAATGCAATAAAGTGTTAAAAAAATTGTTCACACACTAAAGTGGCTAAATTAATAATTCGGCCATTTTTTTGCCAAAAAATTATAGTTCGAGCCATCAAAGTTCAATTAAGTCTTAATCAAATATAGAAGACGAACTTGCATTTTGACGTCAATATTTATTATTACTTGATCCAGGAGCAGAGAAATTGAAACTCACATTTGTTATCTATGTCAATACAAAAGAGAGATATATAGTGCAAAATGCAAAATCAATGATTATTACTAAAGCCCAAGAAAATCCAAGAGTACGCTAGATAAATTATCTATCTTTATTATCTTATTAAAGATGAAATATTAAAAGTTTGGTTGATTGATCGATACAGTTTTTTTTGTACTTCGTGTTTGTATATAATTACCCTTATTTATTTATCAGAACTTATTTTTGAAATCTTATTTAATAATAACTTTATCTATTTAAACAAATTATCTTTTTCAGATAAGACACATTATTATTTTATTATTTTTTCTAACAAAATCTCTTCTTTTTCTAAAACATGTTACTTTTTCTATTTTTCCTTACTAAAACCCCTCATTTTCCAAAAATATCATGAGCAAACCGTTATTTATTTATTTTAAAATCTATTTTAATACTTTTGATTATTTTAAAAAGTTTAACACGCATACTTTTTTTTTATCAAATGCAATTACGAAAATATTAAAACAAAAATAATAAAAATAACAATTATTAAAAACAATCTCTGCATCACACGAGTTTTAAATTATTATTATTATATAATAGCCGAAACATTGAAAAATTTGATTTTCGATTTTCGGTCATTTATTCTATTTAACAAATTATAAAATAATATAAAAAATAGTAAATAGCAGATTAACTTTTATATTTAAAACATATTATCTTTTAATGAAAATATATAATCTTTTATAAACATTACCCGCGGACCTATGCGATTTATAATAAGGATGACCTCTATGAGTTTTATATGACTACGTTAGATTAGATTATGAAAATATATTTTCCGCCGACTGATTTTGTTGCGATGGAAAGAAAGCGACAATGAACATTAGTATTTAATTTAGAGTTTAAAAACTTTGAAATTTATATATCTTTCAATTATTAATTCATTTTAAAAAATATCAAACACAACAACTTATTAATAAAAATGTCAATTAAACTATATTTCATATATTTTTATTATTAATATAAAAAAATAATTACGGGCAATTACCTTTTTTTAACTAAAACATGTTATTTTCTCTATTTTTTCTTACTAAAATCCTTCATTTTCCAAAAATATCACGGGCAACCCTTTACTTATTTATTTTAAAATCTATTTTAATACTTTTAATTGTAGACAATTACCTTTATCAACTAAAACATGTTAATTTTTCTATTTTTTCTTACTAAAGCCCCTCATTTTCCAAAAATATCACGGGGAAAACGTTACTTATTTATTTTAAAATATATTTTAATACTTTTAATTATTTTAAAATATTTAACACACCTACTTATTTTTTTTAACAAATGCAATTAATAAAATATTAAAACATGAATAATAAAAATAACAATTATTAAAAACAATTTGTGCATCACACGAGTTTTAAATTAATACTATTATATAATAGCCGAAATATTGAAAATTTTGATTTTCGATTTTCGATCATTTATTCTATTTAATAAATGATAAAATAATATAAAAATAGTAAATAACAAATTACCTTTTATACTTAAAACATATTATCTTTTAATGAAAATATATTATCTTTTATAAACATTACCCGTGGACCTATGAGATTTATATCAAGGGATGACCTCTATGAGTTTGAGTTTGAGTTTCAGATGAGTCAAATTATGAAAATATATTTTCCGTCGATTGAATGATTTTGTTGCGATGGAAAAAAAGCGACAACGAACATTAGTATTTAGTTTAGAGTTTAAAAACTTTGAAATTTATATATTTTTCAATTATTAATTCATTTTAAAAAAAATCAAACACAACAACTTCTTAATAAAAATGTCAATTAAACTATATTTCATTGATTTCTATTATTAATATAATAAAATATTTTTACTATAAAAGAAATATTATATTATATTAAAAGAAGCCCGTGCTTCGCACGGGTTATAAGCTAGTATATTTTAAAATAGAAGTTGGAATATGAATTTTAAGAGGAATAAAAATGTTGATAAATATACTTGATATAATATTAAAATAATAAAATATATTAAATAATTGTCTTTTTCTATATTTATTCAAAATTCCGGTAAATGATCAAGACGAAACGGAGAACTCAAAAGAAACCTCAATTTTATTTAATAAATATTGTCTTATCTAAAAACATTTTTATAGAATATTTTTGAGAAAATATAAGAGAAATGATTACAAAGCCGCTGTCTAAAAATATGAAGGGTATCTTAATACTTTCAATTAATCAAAAAAGTTTACTTATCTTAACATATTTATTTAACTTTTTTAACAAATAGAATTATAATATATTATAACATAAATTATTAAATAAATTATTAAATTAAGTCGGTAAAACTTAAAAAGTAAAAAGGGGGAAACAATGATTTGGGGTCTGGGGAGTGGGGATAGTCGGATAGGAATATGTACTGATGTCACTCGTCTGGATTGTTCGTTGTCAGCTGGCGAAGATCGAAGCCAGGGTAATTACTCTCTCTCTCTCTCTCTCTCTCTCTCTCTCTCCCCCCTCTCCTCTCATCTCTCTCTCTCTCTCTCTCTCCCTCTCTCACTCTCAGTCTTTCTCTCCCTCTCTCCCCTCTTCATTAATTCACCGTATATATATGTCTGTCTGTATCTAAATGAGCATACATAATTACTATTTATCTTGCTTATTAAAGGTTGCTTGTTATCTCCCCACCTTGTATATTCTATTCTTGATTTTTCTATCTTCTTTTAACATGTGATTGTTTTTTGTTATGTAATGTTGATTGTTGCGATTTGCAGTGATAATTACTTTTCTATGTAGAATAGTGTAGGGAGGGTTTAATATTACAATTCCAAATTTATGAACAATCTTTGGTTGTTTGTTAGAGATGTCCAATGGTGTGCTAAACGATGTGCTATATCTCTAATATAACACAAAAAGTAAAATTTGTTAATTCGTGTGCTAAACATTGTGTTTGCTATAGTTTGTGTAAGAGCAAAGCCAATGGTTGTGTTAACATAGGTGTAGCTATTGCTATATTTTAGCACCATAAAGTGATTTTTGGTTCTAAAATAGCACCATGTATCCAATGCGTAGTTCTATGTTGAACCACTTGTTTCAAAATTTACTAACTTTCTCGACTACCTTCACATTTATGCCACAAATTTATCTAGTTCCCTCCCTTTTTAAAAAAAAAAATTTGATGTGGCAAATATAGCACAATGTTGTAGTTTGTTCTATATATACCACAAACTATAGCACGCACAAAGTTTAGCGCATCATTGAATTAACAAATTTTACTTTTTGTGTAATATTATAGATATAACACACCATTGTGCTATATGTGCTATATGTGCTACATCATTCTTTTTAAAAAAAGGGAGGGAACTAGATGGGAAAATTTAATTTGAGAGCATAAATGTGGAGGTAGTTGAGAAAGTTAGTTAAATTTGAAACAAGTTGTTAAATTTAAAACTATGCATTGGAGATATAGTGCTATTTTTATTTTTTGTGCTAAAATATAGCAATAGCTACACCTGTTTTAGCCAGTCATTGAATTTGCTCTTAGCTCTTTAATGTTGTAATAAAGTGATAAGAGTGTATTATGAATTTAGCAGAATTGTCTGTTAAAGTTTTGAACTATTGTGCTTAGGAGTGTACATAAATATCCAAAGCATCGGAGAGTATAATCTAGCTAAGTTTAAACAAGTCAGGTGGGGGGTAGTGAATTGAATTGCGGGGGAGGATGAACAGCAGTAGTAGTTCGCGAGGAAGAACATGGCAATCAACAACAACAGTATCATCTTCGGGGAAGAGAATTCAGAAGGAGATGAGTGAACTTAATTTGGACCCACCTCCTCACTCTTCTGCTGGCCCTAAAGGCGATAATCTTTATCACTGGGTTGCTACTCTCATTGCCCCTTCAGGTACCTCTACAACTATCATCATCCATTAACACACTGTATCTTTTTTTGTTAAGCAAGGAAGGGTGGGTTGATGTCAGATGTGTATTATTAGGCTATATATATATATATGTATATTATAATTATTCAGTTGTGTGTTTGCTTGATGACAAGAGGAAACGTCAAGTGAGACTCTAGTTTACCTTGTCTTATACTTTACTATCAACTGGGTTTACTGTTTGTTCTTTTACAGTGTTTCTTTTATTACGAATCACCACCAAAGTGGAGTATCCCTGCTTCCCAGATTACACCCCATTATCTTTAACATTTTTTTTGGTAGATTTGGAAATTGATTAGTTTTGACAAGGCAACCCGTATGAAATTATGAATACTGTGAAGCATCAACATTTATTGTGCTTAAAACGATCATAAATTACATATGCTTGACTGATTACCCCCTCCCGCAATTGCCAAGCTGGGTAGAAGTCTCCCACTTATTGAATTGTAATCACTCGTTCGCGCAGCACGAATGCCATTTCACACAGGCCTTAACATTAAAGGACCATTGTAGGAACGAATTCCAAATCACGTAGGTTTTATCTTTCACAACTCAAGCAAAGCTTAGGGTTTGTTTATACTGCAATATGTTGAAGGTTCAAAATCTTAAAAGCTGTCATTCTTTTCAAGGGACCTCATGATATTCATCTGCTTCTAATGGCTAGAATCTGATATTTCTTGAGTTTATTTAGAATTAATGGTGACAAATTAGAAACTTCATTTATCTTTTTGAAGTATAAATATTCATGAAGACTACAATATGCCTTTGGGTGTTAATTCTTTTCTTATATTGGCTACATCTTCAGATTTCATTGTTGGTTACAGGAACACCTTATCAGGGTGGGATTTTTTTTCTTGACATAACATTCCCAATTGATTATCCCTTCAGACCCCCGAAGGTATGTACATCAGAACATTTGTATACATTACTGCTTTCTAACACCCTCATTTAACATTTTCATTTGTGAGGGTCCTCATGCGAGAGATCCATTTTCTCAGGGGTTTATTAGAATATGCGAGAGTAGGATACTGTAATATTGGCCATCCTACCATGGGGCTGGTGAATTACAAGTCATGTCCTTTTTATTCTTTTCCTTTTATGTGTCTTAATTCTAGATTCAGAACTGCAGGTGGTATTCAAAACTCGCATCTACCACTGCAATGTTGATTCAGGTGGCAATATTGGTTTGGATATTCTCAAGGATAGCTGGAGCCCTGCTTTAACAATTTCAAAAGTTTTGCTAGCACTAAGATCAATTTTCACAAATCCTGATCCCTGTATGTATTTTTTCTCTATTTCCAAGTGCTATTTTGTTTCAGTGGTTTACATTCAGGAAGCAAATACATGTTATACCTGAAGTAGGACCTCTTTCTTTTCGTTCAGCTAGTAAATTATTGATGTAGCTTCTTATTTAGGCGATGTTCATAATTTGAAAATAGGGAAGTTTCTTTTTTTGGTATATACATATTTACTAAGCAAAATAGGGTCTCATTATCATAATTAGTCATGTAATTCCCACATGTTGTATATTTAGATTGTAAACACTCTTTATTATGTCCAGTAAGGGTCAAAGTGAATGAAACTAGTATTTACTTCTTCCCCTAAGGGTAGCAATAAACCCTGATCCGAGTCAACACAGAGGTTGGTCCAAGACCTAATCTTGAATTAATATAGGATTTTCTTTGCTTGGAGCTAGTGGATCAGAAGATAAATAAGGCAAAACAAATAAACTGTTAAATAGTTTGAGCAAGAAATATGGTAATTGTAAAAGAAGGGTATTAAGGAATATGTGAGCAAGAAATATGGTAATTGTAAAAGAAGGGTATTATGGATGTGATGATCAAAACACCACCTGTTTTAGTTCTTTTCTTTGAATTTGTGCCTCTTGTGAGCTTAAATATGGAAATTACATTAATTCTTGCAGATAAACCTCTAGTTCCTGGTATCGCTCACTTGTACTTGGAAGACAAAGCTAAACATAATGAATTAGCTGCAGAGTGGACGCGGCGATTTGCTAGGTAACCAAGAAGAATGTGGTAATTGAGACATTTTAGGTTAAGTAACTTTGTTCAGGGCACTTCAGTTCGCATATGTATATATATGCCGACCTTCTGGCTCGTATATTCTTTTTACTAGCTATCGTAGTTATGTAAGAACTTGCGAGATAAGTTATTGACTTGCTAAAACAAACGGATCTTTCTAATAATCATCATTGAATATAGCAAAGTATTTTAATAAATATGTGAAAGATATGAAAGTTATAGTTGTTACATACTGAGTGTAAACTAAAAAACAAAAGAGATAGAAAGGTGGAGATCTTGTTTTGGATACTCCAAGGTGATGATGCAAGAGGCCTTATTACAGGGGAATGGAAATTGAAGAATTCACCGGAAGGTAGAGGTGTTGAAGTTGTTCGTAGGGATGTGAACCTGGATTCAAGAGTAAAGGAGAAGAAACTGTAGTCCGCGGTTCCGAAATAAGTGAGGATTGAAGTGAATGAGGTCAAAGTGATCAAAGAGAAACAAAGGGGGGCTAGTAAGTTGAGGAAGAATGGGATAAGGGTGGTAGGGGGGCGAGGGACTGAGAGAGGGAGAGTTGAGAAAACCGTGGATATGCACAGAACTAATTTGGAAAGGCTAAAAATATTAGTTCAGCTGGAAAGTGGTGTCCAACAATTGATTTGTCGCATGATAAGTTCATCAACGAATCGGGTTCGGTAACATGAATTTCATTTAAAATAATGAATTTCGAATGATATGATTTAAGTTATCATTTTAAATTTTCAAAATGAGGTTGGGATTTGAATAATTTAGATTTCAAATGAAACTCAAATTCAAATTATTTCTACTAGTCAAACATATTATTCGATCAAATTCAGAATTTTATATGAAATTTAAGTTTCCAAACTGACCATAATTAGTGATTGTAAACAACTTTATTCTGTTAATTATCTTAAATCTATATACTATAACGAAAAATATAATTATTTGTCAATAAATCAATATCTTCAATATATTAAATAAAATAAATATTCAGTATATTAAATTTGAGATTTCAATTTTGACAAGTAAAAGGTGTGGCTTTCTGAACTAGTTTTAATATTAATTTAAGTATCTTGCAACCGACCAAAATAAATAATAAAAAAATCAGCAGCCAATCGGTTAATTAACCCTAATTATAAGGCGGTGCTCCTAATACTTGGCCTCCAAGTAGAATTTTTGCATATATATATCGATCATCATACATGATCTCTCATCTCCTATCAATTATCTACCCAAAATTCTCTTCTCTTCTGTTGAATTCGCATCGATCTAAATTACCCAAAGATTCAATCTCGACATGGAGTTTATTAACGCACTAAGAACTGGATTTAACGTAGCCCCTCCAAATATGGGCTGGACTGAAAACAACTCAGCCACGTACTTGTCTTGTGGCAATCCATGCCTCGATTTCTTCTTCCATGTTGTCCCTGACACGCGTTCGTATGAACTAGTCCAACGTCTCGAAACCTCGTGGTCTCATGATCCCCTCACAACTCTTAAATTGATATGTAATTTACGGGGCGTTAGAGGCACTGGCAAGTCTGATAAAGAAGGGTTTTACACTGCTGCATTGTGGCTACATAAACATCACCCGAAGACCCTTGCATGCAATGCACATGTTTACGCGTCGTTTGGGTATTATAAGGATTTGCTGGAGATCTTGTTTCGTGTTCTCCAAGGCGCTGATGCGAGGGCTAAACTTAAAAGTGAGTGGAAATTAAGGAAGCCTATGAAAGGGAGGGGTTTTAAGGGTGTTCGTAAGGATGTGAAGTTTAAGCCGGATTCAAGAAAGAAGAAGGAGGAGAAATTGAAGGCTTTGATTTCGAGGGAAGTAAGGATTGAAGCGAATAAGGCTAAAGTGATGGATGATAAACAGAGGGCTAGTAAGTTGAGGAAGGAGAAGCAGGCTGAAAGAGTTAAGAAACATATGGATAAGTACAATGCTGATGCAAATTATCGGTTCTTGCATGAAAGTGTGTCGACCCTTTTTGCGGATTTGCTTAAGGCGGATGTGGAGTGGTTGAATTTGAACAAGGCTAAAAGTATTAGTTTGGCTGGGAAGTGGTGTCCCTCTATTGATTCGTCATATGATAAGTACTTGTTGATATGTGCTAGTATCGCTAAGAAACTGTTTCCAAGGGAAATTTACCCGGAGTATGAAGGGATTGGGGATGACCGATATGTTTTGGCAGTTAGAGATAGATTGAGGAAACAAGTTCTTGTTCCACTTCACGAGGCGCTTAAGTTACCTGAGGTTTTTATGAGTGCAAAGAAGTGGGACTCTCTTCCTTACAAAAGAGTTGCTTCTGTTGCTATGAAGACTTACACTGATATTTTTATGGATCATGATGAAGAAAGGTTTAGCAAGTATCTAGAGGATGTGAAGCAAGGAAAAGCAAAGATTGCATCGGGGGCATTGCTTCCACATGATATAGTTAAGTCTTGTTTGGCCCATGATACTGATGGACAAGAGATGGTTGCGGAGCTGCAGTGGAAAGGAATGGTGGATGAAATGTTGAATAAAGGAAAGCTTACGAATTCTATTGCAATTTGTGATGTGTCGGGAAGTATGGATGGAACGCCTATGGAAGTTTCTGTTGCCCTTGGTTTATTAGTTTCTGAGCTAAGTGATGAGCCTTGGAAAGGACAGCTGATTACATTTAGCAATAGACCAGAACTTCATGTAGTTGAAGGGAACAATCTCCGGGAGAAGTGTGAATTTATTATGGGAATGCAGTGGGATATGAGCACGGATTTTCAGAAGGTGTTTGATAAAATACTGCAGCTTGCTGTTGATGCAAATCTGACTGAAGAGCAAATGATAAAGAGGGTATTTGTTTTCAGTGATATGGAGTTTGATCAAGCATCTCCGAGTCCATGGGAGACTGATTACATGGTGATTCAGAGGAAATTCAGGGAAAAGGGGTATGAAAAAGTGCCAGACATTGTGTTCTGGAATCTCAGGGAATCTTCTGCAACACCTGTCAAAGCTACGGAAAATGGGGTGGCTCTGCTTAGTGGATTCTCAAAGAATTTGCTGACTATCTTCTTGGAAGAAGGGGGAGATATGAATCCTGAAGCTGTGATGAAGGCTGCCATTTCTGGTGACGACTATCAGAAGTTAGTTTTATATGATTGAGTGATTGAGGCTAGATATGTGTTTTGGGATTTTCTACTTTGTTGTGTTTTTTTCAAACTCTGTTATCTGAATTTTGAGATTTTTCCTTAATAAATATAAACATTTGGTTTCGGCCTAAACATAAACTCCTATATCATAATTATATATGATGGTGATAAATGTTTGATCCTGAGCATTTATATGTAGCAGCAGATAGTTAGACTGCAAAGGAACATACACATGTTCCCCGGACTGCTTCGAAAGTCCCCTTAGTTGAAGTAACTAAACACAAGATAGCATGCATAGCCATCTGCTTCTGGTTTACTGCACCAGAGGCTATTGTAGAATCCAAAAGGTCATGCATAGCAATGTTGTTATGACTCAGAAAATGCCTATTCTGTACTATCTTAAGATATTTACAGAACCACAATTCTGCGAAACAAAACATTTACTTGAAACAACCAAATTGCGAGACTTTTCAAGTTAAGATTTCATTGAACAAATTATAAAACAATTAATCATATACAACAAGTTTTTGATACTCGTTGCCAGAAATGACAGACTCCAAAACAATCTCAGGATTAATTTCTCCTCCTCCTTTCAGGAAAAGAATTAACAAATTCTTTGAATATCCACTAAGCATAGCCACTCCATTTTGTGTGCCTGTGACAGGGGTTGAAAACGAATTCCTGAGGTTCCAAAAGACAATATCGGGCACTCTCTCATAGCCATTTTTCTTGAATTTCCTCTGAATAACCATGTAATCAGTCTCCCACGGATTCATTGACGCTGCGTCAAATTCCATATCACTAAAAACAAACACAGTCCTAATCATTTGATCTTCACTCAGCTTTGCAGCAACAGCAACCTCCAACATTTCATCAAAAACCCTCTGAAAATCTGTATTACAACCCCATTTCATTTTCCTAACAAATTCACTCTTTTCTACGAGGCTACTTCCTTCAATCAAGTGAAGCTGTGGGTGCTCGCTGAAGGTGATCACGTGTCCCTTCCAGGGTTCTTCACTTAGCTCAGAAACTAACAAACCGAGTGCAACCGAGACTTCCATTGGAAGTCCTATCATACTTCCCGAGACATCAGAAAGTACTGCAATACAATTTGTTAAACTACCGTTCTTTAACATATCATCCACCATCCTTTTCCATTGTAGCTCTGCAACAGTCTTTTGTTCCTCTGTGTCACCGTACAGACAAGACTCAATTATATTATGAGGAAGTATATCTGAAGGTACTCGTTGAACCTTTTTTTGTCATGATTCCTGAAAAAAATTGTGTAATTAATCATGGGCTCATGGCAACAGATGATACTCTGTTGTAAGGAGTTGAACTCCATTCTCTTGCACTCATATAAACCTCAGGCAACTGCAGTGCCCGGTGAAGTGGCACCAAAACTTGTTTTCTCAACCTGTCTCTAACTCGATACACATAGTCAGCATCCTCAATTCCTTCATACTCGGGGTAAGATTTAATACTTTCTTGGCAATGCTTGCACATATTAATGTGTATTTATCATAGGATGAATCGATAGTAGGACACCACTTCCCAGCTAAACTCATTTTCTTTGTGATTCCCGAATTCAAGCATTCCATATCTGCCTTCAACAGCTCCGCAAAAAGAGTTGAAACCTGTTCATGCAAAAACTGGCAACTCAAATCAGTATTGTAAGTATCTAGTTGTAATATCTCTGGTTTTACTTATAATTTTAATAGATTAAAATTTGATTGAAATTAGAATTAGAAATGAATTAAAATAATTGTATTAATGAGTTACATAATTGACTTTAGAATACAATTGAATTAATGGGCCGAGAGAGACGCCGAAAGAGAGAGGAGGAGGAGGAGAATAAGAAGAGCACGAGCGGAGGTCTCATATCAAGTTTAAAAAAAAGGAAAAAAGGTAACGATCTTGTATTCTCTGTATCTTGTGTGTATAATATTATGTGTAAATCATATTTTTTGATTATTTGTATATTTGATAAAGTTTTGGTATATAATATGATATATATCCATGAGTTCTTTGTTTTGTCCATTGTGTTCGTATGATTACTCCGATTTTGTATGTATACTATATATAAAGTCTGAATTTTTGTAAAAATCGTATCTGACACATTATTTGTCGGAATTTTATGATATTTGATTCTGTGAAAAGGTATTTGAATTATCTACGACTTTGATTCTTTGTGTTTTTTGAAATTCGGTCTGCAAACGTGAGTTTTTCTGGGATTTATTGATCATCCGGTATGTTTTTGAAGCTGAGATGTCTAACTTTGAAAATCCATAGTAAATTAAGTTTTTAACCAAAAATTATGAGTAATATCATTCTGGAAAGGTCTTTTCGAGCTTTACGTGTTTATTTGCATTCTTCAACCAAGTTCTGTCATTTTGAAGTCTTAATCAGCAGAATACTAGGGAAGTCAGTGTCTGATTCTGTTTTGCAGTACGCATTTGTTTGAATTCTGAATTCGTTACTTGTTTGTTTTAATCGAGCCTTACCATTCTGGAAAGGCCTCGGAATTTCCTACGTTTTTCGTGTTTTGTACATTTTCAGATAAAGTCATTTTCATAGAGTAATTTGTCAATTTCTAGAACTGATCATAACTGATTTTGTTAATAATGGTCTATTTTGCAAGATGTTTTGGTGTCTGATTTTTGAAATTTCATTGAGTAAGTTATATGTAAGCGTCGCATGGGTTCTATTAAGGTGGTGTGAACATTATTTGACTTTGATTGGTTTAATAAAATTATATAGGATTTGCTCGCATTGATTTCGGTATTTGATCGCTTTTGAGGTAAGTACTTTTTGACTTACTTTTAATTTCAGAAAAGATATGTATACTTTATTTTTCGAATTTCGTATAAGATATAATAATATTGTTTCGAATTGTATAAGATATAAGAATTGAGAATCTTTTGAATCCCTCAGTCTCTACGTTTCGAATCCGTTTGTAATTTACGCTATAGTTCCGGAACTAGACTTAGATACCTATTAAGGGGGCGTAATTATTGAACTTTAGATGCCGGTCACTGGCAAAGTGTGACATATAAGAATAAGAATAAGATCCCGGCTACTAGGAAAGTGTGGCCGTAGAGCAGACTGTACTACTTTTGATTTTCGTTCTGTTTCTGTTTCTGTATCTGTTTTAAATTCTGTTTCTGTTTTAAATTCTGTTTCTGTTTTAAATTCTGGATTTTTAAATATCATTGGGCGTTTTAAAAACCAAAAGTTTATATTTAAAAATCCAGAATTTAAAACAGATACAGAAGCAGAAACAGAACGAAAATCAAAAGTACCACAGTCTTGCTCTATGGCCACACTTTCCCAGTAGCCGGGATCTTATTCTTATTCTTATATGTCACACTTTGCCAGTGACCGGCATCTAAAGTTCAATAATTACGCCCCCTTAATAGGTATCTAAAGTTGCACACTTGTGCGCCTACTAAGGGTATCTAAGGCTAGTTCCAGAACTATAGCGTAAATTACGAACGGGTTCGAAACGTAAAGACTGAGGGATTCAAAAGATTCCCAATTCTTATATCTTATACAGTTTGAAACAATATTATTATATCTTATACGAAATTCGAAAAACAGAGTATACATATCTTTTCTGAAAATAAAAGTAAGTCAAAAAGTACTTCATCTCAAAAGCGATCAAATACCGAAATCAATGCGAGCAAATCCTATAATTTTATTAAACCAATCAAAGTCAAATAATGTTCACACCACCTTAATAGAAACCATGCGACGCTTACATATAACTTACTCAATGAAATTTCAAAAATCAGACACCAAAACATCTTGCAAAATAGACCATTATTAACAAAATTAGTTATGATCAGTTCTAGAAATTGACAAATTACTCTATGAAAATGACTTTATCTGAAAAAGTACAAAACACAAAAAACATAGGCAATTCCGATACCTTTCCAGAATGGTAAGGCTCGATTAAAACAAACAAGTAACGAATTGAGAATTCAAACAAATGCGTACTGCAAAACAGAATCAAACCCTGACTTACCTAGTATTCTGCTGATTAAGACTTTAAAATGACAGAATTTGATTGAAGAATGCAAATAAACACGTAGATCTCTAAAAGACCTTTCCAGAATGATATTACTCATAATTTTTGGTTAAAAACTTAATTTACTATGGATTTTCAAAGTTAGACATCTCAACTTCAAAAATATACTGGATGATCAATAAATCCCAGAAAAACTCACGTTTGCAGACCGAATTTCGAAAAACACAAAGAATCAAAGTTGTAGATAATTCAAATATCTTTTCAGAAAGTCTAATATCATAAAATTACGACAAATAACGAGTCAGATACGACTTTCAAGAATTCAGACTTTATATATAGTATACATACAAAATCGGAGTAGTTATACGAACACAATGGACAGAACAAAGAACTAATGGATATATATGATATTATATACCAAAACATTATCACATATACAAATAATTAAGAAAATATAATTTACACATAATATCATACACAAGAATATACAAAAAATACAAGAATCGTTACCTTTTTTTTAAACTTATTATGAGACCTCCTCTCGTGCTCTTCTTCTTCTCCTCCTATTCTCTCTTTCGGCGTCTCTCTCTCCCTTTCTCCCTCTCTCTCTCTCACCCGAATGTTTGCTAGGGTTTTCATCTCTCTTTTTTTAACACGCTTGTATCTAGATATGTATAGGTCCATTTTAATAAAATTGGGCCAACTAAAATTTTAAACTAAAACCCAACAAAATGAAATTAGTACGACTCATTAATTCAATTGAATTCTAAAATCAATTATGTAACTCATTAATACAATTATTTTAATTCACTTATAATTCTAATTTCAATCAAATTTTAATCTACTAAAATTATAAGAAAAACGATGGATATTACCCCGGTGCTTTCTTTGATCTCTCAAGCTGTTTCTGCTTTCTAAAATTCCTAGCCCTATGTTGGTCTTACATCACTTTGACCTTATTTGCTCGAATCATTACTTCTCTTGGGACCTGGGCCCTCTTTTTCCTTATATACATTGACAAATATTTGCAATCTGTGCGCTTCTCTCTTCGAGATTTAAAGTAAAGTGCCTTCCTAGACCTCTACCTTTTGAACCCTTCCTGGCTTTCCATTCCTTTTCCATCAATGACCGGGCATCAGGGCCTTCGAGTAATCTAAACAAGATCTCTAACAAATCTTTTAAGCAGCCAAAAGACGCATAAACTTCTACATTAGAAGCTAGGCTTTTGGGGTGGTGTTTGTGAAGCCAAAGTGCAGCAGTGTAAAAGCCTTCCCTATCATTCTTTCCAGTGCCTCTAACACCTCTGAGATTGCAGATTAGTTTCAGAGAGGTGAGTGGATCATGAGCCCATGATGATTCAAGACGATTAACAAGCTGAGAGGGAGGCGTATCAGGGACTACATGGAAAAAGAAGTCCATGCATGGATTACCAGAAGACAAGTAAGTGGGTGATAGGTTTTGTGTAAATCCCATCAAAGGGTGTTGTCGACTAAAGACTGGAAACCTGGTACACCTTCCCATTTTTCTTGATTGTCGACGTCTAGGAACCTTTGGTTGGTTTTTCGGAGGCTGTAGTGCAGAGGATGAAGATGACTTTTTCTTGGAGATCACTGGTGGGTTTTTCGACACTATGGTCGAAGATGAGGGGATTTCTTTCAAGCCTTTCAACAGCGCCCCTTTAAAATCCATGGCGTTCAAGAAGGGCTTTATTGTTGGAGAAATTTAGAGAAGTACCAAAGTCTGTGTAGATAATAATTGTGTTAAAATGAGGATGCCTTTTCAGCTGGATCATAAAATGGAATGCACATGTTTATGTGAGGAATAGTACTGCTATAGTATAGTAATGTTAGTTGTAATAAGGGTAGTAGTGTCTTTTTCTTCCCAGAAGTTAGTTATAGGAGTCAGAGTCTATAAATAGTGCTGTGTGTCTTGTATTTCAGAATATGCATTATTAATATTTGAAAAGGGACATTGTTCCACAACTGTTCTCTCCCTTCTCTCTAGGGTTTCTCTCTCTAAAAACCTATCTTTCTCTACAAGTTTCTAACTGAATTTTCTCTCTATCCTCTACATTTCTCATCTGATTCTATCTATTCTATCTCTAAATCTCTGTTCTTACTCTATTTCTCTGCTAAAACAACTTTATTTCTATCAATTCTATCCTTACAATAGTGTAATTCAACTTATAATCTCATAAAATACCAAAAATACTTGAAAACTCAGTTCAGGAACCTCTAGTTCCTGACAAATTGGTATCAGAGCCGTTCTAATCGATCAGCCATTGCTTCGACTGAGTTGTGCACTTGAATCCGAGCAGAGCGAAGTTATAATCATAGTAATCGCAATTGTATTCTGGAAGTTAGGGTTTCTGCACACCAGGTGTTTGATTTCTGGTCTCAATTAGTAAGATCTGTTGTTTGTTGCAGTTTTCTTGTCAATTCTATCTCGTTTGCATAGAACTAGTTAATTTTAGTTGATACTGTTGGAGAAAATCACAAAAGTAGTAAGAGAAGTACTGTTTTAGTGATTTTAAGGAGAAATTATGTTTTTCCTGGTGTTTTATTGTTGTACTTGTGTTGTGAGTTGAATCTCCGAGGTTCAGCTGTTTGATTCTGTGTTTGTGACCTGTGTAATAGTACTAAGGTGATCGAGGAAGTGTACGGGTGGTTTAGTGAAGTAATTGTGGTTGTGTATTGGTGTTATTGTTGAATTGTTGAGGTGTAATGTATTTGTGTGTTTGTTGAAGTTGTGGAAGTAATGAGATTGAATACTGTTAAGGAGTTGCAATACTGTGTTGTCAAAGTTTAATTGCTGATTTAAGGAGTTGAGTGATTTTGTGGTGGTCTGCTTGTCAGTCACTTTTGTGCACTCTAAGTGTTTGAGGAATTGTCAACGTGTACTTGCTGTGTGTAGTGAAGACTGAATCCTGGTATATTGTGAGTAGTAGTAACCGAAAAACTCAGGTGTTGTTGTGGAGTTTTATTCTGTGAAGTAACAGAAGTATAATTGATGGAGTTAGTAGTGGCAGCAGCAAGTGATAAAGCCTGGGATGAGGCTGTCTTAGAGATACAACAACAGGTGACAGATTACAAGGACATGACTAGTAAGAAATTGCAGAAGTTAGAAGCTACAATAGAGATAGCTAGACAGAAGATGCAAGAAATTTTAAGTATAAAAACACAAACTCCAACTTGTTTTTCCATAAGAGGTTAATTGTGTCAGGAAGGACCACTTGCTTTCTGTAGTCCTTTCCCGTATCTGTAGCTACGTGTCTCTATTCTTTCTATCCAAGTTTTGCTGTAGATTTGCCATCTGTCTTTGGACCACCTAACCGTAACAGATGCTTCAGTATTTGTCTCCTTTGAACTTTGATTCTGTACCTTGATTTGTCTTGTTATAAACGGCTAAGTGTTGACATCGTGAACTCCAGCATATTCCTGATCCTTTGACTTGTCGACATAGAGCATTCTTGACTTTGCTATATGAGGACTTTGCTATATGAGTATTTCAGGAGTATGCGATATAGCTTATTTCTGACTTCACGATATAGCCTTTAAAGACTTCACGATATAGCCTTTTTTGAGGACTTCACGATCTAGTACATTCTGACTTTGCGATCTCAACATTTCACGACATGCGCCTTGAGGACTTCACGACATAGTTCATTTTGGACTATGCGATCTCAGTACTTCACGACATGGATATTTTGGACTTCACGACATAGCTCATTCTGACTTCACGATATAGGGACTTAGATAAATTTCTGTAACTTATTTCTTCAAGGCCTTATTCACTTCAATCCTGCTGCATGAACAAATTGAACTTCTACCAGGACAATTATTCCATGGCCTATATGCATTCTAGGTGCAAGAAACTTACTAAGCTCATTATAAACTTGAGCATACAGAATAAAGCTAAGTACATGAAAACAAGACAAGTACAATGGAGACCTATACTATATCCCAGTGATAAACTTCACTAGGTCATGTAGAGTGACATAGTCACATTGTGTAGGCTTGTTAATAGTGGTGTTTAGACATGCCTTGAGCCTAAAAATCTCCCCCAAATTGTGAGTAAGAAACTTAGACACAATTTCATGTCTGATAACAAGCCTAACTTACATAGAAGGAAACATATTTCAGAGAAAACAATAGATGTACATTATGAACAGGATTTGATTACAAATAGAAAATGATAGCTTACAGATGATTTTTCTGTTGCTGAGCAGGTTCAGATTCCATTTTCTTTTCTAGATAATCATCATAAACCTTCTTCTTTCTGGCTTCTTCCCTTCTGTTCATTTCTGAAATGGCTTCCAGAATTTCATCTCTTGCAGTCAGTTCTTCTAAGAGAGGAGAGTCTTCTAAATCTTCAACAGCAGTCCTCAGGGCACTTTCAACATAGGAATCGAGAAACTCCATCCTTATTTTACTTATCCCTCCATTTTTATTTTTGTACTCCACCACATAAGGATTTAGCTTCACTTTGCACAGCCCTTTCTTCCTTAACTCCTTAGCCTTCTCTTCCATTTCTGCCATCTCCTTTTCATTCTGAATTTTCTTCTCTTCATTCAACTTCCTCAGATTTTCTTGATAATCAGAATGCATTTTCAAAAACCTGGCAATTTCAATCTTCCATATTCTTTCTTCTTTTTCCTCAAAATTCAGCAAGGCATTTATTCTTTCAAGATCATAAGTTGGAAAATATTGCCAGCTCCCTGTCTTCATCTCTTTCTCCCTTCCATCAGTGTATTTAATCTCTAGATAATCTTGTTTTACTTTGACTTCAAAGATTCTTTGAGCTCTCAGGTATGCTAGGGCATCTTCATCATAATCTTCATCCAGAGGAGGTACATTCAGCCCTACAACATTTGCGATCACTCCATTCCTCTTTGTTATCCTTGTTCTTTTGGCTGCCCTTTTGATTTTCCAGTGCTTTACATGTGGTAGCTTTCCTGAACAAGGAGATTTAGTCTTTAGTGCCACATCATTTAGAAGTTGCTTTAATCCTTTCCCTTTGATCCACTGTAACACTCCACTAGCTGTGACTTTGTGGAAGTGTCTTTTAGATTTTGATGTTGTGGCTTTACTTTTCTTCAATGGCAAATCAGTTTCAGAAGTCTTGGATTTAGATTTTGGAGGATCATTACTAACAGTACCCACCCTAGACTTAGAGTCTTGTGTTGTGGTTAAGATACTGCTAGCAATGTCCTTGACTTGCTGATTTCCACTCTTCTTCTTTTCAACTTCTTTCTTGTCTTGAGAATTCTTCTTGTCTTTGTCAGCATCTTTGGATCTTCTGGATGATTTGCTTCTACTGCTTTCACTTTTCTCATCCTTATCACTCCTTTGTTGGCTTGATCTCCTGCTCCTCTTATCCTCATCATCTTTATCATCTTTCTTTTCATTTCTTGATTTGACTGATTCAGGTAACCTGCCATAGGTGATGTATGATTGTAGAATTTGAATTATTTCCAGTTCTTCTACAGTTCTGAATCCCCTCTTTGCCCTTAGCATTTGCACCACTTGATTGATCTTGCATTTGTTCTTCAATTCCAAGTGAATAGGAATCACCAATTGATCAATGCAGTTTGACTTGGTGAGACTTTGGAATATTATGGTCCTGGGATTTGAAACAACTTCAGGCAATCTTAAGAATTGATCTCTCTTCAGCTCATCATACAGTCTTATGTTGTTCTCCCCTTTCTGTTCAATTAACTCTAGTAGTGTATCCAGTTCAGTATACTTGAGAGAGTCTAGAGTATTAAAGGACAAATGCCAGATGCAGTTGCCTTTGGAGACCATGAGTATCTCTCTTAGATGCATATCTTTCACCTTTCTGGCTGCTACTGTTAGATATTTGATTTCTTCCTTGATCTTGTTCATGTAGTCCAGGCTTTACCTTGTACACTGATTTTCATGGCTTTCAGAAACTCCAGGAAGGCTTCATCATGATAGAGATTAGAATTGGCAACTTACTGTAGCTTGGCCTCAGTGACAATATCTACTATGACTGGTTGAGCACTTGAAGTGACTTGAGCAGCAGTGACATCCATGGGCATTGTGCCAGGATAAAAGGTTGTTGTGACAGAGCTCTTCTGGCCATCTTTACTTGTGATAGACACAGTAGGAAGGGTGAGAGGCTTGAGATCTTTCTCTGTGATTTTGCCTTTTTAGCTTTTGTTTAGCCAATGCTCCCCCTTTCTTTTCCAGAGTGACTTCCTTTCCTTTCTCCCCCTTAGGCTTAGGATCAGACAAGATGTCTTGAGCTTCACCAGGAACAGGAAGGTTCATGCTCCTCATCAATGTTGTCATCATTTGCTGCTGGTCTAGCAAGATATTGGATGTTGCATTGCTTTGGTCATCCAGCTTTGAATTGAGGAGCTCCAAGGAATGAGAAATCCCTTGGTTTTCAGAAATAAACTATATCGCGAAGTCTCCCAACTTTAACAGTTTGCGATATAAGTCTGTTTATTTTGAACTAAGTCGTGAACTCTCAAAAGCGCCTATAGAGATGTCTCAAAAGCTCACAACTCCACAAACAAATATGATTTTGAAAAATATGCAGTAAAATACTGAAATATTTATAAATCATATCTCAGCTAATTTTCACTCCAAATAAATAGTGCATTCAAATATAGTGAAAATTTACTGCTGCAACAATTAACTAACTTAATTACTTAGAACAACTATATGAAGGATTGAGCATTCCTATTTCACTCACTAGTCTGTTGAAGACAACTTCATTTAGAGGTTTAGTGAATATGTCAGCTAATTGTTTCTCAGTTGGAACATAAGAGACTGCTATAGTACCATTTGTAGCATGTTCCCTAATGAAATGGTACCTTATCTCAATGTGCTTTGTAGTAGAGTGATTAACAGGATTGGCAACAATGGATATTGCACTAGTATTGTCACACATCAAGGGAATGTGTTCCAACACTAGTCCATAATCCATGAGTTGATTTCTAATCCAAAGCAATTGAGCACAGCAGCTTCCAGCAGCAATATATTCAGCCTCAGCTGTAGATGTTGATGTGGATTGTTGTTTCTTACTGAACCAAGACACTAACCTTTGACCTAAGAACTGACAGCTTCCTGAATTACTCTTCCTGTCAATTCTACATCCAGCATAGTCAGAATCTGTGTAACCAACCAGGTTGAACCCAGTGCCCTTTGGATACCATAAGCCAAGGTTAGGAGTCCCTTTTAGATATTTGAAGATTCTTTTGATTGCCATCATGTGAGATTCCTTGGGATCAGATTGAAACCTTGCACATAGACATGTGGCAAACATGATGCCTGGCCTGCTAGCAGTGAGATAGAGTAGTGATCCAACCATTCCTCTGTAAACCTTGATGTCTGTTAACGGAGGAATTTGGTATTAACAAAGTTTGAGGTTTATCGCCGAAATCAAGATCTATGACGGTGGTTCTTCGCCGGAAAGTCGCCAGAGTGTGGTGGTTATGATGAATTGGGGGCTGAGATTGTAAGGGTTTCTTGGTGGTGGCTCGCTGAGCTCTTCTCTTCCAACCCCTTACAATGTGCCTACGTACCCCGTATTTATAGGGGATCAAGCCCAACGTAGTTCTTGGAGAGAAAGTTACCTCCATGGGCTTGGTCTCTGATTTCCAAAGCCCATAAGAAGTCTTCCACCGCCTTCCATAATTAGACTCTGACTCGCTTTAGGAATGTCTGACGATGAGGCCTAGTCACAAAGGCCCAAGGCTCGTCTATGACATCAGGACTTCACGAATAAGGAAACTTCCCCCGTCGAGGACTAGTCTCATCCGTTACCAACTATTTCCTTAATTCATAGACGCAGGTATAGCCATGACTTACCCCAAATGCCAGACGCATCCTTGTCCCCCGAATGAGAAGCACCCACCAGATTGCAGGACAAGTGATCCCAAGCGTTTGGGTGCAAAGTGCAGGATTACTCCAAAGTTCCCCAATGAGGACGCGCCCATTGAGTACAGGAACAGAGCTCCCAAAGCACACACCAAGGTTCACCCCACATCCCCAATGAGGACGCGCCCATTGAATACAGGAGGATGCCTTCAATCATCAGGCATACCCCTGGAGGCCTTCAATCATCAGGCATACCCCTGGAGGCCTTCAACAACGAACATCCCCCTCCTAGGGAACATCCTAGGAGGGAATTCTTCAATATCTTGCATTTATCAAGCCAATAGAGCCATCCTTCACCATCAAGTAGCTATTTCAAACCAAGAGGACGCGCCCTCAAGGGGTGGATGGCCTAAAGGGGCGCACCCTTACCCATATGAGGGCAAGCCCTAAGTCTTCCATATGCTAATCCCATGTCAGTCTAGTTGTTATTCTCTGTCAAGTCATTCATTCATGTCAAGTTGTCAGTCCACACCAAGAGGACGCGTCCTCAAGGGTTGGACGACCAGAGGGCGCGCCTTCACCCCTATGAGGACAAGCCCCGAGCCTCCGTTGTACTAGTTCAATCCCTAATTGCATCTTGGATATCCTCAATTGATTATTACTTGACCCGAATCTACCCTAAAAATCCAATAACGAATTTTGGCTATAACAACTACCCCCCAATTCCATGTGAAATCGGAGATGAAGTATGGAATTTCTAATCTTCAAAGTGCCAAAAATCTTTGTAACCCTGTCTCCTTCAGGGCGCGCCTTCATGTTCTTTCCACATCCGACCTCTAAGCCTATATGAGCGAACCCGACATAGGAAACAAGAGACATTATGCACAAGTATAAACCTCTCTTATACACCACAGCTTATGACGAAGTATAATCTCCTAACAATGATTTGGAGATCAACCCAAGTCTTCCACTTCTCCCATAACACAAAAATTTAAGTCTTTCATCCCAAAATTGCTCTCCTTTGGGCGTGCGCTAGACGGTAGGCGCGTCCTCCTTCAAGAATTCCATTAATAGACTAACACAATAATATGCACATTAGAGATTCACCTTAAACCATCAACATTGTAGGGTGCGCCTTGAGAGGGAGGCGCGTCTATAGCCCAAGTAAGATCACCGGCCTTCAAGTAATAAAAAACCCTTGGAGGCAGGGATGACGTGTCATGACGATGAAGGTAATCTTTCCACCAGCCACACAATTTCTAACACAAAGGCAATTTTTTCAGCAATCACCGTGTAACTCTACTCATATTGCTTGTTTATCTTCACTTTCCCAAAATAAACTGGATTCTGTTTGTAAAATTCGTAATCTGACTTCTAGGCCTGTTTCTGAACTTCTCCAGTTAGAATCTTGATTTTGGACTACTTTTGGATTGTAGAAAATCTTGTTATCTTTGTAGGGGCTGTAAGACCGTCTGATTCTGATGTCTAGAACTCCAATTATGGCCCAAACAGCAATGTATGCGCGTGTAGATCAATAAATCCGAATTTCCTTGTATTTTATGTCCAAATAACTCTAATTCCTTCCAAGTTTAGGAATTCTCTATTTCCCTTCTTACCAATCTTGTTATACTTGTATATTCTTCATATTGTCCCATGTCAAGGCATACTAGGAAAAAACACATCAAACGGTGCTGATGGGATCTCATTCTTCGGAGGGCGCGCCCTAAATGGGCTAATATGTTTTCTTCTTTAATTTAACCAATAGAAAAACAATTTGACAGGACATCTGTCTTTCAAGGAACAGTTGCAGAAAACACTTTTCAACCTTGTATGTATGAGGGTGCGCCCTGATGATAAGGCGCATCCACAAGCTTCAACTTTTTCTTTAAGGCTTTGGGAGTATGTCTTCCATGCCACTGAGTTCACTTCTTCCATTTCAGGGAGAATCTATGCTTCTGTCTTCTTGACCCATTGAAGATAATGAGGACGTGTCCTCTAAAAATGTGCCTCCTGATGATGAACAAGATATCACTTCTCTTCCCAAGTATCAGGGAAATTAATCTTCTGGGACCGATGTTGTTCCTGAAACGCCTTTGGACGATGTTGCTAAAACAAGTGATACTACGGATGAAAACATCTCCACTTCTCTTGCTGATGACACTCAGGACGCGTCCTGAGGCTTGATATGACCTTTATTCCTTTTGCTAAGTCTTCTGAACATTATTGAGCTGCAGGTCCTCACTTCTAAGCCTTGTAAGTTGTATTTGATTTGTCTGTGCTTTCGGTAACTCCATGGGATATGTTTCCCGGAATTATATTCTCTTGTTGCATTATCTTGCTTGTCATACTTGCATTTCAACTAGGAAGAGTTTCGTATTTTATCATCTAACTGAGGGCGCGTCGTCCTATAGGACGCGTCACCCTAGAGGGCACGCCCTATATAAACAAACCATCTCGAAAGTTTTCAAAATTTCATCACCTCAACTAGAACTAGGGAAAGTGTATATGAACTACACCCCTAAACTAGGAGGTAATTAATTTACCTTGTAGGCTATTATTCAGTCATTTCCCGTCTTCAATCAACTATTAGTAGAATGGTGAACCAAAGCATCACTTTGTTGAAACTACTCCATCAAGCGCTTACATGACTATTCTGGGGTCTCACCCTCAAAATTTTCATTAAAACTTTAGGGGGCACTCTCCGGTCACAAAATACTTCGAATCTTGACCCACGAAAGGGGCATCTCAATATGAGGCATCTCTGGAAGAGGCATCCTATGAAGGGCATCTCAATAAGAGGCATCTCCCAAGGAGGCATCCGTTGGAGGGGAATATTAATCACTACTATCTTTTATATAATTTATCGTGTAAAAGGCCTTCACCAGACTAGCCTAGGGCCGCACCTCAGCGCCTTTATCCGGCGAAGGGGCACACAAAAGGCGTCAATTGTATCTTCAAACATCGTTTCATGAAGAAGCATCCCCGTAAGGATACTCTGTTATTCATAGGAAGGATCGGGAGATGCATTAGTACTACCCCCCAGTGTCGTGAGAGCGCGCCCTCTTGCGTAGGGCGGCCTATATGGACGAGGGCAATGTCGAAGTCCCTTCTAATCTTCTAATCCATTTGAAAATAGCATTCTTCTGTGGAGGGGCTCACTCATGACCTTGGGGCCGCATCCTGCTGATCAGGGGGCGCATCCTAAGATCCATGGGGCCTCTACTCCAAATATTCTTCTTCTTGCTGCAACCTGTGGGATTGCACAATCATGCTTAAAGTCGAAGCCTTGGCATATGAGGCTGATACACTTGTGGCGCGCCTTAAAGGGCATGTCTTCTATTATTGAGGATGTGACGACGCGTTCTCTGAAGATAAAAGTCTTGTCTTTTCGGAGGGGCTCACTCATGTCCATGGGGCCTCGACCTGTAGGTAGGGGGCACTCACTGTGGACCAGGGGGCCGCTCTCCTATGTCATCCATTGAATTATCACGTGAAAGGGCTCACTCATATCCATGGGGCCTCGACTTGTAATTAGGGGGCTCTTACTATGGAATACGGGGCCTCTGCTTCCAATAGCTTCCTTTCCTCTAAAATTCAAGTAATGAATTCTTCACGCGGAGGGGCTCGCTCATGTCCACGGGGCCTCAACCTATAATTCTTTCAAGAATCAGGGGGCGCACTATGTGAATCATGGGGCCGCTCTCCGATATTATCAATTGAGTTGTCACATGAGGGAGCTCACTCACGATCATGGGGCCTCAACCTGTAACCAGGGGGCACTCTCTTTGGATCACGGGGCCTTGCCTCCCTATTACCTTCCTCTAAAAATCGCTGGAGTTCATGTTGAGCAGTAACTCTTTTTCCTGAGGGCACGCCACGGAGGAAGGACGCGTCCTGAAAGACCAGGAAGCCGTACAAGTCAATCAGCTCTCCATGTACTCATTGGAATTTGTCTGAACATAGGAGTAGTTTCGGAGTGCGCGCTATGAAGGAAGGACACACTTGAGAGACGATAAAGGGGCTCAAGTATTGGAGCTTGTCTGGTCATTTCTTCATTAGAATTGTTTATAGACATTTCTCCATTGGACGCGTCCTCGGGGAGAAACGATCCTTGGGACCTTAGACATGCTGAGAAGGCATCTTTGAAGTAGAGGACGTGTCCTTTCAGGTTGGGACGTATAGCTTGATAATTCTTGAGATATTCTTCAAAGTAGGAATTTTTCACCTGTCAAAAAACTCAATAATCGAAAATTTCACAAAGTACCTGGAGGACGCGTCCTAGAGGCATGGACGTGAGCAACCACCGAATCATCATAGAAGTTGTTGGAACCATCTGATCCTCGAGCATCACCCTTAGGGCACGCCCTAAGAGTTATTGGGGATTTTCCTTCATCTTCTTCCTGCAACAACTCAAGGAACAAGGAGCAAAACCAAAACTAGTTAGGTGTTACCTTGAGGGCGCGTCCAGAAGATGATGACGTGCTCCCGATAGTTGCGCCTTCTTTTTAGGATCTTGCTCGGAATCACCCCCCAGTATACATGAAAACTGTCACCTTCAAGTATACATGGAAATATCCTTCGCCATCTTTGGATCTTCCTCCTTGCCGCCAGCATGAAGTAGTACCCATGGCCATCCTCCAAATCTTGGCAGACCTTCTTCTAAGAACTTTCATCATGATGAGATATCTCTTCCTCCTAAGATTATGATCTTGATCAGCACCCCTCCTTCTAGCGCCAATTTGTTAACGGAGGAATTTGGTATTAACAAAGTTTGAGGTTTATCGCCGAAATCAAGATCTATGACGGTGGTTCTTCGCCGGAAAGTCGCCAGAGTGTGGTGGTTGTGATGAATTGGGGGCTGAGATTGTAAGGGTTTCTTGGTGGTGGCTCGCTGAGCTCTTCTCTTCCAACCCCTTACAATGTGCCTACGTACCCCGTATTTATAGGGGATCAAGCCCAACGTAGTTCTTGGAGAGAAAGTTACCTCCATGGGCTTGGTCTCTGATTTCCAAAGCCCATAAGAAGTCTTCCACCGCCTTCCATAATTAGACTCTGACTCGCTTTAGGAATGTCTGACGATGAGGCCTAGTCACAAAGGCCCAAGGCTCGTCTATGACATCAGGACTTCACGAATAAGGAAACTTCCCCCGTCGAGGACTAGTCTCATCCGTTACCAACTATTTCCTTAATTCATAGACGCATGTATAGCCATGACTTACCCCAAATGCCAGACGCATCCTTGTCCCCCGAATGAGAAGCACCCACCAGATTGCAGGACAAGTGATCCCAAGCGTTTGGGTGCAAAGTGCAGGATTACTCCAAAGTTCCCCAATGAGGACGCGCCCATTGAGTACAGGAACAGAGCTCCCAAAGCACACACCAAGGTTCACCCCACATCCCCAATGAGGACGCGCCCATTGAATACAGGAGGATGCCTTCAATCATCAGGCATACCCCTGGAGGCCTTCAATCATCAGGCATACCCCTGGAGGCCTTCAACAACGAACATCCCCCTCCTAGGGAACATCCTAGGAGGGAATTCTTCAATATCTTGCATTTATCAAGCCAATAGAGCCATCCTTCACCATCAAGTAGCTATTTCAAACCAAGAGGACGCGCCCTCAAGGGGTGGATGGCCTAAAGGGGCGCACCCTTACCCATATGAGGGCAAGCCCTAAGTCTTCCATATACTAATCCCATGTCAGTCTAGTTGTTATTCTCTGTCAAGTCATTCATTCATGTCAAGTTGTCAGTCCACACCAAGAGGACGCGTCCTCAAGGGTTGGACGACCAGAGGGCGCGCCTTCACCCCTATGAGGACAAGCCCCGAGCCTCCGTTGTACTAGTTCAATCCCTAATTGCATCTTGGATATCCTCAATTGATTATTACTTGACCCGAATCTACCCTAAAAATCCAATAACGAATTTTGGCTATAACAATGTCAACTCTCTTGCCTTTCTTATCTTCATCAAGCTTGATTGCAGTAGACATTGGAGTTTTTGCAGGGGATGAATCTTCTAAACCATATTTCTTTAAAAGATTTTTGACATACTTTGATTGATTTATGAAGATGCCATCCTCCCTTTGATTTACTTGCAGGCCTAAGAAGTAGGTTAGCTCTTCCATCATACTCATCTCATACTTGCTTTGCATCAACTTGGAGAACCTTTGACAGAGTTTTTCATTTGAAGAGCCAAAGATGATATCATCCACATAGATTTGGACTAGAATGATATCATTACCATGCTTCTTGAAGAATAGAGTTTTGTCTATTGTCCCTCTTGTGAATTGATGCTCAAGAAGAAATTGAGAAACAGTTTCATACCAAGCTCTAGGTGCCTGTTTGAGACCATAGAGTGCCTTAAGCAATCTGTACACAACGTCTGGAAATTCTTCATTCTCAAAGCCAGGAGGTTGGGATACATATACTTCTTCAGCAAGATCACCATTGAGAAAAGCACTTTTCACATCCATTTGATACACCTTGAAATCTGAATGAGCTGCAAAGGCCAAAAAGATTCTGATGGCCTCCAGTCTAGCTACAGGTGCAAATGTCTCATCATAGTCAATGCCTTCTTGTTGACAGCATCCTTTAGCAACCAACCTTGCTTTGTTTCTCACAACCACACCTTCTTCATCCATTTTGTTCCTGAACACCCATTTGGTTTCAATGACATTCTTATCTTCAGGAGGTGGTACTAATTCCCAAACTTTGTTTTTCTCAAATTGATTCAACTCTTCTTGCATGGCAACAATCCAGTCAGAATTCTTCAAAGCTTCTTCAATTACTTTAGGTTCTTCCTATGACAGAAAGCAGCTATACAGACATGTATTCATTGTAGCTCTTCTTGTTCTAACACCCTCACTAGGATCACCAATGATTTGTTCCCTAGTGTGGGCTCTGTCCCATTTCCTTGTATGACCCTGTTCATTTCCTTGACTTGATTCAGGATCATTTTGATTACCAACATTGGAATTTTCTTCTTCTCCCCCCGTGTTAGTGTTCCCTTGCACAGGTGTTTGAGGTTGATTATCAAATTCATTTCCTTTATCTCGTGGAACAGTTAGAACATGTGTCTCATCTTCACTTTCAGAATCCTCAAGATAACCTTGATTCTCAAATCTCAATGGCACACTGTCTTGATCACTTGTTTTAAGTCCAGGAGTCTTCTTGTCATCAAAGGTAACATCCATGCTTTCCATGACTTTGTGTTGCTCAGGTACAAATACTCTGTATGCTGTCCTTTCCAGAGAGTATCCAATAAAGATACCTTCAAATGCCTTAGCATCAAATTTTCCAACATGCTCAGATGTATATTTCATCACAAAACACTTGCTTCCAAAAACATAAAGATGCTTGAAGGATGCTCTTTTTCCAGTCATCAAGGAGTAAGAAGTTTTTCCAGACTTCTTATTGATTAATGTTCTATTTTGCACATAGCATGCTGTGTTAACAGCATCAGCCCAAAAGCTAGTAGGTAGCTTTGCATCCAACAACATTGTTCTTGTAGCTTCAATGAGAGTTCTATTCTTTCTTTCAACCACTCCATTTTGTTGTGGAGTTCTAGGAGCTGAGAATTGTTGAGAAATTCCTTTATCTTTGCAGAACTCATACAATGTTGAATTTCTGAACTCAGTTCCATTATCACTTCTCAAAGTAACCACAGAGGAACCAGTTCTTTGTGCTTCTCTATCAACTCTCTTGATATGCTCTATAATTACTTGAGGAGCTTCATCCTTGGAAAACAGGAATTCCACCCAAGTGTATCTTGAATAATCATCAACCATGACTAGAGCATATTTCTTCTTGGAAAGGGACATGACATTTACAGGGGCAAATAGGTCCATGTGAATTAACTGCAGAGGCTTTGAGTTTGAGTTATGTAATTTATTCTTGTGACTTGACCTTTTTATTTTTCCTCTTTGACATGCTTCACATGCTCCATCTTGAACAAATTCCAAAGCAGGCATGTCTCTGATGAGTTCTCTCTTAGACAGAGAATTCATTGCCTTAACATTCAAGTGAGACAGTTTCTTGTGCCACAGCCAGAATTCTTCATTGGTGGCTTTAGTGTAGAAACAACAAATTTCTCCCTTGTCTGCAGCCTTTAGATTAGCTACAAACAAGCTTCCTTTCTTCACACCAGTCAAAACAACTTCACCACTTCCTCTTTTAGAGATTAGACATTGATCTTCAACAAATTCCACTTTGAAACCCCTGTTGGTGAATTGTCCAATGCTCAAGAGGTTGTGCTTCAGTCCTTCAACAAATGCTATATCTTCAATAATAATATTTCCAGATTTAACACTACCATATCCCATTGTATAACCAATGTTGTAATTTCCAAAGGTTACTGATGGGCCAGCCTTCTCCTCAAAATGTGATAGTAGGGCTATATCACCAGTCATGTGACTTGAGCATCCACTGTCCAAGATCCATATTACTCTTTTATTCCTGTTACCCTGCATTCACAAAATGACTAAGTTGTTTTTGGTACCCACACTTGGTAGGGTCCAGTTGATGTAGAAACATTTTTGTAATTGATTCTTCTATCATAATCAGTATTCTTCACAGTAGGAGACTTCACTGTGTTTGAAGCTTTAGAGTTGACACTCTTAGGCTCACATGAAGTCTTTACCCTTTCAACCTTGATTGGGGTTCCTGTCCTGTGAGTGTGCATATGTGTGTGTGATTCACATGATTGTGCAGAGTCAAGTTTTTGCTTTAAAGATAAGCAATTAGCAATCACAGTCACATAGCATGTCATGCAGTTAGATTTACCACAGAAAGAATCATGGATATTATTCATGCCACCAGAATGGTTGCTCAGGTTATCAACTTCATTACTAACAGGTTTATTACACTTATGAGTCAAATGATTAACAAACAAGCATTTTTGACATTGTTTCCTAGGAGCATTTGGCACATAAGAATAACTGTTACCCTTATTGACACCTACCTTACCATTCATGTTCTGTTTCTTTTTCTTAACAACTTCTTTATTAACCTTATGACTCTTGACAAGATTATCTTTGGTTTCTTTCTAATTTATAGATTTGGGAGAGGAAGAAGTGTCTTTAGCAACCTCATCTTCTTCAAGTAATTGCTGTTTGATGACCATTAAATCTTCATCAAACTCAACAACACTCTTTTTAAAGATGGGCTTTTTGACACCAGACAAAATAGTTGGAGCATTTTTGTTTATAAAAGATTCTTTTCCTTTGCCCTTGGCCTTCTTCCTCCCCTTGTCATTCTCATAATCAAAACCGATTCCAACCTTATTATCTTCAGTGTGTTCCTTGTGATAGGTTTGAACAAGCTCAGAGGAGTTTCTATAGCTTCTTATCTTTAATTCATTTTCAGCAATTTGTTCCCTAAGAGCTATTTCTATTTGTTCAGCACAAACTACTTTATTCTTAAGATACTCAACCTCCTTTTTCAAACCATCAAGGTTCACAACCATTAACTCAAGTTCCTCATTCTTTTCTGTAAGCTCAAGATTTTTAGCAGTTAGCCTATCAATTTCTTCATTTGCAACCAACATGCTAGTATGAATATTAAACATCTCAGTACTCATGTCTTCAACAGTTTGCTTGTATTGAGAGGGAGTCATATCAAGAGAAGTAAGAATAGGTACCTGATTTGAAGAATCACCATCATCAGAAAAGGCCATCAAGGCATAGTTTGAATACTCCTGTTCTTCTTCTTCATCAGAATCATCCCAACATTTTCCCTCTACAATAAAAGCTTTACCCTGCTGTTTCTTGACTAGAGCTTCATACTTAGCTTCAAGCTCTAAGTATGCTTTGTCCTTTTTGACCTGTTTGGGCTTCTTGCACTCTGTAGCAAAGTGCCCAAGTTCATTGTAGTTATAGCACCTTATCTTGGACCTATCCACACTCCCAGTCTTGTAACCTCCTTTTGCAGCACCAGCATTTCCTTTTCCTTTACTGAAGGTGTTTGAGCCACTTGATCCACCAGCACCACCAGCATTAAACCTGGACTTGAATGGATGCTTCCTTTTGAACCTTATGTTAGGATACCTCCTAGCCATATAAGCAAAAGATTTGTTTTCCATTTTATCCAGTTCATCTATGCTGTAGAAATCATCTTCCTCAGGAAGATCATAGATAACTTGAGACTCATCACCAGTATCTTCGACTTCCAGCTCTTCAATATTGACTTGATTGACTTTCAGAGTTTCCATTCTTTGACCTAAGTTGTCAGCTATAATGGCACAAGAGGTGTTGGCCATCATACCTTGCTTTGCTTGAATGGACCTCTTCTGAAACAATTCCAGTTCATATGTTTTCAAAACACCATACAATACATCAAAACCAATCTTGGTTAGATCCATTTCCTTGAGAGAAGAGATCCTTGGCTCCAAGTAATCTGGTAGAGTCAATAAGAACTTTATGTTAATCTCTTTTGTTTCATAGTGTTTGTCATAGAGTTTGAGCTCATTTATTAGCTTGTTGAACCTTTCAAATACTTCTGTGATTCCTTCCTTTGGCTGAACCATGAAGGCTTCATACTGAGAAACCAGAATCTTTTTCTTGTTCTTTCTCACTTCTGGAGTTCCTTCACATAGCACTTCTATGAGATCCCACATCTTCTTTGCACTACTACAATGAGCAACAGTGTCATACATGGTGAAATCCATAGATTCACAGATAACGAGTTGGAGATTTCCATCTAGTGCCACTTTCTCCTTTTCAGGCTCAGTGTATTTGGAAGGATCTTTAGGCTCATAATGCATTGGTATCTTTTCAGTACCAACAGTTGTTTCAGCAATCTCAATCATTGGAATGAAGGGACCATGTTTTAAAATGTCTAAATACATGGGGTTTGAAGCTTTGATGAACAACAACATCTTATTCTTCCATAGATTGTAGTGTTCCTTGTTAAAGGCATGAATCTTGATACTCCTTAGTTTCTGTGAACTCATTCTTGATCTTTTTCTGTTTGTATATCAACAACCTGATCTGATACCACTTGTTAAAGATGAATATCACTAGAAAACTAGACAGAGGGGGGGGGGTGAATGGATAGTTTGATTGTTTTTCGCTTTCTTGAAACTAAATGTTGTGTTTGATTGTGTAGTATGAAAATGCAGAATTGAAATAAACAGAACACACACAATCACTTTAATCTACTTTATATAAAAGTAAATCAAATACTACAGCTGCCAAAATTTCACAAGTGAAATTCTGGCTTCTAAACAAGAACAGTGTTTTCTTGTTTTCTTACAGAGAAAAGAGTGCTTGAATAAATCTATGTGTGTCTCTCTTACTACTAACTATAGGGTGTGCACCATATATATATAACCTATACAATCTGGTGCACACTCTTATTTACACAGCTACCCCTTGACTGTAACTCCAACTTGTTTTTCCATAAGAGGTTAACTGTGTCAGGAAGGACCACTTGCTTTCTGTAGTCCTTTCCCGTATCTGTAGCTACTTGTCTCTATTCTTTCTCTCCAAGTTTTGCTGTAGATTTGCCATCTGTCTTTGGACCACCTAACCGTAACAGATGCTTCAGTATTTGTCTCCTTTGAACTTTGATTCTGTACCTTGATTTGTCTTGTTATAAACGGCTAAGTGTTGACATCGTGAACTCCAGCATATTCCTGATCCTTTGACTTGTCGACATAGAGCATTCTTGACTTTGCTATATGAGGACTTTGCTATATGAGTATTTCAGGAGTATGCGATATAGCTTATTTCTGACTTCACGATATAGCCTTTAAAGACTTCACGATATAGCCTTTTTTGAGGACTTCACGATCTAGTACATTCTGACTTTGCGATCTCAACACTTCACGACATGCGCCTTGAGGACTTCACGAAATAATTCATTTTGGACTATGCGATCTCAGTACTTCACGACATGGATATTTTGGACTTCACGACATAGCTCATTCTGACTTCACGATATATGGACTTAGATAAATTTCTGCAACTTATTTCTTCAAGGCCTTATTCACTTCAATCCTACTGCATGAACAAATTGAACTTCTACCAGGATAATTATTCCATGGCCTATATGCATTCTAGGTGCAAGAAACTTACTAAGCTCATTATAAACTTGAGCATACAAAATAAAGCTAAGTACATGAAAACAAGACAAGTACAATGGAGACCTATACTATATCCCAGTGATAAACTTCACTAGGTCATGTAGAGTTACATAGTCACAATGTGTAGGCTTGTTAATAGTGGTGTTCAGACATGCCTTGAGCCTAACATATAATACATCATCAAAATCACGAGACTTTCATAAACCTCTCATTTTCCAAAAATATCACGGACAATTCTATTTAATAAAATAAAATAATAACATTATAATTACTAACTAGCGTAAAAGCCCGTGCGAGGCACGGGACTGTTTCTATATTGAAAAAATAAATTTGCACCAATATGTACACATATCAAAATAATTTTGTAAATATGGTAAATGATAGTATTTTGAATTTATATTATATATGCATAGTATTTATATATATATATATATATATATATATTTTAATTGAATAAGATTTCATAAAATTTGAATAAATTTCTATAAGATAAAGATCAAATGATTGTTTTTATTCTTCAAAATATTAGTTTAGTTTTGAATGTCGTGACGTGAATTTTATCAAATTTAAAAATTCAAGATAATTTAAATGGTTATTTTATCAGAATTCTCCGTATATAAAATGAATGTATGTAAACTCATGTATTGTTAATAAAATAACAGTATATTTGTAATATAATATTGGTCACAAATGCACGAATATACTTTAAATACATCATAAAATTTCTTACTTTAATTTATTGTATAAGACATATGAAAAGTAATATAATTTTAATGAAATAAAAGTATATTTATAAAATATAAAATTGGTCATTCATGTAAGACTATACAGTGAACACATTATAAAATCTTTTTATTTTATATAAAAGTCAATATTGAAGTTGTCTTACTCTTTCCTTCATATGTACATAAATGTACCCTTTTAAACTCAATTGTATATGTTTAGTCTAGTATTATTTATAAAATATCTAAGATCGTAGTTTAAAAATTACATAAATTGAAAAATTTTATATATGTAATTTAGAATCATTTTTTAACACAACCATAAAATTTTATCCCATGCGATTTTAATATTTGAATTATGTTTGATCTTATATGAATCATAATATACCTAAATAATTTAACATCTGTGTAGAGTAATTATTAATTAATTTAATATTCTTTTTGTCTAGAATCATTTGTATTTATATGTATAATATATGTTTTAACGTTGGCGATTAACCTCTAGACGATGACTAATCAATCCGAATTTGTTAAAATCGGATCGGAAAATCAATTTTTATAGAAATCGATCTAGAAATCATATAATTTGGATTAACTGGGCACAAATTGGTTTAATCGGTCGAAAATTGGCTTACGAACCGATTAAACCGAAAAAAAATCAACTCAGCCCCTTTTACGACCAACCAAGCCGACAAAGAAAACCCGATACTTAATTAGGTCTAAAAAATTTCAAACCGATTTTAATGATTGCATATCAGTTTTATATATTTCGGCCGACCCAACCCAATCCTATTTAAATTACAAATTTTGTTCTATAATTTATATATATATATATATATAATATGTAACAGTATATTATATAATACAATATATCATCTTATTTATAGATGTGTACATAACTAAAATTATTATGTTAATAAAAAAAAAATATGAGCACTAAAATCATAAGTTATACATATTTTAGCTTTACTTCAATTTTTGAAATGAGGACAATGTGTAATATTTATTTTTTATAAAAAATATTTAACACATTCAAACCAACCCAACTCGGCGCAAACTTAAGGACGATAAGTATGGTTGGGTCATGAATTAATTTTTTGTGAGTTGAATTAAAAAATTTCAAACTTATTTAATTAGACTGGGTTGCAAAAATGCTTCCACTACGCCATATATGGGCAATATCTACGCTTTTTTCAGTGTTTCAAGCAAAAGTGTAACCATATATGTCTTAAGAATGGTATAAGCCTACACCTTTATTCAGTGTTAGCATGACTACAAATCAGTGTTACCGTAGACCTCATCCAGTATCTATGCTAACACCAAAGTCCGTGTAGTCGTTGCTCTAAAAAAAAGTGTTACCAACTAATGTGAAAAAATAGGCGGGCTCAAGAATTGGTCCAAGCGGGACAATTTTTGTCCTGAAAATTTCAAGTAGAACACTCAATTATTTTCACACTCTCTCTCACTCTCAACTCTCTCTCATTCTCTCTCACTCTCAACTCTCTCTCAGCGCTCAACTCTCTCTCACTCTATCTTCTTCAATTCTCTTTCTCTCTTCACAAAAAATTAGGGCTTTTCAGTAACATGCTCCACGGGTTCAATTAGAAGAAATTAGGGTTCAAGCACAATATTCTACGGGTCTTCTTAGGATCTTCAGAAGAAATTAGGGCTTGTTCGATTTTGGGTTCAATCTTCTTCAACTCTCTACGCTCTCTTCACAAAAAATTAGGCTTTTCAGGTCTTTTTCTTACTAACACTTCTTGTTCTTAATTGTTTTGATTACATTCTTTATTGTTATTTTTATTTAATTTCACTTTATTTAATTTACTGTTAGTTGTGTGTGTATGTATTTCACCATGTATGATTTTACACATGTACATAAATTATAAGAGGTTTTGTTTATGGTCAAACAGGTCATTGTCGCTTATAAGAAAGATCAAAGTCCTAATAAGTATCAAAGTCCTATAAGTTGAATTTGTCGGTTGGTGCTTATCGAACCGAGGTTTGTTTACTTGTTTCTCCATCATTGTAAATGGTTCATCAATATATGTATTTTACCTGGATATTCAACTCATGGTTATTTATAGGAAGAAAAACCTCTTCTTCTTAATGTGGTGAAGTGCTTGTAAATGCTAAGTAAGTTTTTTTATTGAAAGTTGAATGATGGACATATTATAGGTGATCTGATTATCTTTGTGTTGATTATTTCTGTTTATTTGTGATTCAGGTCTCGAATAAAAGAGTATCTTCCCATTGTTGGACTGGTAGACTTTAACAAATTGAGTGCTAAGCTTATTTTCGGTGCTGATAGGTAATCGAATGAATTATATTTTACAGTTTTATGATCTCTTCGCTTTGTTGTTGGTACTTGGTAAGTTGATGGTACTTAATATAAGTGAAATTGGTGCATATTTACTTTGTGTTAGTTATGTTAATAAATTAGTAAAGCATCAGTTATTCGAAGGTATAAAGCAACATGCATCTCTAATTTAAATCAATTGAAGTGATTATAGAAAATGCATCTTTGATAGTAATAATACTTAAAATAATCATATCCAAGTTCTTATTTGAACCTTTTCTTTGCAGGAAAAAAGGAGGAACAATGTCTAATTGACTACAAATACATACTTATCATCTTAAAATCTATGTTTTGTGCTAAAGAAACAAGAGAGTGCTCATTAGAAATTACATACATTACATTTCTAGTATTTGATATTAAACATGCCCCCGTCTTTCGATAGAATTCACAGTGCACCGTAGGAAAGTTTTTAACTAGTAACTGTATTTCGACAGGAGTCACAGGCCACAGTTAAATTCATTTTTTTTAATTGGATTTACCTAATTTGTACTATTGCCGTCATATTACTTACGTTCTATATTGATGCTAATGTTGCTTACTTCTGGACCAGTCCCGCCATTCAAGAGAACAGAGTCACTAGTGTCCAGTGCTTATCTGGTGCTGGCTCACTGAGAGTTGGGGGGGAATTCCTGGCTAGACATTATCATGAAGTAAGTAAATCATGTACTTAATAGCTTCCCTCTGTTTGTAATTAGCGCACACGGGATTTTGGTCTGGTTTATATTTTGTTCTGCCAGCGTATAATATATATCCCACAGCCAACTTGGGGAAACCATCCAAAAATATTCACTTTAGCAGGCTTATCAGTGAAGACATACCGGTACTATAATCCAGAAACACGTGGACTGGACTTTGAAGGTATGAGCCCCTCTTAGTAACATTAATATGCTATATCAATAAAAAATTACTTTGATAAAAACCCGAGAATTGGGTTTTTGATGTTCTGGTTCTGAATTACTTTTTAAATTTCTTTTTTTATAACAAGCTAGTACTTTTTTGGCTTATCTGTTATCCAGGGTTTTGCTAGTGGTAGCCTTGATGTCGATGCACAGTCTGTTCGCATCTCTGTTGCAGATGGTGGTGAATACCTTGCAGCTCAGAGTTATGCTAAAAATATGGGACTTTATGGGGAACACGTTGGTGCCCTGAGCATTGTAAGTCTGTAGGCATCTAGAGAAACAAAATGTAGCGCTTTCAACGTTGTCTATTTTAGAAGCACACTCTTATGTGCATCAAAGAACAGTTCACTTAACTAAAGTAGATTTGCTAACTTATTTATGTACCTTGCAATTAATGGAAATCACCTTGTTGTTTGTGTTATGTAGGACATTTTGGATTCATTTTAAGATTTATAATGTGATTCTACCACACACTCCATCTAATATCCTAGTCTGGGAAGTAGCTATATTGTTTGTATGGAAAATATTTCTTGTAGCTTATTACTTTGTGAATGGATCTGACAGATAGTTATTGTTACAGGTTTTCAAGACTGTAGATGCGGAAAGCAAAGTTGAGAGCCAGCTGAAACTAGTTATTAGGCCTATGTATTCCAGTCCACCTCTTCATGGTGCATCTATTGTGGCTGCCATTCTCAAAGACAGGTATTTCTGTTAAAATATTGATCCTTTGTGCCTGATGGCACCACACAGCCATACTGTTCAAGCAATAAAAGCTACATCACTATTATGAGTAAACAAATATATCATAATTTTTTTAGTTTAAAAATTCAATTTCCGTTTGAAATTGGAACTAATGTACACCTTTTATTGTGGAGATGCTATTACCCAATCTTATTGAGTATTTAAAGTTTAAGTTTAGGCATTTAATATCTAGTAGGCATTTAAGTTGAAGGTTTAATTTTTGTCAATAATCTGCATGCTGACCTCTATAATGAATGGACACTGGAGCTGAAAGCAATGGCTGACCGAATCATCAGCATGCTTCAGGAACTATTTGATGCTTTACAAGCAAAAGGCAAGGCGACACTCCGACATATTTATGAAAAAAATCTATTTAATGTTTGGTTTCGTTCCGCAGTTGGTATTTCGTATTTCCCCTGATAATATGAACATTTTTTCCGTGGTTTATTAGTGGGCTATTATCACTTCGAACTGAGGATTGCTTACTGTATGCGTTCAGTGTGGCAGGAATTGTGCTCTCTGTTGTAGCTTATGACTATCAAGTAACAACAATCAGCTATTTTCTGTCAAATTTTCAGCTGTTAAGTTTTTAGCACTTGGTCTTCATCTCTTACTTGGTAATCGTATGTGCAGGAAATTGGAGTTTTAGTGACACTTTTCTGCTTGTTTCATGCCTGCGTTGGCCTGATTTTACATTCACTTGCAAGATTGAGAACTTTGTAAAACCCTCTCTCCCCTACCACGTCTTTTATACTATAGCACCTCTTACAAAGTGGATATCATATGTGTTTTTTTAATCCTTTCATCTAAGTAGCTCTTCATATGACCTAACTGTTTGAAACAGGTATGTGCCAAATGAATTGCGCGGAGGAATGATGAGCTTGTCTCTAGTTCCTGTCAGTGCAGCAATCCTATTTTTCTTGATGCATGTATTTGTCTAGCTAATAACAATAAGTTGTACTTCTAGGTCACAGAGATGTTACTAACCAGTATACATTATATTTGTTAATGTCAGCCTTTCCTTGGACCATTTTAAGTTTCATTAGTTTGTAGTATGAACCTGCATATTCCGTGGCATAAAATTCATGTGTGCTGTTATATTCCATGACTAGACATGGAAGCCACAAAAGTTGACCAAATTCATTCTAACAGATGTATATGCTCTGTAAGTAGTTCGGATGTTGGTGCCGAAGCTTTGGGTGTAGTTAGGAATTAGGATGTTCATAGTGAAGCCACAGTTACTTTATATTTGTTAGTACATAATCATGTTGCATGTTGTTGTCACATACGGAACTTAACTACTATCCCAAAAATGCCGCAGGGAGGTTACTATCGCAACATTGAGAATTCAACAATTATAGCATTTGCTGCTCTTGGTCTATTCTCTGCAGCTGGTAGCATGTATCTACTAAAGTAGTGGGGCAAGCAACTCCATAATGACTGGCGCAAGATGTGATTAGCCTGTAACTTTAGAACTTGATATTCTTTGCCTACCATAGAGGCTCTTTGGGATAGAATCGTGGAACAAAGATGCGTGAATCTTATGATAGCTGAACTCGGCGTTCGAGGATATTTTTTGCTCGGAAGAATGAAATCGACAATTTTGATTAATGCTTGTCAGCAATGTATATGGAGGTGAACTAAACAAATGGAAATGAGTTTCTAGATGACTTCAAGAGTGAGAAAGGAATATTATTTTCAGGATAATGGGTTGTCACCAGTTAGGTAAAATAACTTTAAAATGTTAATCCCCTTTTATGAGTTCATACACATTTTTCTTTAGAAACTATGTGACGTTATACTTTGTTTCCTCTTTGATTTGCTTTGATTTGCTTGATTTGTTAAGGATAAAGTTATAAGTATTAAATGCACATTTCTCTCATATTTTTTATTGTATTTTGTGTCTCAATCAAATGCACTATTCTTTTTTTATAGGTTGATGTTGAGAAAGTTCTACAAAATGAAGGTGTTGAGGCTGCTAATAAGTTGGTTCATGGAGGCAAGGAACACGACATTTTATTTGCTGTTACTTAGCTTCTAAGCGCTACTTTATTATGTTATCTTTTGATGGTATTTAAGTTAGCTTTTGGATGGTTGGCATAGTTAATTTGGATGGTTGTTGGTTTTTGTAGTAAATTTGGATGGTTGGCTGTATTGGAATGATTTGTTAACAGCCTTGTGTAATTTGGATGGTTGTTTTTGTTTTGGGATGTTTGACAATATTTTTATTGGGAAGCTCTATATTTCAATATCATATGTTCCATTTTTGCATTTAAAGTGTTGGCAAAAGTATAATAAAGTGTAGGCAAAATATATAATTGTTAAAGATAAAAGTGTAGCCATAGTGATAAAGTTGTTGCCAAAAATATCAAAGTGTTTCACAGTATTATGTTACAGTAGTACTAAACAGGTGTAGGCATAGGTCTACAGCTATACTTTTAATGGTGTTACCATATTGATAATTGTGTTGGTATAGGTCTACAGCAACAAGTTTCAAGTTGTAGCCACAGAAAACAAAAGTGTTAGCATAGGGGTCTATAGCTAGACAATATACTCGTGTCACCAGAAACCAAAAAAGTGTTAGCATAGACCCCTATGGTAGCGGCCGTTTTAGTAACACCCTCAAATTTGGTCAAAGTGTAACCATATCCTTTTTTTTGTTTTAGCCACACTTTTTGGGCTATAAGCACACTTTTTTAGGCGTAGCTATTGCTCATATATCGCGTAGTGTTCCAACCCCCGACAACCTGACCCATGAACACCCCTAACTATGATTCCCATTTTTTATAGTCCCTTGTATAATTCTAAAATATAAAAGTTACGTATAATATGTTACTTATTTTAGATCAAATTTTGATATTATATTTATCAATACTTGAATAATTCGTATAAAGCTAATAAGTGACATAGTATTGTATAAAAATATAAACCGTATAACAATTAACATTTAATCAAAAAAATTAAGGGTGAAATAATAAAATTTGTAAAGAAATACATAATTACCCCGTCCGTCCCCCTCAATTCTTTACATTGGGGAACGGAGGCTCGACACGCATTTTAAGACTCCTTTAATATATACTTCGATAAATTATTTTAAATTTTTTCTTCTTCTGAATAAAATTATAATGTTTAAATTTTTATTTAGAAAAAGAAAGTTTTAAAAATAAGTTGTAGAGCTATACTTTATAGGAGCCTTAAAATGCGTGCCAAGCAGTGTAAAAAAACTGTAAAGAAATGAGGGGGACGGAGGGAGTATATATTAAAACTACGAAAACTTAAAAAAATGGAGCTATATAAATAATATAAACTAACATTTTTTTATTAAAAATTTGAATAATCATGTTGTATAAATAATATAAAACAACATATTATTTACTCAAAAGTTGAAATAATAAAAAATAATATGATGAGAGAATATACTTTATCTAATAATAATTTTAAAATAAACTCAAAACTCAATGTAGCACACTCGATTATGACATGAAACTGTTACGAGGAGGCCAACATTTCGATTTTCGATATTTACACACAAATTTGATCTTTTCTATCTTCAGTAATAAATGGGTGACATGTTTGTAATTTTAAAAATACAAGGGTAAAGTTGTAATTTCATGAACACTTTTTGGGCTCTTTTTGCCTTTGATGATCTTTTAATATATAGAAGTAGATTTTAAAAAAAAAAATTGGTTATGTATGTAAAATTATACATTTAGACTGTCTTGCTCTTTTTTTCCATGAATATATATTTTTTCATATTTATATAATTTTAAATTCAGCTATCTATTTTGAGTTTATTATTCATTACGCACATTATCTAACAGCCTAGTTTAGAAATTAAGTAAATTAAAACATATTTTATATTATAATGTAGAATTAATTTTTAACTCAACTTTAAATTTATATATCTAAAAATTATATGATGCAATTATATCCACACATAAATGAAATATTTATCTTTCTTAAAATATTATCCTATTATTATCCAATAATCTAATATATACATTGAGACGAATTTTAACAAATTCATATTTTCCCCATTTGAATTTGGTTACATTTATGAATAATTTAGAATTTTTTTTATAAGAAATATAAACCAACAATATCTTTAATCAAAAAGTAAAGTAAAAAAAAGAAATAAGATTATAAGGGAACCTGTAGCTTATCTAATAAGATTTTTTAAGATAACTCAAAAATTGATTTAGCCAATGGTTATGATACTATATTTGTAATTGGAAGGTTTGTGTTCGAATTCTAAAATTAACAAAATTTCATATAAATTTTGCATAAACTATAGAGGAGTAACATTTTTGTAATTATATGATAAATAAGGGAAAAGCTGTCATTCCACTGCCAAAGTGTATATTATTTTTCATAACTAAAATTTCTACATTTTTTTATTTTTCCTAACTAAAACCTCTTATTTTCTAAAATTATCACGGGCAGTTCTATTTAATAAAAAATAATATTATAATTACTAATAACTAACCGATTAGCTTTTTTTGCCAAAGTGTATATTCTTTTTATATTTTCTAACTCATATGTCTCATAAGTAAAACCTCAAAAAATATACACGGGCTATTCTATTTAATAGCATAAAATACTAATATTATAAATACTAATAATTAACCGATTACCATTATTAACGAAATCTTATATATTTTTTTATATTTTCCAACTAAAATTTCTCTTTTTCTAAAATTATCAGAGACGACATATATATAATAATCAGTTACCTCGAATGCGACACTAAACGCTGAAAATTATACAAGGACAGTTCTATAAATTATTAAATCATGTCGAGTCAAATAAATATTAATTATAATTTTTTAACAATTTAATATAGAAAATGAATGCATAAATAAATCATCAAAATATAAAAGCAAATAAAACAACATATTAAAATTATTATTTATAATATTAATTAAAAAAATATAAATAAAGATAAAATTTCGTTAATTTTATTAAAGACAATACATTGAAAGTTTTTGTAGTCTGGTCCTCCAAAATTTTGGTCACTCAATTCATAGCCGTTAGTTATTTCTGATCAAATCGATGAGAATCGTTAGATGAAATATTAAAATTATTATATAGAATATATATTTTCTATTTTTTCTAACTAAAACATCTCATTTTCCAAAAAAAAAGACATCTCATTTTCCAAAAATATCGCAGAGAGTTTCATTTAATAAAATAATATAATAAAGTTATAATTGTTAATAACTAAGCCATTACCTTTTTTAGCCAAAGTAAATATTCTTTTTTATATTTTCAAACTAAAATTTCTACTTTTCTATTTTTCTTAACGAAAACCTCGCATTTCCCAAAAATATCACAGACACTTCTGTTTAATAAAATAAAATAATAACAATAAAATTGTTATGGATTAAAAAATGTACTTGTATATTAATTGCTAGGATTTATGAGCTTTCGAGCTTTAATGGCTACACTTGTGTTTCGAGACTAAATCGGTCCTCACAAGATGCCTACGTATCTCAATTAATGCTGAGAATCAAGCCAAAGACGTAGTTCTGATTGTAGGATCAGGTCCTTTATATAGGCGTCTGGAGCCTAGTATTTATGGTATGTTTAGGAGTCTTAGCAAATAAGTCTCCTTTTTGATATTGGATAAACATTGTATTTCTTGCAGGATAAGTCTTTTCCTTGTAGATAAAGGCTATGACTCATTATTTCTTTTTGATTGGGATTCTGGATCCTTCTTTGACGAATTTACCATATTTTGGACTTCTTTCCTGAGCTGTATATTTCCCTTATTTATTAATTACGAATTTAATAAATAATCAGGGTTTTGGGCCTTGCTTATTGGGCCGTATTCTTGGACCATTCTAGGTATAATTAACGTATCATTAATTATATTTCTAGAATTACTTTTCTGTCCATATCAAAAATAAAATAATAATATTATAATTACTAATAACTAACCGATTAGCTTTTTTTTGCCAAAGTGTATATATTTTTTTGTATTTTTAACTAACATGTCTCGTAACTAAAATCTCAAAAATATCACGGACTATTTTATTTAGTAGCATAAAATATTAATATTATAAATAGTAATAATTAACTGATTACCTTTATTAACCAAATAGTATATTTTTTATATATTTTCTAACTAAAATTTCTCGTGCCTTAGATTCATATGACTGCAGTAATAAATTACGGAAGGCTTGTGTCTGCCTTAGATTCATATGACTGCAGTAATAAATTTCATGATGTAGATATGATTAGAGATTATAATAAGATGTATAGGGTAAAGGCCCCTTTAAAACTTGTTCCTGCCGGTCCCGGTGACCGTTCATGTCACTGGCGATCAAATGCTTTATGCATTTATAAAGATTCCATAGTGGCTGGCCTTAGGTTCCCCTTTAATGAGTTTATGCCTAGGCTTTTGGCCGATGTTCAAATAAACCCCAGCCAATTACCCCCAAATGCTTGGAGGATAATCCAATGTTTTATGGTTTTATGCCTTCGAAATAATCTTCCACTTTCTGTACCTTTGTTTAGAAAGATTTTTCAATTCAAGAATAGTTCTGCCAACAACTTGGGTTGGGTATACATTAGCCATAGGGTTGGCTTCCCTTTTATCTTCCACCCAAAGTCTATCCCAGATAATAACCCTAGGTGGAAGAACGAGTTTATGTACCTTATCTGGGAAGGTGGGGACTGGGGAACCCTGTTCCGTAAATCTTTTGGGAGAGTTTCAGATGGTAGTCCCAACAACATTGACTTGAATGAGGAGGAATCTCATGCCTACTCAGTTCTAATCAAGGATAATGGGACTACCGTGGCTTGGGAGCTACTGGACGAGTTTGTCCTCAAGTCTGTCCATCTCTCGACTGTTTCTGATAAGGGTACTTTTACTTATCCCTTTTCTTTATGTTTATTTTCCTGTTTTTCAGAAAATTTCTTCTAACCATTCTTTGGTTTATGTTTTAACAGCTGCGACCTTTATAAACAAGACTAATGAGCCCAAGGATGTGGAGACATCCAGGATGAAGAGGGCTAGGCTTGGAGATGATCCAAGGGGGAAGCCTAGTGTTCCCAACTTTTTGATCCCTTCCCAGATCACTGTGGATGAGGCAGACATTCCTATGTCTACCAAGTCTTCAGTGTGGCGCCCCAACTGGGGTATTAGGAAGAGGGACACCATTACTGGGGTGTCCAAACATGCTGTGGATTGGTCATACCATTCCCTTACTCCTTGTGATTACAAGGATTTCGTTGCCGATTCCACCCTCGAGGGTGTTGAGCACTTAGGAGCTCAAGCTATTGCTGCGGTAATTTTCTTTACCTTAGCTATTCTTTTTCTTTGAAGTTTTTACTTTTGCTTTTCTAACTTTTATTTTTTGGCAGACCAATGCCAACTTCCAGGGGGCATTGTTCCAAGCCAAGGCTTGGCGTACATCTTCTGAGGCCAACCGGGTAAAGCTGGAGAGGTCTGAAGAGGAGGTGAAGTCTCTTAAGGAGACTCTTGCTAGGAGGGAGAAGGAGCTTGCTGACGCTCAAGCTGATCTTGTTGAGCTGAGGAAGAGCAAGGATGATGGCATCGACGAGTACCTTGACTCTCAGGAGTACAAGGACTTGATCGAGAAGCATGACGAGATTCTTTTCCCAGTCCAACATACATCAGGATGGGAGGATGCTGTTCAGGCTATCTTGGCCAAGCATCCCGGAGTTTTTGATGCCGCAGATTTTCCAGCTCCTCATCCTCCTACTCCCTTAGAGCGCATGCTGGCTGGAGTGGATGATTTAGAGGAAGATGAGAGGATTATAGATCCTTTGCAGTCATCACCCCTTGGTGACACATCTGTTGATGACCCTGACACTAACGAGCATTCTTCTGGCTCTAGCTCAGGGGAGGAGACAGATACTGAAGACAAGGGGGGTGATGCATAGTTTGTAGTTTATTTATGGCCATTCATGGCTTGTATTTCTTTTTTATGTATTTCCAGCCTTCGGGCTTAACTTAAACTCTTTGCAAGTTTAGTTTTATTTGTATTTTGTGGCCATTCATGGCTTGTATTGTTTTCTTGCTTCTTGACTTTGCATGTTTAGTTAGCATTTGGTACATATCTATCAGTATGTGATGCATTCAAAACATGGTGAAGAACATAATAATATGAAATTCATAACTTTGAGAATGGGTTCAACCCTTACATAATACCCAAGTTTAAAAACTTGGGTTGGTTTTATCAAACCTTATTTCTAGTAGTGAGTCCACCTAGGAAACACCTTAAACATAATAAACTTTCAAATTGGAGGCATGCCAAGTCCTTGGCACCTCATGCCCTTCAAGGGTTTCTAGTTTGTACGAGCCTCGACCAAATACGTTCTTGACGCGATATGGTCCTTCCCAATTTGGGGCCAACTTGCCTTTTTGTCCAACTCCGGATGCCTCAATCTTTCGGAGGACTAAATCTCCTTGTCGAAAGAATCTCTCTTTAACCCTTAGGTTGTAATAGAAAGATGCTCGTTTCTGATGCTGAACTATCTTGGCATTTGCCTCATCTCTAACTTCATCAATCATATCTAAGGCCAGCCTCAAGCCTTCCTCATTTGTTTCTGGCTCATAAGCCTCAACTCTTGGAGACGTGTGAGTAATCTCCACTGGAACCACTGCCTCTGCCCCATATGCCAACAGAAAGGGGGTAGCTCCAGTGGTGACTTTGTAAGTAGTTCGATATGCCCATAGTATGGGGAGAAATTCGTCTACCCAAGTGTTTCTGGAGCGTTCAACTCTTTTCTTCAGTCCATCTAGGATAATTCGATTTGCAACCTCAGCTTGCCCATTTGCTTGAGGATGGGCAACAGAAGTGAAGCGCAACTTGATATCGTTCTCATCACAATACTTTTTGAACTCATCATTGTTAAACTGAGTTCCATTGTCCGTGACCAGGATTCGTGGAATTCCATATCTGCATATCACATTTTCCCAGAAGAAATGCATCACTTGCTTGGTGGTTATCTTGGCTAAAGGTTTAGCCTCAATCCACTTGGTGAAGTAGTCGATTGCTACTATCAAGAACTTCCTTTGAGCACTTGCCATTGGAAATGGTCCAAATATATCCATTCCCCACATGGCGAAAGGGATAGGTGAGTTAATGGATGTCAACATCTCTGGTGGTTGCCTAACCACGGGTGCATGTTTCTGGCACCGTTCACATTTCTTCACATAGCTTTTAGCATCAGCAATGATGCTTGGCCAGTAGAAACCTAGACGAGTGATTTTATGGGCAAGGGCTCTGCCCCCCAAGTGCTGCCCACAAATTCCTTCATGTACTTCCCTTAGGGCCAATTCTTTCTCTTGGGGTCTCAAGCATTTCAGATAAGGAATGATGAAAGACTTTTTGTATAGGATTCCCTCAATCAGGGTATACCTTAGTGCTCTCACATATAACTTTCGTGCTTCTGAAGTGTCGTTGGGTAGCCACCCAGTTTCCAGTGAGCTTTGATGGGATCCATCCAACAACTACCAACATCAATGGGTGCTACCAACTTTCCGTTGATGCTCGGGGTCTTCAAGACTTGGAAGTATACACTCCCTGCATAGTTTTCAATTTCAGAAGAGGCAAACTTAGACAAGGCATCGGCCTTCACGTTCTCTTCCCTTGGAATGTGTTCCACATAACACTCATCAAACTGAGTCATGATGGCCTTGACAAGTTTTAGGTACTTGGCCATGACTTCATCTTTGGCTTCAAATTCCCCATTTACTTGGGAAACCACTAGCCTCGAGTCTCCACATACTTTCAGAGTTTTAACTCTCAAGGCCCCAGTTAGCCCTAAGCCAGCTATCAGGGCTTCGTACTCAGCCTCGTTGTTTGTCGTTGGGAAGTCAAGTTTTAGTGCGTACTCTATGAAAAATCCATCAGGACTTTGTAGCACTAAACCTGCTCCACTTGATTTTGTTTTTGATGCTCCATCAAAATAGAGCACCCAATATTCTTTGAACTCCATCTCTTCATCTTCCTTGTCTTCCACTATTACTTCCTGCCCCCTGACTTCTTGGTTGTCAATGGTGCATTCAACCATGAATTCAACGAGTGCTTGAGCTTTTATGGCCGTTCGAGGCTTATACTTGATGTCAAATTCTCCCAATTCAATGGCCCATTTGATCAACCTTCCACTAACTTGAGGGCTATGCAAGATGTTTCTTAGAGGTTGATTAGTCAAGACATCTATCTTGTGAGCCTGGAAGTATGGGCGTAGCTTTCTTGAGGCCATTATCAAGGCTAAGGCAAACTTCTCAATTGTTGAGTAGTTTATTTCTGCCCCATGTAGAGTCTTGCTCACATAGTAGATGGGTTTCTGAACCTTCAATTCTTCCTTTACCAAAACGGCTCCAAGGGCTGTGTTAGAAACAGCCAAGTACAAATAGAGAATTTCCCCTGGATTTGGCTTTGCCAATAGTGGTGCCTCAGTCATGTATTTCTTCAGGACCTCAAAGGCCTCTTGGCTTTCAGTTGTCCATTCAAAGTTTTTCACATTCTTGAGTGCTTTGAAGAAAGGTAAGCACTTCTCTCCTGACTTGGAGATGAATCTTCCCAATGCTGCCACTCTTCCCGTTAGTTTCTAGACATCCTTGACAGTCCGTGGTGGTTCCATGTCTAGAATTGCTTTGATTTTGTCGGGATTAGCCTCGATTCCTCTCTTGGAAACCATCAGCCCTAAGAACTTTCCCGAGCCTACACCAAAGGCACACTTAGCTGGATTCAACATCATCTTGTGGTGCCTCAGCACTTCGAATGCCTCTCGGAGGTGCTCTATGTGATAGGCCTTATCGAGGCTCTTGACTAGCATGTCATCTACGTAGACCTCCATGGTTTTTCCAATTAGGTGTCCAAAAATTTTGTTCACCAATCTTTTGTATGTTGCCCCTGCATTCTTAAGGCCAAATTCCATGACTAGATAACAGAAAACACCAAAGTCAGTGATGAATGATACCTTGGAGATGTCATCCTTGTGCATTTTAATTTGGTTGTATCCACTGAAGTCATCCATGAAGCTGAGCATCTCGTGTCCAGCTGCAGCATCTATTAATGCATCAATCCTTGGTAACGGAAAACAATCCTTAGGACATGCATCATTCAAGTCAGTGAAGTCCACACACATCCTCCATTTTCCATTGGCTTTTTTGACCATCACGGGGTTAGCCAACCATTCTGGGAATTGGATCTCTTCAATGAACCCGACCTCTAGAAGCTTTTCAACTTCTTGCTTAATGGCCTCTTGCCTTTCTGGAGCAAAATTTCTCTTCTTTTGTTTCACCGTCTTTCTTTCAGGATCCACATTCAACTTGTGAGTTATCAATTGGGGATCAATCCCTAGCATGTCAGCCGTTGTCCAAGCAAAAATGTCATTATTCTCTTGAAGAAAAGATATGAGCTTGCTTTTCAATGACTCAGGTAGTAATGCTCCAACATAAGTCACCTTCTCCGGTTCACCAGGGACTAAGGGAATTGGGATTAAATCCTCAGCTGGTTTCCCTCTTCGGTCCTCATTGTCATTGATATCAATGTCTTCAATTGGGAGAACCTGCCCCCGATTCTATCAGGCCTTAGCGCGGCTACATAACAACTTCTAGCCATCTTTTGGTCTCCCCGTTCTTCACCAATTCCATTCCTCGTTGGGAACTTGATTTTCAGATGATAGGATGAGGCGACAGCCTTGAACGCATAAAGACCAGTCCTTCCTAGGATTGCATTGTAGGTCGAAGTTGCCTTTATAACTATGAAGTTCAACATCTGAGTAGACGTATTCGACCCTTGCCCTATTGTCATTGGGAGTTGGATAGTGCCTTCCACCTTTGACTCCACTCCATTGAATCCATATATGGGCATATTCGAGGGTGTCAACTGAGAGTCAGTATAGCCCATTTTGATAAAAGCATCATGGAACAAGATGTCCACTGAAGCTCCATTGTCGACCAAAACTCTCTTGGTTTCAGAATTTCCTATCACAGGAACGATGACTAAGGGATCATCGTGGGGAAACTTCACTCCCTCCAGGTCTGAATCATCAAAACTTATTGATACTTCTGTTCGGGCACGTTTCGGTGCTTCTCCAACCACAGTCATTACTTCTCGAGCATAAGCCTTCCTTGAGTTTCGGGAGGACCCAGCAGCAGTTGGTCCTCCGAATATCATGTTGATTACTGGCCCTCGGTGCTTGGGGTTTCGATCTTGATCGTTGTCCCTTCTGTCATAATCCTTCCTTTCATAGTTCCCCCTTTGACTCCCTTGGCTTCCATCCTTGGTGAACTTACTGAGTTTTCCTCTTCATATCAGAGATCCGATCTCATCTTTCAATTGCCTACAATCGTCGGTGTCGTGACCGACTTCTTTGTGGAACCTACAGAATTGGTTTTGGTTCCGTTTGGACTTGTCAGCCCTCATTGGCTTCGGCCATTTGAGATCTCCCTCCTTAGCTATTTCCATCAGAATTTGACTCTTGGGTGTGTTCAATCTTGCATACTCCGTGAATTTTGGCCCAAAATTGTTCCTCTTGGGTGGAGAATCAGAATCCTTTGATGTTCTAGGAAACTTTTCCTTGACATCATATTCCTGTGTTTCTTTTCTCTTTTTTTGATTTCCATTGCCACCAGTAGTGGGTTCGTGCTTTCTCATACTCTCTTCAGCCTTGATGTACTTTCCAGCCCTATCTTGGAGCTTCAACATGCTCTCGGGTGGATGTTTTGCCAATGATCTTTTGAAGTGATCATCAGTGGTTCCTTGTTGCAGATCTATCATAGCCACTTTGTCCTCCAAGTCCGGGACTTTCAGAGCCTCCCGGGTGAATCGATTGATATAGTCCCTTAAGGCTTCGTTCTTTCCTTGTTGGATTGCCATGAGTGATGCAGAGCTTTTCTCATGCACTCTTCCACTAACGAATTGATTGATGAAAGCTTTGCTTAGTTCCTTGAAAGACCCAATAGAGTTGGGAGGAAGACGGCTATACAATCGTTGGGCCATGTCTGCCAAAGTTTGCCAAGTTTTGTGGAAACGCCCTACACTTGACCGCATCGTTGGTTGGCTGCAACAGCAGTGCGTTGGAGAAGGTTCTTACATGATTTGCGGGATCCCCCGTTCCATCATAAGCCTTGATCGTCGGCATCTTAAACTTCCTGGATATGGTAGCTTTCATGATGTTTTGAGTGAATGGGGGTGTAGGATCATCAGGATCTCCTAGGGGCAACAAAATACTAGGATCACCCATCGGGGCTTCAGCCCTATTGGTTCTTCTTGGTGTTGGGTCCAATTTAATCACAGGGACTCATTGAGTTCTTGCCGCTTCCTCTTTGGCCAGTAGTTTCTTGAGCCTTGCAGCCTCGGCTTCAAGGGACGCAAGTTTTTCCTTGGTAGTTTCCCGATTTATTTGAGAAGAACGCCTTCTTCTTGGGGCAACATCCCTTTCTTCTCCAGTTGAATCATTTTCATCCTCGGTATACGGCCCCGAGTAATCCCGAATCAAAGGGGTCCTTCGAGTTTGAGTTTGTAGAGTTTGGGGTCTCAGACCTTGTATATAAGGAGGAACGTATGCCTCGTGGTAAGTGGAATTGAGACCACTACCGCCCGCCATGGGTCGAGGGGGCATGCCATAGCCCGGCATCCCCAAAGTTTGATTTGCGTATTGGGGGAGATCAATAGTATGGAGTTGAAGGCCGCTTGGTGCATTCATGAGCAGTGGGGAGGTAGTAATCGGCTGCTGGTGAACGGTCTCTTGTGGATTAGATCCATGAATGACCATCTACGGGGGATTCGTCCCTTCAGCCGAAATTGGGATCTCCGGTCCTTGAGTATTGGTGGGGATATTCACCCCTTCAGTGCCAGTAGTTGGCGGTGGTTGATTTCCGTGAGTATCAGCCTCGGAGGTGATAGGAAGCTCCTCAGAAACTGGAGTATCTCGAGTTGTTCTTCGTGTGTTTGCCATGGTTGATGTTGTGTTCCCACAGACGGCGCCAAATGTTATGGATTAAAAAACGTACTTGTATATTAATTGCTAGGATTTATGAGCTTCCGAGCTTTAATGGATGCACTTGTGTTTCGAGACTAAATCGGTCCTCACAAGATGCCTACGTATCTCAATTAATGCTGAGAATCAAGCCAAAGACGTAGTTCTGATTGTAGGATCAGGTCCTTTATATAGGCGTCTGGAGCCTAGTATTTATGGTATGTTTAGGAGTCTTAGCAAATAAGTCTCCTTTTTGATATTGGATAAACATTGTATTTCTTGCAGGATAAGTCTTTTCCTTGTAGATAAAGGCTATGACTCATTATTTCTTTTTGATTGGGATTCTGGATCCTTCTTTGACGAATTTACCATATTTTGGACTTCTTTCCTGAGCTGTATATTTCCCTTATTTATTAATTACGAATTTAATAAATAATCAGGGTTTTGGGCCTTGCTTATTGGGCCGTATTCTTGGACCATTCTAGGTATAATTAACGTATCATTAATTATATTTCTAGAATTACTTTTCTGTCCATATCAAAAATAAAATAATAATATTATAATTACTAATAACTAACCGATTAGCTTTTTTTTGCCAAAGTGTATATATTTTTTTGTATTTTTAACTAACATGTCTCGTAACTAAAATCTCAAAAATATCACGGACTATTTTATTTAGTAGCATAAAATATTAATATTATAAATAGTAATAATTAACTGATTACCTTTATTAACCAAATAGTATATTTTTTATATATTTTCTAACTAAAATTTCTCGTTTTCAAAAATTATCACAGATGACATATATATAATTATCAATTACCTCGAATGTGACACTAAATACTAAAAATTAAACAAGGACAATGCTATAAATTAAAAAATCATGTCGAGTCAAATAAATATTCATTATAATTTTATTTAACAATTTAATATAGAAAATGAATGCATAAATTAATCATCAAAATATAAAAGCAAACAAGACAACAAATTAAAATTATTATTTATAATATTAATTTTAAAAAAATAAATAAAGATTAAATTTCGTCAAATTCCCTCTCATTTCTTTACACTTTCCTCCCTCTCATTTCTTTACATACCAAACAAAAATAGTAGTATTTTATAATATAAAATCTAATCATATTCACTACTTTCCTCCACTAGTCCGGAGTACTTTTTTTTTCTTTAATATATAACAGATCAACTTTATCCTATATATAACTAACAAAAAATTAAATTAAAAAATTAAAAATTAAGTAAGAAAATATTTAAAAGTAACACTTGCAAAAGAAAGTTTTATTAGTAGTTTGGTTATTCGTTCTTTAATTTGTTCATTCAATAGTTAACATATTTATATAAAACAAATTAACTATGCTTATTTGAACACATCTATTAAACCTATTTATTTGGGTGATGTTATAAGTGGATATACTTGGGCTTATTTATTTGTACATCTCTAAAGATATTTATTTAAGCATAATTATTACATATCAATTAAAATAATATACTATATTATTTTTAATTAGTATAATATATTATAATTAATTATCACAAATTACTCTAATTAGTTTAAAAGTAGGCCTAATTATTTGAAAAACTTATTTAAATAGTCATACTTATTTTGAAAGGTTATTTATTATTTTTAACATGTCTTACTATTATAATTATAAATTGCAATAAAAATATATTTAGAGACTTACTTAATTTTTTAACAAATTTCTTTAATATCCAACTAATAAAAATATTATACACAAACACAAATAATAAATTAATAACTATCCGTGCATCTCAGGGTTATAGGCTAGTACTATACAAACAAGCATATCTAAATAAAATTATACGTACAAAATCTAAACTTTAATTCAATTAGATTTCTATGTACATTGTTCCATTATAGTGAAGAAAAAGATCCAGTTGCTGATAAGCTGTTTCATAAGAAATAGGATCAAACATTTTCTCACTTATTCTCTTTTATTAAGATTAAAATCACAAAACTTTGGTACAAAATATAGCAGTTTATAAGAGAGGCAAGTGAGTACTGCCATTATTTATTTAGAGGGACATGCTCATACATGCATGCATGTCTGAATCTTATTACACATAAACCGCTACACAAGCACAACTCAATTACTGATTTTGAAAATTGATTTGGTACTTGGCTTGCTTGTTGTTCCACAAGACTCCCCAGTGCCTCTCGAACTCTTCACTGTCTCTCTTGTTCTCATCAAACAAATTGAAAATATAAGTCTCAATACGTTTTTGAGGCCTTTTTGGAGTTCCATTGTTGAGTACATGGCTAACCAGCCTATTGTTGTGAGTTGATGCATTTTCAATGGAAGCTGCATCTCCACCGGCAGTTGGCCATCCAACTTCAGACACGACAACGTCCAAAGTTGATCCACCGCACTTCTCTAGTGCAGAGTGTACACTGTCTACCATGGCGTCAAAAACATTTGTGTAGCCAAGTGGTCCGTCTTGTACAATTGCATCGGACCGCTGAAAAGTAGCATATTCAAGTCGTGGATGTTGCCCGCCTTTACCAGATGCCTCCAACTCTAAAGGAATGTCTGCCTTGTTGTGCACATAGCTAAAATAAGGGTGAAGGTTTACCAGTAAAGGTACATTGTTGTTGTTAACCAAGAAACGGATAATGGGGTTGATGAATTGACTGACTTCAGGCCTAAATTGACCCTGTGATGGTGGATAAGATTGGCTAAGAATCTCGGATTGATCAATGGCAGTGGTGACTCTCATTTTGTTTTGTAGTCCACACGCGGAAATTGCATTCTGAATGTTTTGCATGGCCGGGAGGACAAACTGTGCGAACTGGGAGGTCTGGTCATGTTGTGGTGTTATTCCATTTCCAACAACAATGAACCTGAAGTTTACGCCTTGATAGTTTTGGACATTATTCTGAACCCACTGATTAGCATTGTTTTGGGAAGAGGCAACTGATTGAAGCTGTTCGTTGGGGACACCAAGCACAACTTCAATTCCAGTGTTTTTAAGGGACTGCAAAGCATTTTGGTCGGGGCCATAAAGTCTCAACCTTCGAATTCCAGCAGATTGTACAAGAGAGACAGCTTCCTGGGATGATGGTTGATTGTCAGCAAATGTTCCATGACAGATACCTACTGGTTGTGCTTGTTGTCCTTGCTGACCTTCTTGCCCTTGCTGACCTTGTTGTCCTTGTTGGCTTTGTTGTTGTCCTTGCTGACCTTGTTGTCCTTGTTGTTGTCCTTGTTGCCCTTGCTGGCCTTGTTGCCCTTGTTGTCCTGGTTGCTGTGCTTGTCCTTGCTGGTTTCCTTGTTGATGCCCTTGTTGTTGTCCTTGCTGTTGCTGCCCTTGTTGTCCTTGCTGTTGTTCTTGTTGGTTTCCTGGTTGTTGTCCTTGTTGGCCTTGTTGTCCTTGTTGGTTTCCTTGTTGCCCTTGTTGCCCTTGCTGACCCTGTTGCCCTTGCTGGCCTTGTTGTTGCCCTTGTTGTTGGCTTTGTTGTTGCCCTTGCTGACCTTGTTGTCCTTGTTGTTGCCCTTGCTGGCCTGCTTGTTGTCCTTGTTGGTTTTCTGGTTGTTGAGCTTGTCCTTGCTGGTTTCCTGGTTGCCCTTGTTGTTGTCCTTGTTGTTGCTGTCCTTGTTGACCTTGTTGTTGTCCTTGTTGTTGCCCTTGTTGGCCCTGTTGTCCTTGCTGACCTTGTTGTTGCCCTTGTTGGCCCTGTTGTTGCTGACCTTGTTGTTGTCCTTGTTGGTTTCCTGATTGTTGTCCTTGCTGACCCTGTTGATTTCCGGGTTGCTGGTTACAGCCCTGTTGACCAGCCTGTTGTCCACATGGCTGCTGGTCTTGTTGGACTCCAGGTTGTTGACCTTGTTGTTGGTCACCTGGTTGCTGGTTACAACCCTGTTGGCCAGCTTGTTGTCCACATGGTTGTTGGACTCCAGGTTGTTGACCTTGTTGCTGGTCACTGGGCTGCTGGTTATCTACTTGTTGCTCATTCAATAGACGGGAACCTGTAGTATTGATCAAATATACAAACAATCGTCCATGTTAGTGAATATGAAAAGACTGAACAAATATTCAAGCTAGTAACCCGTTCTAGTAAGTTATTATGATATAAAAACACACGTGCATGGATAAAAGCAACAATAATATAAACAGTGATATATGTATACCTGAAGTAATCTGCAGGAAACCTGCGCAGAGCAGGGAAAGCAGAAAAACTAAAAGAGGGATCCTGGAACGCATTTTGATTCGAAAACCAATCACTATAACCAAGAGGATGTTTTATATATATTAGAGAACTGCTACTTTCTTCGTCGATGGAGATCTGCATACAACATTGAGTCCTATTTATAGTGTTCAGGAAAATGTACCTGGCCAGTTTTACGGACGAAGCAGCTTGGCATGCAAAGATGGACAGATGGCTTACATGCAGGCGTGTTTGTTAAGAGTTAAGTAACGTGTTACAGTTTGTTTACTACGTGGCTAGCTTAGTTTAGCAGTAATCATTTCTGTTCTAGAGAAGGTGATGGTTTTGAGTTATGATAATCACTAATGCGCCGTACGCACCAAAAGCCGATCAAATGATACTCTTGGCTTGAATTGAAATTTTCTAAATTTAGAAAATATGTGGCGAACTGGCAGGTTTCCAACAAGTGAAGCATATCTTAACATGAAGATAAGCATGAAGGCTGAAGCATAAGTTAACAAGTGAAGATAAACATGCTTTTTCCTTTTTCACGAACATAAGCATTCCTTTCTCTTCTTTAAATTTTAATAGAAAAGTACAAGGCAAAATCTGGTGTAGTAAATAAAATTACTGTACCGTTTATACAATTGCGTTACCTACTGTAATTTTAGACTTATTATTTACTGTTAATAAAAAATCTGAAGTGTCTGTAATTGACTAAGAAGTAAGACAAAGGTAATTTCCATATACTTGAATAGTGTAGCAAGGGGAAAAGCAAGTTAAGAGCTGGTTGAGAGTCAGTGAAGTTTGTTTCCTCTTTGATTTCTATACAATTCTTCAAAAATGCCATGGAGATCCTGAAAACCAATTAGTCAAATTGTGGCCGCATTAACAATATTCAGCTTTGAACAATAAACGAGATATGAGAGAAAATTTGTTATAGACGTGTAACTGTTGCATACATATGCTAAGAGATCAAAAACTTTCTACTCTTTTAGCATTAGCTATTTTGCCAACATCAACTTTCCACTCTTCTAGCATTAGCTATTTTTCCAACATCAATAACGACCGAAACCCTTTTTAATGTTATTTTTTTATACTAAATTTGGTTACATCTTTTTATTTGATTTCACCCCTAAATCTTATCTCACATAAAAGTAAAGTTTTCTGCCTAATGTCATATCTCACGTAGAACTAACTACAAGAAAAACGGCCATTTCCTACCATTTAAAACATACCAAAAAAAATTGGTTGGAAATGACTGAGCATTTCCAACCAACAAAGAAATTGGTTGGAAATGGTGTCTGTGGGTCCCAAGTTTTGTACACGCAAGCATCAATTCCTACCAATTTTTGGTCGGAAATCAATTCCTACCAGATTTAGTTGGTTTTGGTCACAATTTGACTTTTCAACGACCCCACATTCCACATCATTATCCCTCACGTATTTTAAATTAATAAACAATTTCTGGGGAAAAAAATAACGAAATTTTGTCAGGGTCATTTCCTACTAGATTTTGGTAGGTTTTGATGGTAAATCAAAACCTACCAAAACTGGTAGGAAATGAATGTGATGATACCCCACCTTCCACGTAAGTAGCCTCGTCAACAAAAACTACCAGCAACCTATTCCTACCAACTTTGGTAGGAAAGTAAAACCTACCAAAATCGGTAGGTTTTAGTTGCATTTTAATAATGAAAGGACCCCACCTTCCACGTCACAGTCCCTCACATTTTTTGATTAATAAACAATTTCTTAAAATATAAATATTATTATTTTTCCAGGTGTGTTTCCTACCAATATTGGTAGGAAAAGACCCGAATGCAAAATTTTAACTTTTTCTGGGTCCCCGCTTCCATGTCATCGGCCGTGGCTGTTTATTATTGGTCCAATAATTAAGTACATTTCCTACCAAAATTGGTAGGAAAAAGAAGCAGGATGCAAATTTCGGCCCCCACCACCTTTTTGCTTTTGTAATGTGTGGTCCAATTGATGAAACTACCAATGCACCAAATGAAGACGCCTTTCAAGAAAATGTATCAAATGCATCTTCTTCGTCTTTTTTCATTGACTTTGCTCAATATGATCCCATTCAAATTGTTCGAACTCATGATGTTGATGAAGAAGAGGAAGAATATGATGAGGATGAAGAAGTAGAAGAAGAAGAAGAGGAAGAAAATGAGGGAGACGAGGCAAGAGAAGGAGAAGAAGATGGTGAAGAAACCGACGGTTTTGAAGATATTGATTGATATGTAATTCTAAATTTGAATATTGATTGATATGTAATTGTTTTAAATTTGAAGATATTGATTTTATTTGTACTAGTAATTCAAATTATGATGGTGAATTTTCTACATTTTCGTATTTATAATTGCTAGATAATTTTGATGGTGAATTTTACAATTTTTCATATTTACAATTTTGTTGGTAGGAAATGGTTGGTAGGAAATGATAGTTTACAAAGTTTCTGACATAAAACCTACCAATAATGGTAGGAAATCTTTGAAAGAATTTATTCTAAAAATAACCTACCAATATTGGTAGGAAAAAGGCCGAACAGAAAAAATTACAAATTTCTCATTTTTCAAAATAAAAAAATTATAATAATTATTTCATTTAAAAAAACACTGATATTTATTTTTTCACATTTTTTTGAATATTAGGAAAAAAGTCCAATATTTCTTTTTATATTTATAATTTTATTAAAATTATATAAAATGAGGTTGTATGTAATATATAATTATTTTGTGAGTTATGAAACAAAGTCAATAGTTGGCAAAGTGGTTTGGTGGTTGTTCAATTTCGGAGAGGTGAGGGGGTCGAATCCGTATAGCCCCAAAATTTTGGTCAGTTTCCGCCAAAAATTTCGTGAAAAAGTTGAATTTACCGCTCACATCAAAACCTACCAATATTGGTAGGTTTTGATTAGTTGAAAAAATTAAAAAAAAAACAAAATTAGGGTATGAATATTAAATAGGTTGGTGTTGATCGATTATCATGTTTTTGTTGATCAAACTCTACAGGCGTAACCATCTATTCATATTAGAAGTATAGAGCAAAAATTAGTTGATTTGGACTTACATTCTTATGTTTTTATGTTATTCGGGAGAATATAATTATAACAAAAAAAAAAAGAATAATATCAATATTTATGAATAAATTATAACTTTCTCATGAAATATTGTTTTTTTAGTGTGTGGAAGCACGTAAAAAAATTTGGACAAAAAATAATTTGTAAAAAATCAAAATCGTTTAGAAAACGAAAGAGCGTCAGTGACCAAAGTTTAAGTTAGGGTTTTTACTTGAGATTTAGGGATAGTTTAGGGTTAGACAATTTGAATTTAAAAAAAAATATTTTCAACAATCCAACCGTACGGATGATTAAATAGTTTGATTTTAAACGTGTACGTCAAATATTACATTTTTTTAATTTAAGGTCCTATTTTTTTATAATAGATCTATCCATCAAATTCTTTTTTCCTACTGATATTGGTAGGAAATGGGGAAAAAAGTTGTTTGTCGTTTTCCTAGAGGGTTATTTCCAACCAACTTTGGTGGTAAATAGGCACATAAATGGTAGGAAAAAGGCCGAACATAAATGGTAGGTTTTGATGTCTTAATAAAATAATTAAAAAAAACAAAATTAGGGGAGAATGTGTTTTTATTATTTTTTTGTTATTGGTTATCATGTTTTTTGTTAATCAAACTCGACGGACATAAAGATCTACTCATTTTAGTAGTGGAGGATAAAAATTAGTTGATTTAAACTTACATTCTTATGTTTTTATGTTATTCGCTAAAACTTAATTATATCGAAAAAAAATTAAAAATATAAAGACGTATTGATAAATTAATTTTTTTTAGATGAAACGTCGTTTTGTAGTTTGATGAAGGTAAGGAAAAAAATTTAAACAAAAAAGAATTACAAAAAGTTAAAGTCGTTTAGAAAACGAAAGAGTGTCGGTGTTCGAAGATTGAGTTAGAGTTTATACTCATATTTTAGGGGTTGTCTAGGGTTACACTTTTCGATTTTTTTTAATTTTTTTTCAACGATCTAACCTTACGGATGATTAAATATGTTGATTTCTTAGTTGTATGTGAAATTTTAGATTTTTTTAATTTAAGCTCCTACATTTTTATAATGAATCTATCTGTCAAACTTATAATTTACAAAATTGATTCGGAGCATGATACATATAATTTACTGCTAATTTAGTACAAAAGCATGGTTGGCATAGTGGTTGGGCAGTTGGTTATTCTGGGAGAGGGCAGGGGTTCGATTCCGTACCAACCCAAAAATTTTGGCAATTTCCGCCAAAAATTTCACGAAAAAGTTGAATTTCCCGCGCACATCAAAACCTACCATTGTTGGTAGGTTTTAATCGATTAATAAAATTATAAAAAATAAAATTAGGGGAGAAATGATTATAATAGCACCCCTACACGAAAACAGATGAAAAATAGTGTGGGCGGCAAAAATACCGCTCTTTCCAATTTTTTCTCTCCCACACTTCACAATTCTTCGAACTTTCTTCTCAGTATTTCTCTCTTTCTCTCTCTCTATCCTCTCTCTGTACATACATACATATTACATACAAAAAACAACTTCGATTTTACCCTTCTTCGATTGATTTGATTTAGGGATTTTTCACTTTCGTAATTGATTTATCGGTGATTTTGAATCTTCAATTGGAAATTAGGGCTTCAGTTCAAGTTCAATTTGGGGCTTTAGTTCGGGTTGAATTTGGGGCTTTAGGTTGGGTTCAATTTAGGGATTTAGGGCTTCGATTTGTGGATTCGAGGTAAAGTTTCATGATTTTGCGTAATACATGATTAAGCTGTTTGTATTACAATATATTGTTTAGATATGTGTTGATATTATGTTTGGTACGGGGACTTCCTATGGGGTGTTCTATATACTCCGGTGCATTTTCTGTTGTATGCGTAGAAGCTTGACCACAAATTGTAACTTTGCTTTGATTTAAAGTAGCTGTTTTGTTTTTAATTTTATGTAGTGATGCAGACCTGGTTTTTCTGTACCACCTTCTGAAACATCATAGGCTGGAAGCAGTCGTCTGTTTAAAAAATTAGTGAATGGGATGCTTTCATTTTCTTTCAATTTTCTCTTCTGAAAGCTTGTAATTTTTCAAAGTGACATTCTTTGTTAAAGCTCTTCTACAGCAATAAAACCTCACAACTTTCTTTCTCCCGGATTCTTTTAGTAATTTTTGTTTGCCACATTTGTGGAGTGGACTATGTAGTAAAAAGTGAATTTATTCAGTCAAGATGTTTACATTGGTTCTTGTAATTTAATTCCTGGTATGACGATCTCTTTTTGTTTACAGTGATTTGAATGAGATTTCTACGTCGGTTGCATCTGACAAAGTTAAGGCTGAGTTGAAAGAAAATGCTACTAATCCAACACATGAACTTATCGCGCTGTCCTTGCCAGCAATTCTAGGACAGGCTATCGACCCATTTGCACAACTTATGTAGACGGCTTTTATTGGTCGATTAGGTAAATAGGCCCAATTCTCTCTAAGCAACTTTTATAAAGGATTTTCACAAAATGATTTTCCCGCTTCTCGTTGGTTGGAATGAATTCATTTTTATTTTCTATTTCTTACTTGATGTTCAGCTACTTTATTTAGTTGTCAGTATTCTTCGTGGTCCTGGGGAAATAGCTAGTGTTGTAGTATCTTTCTGTATTAAAAGTTAAATATTAAATTGGTTCACTGGATTGTTATTAAATCAGCTGATGCTGCAGAATTTCTTCATTTAAGTTATGATGGCTCTAGGTTTTTAGCTGGTACACTTCCTGCTTAGGTTTTTAGATCTGATGCTTCTGGCTGGGAAACTTTTACTGTACGTAACTTAAGTATTGTATGATTCTTATGTTTACCGGACGTTTGACCAATTAACTCTTTTAATCCCTAACAGATTTAATCCGCTGAAATCAATAAAGAACCTAGTAATGTTTAAACAGAGGACTAATTGCGTATCTGGAGATTATCTAATAGTGTTACTTGTCTCCTCTCCCCCCCTGCTTTTATTGATTTCAATGTCATTTTACACACAATTCGGTTGTTAAAGTTCAGTTTAACATACTTATTTAAATATTAATTGCTTTCATGATCGTATACAAACAGGCATGGAGGATAAATGAGACTAGTTATCAGCTGAGGGTGTTCAACAAGCAATTCATTGGCGTAGACAAGGATGCAAACAATGTTGTATTGGCTACTACAACTGTACCTGGTGAATCCCAGATTTTCCAGATTGTCAGAAATTCTGATAATGCAAATCGTGTTAACATCAAGGCTTCTAATGGTTTCTTTTTGCAGGTGAATCACTATCTATTAGTTTTCTACCTATGTTCCCAATCTTGCATCTCTTTTTCTATTTTTCATTTGGCAAGTAGTGTTTGAAAATCGCGGAACACTTACAAATCAAAACTTTATGTAGTGACTGCTGCTAGACAGTATGCCTATATGATTGTAATGGTAAAAGATGAATTAATGTTTCAAAGACACAATTTTATAACACTGTTTTTCTGTATGACAATGCAACGGCAACAACATAGAATGAGTAAAAACAACATAATTATGTTATTTTTAGTTTCATTTGACTGTTTAAGTGAAGTCAGTATGCATGTTTTATAATGCATAAATATTGACTTGCAGGTTGTCATTAATTATTATTAATCAACTTATAAGAAGTTCTGATATAGCTAGATAGGTATGTGAATCAAATTGAGTAATATATAATTTCTTATATGTATCTTTATTTTCCTTTCTACAGAATACATGTCTATTGGAATACATAAATCTGTGTGTGTGTTTATGTGTTTTTTATCCTCGTCTTCTGAATATCACGCATATCGTACGTGTATTTGCCAAGTTTTAAAAGAGAGCCCTCTTAAATCGAACGACCTCAAAAATTAATTTACATTGGATTTTTTTTTCTGAACATTCCTATATCCTTATTTAAAATTAATTCTTGAGGTTTTGCGTCTCGGTTAACGCTTTGACAAAACTGGTATGAGTTCTATGCATTTTTATTTATCTTTTCATATTACAAATTATTTTAAGTTCTGTACGTGAATTGTGTAAAACCTGCAACTAACTTTCAGATGTCTTTTCTTGGTAAATTTTATTCAAGCAATATAATTGTTGAATTATTGTTGTTAATTTTACATCTAGATGTGATTTTATATCTTGTTAATGGCAATGTTTGTGTGTATCAAGCCAAGGCGAAAGACGTAAATTCCTTTCAAGTGGTTTTACGTCTTTAGTATTATTTTACCTTGATGTGTATGTCACTTATGTGTTTTTGTGTTATTTTAGTGGTAGGTCATGGGTGATAGTTTCGATGAGGAGGACGATGTGACGAACATTTCCGACGATGAAGGCGATGTTGAGGCTGATTGTGAAGGTAACACTTGTGCAATGGAAGGTGCATGTGCAATGGAAGATGCAGAAGGAGATTTGGAAGGTGGAGATGGTGAATCTGAAGGTGAATGCTCGGATAGTGAGGAAGATTAAACCTTAAAACTCTTAATTTTAGTTGGATGTATAATGAAGTTGTTGGAAACTTGTTGGATGTTTTAATCTAATTGCAAGTAATTTTAGTTACAAGTCATTGTATTTATAGTGTATTATTTAGTTTGGATGTTATGATTGATTTTGATGAATGTGGATTGTGGATTGTACAATTGTTTGTACAGGAAATGACCAAAACAAAAAGAATTTTTCAAAAAGAAAAGCCACCATTTCCTACCAAATCTGCACATTTCCTACCAAGCTTACCATTCGAAACCCAGAATGGTAGGAAATGCTTGGTAGGAAATGCTAATTTACATGGTTTCTGATATAAAACCAACTAATTGACATATTAGAAATTGGTAGGAAATAGATCTTGACTGAAGTCAAATGTGATGTGGCAAAAATGACTTGGACTGGTCCCACTTGACATGTGGATGACATGTCAACATTGGGGGACCCCTTTAAGCTGACGTGGCTCTTGACGTGTCAAGTGATGTGTCAAGGCCCCACATGCCAAGTGGCTGCCCATGTGGCAAGCCACATGGGCAGCCACTTGGCATGTGGGGCCTTTTAGAAATAACCTAGCAATTCCTACCATTAAGCATTTCCGACTTGAGCAATTCCAACCAACGGGTGTGGTTGGAATTGATTCCATTTCCGACCAAAATGTGGCCATTTCCAACCAATTGAATGGTAGGAAATGGCCGTTTTTCTTGTAGTAAAGTTCTATCTCACATATAATTAAAGTCATATCTCACATAAAATTTAATATTATTTTTTAATCTAAAATATATTATCAGTCTTTCGAATAAAATTCAGGTGACTTCGGTAATTAATTATTTTGCATATTTCTTTGTTTTATACCAGTCCTTCTGTACTTTAAATAAAATTCAAGTTACTTCGGTAGTTGATTATTTTGCATATTTTTTTGTTTTATCTCATATAGAATTTAATTTTTTTGTTGTCTAAAATATATTACCAGTCCCTCGGTACTTTAAAGTACCAAATTTAGTTTCATCTTTTTTTGGTTTTACCCCAAAAATATATTATTTAATTTAATACATTATGGCGGGTCGTGCTTCGCAAAGGTTATAATCTAGTTTTAATTTCATAATTAAAGCACGCAGTGGTATGGTTTACGGGACAATTAGCATAAAAAAATCAACTCAAGTTCAATCTCGAATCGAGCTAGTTTTTTTAGTTTTGAATAGAGCTTAGTGAGGTTCAACATGTACTCGACTCGACACATTTAAATAAACAAGTTATAACTTGGGTCGAGTTAGGCTCGTATACAAGCTTGAATTGTTCAAGAACTCAACTTAAATTATAATTCTATTATCGTGAAGGTAACTTATATCTAATGAGAAATTAAATTTTAACTTTAATTTATTATTTGTTTTATAAATTTATGGTTACCAAAAAATAAGTTATAGTTAAATCTATTTAAAGTAATAGTCTTTGGGCCAAAAGAAATTAACTCCATCGAGTTTATTATTCAATCAAGAGTAAAAATACATTATTTTCATTATGTTTGAACTGAAAATATTATTTTATCGATTATTACTTAACCAAGGTTATACTATATTCTCTAAATTGCATCATGCTAGACAAGTCCAATGGTATTTAAAATTGTGCAATAATTCTATAATATTGATATGGGCCGGAAATAGCCCTAAAAATATAATTAATGACGTAGTAATTAGATCTAGATTGGTCCAAGAATTAAGCCCAATAAATGAGGCTCGAAATCCTAATTATTTATTAATTTCATAATTAATAAAAGGAGAAAATGTGCATATCATAAAAAGAGTCCAAAGTGTGCCAACTCCTTCAAGGATTAGCCACCAAGGTATACAAACTTAATAGGAGTCGGCCTCCTACAAAGAAGGATTCACAATCCTGATCTAAGAAGGTGACTTGACCCCCAAGTCACCCAATTGTACCCTAAATGCAAGGCTCCTGACGCCTATATAAAGTACATGATCCTTCGATTCAAGAACTACATTTTTTGGCTTGATTCTCAATTACGAATTGAGATACGTAGGCATCTTATGAGGGCAGATTTATTCCACAACATTTGGCGCCGTCTGTGGGAAGACAACATCAACCATGGCAAATACACGAAGAACAAGTCGAGAAACTCAGACTTCTGAAGGACTTCCTCTTACCTCTGAAACAGAGACTCGTGGAAGCCAACTGCCGCCAGCTACTGGCACTCAAGGGCGAGGACTTCGGTTGAAGGGACGAATCCCCTGCAAATGGTTGTTCACGGATCTAATCCTCAAGAGACTATTCTCCAACAACCAATCACGACATTTCCACTACTTTTGAATGCACCACGCGGCCTTCAACTTCACACCACGGATCTTCCCCAATATACGACTCAAACTCTCGGGATGCCAACCTATGGTATGCCACCTCGACCCACAATGGGGAGTAGTGGTATTAATCCAACATACCACGAAGCTTATGTTCCCCTTTATATTTAAGGTCTGGCACCCCTAAATCAACAAACTCAAACTCGACAGACTCCTTTCATTCAAGACTACTCAGGTCCTTATACTGAGGACGAAGATTATAAATCCGACGATGAAAGAGATGTACCCCCAAGAAGGAGACGTTCTTCCCAAACAAATTAGGAACAACCCCAAACCACTAAGGAAAAGATTGCAGCCTACGAGGCAGAGGCTGCAAGACTCAAGAAAGTGTTGGCAGAAGAGGAGGCTCCAAAAGCACAAAACCAAGCAACCAGGAGAGTCCCGGTGATCAATTTAGATCCTGCACCAAGAAGAACCAAGAGGGTTGAAGCCCCAAAGGGTGATCCTACTCTGTTATTACCCTTAGGAGATCCTGATGATCCTACACCACCTTTTACACAGGATATCATGAAAGCTAATATATCCATAAAATTCAAGATGCCAACCATCAAAACTTATGATGGAACGGGAGATCTCGCGAATCATGTGAGAACTTTCTCTAATGCACTATTGTTGCAGCCTACCAATGATGCAGTCAAATGCAAAGCGTTTCCACAAACCCTGGCGGGCATAGCTCAGCGTTGGTACAGTCGTCTCCCTCCCAATTCTATTGGATCTTTTATGGAACTGAGCAAGGTGTTTATCAATCAGTTTGTTAGTGGATGGGTGCATGAGAAAAGTTCTGCATCTCTTATGGAAATCCAACAAGGTAAGAATGAAGCCTTGAGGGACTACATAAATCGATTCACTAGGGAGGCTTTGAAGGTCCCGGATCTGGAGGACAAAGTAGCAATGATAGCCCTATAGCAAGGAACCACTGATGATCATTTTAAAAGGTCTTTGGCTAAGCATCCACCTAAAAGCATGTTGAAGTTACAAGACCGGGCTGGAAAGTATATCAAGACTGAAGAAAGTATGAGGAAATATGAACCTGCTGGTAGTGGAAACAGGAATGTAAAGAAAAGAAAGGAGACTCAAGAATATGATGTTAAGGAAAAGTATCCTAGAACATCAAAGGATCCTGACTCTCCTCCTAAAAAGAATAATTTTGGACCAAGGTTCACGGAATATGCGAGATTGAACACCCCTAAAAGCCAAATTCTGATGGAAATTGCAGAGGAAGAAGATCTCTGATGGCCGAAGCCATTAAGGACTGACTTGTCAAAAAGAAATCAGAATGAATTCTGCCGATTCCACAAAGAAGTCATGATACAGATGATTGCAGACAATTAAAAGATGAGATCAAGTTCTTAATCCGAAGAGGAAAACTCGATAAGTTCACTAAGGATGGGAATCGAGGAAACCAACAAGGAAACTATGAAAGGAAAGACTATGACAAAAGGGATAACGATCAAGATCGTAATCCCAAACCCCGAGGGCCTGTCATCAACATGATATTTGGAGGACCAACTGCTGCTGGGTCCTCCCGAAACTCAAGGAAAGCTTATGCCCGAGAGGTAATGACTGTTGTAGGAGAAGTACCGAAGCGTGCCAAAACGGAAATAACCATAAGTTTTGATGATTCTGACTTGGAGGGAGTGAAATTTGCCCATGACGACCCCCTGGTCATCATACATGTGATAGGCAATTCCGAGTCAAAGAGGGTTTTGGTTGATAATGGAGCTTCTCTAGACATCTTGTTCCATGATGCTTTCATCAAGATGGGCTACACTGATTCTCATCTGACACCCTCGAATATGCCCATATATGGGTTTAATGGAGTGGAATCGAAGGTGGAAGGTACAATCCAACTCCCTATGACAATGGGGCAAGGTTTGAAGACAACTACTCAGATGTTGAACTTTATAGTCATAAAGGCAACTTCAACATATAATGCAATCCTGGGAAGGACGGGTCTTCATGCATTCAAGGCTGTTGCCTCGACTTACCATCTGAAAATCAAGTTTCCAACAATGAATGGAATTGGTGATGAGCGAGGTGATCAAAAAATGGCTAGAAGTTGTTATGTGGCTGCATTAAGGCCTGACGGAGTTGGGGGGGGGGGCAGATTCTCCCTATTGAAGACATAGATACCAGAGATAATGAAGAAAGAAGAGGGAAGTCGGCTGAGGATTTAATTCCAATTCCTTTAGTTCCTAGTGAACCAAAAAAAGGTTACTTACATTGGAGCATTGTTACCTGAACCCTTGAAGGGCAAAATCATATCCTTTCTTCAAGAAAATAATGATGTTTTTGCTTGGACAACAGCCGATATGCCAGGGATTGATCCCCAATTAATAACTCACAAGTTGAATGTGGATCCCGAAAGGAAGACGGTGAAACAAAAGAAAAGGAACTTTGCACCAGAAAGACAAGAGGCAATAAAGCAGGAGGTGGATAAGCTCTTGGAAGCAGGATTCATTGAAGAGATCTAATTTCCTGAATGGTTGGCTAACCCTTTAATGGTCAAGAAAGCCAATGGAAAGTGGAAGATGTGTGTAGACTTCACGGACTTGAATGATGCATACCCTAAGGATTGTTGTCCCTTACCTAGGATTGATACTGTTATAGATGCCACGGCTGGGCACGAGATGCTGAGCTTCATGGATGGCTTCAGTGGATACAACCAGATCAAAATTCACAATGATGACATCTCCAAGGTATCTTTCATCACTGACTTTGGTGTTTACTGTTATTTGGTTATGGCCTTTAGGCTCAAGAATGCAGGTGCAACATATCAAAGGTTGGTGAACAAAATTTTTGAGCACCTGATTGGAAAGACTATGGAAGTCTATATAGACGACATGTTGGTTAAAATCCTCGATAAGGCGGATCATATAAATCATCTTCGGGAAGCATTTGAAGTGCTGAGGCACCATAAGTTGATGTTAAATCTAGCTAAGTGCGCCTTCGGCGTAGGGTCAGGAAAGGTTTTAGGCTTGATGGTCTCTAAACGAGGAATTGAGTCTAACCCCGATAAAATCAAAGCAATTATGGACATGGAACCGCCACGGTCCGTCAAGGATGTTCAGAAGCTAACGGGAAGAGTGGCAGCATTAGGGAAATTCATCTCCAAATCAGGGGAGAAGTGTTTGCCTTTTTTCAAAGCTCTGAAAAACATGAAAATTTTTGAATGAACGGCAGAAAGCCAGGAAGCCTTTGAGGCCTTGAAAAAGTACATGGCCCAGGCACCATTGTTGGCAAAACCAAAATCGGGAGAGATTCTCTACTTATACTTGGCAATCTCGAACACTGCCCTTGGAGCTGTTTTGGTTAAGGAAGAGTTGAAAGTTTAGAAATCCATCTACTACGTGAGCAAGATTTTGCATGGAGCAGAGATAAACTACTCTATGATAGAGAAGTTTGCATTAGCCCTGATCATGGCCTCGAGAAAGCTACGCCCGTACTTCCAGGCGCACAAGATAGAAGTCTTGACTAATCAACCTCTAAGAAACATCTTGCACAGTCCTCAAGTTAGTGGAAGATTGATCAAATGGGCTATAGAGTTGGGAGAATTTGACATCAAGTATAAGCCTCGAACGGCAATAAAAGCTCAAGCACTTGCTGACTTCATGGTTGAATGCACCATTGACAACCAAGAAGTCGGGCAAGAAGCAGTATTAAAAGGCAAAGAATGTTGTTTCTTGATGATAACTAGACTAACTTAGTGAAAATTGTATAAGTAAGAATGTAGCCTTCAACTGATAGCATGCATTTGCATTATCCGTAGAAGGGTAGCTTAACTACGGATAAGACTCAATGTAACATGCTTGTGCAATCCTGATATGCAATCCTGATGTACAATCCTAATGTGCGGTCCTGATGTGTAATCCTAATTTGTAATCCTGATGTAGAAGTTGAAGTATTAGTTTTTAGGCTGAATAAGTCATGTTGATTGTTAATGGATATGTAGAATAGGGAGGCTAATTTTAAATAGTCTATGTCTTGTAATTTTACATAAGTGAAATTGACTGTCTACGGATAGCAACATTAGCCTTCTATGGATGTGGACAAAGTATTGTCTACGGATAGCAGTACTAGCCGTCTACGGATGTGATCAAGATACTCTCAACAGATACAACTCAAATAGCTTCTACAGATACTGTTAGATCAGGATTCAATGATAATCAGTATCTGGACTACTAATTAAGATTGAGATGTTGACGTCATCAGGATTGCATACCGTTAGGATCAGGACTGCTATCAGGACTGAGATCAGGATTATCATCAGGTCTGGAAGCTGATCAGTATTACTTCAAGATAACTATTGAGTCCAGAAAAATAAGGAAGATTGATTTATCGGTTCCTAGTTTATAGGAATGTAGCTGTCAGATAAGATATAGTTTGTAATTGATTTTAACTTATCTTATATTTGATAGAAAAGCTGTGTGTGCTATATAAACACAGTTTTTAGGTTTTACATATTGTAATCGCTTACACGAGTATCATTGTAACCTAACAGCTTTCAAGAACATCAGTATTTCTTGAGAGAGTTTTGTAACAGTTTTATATCAGAATTAATAAATCTGTTATTATTTCATATTTGTGTTCTAAATTGTTATTAAGTCGGAAATCTTACACAATTGTATTCAACCCCCTTCTATAATTGTTAATTACTGGGCAACAATTGGTATCAGAGCAAACTGATTTAATTTAATCAGAAACGATCCAAGATGTCGACAAGCAAATATGAAAGCATCAAAATTCTCATCCTGAGGAAATCTGAATACCCTACATGGAGGGTAAAGATGTTGATGTACCTGGAAGCTACAGATCCTGATTATCTGGACAGGATCAATGATGGACCATATATTCCTAAGAGAATTGTTGGTCAAACAGATACTGTCCCTGAACATTATGTTATAAAGGTGAAAAGTGAGTGGACACTAGAAGAAAAGGCTCACGTTCTCAGGGATGCTAAGGTAAAGAATATTTTGCATAATAGTCTTGATGCTGTCATGTCAAACAGGGTGATTGCATGCAAGTCTGCAAAGGAAATTTGGGACACCTTGGAAACTCAATGCCGAGGATCTGCATCTATCAAGAAAAATAGAAGGGCTCTACTTATTCAAGAGTATGAATAGTTCGATGCTAGACCTGATAAGAGTCTTATTGACATGTATGATAGATTCCTGACACTCCTGAATAATCTATCTCTAGTTGGCAAAGAGTATGTTTCTGAGGACTCAAACACCAAGTTTCTGATAGCTTTACCTGAAGAATGGGATACACAAACCTCTATCATTAGGCATCAGTATGATCTAAACACTGTGTCTCTTGATGAGGTGTATGGGATGATGAGAACCTATGATCTTGAGATTCAAAAAAGAAAGAACGAGAAAAGAAGCAAGGCAAAATCTGTGGCCTTGAATGTTGAGGAAAAATCAAAAGGAAAAGCTGTGGAGGTCTCAAGAAGGAAGACAAAAATGGTGGAGTCAGATCCTGATGACTCATCATCAGATACTGATGGCAATCCTGATGCCGATACTGATGATGATGCTACTGACTCTGACATGCAGGAGATGGTTGCTATGATAGTCAAGGGCTTCAAGAAGATGAAGTTCAGGAAGGCTAGAAGACAGGGCAACTTCCAAAAAAAGACCTTCACTCCTGACAAAGACAAATACAACAAGAAGGACAGCAAGGGTAGCAAGTTTGACAAGTCAAAGATCAAATGCTACAAGTGTAATGGAATGGGTCATTTTGCAACTGAGTGCAAGAAAGCTAAAGCACTCATTACATCAAGCAGAGATTGGATGGACTCTTCCTCAGAATCTGAAAATGAGGTAGTCAACTATGCCCTGATGGCCAATACTGATGAGACTACTGCTCCTGATGAAAAGGTATCTAGTACTGTTTTTTATTTTGATACAAATAATATCTCTGAGTTAAGACCTTTTCTAAAGTCATTGCATATTAGCTTTAGAAGTCAAACTACTGAAAATACTAGGATCTTATCTGAGATGTCTGAACTTAGAAAAAGGAATGATCATTTAGAAGCTGAATTTCTCTTTATGCAAGAGGTACAAAAAGAGTGTGATAATGCTAAGCACGTGAGACTAGAAATGCAATTTAAATGTACTGCTCTTGAGAAAGAACTTGAATATGCTAATGAGAAAATTAGAACCTAGACTAACTCTGGAAGGAAATTCCATGAAATCAATACTGATAAGAATTGGAAAGAATCTCTAGGGTACAAGCCAGAAAATGATAAGAAATTGAAACAGAAAGTTGTTATAGATGAGACAGTAAATCCAAAGACCTACAGACATGTTTTAGATAAAACCAAATCTAAGATTAAACTTGTTAATTTTGTATTTGGTAAAGATCACAATTCAACTTTTGAAAAGTGATCTACTTCTGCAAAACCAGTCACAAATTCTAAGTCTAAACCTGTCAAGTATAATAGAAATAAGAATCTAGGTCTACTCTCTACTGTCTTATAAACAAATTAAGGATAAAATTTGTGAAGTAACTGGTAGACAGAAGACACCTACTGTCAAGAGAAATATGAATGGTAAAGTTGGGATTAATAAAGAGAATAATTATAAGTTTATCCCAAATGCACCAAGAAAATGTTGTTTTACCTGTGGTAACTCTAATAATCTTGCTATTGATTGCAGGAAGAGTAAAAAGAAGGTTACTGAAATTCCTAGGTCTGATGTTAGGAATAGATCAGTATTTTATAAACCACATAATTCTTGTTTTCATTGTGGCAATAAATGGCATTCTATTTATACTTGTGAAGAATACCATAATTTGTACTACAACTTTTATGATCCTTTACCTAAGTTCAATAAAAGTGCGAATTCTGGTAAATTTAAGAATGTCAATGTAAAGCATGCATTTTACAATATTGATACTGACAAAGAAAATCCTGATGGACTCAATCCTGTTAGGATTGCTAAAATCAAAAAGTCTTCTGTTGTTAAATCTAATAAAATGCATGGTAACAGAACCCAACAAGTGTGGGTTCTTAAATATTCTAACTAGTGTGTCTTTGTCTGATTGCAGGGTAAAAAAAAATGTGTTAGTCATGGATAGTGGATGTTCTGCACACATGACTGGAAACAAAGCCCTGCTATCAGAATTTGAGGAAAAGGTTGGCCCAACTATGTCTTATGAAGATGGCAACATTGGACAAACTTTGGGATATGGCAATGTCATCATTGAGAAAGTAGCTCTGTTGAAGGGACTAAAACACAACCTGTTGAGTATTAGTCAAATCACAGACAGAGGTTATCATGTCAACTTCTATTCCACTCATTGTGAAGTAGTCAGCAAATCATCAGGAAAGATTGCACTTACTGGCTACAGGCATGGTAACTTATATGAAGCCAACATTCACTCCAATACTGATGGCTCCTCTACTTGTCTCATCAGTAAAGCATCAGTAGATGAAAGTTGGAATTGGCACAAGAAGCTTTCTCATCTCAACTTCAGCAATATCAATGAGTTGGTTAAAAAAGATTTGGTTAGAGAATTGCCTAAAGCTTTGTATACTCCTGATGTACTGTGATGCTTGTCAAAAGGCTAAATAGAGAAGGACATCATTCAAGAGTAAATCTGAATCCTCTATTGAAGAACCATATCACATGTTACATCTTGACCTATTTGGACCAGTCAACATAATGTCCATCACTAAGAAAAGTTACACTCTTGTAATTGTTGATGAATTTTCTAGATTCACCTGGGTGTATTTTCTACACGAAAAAGATTAGACTCCAGAAATACTGTTGGACCATGTAAGAATGATTGAGACAGACACAAAGTATAAAGTCAAGATTCTGAGAAGTGATAATGGTACTGAATTCAAGAATTCAGTAATGGAAGAGTTCTGCAAATACAAAGGAATTATTCAAAAATTCTCTGCTCCTGGAACACCCCAGCAAAATGAAGTAGTTGAAAGAAATAATAGAACTCTTACTGAAGCTGGCAGAACTATGTTGGAAGAAGTGAAGTTACCTACATATTTCTGGGCAGAAGTAGTCAATACAGCATATTATACTCAAAACCTCACACTGATAAACAGATATGGTGTAACTCCATATCAAATGATCAAAGAGAAGAAACCTAGTCTGAAGCATCTGCATGTGTTAGGCTATAAATGTTTTGTTCTCAGACCTCATCCTGAACAGCTAGGAAAATTTGAAACCAAGGCTGATGAGGGTATTTTTATTGGCTATCCAGCCTCAAGAGCTTTTAGAATTTTCAACCTGAGAACAAGGACTGTCATGGAGTCAATTAATGTATCTTTTGATGATAAGAAGATAACTGGAATTGTTGAAGACTCTCATGATAGTTTGATCTTTGCAAATGAAGCTACCAAGAATCCTGATGAACAAGAGTCAGATACTGATGGGTCACCAAATCCTGATGATGCACCAAATACTGATGGTGCTACTGATGATGCTACTGACAGTGCACATGTTGAGGGGGAGCAACTGCAAACTGTTACTGATACTGAGACTACACAACCATCAGGACAAGATTCATCAGATACTGATTCAAGTGACAATCCTGATAATCCATCAGGAGGAGACATCAACATCTCAGGGGGAGCTTCTAATGATTCTAGCTCTTTTGATGATAACACCAATCGAGGGGGAGCATCCACCTCAAGGAATGATTTACCACCAGCAAGGAAATGGACCAAAAATCACACTCCTGATTTGATAATTGGGGATCCTGATGTAGGTGTTAAGACAAGAAGTGCAACTCAAAATGAATGCCTTACTCACAACAATTCCACCTAATCCCCTCCATTCGTAATTATATTTTTCCCGTTAATTGGTGATCTTTTTTTGAAATCTGACTTCACTGTATTTTTTTTCATCTCGCAACAATCAGTTTGCATACCATATTTGATATATTCCGACGATAAATCACTATTTATGCTTGCGAGAATCACTAAAATGTTGATGATTCCTGTAAGAATAAATAGTGATTTCTGCGTAAATGTAGTGATTTTTTCTCCAGATCTATACGTAAATTACAAATTTTGTACAGCAAAATCACTAAATTTATACGTATATAAAAATAAATCGCTAGATCTATGCTGAAATCACTATTTATTCATACAGAAATCACTAAAATTTTAGTAATCCGTAATATAGCACATATGGTATGCATATTGATCGTTGGAAGATGGAGAAAAATATAGTGAAGTCGGATTTCAAAAAATGTTCACCGATTCATGGGAAAAATCAAATTAAAAATGAAAGGGATTAGGTGGGATTAAAAATTAAAAATCAAATTTAAAAGGTAGAAACTTGATTAAACAATATGAAAAAACATTATTTTTGTACATATAATTATAATTTTAGATGCCTAAATCGTAAATTCTCTTAATTTTTCCTCTATCTCTAATTGAAAAGTTAAACCTTCAAAATTTTATTTATTACAATTATATAACATTTTTAACATATTTGCATAAATATATGATAATAACATATGTTTAGTTGAAATAACGAAACAGTTATATATATGAATATAAATGTATATAAAAAATATTATTAAATTTATTCCGATTAATGATCCGATTAATCATTCCGATTAATCCCCGATTACCCGATTAATCCCTGGACGGTGCCTTCACCGATTAACTCTGATTCCCGCTTTTTACAACACTCCCGCTTTTTACAACACTGGCTTAGATTAGTTTCTAATTTCTATTTTAATTTTAGTTTTTATTTGATCACTAGCATATATATATATAGAGTTAAGTTCTATGGAGACCACTTTATTTGTGGAGACCTGGAGACCACATACGTTCTCTAATCTAAATTTGGCAAAATAGATCATATTTTGTAATCAAAAATTTGCAAAACGTACTGTTTTGCAAAGTATAATCTATGAAAATCACTATTTCATTGAAAATCTTGAAAATCATGCAAATTCTGCAAACTGAACATGAATGTTCTCCAAACCAAACATGTTTTGCAGAACAATATGTTTTGCTATGTTTTAGTTGCAAAACATATATAATTTTAAAGATTTTAAATGAAAATAGTTATTTTCATAGAACATAATTTATAAAATATTATATTTTGCTAAATTTAGATTGGAGAACGTATGTGATCTCCAGGTCTCCACAAAAAAGGTGGTCTCCATAAAACTTAATATATATATATATATATATAGGCTTTTGTTCAACTAGAAACTAAAATTAAAATAGAAACTAAAAACTAATCTAAGCCCTTAGATTAATCTAATCTAATGGTCCTCTACTGCATCACACACAGTTAAAATACACCCTCACATACACAATCCCACCTAATTCCCTTCATTTTTAATTTGATTTTTCCCGTGAATCGGTGAACTTTTTTTGAAATCCGACTTCACTATATTTTTCTCCATCTTCCAACGATCAATATGCATACCATATGTGCTATATTACGGAGTACTAAAATTTTAGTGGTTTCTGTAATAATAAATAGTGATTTCAGCATAGATCAAACGATTTATTTTTATATACCTATAAATTTAGTGATTTTGCAGTACAAAATTTGTAATTTACGTATAGGTCTGGAGAAAAAATCACAACATTTACGCAGAAATCACTATTTATTCTTACATGAATCACCAACATTTTAGTGATTCTCGCAAGCATAAATAGTGATTTATCGTCGAAATATATCAAATATGGTATGCAAACTAATTGTTGCGAGATGAAAAAAAATACAGTGAAGTCAGATTTCAAAAAAAGATAACCAATTAACGGGAAAAATATAATTACGAATGGAGGGGATTAGATGGGGTTGTATGTGAGAGGGTGTATTTAACTGTGTGTGATGCAGTTTCTAGTTTTTAATTAGTACATGTTTCTAGTTGAATAGGACCCTATATATATATATAGATATATATACACTTGAATATATTAGTAAACCTTTTCTAAATTGACATTTATACTTTTTAATTTGTTTCTTATTACTTTGGTATAGTGCAAATTGCAATACTTACTTTAGGATTGTATAAAGTAACACTGTGTTTAGAGATTTTTCTGGAAGAAAAAAAATAAAGAAAATATTTAATTTATTTAACGTGTTCCTAAGCCATTTTTTAAGAAAAGAAGGAAATAAATCTAAAAATTTGGGTAGAAGTTCCTTTAATATTTGTTCCAAAATTTCTCTTCACTTTTAGAAAGATTTGTTGAGAAAAGAAAATAAATTAATTTGTATTCTTTTCTTTTCTCAACTCAACTGGGGAACATCTTGAGGTAAAATGAAAAGTCATAAATTGCAGGGAGAGAGGATATTTGGGAATCGAGTTAAAATAAAATATTACAAAACAGAAAATTATGGAGAGAGAAAGGATGTCGGGAAACGATAAACATGATAAAATTTTTGATGATAAAAGAGGAAAATGAATTTCTACCAGAATAGGTGCATTAGAATTTTGTATAAATTTTTAGAAACAAATGAAATAAGAAATAAAAATGATAAAGATATTACCAATCTCTACAAATAAAGTATAAATTTTTGAATGATTTGTTTCTGAATGATTAAAATTTCTTAATCATTAATAATTTGAATTCTGAATAAATAATATTATTTGGTAAAAAATATTAAATATCTGAATGGTACCGATTTGCTGTATTGTTTTACCTTGTGAATAAAAATTATCATTTTGACAAACTACACATTATCCAAACAATTCAACTGAGTATAACAATATTTTTACGAATCAATAATTTATGTAACAAAAATTTAATAAAAATAAAATTATACTACTTTAACAATATTTTGTGTTACACCATGGACATAAAAAATATCACGAATGTTTGCATATGCAACATCACAAAAATGATATTTTTCAATTAATTTGTGTTTACGTATTAAAATAATTTTATAATATAAACTATATACTATGAAGACATCTATACTATTATATTAAAGACGAAACATTGAAAGTTTTGTAGTCTGGTCGTGAAAGTTTTTGTAGTCTGGTCACTCCATTCATAGATCAAATCAATGAGAACCGTTAGATAAAATATTAAAATTATTATATAGAATATCTTTTCTATTTTTTCTAACTAAAACATCTCATTTTCCAAAAATATCGCAGACAGTTTCATTTAATAAAATAACATAATAAGGTTATAATTGCTAATAACTAACTCATTACCACTTTTAGCCAAATTGTATATTCTTTTTATATTTTCTAACTAAAATTTCTGTTTTTCTATTTTTCCTAAATAAAACCTCTAATTTTCCAAAAATATCACGAATAGTTCTATTTAATAAAATAAAATAATATTATTATAATTATTAATCACAGGAAAATCATTACTTTTATATTTTAAAATTCAACGAAAACATGTTATTCTCTATATTTCTTATTAAAACCCCTCTTTTTCCAAAATATCACGGACAAACTGTTACTTATTTATTTTAAAATATGTTTTAATATTTTTAATTATTTAAAAATGTTTAACACGCCTACTTAGTTTTTTTAATAAATACAATTAATAAAATATAAAATATAAATAATAAAATTAATAATTATTAAAAATAATATGTGCATCGCACGAGTTTTAAGCTATATTATTAAAGATGAAACACTAAAAGTTTGGTAGTCGGACGGACGGACGGTCAGTACTTGTGATTTTACTTAATTACCCTTACTTATTTTTTTAAAAAAATTATCACTAGATAATAACATTATTTATAATCAATTACCTTTTCAGCTAAAATACATTATCTTTTTTATTTTTTTCTAATAAAATACTCTCTTTTTCTAAAAAAAACAGGGGCGATTATCTTTTTTAACAAAAACATGTTACTCTTTCTATTTTTTCTTACTAAAATCCCTCATTTTCCAAAAATATCACGGCAAACCCTTAATTATTTATTTTAAAATCTATTTTAATATTTTTAATTATGAACACTTTTTTAGCTGAAACATGTTACTTTTTCTTTTTTTTTTATTTTATAAAGAAATTATTATTAAATAATAACATTTTTATAACCAACTACCTTTTCAGCTAAAATACATTAACTTTTCTATTTTTTCTAAACAAAATCCTCTCTTTTTCTAAAAAAAATCACAGTCAATTACATTTTTCAACTAAAACATGCTACTCTTTCTATTTTTCCTTACTAAAATCTCTCATTTTCCAAAAATATCTCGGGCAAATCATTACTTATTTATTTTGAAACCTATTTAAATACTTTTAAGAGTAAAGTGCATTATGTGTACTTGCAGTTTAGGTGTCAGACCACTTGGGATACTAAAGTTCATAAACTAGCACTTGCTATACTGACACTTTGAACTACTAACACTTTGCGTGATTCCGTCTCTTTCAGTTAACTCTGTCTATTTCCTTGAGGGCAATTCAGTCTTTTTCAGTTTGTACGCGTATTATACATATATCTGATACATTTACTTTACCAATTAATTCTTAATCTTTCACTGCACTTTCCCCCTTTGATCACTGTAACGCCAATCGAGTTCTCCCGCTGCATTGCCGACAATGGTGTGGTTTCGAAGAGATCCTAATGACAAAGACGTTTACAAACCTAATGAATGTCCCGATTATGGAGGTAAGATCTGTCACTTTAAATTAAATTAGGGTTTGAACCGTTTGTATACGAAATTAGGGTTTTTGTATGGTTATATGTTTTTTGTGTTTACTTGCTTAGGGTTTTGGTATTGGTTGCTTTGGTTGCTAGTTCTGAAGTTAGTGTAACTTATTCTGATGTTTTTGGTTTAATATGTTGGTGCTCCCATGTGATTCAATGTCTCCTCTGTGGTCCCTTGTGTTTTTTTATGTTTTCGACAGTGGTAGTATAAGTATAGTGCCATGTTTTTGTCTATATAAAGTTCCAATTTACTCTATTTTTTGCAGATGGTTCAGACCTGTTTAGTATAAAGTATCACTATGGGGGGCAATTTACAGAAAACCCTAAGCAATATGTTGGTGGTAGTGTTGACTTCTTTGACCTTTGTGATGTAGATACAATGAGTTTGATTGAATTAGTTACTATGTCAAAAGAGTGTGGGGAATTAGGAGTAATTACATTGTATTACAAGTGGCCAAGAAGTGATATGGATAAGGGATTACATCCATTGGAAACTGATGCAGATGTGTTAGAGATGTGTGAGTTGTTGCCACCTTCTAGGATTATATATGTGTATACCATCACAACTAAGCCTCTGTTTGCTTTGGATATTGATGGAATTCCCACACAAGAGTTTGCTCCATCACAAGACCCTAATATACAGTATGTAGATCCTACAACAGACCCTATTGACAGAGAAGACCTTGAAGAATTACTGAATTTGGATCCTAGGCACAACTATAATGGTGATGTGGAAGATGGACAAGGAGGTAGAGATGATGATTTGCTCAGTGATGGTGAAAGTGATGAGGATTACAATCCTCAACATGAAGGAGATGTTTTAAGTGATTGTAGTTTCTACTCAGATGGTTCCAATATGGATAGCACTGATGATGAGGTTTGTAATCTCAAGTCTGAAAGAGCAAGAAAGAGTAAAGAAAAGGCTAAGGACAAAGAAAAACCAAAAGAAAAGGACAAAGATGAGACACTTAATCATGATGAGAATGAGGATGTCACTGAAGAAGAAGGACATTTAAGTGATTGTTCTACTAATTATGATTCTAGTGATGAAGAGAGGATGGCCAGCAATTCTACAGATGAAGATGAAATTTCATTTCATGTCTTTAATGAGAGGACATAGATGAAAAACCCTAAGTTTCAGCTTACTATGTTGTTTCCAACAGCAAAAGTATTCAGAGTTGCAGTCAAGAAGCAAGCTATACTGGAGAGGAGACCTATTAAGCAATGCAGACACTATGGTAGCAGGGTGAGATTTATCTGTGAAGGTGATTGTCCATGGAAGATTTATGCATCAAAAATGCAGATGAGTGATACCTACCAGATTAAGGTATACAATCCAAAGCATACATGCACTCAAACATTTCATCAAAAACAGATCAATTCTAGATGGATAGCAGAAGAATATGAAGATGACATAAGGATGAATCCAACTTGGCCTCTGTCATCATTCTTGCAAAAGGTTGTCAATGACTGGCACTGTCATGTCAGTATTTATGCTATTGGTAGGGCAAAAAGGAAGGCATTAGAGAAGATTAATGGAAAGCATGTAGATCAATATTCAAAGTTGTGGGATTATGGAAATCAGTTGTTGAAGGCAATGCCAGATAGCACTATTCAAGTAATGACTGAAGACCAAGAACTACAAGATGGCAGGAAGAGGTTTAAAAGATTTTATATATGCCTTGGTCCACTTAAAAAAGGTTTCAGAAATGGTTGTAGACCACTTCTAGGTCTTGATGGGTGCCATTTAAAAGGACCTTATGGTGGTCAATTACTGGCTGCAGTGGGTACTGATGCCAATGATGGCATGTATCCCTTAGCTTGGGCTGTTGTTGAAGCAGAGAATAATGATAGTTGGTATTCAACCACAGAGAGTCAATTCAAAAGGCAAGGGGACCACAACTACACTGGCAAACATTGAGGCTACAAGGAGACAGATGCAAGCTAAACTAAGGGAGTATCCAGTTTGGAAGATGTAGTCTATTATGCCTCTACTGATGACTCCTTTTTGTTGACAAACTACTATAACATTTGTCAATGTCATGACTCCTTTAGAATGTTATAACTTTTGTCAATGTGTGTGATATCACACACAAGTGAACTTTATGATGTACCAACCTATGCTTTACTCATGCTTTTGTGAACTTTATGATGTACTTTCCTATGCTTTTGTGAATGTATTCAAGAGTAATTATTGTTTCAAGTATTTTCTTATCAATTTTTTACTCTTTCTTTTATTACTACAATTCAGTATTTGCACAACAAAACAGGAAAAACTCATTGTAATTTCGAAACATAGAACTTGTCATTACATATTAAGACGACATAGTACATCCTTCATCATCAACTCCAAATTACACAATAACACAAACTACATCAAAAACACAAAATTACACAAATCCAAATCAACCTATCCCTCATCAAACGAATCATATTCATCATCTTGAACCACATTATCCTGACCCACTATGTTGAGTACCATATTCATCATCGCAGAGAAAAGCACGAACATTGCAACAATCGTGAACTGCTGCTTCTGCTTCATATTGTTCACCTCGGCTTCATGCTTATCGCACATTCGATCCATCCTGCGCTTCAACTTGTCAAGTGAATTGACATTACGTTCGTTCAGCTCTTTAATCACCTCTACTGCACGAGGTCCAAGTGGTGGGTCGATCCACTTGTGAAAGCCACAGTTATCATCCGCACATTCCCTGAATCTCCTACCTGCGTTTTCTCCAAACCAATGTGTGTTCATCGCGCTCATTCGATCACAATCACACATTAGATCCAATACCTCATCCACAGCAGCCATTTCGCGAGCCATTTCTATTTGGGGGGGGGGGGAGTTCTTTTTTCAATTAGGGTTTACAATACTAAGAGACTGAATTGGGGGGGATGAAAGTGTATAAATACTGAATTTGGCGTACAAATTGAAAAAGACTGAATTGCCCTCAAGGAAATAGACGGAGTTAACTGAAAGAGACGGAATCACGCAAAGTGTTAGTAGTTCAAAGTGTCAGTATAGCAAGTGCTAGTTTATGAACTTTAGTATCCCAAGTGGTCTGACACCTAAACTGCAAGTACACATAATGCACTTTACTCTACTTTTAATTACGGACACTTACCTTTTCAGCTAAAACACATTACTTTTTCTATTTTTATTTACTAAGACCTCTCATTTTCCAAAAATATCACGGACAAACAGTTATTAATTTATTTTAAAATCTATTTTAATACTTTTAATTATTTAAAAAAGTTGAACACGTCTGCTTTTTTTTAGCAAATGCAAATTAATATAATATTAAAACATAAATAATAAAAATAATAATTATTAAAAATAATTATTATTAAATTCAGAGTTCGATTCCTCGTAACTACGCAGTTATACAAGATTTATTTAATATAAATTCTTTAACTTCACCCAGGTTTCGATTCCTTACATTGAAAGTTTTGTAATCTGGTCTGAAAGTTTTTGTAGTCTGGTCACTCCATTCATAGCCGTTGGATAACTGTTAGATAAAATATTAAAATTATTATATAGAATATTTTTTCTATTTTTCCTAACTAAAACATCTTATTTTCCAAAAATATCACAGACGGTTTCATTTAATAAAATAACATAATAATGTTATAATTGCTAATAACTAACCCATTACCATTTTTAGCCAAAATGTATATTATTTTTTATATTTTATAAATAAAATTTCTACTTTTCTATTTTTCCTAAATAAACCTCTCATTTTCCAAAAATATCACGAACAGTTCTATTTAATAAAATAAAATAATAATATTATAATTATTAATGACTAACCGGTTAGCTTTTTTTCCCAAAACAGATATTCTTTTTATATTTTCTAACTAATATTTCTCCTAACTAAAACCTCAAAAATATCACGGGCTATTTCATTTAGTAGCATAAAATACTAATATTATAAATCCATCTCTCTATCTATACTAAATTATTAAAGTCGAAACATTAAAAGTTTTGGTACCTGCTTTTTGATACGGTACTTGCCTTATTTAATTGTTTATTTAATTATTATAAAGATTATTATAATAAGTTACCCTTTCAGTTAAAATACATTAGCATTTTTTTCTAAAAAGGACAATTTCTTTTCGGCTAAAACATGTTACTTTTTCTATTTCCCTTACTAAAATCCCTCATTTTTCAAATATATCACGAGTAAACCCTTAATTATTTATTTTAAAACCTATTTTAATACTTTTAATTGACAATTATCTTTCCCCTCTTTTTCTAGAAAAATCACGGGCAGTTACCTTTTTCAGCTAAAACATGTTATATTTTCTATTTTTCTAACTAAAACCCCTCTTTTTTCAAAAATATCAAGGGCAAATCGTTACTTTTATATTTTAAAATTCAACGAAAACATGTTACTTTCTATTTTTCTTATATAAACCCCTCTTTTTTTCAAAATATCGCGAGCAAACCGTTACTTATTTATTTTAAAATCTATTTTAATACTTTTAATTATTTAAAAATGTTTAACACGCCTACTTATTTTTTTTAATAAATGAAATTAATAAAATATAAAATATAAATAATAAAATTAACAATTATTAAAAACAATTCGTGCATCGCACGGGTTGTAAGCTATCAATACTATTATATAATAGACGAAACATTAAAAGTTTGGTTGGTCGGTATGGTACGTTGTGATTTTACTTAATTGCCCTTAATTAGTTTTTACTTTTGGTTGGTCGGTATGGTACGTTTTGATTTTACTTAATTGCCCTTAATTAGTTTTTACTTAATTAACCTTACCTATTTATAACCAATTACCTTTTTCACCTAAAATACATTATTTTTTCTATTTTTTTCTAACAAATTCCCCTACTTTTTCAAATATATCACGGGCAATTACCTTTTTTAACTAAAACATGCTAGTTTTTCTATTTTTCCTTACTAAAATCCCTCTTTTCCAAAAATATCACGGACAAACATTTAGTTATTTATTTTTAAACCTATTTTAATATTATAATTTTTTTTAAAAGTTTACCTATTTTAACATATCTACTTATTTTTCTTAACAAATGCAATTACTAAAAATATTAAAATATAAATAATCAAATACCTATTTATAACCAATTACTTTTTCAGCTAAAACACATTATATATTTTTTTCGAACAAAGTCCCTCATTTTCTAAATATATCACGGAAAATTGCCTTTTACAATTTACTTTTTCTATTTTTCTCACTAAAATCCATTCTTTTTCCAAAAATATCACATGAAACCTTTTACTTATTTATTTTAAAACGTATTTAAATACTTTTAATTATTAAATTTTAAAACCTCATTTTTCAAAAATATCACGGGTATTAACCTTTATAACTAAATATATGTTACATTTTTTATTTTTTCTTACTAAAACCCCTTATTTTCAAAAATATAACGGGCAAACCCATACTTATATATTTTAAAATCTGTTTTAATGTTTTCAATTAATTAAAAATGTTTAGCTATTTTAAAATTCCTACTTATTTTTTACACAATTACAATTAATAAAATATTAAAATAATAATAATAAAATAACAATTAACAATCCGTGCATCGCAGGGGTTTTAAGCTAGTATTATTAAAGACGAAACATTAAAAGTTTGGTAGTCGGACGGACGAACGGTCGGTACTTAGTGATTTTACTTAATTACCCTTACTTATTTAAAAAAAACTATCACTAAATAATAACATTATTTACAACCAATTACCTTTTCAGCTAAAATACATTACCTTTTTTTTTTCAAACAAAGTCCTCTCTTTTTCTAAAAAAACACGGGGCGGTTATCTTTTTTAACAAAACATGTTACACTTTCTATTTTTCCTTGCTAAAACCCCTCATTTTCCAAAAATATCACGGGCAAACCCTTACTTATTTATTTTAGAGTAAATAGCAGTTTGCACCCCTTTACTTTGGACGTTTTTTCGATTTGGTCCTCAATAATGTTCTGTAGCAGAATGCACCCTTATGTTTAAATATCGCTTCGATTTGCACCCCTTTGACCAAATTCCGTTAATTTTGACTGTCACCGTTAATTAGAGCAGGGGTAAAATTGGAAAATATATTCCAGAAACGTGTTCTTCGTGTTCTTGAGAATCAAACTCAAATTTGAAGGCGTTATCGGAATCCGATTTCGACACTCTAGTAGTCGAATCGAATCTCTCATCATCCTCTATCCAAATCCATCATCAGAATTCACGTGGGTATGATTTCTGAGTTTTTATTATTTTTAATTATTTAATTATTTTCGAATTAATTGATTTAATTTGGGGGAATCTTTGTTTTCGATTGTTCTTCATAATTGGTGATATGAATGGATTGTGTGTGTTGTGATGAATGTTTTGATGATTTTTAATTGATTTTTGGAGCTTGGAATTAAGCAAATCGAAATTTTAGAAGCTCGCCGGAGTTCTTGAGCTTTTGGTCGGATTTTTGACTCATTCATTGGTTCTTGTTTATGTTTCCAGCATTAGATAGATCGTAGGAAGAGGAATGAATACATGTAATAATTTGTGAGTGTGGTGTTCGTTTTTGACTCGTCGGAAAATCGGCTGACCGCCGGCTTCGCGACTTGGCCGGAATCGGTGAGTGTTTTGGCTCACTTCCGAGCCGCTTTGTTGATGTTTTTGTTGGGGAAATGGTTCGTGTTACGTTCCCCGGTGAAAGCTCGTGTTTTACACTGATTTGGGCTCGCCGGCGGTGAGCTATCGACCGGATTCTGGAATTCTCCGGTTCCGGTGAGGTTGTTCGTCCGATTCCGGCGAGTTTCTTGATTAAGCCACCGTTTGATCCATTTGGTTAGTAAAGTATTTCATGAATAGTGTTTTTGGAATATATTTTCCAATTTTACCCCTGCTCTAATTAACGGTGACAGTCAAAATTAACGGAATTTGGTCAAAGGGGTGCAAATCGAAGCGATAATTAAACATAAGGGTGCATTCTGCTACAGAACATTATTGAGGACCAAATCGAAAAAACGTCCAAAGTAAAGGGGTGCAAACTGCTATTTACTCTTTATTTTAAAATCTATTTTAATACTTTTAATTATTTAAAAAAGTTTAACATGCCTACTTATTTTTTTTAGCAAATGCAAATTAATAGAATATTAAAACATAAATAATAAAAATAATAATTATTAACAACAATCCGTGCATCGCACGGGTTTTAAGCTAGTATATATTTAGAAATGAAACACAAAATAACAAATACATAATCCTGATTTCAAATAAAAAAATAAATGCATAAATCCTTGTAGTTGCCCTTGCCCGTATCATAGCGCTTTTAAGCCAGAAAATTCTGCACCAATGATTAAGAGACTTTTTAATCGTTGAGAAGTAAAAATGACAGGCCCACTGGCCCATACTGAATAATTAAAATAAGAAATAAACAATTGACCCCTGTTCCACTCAATTATATTCTTAATCTGTTCTACTCAAGTGAACCCACGATTTGTGCATAATTAAGCTGAAAATAAAGTTTCTTCGATAACAAAAGAAAATTAAAATTAAAATTTTGGCCAAAAATAATTTGATATTTCAGTTGAGTTAAGAAAGTATTAAAATATCAAATTAAGCTATCATTAAACTCGGTTCCATTCTTCGAACAACTACATTATTAAACACTACATAATTAAGCACAATTTATTTATTTAATTTAATTTCTCAATTAATTTTTACCCTGAGTCCCTATAATTATATAATTAAATAATATTTATTTATTATATATTTTCATCTAATTTTGTATTTAATTCTCTAAAAATTTATATTTAGATGATATTTATTAATTTAATAAAGAGAATATATTCTAAAGTTAATCTTAGAATACTTTTTTTTTTGAATCATTAGAATACTTTTCTTGAAACCATAACCAAAACATGTAAACAAATGAATTTTGCCATTTATTATTGAATATATACTTACCATATTTTTGCTTATTTTTATATTAGAAAAATAAAAAAAAAATTGTTTATATGATGTGCGTGTTTGAGGTATCACAAAAAAGTTGACTTATAACTTAAAATGAGTAACTGTTATATAAGTGATAAGTTGATGAATTCTTATAAGTTATACGGGTGTTTAGATAAATTTACTTATAAGTTAGTGAAGAATTTGCTAAATTAAATTTGAAAAAAATAATTTTTAAATACAATGATTTCAACACATGTATTTTAAATTAAAAACACAAATGTAAAAATATAAAATATTAGAAAAATAAAGAAATCAAAGAATAAGTTGATAAGTTAAGTAAAATGTTAGTAATTTCTAACATTCAACTTATCAATTTATAAGTTATAAGTTATCAAATAAACTGAGTATACAAACACCGCTCTTATCAACTTATAATGCATAAGTTACAGTTTAAAAGATAAGCCAAACAGGCCCGATATATTCATATCAATCATTACTTGAAGAAACTTTAATTTAATGTTTTTAAAAGGAGTTAAGCCTCAACAAGAGGAGGAGGGGCAGTAACTTTGCAGTGTACAACGAAGTCAGATTAGTTCTTATCTTTAAATGAAATAAATTACTTAGATGAAAGGGTTAATTGGCATTTAGGTCACTGTACTGATTATTAATTTTCAATTGGGTCATCCAACTCAAAAAGGTTTCAATTAGGTCACAAATCAGATAAAAGTTTTCAATCAGGTCACTGGACGTTAACGTCGTATTGACAATTAACGGAGTTCTGTCTAATAGTGCCAGCTCGGTGCCATATATGTCTAATAGTGTCGCAAGAAGGAGATTTTAGCAGATTTAAAAGAATATATGTATGTTATGCTGCTTGCAAGAATGCTTGGAAAAATGAATGTAGACTAGTGCTAGGACTAGATGGTTGTTTTTTATACATATATGGCACCGAGCTGGCACTATTAGACAGAACTCCGTTAATTGTCAATGCGATGTTAACGTCCAGTGACCTGATTGAAAACTTTTATCTGATTTGTGACCTAATTGAAACCTTTTTGAGTTGGATGACCCAATTGAAAATTAGCAATCAGTACAGTGACCTAAACGCCATTTAACCCGCTCCGAAACTAATAAACCAAGTGCAATTGCAACGCTCATTGGAGTTCCCCTCATACTCAGAGAAACATCAACAATTGCGATACAGTTTGTCAATTTACCTTTCTGTAACATATCATCCACCATTCTTTTCCATTGCAGCTCTGCAACTTTCCGTTTTTCATGTTTGCCAAGGACACAAGCCCTAGCAATATCATGTGGAAGCAAGGCTCCGGCTGCAATATTTGATTTACCTTGTTTCACTTTCTCAAGATACTAGCTAAACCTTTCTTTATCGCGGTCCATGAAAGTATCAGTGTATGTTGTCATGGGAATGGATGAAACTCTGTTGTAAGGAAGTAATTTCCATTTTCTTGCACTCATATAGACTTCCGGCAACTTTAGGGACTTGTGTAGTGGCACCGGTACTTGTTTCCTCAACCTGGCTCTAATTCTATAAACATATTGAGCATCCCCAATTCCTTCATACTCCGGGAAAGATTCACGTGGAAATACTTTTCGGGCAATGGTAGAACATATTAAAGTGTATTTATCTTACGACGAATCAATTGTAGGACACCACTTTCTAGATAAACTGATATTCTCTGCCTTACCCGAATTCAAGCACTCCATGTCTGCCTTCAACAGATTTGCAAAAAAAATTGCAATCTATTCATGCAAGAATCGATAATTCGTATCAGTTTTATACAACTCTTGCAGTCTCCTCGCTCTAGCAATCTGTGTCTTCTTTCTCAACATCATAGCCCTTTCTTTATCTCTCTTCACTTTGGCCTTATTTGCTTCAATCCTTCCTTCACTTGGCACCTGAGCCCTCCTTTTCATCTTTTTCACCACCTGAGCTTCACGATCCATCCTCTCTTTCCTTGACCATCCAAAAATTTCCATTTTCCTTCTTCTTACACGTCTGCCTCTCTTGATGACTTTATAGAATCCCATTCTTGTTTCATTTTGGATCGCGCATCATGGCCTGAATTATCCTAAACAAAATCTCTAGCAAATCCTTAAAGTAGCCAAAAGAAGCAATAACATTCACATTGCAAGCTAGTGTTTTGGGATGATGCTCATGAAGCCACAATGCAGACGTGTAAAATCCCTCTTTATCAGTTTTTCCACTGCCTCTGACGCCTCGGAGATTACAAATAAGCTTAAGAGAGTAGTCGAGGGATCATGATCCCACGATGATTCCAGACGCTGAACAAGCTGAGACGGTGGGATATATATCAGGTACCACATGGAAGAAAAAGTCAAGGCATGGGTTGCATGATGTGATGATGACAAGTAAGTGGCTGAGTTGTTTTCAGTATAGCCCATTGGCGGTGTGTTCATGGTGCTCACTAGAACATCTGTTGCTGGGCTTTTCGAGCTAATGGCTGTGGAGGGTACGCTTATTATGCAAGTAATTGGTGTGTTTTCGAAGCTGATGGTGTTGAAGGAGGGGACTTGTGTTAAGCCCTTTAACATGGCATTTTTGTAGTTCATTGTGCTTGTTTTGGTAGACAAGTGTTATCTTGTCAACAAGTGAATGAATGTTGTGTTAAACAGAGGATGATCAAAATGCTATCTTAACAACCGGGGATATGAGATTGATCAAGAAGGGTGGAATGCTATATATTTACCAAAATATTTCTTAGTGTGGAAGTATTTTTCTTATACTTTGAATACGCAACACAGGGATTTGCATGGAGTTGAAGAGTAATTTTGTTTCGTTGTTCTTATCCTAAAGGATATTACCTATATTTTCGAAAAATATATTAAGTGTTTATTTCATTTAAGGGTTAAATGGCGTTTAGGTCACTGTACTGACTGCTAATTTTCAATTGGGTCATCCAACTCAAAAAGGTTTCAATTAGGTCACAAATCAGATAAAAGTTTTCAATCAGGTCACTGGACGTTAACATCGCATTGACAATTAACGGAGTTCTGTCTAATAGTGCCAGCTCGGTGCCATATATGTATAAAAAACAACCATCTAGTCCTAGCACTGGTCTACATTCATTTTTCCAAGCATTCTTGCAGGCAGCATAACATACATATATTCTTTTAAATCTGCTAAAATCTCCTTCTTGCGACACTATTAGACATATATGGCACCGAGCTGGCACTATTAGACAGAACTCCGTTAATTGTCAATACGACGTTAACGTCCAGTGACCTGATTGAAAACTTTTATCTGATTTGTGACCTAATTGAAACCTTTTTGAGTTGGATGACCCAATTGAAAATTAATAGTCAGTACAGTGACCTAAATGCCAATTAACCCGTTTCGGAGCTGAGTGAAGAGCCTTGGAAGGGACACGTGATCACATTTAGCATGTTTCCGCAGCTTCACTTGATTGAGGGAAGTACTTTCCGAGAAAAGACTCAACTCATGAGGTATATGACTATCAATATGAATACTGATTTTCAGAAGGTTTTTGACAAAATATTGGAGGTCGCTGTGGGTGCGAAGCTGAGTGAAGATCAGATGATACAAAGGGTGTTTGTTTTTAGTGATATGGAGTTTGATCAAGCATCACTGAATCCGTGGGAGACTGATTACATGGTAATTCAGAGGAAGTTCAGAGAAAGTGGGTACGAAAAAGTACCTGAAATTGTGTTTTGGAAGCTGAAGAATTCGTCTGCAACACCTGTTAAAGCCACGCAAAAAAGAGTGGCTACGCTTATCAGAAACAGAACATATAATTTAGATTAACTAACGGGGAAACATGTGGGGATCTTACGCCTTGGCGATTCAAGTCATCAGGTACCTAAACTCTAGCAAGCTAAAGGTCATCGGTATTAAGAAAGTTCCGCTCTTATCAGCATACTAACCGTTATAAAAGTTCATGAGTAAAAACATAAACTAGGAATACAACTGTGCAAGTACACTCCTCCGTCATTGCCTTGTTTTTGCCTTAGCCTACACCAGTTGAGATTTAGCTTCCTCCTTGATTTTCTTCTTCTTGCACTCATGGAGATTACCAGGAGGATAGCCTGCTGCAGTCTTTTGCACCATCTGCAGTTCCTCTGTTTTGTTTAGTTGAAGTACCATTAGTGTTGATCTCTACCCTACTAGAGCTAAAAATCTGCAACTGCATATTAGCCTTATCAAAACTTAGCAGCAGTAAAGGCTCGTCTCTATCGATATAATCCAGATAATGAGCAGCTTGAGGAAATCATGTGAAATTCTCATGATTTCTCTACCAACCTTCAAAGACTCAAACTTGGTGAAAATCCAATTCTTAATTTCCAAGCCTTGAAATTAGTAGCTTTTGTCACAACCATAGATCCACTATAAAGGAAAATAAGGTACCGATGAAACAAATAGCATGCACTTGAGGGTGCACTTATCACTATTAAGATGTTGTAAGAGGCATGGTGTTTCTCATCCTTAAAATTATGAAATCACCAAACTTTAAGAACATCCAGACTCGCACGAGCATTCAAATAAAGTTTCATTACGATTTCCCACCATATTTCAGTTCCTTCGAAATAGAATGAAGTAGAGCACTATAAAATGTTTAAAACAAAAAAAGTTTAATATTTGTTACTTTTGTAAGAATGTCTGTCCCCATTAGTTGAATGCACACCACCAGAGCATAATTTTTTTTCATTGGCATCAAACGCTCCTTGTGCATTTTTAAACCAGTCTGTTGCAATCAAGCCCCCTTTCAACAATTACAATGCAATCCTTTTGCCACAAAGTCTCCTCGATCCCGTCTACCAAATGTTGGATTGATGCTGTGCATAATTTCCTAACGGAACATGATGGCAATCTATTGAAAGCTTGTACTTGTGTAGCAAGACACATTAGACGATACACATTAGACGAGCAACACCTAGACAACTGGATACGCTCTTTCTTCAAACCAGAAAAGAAACCAAGGGAAATAAATTTTGTATTCAAGCAAATAAAATTAATAATGCATTCATGATTGCAGATTTGCAGGGTAGTTCCGATGGGAAGAGAAACAAGATTGATCATGAACACAACATATTCTATTGCTCTAATAGAGATATATTATGAAACCGAAATTTAATCGTTTAACAGGGATTGAGAGAACAAATTAAGCATCACACTGAATTTTAGAACACCAGAAAACATAAAAGGGTTCTGGAAATCAATCGTACACAACTAAGTTTTGATACTCCTCACCGGAAATGACCGCCTCCAACACAAGTAACCTGGGAAGGCTTGAACCTGAGACCTCTCCCTAAACCGAGTTCTGATATCATGTTAAGTAACCAGTCGCTCTAAAACCTTAAGGTGTTAGAGGAAAACCCCAACATGGTCTTATACTCTTATACTATAATATTATTCAACACTTCACTCAGCTTTGCATTAACACCAACCTCCAATATCTTATCGAAAACCTTTTGAAAATTTGTGTTCATACCCCAATCCATCTCCCTGATAAATTTACTCTTTTCAGGGAGACTATTTCCTTCAATTAAGTGAAGCTGGGGATTCTTGCTAAAAGTGATAACATGTCCCTTCCAAGGCTCTTCGCTTAACTCAGAAACTAACAAACCAAGTGCAACCGAAACTTCCGTTGGAGTTCCGGTCATACTTCCTGAGACATCAGAAACTGCAATACAATTTGTTAATTTACCTTTTGTCAAAACATAGATAGGATTATGTAGGAATGTAAATATGGCTTGAAGAAGAAGAAAAACATTGTTAACATATCTGAGTATTACATTATTGAAGGTACTGAATTGAATTGCTATAGAAGGAATATAAAGGAAAACTATCTCTCTCTCATCTAACAAATAGACAGGTGTCCTAATTAGATTGGAGGCCTATTTAGTTGCTTTGTAGTCCATTCTTTCTTTGTCCTTTGTGCCACTTGATGGTGTATATGAAACTCACGTGACTGGTGCACCACATTTCTAGTAACATTGTTGACATCCCCCCTCAAGGGAGGAGTGGAGAATAGATTCAGAACTCCTAACTTGCCAAGAAGGTGCTTGATATGGTTGGCGCCCAAGGCCTTAGTGAAGAGATCAGCAGGTTGGTCTTGTGTGGGAATGTAGGCTGTTGAGATGATGCCTTTCTGGAGCTTCTCGCGAACAAGGTGGCAGTCAATCTCTATGTGTTTAGTGCGCTCGTGATAAACAGGATTAACAGCAATATGAATGGCAGAGATGTTATCACAAAAGAAAGTAGTTGGTGTAGACTGTGAAACACCCAAGTCACTTAAAATGGAGCGAAGCCAAACAATTTCACAAGTGGAGTCTGCCATTGATCGATATTCAGCCTCAGAGGACGATCTTGATACAGTTGGTTGCTTCTTGCTCTTCCAGCAAATAAGAGAAGGACCAAGAGTGATGCAAAAGCCAGTAACAGACCTTCGTGTTAACTTGCAACTACCCCAATCAGCATCACAGAAACCAGTTAATAGCAGATTAGACTGAGCAGCCATAAGTAACCCCTGACCACATGTGCCTTTGAGGTATCTGAGAAGTCTGAAAACTGCTTGCATATGGGTATGTTTAGGAGCAGTCATAAATTGAGCCAAAACATGAACAACATAGGAGATATCAGGACGAGAGATGGTCAAGTAAATCAGACGACCAACAATACGCCTATATAGAGAAACATCCAGACAAGGAGCAGTATTATCATCAACAAGAAGTTGATGATTCTGTTCCATAGGAACAACAGAGAGATTGCCATTGGATAGACCAATATCCTGAATAAGATCAAGAGTATACTTTCTTTGATTTAAGTAGATACCAGAAGAAGAACGAGCTAATTCCATGCCCAAGAAATATTTCAGAGTACCCAAGTCTTTTACTTTAAAGCAAGAGGAGAGAAATGTCTTAATTTTAGACATTAGCAGCACATCATTTCCAGCCAACACCATATCGTCAACATAAACAAGCAAAGTGACAATTGAAGAATCTGATTTGAAAGTAAAGAGACTGTGATCACTCACAGATTGAGAGAATCCAAACTTGAGTAGAGCAGTATAGAGTTTGATGAACCATTAATGAGGTGCCTGTTTAAGGCCATACAACGATTTCTTCAACTTGCAGACTAAAGGTTGACTAGGATATAGATCCTGAACAGATGCTGGAGGACAGTAGCCTGGAGGAAGAGCCATGTAGACTTCTTCGGTGAGATCACCATGAAGAAAAGCATTTGTAACATCAAGTTGATCAATGGTCCAATTCTTAGCTGCAGAAACAGCAATTAAGGTGTGAAATGATGTCATTTTTGCAACTGGTGCAAAGGTTTCAAAGTAGTCCACACCCTCAGTTTGAGTAAACCCTTTTGCAACTAGACGAGCCTTGTATCGTTCGACTTCACCTGTAGGAAGGTACTTAACTTTGTAAACCCACCTGCAGTCCACCAATTTTTTGTTTACAGGTAAAGGAACAATGTCCCATGTGTCATTGGCTTCTAAGGCAGCCAATTCAGTTGCCATAGCAGTGCACCATTCAGGGTGAAGAGCAGCCTGTTTGTAGGTTAATGGTTCAGAAATCTTGGTTACATTGGCCAAGAAGTGAGTATACTCTGGAGTAAACATGTCATAGTGTAATGTGTCTGGAAATTTGACAGAAGCAACATGAGCTTGGGCTTGAAACGAAGGAGGAAGACCAGTGTAAACTGAATATTTCTCAGGTACACGCTTATGTCGAACAGGTCGTGTAGGAGCATCTTTAGTAACATTAGACTCAGGATTATCAGGAGGAACCTCAGTATTGTCAAAGGAGGTGGAGGAGCTGAACTCCAAGGAATCAGAGTACACAGGGGTGTGGGAAGTCGAGGTATCTGGTAACAAAGGATCCTCAAAAACAGGAGGAGTACTAGTGAATAGAGGAGAAGGGATTGAAGGGTTAATTTCTTTAAAAGGAAGTACTGTTTCAACGAAATGCACATTTCGAGAGACAAAAACTTTCCTAGAGTTTAAGTCAAGAAGTCTGTAGCCTTTAGAACCAAAGGGGTACCCCAAGAAAACACACTTGGTGGCTCTAGCAACAAATTTGTCTGATGGAGGAGGAACAGTGGTGGCATAACATAGAGCTCCAAAAACACGTAAATGAGTGTAAGATGGGGATTTGTTAAATAAAACATGATATGGTGACTGACCATGCAGAATAGGAGTGGGAAGTCTGTTAATTAAATAGGTGACTGTAAGTAAACAATCCCCCCAAAAGGATACTGGTAAGCCAGCATGAAATCTTAGAGCACGAGCTGTGTTTAAAAGATGTCGATGTTTATGCTCGACACGCCCATTTTGTTGAGGTGTGTAGACACAACTAGTTTGGTGAAGAATTCCCAAAGAGGCTAGAGTATTAGTTAAAGTTTTATTCATGAACTCAGTACCGTGATCTGTTCGAAGAACTTTGACATTGCAGGCAAACTGATTTTTAACATAAGTTAGAAACTCAGAGATAAGAGAAGGTACAGCGGACTTATCAGATAAAAGGAAAACCCATGTAGTACGAGACTTATCTTCAAGAATAGTTAGAAAATAAGAGCAAGAGCCATGAGTTTTAACTGAGTACGGACCCCAAACATCAGCATGTATTAACTCAAATAAATCAGTAGAACAAGAGTCACTATTATCAAAAGGCAATTTGGCTTGTTTAGCAAAGTGACAAGTATCACAGTCATGAAAATCAACAGTACATTTCATAGACAATTGTTGTAAAACAGAAGATGGGACATGCCCCAATCTAGCATGCCACAAATCGGCAGAAATTGAACTAAGTTGATTACAAAAGGAAGACACAGAAGTGAATGAAGACTCTGGAGAGGCAGTGAAAATAAACAAGCCATCTTTGATTTTACCAATCTCTAACTCCTTCTTCGACACAGGATCCTGAATGGAACAAGTGGAAGCGGTGAAAAAGGCATTAGAGTTAGTATCAAGAAGCAGTTTGGAGATAGAGAGAAGATTGTGTGCAAAAGTAGGAACACACAACACTCGACGCAGAATTAGAGTAGGAGTAAGATAAACATCACCAACGTGAGTAACATTAATAGTATGACCATTTGGCAATTGCAGAAATGCATTACAAGACACAGGATTAACAAGAATACCAAGATGAGCAGTAATATGATCAGTAGCCCCAGAGTCTATTATCCAAAGAGACTCTGAAGTACAAGAAGAATTAGTAACAGTACCTGCAAAGTGGACAGTATTAGCAGAAGGCCATGAAGATTCAGAGTGTGTATTTGTTCCAGGTTTCATACTAGACTGAAGCAAGGTCACAAGATGCTTGAACTGAGTCTCAGACAAACCATGAGAAGCAGATGCAGCACTGTCCCTATTAATGGCCAATGTAGTGTCAGGACTCTCAGTGGGAGTAACAGTAACGTGAGCAACAGAGGGAGAGGAACGTGGTTTGGGCTTGGGTTTGCCAAATAGACGATGCCATGAAGGGTATCCTACCAAGCAAAAGCACTTATCCCTTGAATGACCTTGCATCTGACAGTAATCACACAACATACTTGACTCATTAACAGGTTTCCTGGGAAGATTAGGCTGATAACCAGGTCCAGACCTGTTGGTAAATTTTGCAGTGGAGCTGCTTCGTACATTCATTGCCACAGAATTAGAGTTTAACCCAACAGTATTGTGTACCTCACGTTGATTTTCATCTTGTAACAACATAGCGTAACATTGACTAAGAGTAGGAATGGGTTTCATAAGTAAAATCTGACCACGCAATGCAGTAAAACTATCATTCAAGCCCATGAGAAATTGCATTAACTGAACATTGAGGTCATAAACACGCAGCTTAGTATTGATCTCATAGGTACACTTATTACACTCACATTTGGGATGCATTGTAAGGGAGTCTAATTCATCAATCAGGGTTTTATACTTAGTATAGTAGGCAGTAACACCCAAGGTACCTTGTGATAAATGAGAGATCTCTTTTCGCAAACTAAACATCTTAGGTAAGTTGCTTTGTGCATAACGAACAGCCAATTCATTCCAAATCAAAAAGGCAGAATCCATGTACACTATACTAGTACGAATATCAGCAGATACAGAGTTAAGTATCCAGGATATTACCATATGATTGCAACGCATCCAGGAGCTTGCCAACGGAGAATCAGGAGATGGTTTGACACAGGAACCATCCACAAAACCAAGTTTAAGCTTGGATGACAGAGCAATTTCCATAGATCTACTCCATTGTGAGTAGTTATTTTCATTCAGAACAATCGTGGTGAGTGTCATGCCTGGGTTATCCGATGTGGAGAGAAAGTGAGGATGATTAGCATCAACAAGAGAAGAAGAGGATGAACCAGTAAGAGTAGAGGCATAAGACGCTTGGGTCGTTGTATTCGCCATGATTGTACGGACAAAAAAAAGAAACAACAAAGCACACAAGATAGAAACGGAGCAAATAGAAGAGCAAAAGTAATTACTGAAAGGAATCGAGCACTCGCTCTGATACCATGTCAAAACATAGATAGGATTATGTAGGAATGTAAATATGGCTTGAAGAAGAAGAAAAACATTGTTAACATATCTGAGTATTACATTATTGAAGGTACTGAATTGTATTGCTATAGAAGGAATATAAAGGAAAACTATCTCTCTCTCATCTAACAAATAGACAGGTGTCCTAATTAGATTGGAGGCCTATTTAGTTGCTTTGTAGTCCATTCTTTCTTTGTCCTTTGTGCCACTTGATGGTGTATATGAAACTCACGTGACTGGTGCACCACATTTCTAGTAACATTGTTGACACCTTTCTTTAACATATCAGTTTTTCTTGTGCCTCTGACGCCTCGGAGATTACAGATGAGTTTGAGAGTAGTCAGAGGATCATGTTCCCAGTTCCAAATGCTGGACTAGCTGAGACTGTGGGGTAGCAGAGACTACATGGAAAAAGAAGTCGAGGCACGGATTGCCCGACGACAAGTACGTGGAAGATCTGTTTGCAGTATAGCCCATTAGTGGGTATAGGCCTCTGAATCTGGTGCCTAGTAACCTGCTTCCTGAGAGTCCAGATGTAGAGATCCTTCGACGTCTTAATGTCCTTCTCGAGCGTGTGTTTCTGGAGCCCATTACTCTATTTCTAGAGCTCACAGCAGTGGACTTATTTTTTCTAGAACCTATAGGTTGATTTCCCCGTAGGCTGGTTCCTAGAGCTTGCAGAGATTAAGGATTTATTTTTCATGGTAACTTCAGTTGGTTTTCTTGGTGCATTTTCGGAATGTACTACGGTGCTGGAGACAGGTACCTGAGGCAATTCTTTTAACAGGGCGTTTCTGAAATCCATGGCTGTGGGCCTAGAAGATATAAAATTGTGAGTTACAGAGAGGCTACTAGGGTGTGTTGGAAACGTAAATGGGCTTTACACCAATATATATAACTTACGAAATATATTTATATAACAGAGTATTTGATAAAACACACAACTTCTATATTTATCAAACAAATAGCTACAACTGATATATTATTTGTTTACACACAAAGGCTTCGGCCTTATTTCTTTTCCTCTCTGAGCTTCTGCTCTTTTCTGTTTTCACTCGGTTGTATATATCAACTTCTCTTTTCACTCGGTGTGTTACTACTTTAAAACTACAACCCAGGCTACAAGGAGACATAATTACATCAGCGCTTACATATACATATATTTAATACCAGCTTACTATATTGACCACCCATATTACCAGGACTGCAGGTGCTTGTTTCTTTTCTTCGGTTCATACTTTAGCCGTGTATTGTATTCTGCAGAGCTACCTTGATTCATGGATGTCATTTAAGAGTCCAGCTTTTACATTCAGTACTCCACCTTGAAATATAGTCTAGAAGCTTTGATAATAGAAACATCAATATTGATCCATCTTTAATCCTTATCTGCAAACTTCTTCACTTCCCAAAGTGCTGCTGTGTTGTTTGTTTATATCTTTATCCTCATATGTGTATAGATGTTGCATGCATGCACGGTCTTATTTCTTTTATTCATAGTACTGCTTCTATGTACAAACCCAGTTGTATGTTTGACTAAGTTTCTTGACAACTTTTATTTCCAGGATTTATGGAAGCTTGTTTCTCAACTGTTCAATGTTACTGCATGTGTGAATCCTTGACAACACAATACAACTATTATTCTAGAGGGTTTGAATTCTAACACTCCCCCTCAAACCCGACTTTCCATTCCGAGTTTCTCTTTCATGTTGTGAAATATTTCTGACTTTAATGGTTTCGTAAAAATATCTGCTAAATTTTCTTCGGTCCTGCAGTGCACCAGCTCCACAATTTTATCATTCACATGTTCTCGAATAAAATGATATTTAATATTTATGTGCTTGCTTCGGTTGTGGGACACCGGATTTTTCGCAAGTTAAATAGCAGATTTATTATCCACGTAAATAGTAACCGGCTCTTCCTTTGCAAGATTTAACTCGCCCAATATGTAGCCTAGCCACATAGCTTGACACGCGCACGTTGCTGCTGCGATGTATTCTGCCTCACATGTTGAGAGATCAACTGTTTGTTGCTTCTTTGATGCACACGAAAATATTCCCGAACCAATATGAAAAGCATATCCATAAGTGTTTTTCCCGTCATCCAAATCACCACCATAATCACTATCTCAGTAGCCAACTAATTTTGAATCTTGAGAATGAGTGTAAAACAAACCATGATCAAGTGTACCTTTAATGTATCTCAAAATTCTTTTAGCTGCCATGAAGTGATCTTGCTTCGGCTTCTCCATGTACCTACTAACTAGTCCAACTGCATACATGATATCTGGACGAGTAAAATTTAGGTACCTCAGACTTCCAACCAAACTTTTGAACAATGTCGGATTTACCGACTCCCTCGTTGAATCAATTCTAAGCTTTATGCTTGCTTCTGTTGGCGTGCTTACCGGCTTGCATTCCTCCATCCTGAATTTCTTTAAAATCTGTTACGCATATTTTTTCTGTGACATAAAAATTCCATCTTTGCTTTGCTTGACCTCAACTCCAAGAAAGTATGACATTTGACCAATATCTGTCATCTCAAATTCATTAGTCATAACTCTCTTAAAATCATTGTTTTGGTGTAAAGTGCATGCTCGTATGGACTTTTCACAAAACCATTTTTCTGGAAATATTCATCAACCCTTGTGTTCCATGCTCGCGGAGCTTGCTTCAAACCATACAAGGCTTTCTTCAGTCTGTAGACTTTATTTTCCCGGCCTTTTTGAACATATCCGGGAGGTTGCTCAATGTAAACTTCTTCTTCGAGATAGCCATTCAAGAATGTTGACTTCACGTCCATCTGAAAAATCTTTCACTGGTTTTGTGCTGCAATTGCTGTAAGAAGTCTGATAGTATCAACTCTTGCAACCGGAGCAAATACCTCATCATAGTCAATCCCATATCTTTGCTTGTAGCCTTTAGCCACCAACCTTGCCTTGTGTTTTTCCACTTTGCCTTCTTGATTTGTCTTGGTCTTATAGACCCACTTGACACCAATTGCTTTGTGTCCTTCTGGAAGACTTGTAAGTTCCCAAGTATCATTCTTCTTGATAGCACCAATTTCTTCATCCATTGTTTTATTCCATTTGCTTTCTTCAGAAGCTTCCTCAAATGTAACTGGATCACACTCAGCCATTAAGCAAAACAATGAATAATCAAAGGTAGTTTGTACCGGACTTGTTGCATCATAAATGTCATCCAGACTCCGCATTTTTCTTGGTGCTCCCCCTGAACTGTTGTTGCTACTACTTCCTGAACTCGATGGTGTCGAGGCAGGAGTTTGTTGGTTTGGATTTTGTGGAGGAGTTGGATCATCATTTTCATCATCTTCAATGTTGGTGTCATCATTGTCATCATCATCCTGAAAAAACAAACCAGCAACTTTTCTTTCTTCCTCGCTCCATCTCCAATAATCCGATTCATCGAACTCAACATCTCGAGAAATGATTAATTTCTTCGTCAGGGGATTATAGAGTCTGTAAGCCTTGCTCCTTTTATCATATCCGGTAAAGATACACTTCTCGCCTTTATCATCCAGCTTCTTTCTTTTTTGATCGGGAACATGGGCATATGCAATACACCCGAAAATTCTGAGATGTCCAACCGATGGTTTGCTACCACTCCATGCTTCATTTGGAGTTTTGTTTCTGACACTTTTTGTTGGACAGCAATTCAGCAAATAAACTGCACATAAAACGGCTTCAGCCCAGAAAGTTCTTGGCATGTGCTTTTCTTTCACCATACTCCTTGCCATGTCTAGAATAGTGCGATTCTTCCTCTCTGCAACGCCATTTTGTTGAGGAGTATATGCCGTTGTCAACTGATGATTGATTCCATGTGCTCTACAGAAGCTTTTAAACAAATTTGAAGTATACTCGCCTCCTCTGTCTGATCGGAGTACCTTCAAATAATGACCACTTTGTTTTTCTGCCAAAGCTTTGAACTCCTTGAATTTATCAAGAGCCTCCGCTTTTTCTTTGAGGATATACACCCAACTTTTCCTACTAAAATCATCAATAAATGTTAGGTAATACATGTTACCTCTAAGTGATAGAATATCAAATGGACTAGCAATATCTGTGTGAACAATCTCCAAAGGCCTCCTGGCTCTCCATGATTTTCCAACGGGAAAACTTTGTCTGTGTTGCTTCCCCTTGACACATGCTTCACACAAATTTTCTGGTTCATTGATTTCTGGCAAGCCGTCCACCATCTTTGTCTTTGACAATAATTTTAAGCCAGAAAATCCAAGATGACCAAATCTTAAATGCCATAACCACGAGTCATTTTTAATGACTGACTTTAAGCACCTCTGCATCTTCGTCTGTATATCAAGTGTAAACAAACGATTCTTTGACATCTCCACGTCTGCTATTAATTCTCGAACCTGATTTCTAATGATAAGTGAATTATCCTGCATCTGAATATTATATCCTTTCTCCACAAGTTGGCCAAGACTGATGATGTTACTTTTCAAAGCAGGTATATAGTAAACATCATTTATGAACTTTTTCTCACCATTTTTTAATACAATCGTAATTGTACCTTTGCCTTTGACCGAAATTTTTGAAGAATCACCAAACGTAACTTCTCCTGTGATGGTCTCATTTATCTCTATAAATAAATCTTTGTGGCCCGTCATGTGATTGCTCGCACCTGAGTCAAGATACCAAACATTTTTCTTGTTTTCCTCGTCTCCTTTGTAAGTGAGGAACATAGCAGTGCCCACATTTTTATCTTCTTTTGCTGCTGCAAAATGACTTCTTTCTTCCACTTTTGGTGATCTACACTCATAACTGAAATGACCATATTTATTACAATTGTAGCATTGAAATTGAGACTTATCACCTCGTTGTTGAAATCCACCTCTTTCTCGGCCTCTAAAATTTTGACCACGGTCAGATGGTTGATAACCTTCAGTATTCTGGCTTCTGTTGAAGGACTGCCTTCCACGTCCTCGTCCACCTCGGTAGCCACCTCTAAAGCCACCTCTTCCACGAATAGAATTGCTACTACTTGAACTTTCACCAATGGACACTTTACTTTGCAACGCCTTTTCCAAATGGCTTGTATCATCGTATTGATTCATTCGTTGCTCATGGGCTTGAAGAGATCCCACAAGCTCGTCGATCGAAATCGTGGACAGATCTTTTGACTCCTCGGTAGACGTCACAACATAATCAAATTTTCTTTTCAACGACCGGAGCAATTTTTCCATGACCCAAACATCATCGAGACTTTCGTCATTTCTCTTCATCTCATTTGTCACCATTTTCAAACGAGTAACATATTAAGCAATATTTTCTGAGGCCTTCATTTTAATGTTTTCGAACTCCCTACGTAGAACTTGGAGCCGCACCTTTTTAACCTTTTCAACACCTTAAAAACATTTTTGTAAAATCTCCCACGCTTCTTTCGCCGTTTTTGCATCAGAAATTTTTTCAAAGGTTGATTCATCAACACCTTGAATAATTGTATATAACGCCTTTTTATCCTTTTTCGGATCTCTTTTAACGTCGTCTTCTCTGCATTCGGAAGTGCTACTTCAGTGGCTGCATCTGCGGGCTCGTTGAACCCACTTTCGATAATATCCCAATTATCGTAAGAACCGAGTAACACCTTCATTTGGATACTCCAGTTCCCGTAATTTGTGGCCGTCAATTTCGGAATATTTGGTTGCACCATATTTGCCATTTTTCTCGAACAGAACCTTGGCTCTGATACCACTTGTTGGAAACGTAAATGGGCTTTACACCAATATATATAACTTACGAAATATATTTATATAACAGAGTATTTGATAAAACACACAACTTCTATATTTATCAAACAAATAGCTACAACTGATATATTATTTGTTTACACACAAAGGCTTCGGCCTTATTTCTTTTCCTCTCTGAGCTTCTGCTCTTTTCTGTTTTCACTCGGTTGTATATATCAACTTCTCTTTTCACTCGGTGTGTTACTACTTTAAAACTACAACCCAGGCTACAAGAGACATACTTACATCAGCGCTTACATATACATATATTTAATACCAGCTTACTATATTGACCACCCATATTACCAGGACTGCAGGTGCTTGTTTCTTTTCTTCGGTTCATACTTTAGCCGTGTATTGTATTCTGCAGAGCTACCTTGATTCATGGATGTCATTTAAGAGTCCAGCTTTTACATTCAGTACTCCACCTTGAAATATAGTCTAGAAGCTTTGACAATAGAAACATCAATATTGATCCATCTTTAATCCTTATCTGCAAACTTCTTCACTTCCCAAAGTGCTGCTGTGTTGTTTGTTTATATCTTTATCCTCATATGTGTATAGATGTTGCATGCATGCACGGTCTTATTTCTTTTATTCATAGTACTGCTTCTATGTACAAACCCAGTTGTATGTTTGACTAAGTTTCTTGACAACTTTTATTTCCAGGATTTATGGAAGCTTGTTTCTCAACTGTTCAATGTTACTGCATGTGTGAATCCTTGACAACACAATACAACTATTATTCTAGAGGGTTTGAATTCTAACAGGGTGATCAGAATGACATCTTGAGAAGATGAAGTTGATATTGTAGAATGGCTGTTAGGTCCTGATAAGTTTGTAGAAGGGGGGTTGAATACAAACTATACCGTTTTATCGAAATTTGTTCGTTTAAGATTAAACTGTTTAGAACAAATTAGTGCGGAATAAAAACTGAAACAATATTCAAGTTAAATAGAAACTCTATTAAACTTGAGAAGTGTTACAACTTTGATTACTGATTACAAAGAACTTAATAAAACAAATCTAGAATAAATTCGACATGAATTTATCTATTTTTGTAATAAAAAGGATCGAATACTAAAAAGTAGTTCGATATAAAATCTAGGGATTATGATCCGCTAGAAAGCTAAAGCAGTACAAGAGAAATGATTCTTATGGATTAAATGTTAAGAAGCAATACAAGAATTAAATCTCTGGTAGAAATTGAATGCTTTGCAGTTGAAGAAAGTTAAGACAGTTGAAGAAATGTAATCTGTTTGTTCTCCTGTGTCTTTTTTAATATCTTGTGTCTCTCCGAATGTCAACTGCCTCTTGTCTATAAATACAATTCACTTGTGCATGCATTCCACGCGCCAATCCACTTGCAGAATGTATATGGAAGACTTTCTGAAAAACATTTCTTTTTGTCTTGGAAGACTACCGGGAAGACAAGTAAATAGAAGGGAAGACATTCGGGAAGACAAGGGAATAGAAGGGAAGACATTCGGGAAGACAAGGGAATAGCCTAGGAAGACTTTCGGGAAGACTCACTTGTGAGTCTTCCTAGTTCATTTTTCTAAGTCTTCCTAGTTCAAACCTAAGTCTTCCTAGTTCATATTTATTCTAATTTAAATAATTAACTAAATAAATTATGTACTAATTTAATTCTTTGCAGAATTAAATTAATAAATAATATACTTAAAATATTAATTATTTATAAGAGAATAAATAGAATTAGTTGACTTCTCAATTAATTCCAGAATCACTTAAAACTTAGATAAATAACAAACACAATAGTACGTTGACACTCGATGTACTGTCTGGTTCATGAGTGACTAACGACAATGTCTGTTCTTTATCTATTTAACTTTAAGCAGTGATTCACTACCTTCTCATTCAAGAACTCCGTAATCAGTATCTTTTTCTGTCACCACTTGAAATCTCTGTCACTTTAATAAATCCACTGAGCTTGAATACTTCATTGAGGCTTGATCAATAAATTGAGCTTCTTTCAATGTAGAATCACTTCAAGTCTGTAGATAACTTTAATCTTCATTCTTTGACAGATATAACCTTCTGAGATTCCTGTGACAATTGATTTTTATTATTTACTTATTACATCTTAATTAAAGTTGAGTAGAATCCTCGGTGTTTACAAATAGGCCTGGACATATGCCTTTCAATCTCCCCCTATTTGTTTGTTAGACAATAACAACCAAATACCTCTAGAGGATAACTCAACTAAAACAAGAAAAGATAAGACTTTTAAGAGCCAAGCAAATAATAAAAAGTTCTGGATTAAATATAACAATATCCAGATTCAAACGGTAAAGATAAATACAAGATAGATGTTCCTCTAGACTGAACATATGAATACATTTATACTATCTTGAATCACCTAAGCTCTAAACATTTAATATTTACAAACAGAGCTTCTTCAAATTTCAGACTCAATCATCTCTCCTTCTTCAAGTGCTTCAAGCAAATCCTTGTCCAGAACACGATCAGATTCAGAAGTAATGCCACTAGGTCTGACAGGTTGAGTTGTGACTTTCTTCAGCCTATTCTTCATTTGATGATATCTTTTGATATTTGCTATGCAATAGTCTTGAATCAAATCAGCAACTTCTGTCTTCTCTTGTGTAGCAAATCCTGAAGTCCTCAACATGTTCTCCAAGTAGACAAGATGCTTGGCAGGAAAATCCTTCAGAGATATTGAATCCACACCACAAGTCTGAAGTGCCCTTCCTTTAAAAAATTTTACTTCATAAGGCACTTCCACCACTTGTGGACTAGCTTTCATTGCAAAGTCTCTTAGCTGATCATGCAACAGCTCAGCTAATGGAGAAGTTCTTTTTACCTTGCACATGAAGACCCATAGTTCAGAGAGAGTTCTGCTTTCCAGAAGATTGAGAGACACTAAGAAAGTTCCCTCATTATGAGTATAAACATAGATCTTCAACTCCTCTCTAACTCTGTCATATCCAGTTGAGATCCTTGAAATCTCTGCATGAAGAGCTTTCATATATACTGTGTTGTCTGGATTGACCTTCTTGTATCTTTCCAACATGCTAAAAAACTTTCCATCATTATCTGAACCTGTTGAATGTGAAAACATATCTCTAGCTCTATCCCATTCTTCTCCAAGCTTCAGCCTCACATATAACTTCCTGTCCTTGACCTTTATATCATGAAGCCGTTGCTTTTCTTGATGTTCAGCTTTTTGGATAACTAGATGCTTTGAAATGATGTCAGAAACTTTAGCATTCTCCTCCTCTCTTCTCTTTAGATCAGCTTTCTGTCTTAACAGCTCAGCTTCAAAGGCAGGATCCACTTCAGGTTCATCTTCCCAGTCAGCATAGTCAGCCTCTCCTTCAACCTCCACTTCACCAAAGATATCTTCAGGGTTTTCTTCAGATTCAATATTGTCAAAATCTCCCTGTTCACCTTGATAGTAGTCAGCATCAGAAAAAGTTAACCTCTGCTTTCCTTTGTCCTTTACAGAACCAGAACCTCCAGCTTCTCCTCCTCTTTGTTTCTCCACATTCTCCCCCTTAGTTGAGGAATCCTCTACAGTTTGAGCTGTGGAAGCCCTAGGATTCACCTCAGACGTTCTCCTTATCTCTCCTCTATCTCCTCTTTCATCAGCATCATCCTCATCTTCATCATCTCCCTCAAAGAAAATTCTTTGCTCTTCAGTAGGTTGATGTGAATTCTTGATCATATTATACAAGTGCTTCATACCTTCATTCAGATGCTCCATTCCTCCTTCTATCTTGAAAATCCTTTCTTCATTAAACTTTTGATTTTCATCAGCTGTTTGCAGAATAAAGTCCACCTTGGTAGAAATGGCAGCTATCTCCCTGACACTCTCTGATATTTGAGCATTTGACATTGTAAGATCAGAGATGTCTGAAGCCACTAGTACTTGAGATTGTTGGATTGAATTCAGCTTCGGGAGGAGATTATTCTTCAATCCTTGTAGGTCATCTTTCACAGTACCCAGCTGATTTGATACAGAGGTGGTAGATTGTGCAACCACTTGTGCTTTTAGAATTGTGTTTTCAGCCTGGGTCTCTTGCAACTTCTTCTGTAGATCAGCTAGCTGTTTTAACAAAGCAGTGTTTGTGTCAGTGTGTGCACTCACTTCAATTGCTCTCAGTGGTGTTTCACTCAACTCACGTGCTTGTGTTTCACTCGGTGTTTGACTCATATCTCTCACCACTAACTGTCTGTCTAGATTCTCAGTGGATGTACCTGCAGGAAAAATCACCCTAGCCCCTTCAAGAGAGGTCAGTGGTGGTGCAATGGGAGTTCGCGAATCCCAATCCCCAATGAATTCCAAATCAGATTGAATTTGAAACTGAATTGCTTCAGTGTTGGATTCATTAGGTTGCCTTCCACTTTCTCCAGTAAAAACTGCGAGTGGAAAATCCCTTAGGGGAGCCAGAGATGTTCCCTCTGGGAGGGGAGAAAATGATTCTATTTGAGTTGGCGAAGAATCAGATTTTCCCTCAGATGCCTGTGAAGGCACTTCTACCGTAACTATGGTAGGCACTGTTTCAAAGTCAAAAGTAAAGTGCTCTCCTGACATGGTGTCCTGAGTGTCATCTAGATGGATATCTTCTCCCATTGTGAGTAATGGGAGTGTGCTTGACTCAGTACAAGATGCCATGGCCCGATGGCGAATTTCAATAGATCCACCCTGTTGAGAGGATGTCTCTAGAGACTGTGTAGTGGCCATATCAATGTCCATATCCTTTTGAGAGGATACAGATGGGCTAACAGTTGTCTCCCTATAGGTTTTTCTTTTCTTTAAGGGTGGAGACAGAGCTGTGGGAACACTCATTTCAGCTATATCACTAACATTTCTTGAACTGGTTTGTACATGAGGCTCAGATTGTGTTTCAGGAGTGTTTGACTCTCTGTTTGGCTCTATGACCTGGGTCAGAGACTGTGGATCTACAATCTCTGGGTCAGCCCTAACAACCACTTGGGTTTCAATTGAAGTACCAGAAGAAGAACCAAGGTTAGGAATAACTACCTGCAGTGGTACTGGATGTGGTTCGGGAACTTGTTCACCAAAGATAGGAAGATTAATGAATTGTCTCATGAATGGTGAAACAAGAACAGGTATGGTGGTAAATTTGGATGAGACATCAAGTCTGGTGTAGAATTTGGTGTCTGTGGTTGGAGAGGTTTCAAATCTAGCTTCTCGAAACAGTTCTACCTGCTCAGCAGTGAGAAGATGATTAATGATAAGAGTTAGAAAGCGAGGGTACCAACACCTTACTTTCACACCATTATCAGAATCTCTCCTAGAGTGAGCAAGCCTGTTGAGCAAAAGGTTCCACAGAATCTCAGCAAAGTTCAATCTACGACCAAATACTATAGCATGGGCAATGTATTGATTAAGACTGGTAATGCAATGAAAGTTTGTTTTTGTGCAGTTACCAAATACCCTAGCTATAGTATCAAAGAACAGATCCCATTCCCTTACAACAAAAGTTTTTGACAATTTTACCATTTGAAAGGGACCCTGATAATGAATATTCACAAAGAACTGTGTTAACTCATCATCAGTGGGTAATGGATCAAACCTGTCCTTTGGAAAATGCAACACATCACAAAATAAATCAAAAGTAACTGTATATTGCTGATTGAGAATATTGAAAGTAAAAGATTTTGAATTGTCAGCAATAACAGCACTTGAACACAACATCCTTAATGGATCAATTTTCAGTAGTGCATTGGCACAAATAGCATAACTAACACATGTATTGCTATTTAAAAATTGAATCCATGGTCTGAAACGTTCCACTTTACACTTAGCCGGATCAAAATACCCAACAAAATTATTTAAAACTAATTCAAAATTAATAGGATCCATTTTAAATAAAACAATAAAATATTAATTAACTTAAAATAAAAATAAAATTTTAGGGATTTTTAGAATTAATTAAAATTACTAAAATCCACAAAATTAAATTTTATCAAAATTAATTAATTTTCAAATTTTAGATCCTAAAAATTCGAACTACACTTAAAAATCACAAATGAATTGGGCAAATGAACGGGCAATACTTTCAAGAACACACACACAGATTTATACTTACAAAACCAACTATGATCACAAAACCACAAAAATTACTTAACAATGCAAACCCATAAGTCGAAAGGATTGAGAACAAAAAGTAAAAAATCCAACAGCAATTCGACTCAATAAGTATGTTTTTGAAGAACAAATAGATTTGCTAAGTAAAGACTTGAGCAGTATTGAATCAAGGATCAAAGTGTTTTTGCAAGACTCAGAGAATTCGAAAGAGGGGTACTCAAAAACTGATGAGGAATGCTAAGGCAAAAACAAAACGTGCAGTGTATGTACTGTAAGTATATATATATATATAAAAATAACTGTTAAAATTAATAAGGAAGACAGTCAAACGTTTCTTTGAAATTGTACTGGGAAGGCAATCGGGAAGACTTAGGATAGTCTTCCCGGTAGTCTTCCTAGTACAAACTAGAAAGTCTTCGGAATTAATTAAAACAGATAAACAAAAAATAAACTAATAAAAGGAGAGTCTTCCCGATAGTCTTCCTAGTTCAAAAACTGGGAAGACTTCGAAAAAGACTTAAAATAAAAAAGGAAAAAACAAAAAACAAAAAGAAAATATTCCTTGTTTTCCTGGTAGTCTTCCTAGTGTAAAACTGGGAAGACTTAGGAAAAATTCAGAAATAAATTCGAATATTTACAGAAAATGCTGAATAACTTAGAAAAATGCATGAAAAATATATAAAATTCTAGAAAAATTCACAGAAAATTCCATAAATCCTAGAAAAATATGCAGAATATTAGAAATGCATAAGAATAATATAAACTTGCAGAAAAATTCAAACGACAATATTTACAATCTGAAAAATATCTAAATAATTCTAAATAAATATATTTTCAATAAAAATACATTTCTCCACTTAAAAAATATGAGAAAAATATTTTTAAAGAAAATAAAATATTTAGAGCTATTTAAATACACAAGCATGTACTATTAAATGAGAATTGACAGTGAATATCATTTAAATGACAAGAGAAAATGAATTTTTTAAAGAACAAACATGACAGAGATATTGTTAATCACTAAGACTGTTTAACATACCCAATTTACCAACTAACTTGATAAATGTGGATTCATCAACAGATTTAGTGAATATATCTGCAGTCTGTTCTTCTGTGGGTACAAAGTGTAACTCCACAGTTCCATTCATGACATGCTCTCTGATAAAATGATACCTGATATCAATGTGCTTTGTTCTCGAGTGCTGCACAGGGTTGTTGGAGATTGCTATGGCACTTGTATTATCACAAAATATGGGAATTTTGTCTAATGCAAAGCCATAGTCCTTTAATTGATTTCGTATCCATAAGATCTGAGCACAACAGCTTCCAGCAGCAATATATTCAGCTTCTGCTGTTGAATTGGAAACTGTTTGCTGTTTCTTGCTATACCAGGAAATCAACCTACCTCCTAGGAATTGACAACTCCCAGAGGTGCTTTTTCTATCCACAACACTACCTGCATAATCAGAATCTGTATATCCAACAAGATTAAAACCAGAATCTTTAGGGTACCAGATACCTAGATTAGGTGTACCCTTAAGATATCTCAAGATTCTTTTCACAGCAACGAGATGAACATCTCTAGGGTCCGCTTGGAACCTTGCACACAAGCATGTAGCATACATAATATCTGGTCTACTAGCAGTAAGATAGAGTAAGGAGCCAATCATACCTCTGTAGCTCGTAACATCTACCTTGATAGATTTGTCAGAAGCTCCAAGTTTGATTGCTGTTGAAGATGGAGTCCTTGCTGATGCTGAATCCTCCATGTGATACTTCTTGAGGAGTTCTTTGAGATACTTGGATTGACAAATAAATATTCCATTTGACCTTTGACTTACTTGCAATCCAAGAAAGAACTTCAGCTCACCCATCATACTCATTTCAAACTTACTCTGCATTAGCTCAGCAAATCTCTTACAGAGATTATCATTAGTAGACCCAAATATGATGTCATCCACATAGACTTGGACTAATATCATATCATTTTTGTGTTTCTTTGAAAAAAGAGTTTTGTCTATGATACCTCTAACAAAACCATTTTCTAAAAGAAAACCAGAGAGAGTGTCATACCATTTTCTTGGGGCTTGCTTGAGACCATAGATAGCCTTGAAGAGAAAGTACACAAAGTCCAGCAGCTCCTGATTTTCAAAGCCAGGGGGCTGTTCCACATACACTTCTTCATCAAGTTCACCATTCAGGAATGCACTCTTAACATCCATTTGATAGACTTTAAAATTGGAGTAAGCAGCAAATGCTAAGAACATCCTGATGGCCTCAAGTCTAGCCACTGGTGCATAGGTTTCATCATAATCAATGCCTTCAGCTTGAGAATACCCTTGTGCAACCAGTCTTGCCTTGTTCCTTGTAACAATGCCATCCTCATCTAGCTTGTTCCTGTATACCCATCTAGTACCAACTACTTTCTTGTTCTTTGGCCTGGGTACCAGCTTCCAGACTTGCTGTTGTTCAAATTGATTGAGTTCATCTTGCATAGCAATCACCCAATCTGGATCAGTCAGTGCTTCCTCAGTTTTCTTTGGCTCCATTTTAGATAGAAATGCTGAGAAAAGACATTCATTCTGAGAAGCTCTTCTAGTTTTAACTCCAACATCTGGATCACCAATGATCAGCTCAAAAGGATGAGCTCTATTCCAAACAGTCTGTCTTGGAAGATTTGATCTTGATGATTCACCTTGAAATTCACTTTGATGTTGTGAGTGACTAGCTGATCCTTCATTTGCTCCCCCTGAGTTGTTGCCTGTTTGCCTTGATGATCCTTCTCCAGTGCTGGTGGTATCTCCATTGTTACCAGTGTTTCCACCACCATCACCAGGATCATTATCATCATTGTTATTATCATCACCAGCAATAACTTCAGGTGGGGCTTCATCATCTGATTCTGAGTCTGGCAAGTTATCAAACTTCAGCTCTTCAGATGAATCTTCTTTTTGGATATTGGGGAACTTAGTGTCATCAAAAGTAACATTGACACTTTCCTTTACTGTGTGACTGCCAACCACATAAACCCTGTAAGATCTTCTGGAATAACCAACAAAAATAGCTTCTTGTGCCTTTGCCTCAAACTTGCCACGTTTAACATTTTCATCTAAAAGCACAAAGCATTTTGCTCCAAATACATGAAAGTACTTGACAGTTGGTTTCTTGTTGTTCATGATCTCATACGGAGTCTTCATTAGGTCTTTGTTGATTAAAGTTCGATTCTGAGTATAACAAGCTGTATTCGCTGCTTCAGCCCAAAAGTACATTGGAAGTTTGGACTCACTTAACATAGTCCTAGCAGCTTCAATCAATGTACGATTCTTTCTTTCCACTACTCCATTTTGTTGAGGAGTTCTAGGGGCAGAATACTGTCTTGTTATTCCTTTATCAGCACAAAAGTCATTTAAAATGGCATTCTTGAATTCTGTACCATTATCTGACCTTATGGCTCTAACAGGGAATCTAGAATCCAGCTCAATCAACTTCACATGGCCAATCACCAGAAATGGGGTCTCATCCTTGGAATGTAGGAATAAAACCCATGTATATTTTGAATAGTCATCAACAATCACAAGTGCATATTGTTTCTTTGACATGGACATCACATTAACTGGACCAAACAAATCCATGTGCAGTAGCTGAAGAGGTTCAGTTATTGATGATGTGTCAGTGCCCTTGTGAGAAGCTTTCTTTGACTTTCCCTTCTGACATGCCTCACACAGTCCTTCCTGTGTAAATTCCATCTGAGGCAAACCTCTAACTAATTCCCTCTTGACTAAAGAGTTCATAGTTTTGAAGTTAAGGTGAGACATCTTCTTGTGCCATAGCCAACTATCATCTGATGAAGCTTTAGCATAAAAACAATTAACTTCATCTTTGAATCCCGAGTTCAGATCAGCTATGAACAAGTCACCTTTCCTTACTCCTTGAAGAGCAGGCTTTCCATTCTTCTTGTGAGTAATCTGACACTTCTCTCTTTCAAAGGAAACAGCATATCCTCTGTCACAGAACTGACTGATGCTGAGAAGATTGAACGTCAGACCTTCCACAAATGAAACATCTTCAATGATAACATTTCCGTACTTCAAACAGCCATATCCTTTCGTAATACCCTTGCTGTTATCTCCAAAGGTAACTACTGGGCCAGCTTTCACAACCACATCTGATAGCAGGGCTCTATCTCCGGTCATATGCCTTGAACAGCCACTGTCCAGAATCCACATAACTCGGTTTACCTGTTTAACTCCCTGCAATATCAGATTGATTAGTCCTTCTTCGGAGCCCAAAATTGATTGGGTCCGGCATACTTAAAGAACTGGCCTTTGTCAGGCAAAACAACATTTCTAACTAAAACTACTTTATCCTCTTTCACATAAGAGCGTTTCCATTTATAACCAGCCTTGACACATTTCTGAGTAGGCTTAGGGATAAATGAATCCACTCTAGTCTGAGGAGGACTAGTAGTCTTTGTTTTAACATGCTTCTTATTATTAACATGTTGACGTGGAGCAGTCTTATCACTAGATACATGCTTTTTATTAAAGAAAGCATACATAACATTAAAAGCACAAGACATGCAATTACTCACACCACATGCTTTATGAGAAGAATTAATAGCAGGCATGTTAGTTCTACAGTTGTTTTGATCCAATTTATGGATATCTGATTTAGTCTTTTTAGTTGTAGCAACTTTGACTGGAATATCAGATACACACTTTTTGGATTTCTCAGCTTCTAAGGCAACATCTTCTTCATGAATCTCCTCAGCAATAATGATAGAAGATTCATTCAGAGGCTCTGCCTCAGACTCCTTACAGAAGGGTGTTTTAATACCCTTAAGAATATAAGGAACAGCCTTTCCTTCTTCTCTGACCCTACAAGGTGTATTAATACCAAGCAATCCTATAGCCTCATTATAATCATAACCTATACTGACATGATTACCAACAGCTTGCTTATTGAGAATTTCTTTAGCAGTCTTACAAGAACTGAAATAAGCATTAGCTTTAGTCTTCAGCTCACTAATCTCTTTCTTAAGAATGGTTTCCAGTTGAATATAACATTTAACCCTATTCTCCAGAAAAGCAATTTTCTCATTAAGTTCATCCTGATTAACATGCACAAGTTTCAAATCTTTTAATTCCTTTTCAAGATTTGTGTTTAAAAGATTTATTCTATCATTTTCAGTGCGTGCACAACTTATGGTGCCACCAAGATGATAAATCATTTCAGCATCAGTAAAGGTTACCTCTGACATGTATCTGGATGAAGTGCTTTCCTCTTTAGCCATTAAAGCAAGGTTCCCAATTTCACCTGCTTCTTCATCACTGTCAGTGTCATCCCAACTCTTTCCCTCAGCAACATAGGCCTTCCCAATCTTGTTCTTCTTGCTAGAATCAAATGTGTTTCTAGTCACTTGCTTTGGCTTTCTGCACTCAGTAGCAAAGTGACCCAACTCATTGCAATTGTAGCATCTGATTATACTCCTTTCCACAGTTCCAGTTTTGTAGCCACCCCTTGTGCCACTTGAAGATGAAGATCCACCTCTCTGAAATCTGGGTCTGAACTTAAGATTGGGATTCCTCTTGAATCTAAACTTCCCAAACTTTCTGACTATCAAAGCCAAATCACCATCCTCCAGCTGATCAAGTTCTTCCAAAGAATAGAAGTCACCACCAGATTGATCAATGGATGTTAATCCATATTCAGCATCAATAACATTCATGTGAGAACTGGAAGGTTGAACAGCCTTCACTTCCAGTTTCTGTGGGACTTCAGCAGCCAATGCAGTGGAGGTACCAACAATCCTTCCAGTTCCATACAGCTCCTTCTGTTGAATCTGCTCCAGCTCATAGGTCTTCAAGACACCATACAATCTTTCCAAAGCAAGCTCATTCATGTCTCTTGCTTCTCTAATAGCAGATATCTTGTGCTCCAAATGAGGTGGAAGTGTAAGAAGGAACTTCTTGTTAATCTCCTTGTTGGTGTAGTGCTTCCCATTGAGATTCAGATCATTGATTAATTTGTTGTATCTCTCAAAAACCTGAGAGATACCTTCACCAGGGTTTGATCTGAAATGCTCATATTGTGAAGTGAGAATTTCCAGCATATTCTCCCTAACCTCTTCAGTCCCCTCATTGATTATCTCTATGGTTCCCCAAATATGTTTGGCAGTTTCACAATTTAGGACATGATTATGCATGATAGGATCAAGACTCTCAATAAGGATCAACTGAAGACAGGAATCCAAGGTAACATCCTCTTTCTCATCAGGAGTGTATTCCTTGGGATCTTTAGGGTACATCCTAGCAGCCCTAGTCACAACATTATCCTCAACAACTTCAGGATCAATAATCATAGGGAGTTTGGGACCACTCTTCAGCACATCCAAGTATTTAGGATTTGCAACCTTAAGAAATAGGAGCATTTTCTTCTTCCACATTGGATAATGCTCCTTGCTGAATATTGGGATTTTAACTGTCCCCACTTTCTGTGCAGTAGACATCTTTTGAGATTTTTAGAAAAATAAAATTCAGAGTTAAGAAAAAAATCTCAAACAATTGGATCTTTGATTTGTATATCAATCAAAAGTCTCTGATACCAATTGTTAGGTCCTGATAAGTTTGTAGAAGGGGGGTTGAATACAAACTATACCGTTTTATCGAAATTTGTTCGTTTAAGATTAAACTGTTTAGAACAAATTAGTGCGGAATAAAAACTGAAACAATATTCAAGTTAAATAGAAACTCTATTAAACTTGAGAAGTGTTACAACTTTGATTACTGATTACAAAGAACTTAATAAAACAAATCTAGAATAAATTCGACATGAATTTATCTATTTTTGTAATAAAAAGGATCGAATACTAAAAAGTAGTTCGATATAAAATCTAGGGATTATGATCCGCTAGAAAGCTAAAGCAGTACAAGAGAAATGATTCTTATGGATTAAATGTTAAGAAGCAATACAAGAATTAAATCTCTGGTAGAAATTGAATGCTTTGCAGTTGAAGAAAGTTAAGACAGTTGAAGAAATGTAATCTGTTTGTTCTCCTGTGTCTTTTTTAATATCTTGTGTCTCTCCGAATGTCAACTGCCTCTTGTCTATAAATACAATTCACTTGTGCATGCATTCCACGCGCCAATCCACTTGCAGAATGTATATGGAAGACTTTCTGAAAAACATTTCTTTTTGTCTTGGAAGACTACCGGGAAGACAAGTAAATAGAAGGGAAGACATTCGGGAAGACAAGGGAATAGAAGGGAAGACATTCGGGAAGACAAGGGAATAGCCTAGGAAGACTTTCGGGAAGACTCACTTGTGAGTCTTCCTAGTTCATTTTTCTAAGTCTTCCTAGTTCAAACCTAAGTCTTCCTAGTTCATATTTATTCTAATTTAAATAATTAACTAAATAAATTATGTACTAATTTAATTCTTTGCAGAATTAAATTAATAAATAATATACTTAAAATATTAATTATTTATAAGAGAATAAATAGAATTAGTTGACTTCTCAATTAATTCCAGAATCACTTAAAACTTAGATAAATAACAAACACAATAGTACGTTGACACTCGATGTACTGTCTGGTTCATGAGTGACTAACGACAATGTCTGTTCTTTATCTATTTAACTTTAAGCAGTGATTCACTACCTTCTCATTCAAGAACTCCGTAATCAGTATCTTTTTCTGTCACCACTTGAAATCTCTGTCACTTTAATAAATCCACTGAGCTTGAATACTTCATTGAGGCTTGATCAATAAATTGAGCTTCTTTCAATGTAGAATCACTTCAAGTCTGTAGATAACTTTAATCTTCATTCTTTGACAGATATAACCTTCTGAGATTCCTGTGACAATTGATTTTTATTATTTACTTATTACATCTTAATTAAAGTTGAGTAGAATCCTCGGTGTTTACAAATAGGCCTGGACATATGCCTTTCAATGGCTAAAATGTCGTATATATGAACGAATTCTTTCTTGGTGGCCAAGTATGTTTTTATGTGGATTACACCATACACGGCTGCACGGAGTTAATTTAGGGCAGTTGCGAGATATTTTACATTAATTAGAATCCTTTTTTACTTAGTATACTTGTTATTTTCTAACTACGAATTAGGGATCTTAATGCAAGTTTATTTTTCCTATAGCCCTTCCATCTAGAACCTTCCATCAATTAGAGGATTATTTATCTTAAATATTTTATTAAAAATCGAAGTTTGGAGTTTAATATTCATTTTTTTAAATATAATTCCTACAAGCATCTCTCTATAGACCTTCGCCTGGTACTACAATCATGATACACTAACACTACACAGTAACACAAGCACACGAGTTTAGGATCCATATAAATTGTATTGAGCTATGCTACGTACCCTAAAATGGATACAAAATATGTCAGGTTTTTAACCTGCAAAACAAATAAAATCGGTGTTAAAAATAGAGAAAATAGAGAGAAATATGCATTTCTCTTTTGTCATTGAGTGCCTTTTCTATTGAAATAATTCACCATATATAGGCTATTCCTTCACCACCTCCACTCCAATATTGTAACAACCCATTTATCTATTACTTCTATCTATTACTATATATTATATGCCAACACAAGGGCAAAGTTTGCCATTTTAATGTTTGTGAAGTTACGATTTTACCCCTATTTTTTGAAAAATAACAAAAATACCACTGTCATATTATTATGCAAAAATATGTTAATATTTGTTAATGTAGAGAATCGAACCTCCAACCTCCTTCTAAGAAGACCAAAGCATAACCATTATGCTACGTTGCTTTCTGAGTTTACTTTAGAGATCTTATTAGATAAGTCACATTATTTCCTCTAATTCTATATTTTTTTTTATTTTGAACCTTCGAGTAAAGGAAATATTGGTCCATATTATTTAAATAAATCTGTATTTTTTATTTACGTTATTATATATATATATATATGATCAATCATCGTGTTAAATTTTTATTATAGTTGTATATTTTTTGATTAAATATACTTTAGTTATGTTGTTGATAATTCATATTTTTATATCATATTATATATCACTATTTTACATTATTAGAATTAATTAATTATACATAAAATATAGTAATGAACTTGATCTAATATAAGAATTATTGTATATGTTATGTATCTCATTAGTTGTTAAGTCTATAATTTAAAATTAAGAAAATTAGCATCAAAATTATGTAATGTTAATACTTATACACTATGTTCGTCACATTCATTTCTTAACAAATTTCCACCATTTTAATCCCCGGTTGATGTCCGAGTCAAAAATCGGGGTGATGATTTAAAATGTAGAATATTACGGAGTATATAATTACAAAAAAGGTTTTCTTTCATTATAAATGATAGATGTAAAAAATAAAATCTCTACACTCTCTTTGTCATGATAAATGATGAGTATGGAAAATAAAATTTATATGATATAATTTCACATGTTACACATGAATGTAAATTATTCCGGATAAAAAAATATTTTCATTTTCATTTTTCTCTTTGGATATATATAAATGTATTATAATATTTAAATAAAAATATATAAATTCTATCTATAAAATCATACATAATATATAACTACATCAAATATGAACTATATATTATAGTTTTTAAGTATATAAAATATAAAATATTTGAGTTAAATTAGAAATGTTTTATTGATCAAACATTTAGACTTTGAGGGGTTTAAATGTATAATTCGACTAAAAAGATAAATATTTGAAAATGTAGAAGATAAAATTGAATTGATTCCAAAAAAACGAAAACTCAAAAACATGATATATGTTTTAAATAAAAAATCAACATGATTAATATGCAATAGATGAAAATAAGATATGATTTTTCTCGATCATAAGAATTATAAAATTGTCTAACTATTAATGACGACCAGTTAGACTATAAGTTTTAACAATAAAAATTCAAATTGTATGTAAAAAAATTATTGAATGATGTTAAAAAAAAGTATAAGTCTTTAATAATAATAGAATTTTATATAATATATTAATTGGATGCGTAATATCATAAAATCATTTTGATAAATGAAATTCTAAATAGGGTTTGTGGGCTTTGAGGACATCGTCGAATTACAACACTGAAGCTAATACACAATAAAATACAAGTAAAGTTTATTTTTTGTATATGAACAGGTTGAGTTTATTATTACAAAAATGTCATTCAATATTTGTATTGAAAAAATAGTATAACCTCGTATAAGTCTTCAGGTCAAAATCATGGTTATTTTTCACTTTTAAATAGATGAATAATCCCTAGACATTTATAAAGTTATCACATTTACATTACTTTTTTTAAAAAAAAATTAGTCTTAAAAATGATATATTTATCAGTATATATTTATTTATAACACGTGCAAAGCACGAGTTATTTTTTGTATTATTTTATTTTTTTATTTAAATTATTATAATCAAATTAAATATAGTAGCGAGTGGTTCACGTATTTTACCTTTATTTATGTTTTTAATTTTTGAATTGTTCTGTCGGATCAGCCGTTTAGAATAAATGTTAATTTTAACATATTTGTAATAAATGTTTATTTTAATATGTTGTTGATGGGATTCGAACCTTAAACTTCTATGTAGCATAACTTTTAGTAATACATCTAGATGTTCCAATCAATTTGACTTCAAAGACCCATCAGTATCGATTGTGATTGAAAAGGATAACCAATATGAGTTGTGAACCAAATGATAAAATTATACCCCATTTTGTTTATTATAGTTTAGTATAGATTATAGTTGATTCAGAATTCATTAATTTGTTCCATATATTTATAAAATTATATAACTGAGCAAAATACATGAATTTTGAGAAATATATATAAGATAATTCAATTTGAGTTATATATGAATTTTTAAAATTTAGGATTTCAATTATTTATGATGATTGAGTTGAAACATTTACTTACGTCATTATAACATGAACTCACTCTATATGAAGGGGAAAAAAGATGGAACCAAAAAATAGTTGTTTGGAAATTATATATGTGCACAAGTCATTAATGTTGTCTAATCATTCTTACATCGATAAAAATAATCATGTTCCTTTTATCATATAAATATTAGTTGAATATTACGAAATCTAATCAAATTTACAAGTATTTGATTCATGAAAATGGTACGCAATATTACAAATTTACGATAAATTGCAAATATTATCATCTAATGTATTTTAAATTATAAAATTATTTCGATATATGAACAAATTCAGTGAGAAATTATTTAATTAATATATGAACAAGTCTCAAAACCTGACAAGGGCACGTTCATCATTCAAAATAGTTACATTATTCGCCAACAAAATTTCTTACTACTCTGCACAACTCACACTTCTCATCTTACACGATCAAACTTACGATTACACAAACCTCACGTTAATAAATCGACCTTCTCGCAAAAAAATTATTGACGTTTCTATGCAGTCCCGTGCCTTGCACGGGCTGTTACGCTAGTTACTATATATAATAGGCCAACACAAGGGCAAAAGTTGCCAATTAAATGGCCGCGAAATTACCGTTTTACCATTTTCTTTTGAAAAATAACAAAAATGTCACTCGTATATTATTATACAAATTTTTTCTAATAAATGTGTTACTACAGAGATTTGAACCTCCAACCTCCTTCCAAAATATCCATGAGCTTAACCACTATGCTACATGCCTTTTTGAGTTTATTTCAAAAAACTTATTAGATAACCCACGTCTTTTATCTCTTATATTATTATTTTTTTACTTTGATGATTGAATAAATAAAATGTTGGTTTGAATTATTTATAGAAATTTGTTTTTCTTTTTTCTTTTTCGTAATTTTATATATCTATATATTCAATCACTATATATTATTACAGTTGTATGTTTTCAATTTAATATATATTAATTATGTTGATTATAATTCATAATTTATATTATATATTTATATTATACTTTATTTGAATTAAATTAATTATTCATGCATAAAATATACTATTAAAATTCGATCTAATATAAGAAGTATTATACACATTATTTCTCTCATTATTAGTTATTTCTATAATTTTTAAATTAAGAACATTGGCATTCAAATTATACAAAAAATTTGTCTACCTACTCTGTTCGTCACATCCATTTCTTAAAAAAAAAATTAGAATGTATTGTTCATTTGTTAACATTTTCTAAAGTAACATGTCATTCTTTATTAACTTATCTATATCTTTTTCCGCCTTTCTAACCCCCTCCCCCTCAACCCCAGTGACGTTCGTGTCAAAAATCGGGGTGAGTTTTTAAAATATAGGATATTACATAGTATATAATTACATAATGATCAGCCAGACTGTTAGTAGACGATTAAGTTTGGGAAAATTGAAAATTACAAGTTTTGAAAATAGAATTTCAAATTGTATTCCAAAAATTATTGTACGATGTTAAAAAAAAAGTATAATCTTTCATAATAATAATAGAACTTTATAGAATACATTAAATTGATTCGTAATGTAATATAATCATTTTAATAAAATGAAATTATAAATAGGGTTTGTGGGTCCTTGACGACATCATCTACAACATATACAATATTTCTTATATTAGGTCGAATTTCAATAGTATATTTTATGTATGAATAATTAATTTAATTCAAATAAGTATAAACACATTATTAATGCATTTACTAAGTGTGTTAATATAATTTAATATAAAGACGAACACATGAGAGGAGTGCAGAATCAGTTCCCAATTAAAAAACTAAAAACAAATAGGTGACATGAATACTCCAAACTGTAATAGGTGTTCATCTCCCAAAGTGTTTATCACAAACTTGAGTGATGTGAGAGTGTGCAAAGATGTGTCGGTCTTCAGCTTCGTTTTAAAATCCTCTATCTCATTCATGCATGTTCGATTATATTACAACAACATTGCATGCATATAACCTATTCATAATCTAGATTGCAAAAAAAAAAAAAAAACCAATCGATTCCCGAAAAACAGATAAAAACCGCTCTCTAACGCAAATTACCAATCTACAAACTATCTTTTCTCTGAAACACAAAACTCAGGTAAACCTGCTTATAATCGCAAGAAGAACAATAGTACACTCGTGCTTCAAATTCTACACTATTTTAATCTGATCTCAAAATCAATAATAGTCACTTTAAACAAGTCTTAGAGCCTTGGCATAGTTACGTTTGTGATTCAAAGTAATTACACTATTCACCAACAAAATTCTTTACTCCTCACTATGCATGAACCATACTTCTCATTTTACGCTCTCAAACTTAAGACTACACAATCCTTAAGCTAATAAATCGATCACGACCAACTTTTTCACAATAAAAATTATTGACATCTCTATGCAGGCCCGTGCCTTGCATGGGTTGTTACGCTAGTTACTTATTAATATCAATCAATACTAATATTGTAACTCACAAATCATTTATACACTATTAATCATATATTTAATCTTTATTTCAATTTTCTTTAATTTAACAAATTAAGTCAAATACAACATCTCCCATTTGACATATTTGTCAAATACTTTTCATAACTCCCACTTTTCGTGTGGTGTAAATTGTTAAATACAAGTCCAACTAATATCATGACTCCCACTTTTCATTTTGAGCATCAATATAAGTCCAACCATATTATGACTTCTTGGAATAAATATCACATTATCCTTTTAGACCTTTTATAACACATTCATATTTCTTACTTTCAAAATTATACTTCACCAAAAATTAAATAGGTGTCCCAAAGCTGAATTCTTATTGTCAATATCATCTTTGATAATTATATAGCAATAAACAATAATTCCAGACACGTCTGCCTATTTCACCAATTTGTTACACATCGTACCCTTTAAGTACATGATCATGATCTTCTTTACAGCCTCTCACTAGACTCAAACAAAGTTATTTCACAATCCACTTACAAAATTAACTAAAAATGTCAAGTCAATCGATTACACAATATAAAATACATAGAACTTTTGACTACTTGTGCATAATACTTTTAAAAATACAAACACAATTGTCTAATCCACTCTCGACAAAATATTATATATTTCTTTGCGTAAACTTTTTCAACTAGAAAATTGTCAAATGTAAAAACAGACTCATTAATCTTATCTTTTCTTTCCAAAATTCACTTAAGTGAATTTTCTATGTTTAGGAAGAACACAAATCTCCCACATTTGTTTTTATACTACAAACTCAATTTCATTTTTATATGACTTCTATCCGTGAGCCAATTTCTTGCAATTTCATCATCACTTATATAAATTATGGATCTAATTTGATTCTTTCACCAATGTCCACAAATATGATATTTCACTATTATAATAATCATTATTTCACTTTGGTGATTTCTCGATCTCTTATTTTCAACCATGTACCATAGTTCACAACCGATATTCGGATTCGATTCATTATTCTTGATCTGATCAATCAAAAAAAACCAAAAAAAATATCTCGGTAATACTTTTCTTTTATAAAATATTCAAAAAACTTAACATAAATATATCAAACTCTACCCATTTAGGTAGTTGTCACTTCTTGTTTAAATTCTTTCTTCTCACAAATACTTTTTATTAATATAGTATATTTCAAGAGTAGCTCAAAATTATTCTAACACGGCTTCAACTTTTCTAATGAAAAATTTTATATCATCTCAAAAATCAATTTTCTAATTGCCTCCAAACAATCTATGTTCCACCTTTTTTTCCGACTCAGCTTAACAAAAATATGATACACACTTATTTCACACAAAATTTGACTTAATGACAATATCGTCTATTTCAACAATGAATTTCAAATTGTACATAAACAATTTAATTCTTAATTACTGGCTCCAATCATTATAATTTGAGCCATACATCATTTTAATATTTCTTTTGTACTCGGTTTTCTGAGTATCACTAAAATTCTCCTCTAGTAGAGAGCCATTTTTTTTGTAGGAGAGTTTTTCATATCACAAAAACAAAATTTGTTCTTGATTACCCACATTTTAAATGATGCCAGACAAATTTGATAATTTGATAATTTACCAATTATGATCCAAAACACATTATTCAAAAAATATCACCAAGAGTAAAAAAAATTAATATATAATAAATATAAGGAGAGCAATTATCATCACACATGCGAGCATGTAGACAAAAAATCAAACTCTATTACAGGGCAACAAAATAATAATTTTTTAGCCACTTAACAAATCAATTTTTTACCTCTCTTCATGCTATCAAATTACTAATCATTCTATATCCAAAGATGACAATTAGATGGACAAAATAATATTTATTAAATCAAGGTACTAGTCGGTCAATATGGCCAACCAAATTTAACAAGTTAAACTTTCCAGCATGTTATATCAAAAGGATGACATAAAGAAATATGGCCTGTATACTATTATCATAATTAAATATACCGATTAGAATGAATACAGGCCAAACAAAATCAGGAGACAGTAAAAACTATATGGTCATGAAACAATTACAACACTAAACATGACTAGTAAGGAATATATTATTAAAAAATAAAAAGAGCAAAACAAAATATAAACAATAATCTATTACAATTAATCGCAACTTGTAGTGATAGCTAACAATTAAGAATTTATATAGGCTATTCATTCACCACATCCACTCCAATATTGTAACAACCCATTTATTACTTATTAACTAGCATAAAAGCTCGTGCGAGGCACGGGCCGCTAGCTTAAATTGTGTTTATAAATTATTCTATCCGTGATCATTTTCGTTTCAAGTATATGATTGATATATATAGAGTTTTTCTTATTGATGGTATATGTAACTATTGGGTGTTTACTTAAGTATGTTCAAGTTTTCAATTTAGAAATTAATACGAGTATTACGAATAGTTGTCATGTTAGTTTGCAATTTTTTTGCGGGATATAATAGATACTGGGTGTTTTAGAACATTGCAATCCTAAATTTCTTCCAATTCTTCAAGATGTTACATTCTGGAGAGTAGGTTTATTACTGATTTTGATCAAAAGCCTTCGTAAATCTTATAATACTCTACTTAGGTCTTGCGCTTTCAGTTTTTAAAACTTTCTTTCTAACTCGTTCATATCTTTTCTTGCAATTTGTTGATTCTAAGCATTATTTTCCTTTGTTTCGCTTCCTCTATCTTTCAGACTTTCAAAACATCAAATAATTCAGTGCCAAGTAATTAGCCCAAATGCAACAACTTGGGTAATCCACAAACCCACCCCAAGTTCCTAAAAGATCATGATTTGTTGGTGCAATTTGTAGTAATACTTTGTGTTATAAACTGAACTAAAGTCCCAACGATCTTCTCAATTTTGAGACTCGAGTGGTACAAACTCCCCCACTTAAACTCTTGACGGCATCGTTAGATCTGAACGGATAGCTCATAGGTCCAAGATCGTACATCTCTAGCGATTGTGAGATAATACTGGCTAGTTTATGTCCCCACCTCTAGACCTCAGTCCATTATGAAATAATACCACCAGTCTTCGTGTCCCCACCTCCAGCAACTTCACGAATCAACCGCCGACCAATTGGCCTAAATGCAATAACGTGGATAATCCACAAACTAACCACAGGTCTCCAAAAGATCATGATTGTTGGTGCACTTAGTAGCTATACTTTGTCTTATAAACTGTACTAAAGCCCCCACATTTCTCGATGTGAGACTCAGGTGTTAAAATATGTTTTAATTTAATAATATTTCAATCTATTGTCAATATTAGTTCTTTATATATATATTAAAATAATTTTCAAATACAATAATTTTTTTATTATTTTTCTACTAAAATTTTAAAACATAATTATGTTTAAATGACCTGGGTATGTCTAACTGATAATAATATTAACATTCGTGAAATATTATTTGCTATTATAACTTCAATTCTCATATTTTGTTACATGAACCCGTGCAAGGCACATTCATTTTCTAGTGCTTAAAATAAAATTTTATTCTTTGTTGTTTAAATATTATATTTAGTTATATTTGTACATATTTTGTTCATCTCGTTATAATATACTTACTTTAATTTATATAGATAATTTGATTGATCGGGGCCTATGATTTTAAATAACCCGGGGTGTATAATGTGATCGATCCGATCATAATATTTTTGTATGCTATATAATATCTTGTTTTCTAAAATTTGTTAACTGGACTATATATTTTTATCTATTTATTTTTTACACAAATTAGTATCAGCAAGTATTTTTCTAACCCAAATTTATGTGTTTATATTGTCTAACCTTTTCAACATGGTCATATAATTCGTTTAATTTTTTTTTTGTACTATCTATTTATTTTTATTATCTCATCTTTTAAATTGTTTTAATTCAAAACAAATAGTTTTCATATGCTATATATATGTATATATTAATCCAATTCCAAATAATTAATTATTTTCTTCCATAAAATGTGTGATAATAATTAAAAATGTCTCATATACACAATGCATCCAATCTAATTATAAATCTACTCACTTTTATTATATCTATCTATTTATATTGTATTATTAAAACCGAAACATTGAAAGTTTTGTAGTCAGTCGGAACGGTACTCGTATTTTGGTATTTGCACTTTAGTTCTTTTGTTTTTACAACTTAACCTTAATTTATTAAAAACAACGATTTTGATCAAAATATAATGTAGTCGGTCGGTTAGAATGATACTCATATTTTGATATTTGCACTTTAATCCATTTACTTTTGCAACTTGACCTTGATTTATTAAAAATAACAATTTTAATTAAAAAATATTTTTTAAATATTGTTAAACACAAAATTCTTGAAACACAATTTAATCTCGCTCAAACACAAACACATACGCCAATTCAACATCGAGTTCAACAATCACATAAAACTATTTAAATTTAAGTTCATCTTCGTTAAAAAAAAGTATAAATATAAAATAAATTATTAAAATACATATAACATAACAAATTTAAAAGCCATCTTTGCATTGCACCATTTCTATGCTTGTATACATAAGAAGAATATTCATAAATATCATGTATACATTTTATCGATATGTGCTATATAATAATGTTTATTGTAGAGATAGACATTCACCCCTTCCCGCCCAACCCCAATCCATTCTCTGCCCCGTTTCGGACGGAGAATTGAGAACTTTTCTGGTGATCGGGAAAAAATATGTAAAAATTTCGGGGATCGGATGGGGTCAGGGATTAGTGTCTCCCTGCCACGCTTCCCGGTCCTCAATTTCTATATTTAAAAAAAATATTATATATTTTCATGTATATTAAATAAATTATTGTGAATAAATATGATTTGTATATATTCTTATATTTTAAACTTTTAATCCATTTTTCTAATTCAAAGTTTTCACATGTACAATACAATTAAATTACAATAATATTTATTTTACCTCTTATTTTAAATAAATATTAATTTGAATTATCATTTAAAATATTTAATTAAATTTAAAATATAAATTATATATCATGATTTATCAAACTAATTTTATTATAAAATTTTAAAGAGATTTTATAGAAATTAATAAGTATGATTTAATAATTTAAATATATTATATAGTACAAGAAAAGTTAGACCCTTATATAAGAAAATAGAATATATTATAGTTAAAGTTACACAACCGAAATATTTATTTTAAACTAAAGGAAAGATAAAAATACACCACACTTAATATTGTTTTTTAAACTTAATATAAAATTTTTATAAGATTGGTAGTATATAGTTTTGTATGATATTTTAATAATTAAAAAATAAATATTATAAATATCCTTTGCAAACACTCTAAAAAAAGAATTTAAAAAATAAAATTTAAAAAATATTATAAATCACCTTGATTTTTACTTAAAAGTTTAAATAATAATTAATATAGGATTAAGAATGATGTGAGATTTATGTAATGTGATTTTTCACTCAAAACCAAAATGAGTCATGTAGCTCAATGGTAATAAGAACGATTTTCTTAAGGAATGTTAGGGTTCGATTCTGCACAAAAACATTATTTACTATCTTTTTTTCTTTAGATAAGAGAGTAGTGGCATGCCATGTAATTTTAAAATATAAAAGGGTAAAATTGTAATTTCACATGGATTTTATTTGCTCTTTTTACCCTTGTGTTCTCGTATTATATATAGAAGAGATATCAATCAATATTAGTAATTTAGTATTGTAACTCACAAATCATGTATACACTATTAATTATATATTTAATATTTATTTCAATTTTTTTTATTCGACAAATTAAGTCAAATACAACAAAATATGTTTCTGAATGACACATGACGTGCTTTTATTTGTGGGATTCACATGAATGCAGGCTTGGCTCATATCATTTACGAGAGAATAGCCAATATTTAAGTTACAACTCAACATTCAGGAACGGTTTTCAGAACGTTCGGGGATGGTAGTAATTCTCAATTGTATTACCCTATAATCAGTTTGTACAAGATTGCTGAGATTAAATATTACTTATAAGATAATGAATATTAAAAGACATATTTACACAAGTATGTTCATGTGTTCAAATCTTATTAAGCTGACGACTTGACATGCTTTACTTAGGATACCGCCTTCTGTGTACCCAGAATTGATTTCATGCTGAGGCGTCAAGAAAAGCATCATCATCAACATTGGTTATCTCTTGCACCATGTTTTTCGATGAAGGTAATCCTGCAACGACACTCTTTTCAATGCCACATTCGTTGGTTCCTCTTCTGATTTTAAAGTATCCATCCTGTTATTCATAACATTCGGGAATTGAGTATAAGTTCAATTTGCAAGATTTTCCGGCAAAAGTTTAAATCAATCTAAGGAACAAAGAGACTTACATCACCCCAGCTTCTATTCCATTGATTTGCAAGAAGCTGCATTAAGGAGAATAAAATGGTGTTACATATATTAGTATTAGAAATGGCTCTTTATTTCAAATTATATGATGTTTGTTAAAGAACACATCTACATACCCAATAGTCTTCTCCGTCTTCGGTGGTTCCCCATCCAATTAGTTTGACGGCATGGCCACCCATTTCAGCACCTGTGATGTGCTTGTAAACTCCAGACTTGTAGTAAGCAAAATCCTGTGTCAAACAAATTAGTGATGATAAATTGCAAACCAGATTACATAGACAAGACTCTGCATTTTTTTTTTCTCCTATCCTCTGGAAACCGATTACAAGAAATAATCTGCAGTGAAGCGCATAACGAGTTTATGTTTCTGCTTCCATATTACAAACATGCTCACTTTTTGGCTAATAAAACATGCAGGCCAAAACAGTACACTAAATTAGCATGTGAAGGGAAGACCTAAAACAAAATCATGATTATTTTTTAACAGATCAAATATAGTAGCCCTGTACTTCTCACCATAAATAATAAAAAGACTATTTACTATATCTATAAATTGTAAAATTCTCAGGCTCCAGCATAAATTTCTTTTGTATAATTAAGCCCTAACAATAGTTTCTTCTCCTATTCTAGTCCTATAAATCTAATAAAGAATCTATTTATGTTTCTATTGTGGATGCTAACTACACAGGACATGTTTATACCCACGTCAATACTGTCGTATATTATTTGAAACTACAACCTAGTTAAGCCAAAAGTATAATGCAATTCGCATCTCTATTTGAACAGGAAACCAAGTTCGTTACAGTGCATTATATGCATCAGTCCACATTCTTTACTTTCATTCCTTTCCACATTGCATCCTTTATGTTACCCTATTGTTAACTATGTTTACTTTTAAAGGTTCTTTATGTTATTAACTTAATTACCAACTAAATAATAAGAACCATACAAAAGGTATGCATGGTGCATAAAGATAGTAAATTTAAGATCCATTCACATAGAATAAACCTCCTGTTATTTGGGTATGGATATAATTTTGGATCTGGATGTCTTATTTGGAGGTATCCTACTGATGGAGCAGCCAGAAGTTTATCTGAAAACAATAGAGTCGAGATTTCTAGCTTTCCTGAGAATCATTTTGTCCTGGGGTAATGTACACTAATGTCTGGCCAATGGCACTGCCTGAATCTGGTAGTTACTTATATGCGTTCATATAATCATAATGTTTTCAACGGTTACTTTCCTCAATAAATGTTTTTGGAGTTTAGTTTATATATATTCCTAATTATCATGTAACGATTTTAGATTGTTCAAACCTTTTACAGATGAGATAAAATTTATAATGTTTACTGTTGGTCCTTTACATTTAAGAGACACTACCTTTGCAAAATAGAACATCATATTAATTTTCCTAAGAAACATAAAAAAGAGCTAAGGACGTAGTAAACTTTCTTTCCTCTTTCTGTTTTTCTAATTGTTCTATTAGTGACTGACCTCAATGTCCTTAGGCTTCTTGGACTGTGAATCAGCGTAACGAAGAAAATAGATGGATGCAACAGTTTGGACGAAAAAGATGCAAAATGGAGTTTAAAGAAAGTCCAGCTATGAATACCTACTAGTACTTGTTTCCCCGCCTTCGGCTGGGTTTTATATATGTTTATAAATTTTAAAGACTTTCAAATTTTATAGTTGGTAATTCATTTAGGTAGGTAATGACACCGTACACTTTTTGTTATGTAATTAGTTTAATGTTCAATATTATCATTTTTTATTTAAAAATCAAATGCGTAAAAATTATAACTATTTTAAAAAATTCAATTTTTACAGGAAATTGAAATGTTAAGTTTAGGATTACTTTTCAAAAAATGCAAGTATTACTTTAAAATCATTTTTTAAAGATGTAGATAATAGTAGATAGATTTTTAAATTTATGAATTTTGATTTTAAGGTTTAACTTTTTAAATTAGTAAAGATAAAAGGTTGTATCACTTTGAAAGGTAAAATGTTGTATTAGTTTAAATTTGACATAATAATATTTGGTTCTTAATAAGAATTTAAAGTAAAAGATGTATTATCTCTTATAAAGTTGTATATTTACAGGGTGTGTCTTTTCTTTTTTTTTACTTTTAATCTACCAAAGTAATGTTTAACTTTATTTTAAAAGAGATTGTTCCATGATTAAAAAAATATGTTGGTAAAATACACATGATGGGAGATATAAAATTGAGGGTAAAATTGGTAAGAGTACAAATATTTGTCTATTATTTGTAATTTTATTAAAATTTAGAAATAGTATTTATACGTGAAATGTTAAAGAGTGAAGTATTATTCAGCAAAAAAAAAAGAAGAAGAGAAGTATGATTTTTTTTTAAGTATTAAGTTAGTAAATATTTTTATTTCTACTTAGTGGTTTAAAGATTTAGTTCAAACCCAATTTTTCATCAATACGCATTAATTATTAAAGTATCTCAAGTTAAAACGTTGTAAATTTCATATAGAAATAGTAAGTTGTTTATAAGATGATATTCTATTTAATTAATTTTTTAATAAGGTGTATATCAAATAATAATTCGTTATTCTTGATTAGTTTTCCAAAATTAACTTCATTAAGTTAGGTTAAAAATTAAATTGTTAGGTTAAAGAGTTGTCATTAACTCCTTATCTATACTATATTATTAAAGTCGAAACATTGAAAGTTTTGGTTTTCGGTTAACGGTCGGTTTTTGGTTTTCGGTACTTTTTCTAATTAATAAATTAATAATATAATCAAAATTTGGGAAAGTTTTATTCTACATTAATATTTCACTATATTTTACTACATAAAAATCAAATAATATTGAAATCTAATAAAAAAAATGGAAATATGGGATCTAATTTGTTTAAATTTAGGATACACTGCTACAAATATACTTCTTTCTTTTTAGAATAACGAAAGCTACTACAAATCAAATCTTTAATGGAATTGTATTATTGTCAAGTTACCAAAATACTAACTAGATGATTGGCTTTTATAATTAAAATATTTTTTTTCTAACAAAATCTACTCCTTTTCCAAAAATATCATTACAATTATCTTTAAATTAAAACATATTACCTTTTATATTTGTTATTACTAAAATCTATGTTTTCCAAAAATATGAGGTGCAATCCTTACTTATTTATTTTAAAACCTATTTTAATACTCTTTTTAATATATAATAAAATAATATAAAAATAGTAACTAACTGATTGCCTTTTATAATTAAAAAAAATCTAACAAAATCTACTCTTTTTCCAAAAATATCACGACAATTACCTTTAAATTAAAACATAATATTTTTTATATTTGTTATCACTAAAATCCCTATTTTTCAAAAATATGAGGTGCAATCCTTACTAATTTATTTTAAAACCTATTTTAATACTCTATTTAATAAATAATAAAATAATATAAAAATAGTAACTAGTTGATTGCCTTTTATAGTTAAAACATTTTTTTCTAACAAAATCTACTTATTTTCCAAAAATATCACAGACAATTACCTTTAAATTAAAATATATTACCTTTTATATTTGTTATCATTAAAATCTCTCTTTTCCAAAAATATCAAGTGCAACTTATATATTTTAAAACTTATTTTAATACTTTTAATTATTTAAAAAAAACTTACCTATTTTAACAAGTGAACGTATTTTTTTAACACATAAAATTAATATAATTAAAACACATCTAAAAATATTATGTGCAGTTAGTTTTTTTTAATTAAAACATGTTAACTTTTCTATTTGTCCTTATTAAAAAAACTTACTTATTTTAACATGTCAACATATTTTTTTAATAAATACAATTAATATAATTAAAGCACTTCTAAAAATATCACGATCAATTACTTTTTTTAATTAAAACATGTTAGATTTTTTATATGTCTTTATTATTAATATTCTTTTATTATAAAATAATATTAATAATACCTCATTTATCTTCGTCGGCCTCATTTGTATTTTTTTATATTTTTTTATGTTCCAATGAATATTTAAGTTTCTCATTTTATAATTTATCATATTAATTTTTACTTTAATTTTAATATTTTCCGTTCACATTAAATTTTTTAGTTTATTATTTTTAAGGCCCGTGCCTTGCACGGGTTATAGGCTAGTATATAATAAGCGTAAGGGAGATCTTATCCAAAACTTTGGTCGGTCACTGTACTACCAAAAGTATATGATCCGTTGGATTATAAAACTATAAATATTCAAATAGATGAGGACCGTTATATATAATATTAAAAATTATATTTGATTAATAATAGGATAGTATTTAAATACTAAAAGGTGTATTTTGATAATTTAAACCAATTATAAATAGGTTTTCTATATTGAATAGAAATCTTTATGTAAAAAATCGTAATTATCTTTTCTCTTTAGTTTATGGATAGTTCCAGTTAGATAATAATTATTAAACCATCATTAAATTAATGATAATTTTGTTAGCTTCGCGTGGGCCGTAAAATTGTTAAAATTTGTTGTCTAAAACTAGAGATAGAGCCCAAACAGTAAAGTGATTATCTAAATTTTAATTTTTTTTTTTTAATTTAAACCAATTATAAATAGGTTTTCTATATTGAATAGAAATCTTTATGTAAAAAATCGTAATTATCTTTTCTCTTTAGTTTATGGATAGTTCCAGTTATATAATAATTATTAAACCATCATTAAATTAAAGATAATTTTGTTAGCTTCGCGTGGGCTGTAAAATTGTTAAAATCTGTTGTCTAAAACTCAAGATAGAGCCCAAACAGTAAAATGATTATCTAAATTTTAATAATTTTTTTATTATTATTATAGCAACAATTTAATTTTTTTCCTAATTCTTTTAAATTTATAAATTCTATATTTATTTCAATAAAATATTAAAATCAATTTAAGAAAAAATTAAAATCGATATGGTCCGTGTACGACCACTATACGACCAAATTAATTATTACAGTTAGATCTTAAATAGATCGATGAGAATTGTTAGATCTAATATTAAAAAGTGTATCTGATTAATAATAGAATTATATTTAAATACTAAAAAGTGTATCATATAACAATTCATATCGATTACAATATTAAAAATTATCAATATAATACTCATGTATATCATATAACAATGATACATGTGGACCCATAAGAGACTTAGGAGAACTCCTGTACATGAATAAATTTAAACATTTTTTTTCCTGAAGGAACGTAGCAATTTGATTAATCCAAATTATAATTATATTATTTTACATATAAAAAACATAAAATGATAATATCAAAATATTATTAAATATTGAGGGTTTCTTATTCATAAAATAATAATTAACCATCTTTTATTTTCGGTTTATGGGTAGGTCAACTGGTCAAGTTAGATAATAATTATTAAATCATCATTAAATTAAAGATAATTTCGTTAGTTTCACATGGGTTGTAAAATCGTCAAAATTCAATTTCTAAAACTTAGGATAGAACCCAAATAGTAAAGTGAGTATCTAAATTTTAATAAATATTTTTTTATAATTGTAGCACCAATTTATTTATTTTTCCACTAATTCTTTTAAATATAGAAATTTTATCTTTCTTTCAATAAAGTATTAAAATAAATTAAGAACAAATTCAAATCGATAAAGGCTATAATAATATGAGAATAAAATTTTATATAAGCATAACATAATTTTTATTCTGTTTAATAATTTTAAAGTAATAATGTATTTTAAAATTTTACATACACTATAAATAAAACCAAAACATTAAAAGTAAAAGCAGTTAGTAAGATACTTATATCAGTATGTACTTAATATCCTTATTATATTAAACTCTTTTATATAATAAGCATAATAGGGATTTATCCAAAATTTTGATCGTGACAACCAAATTAATAAGAACTATTAGATCTTAACTAGATAAATGAAAATCGTTTGATCAAATATTTAAAAAGTGTATTTTATTTATAATAGAATTATATTTAAATTCTAAAAAGTTTATTCTGATAATTTAAACCAAATATACCAAATATAAATAAGTTTTCTATATTGAATAGAATTCTCCATGTAAAAAATTCGTGACTTTCTTTTCTCTTCCATGGACAATTCCGGTTAGATAAAAATTGTTAAACCATCTTTTAATTAAAAATAATTTAATTATCTTCACGTGGGGTGTAAAATCGTCAAAATTTGATTTTTAAAACACAAGATAAAGCCCAAATCAGTAAAGTGAGTATTTAAATTCTAATAATGATTATTATGTCATCATTATTTTAACGCCAATTTAATCACTTTTTTCTAACTATTTTAAATTTAGACATCTATGTTCAAAAATTAAAATCAATCTAAGAAAATTCAAATCAACAAAGAATATAATAATACGAGGATAAAATTTTATAAAATTGTGCATATTTTTTATCCTATTTTATTAAGTTATAGATCATAACTAATCAAATATAATTTATTATTAAATAATAAATTATACGCAAATGGTGATTTTGTTTTATAAGCACTCATAGAGACCTAATTTCATTGTTAGCAGGACTATATTCATGTTAAAAAAAACCGTATTTTGAAATTGTAGACTCAGCTACAGAACAGACCTAACTTTTTTAACCTACATACATTGTAAATTATTAAATTCGAAACTTTAAAAGTTTGTTAATCAATTAGTATAGTACTTTTCTGAAAAATCGTACTTTACAAAAAATATTATCAAATAACCTATGTCCGAAAGAAAAAAATGAAAAAAATTCTTTTTTTTTTTTCAAAAAAAAACCTGTAAATTTTAATATGTTGTTGGTAGATTCAAATATTAGATCATTCTACATGATAATTTTACTATTATATGTAACGTTTCTCAACAATTTAATTTGAAAGATCCAACGATTATGGATTGAGTGATCAAACAAAGCGACCACACTTATAAGAAAGCTTTCATTATTTAGTCTTTAATATAATAACATAGATATTTACGGGATCTACTACAAAAAAAATGAATTTTATACAGAATTTTGATCGTCACAGTGTACTACTTTAAAAGAAGAACTATTACAAAAAAAATATATTTTAATTGATAATTTATTTTCTCAAAAGTTCAAAATTCCCGCATCATTAACATATTACAAAAAAGAGTATATTATATTTTAGCAATAAATATTTAAAAAAATAAAAAAATTATAAATATTAAAAAAAATTAATGATGTTATCCTGGTAGTTTGGTCCTAAATACCGCCAAAACATTCTCAACGTTAGATCCAATACTTTTAAAAATAGATGATCAAGATTATATCATATAAAAAGAAATTATTATCTAAAAATGATATAAGTTAAAAGATATTATATTAGGATTGGATTTTCCAAAAAGTTAAAACATAAAAATAGTTGTAATTAAATAAGGAAACCCATTTATAACCAAAATAATAAAAATCGTTTAATCTTAAATAGATAGGTGAAAACCGTTAGATTTAACATTAAAACCTGTATTTGGTTAATAAAGTTTATTCTAATAATCTAAACTATATATAAGTTAGGTAGATTTCCTAAATCAAATAGAATTCTCAACATTAAATTTCGTCACTTTATTCTCTTTTTAGTTTTAGAATAGTTTTTAATTGAAAAAGAACTATTAAACTACAACTAAATTAAAGATTATTTTGTAAATTTCATGTGAACCGTAAAATTGGCCAAATCTAACTTTTATAACTCAATATAAACAAATATTAAATTGAGCGTGTAAAATATAATAAATATCAAATTTTTAACTATAATTTTTTTTGGCTAAATGTTTTTAACAATAATTTAATCATGTAAACTAATAACTTTCTAAATATTAAAATATTCATAAATAAATATAATTATAAATATTAAAAAAACAATCGTGTGTTGCATCGTAATAAAAATATAATTATAAACAAAATAATTATAAATAAAATTTAAGTAACCGTGCATCGCACGGGCTATAAACTATAAATATAAAACTATGGTGTGTCTAGGTGTTTAGGATGTGTCTTTTAGGGTTTAAAAGTGTTTAGGATGTGTCTTTTAGGCAATAACTTTTGAAAAGATGTAATAAACGTCGAGTGAAGTTATGTTTTTGTAGTGTCTATTATGTTATGTTTAGGGTTGTGTAAGTTTTAGGGTTTTCATGTTTAGGTGTAAGCTAATCGCTTTGGTAGGGTTGTGTTGTTTAATTTAAGTTTTATCGGTTGAGAGTTGAGACTTATGACATCATAAATAGGTTTCAGGATTAAGTATACTAATGATGAGTCTAATAGTACTGTTACTTGAGCAATTTTTGGTTAATGTAGAGGCGTGCAATTGAAATTTATTCTAAGTCGAAGAAAGAGTACTATAACGACTTAAGCTATGTCAAGTGCGAAGGGCTACCCAACCCCCTCCGCTACCCTCAAAAATTAAAATGGATTAATCATTAAAAATATAGATGATCCAGAGCTCAATTGTAGATTGAAATTATATTCCTAATCCTACAAACATATTTATCAAAGAAAAACTAGATATTTTTTTTTTTTTTAATAAATCATTCTGATTAGTGCAAGTTCTTAGGATACAGTATGTTAATCTATGAAGTGTCAGGTGTTGATTTTTCGTTTCTTAATTATTTTTGGTGCTTTTGTTCTGTAACGTAGGAGTTTCTAAATTTCCATCTAGAGAATGGAATGAAGAGTACTAGCTGTAAGATTTACCTCGTATACAGTAAAAGAGACCTCAACAGGTCCATTCTTATAAACTTCTGTCATGATATTGCTGGGATCATGATGGACTTTATATGCACTAACACTGAAGTGTTTTGATTTCTTCCAGAGCACGTTTTTACCTACACATTGTCTCTTACACTTTGGCGTGGGATATCCAGGCTCACAACCAGGGTGTGAGCAGCCAGTTTGATCAAAGTAGGGGTCACACTGCAAGGAGAAAATTCATCAAGCCTTCGGGGGTATACAATATTCGCCACCAACTCAATATAAATGTGCAATTGATGTATATTATGAAACTCGGTTTACCTCTTCAGTGACTACCCCAGAGCGCTTAAAGTACCGCCATGCAGCGATAGGATACCCGCCATTACAGCCAAACCCACACAAGAAGCCACAACATGATAAGAGGTCATTAACAGATAAAGAGATGTTCTGCAACAAAATATATGGATGTTATGCCCGTATATTGGTAGACTTAAAAAGATAACACAATACCACCATGTGTTATGAAGTGTCATGTCACCATGCCAAATTGGATGCAAAATCGGTCAGATAAGGATTCCACAGCAGCAAAAGCCCAACAAGAGCCACAGTGTCCCTGATTAATAATATACTTATAAATTATTATACCATGAAATAAAGTACACTGCTTATAAAATGAAGTGTGCGAAGATATAGATGAGTTGTGTTACCTGATCTTTTGGTATACAAGATTCCAGCCATCAAAAGGACGAACAAAATGCATTAGCGCCTGTTGGAAGATACACAAACACTTTTAAATATCAATTATGTATTTAATTATGACTGACCAAGTATATTTCCAATGGTGCTACATTTAGGCCAAACAGCCCTTGCATCAAATTGGCTAGGTAACTTCAGTCTTTCTGAATGGATCATAACAGGAATGCTTTGTAGATCACCAGGTGGTGTTGGTTTGACTCCGAGGAGATGCTTAAACTGAGAGACCTGAGACCAAATGTAAACAAAATGTAACAGAAGTTCGCGAGTAATTACTTACTAACTGGGCAAGGCCCATCCAAGGAGCAAATGGCCAATGGAGCTTAGGAACAAATACAAGGGTGGGTCCGACCATTTTGAACAAAGTGCACAATTTATGAAAATAACAATTTTGCGACATTTAGGTATCATGAATTTTTAGTGTTTCAACATATCCATAAAATTTTAGCATTTTAGTGATGACTGATTCTAAAGGAGAAAGGTTTGCTTGTGTCAGTAACTAGATAGTGGAGAAGCAGATGAATGCAAACAGATGAGGAAAGTGGAATCGATCGATTAATAAAAATGGGAATAGGGATTCTTTAAATATGCTTGAATTTCAGGACATACAGGAGATTCAGTTTCAAAATAATGTAAACATGTACAGTAGAAGCTAAGCAGCACATATAGCAAGGATCTTATCGTAGTCATACGGTCCACAGGCTAAAAATATGATCTCCCAAATTTTGAGGAATCATCCGGTAAAATGGGGGGCCACAGCAGCAGAAAGAAGTGAAGTAAATGCCTATTTTATGTAACAAATAACAAAGATGAGATTCTCTAAAATTCAAAATTAGCAACAAAAAAAAAAAAAAAATGAGATTCTCTACTTGTAATAATATAGAACGGGCAGAAAAGGACCATTTCAACCTGTGTAACTTGTGTTCATAGGAGCCTCTAAGACATGGCAGAGAGTACTATGCCAATTATAAAGCTTACAGTGTAGTTTGAGAATCGATCATTCATGGAAGCTTTCCATCCAGCTTTTGGATTGCTGTTGATAGATTCCACAACTGGTTCCTGCTTGGCCATATGAAAAACAAAATCCTAGGATACGATATTGATTTTTCTATAACAATATCATGTTAGTATGTTATACTGGCAAAACAATACCTGAAGAATACTGGATTCCAAATTGAGCAATGGTGCTGAAACTGATGCAACAACCTGCATATATGAAAATTTGAAATTCTGTTTGGTTGCCAGTGGAATAAAATATATACAGCAAAGAGAATGGTTTTATATAAATATACTAAAATTCAAATGCTATGATGATGGTCGGTCATGAGACCGGTAAGGTGGTTAATGATTCATTTAAATCTATAGCTACTCATTACTCAAAAAAATTCTATTAGTATCTTATAGTTAATCATACGTCAGTATCTAACAACACAAAACTGACGGACAATGCTGGAAGACATAAAAATTATTTTAGATGGCTGTTGAACTGCAGTTCTAGAAACTGATTTCTTCAACTGCTTTTTATGGCGAGGAGCTCAAGTTCTGATCTAATTTACTTCTGAAGGCCAACTGAAATTTTTATTTCTACAAAATTTGTAATACTCTTCAGCAATGGTGGAAGGCGTATTAAAATAATTTTAGATGGCAGTTCAACTGCAGTTTTAAGAAAGCAATCTCTTCAACTGATTTTTATGGAGGAGCATAAGTTCTGTTCTTATTTACTTCTGAAGGCCTATTGAGATTTCTAATTCTAATAAATATGTAATCCTCTTAAGCAATGGTGGGAGGTGTGTTAAAATATACGACTAACCGAATTTATTGCATCACTTATACTAGTGAAGCAAGGTCCAAGACTCTGGGAAAGGTAAGCTACCAAATATTACCTCTATTCATGAAAAGTGAGAGTTTGTACCCTTCCAATATTATGTGAAAAAAATAATAAGCTAATAATTAAATAGGGTTAGGTTCAAATTAGAACTTTGTTCTGATTTAGAACTTAAAACTAATATAAGTTTTAGATCTGTACCTAATCAATGGCTCATTTTAATCGTTCTGCTGCAGAACACGATAGATGTCGTTCTGTTGCAGTAAGTTAGTACACAAATTTTTTCTTAAATATTTTAAGATATAATGTTTTTCTGCAGATCGAGTTTTTTTGATAAATTACATGTTGTATTTGTAAAATAAATTAATTTTTAGCATGATACGATATTACTCTCATTTTCATAAAAATATGAACAAAAATCACAATGGAAAAATATAATTAATAATGAAATAAAGTAGTTTGTTCTGCATAAGGACATTAATAAATGGTGTGCTAAATCTATAATATGACACAAAAAAGTAAAATTTGATAATCCAATGGTGAGCTATATTTTGTGCTAAAATAGCACAATGATATAGTTTATGCTATATATAGAACAAACTATAGCATTGTGCCATATTTGCCTCCTCATACTTTTTGAAAAAAATGGAGGGAACTAGATTGAAAATTTGCATTTGTAGGCCTTAGTTGAGAAAGTTACTCAAATTTAGAACTAAGCATTGGAACATGGTGCTATTTTAGCACAAAAACTCACTTTTTGGTTCTAAAATATAGCAATAGTTACACCTATTTTAGCACAACCATTGGCTTTGTTCTAAGGGTTCTAATTATAAGCGGTTCTATGGAACCTAACCCAAATAAAATATTCCATTCAAATATTATGTTAGGGGATAATTTTTTTTTTTTTCAAATAGTAAGCTAATACTATTTCATTTCATTCTCCACTCATTCCATTCCATTCTTAATTCTAATGGATCAATATTTCTTACTAAAATTTATATAGCAGAACCAATTCTACCCTTCCTTTATTATTTTGATCAAGTAAACACACCCTCAACACCGCTAGAGTAAGAGCTCTTTGATGTGCCACTTCTACTAATTCATTTTGATAGTTGATGTATTTTGTAAGTACATAGGGAGGAGAGGAGAGCAGAGGGGAGGTAAGAAACAAACTCTAGATCTCTTCTAGCCTTTGTTATACCTTAGACATCCATTGATTCTTGACCACTTTCATTTTATGATTATAAATCAAAATATTAGCTAAGAATTCACGCACTCAAACTGCATGCATTTTGGAGGCCATAGCTTGCACCGAATTTTAAAATAGTGTTCTAACTTGAAGTTTGCAAATCGGTGGTTAAAGTTTGTATTGAATCCCAAAAAAGGGGCGCTATCATATGGTGATCAACATTATATCGTAATTTGTTTAAACTTGAGCTCGAGAAGGAGTTCTAGTCGAATTTGAACCCACTTATCCGGTCGAGTTGGAATTGTTCGATTCAAAATATACACCACCGTACCATTTAATCGGATTTGGCTCGACTCGATAAACTTATTTCTTTCAATAAATAGTTATGTCTTTATGTTAATAAAAGTATCCTTATAAATACTAATTTACTATTTTTTTTCACATAAGATTGTTAAATTTTAATGTTTTATATTTATTAAATTACAAAACTACCAACCACTTTTCTCAAAAATTCAGTGTGAACTATGGTCACCTATATGTAAATCTGAAACTAAAACCACTCTTTGGAATTCTGATATAAACTTTGACCACCAATTTTCACATTCTGATTAATAATCAATGCAAATTATAGCTACCAAATTGCAATGCAACTGACCCTGTTTTTTAACTATTTAGGACATGTTTTAATAGTTGAATAGATCTCATGATTAAGAAAAATGCTAGACAAATATAAACAAGACCAAGAGAAATATAGAAGATACTGGATACATTAAGTGAATTAATATATTTTTACATAAAAAGGTAAGAATGTAAATTAAAAACTAAAGAATTAAAGCAGAAAATTGCAATTACAGAAAATTTTAAAGCAGGAGTTGAAAAGAGACCTGAAGATGAAAGCAAAAGAGAGCCCGGAAAAGGAAGAAAGATGGCAAGTAAAGGGCAGAGGGCATGGGCTTTGCCATAGACGGAAGTGAATTGAGTAGAATATACAGATGCCACAGAGGTTTATACTAGCAGAATTAGTTGCGATCACATATATGATACCGGGTTTTTTGGTCCAATCCAAACCGGCCAGTATCGTCTTTAGATTTTTAACCAAGTAGTTTGTCATAATTATATCCGGCTATTAGCTCGTGTGTGCGCTTTTGTGTTTCAAATATAAATTAATACAAGCGTGCGATGCACGGATGAATTTTAGTATTTTTAATTTATTATTTTAGTATTTTTATATGATTTATTATTATTTTTTATCTTATTTTATTAGCATTTATTTGTATTTTGATCTTAAAAGTTTTTAATACGTTATCGACGGAATAATATCTTGAACTTTGAATGTAGCTTAGAAAAATAGATGATATAAATATTTAATAATAATAATATGTTGTTGACGAGATTCGAATCTTGAACCTGTGGGAGTATTTTAGATACCAAGAAAATAATATTCTTTTAATATTACATCAAACGGTTCACATTTATCTATATTTATAGCTAACGGTTATTATTTAGATAACCAAACTACCAACCAACCAAATAGATGGTAGTTTGCTTATAATAGTATTTTTTTATATGATTTTTTAGTATTTTTTATCTTATTTTATTAGCATTTATTTGTATTTTGATCTTAAAAAAATTTAATATGTTGTTGACGGGATTCGAACCTTGAACCCGTGGGAGCATTTTAGATATCAAAAAAAGAATATTCTTTTAATATTACATCCAATGATTCTCATTTACCTATATTTATATCTAACGGTTATTATTTAGAGGACCAAACTAAATGACCAAACTACCAACCAAATAGAGGGTGGTTTGCTTATAATATTATAGTATAGATGTCGTGTGGTGTACTGTACTTAAAGATAAATACAAAACTAACCTTAAATATTCGCGTTCGTGTACTTTTGTTCGTATCATAGACTCAAAATGCAAATGTAAATACTAATTTTTGTTGTCCATGTCATATTTCTGTGTCGTAAATGCGAGTCAAAATATGATTTATTAATATTAAATATATGTTTTACTTTGAATTGTATAAATAACTAGTATTTTACCCGTGCTTCGCACCGAGATTTTTTTCCCCTCATTTTGTTCTATATTTTTTTCTTTTATAAATTACATTATTAGTAATTTACAATAATATTTATTTTAGTATACAATATTTATTCGGCACATAGACTGAAAATTGTTATCGAGATGTGTAATGTTACCACTTATCATAAAAGAATGTACTTGAAAAATTATGTCGACAAAATTTTATGGAAATACAGAATTAAAGAAATACAATTTAAATAGATGACAATGTAATAAAAGTAGTCCAACATCTGAACATAACACCAATAAAATTAAAAATTAAAAATGCATAACATTTTTAACCATCCTAAAATTCACAACATCATTTCATATCATGCATCATTGTTAGGACCATCATATCCAGCAACTTCAAGCCTGAAAAATATATAGAATATGAATAAGTCACAATAAAAACTTAATATTGAAATTTGAAGTTATAGAATATTCTTACCAATATCTCATAGAGAAAACCTTATACAAATTAGAATTAACGTATATTTTTAATGATGGTAGATTGGTAATTGAAATTGATCCTGAAAAAAATATAGGAAGATAAGATTTTGTTTGATTGATTTTTTTTTTTGTCAGGTGTGTGATTGATTTATTGATTGACTTAAGAATATGTTTTTCTTATAAAAAGATGACAAATATGTTACTTACTACTGTAGGTGGTTATTTTACATCCGGTAAGAATAATGATCGGAGGGTGACCTTATAAGTTCTCTAGATCAAGACGTAACTTATCTGCAAGCTTGTCCCATATAGTAACCCTAGCCCTCAAGCTACAAATTTGAAAAATAATTAGAAATACGTCATCAATATGTTCTGTCAAAAAATTTCAACAATATGCAAGTATCTCCCATCAACGATGTCAAACATATATATTTTTTGAACCATATTAAGTGTTGCGTGACGTTGTTGTACCTGGACCCTCATAAACTCCAATAACATCTGCATTGTAGTAAGATGAGAGAGATATTTGAAATAGTACCAATATAGATATAGGTTTGTGAATAAAAAATGTGCAAACCTGTAAGAACTTTTGATTCACCAACTCTTGCATGTAAACATCCAAGAGAAACCAAGTCAAACTTGTGGCGTGGTATCATCTCATCCTCAACTGTTATTGGTTCCATCTTAGTATATTTTTGAAAAAATATACACTTCTTGTTGCTAAGAGAAGAATGGTTAAGCTTTGAGTTCGCAATTTTGAAATTTGAAATTGCATAAAGACGTCCTTCTACATGTTCGAATCTTGCCCGTTACAAAATTCAGGTCCAGCGTATGCATGAATGTGAGTTTTCTGCATTTGACAAACACAAAATAATTATATCGAACAAAGTTGTGTGAATCTATGTGTGTCACTAAATTTGTGTATGAGTAAAAATAGTACTTACATCATCGTCAAGTAAGATTAGATTGAGCCCTTTAAACTCACCCGTAGCGTTGTTGATCCCATGCCACATCCTGGTCAAGCGTATTTTGATTCGCCAGTTTGTCTTCTCACATGTCAAGGAAGCAATACGATTAAATCGAGCTCCTTGCATTTTCAACTGTATATGTGTAGAAATGATTGATGTGTAATTGGGGATTGGTAGTTATCTAACAAATACACATTGACCTATTTATATGCAAAAGATTATATAACCATTACTTAATTTTGGCTCAAATCAAACAATCACCAATTATGATTATTACATTTGTACATATAAAACATTTATATTAATTATCATTAAAACATATCTTGCGTTTAAATTTTTTGATAACTATAAATCAATCTCAAATCAATTATCATTCAAAAATATATTGCAGGATCTTAATTAATTTTTTTATAAGTATAAATCAATTTAAAATCAATTATAATTAAAAAAATATGTTGTAAGGTATGATTTAATTGTTGATAATTATAAATCATTCTCAAATCAATTCTCATTCAAAAATATCTTACATGATCTTTTTTAATTTTTGATAAGTATAAATCAATTTAAAATTATTTTTAATTAAAAAATAAGTTGTAATATATGTTGTAATTGTTCATAACTATAAATAAATCTGAAATCAAGTAATGGTTCAAAAATAGCTTACAAGATTTTTTTAAAAAAATCAATCTAAAATTAATTATAATTGAAAAATATCTTGTAAGATCTACTTTAATTGTTGATAATTATAAATCAATCTAAAATCAATTATCATTAAAAAAACTATCTTGTAGGATCTATTTTAATTTTTGATAACTATAAATCAATCTCAAATAATTGACGTTTATTTTCGAAAATTAGTACCATATACATTAATTTGAATTTTATTATTATTATTTGAGAAATTACCAAAAATACTAATTTTTCTAAGTTTTTTTGCGGCTCTACTATTTTTTTAAAAAATTTTTGCGAAAATATGGTTTTCAATCAGAAGCAACCAAATGCAACTTTTTTTTTCCCGATTTACAATGCAAAAAAATTTGAAAATTCGTAATTTTGCAAAAAACATTTATAAAAAAACCTATTTTTGCAAAAAAAAAATTAAAAAATTCGTATTTATGAAAAAACCTCTGAATATTATTACATTAATTTAAATTTTAATTTTATTCATATTAACTACAATTAAAGATTACCATACTTGATTATGGTTAAGATTTTAACTACAACGGTTAAGATTTTAGTTAAAAACATAAAAATTGAAATATTGTTGTGAATTTTGATTGGTTGAATTTTAAAAACTCGCATGTGATTGGTTGAAAATTATGAGAAATTCTCTAATTGGCTAACTATATGGTAATTCTCTGATTAACTAACTACATGGTAATTATAAAAAAACGTATTGTTGCAAAAAAAATTAAAAAAGCCATCAATGCTATTATATAATAGACGAAACATTAAAAGTTTGGTTGGTCGGCATGGTACGTTGTGATTTTACTTAATTGCCCTTAATTTTGGTTGGTCGGTATGGTACGTTGTGATTTTACTTAATTGCCCTTAATTAACTGTACTTTGTGTTTTTACTTAATTAACCTTACTTATTTATAGAAATATATTATTAAATAATAATATTACATATTTATAACCAATTATCTTTTTCACCTAAAATACATTATTTTTTCTATTTTTTCTAAAAATTCCTCTACTTTTTCAAATATATCACGGACAATTACCTTTTTTTAACTAAAACATGTTAGTTTTTCCATTTATTCTTACTAAAACCCCTCATTTTCAAAAAATATCACGGACGTTTAGTTATTTATTTTTAAAACTATTTTAATATTATAATTATTTTTTAAAAGTTTACCTATTTTAACATGTCTACCTATTTTTCTTAACAAATGCAATTACTACAAATATTAAAATATAAATAATCAAATACCTATTTATAACCAATTACCTTTTCAGCTAAAATATATTATATATTTTTTCTAAAAAGTTCCTTCTTTCCTAAATATATCACGGGAAATTGCATTTTACAATTTACTTTTTTCTATTTTTCTCACTAAAATCCGTTCTTTTTCCAAAAATATCACAGGAAACCATTTACTTATTTATTTTAAAACGTATTTAAATACTTTTAATTATTAAATTTTAAAACCTCATTTTCCAAAAATATCACGGGCATTTACCTTTCTAAACTAAATATATGTTACATTTTTTCTAACTAAAACCCCTCATTTTCAAAAATATAACGGGCAACCCCATACTTATTTATTTTAAAATATGTTTTAGTGTTTTTAATTAATTAAAAGTGTTTAGCTATTTTAACATGTCTACTTATTTTTTGCCCAATTACAATTAATAAAATATTAAAAAAATAATAATAAAATAACAATTAACAATCCGTGCATCGCACGGGTTTTAAGCTAGTATTTATAAAAACAAATCTCTTATTATTCATATTACCATTTTATTATTAATATTTATATTGATTAGAATAAATAAAGAAGAGTTAATTTTCTTAGGAAAAAAAAGAGTTAATTTGACTTGGAAAGTATTTAATAGAATATTAAATTGAAAAGGAAACAAATTATTATTTGAAGTGCATTTAAACTTTTCTTTTTTAAGATAGTGGTTAATATTGGTACCAAAGTTAGTCACCTATAGTTAATTCTAAAAAAAGGAAATGTGCTACACCAATTCTGATTGGTTGAAAAATAAAATCCTTGTTTCTGATTGGCCGAAAACTTTTTAAAATTCTCTGATTGGTTAACTAATATATGTGGTTAACTCAGCTTTTATACAGAGAGATTAGAATAAATAAAGAAGAGTTAATTTTCTTAGGAAAAAAAAGAGTTAATTTGACTTGGAAAGTATTTAATAGAATATTAAATTGAAAAGGAAACAAATTATTATTTGAAGGATGGATAAATCTTATTTTATAAAAAATTAAACATATTAAAGATATTAATAAATTATAAAATAATTATTTACTTAAAAAATGCAATGTACTCGAGTAAAATCATTTTACAAAAATTAATATAAGAGTGTTCATATCCGTTATCAAATTTAATTCCAATTTCCGTCAATTTGAATTATTTGTAAAATAAATACGAGAGACATAATGTATTTCCATCAAATTTAAATTATTTGTAAAGTAAATGTGAGAAAAATAATATATTTCGAGGGGATATAAGCTGATCATGATCAATTTAAAGTCCTAGCTCTCAACATTTGTGGCCCAAATCTGCACAAAAATCAACCCCAAAAGTATCTGCTATATAGTGGGCGTTTAGGGTATCAAGCAAAAGTTGATTTATAGTTTAAAATGAGTAAGTGCTTTATAAGTGATAAGTAGAGCTGAGCTTATAAGTCCTAGAGTGTTTGGTAAATCAGAACTTATAAGCAGTAGAGTGTTTGGGTAAATCAGAACTTATAAGTTAATTTTTTTTTTTTTTTTTTAAATATTTATTTTTTAATATATATAAATGGATATCAATGGATAGATCTCGATGAGTAGAGAAATTTGATATATACATATCAATTTTTTAATGAACGGATCAAAAGATATATGGTTTTGAAGATTTGAAGGATATTATATATTGCGTGTATCGAGAATAAGTTATAAGTTATAAGTTGAATGTTAAGGATTCTTAACATTCAACTTATCCATTTTAAGTAACCATAAGTTGGTTTCACTTATTTTGGCAAACACCCCCAATAAGCATTTTTGGGTTTATAAGCCATAAGCTGCAACTTTAAGTTGTAGTCAACAGGCCCATAGTCACCTGGAGACTATATAGTGAAGCCCAGTCCAGTAATAATTTTGCACAAAGCTCGTTTCTTCCAAGTTCCGAAAGCCACCAACGATGCATACCCACTAGGATAACAAAATGAGGCAGTCAAAATTTTCTCTAGTTTTAGTACTTACCAGCGTAATAACACGTGCGAGGCACGAGGCTTTTTTTTATCAATGTGCGGAAGTCCTGATTTTTTAGAATTTGAAAATTATGATTGTACACTGACTTTATTTGAAAATATAAGAACTCATAAGTATTGTATTTTAAATGTATGAGCCAACTAAAATGCAACTGGATGTCATGTTTGCCTTTTTGTTGACGGTTTGAGACTCCGATGATGCTGGTGATCACATATATTTTGGTTGTAAGTGATCCGTAACTGCGTTCTCGTGTACCTCGAATAAAACTTTAGTTTCTTTGATAGCACACAAATTTGTTCTGAACTCGGCATGCCATATCATTCCGAGACTGCACCCTGTGTGAACTTGGGATGGTATAAGTTAGACCCGCTATGTATATATGTGTGCATGCATCCATGCGTTGATATCAGATGGGATTTTACGGTAACACATGATGTCCTTTTTTTGTTTGTCAGCAGCGGTATGGAAAACTCTGAATAGCTGTGCTAGTTCCTTTATCTGACTCAAAGATTTAGCAGGCTCCGATTTAGGAGGGGAGTCTGTTGCATCTTCTAGTGTCATTATTCTCAATCCGGTAAAGCATATTTCCAATCGCGTGTTATTTTCTATCGATTCTCGCAATGTCCCTAATTTAATTTATAGATAATTTGATTTATTCAAAATTATCTGTGCACTAAAAATAGGATATTTCTTAACTTATAAACATGTTGTATAAGTCATATTTAGACTGATTCACTGAACGTGTACGAATTTATTACAGGTCTTGCGGTAACTTTGAATCTTAAATTTGTAGTCGAAAAAAAAGAACTGAAGTTAAGAGAACATAAAGTTTAAAAAATATACCTGTTTTTCTTTTTATTCTCAGTAAATCTATGGAAATTAAATTTTGGAGTTAATTGTTTAATAATTTAATCTAATTGGTTTGCCTTTCTTGTATTAAAAAATTCAATAAACGCAGGTTAAATTAAGTTCTCTCTTTCCTTTCTTTTCAAAAGTATAATCGACTCTCAGTTGGTCATGTGACATACTTATTTGCATCAGTCTTGTTCTTTAAAGTTTTGGCATTGTAGGAAATTTAATATTTATTTACGTAACGATGAGAATCGATAAAGGTATTGTCCAATCAATGTACAAAAAAAAAATTATATAACTTAATTTTTTATCTTTTAGATCTATAATCAATATACTTATATAAAGGAGAAGACGGGGCGGTGAGGTGGCGCCTCTAGAATCGTACCGTTCTATTTTTCTAATTTTCTCAATTTTTCAAAATTTTTAATTTTAATAATTACAACTTCCATTATTATTTTCGATTTTGTAGGAAGGAAATTGAAAATTACACTTTTATTATTTTCAAACTTGATAGAACTTTCTTTTATTATTTTCAAACTTGATAGAACTTTCTTTGATTTAGAAAAGTACAACTTCCTTATTATTTTTGAATTTGTAGGACTTGATAGAACTTTCTTTGATTTAGAAAATTACAACTTTCTTATTATTTTCGAATTTGTAGGCTTGATAGAACTTTCTTTTATTATTTTCAAACTTGATAGAACTTTCTTTGATTTAGAAAATTACAACTTCTTTATTATTTTCGAATTTGTAGGACTTGATAGAACTTTCTTTGATTTAGAAAATTACAACTTCCTTATTATTTTCGAATTTGTAGGCTTGATAGAACTTTCTTTTATTATTTTTTAAACTTGATAGAACTTTATTTGATTTAGAAAATTACAACTTCCTTATTATTTTCGAATTTGTAGGCTTGATAGAACTTTTTTATTATTATTTTCAAACTTGATAGAACTTTCTTTGATTTAGAAAATTACAACTTCCTTATTATTTTCGAATTTGTAGGACTTGATAGAATTTTCTTTTATTTAGAAAATTACAACTTCCTTATTATTTTCAAATTTGTAGGCTCTTATGTTAATAATTGCAATTTTTTTTTATTATTTTCAATCTTAATAGAACTTTCTTTTATTATTTTCAAACTTGATAGAACTTTCTTTGATTTAGAAAATTACAACTTCCTTATTATTTTCGAATTTTTAGAATCTTATGTTAATAATTGCAATTTTCTCTTTTATTATTTTCAATCTTGATTGAACTTTCTTTTATTATTTTCAAACTTGATAAAACTTTCTTTTATTATTTTCAAACTTGATAGAACTTTCTTTTATTATTTTCAAACTTTATAGAACTTTTCTTTTATAATACTTCTTGACTTTTAAACATAATGGATTTCCATGTTATTCACCTTACAAACACCTATAAATTAAAGGTCAATCATAACAAAAAATCTACACCGAAACTTTTTTACACGGCTTCAAATTTTTACAACCATATTTACAATCAATACAATTATGGCCTACACCATGTTGGATGCTTTAAACGACAACAACTATACCTGGATGATAAGAGTACGAGTGTGTAGAATGTGAGAATCTGTCAATCCAAATACTGAAGAACTGATTAGTCTTGACATGATTTTGATCGATGAAGACCACTATCACATGGGTCTAAATTGCTCTTCATACGCATAACGTTGCCTAACAGATTGGAAGAAGACATCGTCAACATATCACTGCATGAATTTCAGTTCATATGTCCGGATATGATTGAGGATATGATTGATGCACGTTTTAATGACACCAACATACTCTCAGGTTTTTGATGCAGTAATATATTAGAGTAATATATAAGTAATACTATTATATAAGTTATAATTCAAACTATCATGTTCTAATATTATTTTTTCTATGTTGATTTAGATGTTGTGGGCTGCTTGACCTACTTGGGTGGCATTGAAGTTGTCAAAGGCGGTTGAAAAAAAGAGATCTCAAAATTGTCACAAATTAGTAAGTTATGCATTATATTAATTTTAATATAATTGTTAATTGTTTTTTATTGTTCTTGTAATTTTATATTACTTCTTTGGTTACCCCAATTTATTTGTTTTACTTATTTAATTTGTATAGTCAACTTCATTAGTTTAAAACTCTAATATCATTCACTATTATCTATATAAAAATATCGTAAATGAATATTTTTCTAAGCACTCACCGTATTGCAGGATTCTAAAAGTTCTCCTACGCCCGAGACTGTGCATGACAAAAAGAAAAAGAAAGTACCAATTGAGGACAATGAAAAGGACAACGGAGTTGGTGATGGATACAGTGGAGCTGGTGACGGAGGCAATGGAACATGTATTTAGCATTATGCTACCGCCTAATTACACATGTGTTTTCAATCTTACTTTTTAGTATTAAATAATATGTACTAAAGTTTCGTATTATACTTTTAAACTACATTGATAACTTGTCCGATTTTAATATATTTTGAATATGCACTAAAGGTATATTGAGATTGATAATTACTGTCATTTTCTTAGATATTTTTAATTATTATGTTTGTTTCAATAAAGATAGAATTTTGCTATGATTTGAAATATTACAAATTATAAGATTTATAATATATAATATAAATTATATATTATATTTTCTAATAATACTATATAAATATAAGTAATATTATATGTTTATATTGATTTTTGTCAATATATATATATATATATATATATATGGCAATGGTATCGGTCCAACAAAATAAAAAATCAAACTATATAAACAAACAAAATATGTAAATATTTTATTATAGTACCTACCCAAATGCAAATTTTATAGAATATATTTTATTTGATAATTTAAATAATTTTGTAGATATTAATTTCATAATTTTTATTCTAATATTCTTTTTTTTAACAAATATATTCTAATGCCGTTGCGAAGCGCGACTTAATAACCTAGTTTTAAATAACTCTGAGTGTATAATGTAATTGATCGATCATAATATTTTTCTTACTTGTATGATATGAAATATCATATTTTCTAAAATTTGTTCACTTGACTATATATTTTAATCTATTTAATTTATTATACAATTTTTAAATTTACCTATTATATATTTATTAATTTAATTCAAAATAAGCAATTATTAACTTCCATAAAATTAATATAAAATTTTATATTAAAATTAATTACAAATGCGTTACATACATAATTCATCCAACATAGTTCTAAATCTTGTCACTTCTATTATATTTATACTATATTATTAAAATCGAAATATTAAAACTTTGATAGTTGGTCAATACGGTACTCATATTTTGGGATTTACACTTTAGTTCTTTTATTTTTACAATTGTACCGTAATTTTTTAAAATAATAATTTTATTCAAAACATATCTCTAAAAAATTGTTCAACACAAAACTATTAAAGCACAATTTATTGCGATCAAACACCTATGTCAATTCGACGCCGAGTTCAACAACCATATATAAGTATTCATATTTAAAATCATTTTCTTAAGAAACAAATATAAATATTAAAAAAAAATATTAAACTCGTGCATGACACATGTTACAAGCTTGTATTTGTATATGTAATAAAAATACTCATGAATATCGTGTATACATGTTATCGATATGTGCTATATACCCGTGATTGTTGTCTAATTTTTAAATATTGGACACTACTTTTTATTAATTTAAAAATAAATAATTAAATAATATATAAAGAAACTACTTGTAATATATTACTTATGTTATAATCAATGTTCAGTATTACGCTTTATAGATTAAATATATGAATAATTCAAATAAATTGTGTAGTACAATAAAGATAGACCGTTGTGCAAAAATATATATCATTTTATAATTTACATTACATATACAAGATATTTGTATGACTAAAACAAATGTAGATATACATCACACGCAACATTGTTTTTAAAATTTAATATTAAAATTATATAAGATTGGTTGTTTAAATAATTATGTACAACATTTTGAAAACTGAAACAACATAGATTAATATATATTATAAAATCACCTTTATTTTTTGCTCAAAGTTAATATATATAATAATAAATATAGGATTAAGAATGATGTGAGGTTTAAGTAATTTGATTTTTCAATCAAAATCAAAAGAAATCATGTAGCTCAATGGTTATAAGAATGATTTTCTTAGGGAAGGTCAAGGGTTCGATTCTGTACAAAAACATTATTTACTCATTTTTTTCTTTAGATACGAGAGTAATGGCATGCCATGTAATTTTAAAATATATAAGGGTAAAATTGTCATTTCATAGGGGTTTTTTGGCTCAAAATTATCATCTGTTGTCCTATTATATATAGAAGAGAATTATTTCAAATTATGATATTTAAATATGTAAAATGATTTCATTAGTAAATATAAAAAAAAATTGTGATATATAGAGTTTGGCTCAAGAGGAACCGATATTGAATTATTACTAGATGTCCAAATTCAACTCATTTTTATATACAAAATCCTGTATTGTTGCAATAAAATAACTATACTATTAGTTTAATTAATTTCAATAAAAAAATTTAATTAATTACTCATTTTTTAAATTCTTCTCTTTTTATTTTAATTTTTTATCTCGCATATAATTTGGTTGTTTTATTTATTTGAATTTTTTTCTTAAAAATTATTTATTTATTTTTATTCAAAATTTTATAGAAGAAAAGAATTTCTAAATATATTCTGGATGTTAGTTTTCATAGTCCAGCTGGTTGATATTATAGTTTTCTTACTTGGAGGCAAGTGTTCGATCTTGTTATATTCATCTTTATAATTAAGAATAAAAATTTAATTTATTATTTATTCTTTTCTCCGACGCCTCTGAAAATAATTTATGCGTCACTGTCACTAAATATTTAAATTTAATTAAGCAGGAATTTTAGTGGGGCAATAACTTTAATTCTAAGATTTGACTACAAGATTTAACCTAGCTATACGGCAATATAACCTTGTATTTATATTCTATGCAAAGAACACCTATAGTAAACTTGACCAGATTAATTTTTTTTTTTTTTTGAAATCAAGAGAAACTTGACCAGATTGACATACCCAAGCTTTGACATAACCATTTGATTCTACACGCTGAACTTGTTCTCTACTGACTTCTATTAATCGGTGTCCGCTAGCACAAGTTTGAAAATTGATATTAAGAACTTTAAGTTGTTAATTTTGTTTGAAAATTTACGGGGTTAAGAAAACCCTTCACACTGAGAGTGGTGATGAGAGCAAGTTACGTGGAACCATCCTTCTTGCTGTTCCTAAAATAATTTCAACAATAAATTGCCTAATTTTGATTAAGTCATCAATAAAACATACGTCTGTGTGTGATTCATGTATCTCTCGATTCATTATTCAAACTGTGGACTATGTCCAAGTCATAAACCTAAGTGGGAAAAAAAAACTTGCATGCATCGACTTTAAGTTGCCGTGACTCACAAGTCAGCAAAAAACTCGAACGATGTTCCCCGGAAAGGACTCATGCATATGTCTGAATGCATATAAATACACATTTGTAGCTACCACACAAGTACACACAACTCATTTCCTTCTTCACTTCTTTCCAAGTATATATTACTAAGGAAATTTGTATTCCGAGAGGTGTAACTTTGAAGTAGTTTTCGTTACGAAAATAAAAATGTCGGTGTTCAAGAATAGCTTCAAGATTTCATGCATCACTGTCGTCACAATGATGTTGATGATATTAACTAGTGATATTCAAAGTGCAAATGGCATGAGGCCTTTAGGTGAATACAAGAAATGGTTGAAGGAGTTACCAGTTCCGGTACTTCTGGAGTCGCTGCCGAGGGGTCCGGTGTCACCATCTTCCAGTAGTCCCTGCACACACATCCCTGGCGGCAAGCCCACGGGACATTGCACAATTGAAGAAATGAACTTCGCTGGCCATGTTTTTCCTCCTCCACTGGTGTTTCCCACCCATGTCAAAGCTGCTTGAACAAATGGAGTACTTGTTCTGAAATATATATTTTTACTGGCCAGCAACACTAAATATACAGAGATTTATTTATCTGATTCTCAAGCTTCTACAGTACTAAGTGTAGGGCATTTTAGAATTAAGTATGTATTGTAATTTATATTCCATTCATATCAAACTATTGAAGCTATACAGAACCATACCATTTAATCATGCATGCATGGTTTATCTTATGCTTAATGTTGTCTTTGACAGGGGAGTGAGATCATCTGGTTACATTCTTTCCCTGTATTATCTTATGTTGATGTAAAACTGTCCTCAATCGCGCATAAAAAGTCACAACTTCTAGAACATATATCTGGAAGTTGCCATGTTTTTCAACACTTTCTTAATTCAAGGTTACAAAGCAAATGTTTCAACTCAAAAATATAAACATCGAAGTATGTGTTTGAACTTTAATCCTTCGCGTCAGTGATTCCACCTCCTGTTATCTGAAATACGTATTGTTGTCAAGAACTCAACAAGAAAATGAGAGCAGAGGAGTTCACTAAATTCAAAAATTAGAGACACATTAAAACTTGAAAATGTAAAAGGAAGAAGAAAAGAGGAACTAATGAAGGCCAAAAGACAATTAGGTTTAAGCTTTAAAAAACTGATTTTAAATAAATGCTAATAACAATTGTAAGATCTTATAATTTTGAAAGGATATTGCTTCGGCTTCAGGAAGGTTTGGTGCATCAAACACCTTGCAGACGCGTTGTTCACCTTTACCCTTCCTGAACATCAACCTTATTGTAGCTGCATGAGCAAGCACATGCCCACCCGCTGGCTTTTTTGGGTCCGATATGAACACACCACCACCTGGATCTGCAATCACTGCATTTACCAAATTTATATAAAAACATCAGAAGACCGTCTAGAAGGAAATCGCATGGATCAGTCCCTTTCCCGTTTTTCCTTGTTAAAAGTAGAAGGGTTCACAAATATGTAATTGCAGAAGTGGCTGTTTCAGATTCAATTACTGCACCTTGGTTTGTCATGTAGACTGCCACATTGAATTCCTCAGCGATCTTGATTAAGCGTGATAACATCTGAGCCAGTTTTTGCTGCAGATGAGAACAATTAGTGTCACCGAAGGTTCAAAACAGAGATTACAATCATCAAGTCTACGTAATTTGTAATGTGCATTTCAGGAAACATGTGATAAACCTGACGATCTGCAAGTTCTCCTCTTCCGGTAAAATCCACCCGAAACAGAGCAATAACAGAGTCAACAATCTGCAGGTATCAATCCAGAAACACATCAACCACGTTGCAATGCTACTTAAACAATTAGGTTTAAAACAGGACTCCAGCTAGAGACACACCAAGAGTCTGAAAGGCTCTTCTGACATCTTCGCTGCCAGACCAAGGAGCAGGTTGTACTGATGTTCATAGGTGTATGCACGTGCATAAATGATCTATCAAAATAAAAGGATGTCAACATCAGTGCATACCAAGACAAAAGAGAGGGGAAATCTGAAGATGCTAACATTAAACGGGAGGTTAAAAGAGAATTACATTATCAAGTACTGCTCCAGCATCCATGCCAAACCTGGTAGCTATTGGCACAATACGATCAGGTCGGCTGAGATTACAGTTAGTTAAGGAAGAAGAGAGAGTAGCAAATAGAGATTTTCTAAAGCTGTTTTATAATAGAGGTTCAAAACATATGCTACATTGCTACTTGAAGGCTGTAGAGCAACAATAAAACAGATCATAAAGAAGGATACAAGGTTCCTTCAGTATCAATGTAAGCAACCTTTCCATTTCCTCCTTTCATATTAATGGGAAGCTGTCAAATAAGTTGTTACTTGTTAGCACAGGTTTGTCCAGTATCAGCAGTTACAAATTAAAAGCAGACAAGTATAAGTCTTAAAACATCCGTAATGTAATAGCAATTTATGTTCATAATCAATCATCGAATATGAACTAGAACCAAGTGACCTACAGGCTACGTTCATGCCTTATATTGTGATAGTGAAAGTAGTTGTCCATTTCATTGTCATATTGACAAAGTGCACCTCTACTTATAAAATGAAGACCAATTATACAAGAAAATATATCTGATTTCTCACTAGACAAGGATATTTATCAGTCATAGTGGCAGTAGAGGAACCTGTGTTGAGACACAGAGAGTATGGGCAAGTTGTGTCTTTCCAGATCTGCACTCAAGTTGGTGAATGCACAAGTTCAAAACAAAACTTAAGCATAACTACATTCTTTAGAAGTTATAATAATGTGAATCTCACCTGAACTCTCCAAAGGCTTCTGTAATTGAGCTAGTTTCTATCCCCCCTATGCATGTTCAGGAAAAAGAAGATTACAGAAGATTCTGAACATTTATAGGAAACAGCAAAACAAAGCAACAAAAGAGAGAGAATTCTCATATATTACCTCCCAAAAGTTCATCTAGAGCCTGACTTCCAGTTGTTATGCGAATCACTGATTTTCTCTGCATAACAACAGATGACTTTAGATAATTTCCACAGTTGTCGAACAAACTGAGTGTATATATAGATGTTACTAACATATAACATGCATAACATAAATGAAACAGGTCTATTGTAGCTAAATAAAATTTAAAGAGACAAAATGGAATCAAATGACTTGTATTACTTATTTCTGCCCCCATGCCACAATATGCACATTTTCATATTGAAATAAGTAGCAACTTACTTTGATCAGAGCATCACTTCCAGTAATGTACCCAAAGTTCTGAAGAAATATACAAAGGAATACAGTAAAACCAAATGTACTATTGCAGTAACCAGGATAGATGACCAAAAAAAAAAAAAAGACAAGCGATCTGCAATTGTTATATTTACAACTGGAAATTAAATCTCTAACCACTATCTTCTCAGCAGCTTCACAGATTTTGTCAACTTTTGCCTCAGATAATCCTTTGATCCCAGTCAAATTCTGGAAGATTGTATAAGAATAAATAATGAGCTAACCAAAACTGAAAGAGAATAAAGTACCGACTACAAAATTTTCATTAAAACCTTTTTCGTATGCATCATGAGGCCATTGCAGGTGTATATCCCTGCATCCTGAAGCTTCTTCACATCCCCAGCATTAATTCCATGATTAGTCACTACAAAAACCAAATAACGTGCTTAGCTTAAATGGATAAAAGAAAAGCACAATGTGCCAAACAAATTTCAGTTCAACGACACTAACTATGAAACCAGCACTTGTCAAAGACAACATATACTTAATACCTGAAATCAGAACATTGAAGTGGAAGAGATAAAACTCCTATGCATATAGAAACATTCCATAATGTAGTCGACATTGAGCTATTTTCTAAGAGGAATGTTTCCATAACAAACTGAGAACTGAACTTAATTCTCATAAACTCTGATCCAAAAGTTAAAATCAAACCGAATGCAATTGACATCAAGTTTGCAAACAAGTAGCTACAATAATATGAAAACGGTAAACATTGGCAGACCAAGCTTAGAATGAAGAGCAGAAACAATCAGAGATGTACAAGTAGCGCTTGTCAAATCTAGCGGCAAAGATAATCTTCAAATATCGATAGATATCCATAAAAATACAACTAATCTCTTTCTGTGTCACACTCTCTCTACACACACATAATTTCAACCACGATCTTCCAAAAAACGCAAAAAATCATCAACAAAATTATCAAAACAGAGTTCCAAACACTAATCTCAAGCACAACAACAACAACAATTTCACTACACATCTTCAATAAACAAGTTCAAATCAACAAACACAATCAGAATACAAAACCTAGCCTCAAATACAATAAATCATCATGCTTATACAGGAAACGCATAATCGAACACGAAAAACATCGAGGAAAAGTCATAATACACAAAACTTAACCGTAAACACAATTAATCAACATGATTACACATATAATCGCACACAAAAACATCGAGTAAGTATCATAACATACAAAATCAGTCACAAAAATGTATGCACCATTACTTACACTTATCAATCATTTCAAACAACTCTTCTTCATCGTCGATCTCGTCTCTGTGGACGAGCTGTAGCTGATTGTGTTCTTCAGGTCTGAGATCCATTACAAACACAACATCAACAAATTATACAAGTTATCAAACACCTAAAATTGCTTATCAGAGATAGTGTGGTTAACTACGAATTGAAACAGTGAAGTGAATAATAAGAAATCATTAAAACTTACTTGAATGCCAACATTTTGAATAGAGAGAGAGAGAGAGAGAGAGAGAGACAGACAGAGAGAGAGAGAGAGAGTGAGAGAGAGAGAGAGAGAGAGAGAGAGAGAGAGAGCAGAGTGATTTGAATTTTGATTTTGAAGAGTGATGGTTTGCGTGTGTGTAACTGTGTGATTTGTATGTGTGGGTAATTGTGTACGTCGTAGCGCGCAAGTGAAAAAATATATTTTAAATTGATAAATTTACTTGGCGCGATACCAAATAGAAGGGGCTTCATGTACAAAAAGACAATAATCATCAGAGATGGCCCATTTTCTGGTTAGCCCATTTTTTGACAGGTAGTCAGCCCATTTTCTAGTAACACTGAGAGCATCTCCAACGGTGTTGGCTAAAATCGTTAGCTAAAATAATATAAAATGCTGATTATGTAAAATTTGCTGAACCTGTAAGATATTGTGTTTCAATGGAGTTGGCTATACTAGTTGACTATATTTTAAAAATAGAATGTTATTATTATTTCAAGTTGTTAAAAATAGAATATATGATTTGAATATGGTAATAATTGATGTGGAGTTTTACTACAGGTCCATAGGGGTTTGACAAAAATAGCCAACATGGAGAGGTTGGCTAAAATTTTAGCTAACAGTTTTATCCCATTGGAGCGGATTTTTTTTTACACATTATCTAAATTTTTTATTTATGGCAATCCACCTATGATTTTAGCTAAGGGTTCTCCACCATTGGAGATGCTCTTATGACTTAACTGGGTGAAACTTAAAAAACTTTCTTAATACCCGGATTTAACAGATTTTTTGAAATACCCGGTTCGGTCCGAATAAAAATCAGATTGAAGCACGATTTAGGTTTAGGTAAAATTCGATTTTTTTTTTTGAAACTAAAATTCGATTTTTATTATATACTAGTCGACAAAGCCGTACTTCGTGCCGGATTATAAATTTTTTTAAAAAAACTTTATCCATAAAATTATAACAATCACTCGTTTCTCCCTAATAAGTCGTCCTCTCATTAAACACGTTTTCCTTGTTAAGATCGAAATTGCAAATTTTATATATTGAATACTTATCTTATATATTAATTTTCTTGTTAACATACTCCTTTTTAATGAGTCGCTCTCTCGTTGAAAAAACATTAATATAAATTCACACTCCTATTTTATTTTCAATAGAAATTTTAATTATATATGCCTTATAAACACCTATTCTACTTCCGATATAACTTCTTTTTTTAATATATATTTTTTATAAATTTGAATTCTTCTACTCTATAAATTCAAAATTTTATTCTACTTCCCATAGACTTTTAATTATATGTATAACCTATAAAGTCTCTATAAATTCGAATTATTCTCTTCTATAAATTCGAACACCTATTCTACGTACAATAGAACTTTTAATTATGTCTTACAAACGTCTATTCTACTTCTTATAGAACTTTTAGCAAGTATTTCTTATATATTCAAACTCTTCTACTCTATAAATTCAAACATATATTCTACTTTAAATATAATTTTTAATTATATGTTTTACCTATAAATTCAAATTATTCTCTTTTATAAATTCGAACACATATTCTACTTCAAAAATCAAACTTCTATTTATATGTATTTCCTACAAATTCGAACTCTTCTCCTCAATAAATTCGAATACATATTCTACTTCTAATAAGTTAAATGATATTTTTTAATTTAGTAGTATTTAAAATTCAAAAATTCTAGAAAATTAGAAAAATAGATTGAGACAATCTTAGAGGCGTCACCTAACCTCCTGTGTATCCTCCTTATATATATATATATATATATATATATATATATATATATATATATATATATATATATATATATATATATATATATATATATATGGTATCTCCAAGGGACAAACCCCTTAGTTAAAATAATTTATGTGGCACATGTATAGATAATATGTAAAATATGTTGAACTTCAATCCATAATTCTCCTTGCAAAAATATAGATAAGCATTTTTCATTGGCTAAATTTGTAAAACCAATATTTTGCTTAGGTACAATTTTATCTGAATAGCATGATAGCTAACACCATTGGAGCAAATACTATTTCTCTTAGGTAAAATTTTAAAATTTTATAACACCATATATTTAAATGTATCATACATGAAATAAATGTATATAAAGTACACACATAATTGATTAATCTATCATAAATCAATAAATGAATAAATAATTGTTAATATTCATATTGATGAATCATAAATCGCTTAAAATGTTTATTTTTATATTTAATGTATATTAGCTTATAACCCATGCAAAACACAGGCTTCTTTTAATGTAATATAATATTTCTTTTATAATAAAAATAATTTTTATATTATTTTTTTGTATTAATAATAGAAATATATAGAATATTGTATAATTGACATTTTATTAAGAATATATAGTGTTTGATATTTTTTAGAATGTATTAATAATTGAAAATTTTATAATATTAAGAAGATATATAATTTAAAAAAGTCAATATTAATGATTGAAAAATGTATTATACTAATTTTTATTTTTAAGCAAGTTTATGAAAGGTAATATATTTCATTTAAAGGTAATGTGTTTTAATTATGAAAGATAATCGGCTAATTACTATATTTTATATTATTATATTATTTTCTATTTTATATATTATTTTATTATTTATTAATTAGAATAAATGACTAAAACCAAAATTTTTAATGTTTCGGCTACTTTTTGAAAAGAAGAGATTTTAGTAAGGACAAATAAAAAATGTGACATGTCTTAATTGAAAAAGATAATTGTCCGTGCTATTTTTGGAAAAGGAGTGAATTTTGTTAGAAAAAATAGAAACATTTGTTGTAATTATAAAATGCAATTTGCTAGTTACTATTTTTATATTATTAAATTATATTTTAATTAGAATAAATGACGGAAAACCGAAAACCAAAATTTTCAATGTTTCGACTTTAATATTAATTAGCTTATAACCCGTGCGAAACACAGTCTTCTTATAATATAATATAATATTTCTTTTATAATAAAAATATTTTTTCATATTATTTTTTTTGGTATTAATAATATAAATATATAGCATATAGTATAATTGACATTTTTATTAGGAAGATACAGTGTTTGATATTTTTTAGAATGTATTAATAATTGAAAGATATATAATAGCAAGGATATATATAATTTAAAAAAGATAATATTAATAATTGAAAGATATATTATGTTAGGATTTATGGGTGATAGCTATGAGACAACTTAACTAGATATTTTATGTACTTAATTTTATTAAGTATGAACATCCTGTCACAGTCAGAGTATGTCTATGTAACCGTTTTTGTTTGCTGCAAATAAGATTCTAGTACATCTTGGTACAAGTTCATTTATTTGTTCAAGCCTCAAGAAGTGCTCAAGATGAACAACAAGAATAAATATTACTGTCACAGCATGGACAGTAAGGTTACTTGAAGACAGCATGTTGCAAGTCACGACAGTACATTCACTCTGACAGCAACATTGGCGGAAGCCCTCGGACAACAACTTTATCTTAGCCTGACAGCAAGCTTGGAAATCCTGACAGCACCTTCTGCGTGGATTTCTTACTGTCACCAAAAGCGCATTCCTGTGACAACAAGCTCAGGCATCAGGATACTGTCATGAAGGGATAACATTTGTATTGGGGAACAACCCAGTCAAACTTGTGACAGTTTGGATGTTCAAGAAACAGGCGTGTTGCAGTATCCCAACACTGTAACAGGTCTGCAAGACTATGACCGAAGCTTGAGAGATCACATGACAAAGCTCACCAATTCCAGAGTATGACAAATCTACATCTACTGAATTGTGTTAGCTTGAAATAGAATGTTTCTAGATTGCTTTGTTATGTACTAATAAGCTGTTTGTATAGCAATTTAGGAAAGAATCACGGGTAGGAAATTTGTAAGAAGTTGCGATATGAAAATGACAGCAACTTCACAAGACCCGTGTTGATAGTGATAGGTTTAGCTTACTTAGTCTATCGCTCAATCCATTCTCTGTAATCACTCTCGAGAATGTGTAGCCTTGGATGATTACTTGCAACTCATCCTACTGGATGCTCTCACTTTGGACAAAGCCATGTGTGGGAATGTCATTGGGTGCTCATCAGCCAAGGATATGTGGAACAAGATCGAGCTGCTATGTGAAGGAAGTGAAGAAGTGAAAGACAATCAGAGACAAATTCTTATCTCACAGTATGAAGCCTTCATGGCAAAGTCAGGAGAAGACCTAACAACAATGTTTGAGAGGTTTAGTAAACTGATGACTGAGTTACAGATTCATGGCAAGTACTATGATAGGAAGGAGCTAAATGTCAAGTTCTTACTCACACTTCCTGAGCATCTTGAGCACAAAGTCACTGCCATAAGAGAAGGAAGAAATCTAAACAATTTTTCTCTTGAAACCTTATATGGTGTGCTTAAATCATATGAGCTAGAGTTTTTCCAGAAAAGAGCTATTCTAGCTGGATCCAGAGGAAAGATGGCTAATATGTCAGGTGCTCTTGTGGCTCATGTGCCAAGAATCACTCAACCTAGTGAAGAAACTCAAATCACACAACCTGCCCCAGTACCTACTCTTAAGATTGAAGAGGTTGTGGATGATGAGGAGAAAGTTGTACTGCAGATAACTGATGTTGAAGATGAAGAACATAAGATTCAAGAGAAACAAGCCATTTAAGCCTCAAGGTCAAACATCAAGGTTCAGTAGAGGGAATTCTTCCAAGGTTGAAGGTGGTGCCACAAGAGGTGGGTACAAAACAGGGATGGTGGATAGATCCAAGTTCAGGTGTTACAACTGCAATGAGCTTCGTCATTTTTCCACTGAGTGCAGAAGACCAAAGCAAAATCAGAGGATGGATAAAGGGTCAAGTGGACATTTCAAAAAAGGACAGGGAAAGGCCTATGTGGCTGAAGGAAAGTGCTGGGATGACTCTGATGATGAAGAGGAAGAGGAATATGTGAATCTAGCCCTCATGGCTAAGTCTGATGAGGCCACCTCTAGCTCTCCAAATCAGGTACCCTCACTTGTCTTACTTGATATGTCTAAAGATGAATACAAACAAACTGTTGAGGAATTGAGTGCATAAATGTTCAATGTTCACACTAGTCTAACGGCAGCTAATGAAGAAATTGCTAGGTTAACTAAATTGAATGAAACACTCACTTCTGAAAACGATTTGCTTTTGTTGAAGACCAGTCGTTTAGAATCTTTAACACAGGAGAATGCCAAACCTAAAATTGAATTAGTCTGTGCTAAAGAGATTGAGGAGTTTCTAAGGAAAGAAATTAGTGAAAATGAATTCAAGATTAAAGCCTATAGAAACTCATCCAAACAACTTCAGGATTATCATGAGAAACACACAGAGGATCAGAAAGTAGGGATAGGTTTTGAGTATGGTAAAAGACCCGGTAAGGAAATTGTTAGTCAGGATTGTTCAACTGATGCTTCTGTCAAACCTCATGTCCTCAAGAAGATCAACAAACCTATTTTTAAACCTTTTAAACTTGAGTTTGATGAGGAAGCCATGCTCATCAAGCAACAACTTGATGATGAGGATGAAGGTATTGACAGTACAACAGTTGATGGAAAAGATGCTGTCACAATCCCCAAGACAGTAACTTCCCCAAACAATCTGACAGAATGTTCTAAAGATGCTGTCAATAATGGCAAGACAGTAGCTTCCAAAGGTACTGTCAAGAGAGTCTCAAAGACAGTGACTTCCAAACCTGCTGTCATGACAGAAGGTGTGAAAGGTACTGTCAAGAAAGGCTCGACAGCAACTTCAGAACATCCTGTTGACACAATCACCTACAAGTCTAGAAACATGAATGGTAAGTTAGGAAATGTCAATGCTAATGCTCCTAGAAAACTATGCAATAATTGTGGCTCTTCATATCACTTAACTCATGTTTGTAAGAAACCAAAGGAGGTCAAGAACAATGTGACCATGATAGATGGTAACTTACACAGAACCCCCATTATGCATATATCTATGGTAGTCTGCAATAATGTTGACTGTATGCCTTGTAAAGTGAATGCCATGAGTACTTGTTTCAACTTGCCTATTTCATCTACTGAACCATGTCTCTATATGCAAACTGTTGAGACTTCTGAGCCTACTGGAAACAGTAAGAAGGCTTCATCTACTAAGAAGAAGACCAAGTCTAATTATAAAAATAAGTGGGTGAAAAAAGGAGTCCAACAGAAGATTCCTGATGTAATGATTAAAGTTGAAAATGTTGATTATGCTCGTGATACTGAAGTAACTAGACCCGACAAGGATTGGGTACCATATGTGTTAGGCTTAAGACATGTCTGAATACCACCATTAACAAGCCTAAGCTATGTGACTATGTCACACTACATGACCTAGTGAATTCTATCACTGGGATATAGTATAGGTCTCTCTATGTACTTGTCTTGTTCTCATGAACATTAGCTTGATCATGTATGCTCAGAATTATAATGAGCTTAGTAAGCTTCTTGCAACTAGAATGTATATAGGCCATTAAATAATTGTCCTGGTAGAAGTTCAGATTTGTTCATGCAGTAGGATAGAGATGAATAAGGCCCTGAAGAAATAAGTTTCAGAAATTTGTCTAAGGCATTATATAACAAAGTCAGAATAAAGCTATGTCGTGAAGTCACCAATATCTATGTCGAGAAGTGCTGGATCACATAGTCCATTTTGTACTATGTCGTGAAGTCCTCAAGACTCATGTCGTGAAGTGTTGAAGTCAGCAAAGTCAAAGATGCCTAGATCGTGAAGTCCTCAAAAGACTTATGTCGCATAGTCCTCAAATGACTTATGTCGCATAGTCCTCAAATGACTTATGTCGCATAGTCCTCAAATGACTTATGTCGCATAGTCCTCAAATGACCTATGTCGCAAAGTCCTCAAAGGTCATATCGCATAGTCTTCACAAGGGACATCGCGAAGTCTGGAATGAAGTGGAGTTCACGATATCAACACTTAGCCGTTTACAACAAGACAAATCAAGGTAAAGAATCAAGAATCAAAAGAGACAAATACTGAAGCATTTGTTCTGGCAAGGTGGTCCAAAGAACAGATGGCAAATCTACAGCTAAACTTGGAGAGAAAGATAAGAGACAAGCAGCTACAGAAACGGGAAAGACTTCGAAAAGCAGGTGGTCCTTCCTGATACAGTTAACCTCTTATGGCAGGACAAGTTGGATTTTCAGCTAGGGGTAACTGTGTAAATAGTGGTGTGCCTAGTTTTTATAGGGGGATATATATCGAGCACACACCACTGAAAGCTGTAGGAGAGATACACATAGTTTTATTAAAAGCACTCTTTTCTCTGTAAGCAAAACAAGTTACAAACTGTTCTTGTTTAGAAGCCAGAAATTCCGTTGTGAATTTCCGGAAAGCTGTAGTATTTAATTTACTCAATACAAAGTAGATTAAAGTGATTGTGTGTGTTGTTTATATTCCGCATATTACATAGCATAATCATATACAGTTTATCTTGAGTTTCAAGAATCGAAAAACATCAAACTATCCATTCACCCCCCCCCCCCCCCCGCCCCGCTGTCTAGTTTCTAGTGGTATTCATTTCTAACAATATGCCTCTTAAATACAATTTGTTTTGCAGGGTAAGAATAAAGAGCAGGTCATATGGATCATTGACAGTGACTGCTCTAGACACATGACTGGTGATAAAGCCCTGCTATCACAATTTGTAGAGAAAGCTGGCCCAATCATAACCTTTGGAGACAACAGCAAGGGTTACACAGTGGGATATGGCTGTTTGGAAATTGGAAATGTTGTCATTAATGATATTGCACTTGTTGATGGATTGAAGCACAACCTGCTCAGTGTAAGCCAATTCAGTGACAGGGGATTCAAGGTTGACTTTGACATGATGGTGTGCAACATCTATCACAAGAAAGATGGAAGCCTCTCTCTGAATGGGGTAAGAAAAGGAAGCTTGTTTGTTGTTGACCTAAGCTCAACAAAGAAGGACAAGATTTACCGTTTTTACAGTAAAGCTACTGTTAGTGACAGTATGCTTTAGCACAGGAAACTCTTACACCTCAACTTCAAGACAATGAATATGCTGATGAAGAAGGAACTAGTGAGAGGACTACCTCAACAGGAATTTTGTCAAGAAGGACTGTGTGAGGATTGTCAAATAGGAAAATTGAAGAAAGCTGTGCACAGGTCAAAGCAAGTCAACACCAACACTGAACCACTCAAACTAATCCACATGGATCTCTTTGGACCAGTCAATGTTCCATCATTATTCAAGAAGAGATATGCATTAGTTATGGTGGATGATTATTCTAGGTATACTTGGGTGAAGTATCTAGAATCAAAAGATGAAGCTGCTCAAGTCATCATTGATCACTTAAGAGTTCTTGAAAGAGCTCCAAATTCCAAAGTTCAAATATTGAGAAGTGACAATGGGACTGAGTTCAGAAATGCCACTCTTGGTAATTTCTATAAAGATGAAGGAATTGTACAACAATTTTCTGCTGCAAGGACTCCTCAGCAGAATGGAGTTGTAGAAAGGAAGAACATGACTCTCATTGAAGCTGTCAGAACTATGCTACATGATGCAAAGTTACCTACATACTTCTGGGCAGAAGCTATCAACACAACCTACTACACACAGAACAGAACCTTGATCAACAAGACTCATGGGAACACTCCTTACTATCTGCTCAATGGAAAGAAACCCACTATCAAATATTTTCATGTGTTTGGAAGCAAATGTTTCATGATGAAAGATAACCATGAAAAGAAAGGGAAATTTGACACCAAAGCCAATGAAGGTATTTTCATGGGGTATGCTTTAGAAAGGACTGCCTATAGAGTCTATCTCTTGGAACACAGAATCATAGATGAAAGTGTGAATGTCACATTTGATGAAACCAAGTTTCCTGGACTGCATGAAGAAGGTCAAATGAAAATTCTTAGATTTGAGAATCAAGGATACTTGGAGTAAGAAGAAATTGTTGATGAAGAACCTACTTTCACTCAAACCGTTGAAACAAAAAAGGATGATGTCATTGAAGTTGATGCTAATCAAACTCCAGCCCAGTCACAGACTATCACAGGAAATACTCAAATTGATGGTGACTCTGGAGACATTAAAGAAAATGGTGGAGATAATTTCCCCGGTGAAGACTCAGTTCCTCTAACTAAGGCTACTGTCTCAGATCAAACAAGAAGCTTGCCTAGAGCCACAAGGTGGAACAAGGATGACACAAATGATTTAATTATTGGAGATCCTACTTCTGGGGTGAGGACTAGGAACAATGTCTCTACTGGAAGCATGTTTTCCTGTTTCCTTTCTCAAATGGAGCCTAAAGCAATTGATGAAGCATTGTTGGATTCTGATTGGGTGATTGAAAGAAACAATGTGTGGAAGTTGGTTCCAAGACCTAAAGGAAAATCGGTTATTGAGACAAAGTGGGTTTTCAGAAACAAACTAGATTAAAATGGAAATGTGACTAGAAATAAGGCAAGGCTAGTAGCTAAAGGCTAGTGTCAACATGAAGGAATAGACTATGATGAGACATTTGCACCTGTTGCCAGACTTGAAGCTATCGGGATTTTTCTAGCCTTTGCTGCACACTGTAACTTCAAGGTGTTCCAAATGGATGTCAAAAGTGCTTTTCTAAATGGAGAGTTGGAAGAAGAAGTGTATGTTGAACAGCCACCTGGTTTTGAAGATGCTGAAATGTATGATTTTGTGTACAAACTGTTCAAGGCACTTTATTGTTTGAAACAAGCTCCTAGAGCATGGTATGATACTCTCTCTGCTTTTCTATTGGAAAACCAGTTTACAAGAGGTGTAGTAGATAAGACTCTATTCTACAAGCATCATGGCAAAGACATCATTCTGGTTCAAATTTATGTTGATGATGTCATCTTTGGTTCATCAAATGAGAAGCGGTGTGAGAAGTTTTCATCTCTAATGAGAAACAAGTATGAGATGAGTATGATGGGAGAGCTGTCATTCTTCCTTGGTTTACAAGTTCTTCAAAAGGATGATGGAATCTTCATTTGTCAAGCAAAGTATGTCAAGGAACTTCTCAAGAAGTTTAACCTAGAAGTTTCATCACCTGCCAAGACCCCCATCTCTACTTCAACAAGTTTGGATCTAGACTCCAAAGGGAAGAAAGTGGACTCTAATGCATACAGGGGCATGGTTGGATCACTTCTCTATCTAACTGCTAGCAGACCTGACATAATGTTTGCTACATGTATCTGTGCAAGGTTTCAGGCTGATCCAAAAGAGTCACACCTATTAGCCATCAAGAGAATTTTTAGATATCTAAAGGGCACTCCTAATCTAGGACTTTGGTATCCTAAAAATACTGGATTTGAGCTAGTAGGGTATTCTGATTCAGACTATACTAGGTGTAGAATTGACAGAAAGAGTACTACAGGAAGCTGTCAATTTCTTGGTGGAAGATTAGTATCCTGGTTCAGTAAAAAGCAACACTAAGTTTCCACTTCAACAGCAGAAACTGAATACATTGCAACTGGGAGTTGCTGTGCACAAATCTTGTGCATGAAGAATCAACTGATGGATTATGGCTTAGTGTTAAATAATATCCCTATCTACTGTGACAACACTAGTGCCATAGCCATCTCAGACAATCCTGTTCAACACTCTAGGACAAAGCACATTGATATCGGACATCATTTCATAAGAGAGCATGTTGAAAGAGGAACTGTGAAGTTGATCTATGTGCCCATAGAAAAGCAACTTGTAGACATTTTTACAAAACCACTGGATGAAGCAACCTTTAACAGGTTGGTAAGTGAATTAGGAATGCTGAATCTGGTATGTTAACTTACTAAGTTTTTCAGTCCTTTATTCAAATGTAGCTTGTGACAGTAACATCTCCAGAAGTTGCTGTCATGAGAAAGTTACTGTCTACTTAAGTCTCTATCTGTTTTCGACAGCATGTTTACTTTGACTTTGTTAAATTGAATTTTGTGCTAGTCTTACATTTGATAGTTTGATCTTGTATGACATTAACTTGTATGGTTTTTACTGCTGAAATTGGTCAAGGATTCTACTTAATTGGTCAGTTTTGCTTTGATTGTTGAATTAGTGGTAGACATCACTTAATTGCAATCTGTGGTAGTTGTATGGGTACTCCAAACTGTTGACCGTTTGCATCCCTCTTAACCTAGTATGCCTATAAAATGAATCTTAGGCCATATTAGTGAATCATTTAGAAAAAGGATAAAATGGAAAACAAAGTAGGAATCGAATACATGCCTAAGCCTTATGGAAGTGAGCCCTACAGTGAAGAAGTAGAAGCTTTGTTCGATAAGTTGTGGGATGCCCTCGATGAAGAAGAAGAAAAAGAACTTGCAGCCAAGGCCGCTGAGGAGGCTAAGGTGCAAGAAGAAGAAAATGAGTTTCAAACACTCCTCAAGGAAGAAGGAACCTCTGAAGAGAAAGTTAGGGCAGAAGTCCTAGAATTGGTTAAGAAAGACTGTAATAAATAGTTAATCTCACCAATTGTAGTAATTTAACACTCTTCAATTAATAAAGTTTATCATTTTTCTTCTATATCTTCAATTAATAATGTAGCTTGTGACAGTAACATCTCCAGAAGTTGCTGTCATGAGAAAGTTACTGTCTACTTAAGTCTCTATCTGTTTTCGACAGCATGTTTACTTTGACTTTGTTAAATTGAATTTTGTGCTAGTCTTACATTTGATAGTTTGATCTTGTATGACATTAACTTGCATGGTTTTTACTGCTGAAATTGGTCAAGGATTCTACTTAATTGGTCAGTTTTGCTTTGATTGTTGAATTAGTGGTAGACATCACTTAATTGCAATCTGTGGTAGTTGTATGGGTACTCCAAACTGTTGACCGTTTGCATCCCTCTTAACCTAGTATGCCTATAAAATGAATCTTAGGCCATATTAGTGAATCATTTAGAAAAAGGATAAAATGGAAAACAAAGTAGGAATCGAATACATGCCTAAGCCTTATGGAAGTGAGCCCTACAGTGAAGAAGTAGAAGCTTTGTTCGATGAGTTGTGGGATGCCCTCGATGAAGAAGAAGAAAAAGAACTTGCAGCCAAGGCCACTGAGGAGGCTAAGGTGCAAGAAGAAGAAAATGAGTTTCAAACACTCCTCAAGGAAGAAGGAACCTCTGAAGAGAAAGTTAGGGCAGAAGTCCTAGAATTGGTTAAGAAAGACTGTAATAAATAGTTAATCTCACCAATTGTAGTAATTTAACACTCTTCAATTAATAAAGTTTATCATTTTTCTTCTATATTTTCTTCTTGCTTGATGTATGTGTTGTTAATTGCTTAACTGGTTGAATATTGTTATGGATGAATGATGAATCAGTAATAAAAATTGTAAATGTTTAACTGGTGTCTCTTCATTTAAGTTATTAATCACAACAGTTTCAATACAAAGTCTTGACAGTTGTTATTTTCCTGCAAAGGTTGCTGTCATCAAGAAAAGTAGCTGTCACGGTTCTTTGACAGTTAGCTTCTCGACAGCAGTAAACAACCTTCTGTCATGACTTGTAAAAGATACTGTCATGTGAGAACTTAACGATGACAGTAAGTTTTGCGCGAAATATTTCTGTCACGCAAAACATGCTGTCATCACACCAAAGTTACTGACACGGATGTTTTGAGCGCACAGGTTACTGTCAAAGTAGTGGACCGTTAAAATCGGACACACATCCTCCACGAGGAGAGAGAAATCAGCCAGTAATCCACGTGATTGCTAATTGGGTTAAGACACGATTTTACTTTTCCACTTTGTCAGTTAAACGCTTGAACTTCCCTCTAAATTCATCAAACATACAACTTTTCTCAAAAAGCAAACACAACACTCTCCTTTCTCTTCTCTCCAAGCAATTCATCTCCAACCCTCTTCCTTCTCTCAAACAAGCAAAAATAGCCCCCAAACAATCAATTTCACAAACCAACTTTGCTGGCATCTACTCTCCAGGTGATGCTGGTGAGGGTTTCAAAGGGCTTGTTTATTTCCTAAATAAGTCCTACCTTGGGTATGCAATTACCTCTACTCCTGTTCTTGACCTAGACATGATTGAAAATTTTTGGGAGACAGCCGTGGCTCAAGAAGATTGTGATATCTCATCCATTCAGTTCAAAATTAAAGAGCACAGCTACTCTCTATCTGTTCAGGGCATCAATGCAGCTTTGGGAATTGTGCTGGAACCAGGAAAGACTTATACCGAGCTTGCTAGTGATGAGACCCTGAAGAAGCTCTTCTTGAAGATTGGTTACTCTGGACCTATTCTTGAAGAGGGAACAACAAAATGGTACCCCTCTGGTGAAATGGACAGGAAGTATCTCCGCAAAGAGTGGAACATGGTGTTTGATGCAATGGTGAAAGTGTTCTCTACCAAGACCACTGGCTGGAATGGAATTCCCACCTACATCAAGAAGCTCACTCACTCTCTTGTTCATGGGTACAAAGTGGATGTTGGAAAGCTGCTCATGGCACACCTCAAGGATGCCATAGGTAAGAAGGTACACATCTATCCTCACTTTCTAATGTTGTGCATTAATTCATTATGTGATTTTGATGAGAATGCCCCTCGTCTAGAGGTGTGCCCTGTACTGAAAAGAAAAACTCACACAACTCTCACTTCACTCAACTTGAATGCACATATTCCACTATGTTTCACCAAGCACATGGTTGATCAAGTGACTGACCTTGATTTTCCATTACCTTCTGGTTTTGACACCTTCACTATTGAGAATGAAGCTGGCTTAGACCCAAATTCAGCTAACCCTCATTTTACCCCATACATTCAGCCTAGGTTCTTTAGACTTCCCAAAGTACAGAGACAAACCTTACAAGAAACCAGAAAAAGACCCATAGAGACTGATGTTAGTGGTAGTGTTGAGAGTCAAGAGGGAGTTCCTGCACCTAGTGCAGCAAATAAGGAAGGTAGTCAACCAGAACCCACAGTGGTTCCTCCTGAGTGTAAGAAGAAGATAGCTAAGAGGACCAAAACCACTGTCAGCCACCCTGCAGTCTCTCAAAAGACTACAGAGGAAAATAGGGAAATCAACTCCTCCCTAGGTGTTCCTTCTCAACAAGGGACATCTATTGAAATTGGCATGTCTCCCAAGGCACCTTGTAAAGAGTCTGCACAAACTCATGTTCCAACTCATGAGGAGCCTCCACTTGCAGAAACACACATGGAGTCAGGACACAATGAGGACTTCACTTCCCCTATTGATTCTTCTCAAGTTCCATCTGAGAAGCAGCCATCATTCTCTTCTCCACTTTCACCTTTTTCCTTCCCTACACATTCATTTGTTTCTTCTCCACAATCTAGAGAGGGGGACAGTCCCAACCCTTCAGGTTTTGATCATCCATCTCCAATCATGGATGAGCCCCCATCTAGTGGTCCACAAGAACCCATTTCTCAAAGTGAGATGGACACCACTCCTTCAAACACTGAGAAAGAGCAAGGTACAACTCTGCTAGAAAGTGAACCAACCAGTACTTTGTTCAATCTCCAAGAAGCATCTTACCTTAGGGAAGATGCTGTCTCAGCCCAAGTTGCTGTCAAAGACACTGTGAATGTTGCTGTCACAGATGACCCTGCTGTCAAGGACTCAGTTGAAGTTGCTGTCAAACCCAACCCTGTTGTCCAAGTTGCAATGGCACCTACTGTCAATATTTCAACTGACAATACCATTCATGGCAAAGCTCCTGTAATCTCTCCCCAGCCTGATCTTGATGCTGTAATTGTTGAGGATGTCTCTGATGATGATGTGTCACTATCTCAGTTCTTAAAGGTACATTCTAAACCATCTATTTCATTGCATGACATTACTTCTCATACTCATGCATCTAGGATGAGTGAGGGTGTTCAAAAGAAAAGAGAGATAAAAGAAAAGAGAGGTGAACATAAAAATGAAAGGCAGCCAAATGAGCTGGCAAAAGGTGAGGGACTTGAGCATGTCCAGGGTGAAATTGAGGGAGCCCCACATATCCAGGCACTAGGCCTTGAGAGTTCTTTTGTGAGGAGTGATGAGATCACTCAGAAAAACACTAAGAGTGCGAGAACCCCCACAGCCTCCAAGCCCCAATCTTTTCCTTCACCCCCAAGAAGGTTAAGATCAGGTGGCTCCTCTACATCTTTCAGGTTGGAAGCTCTGAAGAACAGGTGTCTGTCCATGGAATCCAAACTTGACAGCTTGTCTACCATGGTGGCCTCTGGATTCTCTACCATTCAAGAAGCCATTCAAGTTATATCTTCCAGTCTTGATGCTGTCAACTTACCTAAGGGGGAGAAAAGGGCAAGATCAGAATCACAAAGGGCAGAATCAGGAAGGGAAAGATCGGGAACAGAAGGTGTCCCCAAGCAGGGTGTTGCTCAGGGGGAGCCTGTCACTAAGAAGGCTTCAAGGAGTGAGGGGGAGTTTGCAGCCAAAGGAAGATCAGTGTCTGCAAAGAAGAAAGGGGGAACTAGAGGAGATTCAGGAAGTAAGGGGAGCAAATGCAAGAGGCTGAAAACCTCTTTGAATATGAGATTGCTGGAGAGACTGTTCTAATGTCCAAAGAAGCCCTGGAAGCAATGCAAGGGAATGTTCCTTCCAAGAACCCAATTCTACCTCCTGTAACAATAAGAGAGCCAACTCCAATTCTAAAGGAGAGTGCTCTTGAAAGGCAATGGAGAGAAAAGGAGGAGCATAACAGGGTAGGAAAATGGAAAGGCAAGATGTCAGAATACATCCTATCAGGAAACACTTGGAGTGAAGGAACATAGTTCAGCCAAGAAGATGCAAATGCCCTAATGGTTGACTACAGGGAAAGTACCTTGAAGAATCATGATGAGGACTTCTACAGAATAGTTGAGGGAGCTATGAAGGAGCCAAGCAGAAGGTTGAGTAACTGTTCAACCTTGCTTAAAGAGAAAATCACCAGTGGATGTGTAAAGATCAATGAAGAAAGGAGGTGGGCTATTGATGTGTATTTAAACACTGGAATATCCATGTTCATTACTATACAGCTGTTGCAGAGTCTTCCAGCAAGAGTACTAACAGTAATGAAGAACAAAATCACAGCAAACCATACAGCCTTCAATGAGATTTTACATCTGCAAATGATGAATTTAATAGTAGAAAAACTCCCAGAAGTCTACACCAATCCATTCTGTGTCTACCATGAAGGTACCACTAAAAGTGGTAGCAGAAGATGTGCATACATGAGTCTAGAAGGCACTTCAACAATGGAGTCAAGGTCAATCTTGAAGGTGCTAAACATGATTCTCAACTCTAAAGCCAACAAGGAAAGAGTTCTTGCTGTCAAAGCAATCTATGACTTGCTGGTGAAAAGGGACAAGGAACTGAGTTCTACTATGAAGAAGATGATCTCCAAAGCAAACTCCAACAAAGCTGAACAAGGAGAAAGATGCTCCTATGATGTTCCTTTTGATGATGATGATGAGTTGGATGGTAGTGGAGGAATTGGAGAAGCAGGAAATGCTAGTGGAAGAAGCTCTGGGAATGTTGGATTTAAATCCCAGAAGGAAAATAAAGAAGAAGCTCCTGTGCAAGAAAAGAAAGATGCTGGAGTTACAGAAGAAGAGGAGTCTGTATTGATTGAAGCTTTGGAGGCAAATATTTTAAGATGTGTCATAGACAGTATAAATGCTGAAAAAGATACTGTCTCCAAAGAAGCTGTCACATGAGACACTGTCCTCAAGGAAGCAGTCATGAAAGAAGCTGTCATAGAAGACACTGTCATAGAGAACACTGTCAACAAAGATGCTATCAAGGATGGATTCAAGCCTACTGTCAATCCAAAGAGGACAAAATCCCTAGCCAAGGCTTGGTTCTTTAGACAGGAACCTGAACCTGAGGAGACTACAAAAGCAAGGAAATGAAAACACAAGTACTCAGGAAAGGAGAAAGCTACTGGACTTGGCAGGAAACTGAGGAAGCCTATCCAATAAAAACTTTACAGCTCTTTGGATCTTTTGGAAAAGGAAGCTGCACAAATCAGGAATGTTGAGGTGAAGTTGGATAGCAACAAAGAAGCAACTGAATATGTTCTTTGGTTTGATGCATCAAGACTTGTGATGGTTAAAAAGGATTTTACCATGGAGGTAACATCACATGATGTATCAGAAACTCTTTCATACAGTAGGAGAATAGAAACAAGGAGAATTGATTACTTCTACTTGGTAAGGATGGTCAATCTAATGCAAGGTAATGACAATGTCCCTGAGAATGTCATGAACCATGTTCTGGCATACAAAGCTGTGACAGATGAAGAATTCTATCAGAAATTTAGGGAATGGTCAATGTTTGATGATGTTGATATTGCTCATTTGCTCGAATACTCTGAAGAAGAAATAGCTGAGTATGAAGATGATCCTCCTGAAGAAGAGGTGCAATCCCAACCAAGTAATGAAGGATCTTCAAACCCTATAGGAAGAGAAACCACTGAACATATGGAAGATGCATTCTTGAACAAAAGCAGAGAAGCCAATAAGGTAGAGAGTGAAGGACCCAATTACCAATCTTGTATGCTTGAGAATCCTCTGAGAATCAAGTTCATATGGGAAGAGATTCCAGTGAGAAACTTTCATAAACTTAAAACCAGTGCTCTGAAAGACTTACTCTACTTGGTGATTGGATCAATTCATCCATTGGAACAGCAATGCTCTTATGAGATTGAGGGCATTCTTCAAATGAGAAAGGGTGAAGACTCAAAGCTGGATAAGTCAAGGAGAAAAACTCTGAATGCAGACCCTGGAAGTAGATTCAAAGACTTTAATGGCACACTGAAGTTCAAAACTCATGCTTTTGGCAGAGACTTATGGATGGATCTTCAGGATGCTAGAGTATGCCTCTCCAAGACTGTTCATAAGCACATTGATGAGATTGAAGATGAGGCTATCACTCATGATGAAATAGCACTGGTGGAAGAACTCAGAGAAGTTCTTAAGGAAGCTCTCAACAGAGAGAATGAAGCAAGACAAAAAAGGAATTCTGAAGCTAAGTAAAAATCCTTTGTCAATTCTGATCTTGTTAGTTAAGTTGTCAGCATGTATTAATTGTAAATTTGTTGTTATTTTCCATAAAAACAAATTGGGGGAGATTGTTAGGATTTATGGGTGATAGCTATGAGATAACTTAACTAGATATTTTATGTACTTAATTTTATTAAGTATGAACATACTGTCACAACCAGAGTATGTCTATGTAACCGTTTTTGTTTGCTGCAAATAAGATTCTAGTACATCTTGGTAGAAGTTCATTTATTTGTTCAAGCCTCAAGAAGTGCTCAAGATGAACAACAAGAATAAATATTACTGTCACAGCATTGACAGTAAGGTTACTTGAAGACAGCGTGTTGCAAGTCACGACAGTACATTCACTCTGACAGCAACATTGGCAGAAGCCCTCGGACAACAACTTTATCTTAGCCTGACAACAAGCTTGGAAATCCTGACAGCACCTTCTGCGGGTATTTCTTACTGTCACCAAAAGCGCATTCCTGTGACAGCAAGCTCAGCCATCAGGATACTGTCATGAAGGGATAACATTTGAATTGGGGAACAACCCAGTCAAACTTGTGACAGTTTGGATGTTTAAGAAACAGGCATGTTGCAGTATCCCAACACTGTAACAGGTCTGCAAGACTACGACCGAAGCTTGAGAGATCACATGACAAAGCTCACCAATTCCAGAGTATGACAAATCTACATCTACTGAATTGTGTTAGCTTGAAATAGAATGTTTCTAGATTGCTTTGCTATGTACTAATAAGCTGTTTGTACAGCAATTTAGGAAAGAATCACGGGTAGGCAATTTGTAAGAAGCTGCCACATGAAAATGACAGCAGCTTCACAAGACCCGTGTTGATAGTGATAGGTTTAGCTTACTTTGTCTATCGCTCAATCCATTCTCTGTAATCACTCTCGAGAAACTGAAGCTCAAGAAAACAAACATTTTCTTGAGGTTGTAGCAACCCATTGCAAAATAAATAAAACATTTATTTTGTGAGAATTACTCGTGTGTCTATTTTTGTTTGAAATAGATAAACTGATAATCCTTAATCTTAGTTTTTGTTGTTGAAACGTAGATTGAGATTTATCAGTATTGCATTCAACCCCCCCCCCCTTCTGCAATAGTCAAGGACCAACAACTGGTATCAGAGCCGACAGATTGTTCTACAAATCTGAGATCATGACAAGTATGCAGAAGTCAAGTAGCATAAAGATTCCAGCTTTTGATAAGGAGAACTACAATGTATGGAAAAGAAAAATTATGTTGTTTATCAAAGCTGCAAATCCATTATACTTGGATATCCTTCAGAATGGTCCCTTCGTACCACGAAAAGAAATCGAAGCCTCAACTGTGGATGGTGTTCTTGTTCCAGCCTACTGGGTCAACAAATTACCCTCAGAGTTTCTGGAGCCAGAAAAAGAGAAGGCAGCCTTGGATGATTACTTGCAACTCGTCCTACTGGATGCTCTCACTTTGGAAAAAGCCATGTGTGGGAATGTCATTGGGTGCTCATCAGCCAAGGATATGTGGAACAAGATCGAGCTGCTATGTGAAGGAAGTTAAAAACATTAAAATAGATTTTAAAATAAATAAGTAAGGGTTCCCCATTATATTTTTGGAAAATAAGGGGTTTTAGTAAGGAAAAATAAAAAATGTAACATATATATTTAGTTTACAAAAGGAAAATACTCGTGATATTTTTGGGAAATGAGGTTTTAAAATTTAATAATTAAAAATATTTAAATACATTTTAAAATATGTAAAAGGTTTGTGTTGTGGATTAAAAAATGTGCTTGTGAATTTAATGCTAGGGTTTAATGAGTTTCGAGCTTTAATGGTTGTTCTTGCGTTAGGAGACTAAATTGGTCCTCACAAGATGCCTACGTATCTCTAGTGTTTAGAGAATCAAGCCAAAGACGTAGTTCTGATTGTAGGATCAGGGTCCTTATATAGGCGTCTGGAGCCGTTCTAGGTTGCCATGCCTAGAAACTATGTCTCCTGGGCATGGGTTTTATAAAGCCACTCCAAATAGTTTCTTGGCGTTGATACCCCCGCCTAGGAGCCGTTCTAGGTTGCCACGCCTAGAAACTATGTCTCCTGGGCGTGGGTTTTTTAAAGCCACTTCAAAAAGTTTCTTGGCGTTGATACCCCCGCCTAGGAGCCGTTCTAGGTTGCCACGCCTAGAAACTATGTCTCCTGGGCGTGGGTTTTATAAAGCCACTTCAAATAGTTTCTTGGCGTTGATGTGAACGCCAAAGGAACATTGGGCCTAATAATTTTTCGAAGTTGGGCCTTATGTCGGGCCTTTTTCCTTTGTTTGGTTATGTTTAACCCATATCTATTTTTTTATATGTTGAATTTTCTAGATTCTTCTTGAACTTTCAATTCAAAATTCGAATTCATTTGGATTTCCCGCCTAGGAAAGGCCCAATGACCTGTTTTAGGTCCATATACTGTCTATAGACGGTTCATTTGAACGTTCTTACCGGCTGAGGTCCTTATAAATTGAGTAGAGTAGAGTTTTCATTTCTCACACTTCTCCTAATCAAAGTCACTCTACCAAATTTTTCTCAGAACTTTCTCTTAAAAAAGCTCTGCTAGGGTTCTGTGGCGAAGCGATTTCCGGCGTTCAAACCACCGTGTGTTCTCCAGTTTCCGTTTAAATCTTCGTCTTCTCTCTCAAGATTTCTGGGTTTGAGTATTCTTTGGAAGGATTTTAATGGCGGATTCAAGTTCATTCCTTGAATATATGCTTTTGTTTTGTAGGCTAACACCTATCTTCAAGCTGCTCTTCATAATTTGAAGACAGTTCGAGCTGAGAAGGTGATAGCTGAGAGAGATAGGGACTGATATTTTGCCTCCTCTACCTCAAATTTCGAGAGGTTTAGAGAAATTGAGAGGGAGTATGTGGCTGAGAAAGAGAAGGTTCGCCAGTTGGAGGTCCAACTCCAAAGGGGTCGCGAGGATGTTATTGCTGAGTACAAAGCATCTAAGGAGTTTGACGACCTCCTTAATATTGAGTATGATGCTAACTTTCCTAGCACCTTCAAGGACTGTTGGGAATCCATCATTGGGCAGCTGGAGACAAAGATTGAAGGAGTGTCCTTGGACAAGTTTCCCGTTCCTAATTTATCCGGGATGTCCAAGGATACAATCATAGACACTGCAAATCCCTTATCTCAGCCCATTGATGATTCTGAGCTCTTTCTGGATTCTGAGCCAACTAGAGAGGAAGATTTGGGGGATGCGGAGGAGCCTCCCCAGGATGATATAGTTTAGGTTGGCCCTGCGTGGCTATTTTCTTTATTTATGTTTTATCTAAACTCACCCTTCGGGGTTTTAATTTGAGTTTTAATTTAAACTCTTAGTAAGTTTATTCCAGCTTTTTTTTAATTTCTTGCATGTTCAATTAGCATTTTATACATATATCTATCAATATGTAATGCTTTCATGAACACTCTGAAAAATGTGGAGTAAAATCATAACTATAAGAATGGGTTCAACCCTTACATAATACTCAAGTTTAAGAACTTGGATTGGTTTTATCAAACCTTATTTCTAGTAGTGAGTCCATTCAGGAAACACTTTAACCATAGTAAACTTTCAAGTTTGCAGCATGCCAAGTCCTTGGCACCTCAGTCCCTTCCAGGGTTTCCAATTTGTAGGAGCCTCGACCAAATACGTTCTTAACACGATATGGTCCTTCCCAATTTGGGGCCAGCTTGCCTTTTTGTCCAACTCTGGATGCCTCAATCTTTCGAAGAACCAAGTCTCCTTGTCGAAAGAACCTTTCTTTAACCCTTAGGTTATAGTATAAAGATGATTTTTTTTTTATGTTCAACTATCTTGGCGTTTGCCTCATCTCTAACTTCGTCAATTAGATCTAAAGCCAGCCTCAAGCCTTCCTCATTTGTTTCTGGTTCATAAGCCTCAACTCTTGGAGATGTGTGAGTAATTTCCACCGGAACCACTGCTTCTGCTCCATAAGCTAATAGAAATGGAGTTGCTCCGGTGGTGACTTTGCAGGTAGTATGATATGCCCAAAGTATGGGGAGTAATTCGTCTACCCAAGTGTTTCTGGAGCGTTCAACTCTTTTCTTTAGTCCATCCAGGATAATTCGATTCGCAACCTCAGCTTGCCCATTTGCTTGAGGATGAGCAACAGAAGTGAAGCGCAATTGGATATCATTTTCTTCACAATATTTCTTGAACTCATCGTTGTTAAATTGAGTTCCATTGTCCGTGACTAAGATACGTGGAATCCCGTATCTGCATATCACATTCTCCCAGAAGAAAAGCATCACCTGTTTGGTGGTTATCTTCGCTAAAGGTTTAGCCTCAATCCACTTGGTGAAGTAGTCGATTGCTACTATCAAGAACTTCCTTTGGGCACTTGCCATTGGAAATGGACCAAGTATATCCATCCCCCACATGGCAAATGGAATTGGTGAGTTAATGGATGTCAACATCTCTGGTGGTTGCCTAACCACTGGTGCATGTTTCTAGCACCGTTCACACTTCTTCACGTAGGTTTTAGCATCAGCAAGTATGATTGGCCAATAGAAACCTAGACGGGTGATTTTATGAGCAAGGGCTCTGCCCCCCAAGTGTTGCCCACAAATTCCTTCATGTACTTCCTTTAGGGTCAATTATGCCTCTTGGGGTCTCAAGCATTTCAGATAAGGAATGATGAAAGACTTCTTGTATAGGATTCCCTCAATCAGGGCATATCTTATTGCTCTCACATATAGCTTTCGTGCTTCTGAAGTGTCGTTGGGCAGCCACCCAGTTTCCAGATGAGCTTTGATAGGATCCATCCAACAACTAGCAACATCAATGGGTGCTACCAGCTTTTCGTTGATGTTTGGGGTCTTCAAGACTTGGAAGTATACACTCCCTGCATAGTTTTCAATTTCTGAAGAAGCAAACTTAGACAAGGCATCAGCCTTCATGTTTTCTTCCCTTGGAATGTGCTCCACATAGCATTCGTCAAACTGAGTCATAATGGCCTTGACAAGCTTTAGGTACTTGGCCATGACTTCATCTCTGGCTTCAAACTCCCCATTTACGTGGGAAACCACTAGCCTCGAATCTCCATATACTTTCATAGTTTTGACTCTCAAAGCTCCAGCCAGCCCTAAGCCAGCTATTAGGGCTTCATATTCAGCTTCGTTGTTTGTCGTTGGGAAGTCCATTTTTAGTGCGTACTCTATGAGGAATCCATCAGGACTTTGTAGCACTAAACCGGCTCCACTTGATTTTGTTTTTGATGCTCCATCAAAATAGAGCACCCAACATTCTTTGGAGACCATGTCTTCATCTTCCTTGTCTTCCACTGTTACTTCCTGCCCCCCGACTTCCTGGTTGTCAATGGTGCATTCAACCATGAAGTCAGCGAGTGCTTGAGCTTTTTTGGTCGTCCGAGGCTTGTACTTGATGTCAAATTCTCCTAGTTCAATAGCCCATTTGATCAACCTCCCACTAACTTGAGGGCTGTGCAAGATGTTTCTTAGAGGTTGATTGGTCAAAACCTCTATCTTGTGTGCCTGGAAGTATGGGCGTAGTTTTCTTGAGGCCATAATCAAAGCTAAGGCAAACTTCTCTATCGTAGAGTAGTTTATTTCTGCCCCATGTAGGATCTTGCTCACATAATAAACGGGCTTCTGGACTTTCAACTCTTCCTTTATCAGAACAGCTCCAAGGGCCATGTTAGAAACTGCCAAGTACAAGTAGAGAGTTTCTCCTGGCTTTGGTTTTGCCAATAGTGGTGCCTCAACCATATACTTCTTCAAGGCTTCAAATGCCTCTTGGCTTTCAGATGTCCATTCAAAAAATTTCACATTCTTAAGTGCTTTGAAGAAAGGTAAGCACTTCTCTCCCGACTTGGAGATGAATCTTCCCAACGATGCTACTCTTCCTGTTAGTTTTTGGATTTCCTTGATAGTCCGTGGTGGTTCCATGTCTAGAATTGCTTTGATTTTGTCGGGATTAGCCTCGATTCCTCTCTTGGAAACCATTAGGCCTAAAAACTTTCCCGAGCTTACACCAAAGGCACACTTAGCTGGATTCAACATCATTTTGTGGTGCCTTAGCACTTCGAATGCCTCTCGGAGGTGCTCAATGTGATCGGCCTTATCGAGGCTCTTGACTAGCATGTCATCTACGTAGACCTCCATTGTTTTTCCAATTAGGTGTTCAAAAATTTTGTTCACCAACCTTTGGTAGGTTGCCCCTGCATTCTTAAGCCCAAATGCCATGACTAAGTAACAGAAAACACCAAAGTCAGTGATGAATGATACCTTGGAGATGTCATCTTTGTGCATCTTGATTTGATTGTATCCACTGAAGCCATCCATGAAACTCATCATCTCATGTCCCGCTGTGGTATCTATTAGAGCATCAATCCTTGGCAAGGGAAAACAATCCTTAGGACATGCATCATTCAAGTCGGTGAAGTCGACGCACATCCTCCATTTTCCGTTAGCTTTTTTGACCATCACTGGGTTAGCCAACCATTCTGGGAATTGGATTTCCTCAATGAACCCGGCTTCCAAAAGCTTATCAACTTCTTGTTTAATGGCTTCAAGCCTCTCTGGAGCAAAATTTCTCTTTTTATGTTTCACCGTCTTCCTTTCAGGATCCATATTCAGTTTGTGAGTTATTAATTGGGGATCAATCCCTGGCATGTCGGCTGCTGTCCAAGCAAAAACGTCATTGTTCTCTTGAAGAAAAGATATGAGTTTGCTTCTCAAAGGTTCAGGCAATGGTGCCCCAACATAAGTCACCTTCTCTGGTTCACCTGGGACCAAGGGAATTGGGATCAGATCCTCGCTCAGTTTCCCTCTTATGTCCTCATTGTCACTTGTATTCATGTCTTCAATGGGGAGAACCTGCCCCCCAATTCCATCAGGCCTTAACGCGGCTACATAACAACTTCTAGCCATCTTTTGGTCTCCCCGTTCTTCTCCAATCCCATTCCTCGTTGGGAACTTGATTTTCAGATGATAAGACGAAGCAACGGCCTTGAACGCATGAAGACCCGTCCTTTCCAGGATTGCATTGTAGGTCGAAGTTGCCTTTATAACTATGAAGTTCAACATCTGAGTAGACGTATTCAGCCCTTGCCCCCATTGTCATTGGGAGTTGGATAGTGCCTTCCACTTTTGACTCCACTCCATTGAATCCATATATGGGCATATTCGAGGGTGTCAACGGAGAGTCAGTGTAGCCCATCTTGATGAAAGCATCATGGAACAAGATGTCCACTGAAGCTCCATTATCGACCAGAACTCTTTTTGTTTCAGAATTCCCTATCACGGGTACGATGAATAAGGGATCATCGTGGGGAAACTTCACTCCCTCCAGGTCTGAATCATCAAAACCTATTGATACTTCTGTTCGGGCACGCTTCGGTGCTTCTCCGACCACAGTCATTACTTCTCGAGCATAAGCCTTCCTTGAGTTTCTAGAGGACCCAGCAGCAGTTGGCCCTCCGAATATCATGTTGATAACTGGCCCTCAGGGTTTGGGATTTCGATCTTGATCGTTGTCCCTTCTGTCATAATCATTTCTTTCATAGTTCCCCCTTTGACTCCCTTGGTTTCCATCCTTGGTGAACTTATTGAGCTTTCCTCTTCGTATCAGAAATTTGATCTCATCTTTCAATTGCCTACAATCGTCGGTATCGTGACCGACTTCTTTGTGGAACCGACATAACTGGTTTTGGTTCCGTTTGGACATGTCAGCCCTCATTGGCTTTGGCCATTTGAGATCTCCCTCCTTATCTATCTCCATCAGAATTTGGCTCCTGAGAGCGTTCAGTCTTGCATACTCCGTAAACTTTGGCCCAAAATTGTTTCTCTTGGGTGGAGAATCAGAATCCTTTGACGTTCTGGGAAACTTTTCCTTGACGTCGTACTCCTGAGTTTCCTTTCTTTTCTTTGAGTTTCCACTGCCACCAGCAGTGGGTTCATACTTTCTCATGCTTTCTTCCGCCTTGATGTACTTTCCGGCTCTATCTTGGAGCTTTAACATGCTCTCGGGTGGATGTTTTCCAATGATCTTTTGAAGTGATCATCAGTGGTTCGTTGCTGCAGGGCTATCATAGATACTTTGTCCTCCAAGTCTGGGACTTTCAGAGCCTCCCGAGTGAATCGATTGATATAATCCCTTAGGGCTTCATTCTTTCCTTGATGGATTGCCATGAGTGATGTAGAGCTTTTCTCATGCACCCTTCCACTAACAAACTGATTGATGAACGCTTTGCTTAATTCTTTGAAAGACCCAATAGAGTTGGGAGGAAGACGGCTATACCAGCGTTGGGTCATGCCTGCCAAGGTTTATGGAAACACCCTACACTTGACCGCATCGTTGGTTGGTTGCAACAACAGTGCATTGGAGAAGGTTCTTACATGATTTGCGGGATCCCCCGTTCCATTATAAGCCTTAATCGTTGGCATCTTAAATTTCCTGGATATGGTGGCTTTCATGATGTCTTGAGTAAACGGTGGTGTAGGATCATCAGGATTTCCTAGGGGCAACAAAACACTAGGATCACCCCTTGGGGCTTCAGCCCTCTTAGTCCTTCTTGGTGTTGGGTCCAAGTTGATTATCGGGACTCTTCCAGTTGCTCGGCCTTGGGATTTGGTGGCCTCCTCTTCTGCAAGGAGTTTCTTGAGTCTTGCAGTCTCTGCCTCATGGGCTGCAATTTTCTCCTTAGTAGTTTGGGGTTGTTCCCAATTTGTTTGGGAAGAACGCTTCCTCCTTGGGGCGACATCCCTCTCTTCTCCAGATGTGTAATTCTCGTCCTCAGTATAGGGACCCGAGTAATCTTGAATCAAAGGGGTCCGTCGAGTTTGTTGATTTTGGGGTCCCAGACCTTGTATATAAGGGGGGACATATGCTTCATGGTAAGTGGGGTTGAGACAACTACCGCCTGCCATGGGTCGAGGGGGCATGCCATAGCTTGGCATCCCCAAAGTTTGAGTAGCGTATTGGGGGAGATCAGTAGTATGGAGTTGAAGACCACTTGGTGCATTCATGAGCAGTGGGGAGGTCGTGATTGGTTGCTGGTGAACGGGCTCTTGTGGATTAGATCCATGAATGACCATCTGCAGGGGATTCGTCCCTTCAACCGAAATTGGGATTTCCGGTCCTTAAGTGTTGGTGGGGATATTCGCCCTTTGAGTGCCGGTAGTCGGCGGTGGTTGATTTCCGTGAGTATCAGCCTCAGAGGTGAAAGGAAGATCCTCAGGAGTTTGAGTATCTCGAGTTGTTCTTCGTGTGTTTGCCATGGTTGATGTTGTCTTCCCACAGACGGCGCCAAATGTTGTGGATTAAAAAATGTGTTTGTGAATTTAATGCTAGGTTTTAATGAGCTTCGAGCTTTAATGGTTGTTCTTGCGTTACGAGACTAAATCGGTCCTCACAAGATGCCTACGTATCTCTAGAGTTTAGAGAATCAAGCCAAAGACGTAGTTCTGATTCTAGGATCAGGGTCCTTATATAGGCGTCTGGAGCCTCGTATTTATGGTACGTTTAGGAGACTTAGCGAATAAGTCTCCTTATTGATAATGGATAAACACCGTATTTCTTGTTGAATAAGTCTTTTCCTTGTTGATAAAGGCTATGACTCATTAATTGGGATTCTGGATCCTTCTATGATAAATTTACCATATTTTGGACTGTTTTCATGAGATGTATATTTTCCCTATTTATTAATTACGAAATTAATAAATAATTAGGGTTTTGGGCCTTTTTGTCGGGCCTATCTTTTGGACCAACTTAGGTCTGATTAATGCATCATTAATTACTTTATAGGGTTATTTTTTAGCCCATACAGTTTGCCCGTGATATTTTTATAAAAAGAATGGATTTTAGTTAGAAAAATAGAAAAAGTAAGTTGAAAAAGATAATTTCCCGTGATATATTTAGAAAATGAGGGACTTTGTTAGAAAAAATCTATAATGTGTTTTAGCTAAAAGATAATTGGTTATAAATAGCTATTTGATCATTTATATTTTTAATATATTTAGTAATTGCATTTGTTAAGAAAAATAAATAGACATGTTAAAATAGGTAATTTTTAAAAAATAATTATAATATTAAAATATGTTTAAAAATAAATAACTAAAGGTTTGTCCTGGATATTTTTCGAAAAGGGGGTTTTAGTAAGGAAAAATAAAATAAAACTAACATGTTTGATATTTTAGTTAAAAAAGGTAATTGTCCGTGATATATTTGAAAAAGTAGGGGAATTTGTTAGAAAAAATAATTTATTTTAGGTAAAAAAGGTAATTAGTTATAAATAGATAATATTACTATTTAATAATATATTTCTATAAATAAGTAATGGTAATTATGTAAAAATCACAACGTACCATACCAACCGACCAAACTTTTAATATTTCGTCTATTATATAATAGTATTGATAGTATAGATTAATAATTTATATATATATATATATATATATATATATATATATATATATAGGCTAGTGATCAAATACAAACCTTTTTTAAAATACAAACTAAAAACTAATCTAAGCCCTTAGATTAATCTAATCTAATCTAATATAATGGCCCCCTGTATGCACAACACACAACTAAAATACACCTTCCCACACTCAATCACACCTATTCCCTTCGTTTTTAATTTGACTTTTCCCATCAATCGGAGAGCTTTTTTTGAAATCCGACTTCCCCGTATTTTTCTCCATCTCCCAACGATCAATTTGCATAGCATATGTGCTATGTTTTAACGCGATTTGAAAAAAAAATACTATCAAATTTGAAAAGTCCGACGCGATCAAGTTTCTACCCGAATACAAGTCGGCCCTGATTCGGTTTGTACAAGAATAAAAGGTCGATGTGGCCCGTCTCGAGGGCCTAAAGAGGCCTAAAGAGGCCTAGATTCTTTTCGAAAGTCCTGTTCGGATTTCAAACACAAAATCCAAACCGATGGGTATTTTATGAATCTCTGGTGTATGATTAAGTATCAAGTTTGTTTTGGGATTATAATCTCGTGATTGTAATTTTGATTTTATAATATAATTACTAATAATTTATTTTATTATAATATTCATGCTTATTTTGGGGTGTGAGATTTATAGAATTTATATTATAATTTTTTTTATTTTTATAATTCTTTAAATTACTATATCTCATGTTTGTTTGTTTTAAGGGATATTTATCTTTCGAACTTTATAATTTTATTTTTGTTATGCATGAGATTATATTGAGTACATTATAATTTTTTAAATAATCACGTGTTAAAGGTATTAAATAGCACTTCCTTTAACCAAGTATAAGACTAGTTTTATCTGTTTCCTGCAAAACAACACAAGATAGTATAATTTAAAGGACTACAATTTTTTGAATTAATCCCCGATAAGTGTTCATATAACAAACATGAGATTGAAAACTTAAAAGAATTATAATCTTGTCCTTTACAAGTTTAAAAAAAAAATTGAGATTGGTGTTGATAAGTGGATTTGGTAATAATTTTTGAGAGGTTTCCTGTGAGTTATAAGGCTAACGATCAACTATTCCATGGAGAGTAGGGGGTTGTTTTTGAGGTTGAGCTGAGTTTGTGGGTGCTGTCAACGATCTCAAATTTCTTTAGAGATTACTAAAATGCGTATGTTTCGGTCCTCTCTCAAGGTGCCTATAAACCCGTTTATAGGGATCAAATTCACGTAGTTCTGGTTCTATGTTAAGTGCTTGACCAACAATATTTTAGGTTTCCAGTTTGATATGGCATCTTCTTAGACCAGTTACGAACATGTTACCTCAGTAGAATAGAACTCGAGTTCTAATTTGACTAGGTATCTCTTTCTCTGTTCGTCAATACATGTTTTACCAGGAATACCTATGGTTCATCTGCGTCCAAGGTGTATATTCTAACAAGGATGGACTCTTTAATCGTGTTTCTCACTAGGACCTGTTTCTCAGAAACTAGCCTGTTAGGTCCTGATAAATTTGTAGAAGGGGGGTTGAATACAAACTATACCGTTTTATCGAAATTTGTTCGTTTAAGATTAAACAATTTAGAACAAATTAATGCGGAATAAAAACTGAAACAATATTCAAGTTAAATAGAAACTCTATTAAACTTGAGGGGTGTTACAATTTTGATCACTGATTACAAAGAACTTGATAAAACAAATCTAGTATAAATTCGACATGAATTTATCTATTTTGTAATAAAAAGGGTCGAATACTAAAAAGTAGTTCGATATAAAATCTAGGGATTATGATCCGCTAGAAAGCTAAAGCAGTACAAGAGAATCAGTTCTTATGAATTAAATGTTATGAACTAATCAAGATTTAATTCTCCTGAAGAAATTGAATGCTTTGCAGTTGAGGAAGAAATAAAGACAGAGAGAATGAAATGTTTGATTGTTGTGTCTTTTCTTTTTGTTCTGTCTTGAATGTAATGTTCTGTATTGTCTTTAAGTCCACTGCCTTGTATTTATATCACTTGCATTTCTTTTTAATCCTTCACGTGCAATCCACTTTAAACAGAAGTGAATTAAGCCTTGGAAGACTTGCAGGAATACAATGATTTTGGCCTTGGAAGACTTTCGGGAAGACAAGGAATGCATTAGGAAGACATTCGGGAAAACTTAGATTTGGCTTAGGAAGACAATCGGGAAAACTTAGATTTGGCTTAGGAAGACAATCGGGAAGACTCACTTGTGAGTCTTCCTAGTTTAATAAACTAAGTCTTCCTAGTTCAAACCTAAGTCTTCCTAGTTCAAATTCATTCTAATTTAAATAATTAATTAAATAAATTATGTATTAATTTAATTCTTTACAAAATTAAATTAATAAATAATATACTTAATAATATCAATTATTTATAAGAGAATAAATAGAATTAGTTGACTTCTCAATCAATTCCAGAATCACTTAAAACTTAGATAAATAACAAACACAATAGTGCGTTGACACTCAATGCACGGTCTGGTTCATGAGTGACAAACGACAATGTCTGTTCTTTATCTATTTGACTTTAAGCAGTGATTCACTTCCTTCTCATTCAAGAACTCTGTAACCAGTATCTTTTTTTTTTCACCACTTGAAATCTCCGTCACTTTAATAAATCCACTGAGCTTGAATACTTCATTGAGGCTTGATCAATAAATTGAGCTTCTTTCAATGTAGAATCACTTCAAGTCTGTAGATGACTTTAATCTTCATTCTTTGACAGATATAACCTTATGAGATTCCTGTGACATTTGATTTTTATTATTTACTTATTACATCTTAATTAAAGTTGAGTAGAATCCTCGGTGTTTACAAATAGGACTAGACATATGACTTTCAATCTCCCCCTATTTGTTTGTTAGACAATAACAACCAAATACTCTAGAGGATAACTCAACTAAAACAAGAAAAGATAAGACTTTTAAGAGCCAAGCAAATAATAAAAAGTTCTGGATTAAATATAACAAATTCCAGATTCAAACAATAAAGATGAATACAAGATAGATGTTCCTCTAGCCTGAACAAATGATAAATTTCCCTATCTTGATTTACCTAGCTCTAAAGATATAACATTTACAAATTGAGCTAACTACATCATGCCTTTAGTCTCTAATTTCACCTTCTTTAGCTTCTGCCAAGGTGACTAGAAGATCTTTGTCAAGGACACGATCACTTTCAGAAACCACACCACTTGGCATTACTGGTTGATTGGTGATCTTCTTCAATCTGTTCTTCATCTGAGCATACCTTGGTACTTTCTCCGTGCAGTAGTCTGAAATCATATCAGCAACTTCAGACTTTTCTACAGTAGCAAACCCAGATGTTCTCAGAAGATTCTCCAACTTCACCAGTTGCATTGCAGTCTGTTAGGAATATGTTGTTCTTGATGATAAACATAAAACACTTAGTAGAATTTATGTAAAGTCAATTTTGTAGCTGTCAACGAAATAGCATGCTTTGCAGTGTTTCGTTGACAGGAAGCTCATCAACGAAATGAGTGTTGTAGCAATTGCATTGTACAATACTTCACAGTATGATAGGCATTCTATTATATGTTGTAGATAGGTTTTCTAAGTCATGTTGACTAAGTACTAGATAGGCAAAATAGGTTGGTTAATTGTAAATATGTTATGCCTTGTAATTCTGCCTAAGTGAAGACATGTCAACGGTATGAAGATTACTCTGTCAACGGTATGGAGTTTAACCATCAACGAAACGAGGGAAACACCATCAACGGAATGAAGAATGAAGCTATCAACGAAACACATCTCCTTGCTATCAACGAATCAATGTTGCTTTTTGAACAGTTGACAAAGTGATAGTGACAGTTTACTGAACAGATCTAAAAGGAGATATGGAAGTGTACTTTGCATTGGAAGCCATCAAAGTGGTTACTGGAAATAAGGAAACATTCCAATTTCCAATAAGGCTCTTGGGAATGATTATAATGAGCATGAAGACAAAAGCAAAGATCTCCAAGGACCATTGGACAAAAGGAATGAAAAGCAAGCTACTGATGGTTACTGCTATTATTCTTTAGTTTAACCAAATGTAGAATTGTGAACTTGGGATTATATAACCAAGTGTAGCAGTTACTTTAGAAACAGAGAAGAAAAACAAATAGATTGTATTAGCTATTTTTGAGAGCATTCTTCTCTACAACATTGTAACTGAGCAGCTGTGAACATTTGTATCACAGATTATTTCCGCAATAAAAACACTTCAGTTGGATCATCAAACAATCCAACTGAATTATTTATATCTTGTGTTTTTATTTATTCAGTTCAGTTTAATTTCATAAAGTGTTTAGTTTCAAGAAAATATCAAGAATTGTATTCAACCCCCCCTTCTACAATTCTGTTAGGTCATTTGGGAATAACAATTGGTATCAGAGCGAGCTTCTAACATACAAGAAGTTTAAAGATCAAGACCAAAAACAGAAACCATGGTGAAGAAGGATGCAGGTGTGAAGATACCAGTTCTTGATAAAGACAATTACTTTCACTGGAAAGTAAAGATGCATTTACATCTCATGTCTATGGATGAGAGGTATGTAGACTGCATTGAGAAAGGTCCACACGTTCCCATGAAGCTTGACTCTAGAGTTGGACTGCCAGATGATGCACCTGATGTAGAGATTCCAAAAACTGTCTCAGAATGGACTGTTGAAGATATTGCAGAAGTTCATAAAGACAAAAGGACCATGAACATTCTGTTTAATGGTTTGGAGCAAGAGATGTTTGACAATGTTATCAACTGTACAACCTCTAAGGAAGTATGGGATACTGTTAGAACACTCTGTGAAGGAACTGAGCAAGTCAGGGAAAATAAAATGCAACTCCTTATACAACAATATGAGCATTTTCATTTTAAAGCTGGTGAAACCCTAAATGACACGTTCAGTAGGTTTCAAAAGCTTTTGAATGGATTAAAGTTGTATGGGAGGATCTATCAAACCAAGGATTCAAACCTTAAATTTCTTAGAGCTCTTCCAAAAGAATGGAAGCCTATGACTGTTTCTCTCAGAAACACTCAAGAGTACAAAGACTACACTCTTGAAAGGCTTTATGGAACCTTGAAGACTTATGAGCTGGAAATGGAGCAAGATGAAGAAATTGAAAAGGTACAGAAGAAGGGTGGATCTATTGCATTGATTGCATCAGTGAACCAACTTGAAGATGACAATAAAGAAGCTGCAAAGGCCACAACTAGTCGATCTAGTTGTAGGAGTGATGTTAGCAAGGGTAAAGACAAGATGACAGAAGAAGAAGAATCAGAACCAGCCAACTTGGAGGACTTAGATGAGATTGATGAACACATTGCTTTTCTGTCTAGAAAATTCTCTAAGTTCAAGTTCAAAAGAAACTCAGAAGCAAGGCCACCAAGAAGAGACTTTCAACCTAGCAAAACAAACTGGATTGAAAAGTCTAAGTCAAAATGTTTCAATTGTGGAATGCTTGGTCACTTTGCTGGAGACTGCAGAAAGCCCAAGGTTGAGAAGGGCAACAGGAAATTTGAGCCTGTTGATTATAAAAAGAAATACTTTGAACTTCTCAAACAAAAAGAAAAGGCTTTCATGTCTCAGGAGTATGATTGGGCTGGTAATGGTGAAGATTCTGATGATGATGTTGAGTATGTCAACTTGGCTCTTATGGCTGACAATCATGAGCAGGAAGCAAGTTCCTCAAGCAACCAGGTAACAATTACTAATCTTTCTGAGCTTTCTAAAGAGGAATGCGACAATGCAGTAAATGAAATGTCTACTGTATTATATAATTTGCGTGTTACTCTTAAATCACTTACTAAAGAGAATTCAAGAATAAAAGAGACCAATCTGCTCTTAAGTGATAGGAATGCAATGTTAGAAGCACAGCTCATTGAATTTGAGAAAATGAGATGTGTTAGTAGGGATGCTAAGAAGGAACTTGAGAACGTGTTACAAAGGGAAGAAATTCTTAGAACACAACTTGAGATAGAACAAAGTGTGATTGCAAAATGGAAGGATGCCAGGAATGTTGATACCAACATAATTAATGTTCAAGGCGTGGAATCCTTCTGTGAGCAATCATGGGAAAGGAACAAAGAGAAGCTAGGGTATGTTGGTGAAACCTTAGAATCAGGAACAGAGTCAACAAACAACAATGATCATTTGTTGAAGGTTGATATGTCAACGGAATGCAATGTTTCGTTGACACATGAACCATCAACCGATCAGGCTGTTTCGTTGACAGACAAAAGAAAAGATAAACTCACTAGACTTAATGACAAGTATGGTCCTGTCACCAAGAACTTTGTTCAAGGTGAGTCTAGTATTTTAAAGAAAATTGAGAAGCCTGTTGAGAGAGCTAATGTAGGTCACTTGTCTAACAAGCAATTGAAAGACAAGGTAGAGAAAGTTCATAATGAGGCTAAGGGAAATAAAAAGAATAACAGGAATGGCAAAGTAGGAATTAACAAACACAACAATTACACACCTGATAAATATGCTCCTAGAAAGACATGTGTTAATTGTGGAAGTGTTAGTCATTTGTCTACTAACTGCAAATCTGTTAAGAAAACTCCTAATGTGAGAATGCCCAAGCCTGCAATGAACAGTTCCATGCCTACAATGCCTGTTATGTCTAACATGTTTGCTCCATATGCACAATTTCAGAATCCATATGCTAGCATGCCATTTGTGTCTAATCCTTACATGAATATGTTTAACATGCCACAAATGCCATGGAACATGAATAACATGATTGTTCCTCCAACTATGCATGCTATGAATGAAAATATGAGCAACCCTCAGAAATCAACACCAAGGGTAAAGATTGATTTGAATCAATCTGAGCCCAAAGTGAAAAATGGTACAAAAGGGAATGCAAAGGCTAACAAGACAGGACCCAAGGAAACTTGGGTACCAAAATCGACTTGATTTGGTTTTATTGTGTGCAGGGAGACAAAAGGAATCTTTGGTACTTGGATAGTGGTTGTTCAAGACACATGACTGGTGATTCTACCCTGCTCACAGAGTTTCAGGAAAGAGCTGGCCCTTGTATTGCTTTTGGAGATGACAACAAAGGCTACACAAAGGGATATGGCTTGATTTCAAAAGAGAATGTCATCATAGATGAGGTTGCATTGGTGGATGGTCTTAAGCACAACTTGCTTAGTATCAGCCAACTTTGTGACAAAGGATTTTTAGTTACTTTTTCTAGAGAAGCCTGTGTTGTTTCTAAAGGAGGAAACAACAATGTGGTAATGACTGGATTCAGAAGGGGGAATGTGTACATTGCTGACTTTAGTAGCACAAGTTAAGACACCATCACTTGTCTTTTCAGCAAGGCAAGCAAGGATGAAAGTTGGTTATGGCACAAGAAGTTATCCCATCTGAATTTCAAAGTTATGAATGATTTGGTGAGGAAAGATCTTGCTAGAGGAATTCCACAGGTGGAGTTCTCCAAGGATGGTTTGTGTGATGCCTGTCAAAAGGGAAAACAGAAGAAGGCATCATTCAAAAGCAAGACAGAGTCATCAATTGTCCAGCAGCTTGAATTGCTTCATATGGACCTATTTGGCCCTGTAAATGTTATGTCCATCTCAAAGAAGAAATACTGTCTTGTGATTGTTGATGATTTTTCTAGATTTACATGGACTTTCTTTTTGCACTCTAAAGATGAGGCAAGTGAAATCATTATCAATCACATCAAGATGGTAAGCAATCATCCTGATTTCAAAGTAAGAAGGATTAGGAGTGACAATGGGACAGAATTCAAGAATTCAAGCATGAAGGTGTTCTGTGAAGAAAATGGTATTTTGCATGAGTTTTCAGCAGCAAGAACACCACAGCAAAATGGTGTAGTTGAAAGGAAAAACAGAACACTTATTGAAGCTGCAAGGACAATGCTAGATGAATCAAAGTTACCTACATATTTTTGGGCTGAGGCAGTTAACACAGCTTGCTTTACTCAAAATATTTCTTTGATTAATCAGGCCAAAGGAATGACCCCTTATCAGTTACTCAAAAGAAAGAAGCCACTATTGGATTTTCTTCATGTCTTTGGATGCAAGTGCTTTGTTCTGAGAAATCAAGCTGAGCATTTGGGGAAATTTGAAGCAAAGGCAGATGAAGCAATATTTGTGGGATATGCAGCAGGGAAAGCTTACAGAGTCTATAATCTCAGAATCAACATTGTTATGGAATCTGTACATGTTGTTTTTGATGATCTCAAAATCCAAGGTCTCTGTGATGAAGGTTTCCATGAAAGTCTTTCTTTTGAAAATAAGGAAGGAGATCAAGTGAATCATGATAAGGCTACTGAGAAACAGCCTAAAGTTGTTGTATCTAGCACAGATGAAAGCAGCAGTGAAGATGAAATTGCTGCATTAAGGTTAAAAAGGATAGCAGCTAGCAGACCAAATGGTCATTTCGTTGACAGTCATGATGGTGGATTCGTTGACAGTCAGAATGAGCGTTTCGTTGACAGCCAAAACGGTCATACCGTTGATAGTCATAGGAATACTTCTAGAAGTGATCACTTAGGGACAACAAACTCAGGGGGAGTTTCTCAAGGACAAATATCCAATCAAGGCAATCATGATCATGAAGCTACGTCTTCAAGAGCAAATCTACCTCCCTCAAGGAAATGGACTAAAGATCATCCCTTTGAACTTATTATAGGTGATGTCTCTTCAAAAGTCCAAACTAGAAGAGCAACTCAAGAAGAATGTCTATATAGTAGCTTTCTGTCTCAAGATGAGCCAAAGAAAGTTGAGGATGCACTTCTAGATCCAGATTGGGTTTTAGCCATGCAAGAAGAGCTAAACCAATTTGAGAGAAACAATGTTTGGAAGCTGGTGCCCAGGCCTAATGACAGGAGTGTTATAGGCACAAAGTGGGTGTTCAGAAACAAGATGGATGAAAATGGCATAGTCACAAGGAACAAAGCTAGATTGGTTGCAAAAGGCTATTCACAGGAAGAAGGAATTGATTTTGATGAAACCTTTGCTCCTGTTGCAAGACTAGAAGCAATAAGGATTTTCCTAGCCTATGCAGCCCATGCCAATTTCAAGGTCTATCAAATGGATGTGAAGAGTGCTTTTCTGAATGGGGAATTGGAAGAGGAGGTGTATGTAAGTCAACCTCCTGGTTTTGAAGATGATGATTTTCCAGACTATGTGTACTTCCTTCTCAAAGCACTCTATGGTTTGAAACAAGCACCTAGAGCCTGGTATGACACTCTCTCACAGTTCCTCCTTGAGAATCATTTCACTAGAGGTACTGTAGATAAAACTCTTTTTCACAGGGTTGTAAATGGCTCTACTTTACTTGTTCAAATTTATGTAGATGATATAATCTTTGGGTCTACAGATGTGAAACTTTGTCAAAAGTTTGCCAAGCTTATGCAAAGTAAGTATGAAATGAGCATGATGGGAGAATTAACTTACTTTCTTGGTCTTCAAGTAAAACAAGTTAATGAAGGCATTTTCATTAGTCAAACAAAATACATTCATGATTTATTAAAGAAGTTTAACCTAATGGAATGCTCTCCTGCCAAAACTCCCATGCCTACTGCCACCAAACTTGAATTGAATACTAAGGAAAAATCTGTGGACATTTCAAGTTACAGAGGCATGGTAGGCTCACTTTTATATTTAACAGCTAGTAGACCTGATATTATGTTTGCTACATGTCTATGTGCTAGATTTCAGGCTGATCCTAGAGAATCCCATTTAGTTGCTATTAAAAGAATTTTCAGATATCTCAAAGGAACACCAAACCTTGGCATTTGGTATCCTAGAGAATCTGGTTTTGAACTAATTGGTTATTCAGATGCAGATTTTGCAGGATGTAAAATTGACAGGAAAAGTACAACTGGAACCTATCAATTCCTAGGAAACAAGCTTGTGTCATGGTTCAGCAAGAAACAAAACTCAGTTTCTACCTCCACAGCTGAGGCTGAGTATATTGCAGCTGGAAGTTGTTGTGCACAGATTTTATGGATGAAAAACCAACTACTTGATTATGGATTAAGAGTTGAGAAAATTCCTATTTTCTGTGACAACACTAGTGCCATTGCCATTACTGAGAATCCAGTGCAGCATTCAAGGACCAAGCACATTGACATCAAGTACCATTTCATTAGAGAACATGTTATGAATGGTATTGTGGAGTTACATTTTGTTCCAAGTGAACAACAACTTGCAGACATCTTTACCAAGCCACTTGATGAATCAACATTCTCAAGATTAGTAAGTGAGCTAGGTATGCTAAATTTCTCTTAATTATTTTTGAGATATTTGCAAGTTAAAATGCAGCCAGAAATTTGCTATGTTTTTCTGTGAATTAATTTTCTCAGGAAAAGGTAAAATTTTGTCTAAGTCAAAATTACTATGCCAACGGAATGCACCATTTCGTTGACAGTCTTAGCACTTTTTCTGGGTGTTTCGTTGATAGTTCTTTTGTATCAACGAAACGCAGTTTTATCAACGAAATAGACGGGACCTTAAACGCCCAATTCTGATTCGTTGATATAAAGCGCTTTTAATCTGAACCGTTGAAAAATTGACACGTCTTTTACCACGATCTATGCATACACCCCTGTAAGTATAAATCATGGTAATACTTTAAGAGTAACGGTTATATTTTTTAAGCCAATCCATTAATTTACATTTATTATTGGATTCATTTTCTGAGAATTTTTGGGGGAGTATTTAAGAAATTTTATTTTCATTATTTCTTTTTACCTGTTCTCAAAAATTCCAAAGGCTTTTTCTCTCTTCTTCTCTCTAACAAGCAATTCAGTTCGAAGCTTTCCTTTAATCAACAATGGCACCTATAGTCAAGCTTATGTCTGCTGGAGGGTTCATCTATGAGAAGAACAACTCCATCCCTTTTGTTGTCAAGGAAAACCCGAACAGACTGTTCTTCAAAATGATGGATTTCATGAAGAATTGCAAGTTGAGCTATGCAATGTTTCACTCTACACCACTCTACAATGAGATAATCGAGGAAATTTGGACCTCATGTGAGTATAGTGGAACACACTGCACACTAAAATTCACTCTTCAAGGTAATGAGTACATAGTTAATTCTGATGTTTTGCAAGCATGTTTACATATTCCTGATAATAACTGTGATGCTTTGCCTACTAACACTGAAATAACTACCATGCTAAATTCTATAAACTACTCTTTGCCTACTGATAATCTGGGTAGAATAATTAGGAGAGGTTTGGTTAGGGAATACAGTTATTTAGCTGATGCATTCATTAAGGTCTTTTCTGGAAAGATTAGTAATTTTGATGCATTAACTAACTCTATGTTAATTCTCCTAACCATGCTTCTAAATGATAGATATCACAACTTTAGCACCCAACTTATGTATGAAATTGGTGCTAAGTTGGGTGACAAAGCAAATAGGAAGAAAAATATCTATTATGCTAGGTTTCTGATGATGTTGGCTAACCATGTTAGTCCAGCACCATTAGTTATCTCTAACCCTAATGCCAGGTTCGAGTGCTTTGTGCAAGAAAAGAGAGTATTGACAGACATACTGAGGCTGAACCACAATGGTGATGTTCCAGTGGTGTATCTGCCAATCATTGAGGTAACTACTACTATCCCTGTTAGTGTAGCTAACACCTCTACTGTTTTACCTTCCAATGTTGCTATGGAGTCTGTAGCTGTGACCCAACAGGCTCCTACCCTAACAACAAAACCAAAATCAAAGAAATCCTCCAAGCCAACCTCAGGTGCTTCTCAAAAGGCACCTGTTGTAAAAACTACCACACAACCTAAGGGGAGTGAGTCTGGAGTTGTGAGAGGTGAGGGAAGGGGTGAACATCAAAGAAACCCCAAGGATAAGGAAGGACAGGTTAGTGTGTACCAGCCAAGCCCCATTGTGTCTTCCCAACAAGGCACAATGAGTAACATGGATTTAAACACAAGTCTAATTGCATCCTCCCAAAAGGATGTGATTATTGAAACAAGCTCTCCTCCTAGAGTACAGTCCAAAAGGGTAAGGGACACTTCAAGCCCAAAGTCTACATTTTCCCAATACCAAAGGAGAGTGAAGCAAAAGTCCAAGGGTACACAGGGTGCACACACACTGGAAGCAACACTTCCAGTTTCTCAAATTCAGTTTGATGTAACCCCTATCATTTCTCTGGGGTTACAGTCCTCTTCTCTAAACATCAATCTTGAATTATCTCCATCAAATTCACCAACTCAATCTTTGGATGTGGACATGATCCATACATCTATTCCTGATTCTCCAACTCTAATCTTGGAGAAGCCCCACTCTGAAGCTGGTGGCCATCACTTGCTAAGTGATTTGTTGGGCCATCAACCAATTTTTCCTGAAATTGCAAGGGGATCTGTGGACCTATCTCTAAAATCAATCACCACAGACTCTACTGTAATTTCTCATTCTCAAAGTGCTTTCTTGACTTCATCAACGAAACAGTCTATTTCGTTGACAAGTGTTTCTCCATCAACGGTATCCATACCGTTGACAGTTCAAACTACCATTCCGTTGATAGTTCACTCTGCACCTTTAATTGAAAATCAAGTTGTTCCCACAACTAGTGCAGATGATCTAGTGGTAGTTGAGACACTTCTAGGACTGAGAGGGAGTGAAACTGAGAGGCTGGCTTGCAGCCAGGCAAAAGGAGAGAATGTGAGTGAGAGGCTGGCTATTTCTTCCAGCCAGGCAAAAGGAGAGATTGAGAGTTCCACCTTAGAAGGTGAAGGTGAGGGTGTGAGAGGTGTGAGCCATGGGGAGCCCATGATGCAAGAACAGAGTGGAGAGAGAGAAGGGACTACAGGAGAAATAAGGATGGAAGCAGCCATTGCTAATGAGTTAATGGAGGTCAGTGAGGGAGAAAGGGAACTTACTTTCCAAGAGGTTTATCAGCAAACTCTGGATAGTATTTCCCTGGATCCTGAGACCTTTACTCATCCTGTGTCAGCCTATCAAATTTTGGCTCAACAGGGCAATGTGGAGGCAGAGAGGTCACTCCAACTAATTCACACAACTGCATCAATGCAAAGAGCAAAGGATGCCTTGACCAATCTACCTCCAGGAGCTGAAGCAAGTGGAGAATTTGATTTTTCTGATAATGAGGATAGCTTTGGTGACACTCTACAGGTGGCCACTACTGCACAGACTGGGACTTCTGTGGTGCCTCCTACACCAAACTGGCTTTCTCAAGATATGCATGGTAGAAGCAATTTGGATGCTGCTATCACAAGGCAGTACAATGAAGCATATCTAGCTCATGAGTCTGCAGAAGCAAGGGACAAGAAATTCTACAAAGCCATAATGGATTCTCTGGAAATTCAAAGGCTACAAATGTTGCAGACAAGGATTGAGGCTACAGAGATCAAGGATTCAATCAGCAACCTTAGGGCTGCTAATGATAGGAGGCTAGATGAAAAGCTTCCTCTTCTCACTGTGTCCAGGATGCACAGGTTTTTCTCTAAAGAACCTGAAGTGGATTCCTCCTTGAAGACTCTCTCTTCTAGAGTGGACAAGGTGGAAGCTACCCTATCACAGATGCAAAAGGAACAGGAGAAACAAACTCAACTATTGGCCCAGCTAGTGGCAGCTCAAGGACTCCCAGCCATCTCTTTTGATGATAACAAAAAGGGGGAGAAATCTAAGGAGCTAAACATTCAGATTACCAAGGTTATGGTCCCAGCCATTTCCCTACCAAAGGAGCCATTAGCAATGGGGGAGCTTGGAAAGCAGCAAAAGGATGGTATTGACCTTATACAAGAAGCTTCTATGAGGATGAGACTTGCAGAACAAATCAAAGAACATTGGTCCAACATAGAAGCAAAGTTCAAGAAGATTACTGAAGATAAGGACTCAAATCCATCAACGGAACAGCCATCAACGAATGCCATGGCACTAGCATCAACGGAATGGGAGCCACAGACAAATTCTTTCTATCACCAAGAGCCCCTTCTACATGGAGTCACTCAAGGACCAAGGAAGGAAAAAGGACAAACTTCATGCATTAGGGATGTGGAACAAGCTACAATTCAAAGAAGCCTATCTCCCAAGTCCCCTGCTAAACCAAAGGGCAAAAACATAGCAAGGACTTTCTATCCTGCACCTTATCCAGATGAGCACAAGCTTCTTGGTCCACTCATCACAAAAAGCAAGGAAAGCAATGATTATGAGATAAGGAAGCAAAGGGCAATTGTCTACAGGAATGGACAACAAATCTGTGTTTGGGCTGGTCATCCAAACTTTGCTGAAGCCAAGGCTGAGGAATCAGAAAGAGCAGCTATGCAAGCTCTTGCAGTAGCTCAAGCTCTAGATGAAGAAGAAAGGAAGCAAGAGGAGAGCACTAGAGAGGAAAGGAGTTCAAAGAAGAGCACAAGGCAACCCAAAGAGAGAGCTAGGAGAAACATAGCCTTTGAGAATGCTGATTCTCAGAGTACTGCATCAGACTCTTCTATACCTATTGCACCTCCAACAATTGCTAATCCAGTTTTTGAGGTAAAGTTAGCCAGTGACCCTGATCATCTTGTCAATTTTCACAATCAGCCAATTGAGCCAAAGGAAGAGCCAATTGAGTTTGATGAGGCATACTTTCCAAAGTTCCTGTTAGAGAAGGACCAACCAATGAAGACAAAGAAGAGGTCTGTCAAAGCAAAGCCTGTTTTTGTGAGAAAGCCACAATCTCAGAAACCCCCAGCAAACCCAGAGGACTGCATGTACATTGCTGACATCAGGGAAGAATCCAGTCTACATCTTGACCTAGACAACCTGGTGGAAGTAAGGGGAATTGCAGCTTCTCAAAAGTTGCCTGAAAGACTAGTGTTCACATTCAAGGGTGGTAGAGAACAAGTGTGGCCTCTTTACATAATTTTAGGAGAAGACTATCAAACACTACTCTCAGTGTTTAGATGCTTGAAAAAGGACTTTGGTTTCACCAAAACAGCCAAGTCTGAGGTGGTCTCCAAAATCTGTCAGTTAAAGGCTAGCTGGAACAAGCCTGAGGCTCTTCCCAGAATACTTAGAGTTCCCTCAACAGGAAAGAAAATCCATCTTCAACCTTATTGGATGATGGAGTTTAAGGACAAGGACAATTGCAGAAGATTCTTCAGAATGGAAGACCAGCTGGAGAAGGCATCTAATCAAACTCTAAAGCTGATGCAATCCAAGCTTGGTGATCAAGATGAAGAGGAGAAAATCTTCTACAGAAGGCTACAGGTCCAGATTGAGGAAAACAACTCCAAGAGAGGGAAGAAGACTATGCCACAAAGAAGTCACAGATGAAACATTTGCTCAGACTAGAGGAGCACTTGTGGGCATCAGTCTTGTAAGTCTTGTATTTTGTCTATAAAGTTTTGAAGCTTAATACATTTTCTACTTTTGTAATTTATGATGTATCTGAGTGTTTTTGTTATCATCAAGTCTCTTGATTTATGGCTGTTATTCTATCAGTCATAAATTGGGGGAGATTGTTAGGAATATGTTGTTCTTGATGATAAACATAAAACACTTAGTAGAATTTATGTAAAGTCAATTTTGTAGCTGTCAACGAAATAGCATGCTTTGTAGTGTTTCGTTGACAGGAAGCTCATCAACGAAATGAGTGTTGTAGCAATTGCATTGTACAATACTTCACAGTATGATAGGCATTCTATTATATGTTGTAGATAGGTTTTCTAAGTCATGTTGACTAAGTACTAGATAGGCAAAATAGGTTGGTTAATTGTAAATATGTTATGCCTTGTAATTCTGCCTAAGTGAAGACATGTCAACGGTATGAAGATTACTCTGTCAACGGTATGGAGTTTACCCATCAACGAAACGAGGGAAACACCATCAACGGAATGAAGAATGAAGCTATCAACGAAACACATCTCCTTGCTATCAACGAATCAATGTTGCTTTTTGAACAGTTGACAAAGTGATAGTGACAGTTTACTGAACAGATCTAAAAGGAGATATGGAAGTGTACTTTGCATTGGAAGCCATCAAAGTGGTTACTGGAAATAAGGAAACATTCCAATTTCCAATAAGGCTCTTGGGAATGATTATAATGAGCATGAAGACAAAAGCAAAGATCTCCAAGGACCATTGGACAAAAGGAATGAAAAGCAAGCTACTGATGGTTACTGCTATTATTCTTTAGTTTAACCAAATGTAGAATTGTGAACTTGGGATTATATAACCAAGTGTAGCAGTTACTTTAGAAACAGAGAAGAAAAACAAATAGATTGTATTAGCTATTTTTGAGAGCATTCTTCTCTACAACATTGTAACTGAGCAGCTGTGAACATTTGTATCACAGATTATTTCCGCAATAAAAACACTTCAGTTGGATCATCAAACAATCCAACTGAATTATTTATATCTTGTGTTTTTATTTATTCAGTTCAGTTTAATTTCATAAAGTGTTTAGTTTCAAGAAAATATCAAGAATTGTATTCAACCCCCCCTTCTACAATTCTGTTAGGTCATTTGGGAATAACACAGTCTGTAGCTTCAAAGAATCAGGATCCAGCCTTACAGTCTCCAAAGTTGTACCTCTATAGATTTTGACTTCATAAGGAAAATGTACAACTTGAGGGCTAGCCTTCATAGCAGAATCTCTCAGCCGGTCATACAGAAGCTCGTTCAAGCAAGAAGATCTCTTTACTTTACTCATTAGAATCCACAATTCAGAGAGAGATCTTCTTTGGAGTAATTCAAGAGAAATAGTGAATGACCCTTCAAGAGCACTTGAGACATAAATGAACAGTTTTTGCCTCACTTGATCAAATGCAGACGTAATCCTTAGGATATCTTCCTTCAATGCCTTCATATATAATGAGTTGTCTGGATTAACCGTTCTGATCTTCTCAAGCAGCTTCAGAAAAGTAGCATCATTGTTTGTGCCTCTCTGAGGGATATCAAACATCTCCCTTGCTTTATCCCACTTGCTTCCTTGCTTCATCCTCACATCCAATCTCCTTTCTTTGACATGAATACTATGAAGACGTTGTTTGTCTTCATGTTCAACCTTTTGAATTTTTAGCTTCTGAGATATGATGTCGGAGACCTTGGCATTCTCATCCTCCTTTCTCCTTAGCTCTGCTTGCTGTTTCTTCAACTCCTTTTGAAACAAAGGGTCAGGTGTATATAATTCAGCTTCATCTTCCCAATCATCAAAATTGGCTGCCTCCTCAACCTCCTCCTCACCAAAAGTTTCTTCAGGTATGGTCTTCTCCAGATCACCAGATGTGTCAAAGTGGAAGTCATCCTGTTCACCGTGGTAGTAGTAGGCATCATCAAAGACAGTATCCTCCAGTGATTGTTTACCTTTCCCTTTGTCCTTTCCAGAAGCTCCTCCAGCTTCTCTATCTTCTCATTTCTTCTCCTTCTCCCCCTTAGTTGAGGAATCCTCTACAGTTTGAGTTGTGGAAGCCCTAGGATTCACCTCAGATGTTCTCCTTATCTCTCCTCTTTCTCTACTATCTCCTCTTTCATCAGCATCTTCCTCATCCTCATCATCTCCCTCAAAGAAAGTTCTTTGCTCTTCAGTAGGTTGATGTGATTTCTTGATCATATAGTATAGGTGCTTCATCCCTTCATTAAGATGCTCCATTCCTCCTTCAATCTTAGACATCCTTTCTTCATTAAACCTCTGGTTTTCATCAGATGTTTGCAGAATAAAGTCCATCTTGGTAGAAATAGAAGCAATCTCCTTGACACTCTCCGATATCTGAGCATTTGAAGTTGTAAGATCAGAGATGTCTGAAGCCACCAGTACTTGAGATTGTTGGATTGAATTCAGCCTCGGGAGTAGATTATTCTTCAATCCTTCCAGGTCATCCTTCACAGTACCCAGCTGATTTGATACAGAGGTGGTAGATTGTGCAACCACTTGTGCTTTCAGAAGATTGTTCTCAGCCTGGGTTTCTTGTAACCTCCTTTGTAGATCAGCTAGCTGGTTCAATAATGAAGCAGTGTTTGTGTCAGTGTGTGCACTCACTTCAATTTCTCTCAGTGGTGTTTCACTCAACTCACGTGTTTGTGTTTCACTCAGTGTTTGATTCATATCTCTCACCACTAACTGTCTTTCAAGATTTTCAGAAGATGTACCTGCATGAAAAATCACCGTAGCCCCTTCAAGAGAGGTCAATGGTGGTGCAATGGGAGTTCGCAATTCCCGATCCCTGAGTGAGTCTGTCAAAATATTTGACATTGTATACTGAATTGCTTCAGGGACAGACTCATTAGGTTGCCTTTCACTTTCTCCAGTATAAACTGCGAGTGAAAAATCCCTTAGGGGAGCCAGAGATGTTCCCTCTGGGAGGGGAGAAAATGATTCTATTTGAGTTGGCGAAGAATCAGATTTTCCCTCAGATGCCTGTGAAGGCACTTCTACCGTAACTATGGTAGGCACTGTTTCAAAGTCAAAAGTAAAGTGCTCTCCTTGCATAGTGTCCTGAGTATAATCTAGATGGATATCTTCTCCCATTGTGAGTAATGGGAGAGTGCTTGACTCAGTACAAGATGCCATGGCCTGATGGCGAATTTCAATAGATCCACCCTGTTGAGAGGATGTCTCCAGAGACTGTTCAGTGGCCATATCTATGTCCATATCCTTTTGAGAGGATACAGATGGGCTTACAGTTGTCTCCCTATAGGTTCTTCTTTTCTTTAAGGGTGGAGACAGAGCTGTGGGAACACTCATTTCAGCTATATTACTAACTCTTCTTGAATTGGTTTGAATATTAGGCTCAGGTTGTGTATCGGAAGTGTTTGACTCTCTGTATGGCTCTATGACCTGGGTCAGAGAATGTGGTTCTACAATCTCTGGGTCAGCCCTAACAACCACTTGGGTTTCAATTGAAGTACCAGAAGAAGAACCAGAGTTAGGAATAACTACCTGCAGTGGAACTGGATGTGGTTGAGGAAGTTGTTCACCAAAGATAGGTAGATTAATGAATTGACTCATCAGTGGTGAAACAAGAACAGGGATATTTTGGAATTTGGATGAGACATCAAGTCTGGTGTAGAATTTGGTGTCTGTGGTTGGAGAGGTTTCAAATCTAGCTTCTCGAAACAGTTCTACCTTGTTAGGTCCTGATAAGTTTGTAGAAGGGGGGTTGAATACAAACTATACCGTTTAATCGAATTTGTCCTTTTAAAGATTTAACAATTTAGAACAAATTATTGCGGAATAAAACTGAAACAATATTCAAGTTAAATAAAACTCTATTAAACTTGAAGGGTGTTACAATTCTGATCACTGATTACAAAGAACTTGATAAAACAAATCTAGAATAAATTCGACATGAATTTATCTATTTTTGTAATAAAAAGGATTGAATACTAAAAAGTAGTTCGATATAAAATCTAGGGATTATGATCCGCTAGAAAGTCAAAGCAGTACAAGAGAAATGATTCTTATGGATTAAATGTTAAGAACAAACAAGAATTAAATCTCCTGAGGAAATTGAATGCTCGGACAGTTTTCAATTGAAGAAGACAGAGAGAAATGTAATGTTTTTGTACTCTGTTGCTTTTCTTCTTTTTGTTGTAATGAATGAATTGAGGGTGGCCAATTGTCTTCTGTCTTGTATTTAAATCAATTGCTTTTCTTTTAACTCCCACGTGCAGGCCACTTCAACAGAATAGATTAAGCCTTGGAAGACTTACAGAAAAACAATCCAATTTGCCTTGGAAGACTTTCGGGAAGACAATCTTTGTGCTAAGAAGACAATCGGTAAGACAAGGGATTGGCCTAGGAAGACTTTCGGGAAGACTCACTTGTGAGTCTTCCTAGTTCATTTTTCTAAGTCTTCCTAGTTCAAACCTAAGTCTTCCTAGTTCATTTTTATTCTAATTTAAATAATTAACTAAATAAATTATGTATTAAATTAATTCTTTACAGAATTAATTTAATAAATAATATACTTAATAGTATTAATTATTTATAAGAGAATAAATAGAATTAGTTGACTTTTCAATTAATTCCTTTTTACTCTAATTTAAATAATCAACTAAATAAATTATGTATTAAATTAATTCTTTACAGAATTAATTTAATAAATAATTTACTCAATAGTATTAATTATTTATAAGAGAATAAATAGAATTAATTGACTTCTCACTTAATTCCAGAATCACTTAAAACTTAGATAAATAACAAACATAATAGTACGTTGACACTCGATGCACTGTCTGGTTCATGAGTGACTAACGACAATGTTTGTTCTTTATCTATTTGACTTTAAGCAGTGATTCACTTCCTTCTCATTCAAGAACTCCGTAATCAGTATCTTTTTCTGTCACCACTTGAAATCTCCGTCACTTTAATAAATCCACTTAGCTTGAATACTTCATTGAGGCTTGATCAATAAATTGAGCTTCTTTCAATGTAGACTAACTTCAAGTCTGTAGATGACTTTAATCTTCATTCTTTGACAGATATAATCTTCTGAGATTCCTGTGACATCTGATCTAATATTTACTTATTACATTCTTGTTTAAGTTGAGTAGAATCCTCGAATTACAAATAGGCTATTTCATATGCCTTTCAATCTCCCCCTATTTGTTTGTTAGAGAATAACAACCAAATACCTAGTATAAGGGGAGCTGAAAAAGATATAAAAGTAAAAGGAGGAGTTTCAGGGGAGTAAAGGTAATTCAGCTCTGTTTTGTAAATGTTATATGTATAGAGCTTAGGTAAATCAAGACAGGTTAAATGTTATCATTTGTTCAGTCTAGAGGAACACCTGTCTCGTATTTACCTTTACTGGTGAAATCTAGTACAAAAACATTACATTTCTCTCTGTCTTCTTCAATTGAAAACTGTCCGAGCATTCAATTTCCTCAGGAGATTTAATTCTTGTTTGTTCTTAACATTTAATCCATAAGAATCATTTCTCTTGTACTGCTTTGACTTTCTAGCGGATCATAATCCCTAGTGTTATTCCCAAATGACCTAACAGAATTGTAGAAGGGGGGGGTTGAATACAATTCTTGATATTTTCTTGAAACTAAACACTTTATGAAATTAAACTGAACTGAATAAATAAAAACACAAGATATAAATAATTCAGTTGGATTGTTTGATGATCCAACTGAAGTGTTTTTATTGCGGAAATAATCTGTGATACAAATGTTCACAGCTGCTCAGTTACGATGTTGTAGAGAAGAATGCTCTCAAAAATAGCTAATACAATCTATTTGTTTTTCTTCTCTGTTTCTAAAGTGACTGCTACACTTGGTTATAAAACCCCAAGTTTACAATTCTACATTTGGTTAAACTAAAGAATAATAGAAGTAACCATCAGTAGCTTGCTTTTCATTCCTTTTGTCCAATGGTCCTTGGAGATCTTTGCTTTTGTCTTCATGCTCATTATAATCATTCCCAAGAGCCTTATTGGAAATTGGAATGTTTCCTTATTTCCAGTAACCACTTTGATGGTTTCCAATGCAAAGTACACTTCCATATCTCCTTTTAGATCTGTTCAGTAAACTGTCACTATCACTTTGTCAACTGTTCAAAAAGCAACATTGATTCGTTGATAGCAAGGAGATGTGTTTCGTTGATAGCTTCATTCTTCATTCCGTTGATGGTGTTTCCCTCGTTTCGTTGATGGGTAAACTCCATACCGTTGACAGAGTAATCTTCATACCGTTGACATGTCTTCACTTAGGCAGAATTACAAGGCATAACATATTTACAATTAACCAACCTATTTTGCCTATCTAGTACATAGTCAACATGACTTAGAAAACCTATCTAAAACATATAATAGAATGCCTATCATACTGTGAAGTATTGTACAATGCAATTGCTACAACACTCATTTCGTTGATGAGCTTCCTGTCAACGAAACACTGCTAAGCATGCTATTTCGTTGACAGCTACAAAATTGACATTACACAAATTCTACTAAGTGTTTTATGCTTATCATCAAGAACAACATATTCCTAACAATCTCCCCCAATTTATGACTGATAGAATAACAGCCATAAATCAAGAGACTTGATGATAACAAAAACACTCAGATACATCATAAATTACAAAAGTAGAAAATGTATTAAGCTTCAAAACTTTATAGACAAAATATAAGACTTACAAGACTAATGCCCACAAGTGCTCCTCTAGTCTGAGCAAATGTTTCATCTGTGACTTCTTTGTGGCATAGTCTTCTTCCCTCTCTTGGAGTTGTTTTCCTCAATCTGGACCTGTAGTCTTCTGTAGAAGATTTTCTCCTCTTCATCTTGATCACCAAGCTTGGATTGCATCAGCTTTAGAGTTTGATTAGATGCCTTCTCCAGCTGGTCTTCCATTCTGAAGAATCTTCTGCAATTGTCCTTGTCCTTAAACTCCATCATCCAATAAGGTTGAAGATGGATTTTCTTTCCTGTTGAGGGAACTCTAAGTATCCTTGGAAGAGCCTCAGGCTTGTTCCAGCTAGCCTTTAACTGACAGATTTTGGAGACCACCTCAGACTTGGCTGTTTTGGTGAAACCAAAGTCCTTTTTCAAGCATCTAAACACTGAGAGTAGTGTTTGATAGTCTTCTCCTAAAATTCTGTAGAGAGGCCACACTTGTTCTCTACCACCCTTGAATGTGAACACTAGTCTTTCAGGCAACTTTTGAGAAGCTGCAATTCCCCTTACTTCCACCAGGTTGTCTAAGTCAAGATGTAGACTGGATTCTTCCCTGATGTCAGCAATGTACATGCAGTCCTCTGGGTTTGCAGGGGGTTTTTGAGATTGTGGCTTTCTCACAAAAACAGGCTTTGCTTTGACAGACCTCTTCTTTGTCTTCATTGGTTGGTCCTTTTCTAACAGGAACTTTGGAAAGTATGCCTCATCAAAATCAATTGGTTCCTCTTTTGGCATGATTGGTTGATCATGAAAATTGACAGGATGTGCAGGATCACAGGCCAACTTTCCCTCAAAAACTGGATTAGCAATTGTTGGAGGTGCAATAGGTATAGAAGAGTCTGATGCAGTACTCTGAGAATCAGCACTCTCAAAGTCTATGTTTCTCCTAGCTCTCTCTTTGGGTTGCCTTGTGCTCTTCTTTGAACTCCTTTCCTCTCTAGTGCTTTCCTCTTGCTTCCTTTCTTCTTCATCTAGAGCTTGAGCTACTGCAAGAGCTTGCATAGTTGCTCTTTCTGATTCCTCAGCCTTGGCTTCAGCAAAGTTTGGATGACCAGCCCAAACACAGATTTGTTGTCCATTCCTGTAGACAATTGCCCTTTGCTTCCTTATCTCATAATCATTACTTTCCTTGCTTTTTGTGATGAGTAGACCAAGAAGCTTGTGCTCATCTGGATAAGGTGCGGGATAGAAAGTCCTTGCTATGTTTTTGCCCTTTGGTTTAGCAGGGGACTTGGGAGATAGGCTTCTTTGAATTGTAGTTTGTTCCACATCCCTAATGCATGAAGTTTGTCCTTTTTCCTTCCTTGGTCCTTGAGTGACTCCATGTAGAAGGGGCTCTTGGTGATAGAAAGAATTTGTCTGTGGCTCCCATTCCGTTGATGCTAGTGCCATGGCATTCGTTGATGGCTGTTCCGTTGATGGATTTGAGTCCTTATCTTCAGTAATCTTCTTGAACTTTGCTTCTATGTTGGACCAATGTTCTTTGATTTGTTCTGCAAGTCTCATCCTCATAGAAGCTTCTTGTATAAGGTCAATACCATCCTTTTGCTGCTTTCCAAGCTCCCCCATTGCTAATGGCTCCTTTGGTAGGGAAATGGCTGGGACCATAACCTTGGTAATCTGAATGTCTAGCTCCTTAGATTTCTCCCCCTTTTTGTTATCATCAAAAGAGATGGCTGGGAGTCCTTGAGCTGCCACTAGCTGGGCCAATAGTTGAGTTTGTTTCTCCTGTTCCTTTTGCATCTGTGATAGAGTGGCTTCCACCTTGTCCACTCTAGAAGAGAGAGTCTTCAAGGAGGAATCCACTTCAGGTTCTTTAGAGAAAAACCTGTTCATCCTGGACACAGTGAGAAGAGGAAGCTTTTCATCTAGCCTCCTATCATTAGCATCCCTAAGGTTGCTGATTGAATCCTTGATCTCTGTAGCCTCAATCCTTGTCTGCAACATTTGTAGCCTTTGAATTTCCAGAGAATCCATTATGGCTTTGTAGAATTTCTTGTCCCTTGCTCCTGCAGACTCATGAGCTAGATATGCTTCTTTGTACTGCCTTGTGATAGCAGCATCCAAATTGCTTCTACCATGCATATCTTGAGAAAGCCAGTTTGGTGTAGGAGGCACCACAGAAGTCCCAGTCTGTGTAGTAGTGGCCACCTGTAGAGTGTCACCAAAGCTATCCTCATTATCAGAAAAATCAAAGTCTCCACTTGCTTCAGCTCCTGGAGGTAGATTGGTCAAGGCATCCTTTGCTCTTTGCATTGATGCAGTTGTGTGAATTAGTTGTAGTGACCTCTCTGCCTCCACATTGCCCTGTTGAGCCAAAATTTGATAGGCTGACACAGGATGAGTAAAGGTCTCAGGATCCAGGGAAATACTATCCAGAGTTTGCTGATAAACCTCTTGGAAAGTAAGTTCCCTTTCTCCCTCACTGACCTCCATTAACTCATTAGCAATGGCTGCTTCCATCCTTATTTCTCCTGTAGTCCCTTCTCTCTCTCCACTCTGTTCTTGCATCATGGGCTCCCCATGGCTCACACCTCTCACACCCTCACCTTCACCTTCTAAGGTGGAACTCTCAATCTCTCCTTTTGCCTGGCTGGAAGAAATAGCCAGCCTCTCACTCACATTCTCTCCTTTTGCCTGGCTGCAAGCCAGCCTCTCAGTTTCACTCCCTCTCAGTCCTAGAAGTGTCTCAACTACCACTAGATCATCTGCACTAGTTGTGGGAACAACTTGATTTTCAATTAAAGGTGCAGAGTGAACTATCAACGGAATGGTAGTTTGAACTGTCAACGGTATGGATACCGTTGATGGAGAAACACTTGTCAACGAAATAGACTGTTTCGTTGATGAAGTCAAGAAAGCACTTTGAGAATGAGAAATTACAGTAGAGTCTGTGGTGATTGATTTTAGAGATTGGTCCACAGATCCCCTTGCAATTTCAGGAAAAATTGGTTGATGGCCCAACAAATCACTTAGCAAGTGATGGCCACCAGCTTCAGAGTGGGGCTTCTCCAAGATTAGAGTTGGAGAATCAGGAATAGATGTATGGATCATGTCCACATCCAAAGATTGAGTTGGTGAATTTGATGGAGATAATTCAAGATTGATGTTTAGAGAAGAGGACTGTAACCCCAGAGAAATGATAGGGGTTACATCAAACTGAATTTGAGAAACTGGAAGTGTTGCTTCCAGTGTGTGTGCACCCTGTGTACCCTTGGACTTTTGCTTCACTCTCCTTTGGTATTGGGAAAATGTAGACTTTGGGCTTGAAGTGTCCCTTACCCTTTTGGACTGTACTCTAGGAGGAGAGCTTGTTTCAATAATCACATCCTTTTGGGAGGATGCAATTAGACTTGTGTTTAAATCCATGTTACTCATTGTGCCTTGTTGGGAAGACACAATGGGGCTTGGCTGGTACACACTAACCTGTCCTTCCTTATCCTTGGGGTTTCTTTGATGTTCACCCCTTCCCTCACCTCTCACAACTCCAGACTCACTCCCCTTAGGTTGTGTGGTAGTTTTTACAACAGGTGCCTTTTGAGAAGCACCTGAGGTTGGCTTGGAGGATTTCTTTGATTTTGGTTTTGTTGCTAGGGTAGGAGCCTGTTGGGTCACAGCTACAGACTCCATAGCAACATTGGAAGGTAAAACAGTAGAGGTGTTAGCTACACTAACAGGGATAGTAGTAGTTACCTCAATGATTGGCAGATACACCACTGGAACATCACCATTGTGGTTCAGCCTCAGTATGTCTGTCAATACTCTCTTTTCTTGCACAAAGCACTCGAACCTGGCATTAGGGTTAGAGATAACTAATGGTGCTGGACTAACATGGTTAGCCAACATCATCAGAAACCTAGCATAATAGATATTTTTCTTCCTATTTGCTTTGTCACCCAACTTAGCACCAATTTCATACATAAGTTGGGTGCTAAAGTTGTGATATCTATCATTTAGAAGCATGGTTAGGAGAATTAACATAGAGTTAGTTAATGCATCAAAATTACTAATCTTTCCAGAAAAGACCTTAATGAATGCATCAGCTAAATAACTGTATTCCCTAACCAAACCTCTCCTAATTATTCTACCCAGATTATCAGTAGGCAAAGAGTAGTTTATAGAATTTAACATGGTAGTTATTTCAGTGTTAGTAGGCAAAGCATCACAGTTATTATCAGGAATATGTAAACATGCTTGCAAAACATCAGAATTAACTATGTACTCATTACCTTGAAGAGTGAATTTTAGTGTGCAGTGTGTTCCACTATACTCACATGAGGTCCAAATTTCCTCGATTATCTCATTGTAGAGTGGTGTAGAGTGAAACATTGCATAGCTCAACTTGCAATCCTTCATGAAATCCATCATTTTGAAGAACAGTCTGTTCGGGTTTTCCTTGACAACAAAAGGGATGGAGTTGTTCTTCTCATAGATGAACCCTCCAGCAGACATAAGCTTGACTATAGGTGCCATTGTTGATTAAAGGAAAGCTTCGAACTGAATTGCTTATTAGAGAGAAGAAGAGAGAAAAAGCCTTTGGAATTTTTGAGAACAGGTAAAAAGAAATAATGAAAATAAAATTTCTTAAATACTCCCCCAAAAATTCTCAGAAAATGAATCCAATAATAAATGTAAATTACTGGATTGGCTTAAAAATATAACCGTTACTCTTAAAGTATTACCATGATTTATACTTACAGGGGTGTATGCATAGATCGTGGTAAAAGACGTGTCAATTTTTTAACGGTTCAGATTAAAAGCGCTTTATATCAACGAATCAGAATTGGGCGTTTAAGGTCCCGTCTATTTCGTTGATAAAACTGCGTTTCGTTGATACAAAAGAACTATCAACGAAACACCCAGAAAAAGTGCTAAGACTGTCAACGAAATGGTGCATTCCGTTGGCATAGTAATTTTGACTTAGACAAAATTTTACCTTTTCCTGAGAAAATTCATTCACAGAAAAACATAGCAAATTTCTGGCTGCATTTTAACTTGCAAATATCTCAAAAATAATTAAGAGAAATTTAGCATACCTAGCTCACTTACTAATCTTGAGAATGTTGATTCATCAAGTGGCTTGGTAAAGATGTCTGCAAGTTGTTGTTCACTTGGAACAAAATGTAACTCCACAGTACCATTCATAACATGTTCTCTAATGAAATGGTACTTGATGTCAATGTGCTTGGTCCTTGAATGCTGCACTGGATTCTCAGTAATGGCAATGGCACTAGTGTTGTCACAGAAAATAGGAATTTTCTCAACTCTTAATCCATAATCAAGTAGTTGGTTTTTCATCCATAAAATCTGTGCACAACAATTTCCAGCTGCAATATACTCAGCCTCAGCTGTGGAGGTAGAAACTGAGTTTTGTTTCTTGCTGAACCATGACACAAGCTTGTTTCCTAGGAATTGACAGGTTCCAGTTGTACTTTTCCTGTCAATTTTACATCCTGCAAAATCTGCATCTGAATAACCAATTAGTTCAAAACCAGATTCTCTAGGATACCAAATGCCAAGGTTTGGTGTTCCTTTGAGATATCTGAAAATTCTTTTAATAGCAACTAAATGGGATTCTCTAGGATCAGCCTGAAATCTAGCACATAGACATGTAGCAAACATAATATCAGGTCTACTAGCTGTTAAATATAAAAGTGAGCCTACCATGCCTCTGTAACTTGAAATGTCCACAGATTTTTCCTTAGTATTCAATTCAAGTTTGGTGGCAGTAGGCATGGGAGTTTTGGCAGGAGAGCATTCCATTAGGTTAAACTTCTTTAATAAATCATGAATGTATTTTGTTTGACTAATGAAAATGCCTTCATTAACTTGCTTTACTTGAAGACCAAGAAAGTAAGTTAATTCTCCCATCATGCTCATTTCATACTTACTTTGCATAAGCTTGGCAAACTTTTGACAAAGTTTCACATCTGTAGACCCAAAGATTATATCATCTACATAAATTTGAACAAGTAAAGTAGAGCCATTTACAACCCTGTGAAAAAGAGTTTTATCTACAGTACCTCTAGTGAAATGATTCTCAAGGAGGAACTGTGAGAGAGTGTCATACCAGGCTCTAGGTGCTTGTTTCAAACCATAGAGTGCTTTGAGAAGGAAGTACACATAGTCTGGAAAATCATCATCTTCAAAACCAGGAGGTTGACTTACATACACCTCCTCTTCCAATTCCCCATTCAGAAAAGCACTCTTCACATCCATTTGATAGACCTTGAAATTGGCATGGGCTGCATAGGCTAGGAAAATCCTTATTGCTTCTAGTCTTGCAACAGGAGCAAAGGTTTCATCAAAATCAATTCCTTCTTCCTGTGAATAGCCTTTTGCAACCAATCTAGCTTTGTTCCTTGTGACTATGCCATTTTCATCCATCTTGTTTCTGAACACCCACTTTGTGCCTATAACACTCCTGTCATTAGGCCTGGGCACCAGCTTCCAAACATTGTTTCTCTCAAATTGGTTTAGCTCTTCTTGCATGGCTAAAACCCAATCTGGATCTAGAAGTGCATCCTCAACTTTCTTTGGCTCATCTTGAGACAGAAAGCTACTATATAGACATTCTTCCTGAGTTGCTCTTCTAGTTTGGACTTTTGAAGAGACATCACCTATAATAAGTTCAAAGGGATGATCTTTAGTCCATTTCCTTGAGGGAGGTAGATTTGCTCTTGAAGACGTAGCTTCATGATCATGATTGCCTTGATTGGATATTTGTCCTTGAGAAACTCCCCCTGAGTTTGTTGTCCCTAAGTGATCACTTCTAGAAGTATTCCTATGACTATCAACGGTATGACCGTTTTGGCTGTCAACGAAACGCTCATTCTGACTGTCAACGAATCCACCATCATGACTGTCAACGAAATGACCATTTGGTCTGCTAGCTGCTATCCTTTTTAACCTTAATGCAGCAATTTCATCTTCACTGCTGCTTTCATCTGTGCTAGATACAACAACTTTAGGCTGTTTCTCAGTAGCCTTATCATGATTCACTTGATCTCCTTCCTTATTTTCGAAAGAAAGACTTTCATGGAAACCTTCATCACAGAGACCTTGGATTTTGAGATCATCAAAAACAACATGTACAGATTCCATAACAATGTTGATTCTGAGATTATAGACCCTGTAAGCTTTCCCTGCTGCATATCCCACAAATATTGCTTCATCTGCCTTTGCTTCAAATTTCCCCAAATGCTCAGCTTGATTTCTCAGAACAAAGCACTTGCATCCAAAGACATGAAGAAAATCCAATAGTGGCTTCTTTCTTTTGAGTAACTGATAAGGGGTCATTCCTTTGGCCTGATTAATCAAAGAAATATTTTGAGTAAAGCAAGCTGTGTTAACTGCCTCAGCCCAAAAATATGTAGGTAACTTTGATTCATCTAGCATTGTCCTTGCAGCTTCAATAAGTGTTCTGTTTTTCCTTTCAACTACACCATTTTGCTGTGGTGTTCTTGCTGCTGAAAACTCATGCAAAATACCATTTTCTTCACAGAACACCTTCATGCTTGAATTCTTGAATTCTGTCCCATTGTCACTCCTAATCCTTCTTACTTTGAAATCAGGATGATTGCTTACCATCTTGATGTGATTGATAATGATTTCACTTGCCTCATCTTTAGAGTGCAAAAAGAAAGTCCATGTAAATCTAGAAAAATCATCAACAATCACAAGACAGTATTTCTTCTTTGAGATGGACATAACATTTACAGGGCCAAATAGGTCCATATGAAGCAATTCAAGCTGCTGGACAATTGATGACTCTGTCTTGCTTTTGAATGATGCCTTCTTCTGTTTTCCCTTTTGACAGGCATCACACAAACCATCCTTGGAGAACTCCACCTGTGGAATTCCTCTAGCAAGATCTTTCCTCACCAAATCATTCATAACTTTGAAATTCAGATGGGATAACTTCTTGTGCCATAACCAACTTTCATCCTTGCTTGCCTTGCTGAAAAGACAAGTGATGGTGTCTGAACTTGTGCTACTAAAGTCAGCAATGTACACATTCCCCCTTCTGAATCCAGTCATTACCACATTGTTGTTTCCTCCTTTAGAAACAACACAGGCTTCTCTAGAAAAAGTAACTAAAAATCCTTTGTCACAAAGTTGGCTGATACTAAGCAAGTTGTGCTTAAGACCATCCACCAATGCAACCTCATCTATGATGACATTCTCTTTTGAAATCAAGCCATATCCCTTTGTGTAGCCTTTGCTGTCATCTCCAAAAGCAATACAAGGGCCAGCTCTTTCCTGAAACTCTGTGAGCAGGGTAGAATCACCAGTCATGTGTCTTGAACAACCACTATCCAAGTACCAAAGATTCCTTTTGTCTCCCTGCACACAATAAAACCAAATCAAGTCGATTTTGGTACCCAAGTTTCCTTGGGTCCTGTCTTGTTAGCCTTTGCATTCCCTTTTGTACCATTTTTCACTTTGGGCTCAGATTGATTCAAATCAATCTTTACCCTTGGTGTTGATTTCTGAGGGTTGCTCATATTTTCATTCATAGCATGCATAGTTGGAGGAACAATCATGTTATTCATGTTCCATGGCATTTGTGGCATGTTAAACATATTCATGTAAGGATTAGACACAAATGGCATGCTAGCATATGGATTCTGAAATTGTGCATATGGAGCAAACATGTTAGACATAACAGGCATTGTAGGCATGGAACTGTTCATTGCAGGCTTGGGCATTCTCACATTAGGAGTTTTCTTAACAGATTTGCAGTTAGTAGACAAATGACTAACACTTCCACAATTAACACATGTCTTTCTAGGAGCATATTTATCAGGTGTGTAATTGTTGTGTTTGTTAATTCCTACTTTGCCATTCCTGTTATTCTTTTTATTTCCCTTAGCCTCATTATGAACTTTCTCTACCTTGTCTTTCAATTGCTTGTTAGACAAGTGACCTACATTAGCTCTCTCAACAGGCTTCTCAATTTTCTTTAAAATACTAGACTCACCTTGAACAAAGTTCTTGGTGACAGGACCATACTTGTCATTAAGTCTAGTGAGTTTATCTTTTCTTTTGTCTGTCAACGAAACAGCCTGATCGGTTGATGGTTCATGTGTCAACGAAACATTGCATTCCGTTGACATATCAACCTTCAACAAATGATCATTGTTGTTTGTTGACTCTGTTCCTGATTCTAAGGTTTCACCAACATACCCTAGCTTCTCTTTGTTCCTTTCCCATGATTGCTCACAGAAGGATTCCACGCCTTGAACATTAATTATGTTGGTATCAACATTCCTGGCATCCTTCCATTTTGCAATCACACTTTGTTCTATCTCAAGTTGTGTTCTAAGAATTTCTTCCCTTTGTAACACGTTCTCAAGTTCCTTCTTAGCATCCCTACTAACACATCTCATTTTCTCAAATTCAATGAGCTGTGCTTCTAACATTGCATTCCTATCACTTAAGAGCAGATTGGTCTCTTTTATTCTTGAATTCTCTTTAGTAAGTGATTTAAGAGTAACACGCAAATTATATAATACAGTAGACATTTCATTTACTGCATTGTCGCATTCCTCTTTAGAAAGCTCAGAAAGATTAGTAATTGTTACCTGGTTGCTTGAGGAACTTGCTTCCTGCTCATGATTGTCAGCCATAAGAGCCAAGTTGACATACTCAACATCATCATCAGAATCTTCACCATTACCAGCCCAATCATACTCCTGAGACATGAAAGCCTTTTCTTTTTGTTTGAGAAGTTCAAAGTATTTCTTTTTATAATCAACAGGCTCAAATTTCCTGTTGCCCTTCTCAACCTTGGGCTTTCTGCAGTCTCCAGCAAAGTGACCAAGCATTCCACAATTGAAACATTTTGACTTAGACTTTTCAATCCAGTTTGTTTTGCTAGGTTGAAAGTCTCTTCTTGGTGGCCTTGCTTCTGAGTTTCTTTTGAACTTGAACTTAGAGAATTTTCTAGACAGAAAAGCAATGTGTTCATCAATCTCATCTAAGTCCTCCAAGTTGGCTGGTTCTGATTCTTCTTCTTCTGTCATCTTGTCTTTACCCTTGCTAACATCACTCCTACAACTAGATCGACTAGTTGTGGCCTTTGCAGCTTCTTTATTGTCATCTTCAAGTTGGTTCACTGATGCAATCAATGCAATAGATCCACCCTTCTTCTGTACCTTTTCAATTTCTTCATCTTGCTCCATTTCCAGCTCATAAGTCTTCAAGGTTCCATAAAGCCTTTCAAGAGTGTAGTCTTTGTACTCTTGAGTGTTTCTGAGAGAAACAGTCATAGGCTTCCATTCTTTTGGAAGAGCTCTAAGAAATTTAAGGTTTGAATCCTTGGTTTGATAGATCCTCCCATACAACTTTAATCCATTCAAAAGCTTTTGAAACCTACTGAACGTGTCATTTAGGGTTTCACCAGCTTTAAAATGAAAATGCTCATATTGTTGTATAAGGAGTTGCATTTTATTTTCCCTGACTTGCTCAGTTCCTTCACAGAGTGTTCTAACAGTATCCCATACTTCCTTAGAGGTTGTACAGTTGATAACATTGTCAAACATCTCTTGCTCCAAACCATTAAACAGAATGTTCATGGTCCTTTTGTCTTTATGAACTTCTGCAATATCTTCAACAGTCCATTCTGAGACAGTTTTTGGAATCTCTACATCAGGTGCATCATCTGGCAGTCCAACTCTAGAGTCAAGCTTCATGGGAACGTGTGGACCTTTCTCAATGCAGTCTACATACCTCTCATCCATAGACATGAGATGTAAATGCATCTTTACTTTCCAGTGAAAGTAATTGTCTTTATCAAGAACTGGTATCTTCACACCTGCATCCTTCTTCACCATGGTTTCTGTTTTTGGTCTTGATCTTTAAACTTCTTGTATGTTAGAAGCTCGCTCTGATACCAATTGTTATTCCCAAATGACCTAACAGAATTGTAGAAGGGGGGGGGGGTTGAATACAATTCTTGATATTTTCTTGAAACTAAACACTTTATGAAATTAAACTGAACTGAATAAATAAAAACACAAGATATAAATAATTCAGTTGGATTGTTTGATGATCCAACTGAAGTGTTTTTATTGCGGAAATAATCTGTGATACAAATGTTCACAGCTGCTCAGTTACGATGTTGTAGAGAAGAATGCTCTCAAAAATAGCTAATACAATCTATTTGTTTTTCTTCTCTGTTTCTAAAGTGACTGCTACACTTGGTTATAAAACCCCAAGTTTACAATTCTACATTTGGTTAAACTAAAGAATAATAGAAGTAACCATCAGTAGCTTGCTTTTCATTCCTTTTGTCCAATGGTCCTTGGAGATCTTTGCTTTTGTCTTCATGCTCATTATAATCATTCCCAAGAGCCTTATTGGAAATTGGAATGTTTCCTTATTTCCAGTAACCACTTTGATGGTTTCCAATGCAAAGTACACTTCCATATCTCCTTTTAGATCTGTTCAGTAAACTGTCACTATCACTTTGTCAACTGTTCAAAAAGCAACATTGATTCGTTGATAGCAAGGAGATGTGTTTCGTTGATAGCTTCATTCTTCATTCCGTTGATGGTGTTTCCCTCGTTTCGTTGATGGGTAAACTCCATACCGTTGACAGAGTAATCTTCATACCGTTGACATGTCTTCACTTAGGCAGAATTACAAGGCATAACATATTTACAATTAACCAACCTATTTTGCCTATCTAGTACATAGTCAACATGACTTAGAAAACCTATCTAAAACATATAATAGAATGCCTATCATACTGTGAAGTATTGTACAATGCAATTGCTACAACACTCATTTCGTTGATGAGCTTCCTGTCAACGAAACACTGCTAAGCATGCTATTTCGTTGACAGCTACAAAATTGACTTTACACAAATTCTACTAAGTGTTTTATGCTTATCATCAAGAACAACATATTCCTAACACCTAGATTTTATATCGAACTACTTTTTAGTATTCGATCCTTTTTATTACAAAAATAGATAAATTCATGTCGAATTTATTCTAGATTTGTTTTATCAAGTTCTTTGTAATCAGTGATCAGAATTGTAACACCCTTCAAGTTTAATAGAGTTTTATTTAACTTGAATATTGTTTCAGTTTTATTCCGCAATAATTTGTTCTAAATTGTTAAATCTTTAAAAGGACAAATTCGATTAAACGGTATAGTTTGTATTCAACCCCCCTTCTACAAACTTATCAGGACCTAACAATTGGTATCAGAGCCTTTTGATTGATATACAAATCAAAGATCCAATTGTTTGAGATTTTTTTTAACTCTGAAATTTTTATTTTTCTAAAAATCTCAAAAATGTCTACAACTCAGAAAGCTGTTACAGTCAAAATCCCAATGTTCAGCAAGGATCATTATCCTATGTGGAAGAAGAAGATGCTCTTGTGTCTTCAAGTGGTTAATGTTGAATATCTTGATGTGCTGAAGAATGGACCAAGAATTCCTATGTTTGTTGAGAGAGAGCTAATAGAGAATGGTGTTGTTACTAGGGCTGCTAGGATATACCCTAAGGATCCCAAGGACTACACTCCTGAAGAAAAAGAAGATGTTGCCTTGGATGCCTGTCTACAGTTGATACTGATTGATTGTCTTGATCCAATCATGCATAATCATATTTTAAAATGTGTCTCTGCCAAACACATTTGGGATACGATTGAAATAATCAATGAAGGGACAGAGGAAGTCAGAGAGAATAAGATGGAAATTCTCACCTCTTCATATGAGCACTTCAGATCAAATCCAAGGGAAGGAAGAGTGGTTAGTATGTCTACTTCACTGGTAGCTGGAGTCCCACAGAAACAGGAAGCGAAGGTTGTTCTACCTTCCAGTCCTAACAAGGATGTAATTGTAGCTGAATATGGTGTTACATCTACAATTCAATCTGGCGGTGATTTTTATTCTTTGGAGGAGCTTGAACAGTTAGAAGATGAGTCTATGGCCTGGGTAGTGAAGAAGTTTGGAAACTTCAGGTTCAGGAGAAATCCTAGTTTCAAGTTCAAGACATATGCTGACGAATACCAGACAGGTGGTTCTTCATTTTCAAATAGCACAAGGGGTGGCTATAAAACAGGGATGGTTGAGAAGAACAAGTCTGAAGAAAAGAGCTGGGATGATACAGACAGTGAAGATGAAGAAGTTGGAAATCTTGCACTCATGGCAATAGGAGACAAACTCTTTGAGTCCATGTTATCTCCACCCAACATGTCTAAGGTAAAACTTACTGATACTGAAATGATTTATCATCTTGGTGGCACCATAAGTTGTGCACGCACTGAAAATGATAGAATAAATCTTTTAAACACAAATCTTGAAAAGGAATTAAAAGAATTGAAACTTGTGCATGTTAATCAGGATGAACTTACTCAGAAAATTGCTTTTCTTGAGAATAGGGTTAAATGTTATATTCAACTGGAAACCATTCTCAAAGATCAGATTAGTGAGCTTAAAACCAAAGCTAATGCCTATTACAACTCTTGTAAAACGGCTAAAGAAATTTTCAATAAACAAGCTATTGGTAATCATGTCAGTATAGGTTATGATTATAATGAGGCTATTGGGTTGCTTGGTATTAATACACCTTGTAGAGTCAGAGAAGAAGGAAAGGTTGTTCCTTATATACTTAAGGGTATTGAAACACCCTTCTGTAAAGAATCCATAGCAGATCCTATGAATGAATACTCTATAATCATTGCTGAAGAGATTCGTGAAGAAGATATGGCTTTGGAAGTTGAACAGTCCAAAAAGTGTATATCTGATATTCCAGTCAAAGTTGCTTCAACTAAAAAGACTAAATCAGATATCCATAAGTTGGATCAAAACAACTGTAGAACTAACATGCCTGCTGTTAATTCTTCTCATAAAGCATGTGGTGTGATTAATTGCATGTCTTGTGCTTTCAATGTTATGTATGCTTATTTTAATAGTAAGCATGTATCTAGTGATAAGACTGCTCCACGCCAACATGTTAATAATAAGAAGCATGTTAAAGCAAAAACTACTAGTCCTCCTCAGACTAGAGTGGATTCATTTATCCCTAAGCCTACTCAGAAATGTGTTAAGGCTGGCTATAAATGGAAACGCTCTTATGTGAAAGAGGTTGAAGTAGTTTCAGTTAAAAATGTTGTTTTGCCTGACAAAGGCCAATTCTTTAAGTATGCCGGACCCAATCAATTTTGGGCTCCGAAGAAGGTCTAATCAATTTGATATTGCAGGGAGTTAAACAGGTAAACCGTGTTATATGGATTCTTGACAGTGGTTGTTCAAGGCATATGACCGGAGATAGAGCCCTGCTATCAGATTTGGTTGAGAAAGCTGGCCCAGTGCTTACCTTTGGAGATAACAGCAAGGGTATAACTGAGGATATGGCCTGTTTGAAATCAAGAAATGTTATCAGTCAATAAGAACATCAATGTTACATTTGATGACACCAAATTCCCCAATATCCAAAAAGAAGACTCATCTGAAAAGCTGAAGTTTGATAACTTGCCAGACTCAGAATCAGATGATGAAGCCCCACCTGAAGTTATTGCTGGTGATGATAATAACAATGATGACAATGATCATGGTGGTGGTGGTGGAAACATTGGTAACAATGGAGATACCACTAACACTGGAGAAGAATCATCAAGACAATCAAGCAATAACTCAGGGGGAGCAAATGAAGGATCAACTAGTCACTCACAACATCAAAGTGAAATTCAAGGCGAATCATCAAGATCAAATCTTCCAAGACAGACTGTATGGAATAGAGCTCATCCCTTTGACCTGATCATTGGTGATCCAGATATTGGAGTTAAAACTAGAAGTGCAACTCAGAATGAATGTCATTTTTCAGCATTTTTATCTAAAATGGAGCCAAAGAAAACTGAGGAAGCACTGACTGATCCAGATTGGGTGATTGCTATGCAAGATGAACTCAATCAGTTTGAACAACAGCAAGTCTGGAAGCTGGTACCCAGGCCAAAGAACAAGAAAGTAGTTGGTACAAGATGGGTATACAGGAACAAGCTAGATGATGATGGTATTGTTACAAGGAACAAGGCAAGACTGGTTGCACAAGGGTATTCTCAAGCTGAAGGCATTGATTATGATGAAACCTATGCATCAGTGGCTAGACTTGAGGCCATCAGGATGTTCTTAGCATTTGTTGCTTACTCCAATTTTAAAGTCTATCAAATGGATGTTAAGAGTGCATTCCTGAATGGTGAGCTTGATGAAGAAGTGTATGTGGAACAGCCCCCTGGCTTTGAAAATCAGGAGCTGCTGGACTTTGTGTACTTTCTCTTCAAGGCTATCTATGGTCTCAAGCAAGCCCCAAGAAAATGGTATGACACTCTCTCTGGTTTTCTTTTAGAAAATGGTTTTGTTAGAGGTATCATAGACAAAACTCTTTTTTCAAAGAAACATAAAGGTGATATGATATTAGTCCAAGTCTATGTGGATGACATCATATTTGGGTCTACTAATGATGATCTCTGTAAGAGATTTGCTGAGCTTATGCAGGGTAAGTTTGAAATGAGTATGATGGGTGAGCTGAAGTTCTTTCTTGGATTACAAGTAAGTCAAAGGTCAAATGGTATATTTATTTGTCAATCCAAGTATCTCAAAGAACTCCTCAAGAAGTATCACATGGAGGATTCAGCATCAGCAAGGACTCCATCTTCAACAGCCGTCAAACTTGGAGCTTCTGACAAATCTATCAAGGTAGATGTTACAAGCTACAGAGGTATGATTGGCTCCTTACTCTATCTTACTGCTAGTAGACCAGATATTATGTATGCTACATGCTTGTGTGCAAGGTTCCAGGCGGATCCTAGAGATGTTCATCTCGTTGCTGTGAAAAGAATCTTGAGATATCTTAAGGGTACACCTAATCTAGGTATCTGGTACCCTAAAGATTCTGGTTTTAATCTTGTTGGATATACAGATTCTGATTATGCAGGTAGTGTTGTGGATAGAAAGAGTACCTCTGGGAGTTGTCAATTCCTAGGAGGTAGGTTGATTTCCTGGTATAGCAAGAAACAGCAAACAGTTTCCAATTCTACAGCAGAAGCTGAATATATTGCTGCTGGAAGCTGTTGTGCTCAGATCTTATGGATAAGGAATCAATTAAAGGACTATGGTTTTGCATTAGACAAAATTCCCATATTTTGTGATAATACAAGTGCCATAGCAATCTCCAACAACCCTGTGCAGCACTCGAGAACAAAGCACATTGATATCAGGTATCATTTTATCAGAGAGCATGTTATGGATGGAACAGTGGAGTTGCACTTTGTACCCACTGAAGAACAGACTGCAGATATTTTCACTAAATCTGTTGACGAATCCACATTTATCAAGTTAGTTGGTAAATTGGGTATGTTGAACAGTCTTAGTGATTGATAATATCTCCAGGTTTGTTCTTAGCTAAATCATTTTCTCTTGTTAATTTTGAGATGTTAAATATTGCCAATCCATGTTTATTGTATAAAGCTTGTTAATTTAAATGTTCTGAATAATTTAATTTCTTTAAAAATATTTTTCTCATTTTCCATGGAGAAATGTATTTTTATTGAAAATTTACTTATTTAGACTCATTTAAGTTATTTTCAGATTATAAAATTTTTTGTTCAGATTTTTATGCAGGTTTAGTGTAATTTTGTGTTTTTGTTATTTTTATGCAGAAGGTTTTCACACTGTTAGCAGCTTTCTTGTGAATTTTCTGATGTTTTGCTGCTATTTGTGTGCATTTCTCACTCGGTATGACCCTCCTCAGGTCATATTGGGTTATTTTCTCTAATATTATTAGTTTTTTAAATAATAAAACTCGGTATGACCCTCTTCTAAGGTCATATTGGTTTTATTTTTGTTTTATTATCTTAAAAAACTCGGTATGACCCTCTTCTAAGGTCATATTGGTTTTATTTTTGTTTTATTATCTTAAAAAACTCGGTATGACCCTCTTCTAAGGTCATATTGGTTTTATTTTTGTTTTATTATCTTAAAAAACTCGGTATGACCCTCTTCTAAGGTCATATTGGTTTTATTTTTGTTTTATTATTTTCTAAAACTCGGTATGACCCTCTTTTAAGGTCATACTGGTTTTATTCCTGTTTAATTATTCTCAAAAACTCGGTATGACCTCCCTTTAGGTCATACCGAGCTCAGCAGAACCTGTGCCTATAAATACTCTTGTTTTGCAGGTTCTTTTGTTTCTCATCCCTCTCTAACTCAAGTTTTTACTTAGTTAACTTTGCTCTGGTTTGTGTTTTATTCTTAGAACAACGAACTATTGCAAATTTTTCTTGTGAATTACTTGGGATTTTATTTCTTTTCTGATAATTATTATTATTAATTGCTGTGTTATTCTAATATTTTTTTTAATTTTATTATTTATTTTCAAATGGCTGCGGAGTTTGTTGTTGAACGTTTTAATAATTACGTTGGCTATTTTGATCCCCTTAAGTGTTCTGTTGAACGTTTTAGGCCGTGGATTCATTTTTTAAATGAACAATCATTTGTTAGCTATGCTATCACTGCTTCTGTTGATTTAAAGATTGAACCCCTTCGTCTATTATGCTTAACTGCTGTTGTTGCTGAAGATATGCGATCTTTCACTTTCACTATTTCTGATCGTCAGTACACAGTAACTAAGGAGCTCTTTTGTCAAGTGCTTCATTTTCCACTTGATAACTTTGTTAGATTCCCTTCTGATCCTGAGTTAGTTCAATTTTTCTCTAGTATTGATTACCAAGGGAATATTGTTCTTCCTCGGTTGAATAAGGGGAATCTAGCTTGCGAGTGGGATTTGTTCTTTGACTGTTTAGCTAAAGTTTTTAGTAATTCTACCAAAAACAACTTTTCAACCATCACTTCTCTACTACAAAACATTGCCTATGCTGCTGTTTTTAACCTGAGGTTGGACATAGGAACTCTTGTGTGGGATCTCTTGATAAGGAGGATTTTCAATTACCCTAGAGATATTGAAACTGGAAAGAAAGTTAGATGCTTTTATTCTCGTTTCCTTTCTCTAGTGTTGAATCATGTTCTTTCTGATGAACATAAAACCCTTTTTCAAAACACTCCTTTTCAAGTCCCCGCACATACTAATCCTCTCATTTATTCATCTTTGTCCACAAGCTCCAAGTCTGGAAGGAGACCCCTAGTTCCACAATCTTTTCTGCGAGAGATTTTGCAACCACAGTTACCTTTACTCTTTATTGAACATCCAGTGGTTGGATCCTCGTCAGCAGGAACTTCAATGGCACCTCCTAACACCATGGCACTTCAGGTAATATATCCACTCTCAACTGCTCCACTAACCCAAGAGGTTCTTAGGATTGACCAAGGGATTGTAGAACCACAATCTCTGTCCACGGTCATACAGCCATACACAGAGTCACATCCTTTGACCGCTCCCCTGGAACACTCAGCTATAACAAGATCAAGTGAGCAACTTGAAGTAGAGTCTCATATGAGTGATCCCACAGCTCTGTCTCCATCACTAAAGAAGAGAAGAACACTACTTGAGGCATCTGTTAGCCAGTCTGTATCCTCTCAAAAGGATATAGATTCTGAAAAGGCCGATGAACAGTTACTAGAGACATCCTCTCAACAGGATGAATCTATTGAAATTCGCCATCAGGCCATGGCAATCTGTAAAGAGTCAAGCACACTCCCTTTACTCACAATGGGAGAAAACATTCCTGAACAATCTTTAGAGACTCTTACACAGGACACTCAGGAAGGAGAGCACATAGGAATACTTGGTGAAACAGTGCCTACCATTGTCACGGTAGAAGAGCCTTCACAGGCTTCAGAGGGAAAATCTGGTTCTTTGCCCACAATAATAGAATCATTTTCTCCCCTCCCAGAGGGAACATCTCTGGCTCCCCTAAGGGATTCTTCACTCGCAGTTTCAACTGGAGAAAGTGAAGGGCAACATGGTAAGTCTATATCTGAAGCAATTCAGTTTTCAATTTCTAATGAATTTTTAGACTTCACCATGGATTGGGATTCGCGAACTCCCATTGCACCACCAGTGACCTCTCAAGAAGGGGCTATGGTGATTTTTTCTGCAGGTACTTCAACTCCAACAATGGATAAACAGCTAGTGGTTAGTTCTGAGAGACAAACACAGAGCGATACACAAGCACGTGAGGTGAGTGAAACACCATCGAGAGAAATTGAGATGAGTGCACACAATGACACATACACTGCTTCATTATTGGCTCAAATAGCTGGTTTACAGAAACAACTTCAAGAGACCCAGGCTGAAAAGGAAATTCTCAAAGCACAAGTGGTTGAACGATCTACTTCTTCCACCTCTGTAACTAATCAGCTGGGTTCCATTAGAGATGAATTGGAAGGAGTGAAGGTCACATTGGTCCCAAAGATGAATGCTATTCAAGAATCACAAGTGTTAATGGCTTCAGATATGTCAGAGCTCCTGGTTTCTAATGCTGAGATCAGGGAGGCTATCAAACAGATTCCTATGATTTCAACCAAAGTAGACTCAGTTCAAGATACTATTGATGAAAATCAGTACTACAATGATGAGAGGTTTACCAAGATTGAAGGAGGGATGCAACATCTAAACGAGGGCATGAAACACTTGTATAATATGATCAAGATCACACATCAACCCAATTCTGAACAGAAGAAATTCTTTGAGGGTGATGATGGTGAAGGGGACAATGGTGACAGGGATGGTGAAGGAGAAAGAGAAGGTAGAAAGGAGGATCCTAAGACTGATAAAGTTAGATCTTTAGAGGATTCCTCAACTAAGGGGGAGAATAAGGAGAAGGAGTTACAAGGAGGAGAAGCTCAAGGAGGAGAAGCTGGAGGAGAAGCTGGAGGTTCTGGTTCTGCAAAGGACAAAGGGAAGCAGAAGTTAACTTTTTCTGATGCTGACTACTATCAAGGTGATGAGGGAGTATTTGATGATGTTGAATCTGAAGCCCCTGAAGATATCTTTGGTGAGGTAGAAGTTGAAGGAGAGGCTGACTATGCTGACTGGGAAGATGAACCTATAGTGGATCCTGCCTTTGAAGCTGAGTTGGTAAGGCAAAAGGCTGATTTGAAGAGGAGAGAGGAGGAGAATGCTAAGGTGTCTGACATAATCACAAAGCATCTAGTTATCCAAAAAGCTGAACATCAAGAAAAGCAAAGGCTTCATGATTTAAAAGTCAAAGACAGAAAGTTATATGTGAGGCTGAAGCTTGGAGAAGAATGGGATAGAGCTAGAGAAATGTTCTCACATCCAACAGGGTCAGACAATGATGGAAGGTTCTTTAGCATGTTGGAAAGGTACAGACAGGTCAATCCAGACAACACAATATATATGAAAGCTCTTCATGCGGAGATTTCAAGAATTTCTACTGGATTTGACAGAGTCAGAGAGGAGTTGAAGATCTACATCTACACTCATAATGAGGGAACTTTCATAGTTTCTCTTAATCTTCTGGAAGGAAGAACTCTCTCTGAGCTTTGGGTATTCATGTGCAAAGTAAAAAGAACTTCTCCATTAGCTGAGCTGCTGCATGATCAGCTAAGAGACTTTGCAATGAAAGCTAGCCCTCAAGTTGTGGATGTGCCATATGAAGTTAAATTTTATAAAGGAAGGGCACTTCAAACTTGTGGTGTGGATCCAATATCTCTGAAAGATTATCCTGCCAAGCATCTTGTCTATATGGAGAACATGTTGAGGACAACAGGGTTTGCTACACAGGAAAAGACAGAAGTTGCTGATTTGATTCAAGACTATTGCATTGCCAATATCAAGAGATATCATCAAATGAAGAATAGGCTGAAGAAAGTCACAGCTCAACCTGTCAGACCTAGTGGCATTACTTCTGAATCTGATCGTATTCTGGACAAGGATTTGCTTGAAGCACTTGAAGAAGGAGAGATGATGGAGTCTGAGATCTGAAGAAGCTCTAGTCTGTAAATGTTATATGTATAGAGCTTAGGTATTTCAAGATAGGATAAATGTAAACACATGTTCAGTCTAGAGGAACATCTATCTTGTATTTATCTATAATGTTTGAATCTGGAAAATGTTATATGAAATCCAGAACTTTTCTTGTTATTTACTTGGCTCTTAAAAGTCATTTCTATTTCTTGTTTAAGTTAGTTGAGTTATCCTCTAGGTATTTGATTGTTATTCTCTAACAAACAAATAGGGGGAGATTGAAAGGCATATGTTTAGGCCTATTAATATTCCGAGGAAACAACTTAATTTAAACAAGTATGTAATAAGTAAATAATAAGTTTATATGTCACAGGAATCTCAGATAGTTTTATCTGTCAAGAGAATGGAGAATTAAAAGTCATCTACAGACTTGAAGTTATTCTACATTGAAAGAAGTTCAATTTATTGATCAAGCCTCAGTGAAGTATTCAAGTTAGTGGATTTACTACAGTGACAGAGATTTCCAGTGGTGACGGAAGTAGTACAGGATACAGAATTTTGTCAAGCTAAAGAAAGAAAGCCACAGCTTTAAATGTTTTAAAGATGAGGAATTATCATTGAAGTCAGTTATTCATGAAACCAGACAGTGCATCGAATGACGACATCATCAGTGGAATTAAATCATATCTATTCAGTGGTTTTCAGAAGAGAGAGAGATGCAAGGCTTTAAAGATATCTTATTTTAATTTACTAAGTTAATTTAATTAATAAATTAATTCTATCAGAATTAATTTATTTATTAAATTAATTAGGTTAGTAGTTTAAATTATTTATTAACTTAATTCTATTTAAGAAGAATTAATTTAATCTATAATTTAATCTATCTAATTAAATTAAAAGGATTTTCTGAAATTGAACTAGTATGACCTAGTTTATCTAAAAGAAATACAAAACTCGGTATGACCTATTTTCTCAGGTCATACAAGTGTTTTTGTTTCTTTTATTTAAATCATTTCTGATTTATTAGAAGGTCATACTATGTACTTTTCTCAGGTCATACCGAACTTAATGAGGTCATACTAAGTGCTTTCTATAGGTCATACATTTCTCTTTTTTGGTCATACCGAATTTTAGAGATTGTGTTGGCAGGTCATACTAGCATTCAAGGTCATACCGAGCATGTGTGTGCAGGTCATACAAGGATTATTGTGTTGGTATTTAATAAACAACAGAATAGAAAAGGAAGCAGTTGACAAAAAGCATCAAGAACATACAGAAGCATTTACTGAAGAACAGCCAAAGCTTTAAATCTCATTTCTTCTCAAGCAATTAATTCTAGTTTGTATTGTTAAATCCAAACCACTAGAATTTGATTACTTGTATTGCTTTGACTATCTAGCGGATTTTTATCCCTAGAACGAATCTTAAATTATCAAATATTGTTAAATCATTTTATTACAAATATAGATAAATTCATGTTGAATTTATTCTAGATTTGTTTTAATTTATTTAAGATTCAATCTTGTACTAAGTATCATTTGTAACACCCTTCAAGTTTAATATAAGTTATATTTAACTTGAATCTTGTTTCATTTTTATTCCGCATCAATTTGTTCCTAAACAGTTAAATCATTTAAAGAACAAATTCGAGAAAACGGTATAGTTTGTATTCAACCCCCCTTCTACAAACTTATCAGGACCTAACAGTCAAAAACCCAAATCTACATTTCAAGACAAACAAGTAACAACCAGTTTCCAACATGGGCTGTTCCAAACGTCTTGAAGGACCAAACAAAAACAAAAGGTATAATATTGTCTCTACTGCACTTTACAAGTATGAAATACTCTCAAATATACATTCCGGGAGAAGCCTTGATATGTAACCTTTAAAATAACTACAATATTACAACGCCCACCAACACGGGCACCAATACTAGTATATATATATATATATATGTGTGTGCATGCTCGATATATAAACTTGACTGATTCCAATGATATGAAAAGTCAGCATTCAAATTTCTCTAAATTGAAAAATGTCAATCGAATTTGAATACGAATGTACGATGAAATTATGATATTCGAGACCATCGTCGCCTTCAGGTAAATTCTATTTAATATATATACGTGGTAATTACTTCATCAAATATGCGAGTCAGATTTCAACAAGATATATACTTGACCCGACTAAATTTAAAACGATCCATGTCTTGGTCTTTACTAGATCAGTTTACATTTGTTGTGCCAAGTGTAGACACTACAAAAGGATGGTCGTTGCACCGACTTTCCTTTGTATTCAGTTTATGCAACACATGCGTCTGCAACACACTAAATGGAAACATACGTGCTTAGACTACCATGTTATTCAACCAAGATTTTCGAACCTTAGAGGGTGTTTGGTCCCGGCTTAAATCTCGGACTTGATTTTTTATTTTTGATTTTAAATTAAAAATATTTGTTTGTGTAATAAGTCAGAAAATGATTTATAGTTAGAAAAACAGTTTAAATGTAATTTTTTGAACGACTTATTTTATTTTAATGATTTTATTTGATAAAATTTAATATTATCATTCAAATGTATTATTTATCCAATTTATTTTAATTGTTACAATTTTAATTACTCATAAGTTACTCATAATACAAAATTACCCAAATAGATATTAACTTAAAATTTTTACTTTTTTTTTTTGCTAAGTAAAATTTTCACTTTTTACTTATCAATTTAAATAACTTTAAGTCATAAACAATAATTTTAAGCTTAGCAAAACTGGCTCTTAATTCGGAGACCGGAAACCAAGAAAATGGATATACATGTACAAGATTTCCGCATTCACCTTCTTTTTTCTTTTTCTTTTTTATTTTAGAGAAGTTACCTAAATTATTTTTTTCCCAAAACAGTATTTGTGATTTTACTATATTCTAAAAATATTGTACAAATATAGTAGCAACCAAAAACAAACAAGTACTACTTTTTTTTACATTATTCCTAAAATATAATTAAAGTTATGTTGATTACAGTTGATGACAGGTAATTGCATTTGATTGTAAACTCGAATTATTGCACAAAGGAGTAAAAATTGTATTTTCGCAAAAAAATTAATAAAAACATATTTTACAAAAAAATATTAAAAAAATCAATTTTTTTTAAAACTCTATTGTACAAACAATCCTATTACATGTTATAAAGTCACTAGTTGAAAAAGCCGCGCTTCGCGGCGGCGTAATAATTTTTTTAAAATTTCTATCAAATAACTTACGAAAATTACTCGGTCCTCGCTAATAAGCCGTCCTCCCGTGAAACACATTTTCCTTTTTAATATCAAAATCTCAAATTTAATATATTGAATATATATTTGTCTTATATATTAATTTTTATGTTACCATACTCCTTTATAATGAGACACTCTTTCGTCTAAAAAACACATGTATAACTTTACATATTCTAGTTCAAATAGAACTTTTAGTTATGTATTACAAACGCTTATTCTACTTCCAATAGAACTTTTAATTGCAAGTACTTCTTTTATATCCGAACTTTTCTCCTCTATAAATCGAAACACTTATTCCACTTCAAAAAGAACTTTGCAAAAACTTCTTTTATATTTGAACTCTTCCCCTCTACAAATTCAAACACCTATTCTACTTCAAATAGAACTTTTAATTATATGTCTTCGCTATAAATTCAAATTCTTCTCCTCTGTAACTTCGAACACCTATTCTACTTCTAATATGCTAATGAATATTTTTTGATTTATTAGTATTTAAAATTGTAAATCTCTAAAAAAATTAGAAAAATAGATTGAGACGATCTTAGGGTGCCACCTCACCTCCCGCGTATCCTCCTTTATATATATATATTGATTGTATACACATGTTTATTAAACAAGCTAAAGAAGGAAGGACGTATTAGTATACATGTATTAAATAGGGAAATGTTATTTTCAGAGCTTTTTTTTATTTATTTTCAGAGCTATTTGTAGTATATAATAATATAATATGCGACATTTTATGAATACAGAATCCATATATAACATTTATTACTCTGAAAATTAAAAAACTACTCCGAAAATAGCATTTTCCATTAAATATTTAATACTAACACAATAACATATGACAAAGTTTAGAGAACCCCGATCGATAAGAATGAATTCACTTTGGGATTTTGTTGAAACTATAAAATTGGTTGGACAAAGTCAAATTAAACGCAAGAGAAATGATAAGGGAAACCATGCATCGAGTCAAAGGGAAAATAGGAACAACTTCCTTCTTTGACAAACAACATCACTCCCATAATCCCACAATTTTGACACAGAGATTCATTACGCATATTAACTCCATCTTATTCAAAAAATTTGGAGATACTTTCTCCATAGTTATTGCATTCGATCCCAAACTTTTTGGAGAATTTAGTTTTAATAAAGTATATTTTCAAAATATATTGTTAGATGATATTTTTCAAGTAAATTGAGATGGACAAATTATTATTTGCTCCTATTTTAAATAACTAATTTAACTGAAATTTAAAGGTCATGAACAGAAAATTGATAACGGTTTCGTCTTTAAAATTGTAAATTTATGTTATATTAGAGACCTCAACTAGATTTGAAAAATATTTTTAGGGCTGTAAACAAACAGAGTCGAGCCGAGTTTTGTCCGAATCGAGCCGAGCTTGAATTTTTTTTAAAATGAACCGAGTCGAGCCGAGCTTTCTAATCGAACGAAAAGTGATGTTCAAGATCGGCTCGTTAATAAACGAGTTGAACACGAGTTTGTTCACGAACATTTCGAGTCGAGCCGAACACAAACCGAACTCGAGTCGAGTCGAGTTGTTCACTTATAGTTCGTACTTTTATACTCAACCAAATCCAATTTTTAAAAATTACTTACTTGATTTACAGTCTCACGCCTAAAATCACATCTTAAGAATACACGATTATTTTTGAATTTCAATACTAAAAGTTAATTTCTTTTCTTCTAATAATCATATTAGGTTTATATTTGTATTTATGAGTAATCAAACATTACTCAATTCACCTAATAAAATAGTTAAAATAAAACAATTTTCTCACTAACTTAGAGCCTCTTTATCTTGGCTCTTAACTTGAAATTTGAGGAGGTTTACAACTTTTTTTCTCCAAGATACTCTTATTAATCTTAAATTCACTAAAATTCTCATCTTTCTCCTCAATTTTAAGAGGTACGAGCCACTTTTAAATAACATTATATAATAAATTAATAAGACAAACTCTCTTTCTCTATTCAATTTCTTTTGTAATTTTATGAATGCAACTTATAAATTTTAATAATGAAAAACTAATTTGGATTGGATATAAAGAGTTTAACTTTTGGTAGTACGTTGATGTTATACCTTTTAGATATAACAAATACAATTCTCTATTCAACCACAAAATAACTAAAATAGATCGCAATTAAGTTTTATTTAACATATTCAAATTGTTAAGGATATTATGAAATTCACACATTTATAATTAGTTAAACGAATCGAGCCGAGTTTAACGAGTTCGAGCCGAGCTCGAGCCGATCCCGAGCAAAACGAGCCGAGTTCGAGTCGAACAGGTGTAAAGCTCGGCTCGAGCTCATTTACTAACCGAACACATTTTCATGTTCAAGCTCGTGTTCATTTAGTAAACGAACCGAGCCGAGTCCATATAAAACGAGCCGAACTCGAGTTTTGTTCACGAACGGCTATATTCGCTTACAGCCCTAAATATTTTCAAACAACACATGATTTCATTTAATCTGTAATGGTCAGAAGAGAAATAGCAATAAATTGTAGCAAACATTCTTCTTCAAAATACTTGAACAACTCGATTCAAGAATATTTTTATATTGATGGACGGTCTACGATAAACTATTATTACAGCAAACCGTACCGATAACAATCGTTTGTTATAGACCATCTATCTTTTATATTATATACATGTAAAATTTCCGGCCAGGTTTTATAAACCAGCTACAATTTTTTTATCTACTAGGCATTGGCAACACGTTATCGATCCGACATTTCTAGAGGGCTTTAAGCAAGTAAACCAGTGATGACTCATATGCTCATAATTATTTAATTAGAAACAACAAATTTATTTCTTATTAAGTGTCGCTTTTCTACGTGACTTAATTCAATTTGGCCTATCTTAATTAAAGACATTTTATATCTTATATAGAAGCGCTGTAGTTGTTAGTAAATAGTAATGGTGGTTAGTCAATAAATTTATACGGTATGTTTTTTAAAAAATTGAAATCCCGTTTCCAAAATTCAAGTGTTCAGTTTCGCACCATATTGAAGTACAAAACGTGCCTATAAATAACTAGCACATGATCCTACAATATCATTATATTCCTCTCTCTCTCTCTCCTCTCTCTCTCTGTATCTCTCTCGATCTCTCTAGGTTACACTGTCTCAAGCACCAAATATACATATTGAAAATCAAGAATGGTTAATTTTAATTTCAAAAACCCCATGAGATATTTAAGCATTCTTTGGGTTGCGTTGATCATTTTAGCTAGTCACAATAATATAATAATAGGTGGGGATGCCATGAGGCCTTTGAGTGAATATAAGGTATGGCTAAGGGAGTTTCAAGGTCCGCTGCTACTAGAGTCACTGCAGAGAGGTCCAGTGCCCCCGTCTAGCAGTTCTCCATGCACTAACATCCCCGGTGGCAGCGGGAGATGTACCTTGGAAGTTAACTTTGCTGCCGGTGCAACCGTCCATCCTCCTCCTCTTCCACCACCACCTTTTCACAAAGAATCAGCTAACTGAACTAAAGATCAAGTTAAGCTTTTTAGCTTCATTCTTTAATTTGTGGTTTATTATGTATAAAGTTCAAGCTTGTTCTTTGAATTATTCATCACTTACATTAAATTTCTATATTATTTTGATCATGTATAATATTTTATTTTAGATTTTGTCTAGTTTCTAAATTGAAGAATTTAGACATGTTGAAATAATTTGAATTTTGTATTCCTTGTTCATCATGTATTTAAATGTACATTTCGTTGATTGTTATAATCTCATTTTATGTTTTGCTTGTACAATATTATATTGAAATTTACCTATATAATTAAAAAGAGTAAAACATTGCGAGTTTCACACAATTAATCTCAATCGAGGTATTCAATTACAGAATAAAGTTATATGGAGACCACTATTTAGTTGGAGATCATATATGTTTCGCAAATAAAATACATTCATAAAATGTTTTATAAAATAATATATTGAGTAATATTTGTAAACATAACATATATATGTGGTCTATAAAACATCAAATTTGATGATAATTTTAATTCTACAAAAATATTATGCACATATCTTATTTGCAGAACATTTATAATAGAGTGATATACATGACAATGTTTTGCAAGTATAACACGCATGATTTACAAAAATATTCAATTGCTGGTTATTTTATACTGCAAGATATCTAATTTGATAATAATTTTTGTTATGCAAAGTATGTTCTACACATTATTTAAGTTGCTGAACCTAAATGATATACAAATCTCCAACTAAATCATGTTATATATAGAACTTGACTCTTCAATTACATTCACATTTAGTCAAACAGAAAGCATAAAATGGGTCGTCGAATTTATCTTATTCGGGAAATTGTGCAGGAAGATACTTATAAAGAGATAGTATATGTGAGTTTTATAATTTTTGCTAATTGATTTTATCTAAAACTAAAGATCGAAAAAAATAATAACAATTTGTGGGCTAAAAATTATATAAAAAGAAAATCTAAGCAGCCACACTTGTGTTATAAAAGAGTCGAACTCATCTGAATCGACTGCTCGGCCATCAGCTTCGAAACACAACCCTAAAGGCATAGTTTGGGAATAAATATTAAAGTCATCACTCGTTTTATCCAAATACATCAATTGAGTCACTCATTGCAAAAATGATTCAATTTAGTCACAAATTTGAAAAATTGTATCAATTTAGTCATTTAAAAATTGAAATTTTGTATCAATCTAGTCATTCTCAGGTGATCTTCTTGATACAAATTTTACAATTAGTAATTAAATTGAGTCATTTTTGTAATGAGTGACTTATTTGATATATTTGAATAAAATTAGTGATGACTTTGATATTTTTCACATTTGCATAAACATACCAAAGCCACCTATGCTCATTATTTAATTAATTAAACACAACGTGTACCCGAAGAAACATTTCACATTAACAAGATATCTTATATTCTTAAACTTGAGTTAAGAATGTCAAATTTGACATGCTAATATGTAGTAATACCAAACAAATGCCCCCATCAAACCAGTTAACCACCTACCCTAGTCAACGGAACCTAATCATTTATTTATGCTAATTGCGCAACTAATTACATAGTTTCATTTTTTTTGTCAGAGTACAGTTAACATTTCAAGACGACTTCAGTTTCAGTAGTACTAAAGTACTATCATCAATACATTTTCTGGTGGACGGGTTTTCACATAAGCTTTGTTTAACACGAGTAATGCTAGGAAACCTAAACACACATTTCGTACGTAATTCGATACCTCTAACATTTTCTCAGCCTCTCGCCTCACAGTCGCCTGCCGCCGTAGGATGCCGAGTTCTCTCAAAATTTCGGAAACATACAATCCTAGTAGGCTAGTACACCCGACCATTCCCAGCCTTCCAAGTAGCCAGGTCTATCCCATTAGTCTTCGCTAACAAATTGTGCATTGTTAGCCTATTTTATTAATGGGTGTTCTTTCACGGTCATTACAGGATATCAATCACCTCCCGAGATGATTGGGACCAAATCCATTTATTAATTACACATCTTTTTTGCTAATTACCTTTTTTTCAAAAATCTTTCCACGTCACAAAGTTTAGCTACAGATTATTTTATTTTATAAACAAATAATACTTTTTTGCTTTGAGCACACAACCGGGGGGGCAAGGCAAATGGAATCTCAGCCACTTGCCATCTAAGAAAACACAAAATTTTACTTGTTACTGTTGAATCTAACATATTTTTCTTAACTGTTTTAACTCGAACTTTATTGTTCCGACAAACAACTTCTGCAAATTATTTAAAACAAGAAAGTGTAGGGTATTTCTGTGTGTCTATAATCCACCTTTCCTTCATAGTAAAGCTACAATGAAAAGGAGGAAAACGAAAATCATTCTTTACAATTTGGTTTCATGCGAAAAGGGTCACAGCCTCGTCTCGCTCCAAATCTAAAAAAGGAAAAAACAGAAAGAAAAAAAAAACAAAGCTTCTTCCTCGGATTACATTATTCATATTCATTACACCAGAGCCATAAGCTTGCTAATATGTCACAAGCTCCCCTACAGTTAAGTTTATCAACGTCCACTAGGAAGGCCGGAATGTAGTATAACCATTCACACCGCTAACCAAGTTTGAATACTCCGGAATGTGATACGAGAAACCATCATTCTCTGAACTTCTCATGCTTAGATAAGATAAATCAGAATTATCCATCTGCCATTGATTTGGTATGAACCCTTCAGTATGTCCATCCGGGTAAGGTTGTAAATTAGCTTGGTGAAATATATTGGAGTCAAACTGACCAGAAATAGAGCTGTAATTATGATGATATTCGTCATCATGGAAATTTTGAGTTCGCTCAAACATGTGGGAGCTTGTGGAAGGCCCCAAATCACCAGAAAGGCCAATATCACCAGGGAAAGTAAACTGCTGGTTCTGATGGTGAGGCCCGTTGCTAAAAGTCCGAAAGCCAGAACTTGTGGTTGCCATAATAATCTCATCATCCAGCAAGTCATTGATGATGTCCAAATGCGGAAAATCATCAGCCAATACACCAGGGTTCTGACGCCCTGACATACCAACAGGAAATCCGATAGGAGACTGACCTTGAGATCTGCTTTGCAAAGAATTGTCCATATCAAAGTTTTGAATGTCACTACGCAAGGAAAGGTCTCCGTTCATGCTTCTGCTGTTATCCCTTCGATGGTTCTCCATCCATCGAGGAGGCCCATTCTGTATTGTAGAACTGCAATTACTCCTGCTGCTGTCCATCCACGGAGGGCCATTCTGCAGCACATCATGACTTAGCATTCCAAACGAAAGGTTTGACTTGATTGACTTCGTGTCTAACCTTTCGGAGCTCTGGGGCAAATACATTGGTGTAGACATCACAGAATACGGTTGTGAGTGTGATGAATTTACTGCTGAATTTGGTGACTGTGTAAGAGAACTAGTAGTAGCATGGTTTCCCATCATAGCATTTCGATACGATTGAGGTACATGACTAGTAGTTGCAGGCGAGGGATCGGGGCCCAAACGGCCTGCTGCACTCACTGAACGGGACAGAGACTGTGCAGTTTGGACCATTGGAACAAAAGGTGCACAAATTTCGGGCCCTGAAATCACGGGTGCACTTAAAGGCCTTGATATGCCTGGATGCACTGTAGTAGGCTTCTCAATTTTAACTAGAACCTGCTGGGACACGGGCTTTTCAGTTGTAGCTGACATTTGCACGATATTTGACTTTTCAGATGAGTCAGGAACTAGCTGAGAAATTGGCTTCTGAGTAAGCCTTGGCATCGCTGTTTTAGCAACAACAGTTTCAGCTAGATTTTCTGAAATTGTCAACCTATCAGTATCTTCAGCACTCAGAGAAGATGACTTTCTAGCCAACACAGTGTCAATCGCTGCAGCAGTCTTTGACTGTAGTTTTGGCTTAACAGCAGATGACAGATTCTTCGCTGGACTCCTCGAAGATGACTGGATTCCTGTTGTCTTTACGTTGATAGGTTTTTCCACACTAACCTCCTCTGTCACAGTCGGTTTCCTTTGCACAGACGCAACTCCTTCCTGTCAGATACAAATGTCAACGGATCATACTTATAGATGGAACCAAAAGACAAGGGGAATTTGTATGAAATAATAATATGACTAGCAGCTGCAAATTGCTTGTTACTTAAGTACTACATAGTGATTACCCTAACCCTTCTTATATGTTCTTCATGCAGGAATTTTAGTAGTCTTAAACTAAAGGAACTGGTTATAAAGTATAAGGAAAAGTTTTTATAACATTCATAGATATTATATATGTGACATAAAATTTGAACCAAAAGGATTAGTACTGTGATGTTAGAGCAAGTCCAATGCTAGATGCAAAATAGTTATAGCCATTGCTATAATATGGCACCAAAAAGTGATTTTTGATGTTAAAAAAAAAAGATGTACTCCAATGCTAGTTGCATTTTGCAACCAAATATTTCTATATTTAACCAACTTTTTGTCCAACTCACCTAAATTCCATTTAAAGTAGAACAACTTGTATTACATTTATGGTTGATTGATGATGTGGCTAGATGCATATATGCATCCTTGGATGCAAATTTGGCACCAAGTATGCATTTATACATATTTGCATCCAACTATGCAACTCCTTTGGAGTTGATATTTTTTGCATTTGGTGCCAAATTATAGCAATGGCACCAAGTTTGGCATTTCATTGGACTTGCTCTTACAATGAAGATGCAAAGGGATATACAAAGAATGATCCTAACTGAATTACACTTATTCTAGTTCTGATACCATATTTTCCTTTATTTATATTTGTGTTCAAGACAGCAACGATTTGCATTTCAATTGTAAACAAACAATAGTTAATGACTAAAAAGTATGTATCCCACCTTTTTTGCCACCTGTTCAGTCAACTTCATACGGTTCTGTAATGAGTTTGAGATAGCCTTCTCTGGTTTAACTACCTTGCCTTTCCCTGATTTATAAATTACATGCCCCGCGTCAGAAGAAACATTAGATGGCTGGATATTAGTATCAACAGCACATCCAGTTACTTCTTCAATTGCTTTAACCCTCTGATATTTTCCTCTGAAATAATTAAAACACAAAATTTAGCAAAGTTCTAGGCTTCCAACCACATTCATCACAATAAAAAAGAGACATTTGTAACCTTGACGGTGATTTTAGGCTGTTCTGTTTTAGAAGCGAAGTTACTTTACAAGGCCCGTTTGCTATCACTGAAGGGAGCGAGTCAGTTGAGCATGTAGATGAACTATCATCCATTACTGATGGACTTTTTCTATCCCCATTTTGTATAAATGATATACCACAAATCCCACTGCCATTGGCTTCTGTTGTTAGATGCAGTTCTGATGTGTCAGTATCCCAATTGACCATGCTGGAATCTCTATCTTCAGAATCAGCCTGAAGTGGTTTAGGAGGACAATCCGTTGAATCTGAGACATCAGAAACATCTTCAAGTGGATGAGTTTCTCCAACAGGTTCTGCCTCTTGAGCTAAGAAGTCATTGCTTCCATGTTCGGGATCGTCTTCTACTGCGATATCAGGCTTTTCATACCTTCCCTTGTCCTTAACTTTGCGATTATTTCGCTTCTGTTTCGCCTGGTATAACAAAAGAAAAGGGTTAAAAGAATAACTAATTTAAGTAAAAATGGATGGGTACTGGTGCATCCCCCTTGCCATTTCAGCAAAAGGAGTATCACAGAAAGATATGAAAGTGGGAAATGATAGTCCAGATATTCCAAATAATCACCATGCCCTGACCATAAAATCTCCATGCCACTAAAAAATGTAGGAAGATATATTGATAGAGGTTAACATTCATCAAGCATCTTCAGATATCAGAAATCATAACCAAAATCAAGTTAAGGATAAAAGCAGCAGTCTGAATAACAGTATTACATAAATGTGTGGTCAGTTAAAGATAAAAGCAGCAGTGCTGAAAAAGAGGACTCTGCATTAAGATGTTTTGATAAATAAATTGTCAACATATAGAAATGGGAACAAGAATTTTATCCAAAGGGAGTGATGTGTGATCAGAGAAATCAATTATGCCTAAGATAGAGAATCAAGAACAGCCCAGCAGTGGAAAAGATTGATATTAACTACATCGAAAATATTATCACCCCCAACAAATGCCTGATGTAGCCAAGTAGTTATAGTACGTTGACTTTTCTTTCCTCTTTCTTCCTAGTTGCTTTGAATTAGCTTCTATACGCGTGCATGTATACACAAAAGATTGGCCATACAAAAAGGTAGACTGAAACAGGGAATCGCCAAAATGCGTGGAAGCAAGGGGTAGGAACCAATTCCTTGCAAAAGGAAGAAGCGCACATAGATGGAACAACTTTACTTCCATAAAATTCCATATTCCTCGTACTATATTCTACTATTTGTTCACAAATATCTTTTTATTGCTCTTCTCTTTTCCGTTATCTTTCTTCTCTTACTCTTATATACAAGTTCCGTATTAAGAAGTCTAACCAATAATTATGTCAATATACAAATGAACTGAAACAAAACTTGCTACAAGAACATAAAGTTGTTTCCCAATACAAGGTTCCTACAACTGGCTGAGTGGTTCTACAAATGCCCACATGTATGCAGCCTTATCTTCACTTATAGAGAGGCTGCTCACAGAATTGAACAAATGACCAAAAATTCAACAGGTGAGCAGTTGACCATGACATCTAGCACATCCGTAGCTAGAACAGACAGTTTATGCTGTAATATATTAATTATATATCCTAGATCTAGTTATAAACTAATATTAAAAATCCAGATTCATATTCATTCCAGATGGTGCGACCATAGAAGTACATGTCTAACCTGCTTTTTTTTGGATTTTTTGTCCTTGTCAGCTACACCGCGTCTCATTTTCTGTTCACTTTCAGCTAACCATGCTGCTTCTTCCTCACGGATAAGCTCCTCTTGTCTAATCAAAGCAACAGCCTCTTGATACGCAACTTCAATTTTACTGCTGCAACAATTGGGAAATAAAGGAGCTTGAAATAAGAAGACAATATATAGGTGTTTATAATCAAATATCCAAAAAAATGTGTGCTGGATGATTTAGTAGAATAATAACCAGCCACGCAATCTATCATGCGCTGGATGATGAATTTGGAAATGTTATGAAAACTAAGCAACAAAGAGCAACATGCTGGATAGTGTGGCTGTTTGAGTTTATGTGTGGTGTTACATAGCTAAGTGTAGAAATCAAAGTTGCAGCTCAATACCTAGTAATGATAACACTCGGGATCATCCAAAATCTAGCAGTTCAGTTTTAGATAGTAGCAAACAAAATAATAAGTAACAAAATATCAACATATCAGGACAACACTTCCAACTGTTCACTAGCTAACCTTTTTTCAAGTCATGTCAATTTAGACCAAGTCCTAACTCAAATATTATACAAATTACAATTTACCTGAAAATATGAGCTAGGACAAATATATCTATAGTTCTACGACCAAGTTCAGTCAGCCTCCTTTCATCACGCTCAATGGAATCTTTAGAGAAGTCGTCTCCTAAACTACCATCCTGCAAAAAAAACAAAGAGCAAGTGGCGCAAAATCAACGTATGTGCTTGAAAAGCAGTACTGAATGCTGATGTAAGACCTAGAGAACAAAAAATTGATCATGGGGGCTCGATACCTCACAAACTCCACATATATAGGTTACAAGCTTCGCATACAAAAATAAAATAACTATGAGCATATTTTGTTTGCTTGTCATCCATCAACTGCCAAAAGCTAACTATTAGACCTAATCAAAGAATAATAGCAGAATGTCCACCATATTTTGCTATCTGAAGCCAATCCACTTTGGTAATGCTTCATAAAGGGATCTTGACTTATGAGAGGTGAAAGAGTTGAGAATTCAAGCAGTGTATTTGACAAGTCCAAAGTGACCTATTCTGGGAGAGGAAGACAAGAGTGCCAAATGAACTTAATATTGATGCTAGTATGAAGATAGGATAACCAAACAATTAGGTGAATCACATAGGAAAAAAAATATACTGCTAACACTCGGTTGTGTAAAGTTTTTGTCATTTAACTCTATCTAATATATAGGTGAAGCCTCGCCTATCAGGAGGGGGTAAAATGGTAAATAATATGAGGCTTTCTCTAATTCGGACCGAATACCTAAAGGAGGTTTTTATCACTACATAAAACAAAAACTAGATATTGAAATAAAGGGCCGAGTATGGTACTGAGTGATTGAGCAACATTTGAGGGCTCTATTATGCTCCCTGGAAACAGGAAGATATGACTTGTTTTGAATTCAAAAATGATGATATCAAAAAATTTAGAGAAAAGAAAGACAACAGAAGTCAAGTATACATAGTTAAGTAGGCCGAATCTGCGAGCTAGATTAAGGGCAGGCAAAGAGAAGGGGGGTGATATAGCACAAATTAGTAGCTTTGAAATGATAGTTTAATGGTCGAACTGGCTTGCTCTGGGTTGGGGGAAGAGGGAGGGGGGCTTACAAAGAAGAGGAAGCAGTACAAATGTTGACCAACACTAACAAGAGGGTAATCCGTCTTAGCGAGAATGACAGGACAGACAGGTGCCAATAATTCGCTCGATTAAATCATTTCAGATTCAGAAGCTCTAGGTTGACCTAGGGGACCTTGTGGCACCTAGACCTACCAGGCATTATTTAAACCATCCTGTTATTTTATATTGTATTAATAATCATGATCCAAAATGCAAGTTTTGCTAATTTGTAATAAATATGTTTATGTGATTATTCTAATTTTATATGATAAGTTATCTAATACATATCTTCTAGGACACAACTATTTATTTGAAGAATTATCCGTATAATCACTAAATCAGGGAGTTGCAGTGTTGCACTGTATTAAAAAAGGAAAAAAGAAATTCAGTATTTAATTAAACCGAAAATATATAGCATACCTTAGTTCGGTTCTGAGGACCTTTCTCATTGTTTGGCGGCAATGGTTCCATGGCAGCCCTCTCGAGTAGTAGCAAGACATCATCCACCAAAACAAATGTGTCTTTCTCAATACGAACAATGGGTACTGGTTGTTCTTCATCAACCAAATATTTATCCTTGGCTTTCTTGGATGGACCTTGTAGGGCCTTCAGCCCACTGTGCAAGGAATCCATAACTAAGGTAGATGTGACTTCCTTTTCTATAAAAAAATGTTTCACAATAATTTTCAGAACCGATTCTGTTTTCTCCCTTGACATGCGGCGCCTAGCATTGAGATCAATTCCAAGCCAGAAAGCACGGAAGCTGAAAGACATCATATTAGCATGCAGGACATATAGCAGCAACAGGGACTTGCAATCACATACTCCAAAAAGAATATATCATAGAAAATAAAGCACCATAATAATAAAATGGTCCATTCAACCAAAGCAATATCCGGCTAACATTGGTTTAACATTAAAAACTGAAATTATATTTTGCTCACTTGTGATCTTAGTCCAGATGAAATTGTATCTTGTTAAAGATTTAACATTAGATGAGCAGATCAGATTGTATATGTGATTTCAACTTAAGACCAAGTAAACTAATCACAATTGGTTATAGATAAGGATGGACAATTTAATGTTTCACAGACCTTATTAGGCCACAAGAGGATGGGGCAATTTAACATCAGTGGCTACATCTATTCTGAGTGCTAAATGTAAAAATGGATAGGGCCAAATATACATAGCAGCACTGAATGATGAGATTAAATGATAGAGTATTAACCTGATGTAAGAATATACCATTGCTTGTAATTCATTTGTTTAACTTGGTGACGAAGATTATCACCAGCCTTATTCCCTGCCGTGGTGGAGGAGAGGGTGAGGAAGCTTAATACTTTCAAGGTACATATTACATAACATGTATAAAGATTCTAATCCAGTGATTTCCGCGCGTGCATGTACCTTGTAGTTGAAGACAACTAGATGGACTCTTTCAATATGACAAGCTCGACTCCTTTTTAGTTTACATGTTCATGTAAAAAACACTAGTCGGAGATGGAGCTAGGGGAGTGGCCACCAGAAAGTCCGGAAATTTTACAATATTATTTTAAAATATTCTAATTATTTTTATAAACGTTGCAAATAAAGAGTGAAAAAATGTAACAATTAAATACCTCCCCCCAATAAACTACAACTGTTTGGATAATTTTGATGGTTGTTTGAAGATTTTATAAATTTAAATATAGAAATTAGAACATATTTGTAGGCTTTCATAGTGTAGGAGAATTTTAAATTAATAAATTTATATATATTTTACACGTAACTAATACATTTGTGGTATATTATTTATAAAACAGGTATAACTACATGGAAACTTAGCTGCCTATCCTTAATGTGTCTTTACTGGATCATCTTCCTCCGTCGCTAGAAAAGTAAAGCCTGGTACTTCCGTTTTCATTTAAGCTTACTGGAGAACTTCTTTGTTTCTTCATTCCAATAATACGAGAAATGTAACAAATGATCTATGGGCAGGGTATGGACAGCTTCAACTATTATAATCAAGCTGGAATACTAGTGTAAAAATTTTGTCTATCTTACAAAAATAAAAATTATTAAAGGGTGTCAAACGGGCCACCATTGAAGATTATATACTTTAATTTACCCTGTTTTGAACTCTGGCTTTAGTGGTACCAAACAGGTATTAGGTTCACTTATCCTTTTTGAGACTTATAATTTATACAAGATCAATATGTAACTATATCAAGTAGCTTCTCTTTTCTCTTCCCTCTCAGGAATAAAGTAACTGTTTAAGGGTTGAGGGATTGCCTCTTGGCAAAGGCTACCCTACCCCTGACAAGGTCATGGGTTCGAATGCTTACCTCCTCCCATCCCACGGCAAAAAAAAAACTACTTAAAATTTAAAAGTTGATATATTGAAAAAAAATATAAAGTACTCAGAAAAATAACTGTCTTCTTCTGTAAACATAACCGATTTACAGTTAAATGGTTTCTAGGTCTCAGTTCCGCACTCATTGTGCCATTATTTTTCCATGATCCCCTTGACTTAATAAATAAAAAAATACAGTTATTATTCCACTCCAAAAGACAAAAGGCAACTTAGAATCCTCGGAAAAAATGTGTTCATACTACATGCATGGCTGACAAGCAAAAAATATCTTTATTTACCTTGACCATCTAGCTTTATCCTCTATCAATTTCCCAAGCTTGCCTCTTCTTTCTTCCACAAAACGTCGGCAAATTTGCTCTACATTTGTTAAATAGACACGAACAAGTTCTCTCCTATACTGACAATCGAGGCAGCGAAAGGGACGGTCTGCTCTTTCCCTACAAAAAAAGGTGGATTAAACCAAGATTATATATCACAATGATAGGCTTCAGTGAAAATTATAGATTATTAATTGATCAATCAACCAAATCAAAACGTCAGAACTCCATTTAACTTGATTTCTGATTTAAGTTTTGGCATATCTCTAAAACGGAGGGACAACAGAAGATACTCTGTAAATCATTAAAAAGGAAGACAAAAGAGAAGGTGGTCTTCACAGATTACAAAAGAACTTCATTTCTTTTTACTTCTTCTGAAATCTGGCATCTATTCATTCCCTTGTCCACCACATCTCCAAGAAGATTATTTATGAAAATATAAGGCAAAAGGTTCTTGGACGAGGAGATAGTTCCTGACCTGTTTTATTATGACTTTTTTTTGAGTTCGAGGGTGTTCCTCTCATAGTGCCCTCTGGTATACCCTAGTATTTGTTTTACTTTTGTTGGGTTTATACAATCATTACTTAACAAAAAAGAAAAAAAGGTTCAAAATATTAAGTCTTGTAACTAGGATATATAGCAAATACGTTTCTACAGGAACTATAACCCAACTAAGAAACTAACAAAAAAAAACAAAACCAGCAAAGCAAATCAACCGATTTCACCTATTTCTGCTTCTTCATATTCATAATAGTATAATACTGCCTTTTCTGAGGAAGTAATTCAGTTGACAGTAAATCTGATCTGCTCTTGTGTACAATTAAACTGAAAAGAGACTAGAAAGTACTACAGAGAAGGTATAAAACTAATTTTTTAAAGATAAAACACCTTTAGTTATTAAAAAAACCACACAAAACCTACTAATTTTAATGTCCATCATCTTTTAGCACATACTACAAATTACTACCCCAGCATTCCTTAATACAAGTCTGTGAAGTCCCAACAACACTCATTGCTTGCAAAAAAGTAATATAAGAGGAATACAATGCAAAAATAATTGGTATGCAACCTACCTCCATATAAAGGTAAGAGGAAGTAATTCATCCAGGTAATAAATAAAAAACCTAATAAGCCTGATTATTATAAACCCACGGGAAAGAGATCAATAGAAATTTAGCAATTTAAAACAAGTTTACATGTATAATACACTTGAACTACCAATCCCAATGAATTAGATATCAATATGTAATATGCTTTAACAAAGAAAGTGCAAAAATAACTAGTTATTTATTTCACATGTTTAACCACAGAGAATAACACTTTGCCTGACTAGTATACACTATACATAGAACATAAATTTCATATATCTGTCCCACACTAAAGTTGCAGCATTAATAAGGATAAATTCGAGTAGAGACTAATTACTTTTAGATAACAAGGTTCCTAACAGAACAGTAGATCCGAATGTAAGATCAAAATGGAAGAGACGTTCCAAGATAGAATATAAATGTGAGAAATATTTATGGTTCAAAAACATATTTTACTATTTCAGAAGGCAACTAGAAAACGGAATTTCATGATTCTAGTATATAACGGAATTCAAAATTCTGAAGCATGTGATTGATGCAATATTTGACAAAATATACAATGCAATGCAGCAAGCAAGCATATGAGTAAGAAGGGATGTAGGAAAGATGAGTACTCAGTATCAAACCTAATAACTTGGACTTGAGCTTTAATTATGAGAGTGTCAGCATCAATGAACCCATCCAAAACTTTTGACAACTCCATAAATTTTTTCCATCCCCAATCGTGCTCCTTTTTCCAAAACCGATGTAATGTATCTGCAAATAGAAGTACAGTGTCTAAGAGTGTGAACAACATGAAATAAATAAAAAAAATCTTTACCCTACAGAATATCTAAGCAAGCACTAACCAGAATACTTTGATTTCTTTGGATCTTTATTCACAACTGCAATTGTAAATTGTGCAAAATGACTCCATCCTGTTTTAAATGAATTAGAAACCATAAGATTAAATCAAAGACATAAAAACCATTATCAAGCAACAATGTAGACACTCCATCTAATCATATTACCTGGAAGAAGCTTGTCATGATTGGCAACACAAAGAAACAAAGAGAGATGATTACAGACATCACAGCCTTGAGGGTAAATCAAGATATACCTGCCAAAAAAAAGAAGGCTCAACTATTTCCTGAGATGGATCCATTAGAAAGTGAGTGCAATAATTATCTATTAATACTTGGAACAGGAAAATAGAGAAATGACTGTTTTTAATATCCTATTACGAAAAACAAGACCTACCATTTGTAGCCGCCAACCTCAAATGCATTACTACGAAGTTCCCTCTTGTTGATTTGAGAGAACTTGTCTATCTTCCATGTATACCTCCCATATAAGTCAGAAGGTTTTGGCCCTGCAGATGAATGACCACACCAGCAATATTAAAAAATTGAACTTACACAAAGAACTGCTATGCTTCTAGCCAGAGAAAAGGAATTTGGAAACTGCAATTGAATTTATAATTCTTGAACAGAAATTATAAAAGTTCTAGAATTTAAGGAATAAAGTCAATTTAGGCTATTGCAAATACCTAGTCATAATAAAAGGGATGTAATTTAGATAAATAGAACCACTTATGACATATGATGAATACAAAAAAAGAGCATGTTTGGAGGCAACAAGATATTCGATTTGATTCAAATAGTCAGGAAGAAAATTTATAGAGTTTTAAGAACTTAAAGAATAGTGATGCTGTTGTAACACTAATGCATATGAATTCAATAAGATAAAGCTGGACCTTAAAAATTCACAAGAAAACAGAATAATTGAATAATTTCTTGGGGCTATACTAGCAACAATATACTATTGAAAGTATCTCCTTTTATCATGGAACATATTCTTATATAATCCCCCCCTCCCCTACACCAAGGACAATCAATGACCTAGTCAATCAAAAAATGCAAGCCTCTTAATTTGAATAGTAACTAACATCAGCAATGTCATAACTGAAAAAACATTTAGCCCCCTGTCTTGATACAATACACGTAAAGACAAATATATCGATACAAAAACACTCCGTGAGTTAATCGTTGGATGTCAGAATTATGATAAATTTATATCCAAAATACAAATTTTTTTTAACAGATACTCATAACTGCACCAGAATTGGCAGCCTAATCTTTACACTTTAGTGAAAAAAATTTATAAATTACTTTAGTGAAAAACTTGCAACTCAATACACAAAGAAACTTGAGAACATACTTTCCTTTACTAACATTACATACCATACAAGAAAAATTAAGCACATACCACAATCATCATCATCATCAGTATCCCAGTAAGGAGGTGAAGTCGAAGGTGATCCATTTTCCACATGCTCAGAAGATCGCCATTCCGCCAATGCTTCACTTGACTGGCAACGCTGCTGTGCACTTGATATTCCCTCCAACGACCTTCCAACTCCAGACTCTTCACTTGCAGTCCCAGCCATTCCCACTAAAACCCCCTGCAATAAACACTCCTACAATCTCAGGTACTAAACAAACCATCAAAACAAACACGTAAACTCAATTCACAAAAACCATCATCTACAACCGTCCATTTCTTCAATCTAATACTCAACTCTAAAAATCCAACCTTTTCTCGAAAAACCTCATCAACTCATTAACCACACACATTTCACATTCACAAATAAAAACCCACATCAAAAAACACCAAACCAACATCTACAATCACAAATTCCAACACACACCAATCCCAAATTCACCAATCACACAAAATCAACAAAAATCAAGAACTCAATTACAACAAATACTAAAAATTAAACAAAACAAAACCCATATCAATCAAACAATAAAAAACAAACCCAATTCCAAGAAACCCACAAAAACCAATCCAAACAGTCCATCAACATAAAAATTAACAATTTAAGCTAAACCTAAAACCCCAAAAAAAAAAAATATATATATATATATATAAAAATGATAGAAACAGATCGAATAAAAGAGCTTACCTTAAGCAAAGAAAGGAGGTATGTGAATGGTGGGTTTTTGTTGATTAAGATTGGGGGAACAAAAAGAGAGAGATTTGGGTCGAAGAAGAAGTAGCAGAGCAGAGGCGGAAATGATATATATTATATGTATGTATGTATAATTTCTAATTTCTAATTTTTAATTTATTTATTTTGCTAACATTTTTTTAATTTATTTATTTTTCTAACATATTTTGCAAATTATTTAAGGTAATATATATGGATATGTCTTTGTGTGTGTGTGTATTTTGTGTGTAGGTGTCCAGGTTCTTCAATAGGTTAAGCGGAGAACAACTACCCAGAGATACAGTATCTATAATTCTAGAAAAAAATTTAAGTAAATAATGTTTTAGTCAAGGATCAAACCTAACATTCGTTAAATAAGTCATTTTTATAATCATTGAGATACAAGACTCTTTTTGATTTTAAGCTAAAAATTATATGACATAAACCTCACATCTTTCTTATCCTATTTTTATTATTATTTAAATTTTTGAGTGAAAATTAAGGTGATTTATAATATTTATTAAACTTTATTTTTTTAATACTTAAAATATCATACAGAATCATATATACTACCAGTCTTATAAACTATTAATATTAAGTTTTAAAAACAATATTATGTGCGGTGTTTTTTATCTTTCTTTTAACTAGACAAATATGTTGTATATGTATCGATAACTATAATATATTCTATTTTCTTGCATCAGAGTCGAACTTTTCTTGTATTACGCAATATATTTGAATTATTCAAATATTTAATATATAAAATGTATTATTAAACGTTGATATAACATAAATAACATATTACAAGTAGTTTATTTACATATTTATGACTTATTTATTTTTAAATTAATGAAATTAGTGTTAAAACATGTGTAAAAATTAGACAATAATTTAGGTATGAGCGATCGGTCACTTCGGGGTCGGGGAGACTCCGAACATCAACTCATTCGTCGAACCCGCCTCAATGCTCGAACGAGGATTACTTTACTTATCACACAATAATCATTGTTAAATAGCACATATTGATAACATGTATACATGATATTTATAATTATTTGTTCTTATCTATACTACAAGTATAGAGTCAGCGTGATGCATACAACATTCATATTCTTCTTATTTTACATTTATATTTACTTTGTTTAAAGTTTATTTTAAATTTGAATAGTTTTATGTGATTGTTGAACTTAATGTTGAATTGACGTGTGTATTTCTATTTGAGTGTGATTAAATTGTGTTTTAAGAGTTTTCTGATTAACGATATTTTAAAAATATATTTAATTAAAATTGTTGTTTTTAATAAATTAAGATCAAATTGCAAAAGAAAAGGGACTAAAGTGCAAATATCGGAATATGAATGTCGTATTGACCGACCGACTACCAAACTATATTTTGAATAAAATTGTTGTTTTTAATAAATTAAATAAAGTAGTAAAAATAAAAGAACTAAAGTACAAATATCAAAATATGAGAACTGTATCGACCGACTATCAAACATAAATAAAACATATGAAAAACTATTTGTTTTGAGTTAAAATATTGTAAAAGATGAGATAATAAAAATAAATAGATAGTACAACAAAACAATTAAATGAATTATATATTCTAAAATTTTGATAATAATTTGTGTAAACAATAAACACATTAAAATATATAGTCTATAACAAATTTGAAAAATTAGATCAAATCACATTATACAGCCCGGGTTATTTAAAATTATAGTCCCCGATCAATCAAATTATCTATATAAATAAAAGTAAGTACATTGTAACAGACGAAAAAAATGTGCAACCATACCTAGAAAAAAAAAATTAACCGCAAAGAATAGAAATTTATGTTAATTGCTAGAAAAATGACCCGTGTTTTAATTAGTAAAGATATTTTCCTGGATGAAGTTGTATTTTGAAAAAAATAAAGGATGAATTCATTGTCAAAACAGGGACAGAACTCAGAAGGCACATGAGCAACTTTAACTTACGATGATATAAGCAAAAAATATTTATCTAGCCATAATTGATCAATTCTCAAGTTCAGAGTTAAAAAAAAAGTATGTTTGTTTGGAAGAATTGAAACACATCGAAATGGTACCAAACGTACTTAATAATAGAATGATTTGGCACAAGGTAGTTCCACTTGAGTCAATTAGCTACATTGTCATATGTTCTGAAAGTTAGATAGACATGGGAAGAGAAATAAAGGTAAAAAATGCTTAAAATTAAGAGGTCAGAAGAAAAGACATAAAAGAGTTACAAAGAAAGTTTTAAGAACTGAAAACGCAAGGCCTAAGTAGAGTATTAGAAGATTTAGGAAGGCTTTTGAGTAAAATCAGTACTAAAACCTACAATCTCATATTGCAACATCTTGAATGCTATTTAGTTTCTACCTTGAATATTGTCGGAGATGAACTAAATGAATGCATCATTTTTGAAGAACTGGAAAAAAATTAAGATTATAATTTTAAAAATGTCGTCTTAATTAGAAAACAGTCATAGAACACTCTAATTCTATTCTATGATCCACGACAAAAAATAAAAATATACATGATTTATCAAAACTACTCGTATTAGTTTTCAAATTATAAACTTCAACATATTTAAGCAAGTACAACATAGTCATAACATTAACAATAAAAACTCTATGAACATTAAAAATATACAATCATATATGTCAAATGACATTGATAATGTGTAGTTTAGTTTAAAATCACAATCTAATCTAGCGGCCCGTGCCTTGCACGGGTTTTTATGCTAGTTAAACTAGTTTACTAAATCGCGATTCGTAGCATCTTTATAATTTCACTAATTTTTTAAAATAAACATTCTACGAAATATGTTTTTAAATAAAATAAATAATAATATTTCTAACATAAAGTTTTTTTTGATTTTCCGTGTCGTCTTGATCATTCACGAAAATTCTGAATAAATATAAAAAATGCAATTGTTTAATATTTTTAATATTTTAATATTTTAATATTATATTGAATATTATTATATTGATTATCTTTTATATTTTTTCCAAAATTTAAATCTCAACTTAAATTTTAAATACATGACATCAAAATTTTATTCTAACATATAATACGATGCTCTTAATGAACCGCTCTCTCTTTAAAGTTGTTTCATCCCAATGAGTCGTTCACTCGTTGTTAAGAAATTTAACAGATAACACATTAAAATTACTCTACTGAATAAATTACATGATTTTTAAATTTGTTTTGTATTCTTGACATATAATACAATAGTTACAAAAGCTTACCTTTATTGTCTTGAAGATAAAAAATTTAAATTCTTTTGAGAAATTTTGGACCAGAAACTATATTTAATAATGATTAGATGTACCATATTGAAAAATTAGAGAAAATTTGGAAAAAAAACATACAAAGAAAATAAATATCAAAACTTTTATCAAAATAATATAAAAACTAAATTAGATTGCGTGAAATCTCCATCTTATGATCTGTAGGGTCTGAGTAGACTTGTGTAAATTAGAATTGATATGTGCAAAATGTCATAATACATGCATCCACTCTTTTTTTCTTTGATAATACAACTAATGTCATCAAATTCCTATTATGTTTAGTATAACAGAACTTTGACCTCGGTTCATGCATCTTTATAAAAACAAAAATAATCAAAACAAAAAGTAGGCAAGGAAAATTTCGGATATGAAAATATAAATATTCTTAAAATAAACACAAATATGAGCTCGATGAAATAGAGAGTAAAAACTTTGGACTCTATAAATTTGTTTATATAATCCTCTAAATTCATAAAAGAAAGTTGACATCTTCTTGATTTTTATAATTTATTTATATAGATTATAAAATTTCATAAATTTTATAATCAGAGGGTTATAGATATAGTTAATTACTTGTAGAATTTGATTAGATTTGTATTTTTTGAAGAACTTATCTTGTATAAATTTCCCTTTTTATGAATTATGAGCTAAAAAAGAAAATTTTAATTTTTATTATTTCAAATTTTTATGAATTATGAGTTAAAAAAGAAATTTAAATTTTTTATTATTTCAAATAGAGGTGCTCTAGAAAAATAGATAAATAGAATAAAGACGATTTGAGAGCGTCGGGAGATTTTCCTTTATATAAATATAAAAGTTAAAGATAATAAAATAATAATAAAAATAATGATATTGATTAGCAAATGTATTAACAAATAAAAAATTTAGGAAAATATTAAAAATATATATTTAATTTTCTCTATTACTAAAGATTTAAAGACAAGAATATTAAAATTGTATATTTAGTTTTCTACATTAGAAAAGATTTAAAAGACAATTGAGACGTTTTCTAATCAAAAATTTAGTAGAATATTTAAATTATATATTTACTTTCCTCCATTTGTAAATATTTTAAAGACAAATTGTATATTTACTTTCCTCCATTTGTAAATATTTTAAACACAATAATATTAAAACTGTATATTTAGTTTACTCCATTAGTAAAACTTTAAAAGGCAAATAAGACTTTGTCTACTCTTCGATATAATTAATTCAAAATTTTGAGAAAATTAGAAAAATAGATCGAAGCGATATGAGAGCCGTCACCTCACAACCCCAGATTGTCCTTTATATGAGTATATTGACTAGCATGAAAGCCCGTGCGATGCACAGGCCTGCACATATATCAAAATAATTTCTCGTATAAATCTATCTATATTTATATATATATTGAAATAATTTGCAATTGAAAATATGATAAATGATAAGATTCTGACTTTATCTTATAAATATATCATAATTTTGTACTATTTCATGTCATTTTCATTAACTAAATATTTTTTTAATTTAATCAAATTTCATAAAATTTTGATGAACATATACATGATACAAATCATATGATTATTTTTAATTTCTAAAAATGTTAATTTTGTTTTCAATAACTTTATCAAATTGAAAAGTTGAGGATGATATAACTAAGCATATTAGCATAATTGATCGTGTATAACATGGGGTGTATGTACATTCAGGTGATTCTAAATACAATTGATTTTGACTCAATCTGAAATCATACATACGCAAAAAAAAAATACAATTTTTGGTAGAGAGAACGTTGAGTTTTGGGTTGGGGTCCAGTTCAGTAAACATTTATTCCAAAAATCAAGTAAGTTTTTGTTTGATCAAAAATATCTGAACCCGGCCCAATTTTTTATATAGCATACGGTACCTAAAATCTATAAATTTACATTATATAATTGTATACACCTCTAATATATCTTCATATATACCTTTGACATCTACGGGTCAAATATATCTGATTATCATTCACATATCATCTCATAAAATTTTAATTATATATCTTTAAAATAACATAAATACAAACAATTTTATATAATTAAAAAAATATTTTTTATTTATTTTTCGGTCAAAACTGACTGGGTACATTACATGTCAGATTCAGGTTAAATTTTTAAACATGTCTCGGATTCGAATTAAGCCAAATCAATATTAGGTTTAACAAATATGACACGAATCCGACCCATTATCCTAAATTGCTACCCATATCCTTATCGTTGTCTAACTCCTACATTTTTTTCAAACACACACACACGGACATATTGTACACTACTATATTGAGCGGTCTATTTTTAGTCTACGGATATCTAAGACTCTATTAAACAATTGAACAATCTTGTTATGAAAAACTCATATTTCCAACATCATTGAACAATTGTTCTCAAAAGTTAAAAATAAGAAAATAAAATATGAGAAATGGAGAAGATGTGGCTTATCTAATAAGTTTTTCAACGCAAACACAAAAATCAATGTAGCACAACGGTAATGAAATGAAATTCCTTATATAAGGTCAAAGGTTCGATTCTCGGTAAGAACACATATTAATATAATTTTAGCATAATTATTATAAACATGGCACTTTTGTAAATCTTTAAAATGGAGGGACAATATTGTAATTTCACAACCAATTATTTGGCTCATTTTTCCCTTAGACGCCTCATTTTGCTCGTGCGAGGCACGGGCCATTTTCTAAGACATATGTATATGCAGGTAACAATGGTAATTCTCAGCATGTACAAAGTAAATATCGACTATATTTTCTTCTTCACTGGAATGAGCATCACGCTCATTGAGAAAAGTTGGGATGAAGCAATGCGTGGCATGGTTTCATTCATGTGAACAATTGATATTTACTATTTAGTAGTGATCAGAATACAAACTCGCATACTTTTTTTTGAATATTCATTAGAGACAAAATACACCTCCGCCACTACCGTCAAAAGTTTCTACAAATGAACACCAATATAATGTTCGGCTTCCCTGATGAACAATGTCAAGATCGTTGTGTCAGGATCATCCTCAATCTGGACAACCACCCTATAATTGAAACAAATAATTAGTTGTTAATCTGATCCCAACATTTAAATGAAGAGAGGGCACTTATTTATGCCAAAGCAAATTAAAGACAATTGTAAATTGATATTATTTTCAGCATGACTATTGACTACAGAATAATTTTTTTCCCTCCAACAGACAAACTGTTTAAGCACTTCTAGGGCATCAGATGTAGCACCACCTATTTACATTCAAGAAGTGAATAATATTTTCCATGTAGAAACAGCGAAGCACCTGCAAAGGAGACGGTGGAAATTTACTTGAATGTATAGTTTGGGTCATTTAGGTGACTTATAAAATAATAGTTCCTTTGCACTTGTAAAAGAATGAGTGATGATGTTTGCCAACATCTTTGCCTGCTGGAATCTTTACCTCTAGCATAGACTGAATAGATAGTTAATATGTATAGTTACATCCTTGTACGAGGTGGCAATGTTGCAATTGTTTGCAAACTACGTCCTTGTACGAGGTGGCAATGTTGCAACTGTTTTTCCAGTTGAGGCACACACAATATGGGAGCGGTTAGTAGCCAGAAGTTTGAATAAAAGCACTATATAGGGATTTATCCTATGCACTATGACCTATTCTTTTACCTTACAGAATTAGGGGTTATTTTTTTGAATACAATAAGCACTTACAGTCGTAGAACATATATAAATGGACGAATATTTAAACTTCTTCTAAGCAGTACTTCGACTTGGAGTGTTAAAGAATGGACGAGGTCATTTTTTGGATGGACTTCTTAGACATATATAAATGCCCAATGGTCCATTATCCATTCATCCATTGGGGTCTTGTTTCATGTCTATGTCTTATTTTGATTACAATAATTTGGTATTGATGCATTTAAATGAATAATGACAATAGTCATCAAGGTTGAGGTGGTATAGACATACATAAGGGAAAAATAAAATGCACAAGCCTTATGACACCTCTTCAGAATATTAGCTTGCAAGTAACAAAAATAAACAAATTTGTCCCAAGGCTACACAACACCAAATTCTGGAAAAGATTGAGCAAAATTAACTATCACCATATTTGAAGGGCAAAAAAGTAGTAAAAAAAACATAAACAAAATAGAGTTACAAGAATGTAAGATTGCAAGTAAATAATAGTGTACCTTCATGATAAGAGAGTCACAATCAGAACACTTGGGAGTTTTCATGGCTTTGGGGCAAAAACAAAATCGGCCGCCCAATCGGAGTTGACACACACGTGCATATCTTCCTCCACCATTCTTTCTTTCTGCACACTTAAAAACATATACAAATCACTTAAATACATATATAAAAAAGAATCATGTATGTAAATACAAATAGGACGGAATGGGGCGAGATTAGAAAATAATAGTACCGGATGGGGATGACAATGAGTTATTGAGGCTTGGCAATACAATTATCATGAACTCAGTATTGGCAAGGTCTCCATTAATATTATCAACATGTGATGCATCTTTGGATCCATACTTGAAAGGATTGAACTTTTCAAGGGTCTTTGACATCGACAAAGAGAACTTCGTTTGGCTCTTCAGACCTTTGGTTGCAACAGTAGTGGTCCTTTGAGGATTACTGCTACCGCCTCTTTAAATTTCTGTAATGTACAACTTCATTTTCAGTAACTGTTTCTTAATGCCGCATTATCTTTAGCCAATGACACATCAGTGTGCAACTGATTTATTGTGGAAATCGATCAAGGCCTTTCGATCATCGACAACACTGGTAATCCTCAACTCATCTTAGTATAGTCTGTAAAGCCTGATCTGTGCAGGCAAAACTTTTGTTTTGTGATGCATGGACCCTAAATCCCAATAAATATATTGTTAACATATATGAATGTAACATGTTATCCATATCAAATCCTCCCAGAATTTTCATGTTCCAGCATAAGCTAACATGGCATCAGAGGTTTTGATTTAGCAAGCAGATTAGGCTAGAAAATGGACACCCTAAATATTTTAAGGTATATTTCAGTATTTTTTGTGAATAGAATTTCAAGCGACCATAGCAAAAAATATATAATATTAATTTGACAAAAAGGAAAAGAAACCGAGTACAATATATGAGGCACAAACCCCGGCTTCTATACATACATACATTTGTGGCGTTATCCCTTTCAAAACAATTTAGCCCTTTAAATAAAATTTAATTTACTACATTAGACCATATGGTGTCTATATGTTTTCAAGATACAACACGACATTTTCTATAAATACTACAAGCTTTGTTTATGGCCTCTTTCCTTTAACATAATCAGTGGCTTTATTGAAGATATGAAATACATAACATACCAGGATAACTTCTAGAGTAGATTGAGTTCACGTTAGTATTCATAATTGTCAAAAACTAAAATCCGATAGTCGTTCTCATGTTCAATGACAATGATTTTCAAAGAATTCTATAGGATTGATAATGTACAGGGGAAACAAAAAAGTGTAGACTAAATTTTTTGAAAAATTAATCTTGCACGTGGCAGGTATGCTTTACTGCCATTTTACTTGTGTCTTGTCTATAAAAAGTTGGTGCTTCCACTTTCTATTGAGCATTTATTAAAGCCATTTTCTTTCATTGGCAACCAAAGGCAAATTGGAGATTTAGTGAATGGGACAGAAAAGTAAATGGTTACGCTTATGTATCCTCTGCACAAACTTCTAAATTAACACGTGTTCTCCAATTTCTAGACATAATCTCAATTTAGAATATATTTAGATTACTGAATCTATAGATGATCGTGTCACATTTTAATACTTAGTTTGACAGATAAATATAGATCACAAAGCAACCTCTTCAACAATCCTCATAGAGATTGGAGTATGGAATTGCTGAAGTACTATGGTGAATGAGGAATGTAAAGCTTGTGAGCCTGTCCAAGCACATTGTTGGTTAACACTTGACCTGATCGACTTAAGTCACATTCTCATGTTTTAGATTATATATAAAGATTATTAAAAAAAGAAAAAAAACATACTACACGTCTTTGGAATTTATTAATTTGTATTTTCAAATAAATTGAGCAAAGACAAAACATAGATGTATTATGGCAACTTAGTGGCCGTCTCAATACTCATTATGGTAGTGCAAGGTTTTGCGGTGGTACTTTCTATGTAGTTTGCCTCTGAATGACAGATTTGCATGCATTTAGAACCAACACAAATACTGGCTCAGTGCTTTACAACTTATCAGAACTTACCCTGGATATGAACAGTGAACACGTAACATAATACGATATAGAAAAACACATTTGGGCTCTTTGTTCTTTCGGCAATTGCATTAAACTACTATGTAAAGCATAATGTAACATAAGATGTAAAAGAGATAACTACAACTCAACAAAGGACAAGACAAACAATAATATTAACAGAAGCACAGGAATCCAGAATCAAAGAAGAAAAGGTAAACTAAAAAAAATCAAAATATGGTATGTATTCTTGAAGTCCGTAAACAGGTCACGAAAAGAAGTTCATGAAAATGTTCAAGCCTCAGTGACAACAAAAGAAACAAGACTTTCAAGACTACAGAAGTATGTGAATGATTTAGGGTTAGTACCACAGGATTCTAGTGATTAACTTGAAGCAACCATATCGACAAAGGACTTATCAACAACATTGAATTGAAGACATAGAAGAATTGATCAAGTGTTATTCATCTGTGAACCAGACCAGTTGCACTAGTTGACAGCACTTAAAAAGATCAAGTTGTTTTATCGTCTCAGAAGAAATTGACACAGTCTAAAACTTACACACCCTGAAACTCAAAAGGTATTGTTTAAAAGAACAAGGACAATAAATGGTTCGATGGTTTTTCATTTATGAAAACCATCGAATGGAATATTAACTTTATTCATTCGATAGTTTTCAATTTAGAGAAGCAGGTGAAAAGGTGGTTTGTTTGTCAGGTTGATGAAAATTGGACGGCCAAGATTATTTGTTTAATTGTGGTTCGATAGTTTTCAATTCAGACTACAATTAATACAGGAGAGAAGAAGTGTCTTCTTCAGTTAATCAAGGTAGAACACAGAGACATTATGAAGAGAGAGATTGAGCCAGAGAAAATTATCAGAGAAATTAATAGTGCTCAGAATTTTATCATTGTATTGAATTTGTGTAACCTTGAACTCATTGAAGCTAATCTACGGATTAGAAATTGTAGCACCCCTCGAGGTTTATATTTATAAAACGATATATTCCCCAACTCTTGGTTTGATTTGGTGTAGTTGATTTCGTTATAGAACTGAATGATTAATCCGCGAAGGAAATTAAATAATTTTAGAGTATCGTATTCAACCCCCCCCCCCCCCCTTCTACGATACTTTGGACCTAACAATTGGTATCAGAGCCACTTGATTGACATACAAATCAGATCCAGTGAATGAGACCAAAATCAAATGTTGCTTGAAAATTCGAAGCATATTTTTTAACTTTCAAAATTTTTCATTTAATTGGAATTTCTTGAATTTTAAACAATTTAAAATTTTCAGAAACCATGAGTGATCCAAAGACAACTGCTGGTATTAAAGTTCCCCCGTTTACAAGAGATGATTTCGGTTTGTGGAAGATGAAGATGCTGTTATTTATCAAGGCATCTAATCCGTTGTATATTGGTGTATTAGAGAACGGACCGTTTGTACCAATGAAAGCAGTTAGTGAATCTACAGCCCCTGATGGTACCAGGATTCCTCAAGGCACCCAACCTAAGGATATCACTGAATACACAGATTCTGACAAAGAACTGATTCGATTGGATATAGGTTTGATGTTGATATTGGCAGACTCCACAGACAAGGAAATGAGCTATCAGTTAATGAACTGTACAAGCGGGAAACATATGTGGGATACCATAAACTTGATAATGGAAGGAACTGAAGACGTGTAGGAAAACATATTGGACATCCTGACTTCTCAGTACGAAGCTTTTAGGTCTCTTCCAGGAGAAAGTATAACTCAGGTCTTTGAGAAATATACTAAGCTTCTTAATGAATTAGCAATGAAAGGTAAGACCTATTGTTACGACCAAACTCAACACGCAAGTGCACGTGGTCACAAGTAATATAGATAGCAAATAAGGTTCGTTCCTACAGGGACTCGTTGTTTGTCTAGTTAATTCACTCACCAATGTATGATTATTATCCGATGCTAAAATAAATAACAAAGTGGATTTTTGTTATCACTATAATTAATCTAAGAATTATAACTAATTATCAACTACTTGAACTGAGATTTATGTCGAATTACTTATGCAAATAAAACATGGGATTTCAACTTCATTAAACAATCCATCTATAGTCTTCAATTCTCTAGCCCTTTCATGTGATTTATTAATACCTGATCGAACACACAAAACTGATATAAGCCAACTTTCGTTGCACAAATACCATCCTAAATAATATCCACAATAAAGATAGAAATCACTTAGTCTCCCAATTATGCTTAGTCCCTATATGTCTATAAAGATTGAAAACATAATGGTTGAAGTATAAGCATTCAATTGATCACATAGTCGTCATAAAACGGTTAGAGTTACGACACTAATTACGAATGATATTCTCACGCATAAACCTATGCTAGCATGGCAAGTTCTAAACTCTTAGATCCACTTTCGCTTCAATAAGAATTAACACACAATTACAGGAGTTAGCTACTCTCCTATAACGAATTAAAACAACCATGATAGGATATCACATCAATCACACTATAGGCATCGAGAAAATTCAACACATAAACTTCATGAATAAATCCGCTAAAACCCCATGACAACGAGTTAGTTCATAATCAAACTAATCGTCACCATGGGTTCTAATGTAAACATGATGAAAGAAAACGAATTATATTGAATAAATAACAAGGGTTCTAAGAATACACCCAACCAAGCATCCACAAGCTAGAAAGATTACAAGAAAATAATTGAAAACGATCTTCTTCCTTGCTTCTTCGTGCTTTGAAACTCCGTGTATAATAAGTGGTATGTGTCTCTCTCTTCATCTCTAGGTTTTTTTTCTTCTTTATAAAGGCCTCCAGGTGCAATAATTCGTATGGAATTGACTTTTTTAACTTTCACTCGAAAAATCAGCAATTAGGTCAAAACAGGAATTTTCCGCCAGAGTGCCCGGCGCTGCCGCGCCAAATTTGTATAGGAGCACGGCGCTGCCGCGCCAGGATCACTGCTCAGCTTTTTCTGGTTTTTCTGCAACGGCGCTGCCGCGCCACAGTATAGTGTAAACACGGCGCTGCCGCGCCATATTCTCTGTCCAGGAAATTGAATTTTTTCCATTTCTTCATTAAAACTCCGAATTGCATTCCGATTGCTCCGCTTTATTCCTAGTACACCTGTGATAAATATACCTGCACAATACCCTTTAAAAGAGATCAAAAATACCACAACTCGAGTACAAACATTCGTTTTAAGCCAAACGGAAACGTTTTAAGTGAATAAAATACCCACTTATCACACCCCCAAACTTAAACCGACGCTCGTCCTCGAGCATAAACAAACTACCACTTCCGTAGGTGATCACGGTTGCATTTGGCATATGCAACAAGCCCTTTAAACCCCTAGGCAGCCCTAGTGGACGAGTAAGGTCTTGTGAGGGCCTATAGCGAATGTACCCCCAAAATCCATCTAACAATGCAACTACAAATGCAACTAACTACATGAATGCAACTATATGAAAATGCAAGGACCCCCTTAGACTACCAAAACCATTCATTAGGCAAACATCTCAAATCATGCAACAACTTCCAAACAGAGCTCGACTAAATTCCCGTATACTAACAATACATGCATAGGAACGTGGTGTGCGATACTCATCAGATATACTCCTAACACTAGATCAAAAATCATACCGATTCTTAGTCAAGGCAATCACAAGTTTATAAAAAGAATGAACGGTAGACACATCATAACTTCGAGACACCTCCATACTCATTCAGGTTAACCAGGAATTCATGCTTTATTACCACGACACATACTACTATTCACAACACATATGCTTATTTAACCGTGCAATGAGTGAGACCCCAAAAGGCTTATACAATAATACCCATGTAGCGAGTGTTAGGTCAGTGGATCCCAGACTATAAAAGCCTTAGGTCACTAGGACTAAGTCCCCTCAGACTTAATTACTCGAGTATTAAAGAGCTCACTCGTGGTTAATTTTGCATTTAACTATTTACATGACTCCTTTTTTTTTTTTTTCTTTCTTTTTTTCTTCTTTTTTTTTTTTTTTTTTTTATAAACAATCTGGAATGAGAATTCTCACTTCCAACCCTAGACTACTCATATAAATATGAGCCGGCTACTAGCCATTTGACACCTAGCCATAAACACAAACAACTAGCATGAAAATCCTATTTCCCCCAAACTTATACTTTAGTGCTCTTACGTTATCAAGGGAATAAAGAACATTCTTAATATAACCAGGTAATTAAACCTCAAAACATCCAAATAAGCATGACCTCCAATCTAGCCCAAAAGCAAACAATGAGTTGTGTAATTGTTTTTGTTCCCATAACATGCATGTCAATTTCATAGAAACTATAAATCAACCCTCTATTCATGATTACCACACTCAAATCAACATCTACCTGCCAAACAGAAATAGCTCGTCCTAAGGGATCATGAAAATGCATGCCATGCTTATGCAACTATATGAACATAAATAACAAAATAACAGAATGTCCTATATGCTCTAAACTAACATGCAACAAAATGCTCTAAACTAACATGAAATTAACTAACATGCACAAATGCTCCTAATATGCAATACACCTAATATACAAATGCACCTTTCATCCCCACCCCCAAACTTAAAATTTTCAATGCCCACATTGAAGATAAGAATAAAAAGAGTGCAAAGCATACCTACTCGTCATCCGAACCACTCCCATTAGGAGTGTCCGGTGGCGGATAGACAGCACCAGCTCCAAAGGACGGAAAAGTCACGTCCACCCCACTTGCACGCAAAGCCGTGCTCAAAGCCTGTGCAAACTGACCAAAATCTGCCCTAAAACCTGCCTGCATATCGTGCACCGCATCGATACGCCTCGTTAATCTCCTATACTGCCGCTGACTAATAAGAGAACCTCCATCCTGAGGTTCCTCCTCCTGCTGCTGCTGATGCTGCTGCTGACCCTCTACTACATAACCAAGACCCCACCAATCCGGCTCACCTCCATCCCACACATTCAGCCTCATTATACTCTGATGATCCAGTGATGTCTGTGGCTGCTGCACAACCTCCTCTGCTGACCAAATAGCACCACTATCCCTAGCCAATCTAGCAATAACCGAACCATAAGGTATCGCCGCAGTGGTACTCCCTTGCATAAAACGGAGAATCCCCTGGTGGATCAAATTACCAACATCCACAAACTCTCGGCTGCAAATAGCAAACAACAAGATAGCCCTCTCAACTGTCACCTCATTAGAATGCCTAGTAGGGATGAGGTTAGCACAAATGAACAAGTGCCAAGTACGCGCATATTGATTCAGCGCCGTCGACATAAACGACGTTGGCTCAGTAGTGCCACGCCTCAAGGTCCACTCCATCCCTGGAACACACAACCGCTGAATAATATTCTGAAGGTCCACAGTTTCACGAGTCCTTCCTGACCAATCCTCTTGATTCCTCCTACGAGCCGGAAGACCAAGAACACGACGAATAGCACGCGGCCGATAATCCACACGAAACCCACGAACTTGGCTAATTCCATTCCTATCCACACTAGCGTTCGCATAAAACTCGCGAACCACCGTCATCGGAACCGGCTCCGGAGCCTCACAAAATAGCTCCCAACCTCTCTCCGCAATATTCTCCAACGTATACCCATCCGATGCCGTAGGCAAAAGACCCCTCTCACGGGCAATAGGACGCCCCAACAACTCATTATAAGCATCCCGAGCCTCATTAGAAACAAATTGAGGTCCACCATTACCTCCCCCAGAATCAGATGAAGAAGAAGAACGAGGGTGCCTTCCACCAGCCCCACTACCACTAGCACCCTCACTACCACCACCAATTACAACCCGTTGTCGCTTGGATGCCATTGAATCGAATGGAAGAAAGTGTTTAGAGTGTTTAAGAATTTGTGAGATTTGTAAGTAGTGTATGTATAGGTTGTATAGGTAGGGTTATGGGATGTGGGTTTATATAGAGGAGTTTAGGGTTAGTGGGTATGGGTAGTGGGTTAGGATAATGGGCCACTAATACAACAACAACTTTTCTTTTTTTTCTTTCTTTTTTTTTTCAAATTTTCTGTTTTTTTTTTCTCAGCAGACTACACGGCGCTGCCGCGCCATTTTTATGCTTTAGCACGGCGCTGCCGCGCCAGAACTTCTGCTGAATTTTTTTTTTTTTTTTTTTTTTTTTTTTTTAGAATGATACAATCACACAATCAAGTGGGTTGCCTCCCACGAAGCGCTCTTTTTAAGTCATGAGCTTGACATAGCTCCATCTCCTTACGTTGTGCAAATTAGAACCGCGGTCTCAACTTCGCGATTCAGCTTCTCTCCAAAATATGGCTTTAACCGCTGACCATTGACCTTGAATGACTGGTCCGGTGACTTGTCAAAAATCTCCACTGCTCCATGCTGAAAAACTGTTTTAACTGAGAATGGACCTGACCAACGTGACTTCAACTTTCCAGGAAATAACCGAAGTCGAGAGTTGAACAACAACACCAATTGCCCGGGCACAAATGTCTTAAGAACCAACCGACGATCATGCCACCTTTTGACTTTCTCTTTATATAGCTTATTGTTCTCATAAGCTTGCAATCGAAACTCGTCCATTTCATTCAACTGAACCATACGCTTTTCACCTGCTGTTGTAAGATCAAAATTCAGCTTCTTCAACGCCCAGTAAGCCTTGTGTTCTAACTCAGCTGGAAGATGACATGCTTTTCCATACACAAGCTGAAATGGTGACATTCCCAAAGGTGTTTTATAGGCCGTCCGATAAGCCCACACTGCTTCATCAAGCTTCAAAGCCCAATCCTTCCTAGAAGGACTTACCACCTTCTCAAGAATCCGTTTAATTTCACGATTAGACACTTCAGCTTGCCCATTGGTTTGAGGATGATAAGCTGTAGCAACTCGATGATTGATATTGTAGCGTGCCATAAGAGATGTAAACTTCCGATTGCAAAAGTGCGTACCTTCATCACTGATGATAACCCGTGGAGTTCCAAACCGAGTAAATATATTCTTGTGAAGGAAATTAAGCACCACCTTAGCATCATTCGTTGGAAGTGCCTTTACCTCCACCCACTTAGACACATAATCCACAGCTAACAGAATATACTGATTACCACATGACGAAATGAACGGTCCCATGAAGTCGATTCCCCACACGTCAAAGATCTCTACCTCCAACATGACATTAAGAGGCATCTCGTCCCTACGAGAAATATTACCAACTCGTTGACATCGATCACATCTCAACACAAACTGATGAGCATCCTTGAATAGAGTCGGCCAATAGAAACCTGCTTGAAGAATACGTGTGGCTGTCTTTTCACCCGCATAATGGCCTCCATAAACTGTAGCATGAAAATCACTAAGAATAGCCTCGGTCTCACTGTAAGGAACACAACGCCTAATAATCTGATCAACTCCTTGCTTGAACAAAAACGGCTCATCCCAAATATACTGCTTGACATCATGTAAGAATTTCTTCTTTTGAGCATAAGAGAGCTCAGGTGGTATGATATTACTTACTAGATAATTCACAATGTCGGCATACCATGGTTCAACATCTTTCACACTGAATAGTTGCTCATCCGGAAAAAACTCATTAATAACCGTATTATCTTTAGGTGACTTCCCATGATCTTCCAATCTAGAGAGATGGTCAGCTACCTGATTCTCCGTCCCCTTTCTGTCCTTGATTTCCACGTCAAATTCTTGCAACAGAAGAACCCAACGAATCAACCTTGGCTTAGCATCTTTCTTCGCCAGGAGATAGCGAATAGCAGCATGATCCGTATAAACTGTCACCTTAGTACCAAGCAGATAAGAGCGAAACTTTTCAAACCCGTAGACAATAGCAAGTAGTTCCTTCTCAGTGGTGGTGTAATTCATCTGAGCATCATTAAGAGTTTTGCTTGCATAATAAATAACATGAAACACCTTTTCTTTCCTTTGGCCTAGAACGGCCCCAAGCGCAAAATCACTAGCATCGCACATCAAAGCAAATGGTTGGCTCCAATCAGGAGCTGTAATCACTGGAGCAGAAATTAATTTCTTCTTCAAGATCTCGAATGCCTGTAAACAAGACTCATCAAACTTGAACGGAGCATCTTTTTCCAAGAGATTGCAAAGTGGCTTAGAAATTTTTGAGAAATCCTTTATGAAACGCCTGTAGAACCCCGCATGACCAAGAAAGCTGCGAATACCCTTGACTGAAACAGGGGCAGGAAGGTTCTCAATAGTCTCCACCTTTGCCTTGTCAACTTCCAAACCTTTACACGAAACCTTGTGTCCCAGAATGACACCTTCTTGTACCATGAAATGGCACTTTTCCCAATTTAGAACAAGATTTGTCTCCACACAACGCTTTAGAACCAAACTCAAGTTTCCCAAGCACTCATCAAAAGAATCCCCAAAGACTGAGAAATCGTCCATGAATACTTCCACATTAATTCCAATCATGTCAGAAAAAATGGCCATCATGCATCGCTGAAAAGTAGCTGGTGCTCCACACAACCCGAAAGAAACACGTCTGAATGCAAATGTACCAAATGGACAAGTGAATGTAGTCTTCTCTTGATCATCGGGCGCTATGCAAATCTGATTGTAACCAGAATACCCATCAAGCAAGCAATAGTACTGATGTCCAGCCAATCTGTCGAGCATCTGATCAATGAACGGAAGTGGAAAGTGATCTTTCCGAGTGGCCTTGTTCAACTTTCGATAATCCATGCAAATCCTCCAACCAGTAACTGTTCGAGTAGGAATGAGCTCGTTCTTTTCATTAGTCACCACTGTCATGCCTCCCTTCTTAGGCACACATTGCACCGGACTCACCCAAGCACTATCAGAGATCGGATAGATAATGCCTGCATCAAGCCATTTAAGAATTTCCTTCTTCACAACTTCCTTCATAACAGGATTCAGTCTCCTTTGATTATCAACTGTAGGTTTAGCTCCCTCTTCCAAAGGAATTTTGTGCATGCAGTAAGAAGGACTAATACCCTTTATGTCTGCTATAGTCCACCCAATGGCTGATTTGAAATCCCTTAAAATTCGCAATAGCTTTTCCTCTTCCATGCCTGAAAGCTTAGATGATATAATAACAGGTAAGGTAGAAGAATCACCAAGATAGGCATACCTTAGATGTTCAGGCAACGACTTAAGTTCCAATGTAGGTGCTTCCTCGATAGATGGCTTAAGTCTAACATGAGACTTTTTCAGCTCTGACAACCCCAAAGATTCAAACGGAATCTCGAACTTCTTCCATGGAGATGCATTAAGATATTGCAATTGTTCTTCATCCTCTTCGTTCTCAATCTCCAAGTCATTAGTAAGAACTCTTTCCAACACATCAGTTTTGATCAAGTGTTGAGTTGTGGAGTTAACCACCTTGTCCACCATATCAATGTTAAAACACACTTCCTCGTTAGTTGGAAGCTTCATTGCATTGAAAACATTAAAGGTGACATTTTGATCGTGCACCCTCATAGTGAGTTCTCCCTTTTGGACATCAATCAGAGTCCGACCTGTAGCCAAGAATGGTCGTCCCAAGATGATAGGGATCTTCTTGTCTTCCTCAAAGTCAAGAATCACAAAGTCGGCTGGAAAGATAAGCTTGTCGACCTTCACCAAAACATCCTCAACTATTCCTCGAGGATAAGTAACTGAACGGTCCGCAAGTTGCAGAGTCATAGTAGTTGGCTTTGGTTCTGGAAGACCAAGTTGCATGAAAACTGATAAGGGCATGAGATTAATACTTGCACCCAAATCACACAAGCATTTGCTGAATGAGAGATCTCCAATAGTACATGGAATAGTGAAGCTTCCAGGGTCCTTCAACTTAGGTGGCAACTTTTGTTGCAAGATGGCACTACATTCTTCCGTCAATGCAACTGTCTCTAGCTTCTCAAGTTTCAATTTCTTCGAAAGAATGCCCTTCATGAACTTCGCATAGCTCGGCATTTGCTCAAGAGCCTCTGCAAATGGTATGTTAATCTGAAGCTTCTTGAAGACATCCAAGAACTTAGCAAACTGCTTGTCAAACTTTTGCCTTTGAACTCGTTTTGGGAATGGAGGAGGTGGAAACACCTTTTCTTCTACTTCCTTCTGAGAATTATCAGTCCTAACAGTTTTAGGAGTCGAGGGAGTAGCATTAGGTACCAAATCAGGAACGGAATCGACCCCAGCGTCAAAATTATCATTTTTTTCCTCGGCTGAACTTTCTTCGTTCTGACCTTGTAGAATCTTCCCCGATCGTAAGGTTACTGCCTGGACCTGTTCCTTGTGATCTTTCTTGCCTGGATTCATCTCTGTGTCACTCGGAAGTGTTCCTGGTTGACGGTTCAACAATGCATTGGCTAGTTGGCCAATCTGATTCTCTAAAGTTTTCAATGACACCGCCTGACTCTTGTACATCATTCGCAGCTCTTCCAGTTCAGACTTCTCAGACTGATTCAAAGAATTCCCTTGAGATGGTTGAAATCCCGGTGGATTGAATTGTTGCCTTGGAGCATAAGGTGGTGGTTGATAGTTCTGATTATATGGCCTTGCATTGAACTGCTGATTTTGTGGTTGCTGAACACCACCCTGATTGTTGCTCCAACTGAAATTAGGATGATTCCGATTGTTGGGATGATAAGCATTAGGCACTGGCTGCTGAGCTCTTTGAAAATTACTAACAAACTGTGCTGATTCAGATGAGATAGCACACAGATTCGTGTCATGAGCCCCTGCACATAATTCACACACCATAGCAACCTGGCTAGTTCCATGATTAGAAAGGGAATCTACCTTCATTGTCAACGCCTTGAGTTGAGCAGCAATAGCCGTAGCTGCATCCAATTCAAGTACTCCAGCCACTTTAGCATGTGGCAAGCGTTGAGTAGGATTCTGAAACTCATTGGCTGCCATCATCTCGATAAGATTATAGGCATCCTCATAGCTTTTTGCCCATAGCGCACCTCCAGATGCTGCATCTAACATAGGCCTGGACTGAGCTCCCAACCCGTTATAGAAATTGCTGATTATCATCCAATCCGGCATTCCATGATGAGGACAACGTGCCAAAATCTCCTTGTACCTTTCCCAAGCTTCCCCCAAAGATTCCTGGGGTTGCTGAGCAAACTGAGAAATAGAATTCCTATAAGCTGCTGTCTTCGCCATGGAGAAATACTTCGTCAAGAACTTTTGAGCACAGTCTGCCCAAGTTCTAATAGATCCTGACGGCATAGAATGTAACCAACTCTTGGCTTTATCCCTAAGAGAGAAGGGAAATAGCCTTAATCTGATTGCGTCATCTGTAACTCCGTTGAATTTGAAGGTGTCACAGATCTCAAGGAAGTCCCTAATATGAGCATTGGGATCTTCAGCAGGACTACCCCCAAACTGAACCGTATTTTGAATCATCTGAATGATGTTTGGCTTAAGCTCAAAATTATTAGCCCCAATAGCTGGACGAACAATGCTGGTATGAATGTCCTCCACTTTTGGCTGAGAGAATTCACTCAAAGCCTTCGCTGGTTGTGCTTGATCTTCCATATCTTCTTTTGATTCACAATCGCTTTCTATACTGATGTTTTCAAAGTCAAGTTTCCTTCGTGCTAGTTCTTCTCTTCTTGCTAATTCTTCTCTACGTGCTCGAGCTCGTGTACGCATACACTCTCAATAAGTACCTGAAATTCACCAACTAGAAAATTTGGTGAGAAACGTCCTAGTCACCGAACTTTAATGACCACTGATGGTAAATACTGAAACTAAACAAATAAAACCGAAATCCCCGGCAGCGGCGCCAAAAACTTGTTACGACCAAACTCAACACGCAAGTGCACGTGGTCACAAGTAATATAGATAGCAAATAAGGTTCGTTCCTACAGGGACTCGTTGTTTGTCTAGTTAATTCACTCACCAATGTATGATTATTATCCGATGCTAAAACAAATAACAAAGTGGATTTTTGTTATCACTATAATTAATCTAAGAATTATAACTAATTATCAACTACTTGAACTGAGATTTATGTCGAATTACTTATGCAAATAAAACATGGGATTTCAACTTCATTAAACAATCCATCTATAGTCTTCAATTCTCTAGCCCTTTCATGTGATTTATTAATACCTGATCGAACACACAAAACTGATATAAGCCAACTTTCATTGCACAAATACCATCCTAAATAATATCCACAATAAAGATAGAAATCACTTAGTCTCCCAATTATGCTTAGTCCCTATATGTCTATAAAGATTGAAAACATAATGGTTGAAGTATAAGCATTCAATTGATCACATAGTCGTCATAAAACGGTTAGAGTTACGACACTAATTACGAATGATATTCTCACGCATAAACCTATGCTAGCATGGCAAGTTCTAAACTCTTAGATCCACTTTCGCTTCAATAAGAATTAACACACAATTACAGGAGTTAGCTACTCTCCTATAACGAATTAAAACAACCATGATAGGATATCACATCAATCACACTATAGGCATCGAGAAAATTCAACACATAAACTTCATGAATAAATCCGCTAAAACCCCATGACAACGAATTAGTTCATAATCAAACTAATCGTCACCATGGGTTCTAATGTAAACATGATGAAAGAAAACGAATTATATTGAATAAATAACAAGGGTTCTAAGAATACACCCAACCAAGCATCCACAAGCTAGAAAGATTACAAGAAAATAATTGAAAACGATCTTCTTCCTTGCTTCTTCGTGCTTTGAAACTCCGTGTATAATAAGTGGTATGTGTCTCTCTCTTCATCTCTAGGTTTTTTTTTTCTTCTTTATAAAGGCCTCCAGGTGCAATAATTCGTATGGAATTGACTTTTTTAACTTTCACTCGAAAAATCAGCAATTAGGTCAAAACAGGAATTTTCCGCCAGAGTGCCCGGCGCTGCCGCGCCAAATTTGTATAGGAGCACGGCGCTGCCGCGCCAGGATCACTGCTCAGCTTTTTCTGGTTTTTCTGCAACGGCGCTGCCGCGCCACAGTATAGTGTAAACACGGCGCTGCCGCGCCATATTCTCTGTCCAGGAAATTGAATTTTTTCCATTTCTTCATTAAAACTCCGAATTGCATTCCGATTGCTCCGCTTTATTCCTAGTACACCTGTGATAAATATACCTGCACAATACCCTTTAAAAGAGATCAAAAATACCACAACTCGAGTACAAACATTCGTTTTAAGCCAAACGGAAACGTTTTAAGTGAATAAAATACCCACTTATCACCTATCCACTGAGAGAAACAAACAGGAAGTTCATGATGACACTGCCCCATCATGTAGAATACAAGTCCTCATCCATAAGGGAAAGAATAGACTTCACAAAGATGTCATTAGAGATGATCTATGGAAAGTTGAAGACTTATGAGATGGAGCAAGAACAACGAGTGATAATCTACACGGACCATGGACAGTGGACAACAAGAACAATGCACTTGTGAGATCAGCAACACTTGTAGTGGATGAACCAACAACTTCTGATATTCAGGTTCAAACCCCTAGAGTTGTAAATGAGGTGATTATAGAAACTGAAATGGATTCTGTGAATCTGGGTGTTGATGAAAGTGATTACTACACCCTAGAAGAGCTTGAGCAGATGGAAGACAAAACCATGGCGTACTTAGCTGCAAAGTTTAGTCATATTTGTTTCAAGAGAAACCCTAATTATAAGTTCAAGGGCTCAACCAACAGATTCCAGAAGAGCAAGTATTCACCAGGGACTGGCTTTAAGGGAGGCTACAAGACTGGCATGATTGATAGAAGCAAATCAAGATGCTACAATTGCAATGAGTTAGGGCATTTCGCCACTGAATTCCAGAAGCCTCGTCAAGCAAGAGACAAGAAAGATGTCTATGAGAAGAAGGATTCTTATGATGAGTTGAAGAAGGAGAATGCCAAGCTGAAACAACAACTGGAGGCATTGTCTGGAAAGCAGAAAGGGAAAGCTTATATAGGAGAGGGAAAACACTGGGATGATACTGATTCGGATGAAGAGGAGGAGTATGTAAATGTTGCCCTAATTGCTGACTCTTCAGAGGAATCACCACAATTATCTCAGGTACCTATCTTAACAACAATTGACATGTCTAATTCTGAGTACAAGAAAACTGTGCAAGATCTTAGTGTAGAATTGTTTAATGTACACACAAGCATGCTAGCATCAGAAATGGAAAATGCTAAACTAGTTCTTAAGATTAAAAATCTAGAATCTAAAAATGAAGAACTAGAGCTTGTAGCTGTCACATTAGAAGATCTTAAGCAAAAGAATGTGTACTTAGAAAACAAGGTCAAGTGTAATGATGAGATAGAGACTATCCTCAGGAAGCAGATTTCAGAGTTAGATTTGAAACTGAATGCTTTTAAGAATTCCGCCCTAATTGCTAAGGAGATCATTGATACTCAGACCATAGGGAACAAAACTGCTATAGGATTTGACTACAACAAGAAAGCTGGTAAGAAGATAGTGGAATTCCCTGTGACACCTTCAGCTGTCAAAAGGAATACTCCACATGTTCTTAAGAATGTTGATTGTCCAGTTTTTGTTAAGCCATTTCCACCACTTTTCAATGAGGATGATCTTTTCATAAGACAAGAATTGCTTGAGGAGGATTTATTGAAGGAAAAAGAGGTAAAGACCAAGTTGCCTAGGAAATCAGTAAAAACTGAACTACCTAAAACTGAAGTAGGTGACTTAGTTATCAAGGCTAAAAAGAATAGGAATGGGAAAAAGAATGTCGTTAATCAGAATATTGTTTCTTCTTCTCCCATTGCATCTAGGAAGTTGTGCACTATTTGTAATTCTGCTGGACACCTTACATATGCATGTAAAAAGGTTAAAGTAGAAACTGCTAATACTTCTGAAATGCATAACATGTCTGACATGCCTGATGTTCATGAACCCTGTGGTAAGAAAGAGTGTTTGCTATGTAAATACAACATCATGTATGCTTATTTTAAGTTGATGAATGATAGTAGCAAAAGCACTGTTAATGTTAAAACCACAGAAAGCATGAATGTTAAACAAGTTAAGACTAACTTGAATGTTACTCCTGTTAAAGTATCTAAACCTTCAGGACCCAAACAAGTTTGGGTACCAAAGTCCGCTTAATCAATCTGTGATTGCAGGGTAAAGTTAAAAGCTCAAAGGTCATGTGGATTCTGGATAGTGGCTATTCTAGACACATGACAGGTGAAGAGTCCCTGCTTACAGAGGTGGTTAAGAAGACCGGCCCGATTGTAACCTTTGGAGATGACAACAAAGGATTCACTACGGGATATGGTAAATTGAAAATTGGGAATGTCATCATTGAAAACATTTCTCTTGTTGAAGGATTGAAGCATAATCTTCTAAGTATCAGTCAGTTCTGTGATAAAGGCTACAATGTAGATTTCAGAAAGGACAAGTGCTTGATCACCAACAGGAAGGATGAGAAGCTTGCTCTACTGGGAGTAAGAAAAGGAAATTTGTTTATAGCTGACTTAATTTCTACCAGTGAAGGAGAAGTTACATGTTTCTACAGTAAGGCATCTTCAGAACAAAGTTGGCTATGGCATAAAAAGCTCTCACATTTGAACTTCAAAACTATGAACTCTTTGGTAAAGAGAGAGTTAGTGAGAGGGTTGCCCCTGATGGAATTCAATCAGGAGGGACTATGTGAAGCATGTGAAAAGGGGAAGTCGAATAAAGCATCACATAGAAGCAAAGAAATGACAAGCATTGTTGAACCATTACAACTGATTCATATGGATTTATTTGGTCCAGTCAATGTTATGTCACTTTCAAGAAAAAGATATGCATTGGTGATGGTGGATGACTACTCCAAGTACACGTGAGTGTTGTTCTTACAATCAAAGGATGAAACAACACAACTAATCATTGATCACATCAAGAAGATAGAAGTGGAAGCTAAGCTGCCTGTGCGGACAATCAGATCAGACAATGGAACTGAATTCAAGAATGCAGTTCTTAATGATTTCTGCTCAGAGAAATGAATTTCAAGACAGTATTCAGCACCAAGAACTCCTTAACAGAATGGAGTAGTGGAAAGAAAGAACAGGACCTATGTTGAAGCAGCAAGGACCATGTTGAGTGAATCAAAACTTCCCACTTACTTTTGGGCTGAAGCAGTGAATACAACTTGCTACACTCAGAATCGAACCCTGATAAAAAAAGATCATGAAAAGACTCCGTATGAGTTAATGGCCAACAAGAAACCAACACTGAAGTACTTTCATGTGTTTGGTGCAAAGTGCTTTGTACTTAAAGATGGAGAACATCTGGGCAAGTTTGATGCCAAAGCAGATGAAGGCATTTTTCTGGGCTATTCTCTGGAATCTAAGGCTTACAGGGTATATGTGATTGAAGATAAGAAGGTGTTGGAAAGCTTTAATGTAACATTCGACGACACCAAAAGACCAGGCCTGCAAACTGGAGAGAACTCTGAATCCTTGGTATTTAAAAATCTATCAGGAGATCTCTCTGATATTGAAGAAGAACCTGAAGTTGTTACAGTTATTAATAATAATGATAATGATAATGATTCTGGACCAAGTGGTGATAGTGGTGGAAATACACAAACTACTACTGGATCCACTAGTCAATCAACAGGGTCAACAGATCAAACCGTCAACAACTCAGGGGGAGCAGGAGAAGGATCAACTAGTCACACTCCACAACATCTAGAACAAGGAGAATCATCAAGATCGCATCTGCCAAGACAAAGGGTATGGAATAGAGATCATCCCTTTCACTTGATCATTGGTGATCCGGACACAGGAGTGAGAACTAGGAGGGCATCACAAAATGAATGTCACTATTCTGGGTTTCTTTCAGAAACGATACCTAAGAAAGTTGAAGATGCCCTAGATGATCCAGATTGGGTGATTGCAATGCAAGAGGAACTCAATTAGTTTGAAAGGCAGAAAGTTTGGAAGCTGGTACCTAGGCCTAAGGGAAAATCTGTTATTGGAACAAGATGGGTATTCAGAAATAAGCTGGATGAAGATGGCATTGTAACGAGAAACAAAGCCAGACTGGTTGCTAAAGGTTACTCTCAAGAAGAGGGTATAGATTATGATGAAACCTATGCACCAGTAGCAAGACTTGAGGCCATCAGAATGTTTCTGGCATTCGCAGCACATTCCAATTACAAGGTATATCAGATGGATGTGAAGAGTGCTTTTCTGAACGGGGAGTTAGAAGAAGAAGTGTATGTGGAACAACCTCCAGGGTTTGAGGATTCAAAACTGGCAGACTTTGTGTACTTTCTATTCAAAGCTCTCTATGGACTCAAACAAGCTCCAAGGACATGGTATGACACTCTCTCTGAATTCTTACTTGAAAATGATTTTACAAGAGGTGTTGTAGACAAAACTCTCTTTTACAAAAAGCACAAAAATGATTTGATATTGGTGCAAGTATATGTTGATGACATAATATTTGGTTCTACTAATGATGATCTATGCAAGAGATTTGCTAAGTTAATGCAGAGTCGATATGAAATGAGTATGATGGGTGAATTGTCATTCTTTCTTGGACTGCAAGTATACCAAAGGCAAGATGGTATATTCATTTGTCAGTCCAAGTACATTAAAGATCTTCTAAAGAAGTATCAAATGGAAGACTCATCTACAGCAAAGACTCCTATGCCAACTGCCACTAAGCTTGATAAGGATGAAACTGGTAAGAAGGTTGACTCATCGAATGGAATATTAAGTTTATTCATTCGATAGTTTTCAATTTGGAGAAGCAGGTGAAAAGGTGGTTTGTTTGTTAGGTTGATGAAAATTGGACGACCAAGATTATTTGTTTAATTGTGGTTCGATAGTTTTCAATTCAGACTAAAATTAATACAGGAGAGAATAAGTGTCTTCTTCAGTTAATCAAGGTAGAACACAGAGACATTACGAAGAGAGAGATTGAGCCAGAGAAAATTATCAGAGAAATTAATAGTGCTCAGAATTTTATCATTGTATTGAATTTGTGTAACCTTGAACTCATTGAAGCTAATCTACGGATTAGAAATTATAGCACCCCTCGAGGTTTATATTTATAAAACGATATATTCCCCGACTCTTGGTTTGATTTGGTGTAGTTGATTTCGTTATAGAACTGAATGATTAATCCGTGAACGAAATTAAATAATTTGAGAGTATCGTATTCAACCACCCCCCCCTTCTACGATACTTTGGACCTAACATACTATATATTATAGTAGACTACATTCAAATATGACACAAGATCATTAGCGGATATAGATATATAAATATATGACAAGTTGATGCATAGATAAAGTAGTAATGAGGTACCGAGCAGTAAAATGATCACACCGGAGCCAAGATAAACCACATTTTGCAAGGGGATGGTAATAATAACAGAACAAACTTTATACAGAGAATTCCAAGTTATGTTGTCTAACAAAATATTATTGTAGATATTCCTTGAGTAGATTAAACTCATTTACAGCAAATACGCTAATTATTTATTATAGATATACATATTAGGCTGATATCATCAAAGCTAGACCTAAAGACATCCATATTTCCTTTGTTTTTAGGAATTGAGGGGAAGTAGTGAAGATTACGCAATTAGAGGTTTAAAGATTGGTTTTAAAGAGAGAGTTTGAGAAATTAGGCCTATTAGGGAACTCACGTGCAGTTTAATGTATCTAATTAAGCTGAAAAAATTATGTAGCTAAACGTATCATAATAATGTTGTGTATTAAGCTCATTTGGTTATGGATAAATTATTGCACATATTTTTTAATCACACACTACCTATTTTTCCAGTTTATCGAGCTCATGTGGTGAGTCTGTTGGTATATAGAAAATCATTTAAAATATATAACCCAAATTGATACACCTTAGCCTAATTGTTTACTTGAAACAAAAAAAGTATGCAGCTCAAAAGCACGCAAGCAATCCAGTGCATTAGCACTTCTATGTAATTCTTTTACATCAGATACAACACTGGCATCACCCTGGTTAGGGACCTCTACTCCCACCAAAAGAGCATGATAAATTTAATAATTGGTACGGGAGTAACCAGCAAAATGAGGGCAATTGCAGGTTAACACAAGAATTATCATATAGGGTCGCGTGTCTGCACAAAAGAAAATACCTTTGATAGTTGTTTGGAATCAGAACATGTGCTCTGGGCTTTTGTAAACAAAGCCCAACATGTTCTCTGGGCTTTTGTAAACAAAGCCTAAAGCACGCTTTTGATAACCATGGTTGTTCCACCATCTACATAATCATATCTTTGACCTTCTCTTGTTCCAGATGAAATATACGAAACTGAAACCGGCCACCTCTAAGGCTCTAACGAAAGATAAAATAAACACGAGATAGATTAACAATTGAGGATAAATTCATGAGGATTATTCAGGCAAGGGTGAATAATTAAATATACAGGTGATCTACATCTTGCGTGAACCTAAGACCATGTCTAAGGAAAGAAAAAAGCATAACTTAGAACACTAAGGTTAATGCATTAAAGGAAAATGACACAAGCAGGATATATCATGCAAATTCTTGTGAATATCATTTCCCCTCTTCTTCAACATTCTCCACCTTTCCATAACATCTTTGTGAGGGATATTTTGAGTCGGCCTCCTTTGTTGGGGTTCTGGTCCATTAAACAAACACTTTGTGGTGTAGATTCTGGAATGCAATACCTTTTTGAATTATTATGTTAAAGATTACATTACGGCTAAATGAACAAAATCTGTAAATGAATATGCGGCTCAAATAAATAATCAGGTGAAATAACAGTCTAGGGAAGATTTGATAAATACCACTTTTCTTGCCTATTTCTTTTTATACTGAAGTCTGAAGTCGATGATTCAAATTAAGAACTACGGTGCAAGCAGTTACAAATATATGTAACATACAGGCAGGGTAATTTTGTTGTGTAAAATTTACAGAATCATGTTTTTAGAACGTATTTGATGCGCATGACTTTTCAAACTCCAAATCTGATTTTTATAATTTTTAATTATTTCCCATCATTTGAAAGTTGAAATCCTCCAGAAAATAAGATATAGCTAGTAACTTCTATTTCTTAATCCTATAAACACCGATGAGAAAATCCCGCTATAAATCTGTGGATGATAAGGTAATGAATGCAAATTTAGGTTTTTTGTAATTTCTGCTACCATGTCGTTACTAATACAATGACTCGTAGGAACATAACTTCAGAAAGGAAAAAAAATTAACTGTCTACACAAAATTATAACAGGACAAAGATTAATTTCAATTGTCACTCAATCTAAACCAGCCTATAAAGATATGTATAGCAAATTTTCATTAATTAGCAAAGTTCATAAAGAGCTCAAAAAAATGTTGATATTGACAAACTTACTAAAGTGCAGAGCCGATACAAAAGCTACTACAAAGTTTAACCACAATAGCGACCACCAAGAAAAACACACTGTTGGTCCTCGTGTATTGCAGAAGGGGGGGGGGAATGAATGCAATATTGATAAAATTCAATCTCAATTTCAACAACCAAAACTAAGATTTAATGTTATCAGTAATATGTATGCATTCACAAACAGTATGGTCTAAAGACAAGTTTCACAAAATAAATGTTTTTATTTATTTTGCAAAGTGTTGCTACAACCTCAAGAGAGAATTTTTGAGCTTCGGTTTTCTTCAAGACACTTACTTGCTTGCGTTACGCTTGTCTCCTAGAATGAATTGATAGTCTAAGTATATAACTAATCCTATCACTGTCAACACGGGTTTGTGAAGCTGCTGTCATTATCAAGTGGCAGCTTCTTACAAAATGTCTACCCATGTGACTTTCCTAAATTGCTAACATGTCAGATATACATTACAAAGAAAGCAACCTAGATTCATTCTATTTCCAGCTAAAACAATTCAGCAAATAGAGACTTGACCTTGCTCTTGAATTGATTCGCTTTTGTTTTGTAGTGCTTGAAGCTTCTGTCGTAGTCTTGCAGACTTGGTGCAGCTTAGGGATACTGCAACACGCCTGTTTCTTGAACATTGAAACTATCACGGGATTTGACTGAGAAGATACCTAGAACAAGGATCTTTCTCGAGACAGTTACTTTTGCCGCAAAGCTTGCTGTCACATGAATGTTCTTTTGGTGACAGTATGAGTTCCTCGCACAGAGTGATGTCGAGGTTTCCAAACTTGTTGTCGAAGGCTAAAGTTGCTGTCGCGTAGTCTTCCGCCAATGTTGCTGTCAGAGTGAATATGTTGTCGTGACTTGCAACATTCTGTCTTCTTGTAATCTTACTGTCAATGCTTATGACAGTAACCTTTATTCATACTGTCATCTAATATGGATTCTTTGAGGCTTGAACACAGCAAGTGAACTTCTTCCAAATTACACAACTAAAATGACATTGCATACTGATTACAAGAACATACTTTGGCTGTGATAGTATGTTCTACTTAATTAAAAATTAAGTACATACAAGGTTAAGTTGTTTCTATGCTAACACCCATAAATCCCAACAATCTCCCCCAATTTGTTTTTATGGATAGTAACAACAAATTTACAATATATGCTGACAACTTAACTAACAAGATCAGAATGGATTAAGAATTTTTACTTAGCTTGAGATTTCCTCTTCTGTCTTGCTACATCCTCTCTTTTGAGAGCTTCTACCAAGCAGCCTCTTAGACCTTCTACAAGAGAGATTTCAGCAGGAGTGACTGCAACATCTTCTATTTCTTCAATGATCTTCTTGATAGTAGGAGATATAAGAGAATTAGCATTCCTGAGATTCATCCATTTCTCTTGATCATATGGATAGCTTCTGAAGTGGAGTTCTTCATGAATGAGCTTGAATCTACTTCCGGGATAAGCATTGAGAGACATCCTCCTTTGCTTCTCCAGCTTTGAACATTCTCCTTTTCTCCTTTCCAATATTTCCTCTATCTCATCAGAACAAATCTGCTCCAAGGGATGAATTGATCCAGCTACCATATACTGTAAATCCTTCAGAATAGTTGTTTTTAGCTTGTGCAAGCTGCAAACGTAGATTTCTTCTTTTAGGAATTTGATTCTTAAGGGATTTTCCAGCATACGTGTTTGATAATTTGGAGCTTCACTTTCTACCTTGTTGGTAGTCTTGCATCTTTCCAGGAGTTCAGCTTCCTTCTTATCAAGTTCTGACTGATATTGAGAATATTGAGAAGAGTCAGGTCTTTTGCTTGGCTTGGGTTGCCCTTCCTGAGTTGGTTGGGTTTGCCCTTCTTCTGTGGGTAAATCATCAAACTCATAGTACTAGTGATATGGTATAGGAGAAGCTGGTAGATCAGTTAAAATATCAGCATCATCAAAATCTGCAAAATTGTAGCCAAATTTCTGATAGAACTCAGCATCCCTATCAGCCTGATATTTTAGAATATGTTCCATGACAGACTCTGGGACATTTTCATAGCTCTCCAACAACTCTACCATTCTTTCCAGGTAGAAGAAGTCAATTCTCCTTTTATCTATGGTTGTCGTTCTACCACTGGTTGATGTGGCTTCCAGATAGAAGTCCTTATTAACCTTGGCAGATCTTGATTCTTCCCACCACAGAATGTACTCAGTGGCCTCTTGATTTGCATCCAGCTTAACCTCAACACTCTTGATTTCTTTAGATTGCATATGTTGTATCTTAAGACTGTTAGGAGGTATTGATTGAATTGGCTTCTTAAGATTCCTGCCAAATCCAGTGGCCTTTTCCTTTCCTGAGTACTTGTGCTTTCCTTCAGGTTTCTGTCTAGAAAACCATGCTTTTGCTTTAGCTTTCAGTCTTTTGGGCTTGACAGTAGCTTTGGCTTCATCTTTGACAGAACCTTCCTTGACAGTACCTTTGTCGACAGTATCTTCCATGACAGCATCTTCTATGACAGTTTCCTTGTCGACAGTATCTTTGGTGACAACATCTTTTTCTGCATTTATGCAGTCAATAGCACATCTAAGAATGCTTGCCTCCAAAGCTTCCAGTATTCTTGGCTCCTCTTCATCTGTTGCATCAGCATCTTTCTTTTCTTGACTAGGAGTTTCTTCATTACCTTCATTCTGAGATTGAATACCAGTATTCCCAGAATTACTTCCACCAGCATTACCTGCATTTCCAGAAGCTTCACCACCTCCAATCTCATCATCATCATCATCTTGAAAAGGAATATCATAGAGGCAGCTTCCACCTAGATCAACTCTTTTGGCATTGGCTCTAGTGATTAACTCCTTCACTCTAGCTCCCAGTGTCTTGTCTCTCAACACCAGCATTTTGTAGATCTCTTGAACAACAAAGACTCTTCCTGGATTGGCATTTGAGCTGAGTATTCCATATAATACTTTCAGAATTGTCTCAGTTTGCATCCTGGATGGACTGATCAAATTCATGTAGCTGTTCCTTCTTGTGCCATCCTTTGTAGTAGATCTGTAGAAAACACATGGTGGATTTGTGTAGACTTCAGGTAGCTTCTGTGTGATCATGTTCTGGATTTGCATATTCAATGTTTCATTGAATGGTGTTTGAGTTGCCTTGGTCTTTCCCTTCATAGCACACAACACCTTTGCTGGCAGACTCTGCAATAACTTTATTGTGATGAAATAAGATATGCCAGAAGTGAAATAGATACTTACAGCCCATCTTTTCTCATCATTCACCATTACACTAACACTGATGATTTGATCATTTAACAGTTTTGTGGTGTTGGTTGGACTATTGCTTGGTGCATTCATTGCTTCTTCCACCACACTGCTAAATTCAGTGTCATGATTGTGTAATGTGCTCTCCCTGTAATTCACCATTATAGTATTGGCTTCTTCTTGATCAAACTCAGTACCATTGGACCAAGTATTTCCCTTATGGATGGATTCAGGCAGTTTCCCTTTACCTTTCCCAAGCTTGTTTTGTTCCTTCATTTCTCTCCATCTTTTCTGTAGAGCAGTTTCTTGAGTTGCTGAAGTTGGTTCTCTAATTGTCACAGGAGGAAGAATTGGGTGTCTAGATGCAGGTCTTCTTTGCATTGCATCTTGAGTTGCCTTAGACATTAACACCTTTTCACCATCCAAGTCAACTTCAACAAGATCTTCAGCTTTATCCTTTGGTTGTCCACAGCTTGGTTTGACTTGCTCCCCCTTTGTCATTGCTTTACTCTTGATTCCAGAAACTTGTTTTGCTCCCCCTTTGGTCTTCACAGTTACTGGCTCCCCCTGAGTTCCACTTGATTCCTGAATAGATATTGATTCTGATCTTGATACCTTCTCCCCCTTAGTTGAGTTGGCAGCTACTAGGTCAGTAAGGAACTGGATAGAAAGCTGAGTAGCAGCAAAACCATCAACCACCAGTTGAGAAAGAGAGTCCAGTTTGGAGTCCAAGGTAGCACATTGTCCTTCCATAGCTTCAATCATGTTACCAAAAATTTGTAGAGGGGCCACCATTCCTTAACCTTCTTGGAGGGGAAGGAAAAGAAAGGGGCTTGGAGGCTATGGGAGTTCTCACACTCTCATGGTGTTTTTGAGTGATCTCATCACTCCTCACTGTTTGACTCTCAAGGCCTAATGCCTGAATAGTGTGGGCTCCCTCAAGATCTCTCTGGACATGCTCAAGTCCCTCTCCTTTTGCCAGCTCATTTGGCTGCCTCTCATTTTTATGCTCACCTCTCTTTTCTTTTATCTCTCTTTTCTTTTACACACCCTCACTCAACCTAAATGCATGGGTATGAGCAGTACTAACATGCATGGAAGTAGAAGATTTAGAATGTACCTTCAAGAGTTTGGCAAGAGGTAGGTCATCATCAGAGGCATCCTCAATGGTTACAGCATCAAAATCTGGCTGAGAGGACTGGACATCATCTTTGGCAAGAATGTTACTGTCAGCTTGAGCGTGGACAGCAGGTTCTGTCATGACAGCATCTTTGGGATGTGGAGTGACAGTAGGTTCTGTGTTGACAGTAGCTTTCTCTCCACCCATGACAACAGCTGTGTCCAAGACAGCAACATTTCCAGTGTCTTTGACAGCAACAGAGGCAGTGATAGCATCTTCCCGAAGGTAAGATGCTCCTTGGAGTTCAGACAAAGTGTTGGCTGTTTCATTTTCTGGAAAAATACCACTTTGCCCTTGCTCAGTGTTTGGAGGAGTGGTATCCATTTCACTTTGAGAAATGGGTTCTTGTGGACCACTAGATGGGGGCTCATCCATGATTGGAGATGGATGATCAAAACCTGAAGGGTTGGGACTGTACCCTTCTCTAGGTTGTGGAGAAGAAACAAAAGAATGTATAGGGAAGGAAGAAGGTGAAAGTGTAGCAGAGAGTGGGGGCTGATTCACAGGAGAAACATGTGAACCATCAATAGGAATAGAGAAATCCTCACTGTGCCCTAACTCACTATGTGTTTCTGCACGTGGGGGTTCCTTAGGTTGTGAACCATGAGTTTGTGCAGACTCTGTACAGGGTGCCTTGGGAGACAAGCCAATTTCAATAGATGCACCTTGTTGAGAAGGCACATCTAGGGAGGTGTTTGAATCCCTTTCAGTAACCACAGTTTGTTGAGAAACTGCAGCTTGGCTAACAGTGGTTTTGGTCCTCCTAGCTCTCTTCTTCTTAGGCTCAGGGGAAGCCACTGGGGGTTCTGTTTGACTATCCTCCTTATTTGCTGCACTAGGTGCAGTGTCTCCCTCTTGACTAACAAAGCTACCACCAACAACAGCTTCTAAGGGTCGTTTCCTGGATTCTTGCAAGGCTTCTCTTTGGGCTTTGGGAAGTCTAGAGAGCCTAGGCTGAGTGTATGGTGTTGAATGGGGGTTAACTGAATTTGGGTCTAATTCAGTTTCATTCGCAAGAGTGAAAGAACCATAACCAGAGGGTAATGGAAAATCAAGGTTGGACACTTGATCAACCATGTGCTGAGTGAAACAAAGTGAAATATGTGCATTGAGATTCTGTGATGATAATAGAGTGTGTGTGTTCTTTTTCAAAACAGAGCAAGCCTCTAAACGAGGGGCATCATTAATAAAATCACAGAAAGAGTTGATGCACAACATAAGAAAGCGAGGGTAGATTGATACCTTCTTACCTATGGCAGCCCTGAGGTGTGCCATGAGGAGAGATCTAACATTCACCTTGTATCCATGGACAAAAGAATGTGTCAGTTTCTTGATGTAGGAGGATATTCCATTCCAGCTAGTGGACTTGGTAGAGAACACCTTGACCATTACATCAAAGATCATACTCCACTCCTTTCTCAGATGCTTCCTATCCATTTCACCAGACGGATACCATTTGGTTGTTCCCTCTTCGAGAATAGGGCATGCATACCCAATCTTCAAGAAGAGCTTCTTGAGAGTGTCATCATTAGCAAGGTTAGCAAAATTTCGGCCTTCTTGAAGTGTAATTCCAAGAGCAGTGTTGATGACCTCAGCTGTAAGAATGTAGTGTTGCCCATTGATTGTGAATCGAATAGATGGGTTTTCACCCTCTGTTTGAGCAACAGCAGTTTGCCAAAATGCCTCAATTCTGTCTAAGTCGAGAATGGGTGTTGAGGTAATGGCAGAACCAAGATAGGACTTGTTCAAGAAAAACACTAGTCCTTTGAAACCTTCACCAGCATCATTTGGGGAAAGGATGCCAGCAAAGTTTGTTTGAGAGAGAGTCTGTTTGGGGGCCATGGAGATTCAAGAAAAGAAGAAAGTAAGAAAGTAGCTTTTTGCTTGAAGAAAAGTATTTTTCCTTGAGTGTGATGAGAATGATATGTCTGAGTAACTGGGGGATAAATAGGGGTATCTCAAACGTTTGTGCATAAAAAGTGGATTTCAAGAACGTGTCTTAACCCTCTCATATAACACGTGAGTTACTGCCCGTTATTCACTGTCAAACGTGGGATGAATATCCAATTTCAACGGTCCACTATTGTTGACAGTAACCTGTGCGCTAGAAACAATCTGTCAGTGATAAGCGATGGTGACAGTAGGTTGTGCGCGACAACAACTATTGCACAAAAACTTGTCGTCACCGTTAAGCATTTGAATGACAGTATTCTTTAGAAGTCTTGACAGAAAGTCTTTCCCTGTTGTCAAGAAGTTTGCTGTCAAGAGACACAAGACAGTATCCTTCTTAATGACAGTAACTTAGTTGGGGAATTGTTTCTGTCATGAACTTACCAGAATGCCTTATTCATAAACTTAACCTAAAATCAACAGAGTATTGATTTAGCAATTTAATCTTTTGAACACAGATACTATGCAGTTAACACAGATGAAACAAAGACTCAATAAACACAACAGCAAGAAACTTTATTCTTATTAATAAAATCATTTAAACATAGCATTGAGTACATCAGTCTATGATTTAATTAACTAATTCTAAGACTTCTTTCTTAATCTCCTCTTCAGTGTAACCTTCTTCCTTGAGAAGTTCCTGAAGTTCTTCCTCTTGAATCTTCCATTTTTCTTCTTCCTGTGCTTGAATGGCTTGAGACTGTTCATCTTCCTCAAGAAGCAAGTCGTCAAGTTCATCAAACAGGGCTTCCACTTCTTCACTAAGGGGAGAATCACACGAGACTTTTGGCCTGTACTCTATTCCTACTTTGTTTTCCATGATTTACTTTAAAACTGAGAGCAGACTAGTGAAACCTAAGGTTAATTTATAGGCAAAACCGTATAAGGATTAAAGTCTAATGGTCAACAGTTAGAGTACCCATACAACTACCACAAAAGTAATTAATGGCCGTGTCCTCCTTTAATCCTACAGATTTATGCAAAAAGAAGTGTGAAAGTCCAATGGAACAAATATTTATCTCTCAAACTAAGCAAATAACCACATTAATGTCATACAGGGTCTAAAAGTATGAGACTGGCACAGAATACGGACATGTATAGTCAAATCAACACATGTTGTCACATAACAGACATAGACCAAGTAGACAGTAACTTCTCTTGACAGCAGGTTTGAAGGTGCTGTCATGAGCTTCAAAAAAAATTGGAAATTCAGAAAACTTAGTAAATCAACATACCAGATTCAACATTCCCAATTCACTTACCAACCTGTTGAAGGTTGCTTCATCCAATGGCTTAATGAAGATGTCAGCTAGTTGCTTGTCAGTTGGGACATAGATCAGCTTCACAGTTCCTTGTTCAACATGCTCTCTGATAAAGTGATGCCTTATATCAATATGCTTTGTCCTAGAGTGTTGAACTGGATTGTCTGAGATGGCTATGGCACTAGTGTTGTCACAGTAAATAGGAATGTCTCTTAACACTAGACCATAATCCAGAAGTTGATTCTTCATCAATAGAATTTGTGCACAGCAACTGCCTGCAGCAATATATTCAGCTTCTGCAGTTGAGGTAGAAACTGAATGCTGCTTCTTGCTAAACCATGAGACCAATCTTCCACCAAGAAATTGACAGCTACCAGTAGTACTCTTTCTGTCAATCTTGCATCCAGCATAGTCTGAGTCTGAGTAACCAATTAGATCAAATCCAGTGTTCTTAGGATACCAAAGGTCTAGGTTAGGAGTGCCTTTTAAGTATCTAAAGATTCTCTTGATGGCTACTAAGTGTGACTCCTTTGGATCACTTTGAAACCTTGCACAAAGACATGTAGCAAACATGATGTCAGGTCTGCTAGCAGTTAGGTATAGGAGAGATCCTACCATGCCTCTATAGGTGCTTAAGACAACTTTCTTTCCTTTAGGGTCAAGATCCAGACTAGTTGATGTGGACATTGGTGTCTTTGCAGGTGATGAATCTTCCAAGTTGAACTTTTTGAGAAGTTCCTTGATGTATTTAGCTTGACAAATGAAGATTCCATCAGGTTGTTGAAGAATTTGTAATCCCAGAAAGAATGACAATTCTCCCATCATACTCATCTCATATTTGTTACTCATGAGAGAGGAAAACTTCTCACACAGCTTCTCATTTGTAGAACCAAAAATGATGTCATCCACATAGATTTGTACCAGAATGATGTCCTTACCATGATGTTTGTAGAAAAGTGTCTTGTCCACAACTCCTCTAGTAAACTGATTTTCCAAAAGAAAGGTGGAAAGTGTGTCATACCAAGCCCTGGGTGCTTGCTTTAGTCCATACAAAGCCTTGAAGAGTTTGTACACAAAATCATACATTTCAGCATCCTCAAACCCTGGTGGTTGTTCAACATACACTTCTTCTTCCAATTCTCCATTTAGGAAGGCACTTTTGACATCCATCTGAAATACTTTGAAGTTGCAGTGTGCAGCATAGGCTAGAAAGATTCTTATAGCTTCAAGTCTTGCAACAGGTGCAAATGTCTCATCATCATCTATTCCTTCCTGTTGACAGTAACCTTTAGCCACTAGCCTTGCTTTGTTTTTTGTCACTGATCCATTTTCATCAAGCTTGTTTCTGAAAACCCATTTGGTCTCAATGACTGACTTTCCCTTAGGTCTTGGAACCAACTTCCATACATTGTTTCTTTCAAACTGATTTAGCTCTTCTTGCATGGCTTTCACCCAATCAGAATCCAACAATGCTTCATCAGTTGTCTTGGGTTCCATTTGAGACAGGAAGCATGAAAACATGTTGTCGGCATAGACTTTGTTCCTTGTCCTCACTCCAGAAGTAGGGTCACCAATGATAAGGTCATTTGTGTGATCCTTGTTCCACTTGGTGATTCTGGGCAAGCTACTTGATGGTACATGAACATTTGCTTCAGTTTGTTGAGTTGAATGCTCACCAATTCCATTGTCTTCACCATGTTCTTCATTGTCTCCAGAGTCATCACTGTTATGAATGTTAGAAGTTATGGTCTGTGACTGAGCTGGAGTTTGGTTGACAGTAATGGTATTGACAGTATCTTTGTCAACTTCAACAGTTTGAGTGAAGCTAGGTTCTTCATCAACAATTTCCTCAGCTTCCAAGTATCCTTGATTCTCAAATCGGAATGTTTGCATCTTTCCTTCTTCATGCAGTCCTGGAAACTTGGTTTCATCAAATGTGACATTAACACTTTCTTCAATAATCCTGTGTTCCATAACATAAACTCTATAGGCAGTCCTTTCTGTGCTGTAACCCATGAATAGTCCTTCAAATGTCTTGGTGTCAAATTTTCCTTTCTTCTCATGGTTATCCTTCATCATAAAGCATTTGCTCCCAAACACATGAAAGTATTTGACAGTAGGTTTCTTCCCAGTTAGCAGACAATAAGGTGTACTTTCATGAGTTTTGTTAATCATGGTTCTGTTTTGAATATAACAAGCTGTGTTGATAGCTTCAGCCCAGAAATATGTTGGCAGTTTGGCATCATGCAACATAGTTCTAGCTGCTTCAATGAGAGTCCTGTTCTTTCTTTCTACAACTCCATTCTTCTGTGGAGTCCTTACAGCAGAGAATTGTTGTACAATTCCTTCATCTTTACAGAAATTTCCAAGTGTGGCATTTCTGAATTCTGTACCATTGTCACTCCTCAAGATTTGGACTTTTGAGTTTAGAGTTCTATCAAGAATTCTGACTTGATCAATAATCACTTGAGCAGCTTCATCTTTGGATTCAAGAAATTTCACCCAAGTGTACCTTGAGTAATCATCCACTATTACTAAGGCATATCTCGTTTTGGCCATAGATGGTACATTGACTGGTCCAAAGAGATCCATGTGAATCAACTTGAGTGCTTCTATGTTGGTGTTCATTTGCTTGGATTTGTGCACAGCTCTCCTTAGTTTGCCCATTTGACAATCTTCACACAGTCCTTCTTGACAGAATTCCTGTTGGGGCAAACCTCTCACTAACTCCTTCTTCATCAAAATATTCATTGTCTTGAAGTTGAGATGTGAGAGCTTCATGTGCCAAAGCATACTGTCACCAACAGTTACTTTACTATAGAAACAGTAAATTTTATCCTTCTTTGTTGAGTTTAAGTCAGCAACAAATAAGCTTCCTTTTCTGACCCCTTTTAAAGAGAGGCTCCCATCCTTCGTGTGATAGATGTTACACATCATCATATCAAAATCAACCTTGAATCCCCTGTCACTGAATTGGCTGACACTGAGTAGATTGTGCTTCAATCCATCCACAAGAGCAATGTCTTCAATGACAACATTTCCAATTTCCAGACAGCCATATCCCATTGTGTAACCCTTGTTGTTGTCTCCAAAGGTTATGATTGGGCCAGCTTTCTCTACATAGTGTGATAGCAGGGCTTTATCACCTGTCATGTGTCTTGAGCAACCACTGTCAATGATCCACATGACTTGATCTTTCTTCTTGCCCTGCAAAACATAATGTGTTTAAGTTGCATAAGGTACCCAATCCTTGTTGGGTCCTGCAGTTTTAGTGTCTCCTGAGTTTCTTCCAGTCATAAAATCACAAGCATCATCAAAAACCTAATGTTTGACTTCTCTTTTCACCCACTTAGGCTTAGAATTGGACTTGATCCTTTTCTTAGTGGATGAAGCCTTTTTGCTGTTGCCAGCAGGCTCAGAAGTCTCAACAGTGTGCATGTATGAACATTTTTCAGTAGTGAGAATAGGTAAGTTAAAGCATGTACTCATGGCAGTGATCTTGCATGACATACATTCAATGTTATTACAGACACTCATAGTTCTATGCTTAAGAGGGGTTCTGTGTAAGTTACCATTGAGTTCAGTAGCATTGATCTTATCCTCAATTGGTTTCTTACAAACATGTGTTAAATGATGTGAAGATCCACAATTATTGCATAGTTTCCTAGAAGCACCTCCAACATTAGTGTATCCATTTCCTTTATTGAAACCTACCTTACCATTCCTATTCTTAGACTTAGGAGTTACTGGATTGACAGTATGTTCAGAAGTTGCTGTCGAACTTTCCTTGACAGTACCCTTTATTCCAACTGTCTTGACAGAAGGTTTGGAAGTTACTGTCTTGGAAACATTCTTGACAGCATCTTTGGAAGATTCTGTCTTGCCAACTGTGACAACATCTTTTGAACTTACTGTCTGATTGCTTGGTAAGTTTACTGTCTTGGGGATTGTGACAGTATCCTTTCCATCCTTGGATGTGCTGTCAACACCTTCATCCTCATCAAGAATTTCTTGTTTGATGAGCATGGCTTCTTCATCAAACTCAATTTCTGCAGCTTTGAAAATAGGAGTTTTAACCTTCTTGAGAATGGTGGGTTTGACAGCAGCATTTCCAGAACAATCTTTCTCCTTTCATAGGCCTTGGTTGTATCTGTAGGGCTTCTGGTGTCCCTATCCCTCTTGTGTTGTGTCCCTGATTGGGGACTATTTTCAATAGTAACATCCTTTTGGGAGGATGTCACTAGGGATATGTTTGAATCCTTTTCAACCACTGCATCTTTTTGAGAAGACACAGGGTGGCTAGGTTGGGACACACTAATCTCACCCTCCTTGTTCTTGGGGTTTCTTTGATGTTCACCCCTTCCCTCACCTCTCACTACCACCTTCACACTCCCCTCAAGGGTTTTGGTAGTTTTTACAACATGTGCCTTTTAAGAAACACCTGAGGCTGGATTTTTAGATTTGGATTTTGGAAGTTTAGAGGTGGCCACTTGGGTAGGAGGCTGTTGGACAGTTCCAGCCTCCATAGTGGCACTTAAAATCAAAGAAATAACAGTGGAGGAAGGTACAGTTGAGGAAATTACCCGACTTACCCGTGCCTCCTGAGCTGCAGTGAAAATTTGTGGATACACCAATTGTACCTCCTTGTTGTGGTTCAGCCTATTCAAGTCCTCAAGGACTCTCTTATTTTGAACCCAACAATCTTTGGAGTTGGCAGGGAATTGGATCACCATGTTATTCTCTACATGGTTAGCTAGCAACATGAAGAATCTAGCATATTATACACTCTTACTTCTAGATGCTTTATTCCCTAGTTTAGCACCAAGTTCAAATAGAATCAAGGACCCTAGGTTATAATAGCTATCAGTCAAAAACATGTAAGCAATGTCTAGCATAGAAAATGTAACTGCATCATAATTGCTAATTTTACCAGAGAAATCCTTAAGTATGGCATCAAAGAAAAAGCTCCATTCCTTTACCATACCTCTTCTCTGAATCTTACTTATATTAGCCGTAAGCAAAGCATAATTAATAGAATTTAGCATGTTAACTATATTAGTATCATTATGCTTTTCTAACCTATTGTTTTCAGGCAAATTTAAGCAAGCAGTAATGACATCACTGTTTATCACATATTCATTACCTTGAAGAACGAATGTGATTGTAGCATTGATATAATCGAACACATCTGATTCCTAGATGGCTTCAATCACCTCAAAGTATAGTTTGGGGCTTCGAACATTTCTTTTGAGAGCTTGCAGTTCTGGAGAAACCTCATCATGGTGTGATATGATGCGTTCTTCTCTTCAAAGTCCACCAGTGCAGTGAAGTTGTTCTTCTCGTATGTGAAACCAGTGAGAGACATAGTTTTGTTGGTTGGTGCCATTGATATTGAGCTTTGAATTACAGAGAGAGGTTTTTGCTTTGAGAGAGAAAGATGAGCTTTTGCCTTAGTGAATTTTGGAAATTGATATAAAATGATTAACTGAGAGTAAAAATCAATTTATACTCCCCCAAAATAATTCACTAAGAAAATTAGAATAATTGAAAGAAATTATCTGATTGGGCAAGAAAATAACTGCTTAAAAGTAATGAGTTTAAAAAGTAAAGCCACGAATTTACTGCAATTACATACATACACTGTACGCATGTAACTACGGATAGGATTGTGGCTTTGACGGTTATGATTAGAACTACACTATCTACGGATAAGATTTTACCTTTTGAGATTCGACATCCGTAGTAGAGGAGTAAAAAGCAGTATCCGTAGACAAAAAAAAAATCCAGTGTCAAAAATGACCATCAATGGATAGGGATATCTGTAGAGGGAGTAATTTGGACTTAGACAAAATTTTACTTTTTCTGAGAGTTTTAATTCTCATGAAAATCATTTTGACACTGGTTGCATTACAAATTATCAGACATTTAAATAAATTAAGAGTAGTTAAGCATACCTAGCTCACTTACCAACCTTGAGAATGTTGATTCATCAAGTGGCTTGGTAAAAATGTCTGCAATTTGCTGCTCACTTGGAACAAAATGAAGTTCCACAGTACCATTCATCACATGTTCCCTGATGAAGTGATACTTTATGTCAATGAGCTTGGTCCTTGAGTGCTGCACTGGATTCTCAGTTATGGAAATTGCACTAGTGTTGTCACATAAAAATTGGAATCTTATTAATTGTTAGACCATAGTCTATTAGTTGATTTTTCATCCAAAGAATCTGTGCACAACAACTTCTAGCTGCAATATATTCTGCCTCAGCTGTAGAAGTAGAGATAGAATTTTGCTTCTTACTGAACCATAAGACAAGCTTATTTCCTAGAAATTGACAGGTGCCTGTTGTACTTTTTCTGTCAATTTTGCAACCTGCATAGTCTGCATCTGAATAACCAATTAGATCAATACCAGATTCCCTAGGGTACCAAATGCCAAGGTTTGGTGTTCCCTTGAGATATCTGAAAATCCTTTTGATAGCAATTAAGTGAGACTCTCTAGGATCAGCCTGAAATCTAGCACATAGACATGTAGCAAACATAATATCAGGTCTACTAGCTGTTAAATACAAAAGTGAGCCTACCATGCCTCTATAGCTTGAAATGTCCACAGATTTTTCCTTAGTATTCAATTCAAGCTTAGTGGCAGGCATGGGTGTTTTAGCAGGAGAACAATCCATTAGATCAAACTTCTTTAATAGATCAAAAATGTATTTAGTTTGACTAATGAAGATTCCTTCTTTCACTTGCTTAACTTGTAAGCCGAGGAAATAGGTAAGTTCACCCATCATGCTCATTTCATATTTACTTTGCATAAGTTTGGAAAACCTTTTGCAAAGCTTCTCATCTGTAGACCCAAAAATTATGTCATCTACATAAATTTGAACAAGTATGCTAGAGCCATTAACATTTGTAAAGAAATGAGTTTTATCAACAGTACCTCTAGTGAAGTGATTCTCTGAAAGAAACTGTGATAGTGTGTCATACCAGGCTCTAGGTGCTTGTTTCAGTCTATAAAGTGCCTTGAGTAGGAAGTAGACAAATTCTGGATAATTTGGATCTTCAAAACCAGGAGGTTGACTGACATACACCTCCTCTTCTAATTCCCCATTCAGGAAGGCACTTTTGACATCCATTTGATAGACTTTGAAATTGGCATGGGCTGCATAGGCTAGGAATATCCTTATTGCTTCCAATCTATCAACAGGGGTAAATGTTTCATCATAATCTATTCCTTCTTCTTGAGAATAGCCCTTGGCAACCAATCTAGCTTTGTTCCTTGTGACAATTCCATTTTCATCCATCTTGTTTCTGAATACCCACTTTGTACCTATAACACTTCTGTCTTTAGGTTTGGGTACCAGCTTCCATACTTTGTTTCTCTTAAATTGGTTTAGCTCTTCCTGCATAGCTAACACCCAATCTGGATCTAGAAGAGCATCCTCAACTTTCTTTGGTTCATCTTGTGAAAAAAAGCTACTGTATAAGCATTCATCTTGAGTGGCTCTTTGCTCAGTTCAAATGGGTGATCCCTTGTACATTTTCTTCTTGTTACAGGTGTAGGTCTTGAAGATGTAGCATCATTGTCAAAAGCATGATCACGTGGAGTTGAGGTTGATCCTTGACTCAGAGAAACTCCCCCTGAGTTTATTGGGGTGGTTATCCTGTGATGTGATCCACCTACGGATGCCTCAAAATGACTACCTACGGATGCTTTATTTTGGCTTCCTACGGATGCTCCAATTTGGCTTCCTACGGATGCTCCAATTTGGCTTCCTACGAATGCTCCATTTGTCCCTTCTATGGATGGCTCAGTTGAACTTGAGTTATCCATATTGAAATAATCATTCTTGGAGGGACTGATTCATCCTCATAATCATCATCTTCATCATCATAATATAGACCTTCCACCCGATTCTCAAACTTGAGAGTTTCATGAAAACCCTCATCAGTGAGACCTTGAATCATGGCATCATCAAAAACAACATGTACAGATTCCATAACAATGTTGATTCTGTGATTGTAAACCCTATAGGCTTTTCCAGCTGCATATCCCACAAAAGTGGCTTCATCTACCTTTGACTCAAATTTTCCATGATTTTCACCTTGATTTCTCAGTACAAAACATTTGCATCCAAAGACATGTAGAAAATTCAAGGATGGTTTCTGTTAGATCAGGATTCAATGATCGTCAGGATCTAGACTCAACTGATCAGGATTGTTGACGTCATCAGTATTGCATAGCCATCAGGATCAGGATTGATATCAGGATTTCATATCAGGACTGGGATCAGGATTGATCATCAGGACTGGAAGCTGATCAGGATTTCTACTTCGAGTTATATTCGGAGTCTAGTTAAATAAGGATGTTTATTTTGTCGGTTCCTGGTTTGTAAGAACGTAGCTATCAATTTAGGATAGGTTTCAATCTTTGTAATTGATTAGGACTTATCATGTAATTGATAGAGAAGTTGTGTAGTATATAAACACAGTTTAGGTTTTGATTTATATTGATCACACACACGAGTATTTTTGTAACCTAGAAGCTCTCAAGAACATCAGAATTTCTTGAGAGAGTTTGTAACAGTTTTATATCAGAATTAATAAAGCTGTTATAATTCATATTTGTGTTTAAAGTCGAGAATCTTATACAATTGTATTCAACCCCACTTCTACAATTGTTTATTACTGGGCAACAATTGGTATCAGAGCAAACTGATTTAAATTTGAATCAGATACGATCTAAGATGTCGACAACCAAGTATGAAAGCATGAAAATTCCCATCCTGAAGAAATCAGAATATCCAACATGGAAAGTAAAGATGCTGATGTACCTAGAGGCTATGGATCCTGATTATTTGGACAGGATTCGTGATGGACCATATATTCCTACCAGAATTATAGAACGAACAGAAACTGTACCTGAACACTATGTGGTCAAGGCCAAGAGTGAATGGACTCTAGAAGAAAAAGCTCACATACTCAGGGAGGCAAAGATAAAGAATATCCTGCACAATAGTCTTGATGCTGTCATGTCCAATAGAGTGATCGCATGCAAGTCTACAAAAGAAATATGGGATACTTTGGAAACTCAATGTCAGGGATCTGCATCTGTCAAGAAAAACAGAAGGGCTCTTTTGATTCAAGAATATGAACAATTCGATGCTAGACCTGATGAGAGCCTGACTGATTTATATGATAGATTTCTGACACTCCTGAATAGTCTATCTTTAGTTGACAAGGAATATGTTTCTGAAGATTCAAATACCAAGTTTCTGAGAGCTTTACCAGAAGAATAGGATACTCAAACCTCGATCATTAGACATTAGTATGATCTCAACACCGTGTCTCTTGATGAAGTCTATGGAATGCTAAGAACTCATGATCTTGAAGTTCAACAGAGAAAGAATAAGAGAAGCAGCAAGGCAAAGACTATTGCCTTGAATGTAGAGGCTAAATCAAAAGGAAAAGCTATGGAGGTCTCTAGAAGGAAATCAAGAGTGGTGGAGTCAGATCCTGATGATTCATCATCAGATACTGATGGAAATCCTGATGCCAATACTGATGATGATTCTTCTGACTCAGACATGGAAGAGATGGTTGCTATGATAGTCAGAGGCTTCAAAAAGATGAAGTTCAGGAAGGCTAGAAGACAAGGCAACTTCCAGAAAAGGACCTTCAATACTAACTAAGACAAATACATCAAAAAGGACAGCAATGGTAGCAAATTTGACAAGTCAAAGGTTAGATGCTACAAGTGTAATGGTATGGGACACTTTGCTACTGAGTGCAAGAAGACAAAAGGCACTCATCACATCAAGCAAGGACTGGATGGACTCTTCCTCAGAATCTGATACTGAGGTGGTCAACTATGCCCTAATGGCCAATACTGATGATACTGTTATTCCTGATGATAAGGTACTAAATATTGTCTTTGATTTTGATACTGATAATGCTTCTAAGTTAAGACGTTTTCTAAAGTCATTGCATAATAGCTTTAGAAGTCAAACTGCTGAAAATACTAGAATCTTATCTGAAATGTCTGAAATTAGAAAAAGGAATGAGCATTTAGAAGCTGAATTTTCTTTTATGCAAAAAGTACAGATAGAATGTGATAATGCTAAACACATGTACTTAGAGATGAAATTTAAATTTACTGCTCTTGAAAAAGAACTTGAATATGCTAATGAGAAAATCAGAACATGGATAGACTCTGGTAGAAAATTTCATGAGATTAATACCTCTAATAATTGGAAAGAGTGTCTAGGGTATAAGTCAGTTGAAGATAAGAAATTGAAAGAGAAAATTGTTGTTGATGAGACATGTTAGAAATGAATACTACTAGAAACTAGACAGAGGGGGGGTGAATGGATAGTTTGATGTATTTTTCGATTCTTGAAAACTAAGTAACAGACTGTATATGATTATGATATGCAATATGCAGAAAGTAAATAACACACACAATCACTTTAATCTACTTTGTATAGGCAAATTAAATACTACAGCTTTCCAAGAAATTCACAATAGAATTTCTGGCTTCTAAACAAGAACAGTTTGAACTTGCTTGCTTACAGAGAAAAGAGCTTAGCTAATAACTATGTGTATCTCTCTTACAGCTAACAATAGGATGTGCATGATATATATAAGCCCTATACAACCTAGTGCACACACCTGTTTTTACACAGTTACCCCTTGCTGAAAGTCCAACTTGTCCTGCCATAAGACGTTAACTGTGTCAGGGAGGACCACCTGCTTTTCGGAGTCTTTCCCGTTTCTGTAGCTGCTTGTCTCTTATCTTTCTCTCCAAGTTTAGCTGTAGATTTGCCATCTGTTCTTTGGACCACCTTGCCAGAACAAATGCTTCAGTATTTGTCTCTTTTGATTCTTGATTCTGTACCTTGATTTGTCTTGTTGTAAACGGCTAAGTGTTGATATCGTGAACTCCACTTCATTCCTGACTTCGCGATCTCACTTGTGAGGACTATGCGATATAGCCTTTGAAGACTTTGCGACATAGGTCATTTGACGACTATGCGACATAGGTCATTTGACGACTATGCGACATAGGTCATTTGACGACTATGCGACATAGGTCATTTGACGACTATGCGACATAGGTCATTTGACGACTATGCGACATAGGGCTTCTGAGGACTTCACGATCTAGGCTTCTTTGACTTTGCTGACTTCAACACTTCACGACATGTGTCTTGAGGACTTCTCGACATAGTACAAAATGGACTATGCGATATAGTACTTCACGACATGGATATTGGTGACTTCACGACATAGCTTTCTTCTGACTTTGCTATATAATGCCTTAGACAAATTTCTGCAACTTATTTCTTCATAGCCTTATTCATCTCTATCCTGCTGCATGAACACTTCTGAACTTCTACCAGGATAATTATTCAATGGCCTATATACAATCTAGATGCAAGAAACTTTACTAAGCTCATTATAAATCTGAGCATACATGATAAAGCTATTGTTCATGAGAACAAGACAAGTACATTTAGAGACCTATACTATATCCCAGTGATAGAAATCACTAGGTCATGTAGTGTGACATAGTCACATAGTGTAGGCTTGTTAATAGTGGTATTCAGACATGTCTTGAGCCTAACAATCTCCCCCAAATTGTGAGTAAGATCCTTAGGCACAATTTCATGTCTGATAACAAGCCTAACTTACATAAAAGAAAATTTAGTAACAGAGAGGACAATTCATGAACATTGAGATCAGAAATTTGATTACATAGAAAAATTGAAAGCTTACAGATTACTTTTGTTGCTCAGCAGCTTCAGCTTCCAATTGCTTCTCTAGCAAATCATCATATATCTTCTTTTTCCTTATCTCTTCTTTTCTCTTCATGTCTATGATGGCTTCTTGAAGTTCTTCTCTTGCAATCAGTTCTTCAATGAGAGGTGAGCCTTTCAAGTCATCAATTGCAGCCTTGAGTGCACTTTCTACATAGGAATCAAGAAACTCCATCCTTATTTTGCTTTGACCTCCATGTGAGTTTTTGTACTCCACAATGTAAGGATTTTGTTTGACCCTGCACATCCCTTTCTGCCTTAGCTCCTTAGCCCTCTCCTCCATCTCAGCCATTTCTTTCTCTCTCTGTTTGTTTTTCTCTTCATTCTCTTTCCTCATGTTTTCTTCATAATCAGCATGCATTTTCAAGTACCTGGCAATATCTATCTTCCATGTCCTTTCTTATTTTTCTTCAAAATTCAGTAAGGCATTTATCCTTTCAAGCTCATACTTATAGAAATATTGCCAGCTTCCTTGCTTCATTATCCTTTCTCTTCCATCAGTGTACTTGATCTCTAGATGATCCAACTTCACTTTGACTTCAAAGATCCTTTGAGCCCTCAAAAATGCTAGGGCATCTTCATCATAGTCCTCATCTAGTGGAAGCACATTGATGCCAATAACATTTGTGAGTTTTCCAGTCTTCTTTGTTATCCTTTTCCTTCTGGGTACACTCTTGATCTTCAAATGCTTCACAAGAGATACCTTTCTGGAACAAGGAGAATTAGTCTTCAGTGCCACATCACTTGGAAGTAGCTTCATTCCTTTCCCCTTCATCCACTGTAACACTCCACTAGCTATAACTTTGTGGAAGTGTTTTCTTGAAATTACTTTGGTGGCTTCATCTTTCTTCTGTGGCAATTCAGGTTCAGAAGTCATAGATAATGATTTTGGAGGATCATTGCTAACAGTACCCACCCTAGACTTAGAGCCTTGTGTTGTGGTTAAAGTACTGCTAGCAATGTCCTTGACTTGCTGAATTCCACTCCTTGTTCTCTTGACTGTTTCCTTTCCTCCTTTTGAATCCCTCTTGTCATCACCAGCATCTTTTGATTTCTTTGAATATTTGCTCATGCTGCTCTCACTAGACCCATCCTTATTTCTCCTTGACTGAGATCTCCTTTCATAGGTTTTCTCCTCATCATCATCATCATCCCCATCCTTCTTTTTGCTCTTTTCTTTAACAGATTCAGGAATGACTCCATGAATCAGAAAAGATTGTAGAGTTCGAATCATCTCTAGTTCCTCAGCTGTCCTAGCTCCTCTCTTAGCTCTCAGCATTTGCAGCACCTGGTTGATCTTTGCATTGTTCTTTATTAAAAGGTCTGAGGGAATTACTAGTTGGTCAATACTACTGTCTTGAGATAGGCTTTGGTAAATTATTGTCCTTGGCTTGGATATAACCTCAGGCAATCTTTTATTCTGGTCCATCTTCAAGTCATTATAAAGACTTTCATTGTTCATCCCATGCTTTTCAATCAAATCCAGAATGATTGACAGCTCAGTAAATCTCAGTTTCTCTAGAGTTTGAAAAGCTAGGTGCCACAAGTAGTTGTCCTTGCACACCATGATTATCTCTCTTAGATGGACATCCTTGATTTTCCTTACTGCCACTGTGAAATACTTGATGCTTTCCTTGATCTTCTGTCTGTACATCCTTGCATCTCCTTGAGCACTACTGTAGATGGCTTTCAGAAACTCCGGGAAGGCCTCATCATGATAGATGTTTGAATTGGCAACTTCCTGTAGCTTGGCCTCTGTGATAATTGCAGCTTTGACAGGTTTAGCATTGGGAGTAGGTTGAGGAGTTGAGATAACTTTAGGCATTGTTGATGGATAGTAGGTGGTTGAAATTGTGCTCTTCTGACCTTCTGCACTTATGACCTCTACAGGGGGAAGAATGATTGGCTTTATGGTTTCTTCAATGAGTTTGCCCTTGCCCTTATGCTTTGGCTGCTTGGCAGGTACTCCCCCTTTCTGTTTCAGAATGACCTCCTTTTGTTTCTCCCCCTTAGGCTTGGGATCAGACAAGATGTCTTGAGCTTCCCCAGGGATAGGCAGGTTCATTTGTTTCATCATTGAAGTCAGCATCTGTTGTTGCACCAGCAGGATATTGGAGGTGTTGTTGCCTTGGGCATCCAGTTTGTCATTGAGCTGTTTTAGAGAGTTGGCAAGCTCCTTGTTTTCATCTGTCAGAGAGGCCACTTCTCTTTCAAGACCATCCACCTTTGAGAATAGCTGTTGAGACTTGAAAGAATTGAGAGATTGATCCTTGAGCTTGGCAAATTCAAATTTGGAGATGTTTGACAGAGGGACCTCATCCACCAATTTGTCACCATATTGATTCTTCCAAATTACATTCAGCATTGCATTTGAGTTGATATTGGCCTTGACTTGATTTTCCAGGGTTGTAGCCAGCTTCCTGATGTTGTCTGTGACCATGGCCAGAGAGAGGTCCATCATGTTGACAGTAGAGTTTGTCTTCTGGATTTCTTTAAGGATGCCATCCACCTTGGGAAAATCAGAGAGATATGAGTTTCTGAGCTTAGTGAGGGATTTGTCTGTCTCCTCCTGGATTGAAGAAATCTCTGATTGAAGCCCTTTCCCAAGATAGTGCAGAGCCTTTAATTGATTCCTGTAGACATCATTAACAGCATCATAGATGGCAGCAGGAGAAAGATCCTTTGCATTGGAGCCCAAAGAAGTGAGGTAGTCTTCTCTTAGAAAAGCTAGGGCATCCTTGAGCTTGAGAGTCCTCTTAGCATCCAACCAGGCATCCACATTTCCCTCTGGTTCAGCTGCATCCACTATCTTCTCCTGCTGAGCTTCAACATCCTCCTTGTGGCAGAGTAAAATGGCTTCATAATCAGCATTTGGGAGATTTGAGGTGAGGAGATGTTGAGCTATCTTTGAGAACTCATCAATCTGTGCCACATGGAGATCTTGTATGGCTTCCTCTGTCATTTTGGAAGGCACAGATGATGATCCTGAAGGCCTGTCATGGTGCACAGGCTTCAGCCATTCTGACATAGTGGCCTGAGCCAAGTGAGAGCTAGTGCTAGGCACTTCATGAGATGTAAGATTTTGAGTCTCCTCCAGCCTTGGAATGGCTGTAGGGTCTAATGTTGTCTCCATTGAAATGGGATGTGTTACAACATTAGCCCTATTTGTCTGTGAAGACAGTTCCACATCCCTAAGGATGGGAGAATTTGGCATAGAGTCTCCAGTGAAAACTGGTGAATCCTCCATATTTGTGTTGGTGTCATTAGGATATGCCCCAGCATGCATTCCCTGACCAACTAGATGTGGTTCATGGGTGGTGAGCATAGTGTCATGCACCATGTCACTTGAAATTGGCTCAATCACATGAGAGAATTGTGATTGATCAAAGGCAAGATTGTCATTGGAATGACTCTCTTGTTCAGAAAAATTTTTTATGGAAGAATCTGAGAGAGAAGTGGGGTTTAGATTAGATTGTGGCAACTCCCCCTGAGAAATAGGAGGAGTTTCAACAGTGATGTGCTCTCCACTCTGTGTATTATCAGCCTTATCACTCCTAGGGTCAAGAGTGAGGTCTTGACCCTGTGCAGACTCTGTACAAGGTGCAGTAGGGAGGCTGCTCTTTTCAATGCCAATGACCTGTTGAGAGGCCATGGACAGTAACAGGTGTACCCCTTTTTCCACATCTGAATCTTGTTGGGAGGATCCAGTGGTAGGTTTGGATTTGGATTTCTTACTTTGTCTGGTGAGAGGTGACTCAGGATTCTCACTAGCTATCTCTACAGATTCATTTATCACTTCTAGGGCTCTCTTCTTTGACTTATTTTTAGTAACACCAATCTTTTGAGAGATTGATGCACTTGGCTGCCTAACTTCTATGGTACTGTTTGCAGTGGGGTTGCTGGATGGGATGGGAAGGCTGGGGTTAGACTGTGTAGCTCCTCCAGTCTCAGCCTCCCCTGTCCAGGAAAGTGCATGGTATATGGGCTTATCAAGTGGATAAGACTCAAATGTGTCCTGCATATGCTTGGTCACACTTAGAATCACATCCACTTGATTCCTTGTGTCCAATGAGCCAAATAGTACTTTGGACATGGACTTGGAATAAGCCATTTTAGTGTTATCTATACCCTCCAATTCATGGACATTTGCATCAAGAAAATTTAAAATAACTTGAAGGAAACGAGGGTAAAAGATGTCATTACCTCTACCACGAACGGTCCTGCCTAGCCTCTGAGCCAATTCTTTGAGAATTATGGCTCCCACATTGATCTCCTGGTTGTTGGCCAAGGAGTAGGCTAGCTTCACAGCAATGTGACTGATATGGTCCCATCCTGTCTTCCTGCAGAGAAACACCTTCTGGAGTGCGTCAAACAGAAATGACCACTCCCTTCTCACAAACTTCTTATTCAGCTTTCCAGTATCTATCTCATCAGCATACCGAATGAAGGTCATGAAATCTACGATTTGAGCATCTGTAGCTTCTTGGTCATGACCCTCCACCTTGAACCCCAAAGCTTCATTGATTTCCCTTTCACCAAACTGAAAGTGTTTGCCTCCAATTGAACAACTAACCTCCTGGAATGAGGTTCCATCTTCCCTAGCCATTGTTGATACCAACGCTGTTCTCCAGAATCCTTCCAACACATCGACATACAAGGTAGGGTTCAGGGTTAGGGCTTGGCGTAGGTAGGAAGTGTTCAAGAACCGTACAAAACACTTGTACCTTGGGTTAGCCTCAGCCTCAGAGGGAATGGTGAGAAGATTGGTTTCTTTGGGAATGGTTAAAGGGATAGAGGATGATACTGTTTGAGATTTGGGTGCCATTTCGAGAGAGAGAGTTAAAAAGAGAGTAGAGAATTTGTGCTTAGGTTTGAGAGTTTGAGAGCAATAGACAAGATGAAAAGTTGTGAACGGTTAGAAAAGGGTATTTATATGATAGAGACACTGCGATATGGAGTTATGAATTTGTACAGTCTATTTGTATGTCGCGAAGTCAAAAATGGCCTGTACCGCAAAGTCTTGCACAATATATCGCATAGTCTCAGAAATGAACTATGTCGCAAAGTCCTCAAGATGAAAGGATCGGGGAGACTTTGCGATATAGTAGAAATACCCTGTCTAAAGCTCTCTTTTAGGAATTTTAACCAAATTGTCAGACTTTTATCAAATTTTGAAATAAAATTAATTTAAATCAAAATTCTGTCAAATGTGGAGACTTGTCGATATAGTTATTCTAAGTCGCGAAGTCATAAAATGAACTATGTCGCAAACTCATGAAATGAACTATGTCGCGAAGTCTCACAATCTCAACAGTTTGCGATATAAGTCTGTTTTATTTGAACTGTGTCGTGAACTCTGAAAATCATCTATATCGAGATGTCTCAAAAGCTCACAACTTTACTAACAAATGTGATTTTGAAAAATATGCAGTAAAATACTGAAATATTTATAAATCATATCTCAGCTAATTTTCACTCCATATGAATAGAGCATTTAAATACAGTGAAAATTTACTGCTGCAACAATTTACTGGCATACTTACTTAGAGCAACTAAATGAAGGATTAAGCATTCCAATTTCACTCACAAGTCTGTTGAAGACTGCTTCATTCAGAGGTTTAGTAAATATGTCAGCTAATTGTTTCTCAGTTGGAACATAAGAGACTTCTATGGTACCATTTGCAGCATGTTCCCTAATGAAATGGTACCTGATCTCAATGTGCTTTGTAGTAGAATGATTAACAGGATTGGCAACTATGGATATTGCACTAGTATTATCACACATTAGTGGAATGTGTTCTAACACTAGCCCATAATCCATGAGTTGATTTCTAATCCAAAGCAATTGAGCACAGCAACTTCCAGCAGCAATGTATTCAGCCTCAGCTGTGGATGTTGCTGTGGACTGTTGTTTCTTACTGAACCAGGACACTAACCTTTGACCTAGGAATTGACAGCTTCCAGAGGTGCTCTTCCTGTCAATTCTACATCCAGCATAATCAGAATCTGTGTAACCAACCAGGTTGAACCCAGTGCCCTTTGGATACCATAGCCCAAGATTAGGAGTCCCCTTCAGATACTTGAAGATTCTTTTGATAGCCATCATGTGAGATTCCTTGGGATCAGACTGGAACCTTGCACAAAGGCATGTGGCAAACATGATATCAGGCCTGCTAGCTGTGAGATAGAGTAGTGATCCAACCATGCCTCTAAAAACCTTGATGTCTACTCTTTTGCCTTTCTTGTCTTCATCAAGCTTGATTGCAATGGACATGGGAGTTTTTGCAGGGGATGAGTCTTCTAAACCATATTTCTTCAAAAGATCTTTGACATACTTTGATTGGTTTATGAAGATGCCATCCTCCCTTTGATGTACTTGCAAACCTAGAAAGTAGGTTAATTCTCCCATCATAATCATCTCATATTTGCTTTGCATCAACTTAGAGAACCTTTCACAGAGTTTTTCATTTGAAGAGCCAAAGATGATATCATCCACATAGATTTGAACAAGAATGATATCGTTTCCATGCTTCTTGAAGAATAGGGTTTTGTCAATTGTACCCCTGGTGAATTGATGCTCAAGAAGAAATTGAGATAGAGTCTCATACCAGGCTCTTGGTGCCTGTTTGAGTCCATAGAGTGCCTTGAGCAGTCTATACACAAAGTTTGGGAAGTCTTCACTTTCAAAGCCAGGTGGTTGAGACACATAAACTTCTTCAGCAAGATCACCATTGAGAAATGCACTTTTCACATCCATTTGATACACCTTAAAATCTGAGTGAGCTGCAAAAGCCAGGAAGATTCTGATGGCTTCCAGTCTAGCTACAGGTGCAAATGTCTCATCATAGTCAATGCCTTCTTGCTGACAATATCCTTTGGCAACCAGCCTTGCTTTGTTTCTTATTACCACTCCTTCTTCATCCATTTTGTTTCTGAACACCCATTTGGTGTCAATAACATTCTTTCCTTTTGGAGGAGGTACTAGTTCCCATACTTTGTTTTTCTCAAATTGATTCAACTCTTCTTGCATGGCAACAATCCAATCAGAATTCTTCAAAGCTTCTTCAATTAATTTAGGTTCCTCTTGTGACAGAAAGCAGCTATACAGACATGTATTTAATGTTGCCCTTCTTGTTCTAACTCCCTCACTAGGATCTCCAATGATTTGATCCCTAGTGTGGGCTCTGTCCCATTTCCTTGTGTGCCCCTGTTCATTTCCTTGATCTGTTCCAAGCTCATTTTGGTTGATAGGTGCATTCTCTTCTTCTCCCCCTGTGTTTGTGAACCCTTGCACAGGTGTTTGAAGAAGATTGTCAACTTCAAGGATTTCATACTCTAGAACAGTTTGAACAGGGGGTTCATCTTCACTTTCAGAATCCTCAAGATAACCTTGATTCTCAAATCTCAATGGCACACTGTCTTGATCACTTGTTTTCAGTCCAGGAGTTTTCTTGTTATCAAAGGTAACATCCATGCTTTCCATGACTTTGTGTTGCTCAGGTACAAATACTCTGTATGCTGTCCTTTCCAGAGAGTATCCAATGAAGATACCTTCAAATGCTTTTGCATCAAATTTTCCAACATGCTCAGAGGTATCTTTCATCACAAAGCACTTGCTTCCAAACACATGCAGGTGCTTGAAGGATGCTCTTTTTCCAGTCATTAATGAGTAAGGAGTTTTGCCAGACTTCTTATTGATTAATGTTCTATTTTGCACATAGCATGCTGTGTTAACAGCATAAGCCCAAAAGCTAGTGGGTAGCTTTGCATCCAGCAGCATTGTCCTTGCAGCTTCAATGAGAGTTCTATTCTTTCTCTCAACTACTCCATTTTGTTGAGGTGTTCTAGGAGCTGAGAATTGTTGAGAAATTCCTTTATCTTTGCAAAACTCATACAATGTTGAATTTCTGAACTCAGTCCCATTATCACTTCTCAAAGCAACTACAGAGGAACCAGTGCTTCTTTATCAACTCTCTTGATATGCTCTATTATGACTTGGGGTGCTTCATCCTTGGAGAATAGGAATTCCACCCAAGTATATCTTGAATAGTCATCTACCATCACTAGAGCATATTTCTTTTTGGAGAGGGACATTACATTCACAGGGCCAAATAAGTCCATGTGAATTAGCTGCAGAGGTTTTGAGTTTGTATTGAGCAACTTGTTCTTGTGACTGGATCTTTTAATTTTTCCTTTCTGACAAGCTTCACATGCTCCATCTTGCACAAACTCCAAGGCAGGCAAATCCCTGATAAGTTCTCTCTTGGTTAGAGAGTTCATTGCCTGAACATTCAAGTGAGACAGCTTCTTGTGCCATAGCCAGAATTCCTCATTTGTGGCTTTAGTGTAGAAACAGCAGATTTCTCCCTTATCTGCAGCCTTGAGATTAGCTACAAACAAGCTTCCTTTCTTCACACCAGTTAGAACAACTTCACCACTTTCCCTTTTTGAGATTGAACAAAGGTCTTCATCAAATTCCACTTTGAAACCCCTGTTGGTAAATTGTCCAACGCTCAAGAGATTATGCTTCAGTCCTTCAACAAATGCTACATCTTCAATAATGACATTTCCAGATTTAACACTGCCATATCCCATTGTATAACCAATGTTGTCATTTCCAAAGGTTACTGATGGGCCAGCCTTTTCCTCAAAATGTGATAGCAGGGCTATATCACCAGTCATGTGACTTGAGCATCCACTGTCCAAGATCCATATGACTCTTTTATTCCTGTTGCCCTGCATTCACAAAATGACTAAGTTGTTTTTGGTACCCACACTTGGTAGGGTCCAGTTGATTTAGAAACATTTTGATTAATAATTCTTCTGTCATAAATTGCATTTCTCATAGTAGGAGACTTCACTTTTTTTGTGGCTTTGGAGTTTACACTCTTAGGCTCACATAAAGTTTTCACCCTCTCAACCCTGATTGGGGATCCTGTCCTGTGAGTGTGCCTGTGTGTGTGTGATTCACTAGATTGTGCAGAATCAAGTTTATGCTTTAGAGATAAACAGTTAGCAATCACAGTCACATAGCATGTCATGCAATTAGGCTTACCACAGAAAGAATCATGACTAGAATTTATGCTGGCAGAATGGTTACTCAGGTTGTCAACTTCAACAATATCAGGCTTACTACACTTATGAGTCAAATGATTAACAGATAGGCATTTTTGACATTGTTTCCTGGGAGCATTTGGCACATAAGCATAGTTGTTTCCCTTGTTAACACCAACTTTACCATTTCTGTTTTGTTTCTTTTTCTTAACAACTTCTTTCTTTGCTTTAGGACTCTTGACAAGATTGTCTTTGGTCTCTTTCTGATTGACAAGTTCAGGAAAGGAAGAAGTGTTTTTAGCAGCCTCATCTTCTTCAAGTAGTTGTTGCTTGATGATCAGTAGTTCCTCATCAAACTCAACAGCACTCTTTCTGAAGATGGGCTGTTCAACACTTGACAGTATGGTTGGGGCATTTTTGTTTGTAAAAGTTTCCTTTCCTTTGCCCTTGACCTTCTTCCTTCCCTTGTCATTTTCATAGTCAAAACCAACTCCAACCTTGCAGTCTTCAGTGTGTTCCTTGTGATAGGTTTGAATAAGTTCAGAGGAGTTTTTGAAGCTTCTTAGTTTCAGCAATTTGTTCCCTAAGGGCTTTCTCTATCTGCTCAGCACAAATCACTTTGTTTTTAAGATACTCAACCTCCTTTTTCAAACCATCCAGGTTCACAACCATTAACTCAAGTTGCTCATTCTTTTCTGTAAGCTCAACATTCTTAGCAGTTAGTCTATCAATTTCTTCATTAGCTACTAACATGCTAGTATGAATATTAAACATCTCAGTGCTCATATCTTCAACAGTTTGCTTATATTGAAGGGGAGTCATATCAAGAGAAGTAAGAATAGGTACCTGACTTGAATCACCATCATCAGAAAATGCCATCAAGGCATAGTTTGAGTACTCTTGTTCTTCTTCTTCATCAGAGTCATCCCAGCATTTTCCCTCAGCACTAAAAGCTTTGCCCTGTTGTTTCTTGAGTAGAGCCTCATACTTAGCTTCAAGCTCTAAGTATGCTTTGTCCTTCTTGACTTGTTTAGGCTTTTTGCACTCAGTGGCAAAATGCCTAAGTTCATTGCAGTTATAGCACCTTATTTTGGTCCTATCCACACTTCCTGTCTTGTATCCACCCTTAGCAGCACCAGCAATCCCTTTTCCTTTATTGAAGGTGTTTGAGCCACTAGATCCACCAGTGTTTCCATTATTGAACTTGGACCTGAATGGCTGCTTTCTTTTAAACCTTATGTTAGGATACCTCCTAGCCATATAAGCAAAAGATTTGTTTTCCATTTTGTCCAGCTCATCTATACTGTAGAACTCATCCTCTTCAGGTAAATCATACACAACCTGAGTTTCATCACCAGTGTCTTCAACTTCCAGTTCCTCAATCTTGACCTGACTGATTTTAAGAGAGTCCATTCTTTGACTTAGGTTGTCAGCAATAAGTGCACAAGAGGTATTTGCCACTAATCCTTGCTTTGCCTGAATAGATCTCTTTTGAAACAGCTCTAACTCATATGTCTTTAAAACACCATACAACACATCAAAACCAATCTTTGTTAGATCTATTTCTTTAAGGGAAGAGATTCTTGGTTCCAAGTGATCTGGAAGAGTTAGTAGAAACTTCATATTGAGCTCTTCTGTTTCATAGTGTTTGTCATAGAGTTTGAGCTCGTTTATCAGCTTGTTGAATCTCTCAAACACTTCTGTGATTCCCTCTTTTGGCTGAGCCATGAAGGCTTCATATTGTGAAACAAGAATCTGCTTCTTGTTCTTTCTTACTTCAGTAGTTCCTTCACAGAGCACTTCTATAAGATCCCACATCTTCTTGGCACTAGTACAATGAGCAACAGTGCCATACATGTTTAGTCCATAGATTCACAAATGATAAGTTGAAGATGTCCATCCATTGCTACTTTTTCCTTTTCAGGATCAGTGTATTTTGAGGGATCTTTGGGCACATGTTTTGCTGGTACAATCTCAGTGTCATTGGTTGTTTCACCAATCTCGATCATTGGAATGAAGGGACCATGCTTTAGAATATCTAAATACATGGGGTTAGAAGCTTTGATGAAAAGCAACATCTTCTTTTTCCATAAACTGTAGTGCTCCTTGTTAAAGGGAGGAATCTTGATACTGCTTAGTTTCTGTGAACTCATTCTTGATCTTTTCCTGTTTGTACGTTAACAACCTACGCTCTGATACCACTTGTTAGAAATGAATACTACTAGAAACTAGACAGAGGGGGGTGAATGGATAGTTTGATGTATTTTTCGATTCTTGAAAACTAAGTAACAGACTGTATATGATTATGATATGCAATATGCAGAAAGTAAATAACACACACAATCACTTTAATCTACTTTGTATAAGCAAATTAAATACTACAGCTTTCCAAGAAAGTCACAATAGAATTTCTGGCTTCTAAACAAGAACAGTTTGAACTTGCTTGCTTACAGAGAAAAGAGCTTAGCTAATAACTATGTGTATATCTCTTACAGCTAACAATAGGATGTGCATGATATATATAAGCCCTATACAACCTAGTGCACACACCTATTTTTACACAGTTACCCCTTGCTGAAAGTCCAACTTGTCCTGCCATAAGACGTTAACTGTGTCAGGGAGGACCACCTGCTTTTCGGAGTCTTTCCCGTTTCTGTAGCTGCTTGTCTCTTATCTTTCTCTCCAAGTTTAGCTGTAGATTTGCCATCTGTTCTTTGGACCACCTTGCCAGAACAAATGCTTCAGTATTTGTCTCTTTTGATTCTTGATTATATACCTTGATTTGTCTTGTTGTAAACGGCTAAGTGTTGATATCGTGAACTCCACTTCATTCCTGACTTCGCGATCTCACTTGTGAGGACTATGCGATATAGCCTTTGAAGACTTTGCGACATAGGTCATTTGACGACTATGCGACATAGGTCATTTGACGACTATGCGACATAGGTCATTTGACGACTATGCGACATAGGTCATTTGACGACTATGCGACATAGGTCATTTGACGACTATGCGACATAGGGCTTCTGAGGACTTCACGATCTAGGCTTCTTTGACTTTGCTGACTTCAACACTTCACGACATGTGTCTTGAGGACTTCTCGACATAGTACAAAATGGACTATGCGATATAGTACTTCACGACATGGATATTGGTGACTTCACGACATAGCTTTCTTCTGACTTTGCTATATAATGCCTTAGACAAATTTCTGCAACTTATTTCTTCATAGCCTTATTCATCTCTATCCTGCTGCATGAACACTTCTGAACTTCTACCAGGATAATTATTCAATGGCCTATATACAATCTAGATGCAAGAAACTTTACTAAGCTCATTATAAATCTGAGCATACATGATAAAGCTATTGTTCATGAGAACAAGACAAGTACATTTAGAGACCTATACTATATCCCAGTGATAGAAATCACTAGGTCATGTAGTGTGACATAGTCACATAGTGTAGGCTTGTTAATAGTGGTATTCAGACATGTCTTGAGCCTAACAAGACAGTTAGTCCAAAAACCTATAGACATGTTATAGACAAAACCAAATCTAAAATTACTCCTGTTAATTTTGTTTTTGGTAAGGATTCCAATTCAACTTTTGAAAAGGGATCTACTTCTGTTCAAAGTGTTAAAATTATTAAGTCTAAACCTGTCATGAGTAAAGTTACTAAGAATGTAGGTTTACTGTCTCAGAAACAACTCAAGGATAAAATCTGTGAAGTTACAGATAAGAAGAAGGAACCTAGTGTCAAAAGAAACAGGAATGGTAAAATTGGGATTAATAAAGAAAATGGTTATAAATATGTCCCAAATGCACCTAGAAAATGTTGCTTTAACTGTGGTAACTCTAATCATCTTGCTATTGATTGCAGAAAGAGTAAAAAGAAGGTTACTGAAATTCCTAGGTCTGATGTTAGGAATAGATCAGTATTTTATAAACCATAGAATTCTTGTTTTCATTGTGGTAGTAAATGGCATTCTATTTATACATGTGAAAAATTTCATGATTTGTACTATAACTTTTATGATCCATTACCTATGTTTAATAATAGTGCAAATTCTGGTAGCCTTAAGAATGTCAAGGTGAAGCATGCTTTTGTTAATACTGATACTGACAAAGCAAATCCTGATGGAGTAAATCATGTCAGGACTGCTAAAATCAGAAAGTCTTCTGCTGCTAAAATTAATAAAATGCATGGAAAAGGAACCCAACAAGTGTGGGTTCCTAAACATTCTAACTAGTGTTTTACCATTCTGATTGCAGGATAAAAAGAAAAATGTGTTAGTCATGGATAGTGGATGTTCTGTGCACATGACTGGAAACAAAGCCCTGTTATCAGAATATGAGGAAAAAGCTGGCCCAACTGTGTCTTATGGAGATGGCAACATTGGAAAAACTTTGGGATATGGCAATATAATCATTGGCAATGTCATCATTGAAAAAGTAGCTCTAGTGAAGGGACTAAAACACAACCTGTTGAGTATTAGTCAAATCACTGACAGAGGTTATCATGTCAATTTCTATTCCAATATTGTGAAGTAGTCAGCAAAGAAACAGGAAAGATTGCATTGACTGACTACAGACATGGTAACATTTATGAAGCCAACATTCTCTCAAATATTGATGGCTCCCCTACATGTCTCATCAGTAAAGCATCAGTAGATGAAAGTTGGAATTGGCACAAGAAGCTTTCTCATCTCAACTTCAGCAATATCAATGAGTTGGTTAAGAAAGATTCAGTGAGAGGATTACCTAAAGCTTTGTATACTCCTGATGGACTCTGTGATGCTTGTCAAAAGGCTAAACAAAGAAGAACATCATTCAAGATTAATCAGAATCCTATATTGAAGAACCATATCACATGCTGCATCTTGATCTATTTGGACCAGTCAACATTATGTCCATCAGTAAGAAAAGGTACACTCTTGTAATTGTTGATGAATACTCTAAATTCACCTGGGTGTATTTTCTGCACAGAAAAGATGAAACTCCTGAAATACTGTTGGATCATGTGAGAATGATTGAGACAACCACAAAGTACAAAGTCAAGATACTGAGAAGTGATAATGGTACTGAATTCAAGAATTCAAAGATGGAAGAGTTCTGCAAATACAAAGGAATTATTCAACAATTCTTTGCTCCTGGCACACCTCAGCAAAATGGAGTAGTTGAAAGGAAAAATAGAACTCTTATTGAAGCTGGCAGAACTATGTTGGAAGAAGCTAAATTGCCTACATATTTCTGGGCAGAAGTAGTCAACACATCATGCTATACTCAAAATCTCACTTTAATAAACAGACATGGTGTAACTCCCTATCAAATGCTCAAGGAGAAGAAACCAAGTTTAAAGCATCTGCATGTGTTTGGCTGTAAATGTTTTGTTCTCAGAACTCATCCTGAACAGCTAGGGAAATTTGAAACAAAGGCTGATGAGGGAATTTTCATAGGCTATCCTGCATCAAGAGCCTTTAGAGTTTTTAACTTGAGAACAAGGACTGTCATGGAGTCAATACACGTATCTTTTGATGACAAGAAGATAATTGGATTGAATGAAGACTCACATGATAGATTGGTTTTTGAAAATGAAGCTACTAAGGAACCTGAAGAAAATGAATCAGATCCTGACAATTCATCAGATACTGATGGGTCACCAAATCCTGATGATCCATCAAATCCTGATGACACACCAAATCCCGATGAAGCACCAATTACTGATGGTGCTAATACTGATGATGCAAATAATGATGATACATCTAGTAGTGCAAATGTTGAGGGGGAGCAACAACAATCTACTACAAATTCAGAGTCAACTCAATCATCAGGACAAAATTCTTCAGATACTGATTCAAGTGACAATCCTGATAATTCATCATGAGGAAATAACAATAATTCAGGGGGGGGGGCTTCTAATGAAACACATTCTTCTAATCAAGATAACACCAATCCAGGGGGAGCATCTACATCAAGGAATGACTTACCACCAACAAGGAAATTGACTGCAAGTCATACTCCTGATTTGATAATTGGAGATCCTGATGCAGGTGTTCAGACAAGAAGTGCAACTCAAAATGAATGTCTATATAATAAATTTCTGTCAAAGGAGGAGCCAAAGAAAGTTGAAGATGCACTTAAAGATGCTGATTGGGTTACTGCAATGCAAGAAGAATTGAATGAATTTGAAAGGAATGAAGTCTGGAAACTGGTGCCAAGACCAAAGAATAGGTCAATTGTTGGTACAAAATGGATTTTCAAAAACAAGACTGATTCAGATGGTGTAATTATCAGAAACAAAGCAAGGCTAGTTGCAAAGGGGTATTCTCAATAAGAAGGAATTGACTATGATGAAACTTTTGCTCATGTTGCAAGACTAGAGGGCATCAGGATCTTTCTAGCATATGCAGCTCATAAGAAATTCAAGGTTTTCCAGATGGATGTTAAAAGTGCTTTCTTAAATGGTGAACTGGAGGAAGAAGTTTATGTTGAACAACCTCCTGGTTTCATTGATCCTAAATATCCAAATCATGTCTATATATTGGATAAGGCACTTTATGGACTAAAGCAAGCTCCAAGAGCATGATATGAAACCTTAGCTCAATTCTTACTGGAAAGTGGATTCAAAAGAGGTACTATTGATAAAACTTTGTTCTATTTGAATCATGGTAAGGATTTGCTTTTAGTTCAGATTTATGTTGATGATATCATTTTTGGGTCAACAAACAATAAGTTGTGTGAAAAGTTTTCTAAGCTTATGCAGTCAAGATATCAAATGAGCATGATGGGAGAAATGAGTTACTTTCTTGGTCTTCAAGTTAAACAGACTGATGATGGCATCTTTATCAATCAGTCAAAATATTCAAAGAATTTATTGAAAAGGTTTAACATGCAAGATTGTGCTATTGCTAGTACTCTCATAGCTACAGCTACCAAACTTGATCCTGATCAAGGTACCGAGGTAGATGTAACTCACTATAGAGGAATTATTGGCTCTTTATTGTATCTCACTGCAAGTAGACCAGATATCATGTTTGCAACCTGTCTGTGTGCAAGATTTCAAGCAAAACCTAGGGAACCTCATCTGATTGCAGTTAAAAGAATTTTCAGATATCTCAAAGGCACTCCTTCTCTTGGCCTTTGGTATGCAAGGGAATCAGATTTTGGTTTGTGTGGTTATTCAGATGCTGATTTTGCAAGATACAAAATAGACAGAAAAAGTACTTCAGGAAGCTGTCAGTTTTTGGGTGGAAGATTAGTCTCTTGGTTCAGTAAAAAGCAAAAGTCAATTTCTACATCAACTGCAGAAGCAGAGTACATTGATGAAGGAAGTTGTTGTGCTCAGATAATATGGATGAGAAATCAGTTGTTAGATTATGGCCTGTCATACTCAAAAATCCTTATTTATTGTGATAACCAAAGTGCTAGTGCAATGACAGGAAATCCAGTTCAACATTCTCTTACTAAACCCATCAGTATTAGATATCACTTTATAAGAGAACATGTTCTGGAAGGAACAATTGAAGTTCACTTTGTTCCTACTGATCAACAACTAGCTGATATATTCACCAAGCCACTGCCTGAAGCTACATATAGATACACATAAAAAGCGGTGCAGTTATGTTTAATTACGCACGTAATTTGTCCACTAATCATTTTTGCACAAATCATATTTTGCCACCTGTCATTGAGAGTAATATTTTGTTTTAACAAAATACATTTGATTTTCTAAATTACTGATTACTCTCTAATCATCAGTTTTTATCTTCTACTTTCTCTCTATTTGTTCAAGAACCCTAAATAATTATTTCTCAAGAACTCTATACTATTTTAATGGCGTCTTCATCATTCATCAATAAACAGACTGTGATTAGTGGTGTTACTTTTGCCACTAATAATTTTGTAGCTGTTTTGGGTCATCAGGATCTGCCTTCTGAGTTTCATATTGTTCAAGATTTTTTAGCTTCAAGTCAATTGAAGTTTGCTCTAACAGAACCTGCAAGTGTTTCTTTTAAGTCAGTTATGCAGGTGTGGAATTCAGTTTCTTTTGAAAAAGACAATTCTGGCTCAATCCTGATGAGCTTTGAATATGATGGGGTTACTCACTGTGTGACTCCTGCAATTGTGGAGGAAGCCCTGCATTTACCTGTTCTTGGTGATGCTGTTCCTGATAATGTTTCAGACTCGACTCTTTTTGAGTTTGTTACAATATTGGGTTACAATGGGGAAGTAAAGAGGTATGGCAACCTCTTCAGGACGAAGCTTAAAAGGGGATGGAACTATTTCTTTGACACCATAAGTCGCTGCTTCCTTAACAAGACATCAAATTTTGATGTTCTACCGTCAGGATCTCTCAAAATAGGGTATTCTCTTATATACTCTACTTTTTTTGATTATGGGTCATTTATTCTAAAAGCTTTAAGTGATAGGAAATCAGATAAGTTAGGTTCTGTCTGTTTTCTTAGATTTTTACAGTTGATATTTAATCACTTATGTCCTAATGTTGTGTTTGAGGGTGATGTGATTCTACCAATTTGTAGAATTACAGAAAAAAATTTAAAGTCCTTAGTCAACAGTGATAAGGCTAATGGTTTTATAGGCAATGTCTTTATTCCTGATGAGGTCAGGCTTTTCTTGCATGAGAAAATGCCTATTTGTTATGGTTTAATTTCTAATGCTATGAGGCAAGGCCAATCACACCTTGTTCCTGACCCAAGCATGCCTTCCAAACAGTCTAAACAATCAACAACCACCTTTATTGTCTCTCAAAAGACTTTAGTTGTAAAATCTAAGAAATCAGCTAGATCTGATGTGTCTGGAAGACAATCAGGATCAAAGGATTTTTCTTCTACACCTCTCACTAAAAAGAAGGTACAAGGGGTGTACAAGGGGTCCTGGTGAAGAAGGCTGAGAAGGTGAGTGAAGTTGTTTCTGTGAAGAGAAAGTTAGTTTTAAGAGATGAAACTGATTCTGAGGATGACATGCCAATTTCCTCCAAATTGAAGATAAACAAGGAAGTTGTTGATACTGCTGTTGTAGTTGTGGCTCCATCTGCTAAGCCACAGAAGAAAAAGAAATTATCAAAGAGCAAGTATCATATTCCTTTGGAAAAGAAGCAGGGTACTGATGGTCAGGATACTTCAAATCCTGATGAGCAATCAAATCCTGATGCTCTAGCAAATCCTGACGTTGGTATTCCTGATGCTGCACAAAGTCAAATTGTCTCTATTTCAGACTCTCCAGCAAAGGCCTCTCCAACTACCAGACTTGTTGATATTTCATGGGAGAAGGTTGCTGAGACTGCTTCTAAACTTGGATTCTCACATCCAATGGATAAAAAGAGAAAGGAAGAGGAGTTAGTCTTTCAGAGACAAAAGAAGCTGAAAGGATCAATCCCACAAGAACCTGAATCTCAATGTGATTCAGCAGCTATTGATGATCCTGCCCCACAAGAACCACTCAATCAAAGTTTGGGTGAAGGCATAGCTATTGGAATGGTCATACAAGAACCATTTTCTCAAAGGGAGAATGAAGACATCAACATTCCAGCCACACAAGAACCATCTTTTACTTCTGAAGATGCAGGCAAAGCTACAACTTCTGAGAAATTTCCTGATAATGCTCAAGGGATTTCTGGTAAAAATGAAAGATTGGTCGAGGACACTGCCAATGAGGGAAGTCCACAAGAACCTTTAACTCAAAGTGTTAAAGCAGCTTCTGAACCTCAGGCTCCACAAGAACCATCAGTAACAAATCCTGATGAATGCCAATCAAATCCTGACGGTGTTGCTCCTGACGCTAGTGGTGCTCCTGATGCCGAGCCAATCCTGATACAGCCACTTAGCTCCAGACCAATGACAGATACTATCACAGAATCACAGGATAAATTAAAAGGTATTGTTATTCCTGATCCTAATGTTCCTGATGATTCTGATGCTGATGATAGTGATGACAGTGATGATAATAATGAAGAGAAGGATCAGCTTGCTACAACAATCAAAGCTAGTCTTGGAACCAACTTTGGTTCATCAAGCACATTCATGGCTGGCAAGGCTACTACTGGAAAAGATCTCAGACAAGATTTTTCTATTCCTTCTGAAATTTCTCCCGCCGAGGCACTTAGACAATATGAATGGAACAATTCATGGTACAGATCTTCTGAATCCGTTAGCTTTCCTTCTGCTTTGGATCATGCCTATGATGCAGTGAAATTGATTGAGAATCAAGATTTGAAGAATCATTTGAAGGCAACTACTCTATTATCCAAAGGCCTCAAACATGAAATTGATTCTATCAAGGCTGCTACAGAATTAGTAAGGACTGACATTTCTCAAAACTTCACAAAGGTGCCTACTGCTCTTCAACTAAGAATAGTGGAATCCCAAGTCAAGTCAGTCATTACTGAACACACCTCCATTAGTAGCAGAATTGATTCTCTTGATTCTAAGGTAACTGATATACAAACCTCTCTTGCCTTAATTTTGAATATATTGTCAAATCCTGATGTCAAAAATGGGGAGAAGGCAAGTTCTACAAAATGTACACCTGATCTAGTATTAAGGAAAAATGATGATGATAATGGAAATGATGGTGGTGACAAAGTACTACAAGGAGAAACCTCTGATGCTGCGGTTATTAAGACTATTCAAACTTCTCAAAGTCAAACAACGCAGTCAACTCATGTTTCTGATTCTGGAGTAAAGACAGTGAGGACATTGGTGCAATCTCAAATCCTGACGGAAGAGCAAATCCTGACAGGTGATCAAATCCTGATGGATGATCAAATCCTGACGCCTGGTCAAGGACAAATTCTTTCTACAATTCCTGAGGGTGATGAAGATGTAATCATTGATAATCCTGAAGAAGCATCAAATTTATTCCAGAAGTTCAAAACAAAGAAAGGTGATGTTGTGACTCTTTATCATACTGATAAGAGGGTACAACAATTATTTGCTAGAAAGACACTTTCTACTGCTACTGAAGAATATCTTGATCTCTCTCATGAAGAGTTCTTAAATGCTCAAAGAGAAATGATGGAGAGTTTCAAGAATCCTGCTCCTGCCAGAGGTAGAGGAGGCAGAGGTAGAAGAAGTGCAAGAAGAGGTAGAAGAAGCTCATCAACTCCAATTATGCCTAGACAAACAAGGTCTAGAGGATTAAGGATTGAAGAAATTCTTGAACCTACTCAAACTCTAGTAGTTCCTGACATGTCTACTTTTGGTGATGATGGAATTGATGAAGAAGAAACAGAATTGAGAAGAAGACCAAAACAATCAACTCTCAACAATATAAATCAAATTGAAGAGTCTAATCCTGATATTGTTCCTGACAATATTCAAGATCCTGATGATTCTGAAATTCTGAAAGAGGTTAATTTATTAATTCTTTCTACAGTGGTTGATTCTCACAATAAGGAAGTAGATGAAGAAGAAGAAGACAGAAGAAGAATAACAAGGTCAACAAATAGAGATTTTCAGCTCTATAAGCAAAGACTCAAAACTTCAAATAAAGGGTTGTGGAGAAATGTCAGAAGACAACAACCTCAACTAGAGAAGAGTTATTCTTATGAGAAGAGAAAGATAAGAAGTGGAAACACATTGACACACTTAGGTGTGATAGACCTATCACTTATCATTCTGGTGGGATTATAACAAATGTTCCCAGTGCTGTTGATATTGCTGATTCTCAAAGATCTAGAGCACTCTGGTTACAGATGTTTTCCAATCTAAGACTAATGCCAACCAATCCAAGAGGAGGAATAGGTCACAGAGATGCTGAGTTTCTGAACATGCCATATGTTGACCCTCACTCTTTGACTGATATTGGAGGTAACATAACTTTTGAAAACCTGAACAATTTATTATCTGTTGATATAGTTATAGATTGTCATGATGGTTATGAAAAGAAAGAAAAGCTTCTGTACTTCATGAAAGATGGCACTGTGAAGATTCTGTCCATTCAAAAGCTATGGATGAAAACTACAAAGGAACTGAAATATGTTCATTATTTGCTGAGATGGAAGAATAAAGTGTGCAAGGAATGGAGTGACATGATTCTGTCAACTATAAGGAGAAGATTTAATGAAGGAAAGAATTATAATGGTGATTATACTCCCATGTACATAAATATAAGAGGACAAGATGTGGAAATGCAAAGGGGTACCGCTGTTAAAGAAATATCCTTTGGCATGAACAACTTATTCTTAATCCTGATGGGAAGGAAATTGCTTACCTCCTGGTTGAAGATCATAGTCTACAGAGAAGCTCAATTCAGAATTTGAGAGCAGCTATCTATCAGATTAATGAAGAGGATGAAGAACTTAAAGAGTTAAAAGAAAGACTTATTCAGATTCTTGAAGACAAAGAAGAAAATCTCCTGTCAAGCTCCTTGAAGATGAATATGTTCTACCAGAAAATCTCAGGAGATAAGTTTGTTACTGTAAATACTTGTACATTTTGTATATATATTTTTGGCATCATTGAATCTAGGAAATCTATACTTTATTTTACAAAGTATGAGATTGGGGGAGATTGTTAGATCAGGATTCAATGATCGTCAGGATCTAGACTCAACTGATCAGGATTGCTGACGTCATCAGTATTGCATAGCCATCAGGATTGTATGATCGTCAGGATCAGGATTGATATCAGGATTTCATCAGGACTGGGATCAGGATTGATCATCAGGACTGGAAGCTGATCAGGATTTCTACTTCGAGTTATATTTTGAGTCTAGTTAAATAAGGATGTTTATTTTGTCGGTTCCTGGTTTGTAGGAACGTAGCTATCAATTTAGGATAGGTTTCAATCTTTGTAATTGATTAGGACTTATCATGTAATTGATAGAGAAGTTGTGTAGTATATAAACACAGTTTAGGTTTCGATTTATATTGATCACACACACGAGTAGTTTTGTAACCTAGAAGCTCTCAAGAACATCAGAATTTCTTGAGAGAGTTTGTAACAGTTTTATATCAGAATTAATAAAGCTGTTATTATTCTTATTTGTGTTTAAAGTCGAGAATCTTATACAATTGTATTCAACCCCCCTTCTACAATTGTTTATTACTGGGCAACAGTTTCCTTCCTTTGAGCAGTTGATATGGAGTCATCCCTTTAGCTTGATTGATCAAAGAGATATTTTGAGTGAAACATGTAGCTTTAGCCCAAAAATATGTAGGTAACTTTGATTCTCCTAGCATTGTCCTTGCAGTCTCAATTAGAGTTCTATTTTTCCTTTCCACCACTTCATTTTGTTGTGGTGTTCTTGCTGCAGAAAACTCATGAATGATTCCATTCTCCTCACAAAACAGCCTCGTTGTTGAATTCTTGAACTCAGTGCCATTGTCATTCCTGATTCTTCTCACTTTGAGATCAGGATGATTGTTAGCAGCCTTGATGTGATTGATTATGATTCCACTTGCCTCATCTTTAGAATGCAGGAAGTATGTCCATGTAAACTTTGAGAAATCATCCACAATCACAAGACAATATCTTTTCTTTGAAATTGACATGACATTTACTGGTCCAAATAAATCCATGTGTAGCAGCTGTAGAGGTTGCTCAATTGATGAATCTAGCTTGCTTCTGAAAGAGATCTTCCTTTGCTTCCCTTTCTGACAAGCATCACATAGTCCATCCTTAGAAAATTCCAACTGTGGAATTCCTCTTACTAGGTTTCTTCTTACCAGATCATTCATTGACTTGAAGTTCAAATGTGACAGCCTTTTGTGCCAAAGCCAACTCTCATCTTTACTTGCTTTACTCAGAAAACAAGTGATAGAATCTGAACTTGTTGAGTTGAAGTCAGCTATATACACATTTCCTCTTTTGTGACCTGTCAACACTGCATTGTTGTTTTCTTTGTTTGAAACAACACAAGCTCCTTGATTGAATGATACTGAAAAACCTTTATCACATAGTTGACTGATACTCAGCAAGTTGTGCTTGAGTCCATCAACTAGTGCTACTTGATCAATGATGACATTTTCCTTTGAAATCAAGTCATGTCCCTTAGTGTAACCTTTGCTGTCATCTCCAAAGGTAATGCTAGGGCCAGCTTTTTCCACAAACTCTGTGAGCAGCGTAGAATCTCCAGTCATGTGTCTAGAGCAGCCACTATCTAGGTACCATAGATTCTTTCTGTTTCCCTGCACACAACAAAACCAAATCAAGTTGATTTTGGTACCCAAGTTTCCTTGGATCCTTTCCTGTTAGCTTTAACTTTGCATTTCTTGTCATTTTGCACCTTAATCTCAGGTTGAGTTAAATCAACCTTGACCCTGGGTGTTGACCTCTGAGAGACAACATTTTGAGGATGTTCATATGCATACATGTTTGATGCATGCATTTGAGGATGTTGTGCATACATAGTGTTCATGTGTGGCATTCTCCATGTCATTTGTGGCATTGTGAATGCATTCATATATGGATTTGAAACAAATGGCATATTGGCATACAAATTTGGTGCATGATCAGTATGTGCAAACATGTTGTGCATAGGCATATTGGGTACATGCATTGGCATTTGAATAGATGAATTCTTAACAGTTTTGCAATTGATAGATAAATGATTAACACTACCACACTTTACACAAGTTTTCCTAGGAGCATACTTGTTAGGTGTGTAGTTGTTATGCTTATAAATCCATACCTTACCATTTCTGTTCTTTTTCTTTTTCACCTCAACCTTGAACTCTAAGTTTTCTGACTTGCCCTTCAATTGCTTGTTGGACAAGTGACCTATGTTGACATCTTTAGTTTTGGTTTTGCTGCATTCTCCCTGAACAAAATTTTTGATGGTTGGACCATACTTTTTGTTCAGCTTCTCAAGTTTTTTTTATACTAACACTAGATGTACACTTCTTTGGATAAGTCTCATCTGTAGAGGTGTTACCCATCAGTGGATGCTCACTATCCGTAGAGGTGTCATCTCCTAGATTCTCAACATCTAGTTTCTCCTTATCTTTTCCTACTGATTCCTTGTAGAATGTATCCACACTCTGAGCCTTAATTATGTTTGTGGCAACATTCCCAGAATCAGTCCATCTAGCAATTGTTTCCTGTTCTTTAGCTAACTGTGCTTTAAGAATTTCTTCTCTTTTTAGCACAACCAACAAATCATCATTGGCAACTTGACACCCTAACCTCATTTTCTCAAATTCAATAAATTGAGTTTCAAGAACAGCATTCCTATCACTTAAAAACTGATTAACATCTTTAATCCTGGTGTTTTCCTTTGTAAGTGATTTAAGAGAAATACGCATATGATACAATTCAGTAGACATATCATTTATTGCACTATCGTATTCCTCAGTAGAAACCTCAAAGAGGTTGGTGGTGATTACTTGATTGGATGATGAACTGGCCTCCTGCTCACTTGAATCAGCCATCAGTGCAAGGTTCACAAATTCAGTGTCCTCCTCAGAATCATTCTCATCTTCAGCCCAGTCATAGTCCTGAGTTATGAATGCTCTTCTCTTTTGCTTGAGAAGATCAAAGTATTTCTTCTTGTAGTCAACAGGCTCAAACTTCTTGTCACTCTTCTCAGCTTTTGGTTTTCTGCATTCATTGGCAAAGTGACCTCCCATTCCACAATTGAAACACTTAAACTTCGACCTTTCAACATAATTCTTGTTTGATTGAAAGTCCTTTCTGAATGGCTTGGACACCTCAGGGTTTCTCTTGAACTTGAGCTTTGAGAATTTTCTTGATGCCAAATGTTCATCTAGCTCATCCATTTCTTCCTGGTTAGAAGGCTCACTTTCTTCAATCATCTTTCCTTTGCACTTTCTTGATTCAGTCCTACCTTCACAAGCACTTGTGCTTGGTGTAGCTTCAGCAGTTTCTTCTTTCATGTCATCGGCCTTGTTGACACTTGCTACTAAGGCAACATATCCAGTTTTCTTTTGGACTTTCTCAATTTCCTCATCCTGCTCCATTTGCAGCTCATATGTTTTTAGAGTTCCATACAGCCTTTCAAGAGTAAAATCCTTATACTCTTGAGTGTTTCTCAAGGAAACAGTCATAGGCTTCCACTCCTTTGGCAAGGCTCTGAGAAATTTAAGATTTGAATCTTTGATTTGATACACCCTCCCATACAACTTCAATCCATTCAACAATTTTTGAAATCTACTAAAAGTATCATTCAAAGATTATCCACTCTTGAAGTGAAACTGTTCATACTGTTGTATGAGGAGTTGCATCTTGTTTTCCCTGACTTGCTCAGTCCCTTCACAGGTGGTTTGGAAAGTGTCCCAAATCTTCTTGGTTGTAGAACAATTAATAACATTGTCAAACATGTTAGAATCAAGACCATTGAACAGAATATTCATGGCCTTTTTATCTCTATGAACTGCAATGTTGTCCTCAGGAGTCCATTCTGAAGGTAACTTTGGAATGGTTCTTGAGCTATTGAGGTGTTTGGCTTCATTGGAACATGAGGGCCATGATCTATGCATTCTACATATCCTTCATCCATAGACATAAGGTGTAGACGCATCTTTACTTTCTAGTGAAAGTAATTCTCTTTATCAAGAACTGGTATTTTAACTCCATAATCCTTCAGACCCATGATTCTGATGTCTTTAGATCTTTAAACTTCTTGTTTGTTAGAAGCTTGCTCTGATACCAATTGTTATTCCCAGACAATGAACCAAGATTGTAGAAGGGGGGTTGAATACAATCTTTAAAAATTCTTTGTTCTTGACAAAAGAGATATGAAAGCAAATTCAAGAACAGAAAAACAAACAAATAAAACTAACACAAGAATTAAAAATTCAGGTGGATTGATTTATCCACCTGAGAGATTTTTATTAGAAGAAATCTCTGTGATGTTTATGAATAAACACACAGCTGCATACACATTATTCTAGTTTCAGCAATTTACAAAGGATATTGCTTTGAGCTCTCTAAATTGCCTAACTGATTTCTTGAGTTCTAGAATAATGCTACACTTGATTATATATCCCAAGTTTACAAGATATTTTGAACATCTAATAATACAAAAAGTAACACTGTCCAAAATCCTTGTTTCTTCATTCTGAGTAGTGGTCCATGTGTTGGTAGCTTGCCCTTCTTGGCTGATTATCTTTTATGGAAATGGTACTTTTGACCAGACAAAAAAAAATGCTCCTTCTTCTAGTGAGTTTACCAGAAATGCTGGTTTCCATGCTCTGTGAAAACTGTCAACCCATGTGCTCTATCTGAACTGTCTATTTCACAAAGTACAGAGTGTATCCGTAGAAGCTATTTGAGTTGTATCCGTTGAGAGTATCTTGATCACATCCGTAGACGACCAGTACTACTATCCGTAGACAGTACATTGTCCATATCCGTAGAAGGCTAATGTTGCTATCTGTAGACAGCCAATTTCACTTATGTAAAATTACAAGGCATAGACTATTTAGAATTAGCCTCCCTATTCTACATAACCATTAATAGTCAACATGACTTATTCAGCCTAAAAACTAATACTCCAACTTCTACATCAGGATTACAAATCAGGAATACACATCAGGACTACACATCAGGATTGCATATCAGGAATGGACATCAGGATTGTACATCAGGATTGCATATCAGGATTGCATCTCATGATTGCATTTCAGGATTGCATCTCAGGATTGTTCATCAGGATTACACAAGCATGTTACATTGAGTCTTATTCGTAGATAAGCTACCCTTCTACGGATACTGCAAATGCATACTATCCGTTGAATGCTACATTTTTACTTATACAATTTTCACTAAGTTAGTCTAGTTATCATCAAAAAACAATTTAGTTCCTAACATCGGCTATGAAATCGCTTCGATCTATTTTTCTTAGGAGGGAAAGTTATGAAAAATATTAAGATGGTAATTTTGACTTGAAGAGAAAGTTTAGGAGAATATTAAGATGGTAATTTGATTTGAAGAGAAATTTTATGATGATAATTTGACTTCGGAGAAAGTTAAGGATAATATAAGGTAAGTAATTCTTTCCTAATTTTTTAATTCAAAAATTTGAGAAAATTAGAAAAATAGAGTATTAAAATTTGAGAAAATTTACGGTAACTATTAGAGATATTTTCTAATCAAATATTTAGGAGAGTACTAAAATTGTATATTTAGTTTTCTCTATTAGTAAAGATTTTAAAGGCAATAATATTAAAATGGTATATTTAGTTTCCTCCATTAGTAAATATTTTAAAGACAAAAATATTAAAATTGAGATATTTTCGAATCTTTAATATTAATAATTCAAAATTTTGAGAAAAATAGAAAAATAGATCAATTTATAAGTATTACCTTTTATACAACTTAAGAGTTATAAAAGACAATTGAGATATTTTCTAATCAAATATTTAGGAGATTGTAAAATTTTATATTTAATTTCCTTTATTATTAAAGATTTTAAAGGCAAATATATTAAAATTTTATATTTACTTTCCTCCATTAGTAAAGATTTTAAAGTCAAAAATATTTAAATTGAGATATTTTCGAATCTTTAATATTAATGATTCAAAATTTTGAGAAAATTAGAAAAACTGATCGAAGCGATTTGAGAGCCGCCACCTCACCGCCCTCGTCTTCTCCTTAATATAAGTACTATTCGACCAAGTCGCGCTTCGCAGCGGTCTTATAACATTTTTTTCAATATTTCGAATAAAAATTGTTTTAGACAAGGACGATAAAAAATATCTATAGTATGAAATAAATTAGTGAGCACAATATTGCATAAATTAAATATTCATAGGCTACTATTTATATATATTTTAATACCAATTTAGTGTCACTCTTTTTTAGCCTGACACCCGTTATCATAAATAAATACAAATAAAAAATACTAATAATAATTTAAGAACAACCCCGCGCTTCGAACTTCAATTATTTTAATTATTATTAAATTACTAAATTTTTGAATTTACTCACTTGACAATTAAAATTTTTAAATACATATGTATAGATCATTGGTAACATAAGAGGTTTATCTTAAAATTTTTGTGAAGTGCTGGTTAAAATTTTGTGAAAAACATTTGTTAATTTCGATTGATTGTTTAATTATATCTCATTTTTTATAAATTAGAAATATTATTTGAATGTCTTTTGTAATTCGATAATGTTAAAGAAATTTTTTCTAATTACTATTTTTTCTGTTTTGAATATGCTAAAAGAAATTTTTAATTATATGTCTTCGTCATAAATTCGAATTTTTATTCTCATTCTCTGTTAATTTTAATCATTCTATTTCAAAAATGTAATTAAAATATATATAGAATACAAAATAAAATATTCATATAACTTTACTTCATATTAGTTTGTGTCATATTTCTTTTAGCCGACAACCGTTGTAAAAAATCCACTTGTATTGTCATTTATGTGAAGATATATTAGGAATGTCAATGTATCCAATCCGGTAGGTATCCGACTCTTTAAAAAAAATCGGATCTGATGGATACCCGACTCATTCCAATTCAATTGAATTTTATCGAATTCGAAATTTTGAATTTTAACTTATTTTTTAAACTCGAAAGGGTGTGGATTTAGATATCTACATGGGTGTCATATTTGCTATAAATATATTATTACCTTGTGCCCTTGACAATAAATTGGGTACCAACAGTGTATTCTAATTATATAGTTAGTTAAAAATTTAAATTAGTTGAGAAAAAAATCTATATTTGTACAATTAAATTCTAAACATGATTGATTTTTGTATATTTATTGTTTTTCTATAAATTCTAATGTAAATAAGCAAATTCAATTTCATTTAATTAAAATTGAGGAGCTCTAGTTATATAATTTGATTAGTTTTATAATTTTTAGAGAACTTGTCTTTTTTAATAAGAGTTATAAAAGTAAATATTAAATAGTTTCAATTTTTTTCTCTAAAAAGTTAGACCTAAATAAGAAAGTTTTGATTTTAATTATTCAAATAGAGGAGCTCTAGAAAGATAGATTAATATACGAAACAATAAAATTATTTCCTTCATTAAAATCTATTTAAAAAAACAATTATGATTCAATATCATCTTTTAATAAATTAAAACTTAAAAAAATATTTGAACATTTAAAATAAATATTTGTTCGATTAAATTCTAAATATAATTGATTTTTATATATTTATTATCTTTGTTATAAATTCGAATGTAAATAAGAAAATTTAATTTAATTTAATTAAAATTGAGGAGCTCTGGTTATATAATTTGATTTGGTTTATAATTTTTAGAGGACTTATCTTTTATTATAAGAGTTATAAAAGGAAATATTTAAAGATTTCAATTTTTTTCTCTGAAAAGTAGGACTTAAGTAAGGAAGTTTTGATTTTAATTTTTTAAAATAGAAAAAATCTAGAAGAACAAATATCTATATATAAATTAGTCAACGCGAAATTTTACAATTCCATAACTAATCAAATAAAATATTTACATTCTTTTTAACCTATTTTATGTCACATTGTTTTAGGTCGACACCAGTTATAATAAATAAAAAAATGTATAGATTGATAGATAAAAAAATATTAATAATATGTTATGATAAAAATTTACCGACGGTCACCAAGACCAAGACATCTATTATCTATTATATATATAATAGAGCAACTATGGGTTGAGTGAGACAAAAAAAATCAGAATGAAATTACAATTATACCCTTTAAATCATAGGATGACATTATTACCTCTTCCTTAATTATTTCATATTAATTCTCTACTATTATTACATATTAATATATCTGCACATTAATTACTAATCTTCTTTAAAGTATATTAACTGTTTTGTAATTAATAATTATTGTTTACATACATGATATTTTAAATGAAATATATTATTTAAAAAGTAATAAAATATAATTTAAAATATAAATGATATTTGAATAAATCTATACTATACTATTATAAGCAAACCACCCTCTATTTGGTTGGTAGTTTGGTCGTATGTAGTTTGGTCATCTAAATAATAACTGTTAGATGTAAATATAGATAAATGAGAACCGTTGGATGTAATATTAAAAAAAACATTATTTTCTTGATATCTAAAATGCTCCCACGGGTTCAAGGTTCGAATCCCGTCAACAACATATTATTATTAAATATTTATATCATCTATTTTTCTAAGCTACATTCAAAAGTTCAAGATATTATTCCGTCAACAACATATTAAGAATTTTTAAGATCAAAATACAAATAAATGTTAATAAAATAAGATAAAAAATACTAAAAAATTATATAAATATACTATACTATTATAAGCAAATCACCCTCTATTTGGTTGGTAGTTTGGTCATATGTAGTTTGGTCATCTAAATAATAACCGTTAGATGTAAATATAGATAAATGAGAACCGTTGGATGTAATATTAAAAAAATATTATTTTCTTGATATCTAAAATGCTTCCACGGGTTCAAGGTTCGAATCCCGTCAACAACATATTATTATTAAATATTTATATCATCTATTTTTCTAAGCTACATTCAAAAGTTCAAGATATTATTCCGTCAACAACATATTAAGAATTTTTAAGATCAAAATACAAATTAATGTTAATAAAATAAGATAAAAAATACTAAAAAATTATATAAATATACTATACTATTATAAGCAAATCACCCTCTATTTGGTTGGTAGTTTGGTCATATGTAGTTTGGTCATCTAAATAATAACCGTTAGATGTAAATATAGATAAATGAGAACCGTTGGATGTAATATTAAAAAAAAAATTATTTTCTTGATATCTAAAATGCTCCCACGGGTTCAAGGTTCGAATCCCGTCAACAACATATTATTATTAAATATTTATATAATCTATTTTTCTAAGCTACATTCAAAAGTTCAAAATATTATTCCGTCAACAACATATTAAGAATTTTTAAGATCAAAATACAAATAAATAATAATAAAATAAGATAAAAAATACTAAAAAAATCATATAAAAAATATTAAAATAATAAATCAAAAATACTAAAATTCATCCGTGTATCGCGCTTATAGGCTAAAAAAAACTTAGAATAACGGCATACATATATTATTATATTTGATTACTTTTTAAAATCATATAAATCAAAATATAGATAATAAAATAAAAAATACTAAAATTCATCCTGCATCGCACATGTTACAGGCTTGTGTAACTTTAAAAATAGACTTGTGTTTTAGTTATTTGTAAACGGAACTGATGTCAATGTTAGGGTTCTCTTTTTCTAAAAAAAAAATCAACGAAAACATGTTACTCTTTCTATTTTTTCTTATTAAAACCCTTCATTTTCCAAAAATATCACGGGCAAACCTTACTTATTTATTTTAATACTTTTAATTACGGCAATTACCTTTTCAACTAAAACATGTTACTTTTTGTATTTTTTTCATTTAAAAAAAACTATAACTTATTACCTTTTCAACTAAAATACATTAACTTTTCAATATTTTCTAACAAAATCCTCTATTTTCTAAAAAAATCATGGACAATTACCTTTTTTAAAATAGAACATGTTACTATTTCTATTTTTTCTTACTAAAACCCCACATTTTCCAAAAATATCACAAGCAAACTCTTACTTATTTTAAAACATATTTTAATACTTTTAATTACGGGCAATTACCTTTTCAGATAAAACATGTTATTTTTTAAATTTGTTCATTTTTTAAGAAAACTATTATTAAATAATAATATTATTTATAACCAAATAACTTTTTAGTTAAAATACATTATATTTTCTATTTTGATAACAAAGTCCATTCTTTTTCTATAAAATCACAAACATCCATTTTTGTCAACTAAGACATATGTTACTCTTTCTATTTTTCCTTACTACAACCCCTGCTTTTTCAAAAATATCACGGGTAAACCCTTACTTATTTATTTTAAAACCTATTTTAATATTTTTAATTATGGACAATTACCTTTTTAGCTAAAACATGTTGCTCTTTCTATTTTTCCTTAATAAAACCTCTCACTCCAAAAATATCATGGGCAAATAGTTACTTATTTATTTTAAAACTTATTTTAATACATTTAATTATTGAAATTTATACTATACTATTATAAGCAAACCACCCTCTATTTGGTTGGTAGTTTGGTCATCTGTTGATAGTTTGGTCATCTAAATAATAACCGTTAGATGTAAATATAGATAAATGAGAACCGTTAGATGTAATATTAAAAATATATTATTTTATTGATATCTAAAATGCTCCAACGAGTTCAAGGTTCGAATCCCGTCAACAATATAACCTAAGTTCAATTTAGCTACATAATTATTTTTATATATTTTGAAGTTAAATAAAATGTCTTCTATCAAATGATACTCACATGTTTCGAGCGAAGTTCCAAAAATCTGTGATTTTATAGTTTAACGATATAAAGACGTTTCAATTAATAAATAAACTCAAGTTCAATTTCTACAAACAACTTTTTCTAATAAATAATAAACACAGGGGCAAGTTAGTCAGTTCAAATCATGTACAAAATATCTCATGGTTAAATTATCTCACGTATTATAAGATTATGTTAATCGATATAATAATGAATACCAAATACGCCTCCACTCACGCGACACACACACGTACATATAATATTGGAAGTAGAATAGGTGTTTGTAAAACATATTAAATCCCTATATACAATAAGCGTATGAGAAATCTTATCCAAAATTTTGGTCATGTACCGCCAAATCAATAAGGATTGTTGATTTTAAAATAGATGAATGAAAACCATTAGATCTAATATTAAAAAAATAATAATAATATAAATTAAATTAGAGTAACCACCATCTATTTGGTTGGTAATTTGGTCATATGTAGTTTGGTCATCTAAATAATAACCGTTAGATGTAAATATCGATAAATGAGAACCGTTGGATGTAATATTAAAAAAAAATATTCTTTTCTTGATATCTAAAATGCTCCCACGGGTTCAAGGTTCGAATCCCGTCAACAACATATTATTATTAAATATTTATATCATCTATTTTTCTAAGCTACATTCAAAAGTTCAAGATATTATTCCGTCAACAACATATTAAGAATTTTTAAGATCAAAATACAAATAAATGTTAATAAAATAAGATAAAAAATACTAAAAACTCATATAAAAAATACTAAAATAATAAATCAAAAATACTAAAATTCTTCCGTGTATCCCACAATTTATAGGCTAAAAAACGTAGAATAACATCATACATATATTATTATATTTGATTACTTTTTAAAATCATATAAATCAAAATATAAATAATAAAATAAAATAAAAACTAAAATTCATCCGTGCATCGCACGGGTTACAAGCTTGTATACATAACATAAATTTATGATATCGAATGGTTAGTAATATGACATAGTTTCATGTTATCTTCATTGTGGTCGAACCATTGTGGTCGAAGTGATTTGCGAGAGAGTTATTCATTGTTAACTAATTAAGAATATGTATGTAAAAACATATCGAGTTTTTAAAAAAAAATTATGCAGTAAAAAAACATCAAATACTTACTTACTCGAAAATCAATAGCAACTTATTCACATCCAAATCATAAACATATCTAACACGAACTTCTAATTCAAGGAATACAATACAATAAAAAGAGGAATATTAATTTTACAAACAACTATGGCTAACTTAAAATTTTCAAATATCTCAATCACCAAACCATCAACACTAATTAAGAATATGTACACAAAATCATATCAAGTTTTTTAAAGAATAAATTATGCAGTAAAGAAAGATCAAAATACTTACTTACTCGAAAATCGACAACAACTATTCACATCCAGATCATATACGTGTATCACACGAACTTCCGATTAAAGAAATAAAATATAATAAAAAATAGATATATTAATTTTACGATAACCATTGCTAACTTAAATTTTCAAATATTTCGGTAATCAAACTATCAATATGAACATACCACAAACAAATATACCGGAATTAATGACAAATTATAAAATATTTTAGAATAAACCCGTGCCTCGCACGGGTAATAAAGCTAGTTTACTATAAAGGAGAAAAAACAAATATGAAATTTGTTATGTTGTAATGAACACCATACAAATAAATTTAATTGAATATTGTAAATATGAATATGTAAGAACTCTGACTCTTAATAAGCATCCTGCTTAAAAAAAATACAATCAAAGTGTGTTGATCAAATAGAATAACTCAAGACTCGTAACATATTTATATATAGGATTTTGTTCAACTAGAAACTAAAATTAAAATAGAAATTTAAAACTAATCTAAGCTCTTAAATTAATCTAATCTAACAGTCCTCTACTGCAGCACACATAGTTAAAATACACCATCACATACACAATCCCACCTAATTCCCTTCATTTTTAATTTGATTTTTCCCGTGAATCGGTGAACTTTTTTTGAAATCCGACTTCACTATATTTTTCTACATCTTCCAACGATCAATATGCATACCATATGTGCTATATTACGGAGTACTAAAATTTAGTGATTTCTGTAATAATAAATAGTGATTTCAGCATATATCTAGCGATTTATTTTTATATACGTATAAATTTAGTTATTTTGCAGTACAAAATTTGTAATTTACGTATAGGTCTGGAGAAAAAATCACAACATTTACGCAGAAATCACTATTTATTCTTACATGAATCACCAACATTTTAGTGATTCTCGCAAGCATAAATAGTGATTTATCGTCGAAATATATCAAATATGATATGCAAACTAATTGTTGCGAGATGAAAAAAATACAGTGAAGTCAGATTTCAAAAAAAGATCACCAATTAACGGGAAAAATATAATTACGAATGGAGGGGATTAGGTGAAGTTGTATGTGAGAAGGTGTATTTTAACTGTGTGTGGTGTAGTTTCTAGTTTTTAATTAGTACAGGTTTTTAGTTGAATAGGACCCTTTATATATAAACCAAAAAGAGGGAGCAACTTGTAGATCTGGGAATTTATTTATGTACCTGTGCTATTTTGGATTTGAGACTCTTAAAAAGTCTAATACACGAATAATTATGTTTGTGCCATCATTGTTCTTCTTGTAGCTTCACCCCATCCCCAAAATCACACAATAAATTTTCAAGACAGGAGAGAGTACTAACAAACCGATAACAAAATAAATTTAACATCTATACATATTTGAATGATATTAATACTTGATAAGATAAAATACCTGTCATAAAAAAAACAACTAAAGTTGATGAAATAGTATAAAAGAACATGCAATTAAAAGTAAACATCCCAGTATGATCATCACACCACCAGAGCCACACTCGGAACGCCCTGACCAAAAGCAGTACCACCCAAATATTAATCTTTTGTTGTAGGCCACGGACCCCTTCAGTTTAAGCTGCGCAACGTACTTGTAGGTTCCATTATAGATCATCAAGTGATGTCGGAGAGATCAGAGAAGAGTAGTTCCCACCCACTTGATTGAGGAGGTTTCCAACATAGATTGCTTGTGCATGTTTGTACTAATGTTGTCGTACTTTTCCCTTCTTTTAGTTTTGAATAAAGTTCTGCATGACGCTTAAGATAATCCAAACAAAGGTAAAGAAAAATATGCCTATGATATACAACTGATTAGTCGATTTACAAAGAACTTAATAATGATTTACAGAGTATCGTAAAATATGGCCATGTAAGTAAATCTATCATTTGCTTATATGATAATTGATAGGCTATGTTAGCCCGGACCTATACAGGTCCCCGGACCACTCTCGAACCCGGATTCATATTTAAGTCATGGCTCACCAGGTAGTCTAGATTCATACCTTGAGTCAGGGCTCACCTATTGATCCGAGCTCATATGGGAGTCATGGCTCACTTACAAATCCGAACTCATATTGGAGTCCTAGTTCATCAACAGGTCCGAACTCAAGTTGGAGCCCGGACACACCTACAAACCCGAACCCGCAATTAGAATACGGCTCAATCCCAAAGTCTAATCTATCACTGGCGACAAAGGCAATAACTCACATGAAGACTACACATTGGTACATGACGTGGTTAGGTCATGACTGATGGCCACACCTGGTGACGACACGTAAAGATTCCTAATGATTGGGATAATTATTTCCTCTTTAAACCACACGCCAGCAGGAGCTTGGCACACGATGCCACAATCCTTCACCTGGACACGTGCAATCCATCAACATCACCCAGGTGTCCTACCTACCTAGGATTCAATGCTCATGATTGCAGGTACAACCCCTAAACCCTAATCCTGGGCCTATATATAGACCAAGGAGGAAAGGTGTAGGGGTTACATTCTCCTTTACACACTTAGCCTACCTATACACACACTATACACACACCCTCCATTTTTGAGATTTCTCTATATACCTGTCTCCCTTTCCAAAGCCGTTACTTATTCTCACGCCGGAGGCGCCGCCAGGGTCCAAACCTCCCTCCGGTGTTGTTTTGCAGAGTCCCAACCGCAGCGACACCGCTTCCAGGCGTGGGATCGGCCGGGAAGGACTAGATCGGGATTTGGAGTTATCAATAATAGCACCAGAGTATTGTTGATGAATTTAGCAAATTCAATCGTCCAATAAAATATTGTTAAAGCATCTACCTGCTGATAGGCAATAAGAGCCCAAACTCCCATTGACAGGCTACAAGAGACCGGACTTCCAAACCTTGTACCTGAGCCCTGTTGGGATTGTAATCTCAAACATTGTTTTATTTATGTTTTTATTATGCCAGTTGTTAGTATTAGATGATTTATCTAGTCAGCATCAGAGTTTATAGGAAATTGAATAAGTCAGCTAGGTGCAGAGATTATGTAGGAGATAGTTGAAGTAGTGGAGTCATGCCCTAGTTTTTAGGATCATTTACCGTCATGTATTTCTATTTATAGTTGCTTGCTCTGCAGGATGAATAACAAGTCTTTACTGGCAAATGTGTTTTGCTTTCCTCGCCATATACAAACAGCTATATACATATATTTATTTTCTACACTTGGTATCAGAGCGGGAAATCCTGAGTGGACGTGAAAGACGAGAGCATGGAGGCCAACAAGAACGCGGAGGCCAGTAAGAGTAAGAATGGGTCATTAGGCTTGAGCTATCCAATGCTTGCCAGGGGCAATTATACAGCATGGGCACTCAAGATGAAGGTGTATTTGAAGGCACAAGGGGTATGGAATGCCATCGAATCGAAGGACCCAAAGACACAGGAGAAAGTTGCAGTTGACGACAAAACTGACAAGGTGGCTCTGGCCATGATTTATCAGGCCATCCCTGAAGAGATTCTCTTATCTATTGCAGACAAGGAGACGGCAGAAGACGCATGGGAAGCCATTAAAAGGCTGTGTCAAGGTGCTGAAAAGGTTAAGAAAGCCAAGATACAAACGTTGAAATCTGAATTCGAGGCGCTAAGTATGGGAGATGATGAACGAATCGATGATTTCCATATGAAGATTAATGGGATCGTGACGAACATCAGAGCCCTTGGAGAAGAGATGAGTGAAGACTACACGGTAAAGAAGTTCTTGAGGGCTGTACCCGCAAAATTTCTGCAAATAACTTCTGCGTTGGAACAGTTTGGAGACCTTGAAACTATGACTATGGAAGAAGCTGTGGCCTCACTAAAGGCTCATGAAGAACGTGTGAAAGGAAAACCAGAGGCAAGAGAGAAGGAGAACACCCTTATGTTGTCGGAGGAAGAATGGGCCAAACGTGAAAAGAAAGACGGGAAGCTGCTGTTGACACGAGAGGAGTGGCTCAAAAGAAGCAAGGAAGGATCCTCGATGAACAAGAACAGGGGGGGACGAGACAAACAAAATGTGAAGTGTTACAATTGCGGTATACATGGCCACTATGCCGTGGAATGTAGGAGACCCAAGAAATTTAGAGAACAAAAGCAGGAGGCAAATCTAACTCATGTGGATGATGATGAGCCTACGTTACTTCTGGCGATGAGCACGAAGGTGGAAACAAAGTTGATCACTGAAGACAGGAGTGGGATTGTTCAGGCCTTGCTGACTGGGAACGCTGAGAAGGCGAAGGAATCAAACCTGTGGTATCTCGACAACGGTGCGAGTAATCACATGACGGGTTTCAGAGAAAAGTTTTTGGACCTGGATGAAAAGATTACAGGACAAGTGCACTTTGGAGATGGGTCTGCAGTAACAATTGAAGGCAAAGGGACTGTCATGTTGATATGCAAAAATGGAGAAGAAAAATCCCTACATGATGTGTACTACATTCCCAGTTTGCGCAACAACATCGTTAGCTTGGGACAAATGTCTGAAGGTGGAAATGAGGTAGTGATTAAGGGGGAGTTTCTGTGGATTTATGATAAAAGGAAACGATTGTTGTTGAAGGTCAAACGATCTCCAAATCGTCTGTACAAAGTGATCATAGAGACTCGTGGGCAAAGGTGTTTGATGACCAAATCAGAAGAAGTGTCTTGCTTATGGCATAAATGTCTTGGACACGTGAACTATCAAGCGTTGCATATGATGTCTAAGGAGAGAATGGTGAAAGGGATGCCAAGGATAAACCAGCCAGAGAAGGTGTGTGAGGGATGCCTTATGTCGAAGCAAGCAAGGAAGAAATTTCCAGCCAAGACAAGTTATGAAGCAGGTGAAGTTCTTGATCTTGTTCATGGAGATCTGTGCGGTCCAATCACTCCAGAAACTGCATCAGGGTACATGTACTTTTTCTTATTGGTGGACGATTATAGTCGTTTCATGTGGGTTTATTTTCTTAAGAACAAGTATGAAGCTTTGAAAGTGTTTAAGAATTTTCGCACACAAGTTGAAAAGGATTCAAGAAAGGGCATCAAGGTGTTTAGAAGTGACAGAGGGGGAGAGTTTACCTCAAATGAGTTTAAAGAGTATTGTGAAGGTGCTGGGATCGTGCGTCACTACACAACACCTTATACGCCTCAACAAAACGGCGTAGTAGAACGGCGCAACAGAACGGTGGTAGAAATGGCTAGGAGTTGTATCAAGGAGATGAAATTGCCCTCAAAAATGTGGGGAGAAGCTGTCAGAAATGCTGTGTATGTGCTCAATAGAGTTGCTACTCGAGCACTTACTGGACAAACTCCGTATGAAGTCTGGTACAAGAGGAAGCCTGATGTAAGTCATGTTCGGGTTTTTGGTTGCTTTGCATATATGAAAGTTCCTGGCCATCAAGTCAAGAAACTTGAAGATCGAAGCAAAAAGGTTATCAACTTGGGAAAGGAACCAGGGACAAAGGGGTACCGTCTGTATGATCCTGAGGAAAATCGTATCTATGTGAGTCGGGACGTGGTATTTGAGGAAACAACGCCATGGGCTGGAACAATTTCTGGGGACGTAAAGGACAACTCAGGTCAATTCACAGTTTGCAACATAGATGAAGTGGAGAGTTTTAATCAATCTGGGAACGAAACATCAGAAGAGGATGAGTTGCAAATGCATACTCCCATGCAACAAACTCCTGAGGCAAGGTTAAGTCACGAGAATTATGATGATAGCATGGAGCCAAAGAAGTCCAGACCCATCACTGAAGTATATGATCAGACTGAGGAGATAGAACTAAGTGAGGAACTTCATCTCATGGGGATGGATGAGCCCGTCAATTTTAGACAGGCAGCTGCAGATGCGAGTTGGAGGCTGGCAATGAAGCAAGAAATTGACTCCATTGAAGAGAACGAGACCTGGGAACTGGTGCCTCTACCACAGGGACAGAAAATAATTGGCTTGAAGTGGATTTACAAGTTAAAAAAGGATGCAGACGGAAGGATTGTCAAACACAAAGCTCGACTCGTGGCCAAGGGTTACACTCAAGAACATGGAGTGGATTTTGATGAAGTTTACGCACCAGTGACGCGCCTTGAAACTGTGAGACTTTTGCTAGCATTGGCAGCTAAGAAAAACTGGGAAGTGCATCATCTTGATGTAAAAACAGCTTTCTTAAATGGGGACATAAAGGAAGACGTGTATGTGCATCAACCAGAGGGATTCAAGAAAGCAGGAAAGGAACACATGGTGTACAAATTAAAGAAAGCCCTTTATGGTCTTAGACAGGCCCCACGGGCATGGTACGCCAAGCTCAACTCATGTCTGGAAACGCTTGGATTTATTCGATGCCCTCATGAGCCTGCAGTTTACACCAGAAAGGAGCAAGAAGGGATGCTGATTGTAGCAGTGTACGTGGACGATTTGTTAATCACTGGCTCGAGGGTTAACATGATAGAAAGGTTTAAACAGGAGATGAATGAGAAGTTTAAAATGAGCAACCTGGGAAAGCTGAGCTACTACTTAGGAATTGAAGTGGATCAAAGTGAAGGAAGGATCGTACTGAAGCAATCTGGATATGCTCGCAAGATTCTTGAGAAAGCAGGGATGGCGGACTGCAATCCTACCACTTACCCTATGGATCCAAAGGAACAAATCACTCGAGATGAACAAGGGGAAGCTGTGGATGCAACAATGTTCAAGAGTATGGTTGGAGGGCTTCGATACTTAGTTCATACAAGGCCCGACATTGCATATTGTGTGGGCATAGTCAGCCGTTATATGGAAAGGCCTACAAAACTTCACCTGTCTGCTGTGAAACGCATCATGAGATACGTGAAAGGAACTATACAATTTGGTTTAATCTACTCAAAAGACAGCAACAATAACGTGTTGAATGGTTTTTCTGATAGCGATCTGGGAGGACAACTCGATGACAGGCGTAGTACTGGTGGCATGGTGTTCTACTTGAATGAAAGTGTGATAACTTGGGTGTCTCAGAAACAGCGGTGCGTAGCGCTGTCCTCATGTGAGGCTGAGTTTATGGCGGCCGCCGCGGCAGCTTGTCAAGCTATATGGCTTTGAAATGTGTTGAGCCAAATCACGACTGAATGCATAGGTCCAGTAGTTTTATACATTGATAACAGGTCTGCTATAGATTTGGCAAAGAATCCTACATTTCATGGGAGAAGCAAGCACATAGACGTTCGTTACCATTTCATCAGGGAATGTGTGGAGCGTGGCGAAGTAACATTGAGACATATAAGCAGCAGCGAGCAGAAGGCAGATATCATGACAAAGGCACTGGCGAAGACTAAGTTCGAGAACATGAGAAAGCTTCTGGGGGTGAAGAACTTGAAGTAATGTTTGAGCTTAAGGGGGAGATTGTTGGGATTGTAATCTCAAACATTGTTTTATTTATGTTTTTATTATGCCAGTTGTTAGTATTAGATGATTTATCTAGTCAGCATCAGAGTTGATAGGAAATTGAATAAGTCAGCTAGGTGCAGAGATTATGTAGGAGATAGTTGAAGTAGTGGAGTCATGCCCTAGTTTTTAGGATCATTTACTGTCATGTATTTCTATTTATAGTTGCTTGCTCTGCAGGATGAATAACAAGTCTTTACTGGCAAATGTGTTTTGCTTTCCTCGCCATATACAAACAGCTATATACATATATTTATTTTCTACAAGCCCGGACTCAGGACTCCTGGTGGCATAATCAATGGTACCAAAACCCTGACTCCCAAGCAGCCCTGACTCACTTCCCAAATCTTGACTTAGACAAATTAACTTCTACAGACATTCGAGGAAGGATAAACTCAAATGACGTATGATGAGATTGTCGACTATGAGGTGGAAAATAGAGGACGGTGTCAGAAACCACACCTGGGCACAATAGGGAATATCCAATGATTGGCACAAGTATATCCTATTTAAACCACACGCTAGCAGGAGCCTGACACATGTCACCACAATTCTCACCTGGACACATGTGACCCATCAACATCATCCAGGTGTCCCACCTACCTAGGATCTGACGCTCATGATTGCAGGTACCCCCTGAACCCTAATTCTGGGCCTATAAATAGCCCAAGAAGGAAAGGTTTAGGGGATCTCTCTCTCTACGCAACCTATACACACACCCTCCACATTTAGATATCTCTATTGTCTTATCTTCCCTTCCAAAGCCATCACTTACTCTCAAGATTCTTGAAAGCTGAGCTACTACTTAGGAATTGAAGTGGATCAAAGTGAAGGAAGGATCGTACTGAAGCAATCTGGATATGCTCGCAAGATTCTTGAGAAAGCAGGGATGGCGGACTGCAATCCTACCACTTACCCTATGGATCCAAAGGAACAAATCACTCGAGATGAACAAGGGGAAGCTGTGGATGCAACAATGTTCAAGAGTATGGTTGGAGGGCTTCGATACTTAGTTCATACAAGGCCCGACATTGCATATTGTGTGGGCATAGTCAGCCGTTATATGGAAAGGCCTACAAAACTTCACCTGTCTGCTGTGAAACGCATCATGAGATACGTGAAAGGAACTATACAATTTGGTTTAATCTACTCAGAAGACAGCAACAATAACGTGTTGAATGGTTTTTCTGATAGCGATCTGGGAGGACAACTCGATGACAGGCGTAGTACTGGTGGCATGGTGTTCTACTTGAATGAAAGTGTGATAACTTGGGTGTCTCAGAAACAGCGGTGCGTAGCGCTGTCCTCATGTGAGGCTGAGTTTATGGCGGCCGCCGCGGCAGCTTGTCAAGCTATATGGCTTTGAAATGTGTTGAGCCAAATCACGACTGAATGCATAGGTCCAGTAGTTTTATACATTGATAACAGGTCTGCTATAGATTTGGCAAAGAATCCTACATTTCATGGGAGAAGCAAGCACATAGACGTTCGTTACCATTTCATCAGGGAATGTGTGGAGCGTGGCGAAGTAACATTGAGACATATAAGCAGCAGCGAGCAGAAGGCAGATATCATGACAAAGGCACTGGCGAAGACTAAGTTCGAGAACATGAGAAAGCTTCTGGGGGTGAAGAACTTGAAGTAATGTTTGAGCTTAAGGGGGAGATTGTTGGGATTGTAATCTCAAACATTGTTTTATTTATGTTTTTATTATGCCAGTTGTTAGTATTAGATGATTTATCTAGTCAGCATCAGAGTTGATAGGAAATTGAATAAGTCAGCTAGGTGCAGAGATTATGTAGGAGATAGTTGAAGTAGTGGAGTCATGCCCTAGTTTTTAGGATCATTTACTGTCATGTATTTCTATTTATAGTTGCTTGCTCTGCAGGATGAATAACAAGTCTTTACTGGCAAATGTGTTTTGCTTTCCTCGCCATATACAAACAGCTATATACATATATTTATTTTCTACAAGCCCGGACTCAGGACTCCTGGTGGCATAATCAATGGTACCAAAACCCTGACTCCCAAGCAGCCCTGACTCACTTCCCAAATCTTGACTTAGACAAATTAACTTCTACAGACATTCGAGGAAGGATAAACTCAAATGACGTATGATGAGATTGTCGACTATGAGGTGGAAAATAGAGGACGGTGTCAGAAACCACACCTGGGCACAATAGGGAATATCCAATGATTGGCACAAGTATATCCTATTTAAACCACACGCTAGCAGGAGCCTGACACATGTCACCACAATTCTCACCTGGACACATGTGACCCATCAACATCATCCAGGTGTCCCACCTACCTAGGATCTGACGCTCATGATTGCAGGTACCCCCTGAACCCTAATTCTGGGCCTATAAATAGCCCAAGAAGGAAAGGTTTAGGGGATCTCTCTCTCTACGCAACCTATACACACACCCTCCACATTTAGATATCTCTATTGTCTTATCTTCCCTTCCAAAGCCATCACTTACTCTCACGCCGGAGGCGCCGCCAGGGTCCAAACCCCCCTCCGGTGTTGTTTTGCAGACACCCAACGGCAGCAACACCGCATCCAGGCGTGGGAACGGCTGGAAAGGTCTAGATCGGGATTTGGAGTTATCATTTGGCGCTAGAAGGAGGGGAACCCTGTCTTGTGGTCACGGTGCCATAAGACTCACCATCATCAACAAGCTCCTTCATCCTTGAAGGAGTCCTAGTTAAATCCAGTAAGATCTAAGCAAATTCCTTTGTTTTAGCCACCAAACATGAACTCTTTAACCCATTTGTCCAATGTATGCATGTTTTTTAACCTTGTTTAGCCCAGATCTGGTTTAGCCTTGTTTGTATGCTTTGATTATTTTTTAGATCTATATTGCTCCTGTTTAGATCTATTTAAAAAACCCAGCTTTCGTGATTATTGAGATTGTGAACCCAGAAATACGTGCATACATTTTGACCCCTTCACATACACACTGAGATCTAGTTGTAAAACTCAGGATACTTTGCGATTGAATTTGCTCGAAATTTTGTTTTAGAATACCATACACATCTATTTGTGTGTGAAGCATGGCTCGTGGAAGTAAGAGCACAAATAGGCATACCCCAAGTAACCCAGCCCCGGACACCAGCATCCCGGTCCCAGGTCAGGCGGGTAACCAGATACCCCCAGTCCTGACTCTGGCCTCACAGGTAATCCGGCCAGGAGATGCCCGGGTAAACATAGAGGTGAACAAATATAAGTATACTGACCTTGCTCTTGAGCCCGGACAGATGGAGAACCTGACTGGCGAACAGGTTGCTGAAGCAATCCGGTTATACAACCAAACCCGGAACAAAGAGCAAGACCAGTGTGAGAACTCTCATCACCCTGAAGGATCCCACCGCTCTAGGTCTGTTTTTGACCGAATTGGCGACAAAGACACCGAGAGGAGGCCTCACCGGACTCGCAGCCGAAACAATGATGAGGAGACCGAAAAGCTTAAAAGGCTAGCCGAGATGCGAGAAAATATTCAAGCGGAAGAGCAAGCCAGACTCGATCTAAGGGTCCAGAAAAGAATCCAGGAAGAGGAGGCCCGGATTCTGGGTAAAACCTCTGAAAAGAGGAGAACCCGGACTCCAAGTCCGGAAATAATCTCAGATGAGGATGAACCTAAGGAGGACCTTATGAACATGATACATGAATTGCAAAGAAAAGTTGGCCAAGACTCTGGGATCGACATTGGGGACACCCTTACACCATTTAGCTACTCATTGGAGGCAACACCAAGGCAGAGAAACATTAAGCATTATAATTTCGATTCTTTCAATGGTTTGGATGATCCCGAAGAACATGTGAATTATTTTGAACAAATAGCCATGATTTATTATTACAATGATCTAACAAAGTGCAGGTTCTTTGCTTCCACACTCAAATCCGGAGCTCAGAGGTGGTTCAGCCAGATACCATCTCGCAGCATCCACAGCTGGAAGCAGTTCCGTGATGCATTTTTCAAACGCTTCCGGGCAAACAGGACTCATGAGATGCACATGTGCCATCTTGAAACAGTCAGGCAAGCCCGGGGTGAAGCCCTCTCTACTTATATGAAAAGATTTCAAGAAGCTATTAACAACATAACCAACCTGGATGAGCGGGAGGCTCTGACAATTTTTCGAAGAAACCTGGATCCTGATAACAATGAGAGGTATGTCCTGGACCTCATCCATAAAGAGCCTCAGAGCCTGGCGGCAGCCTATGCAATGGCCGCCAGGTTCATTAAAGAAACCGATGTCCTCCAAGCAATGAGGATGACTAGGCAGGGCATATCTCCAACCCGGATTCAAGATCCACCCAAAAACAACTACAATCATCAAGACAAAAAATTCAAACCCAATAGACAAAGCAACTACATTCAGAGCTCTCAGCTCGCTTTGCCAACCTCAACCCCGAACTCCAATCAAAGTGTGGAGCCCGGACAACCTAAACAAAAACTTGAGCCCAGGCCTGAACCAAACTGGACTCCTCTCAACCGGGCTCGAGCTGATATTTTGAAAGAAGTACGAGACAAGCCTTTCTACTACCCTCCCAAACCCATGGCGACCGGACCAGAAAATCGGTCTTTCCATAAACACTTTGACTATCATGAAACACATGGACACACAACCGAGAATTGCTTGTCTCTAAAGTTTTTTGTGGAAGAACAGATCAAGAAAGGTAACATGGGACAATACATAGCCCGGAGAACTGATGACAGGGGAACAGGATCCGGGAAGGGTAAAAATGTTGTGAATGTCGTATTGGGTGGGTCTAACTCGCCACCCCGAAGTCCGGACTCGGGAGATGAGATAATGCTGGTTCAAACCTGTCCAGAACAAATAATCAGTTTCAACAAAGATGATTTTGAAGGACTCGACCCAAATCATAGTGAAGCTCTAGTTGTTAGTCTAGACATAGCTGACAATGAAGTTAAAAGAATACTGATTGACAACGGTTCTTCTGTCAATATCATATTCAAACATACTGTGGATCGAATGCAGCTGGGGAGTGTGAAGATGAACGATTGCAGAGAAGATCCTCTCTACGGTTTTGGGAACAACTTGGTCCCCATTCAAGGAACCCTGTATCTACCAGTGCTATTTGGGACTTATCCGAACCAAGTCACCAACATTGTTAAATTCTATGTCATCAACACTCCTTCTTCTTACAATGTGATCCTGGGAAGACCAGCCCTGACTAATCTACAAGCTATAACCTCAACCCCACACCTAAAGTTCAAGTTTCCCACACCCTTTGGCATTGGAGAAGTCCGGGGAGATTATGAAATGGCTAGTAGATGCTATGGGCAAGGGTTAGTCATGGCTGAAACAGACCCGAAAAACAAAAGAAAAGCCAATTCTTACCAGAAAAATATGAGCCAAAAGAAACATAAATTCAACCCAAGGAAAGAGCCCGGCCAAAAAATTGGTGAGTAGAAGATTTCAAAACCCGGGCCAGAAATAAAGATCAATTTGTATTGAAGAATAGAAAATTTGTACTCGTGATCAATTTATGAATAAAAAATAGGGCACGATGGTATTTCTCACAAAATTGTATTTCACATTATCTGTATTTCATTTTTCTTGTAACAACCCTGGCTCAGAGCCATAGGCATGCAGTGAAGCCAGGGTCCCCAGCAATATGCAAATCAAGAGTCCGGCTCAGAATTAAACCATGAGATCGGACTCACGAGCAATATGCAATCAAACCAAAAACTTAGATTCTATTCAAAGTACAAAAGAAAGAGTTCGGCTCAGAATTAAGCCATGAGACCGGACTCGCGAGCAATATGCAACTCTACAACCCTGGCTCAGAGCCATAGGCATGCAGTGAAGCCAGGGTCCCCAGCAATATGCAAATCAAGAGTCCGGTTCAGAATTAAGCCATGAGACCGGACTCGCGAGCAATATGCAACTCTACAACCCTGGCTCAGAACCATAGGCATGCAGTGAAGCCAGGGTCCCCAGCAATATGCAAATCAAGAGTCCGGTTCAGAATTAAGCCATGAGACCGGACTCGCGAGCAATATGCAACTCTACAACCCTGGCTCAGAACCATAGGCATGCAGTGAAGCCAGGGTCCCCAGCAATATGCAAATCAAGAGTCCGGTTCAAAATTAAGCCATGAGACCGGACTCGCAAGCAATATGCAACTCTACAACCCTGGCTCAGAGCCATAGGCATGCAATGAAGCCAGGGTCCCCAGCAATATGCAAATCAAGAGTCCGGCTCAGAATTAAGCCATGAGACCGGACTCACGAGCAATATGCAACTCTACAACCCTGGCTCAGAGCCATAGGCATGCAGTGAAGCCAGGGTCCCCAACAATATGCAAATCAAGAGTCCGGCTCAGAATTAAACCATGAGACCGGACTCACGAGCAATATGCAATCAAACCAAAAACTTAGATTCTATTCTAAGTACAAAAGAAAGAGTTCGGCTCAGAATTAAGCCATGAGACCGGACTCGCGAGCAATATGCAACTCTACAACCCTGGCTCAGAGTCATAGGCATGCAGTGAAGCCAGGGTCCCCAGCAATATGCAAATCAAGAGTCCGGTTCAGAATTAAGCCATGAGACCGGACTCGCGAGCAATATGCAACTCTACAACCCTGGCTCAGAACCATAGGCATGCAGTGAAGCCAGGGTCCCCAGCAATATGCAAATCAAGAGTCTGGTTCAGAATTAAGCCATGAGACCGGACTCGCGAGCAATATGCAACTCTACAACCCTGGCTCAGAGCCATAGGCATGCAGTGAAGCCAGGGTCCCCAGCAATATGCAAATCAAGAGTCCGGCTCAGAATTAAACCATGAGACCGGACTCACGAGCAATATGCAATCAAACCAAAAACTTAGATTCTATTCTAAGTACAAAAGAAAAAGTCCGGCTCAGAATTAAGCCATGAGACCGGACTCACGAGCAATATGCAATCAAACCAAAATCTTAGATTCTATTCTAAGTACAAAAGAAAGAGTCTGGTTCAGAACTAAGCTATCAGACCGGACTCGTGAGCAATATGCAACAAAGGAAATTACAAATTCTATTCTAAAAGGAAAGGCAAGAGCCCGACCAAAGATCAAGATAGGAGGTCGGATTCTCGAAGAATACACGACAACAGAAGAAAATACGCATTCAAAATATTAGAGAATAAAGAACTTAGAAAAAGGAATATGCATCAAGGATAACAAAGTACGGGAGCCCGGATTGACCGTTCAACCCGGAAACACTCCAAAATGTTGGGGACAAGTGAAAAATAGTCAAACATTACAAGAGAAACACAATTGCAGGTCTATTCTACAGTCTTGTTTACAGCATCAAGGAAAGGAGTATCACTCGGAAAGATGAGAGGGTTTGGGCCCTGGAAGCACTCGGGCTCGCCTTCACCACGCTCAATAGCATCCTTAGCAGCCAAGAAAGCTTCAACGAAGGTCTCCCAGTTGGCTTCAGGGTTGGTCTTGATCAGGGTCTCAGCCACCTTCCACGATCTCAAAACTTCAGGAGCACCGGCATCAGCAACTGCCTGTAAATAAGCATCAGTTTCCTGGAACTCCTTAATAATGTCAGCTTCGGGCTTCACGGCAGCAAGTTTTTCCTCAGCTTCCTTCAGTTTCTTTTCAAGATCAGCATCCTGGTCTCTCTCCGTAGATAAATCAATTCGGAGCCCGGACACTTCACCATCTCGAAGAAGTTTCATTTCACCAAGTTGCTTCCCGAGGTTGAGAATTTGTTCATCCTTCTTCAACATAACTCCAGTTAACTTGTCATCTTTTGCCTTAAACATGGCTGAGACTCCGGCAGCCTTCACAGCAACCTACAAGCCAAAAGAAAAGAAAGATTAAGACGATATTCAACAATAAAAGCAAGGAAGTAAGGAAAAAGCATACCTGACCAATACCGGTAATCAGATCTACCAAGAGTCCCCTCATCCCGGTATCTCCCATCTCTTTCCAGTCATCTTCAGAAGGGAGATGCCCAACATATTCGGCAAACTGCTCACGGGTAAGCTTCCCAACTCGGGGTTTAGCCACCCCGGTCTCCACGTTAACCTCCTCAGCTACTTGGTTCACCAAATCCTCCTGATTCACTAAATTATCCGAACCCGGAGTCCTGGGACCTGTCTTCCTCTTCTATTTCCGGGGTCTCTTGGTAAGTTCAGTATCAGGGAGCCCGGTAACAACCTCAACAGCTGGGTCAGGAGTGGGTTGAAGAGGAGCAACAGATTCCGCACCATCTTCTTTGAAGCGATTGGACCCGGACTCATCACCAGTCTTCTGGATTCGAGGAGTGTGAACCCCAGATAGCTGTCTCAAGGAAAGGGCATAATTGTTGCGAGCCATCACTTCGTCAAAATGGGAGTCGTAGAAGGGACGACCTGGAAAAAAAAATGAAACCGAATTAGAGAAATAACAAAAGAATCCGGACTCAAGATTTAAAATATCAACTTACATCCGAATTCAAATAACTTGTGATGATCCATGAAAGTGTCTCGGGTTAATTGATACCCTAGACACTCACAGAAAGCATGAACTTTAGCCCGGGCTTGACCCTCGAGCTTGTAATAAGGAAAGACTTTGGGTTTGTCACCGGCCACAAAGTGCGGCATATATAATAGGTCTAAGCCCTTCAGCATAATGGCTTCTCCATTCCAGCCCTTTAACGATATATTCTGCATCACCGGCTTCGCGCTGCCGGAAGGATACCCACACTCTTCACCGCGAAATCTTAACTCGTAGAAGGGTCTCTTGTTAGACCGGAGGAGGTAGAAAAGTTGATGAAAGAGTTTGAAAGTGGGCAGGAGCTCGGATTTCTCACAACAAGCTAGGAACCAGGTTATCCATTTTACACCGTTGGGGGTTATTTGTGTTATTGGAATCTCATAAATATACTTACAAAGATGTTTAACGAAGACGTGGCACTCCGGGTTCCAGCCTGAGCGCAAATGCTCTAACAAAACGCCAAGGAACCCATCTTCGGTCCTATCGTATACTCTCTCCCCGGGTTCAAGCCACCTCCATTGTACTCGGGGTCCAAGATGGAAAGCAGCCCGGACTATTGCATCCATTTCAGAAAAAGGCATATTCTTAAAACTCTCTTTCAGCGGAGGGAGAGGCTCACCTATAATGGTATCAGCAAATATGGCATCCATGACCGTCTTATCATAAGGTCCAGGATCTCCATTCTCGTGTCGATGCCTATAGGAATAACTAAGGGATCGGTATACGTGAGACATGTCCTCGTCAGGATCTTTCCTAACAAACATAAACTCAGAGTCAACCCAGTAACCATCAGGTGTGATAAGGCTACCTCGGTCAGCTAATACGTTGGTGTTGAGTTGGGTGATCATAGATATCTTTTTCTTCTTAGCCATTATGCACCAGTGTAAGTCTACTACTTCTAATACTCCCGAATCCGAATTCTGTGAACTTGTGGATGGTTCTGAATCCGGAATCAACACTCTGTTAGCCCTTCGTTTTATCCGAACCATAAACCTAGAAATAGATTGTTTTTATCTTGAGTTAGTCAAAACATTCAAAACCTGAAATCTAAAATATATTAACACCGGTGTCGTCTTATATTGCATCCAATATTCCAAAATCCAGTCTCTTCTTTATTGAATTAAGTCCGGACTCCAACCCATTATGGGTAGTATAAATCCGGTCTTAATAATAATCCTAAACCTATATACCTAGAACTTCTGCTATGAACCCGGGCTATACACGATTACGCATAAACCAAAAAACAGAGGGGTTTGCTAAGTCATACAAGACAGTACCAAGGAGCCCGAACACTATTCAACCCGGACTCCTGTCATAAGAACGAAAACCAGAAACACTTTACTCAAGATATCAAACACCAAACAAAAAATCAAATCGCAATTACATACACCTACACAACCAAACATTTCTAGAACATCAACAACAACCCAGAAATCAAAAACCCCTAATTCGAGAATGCTTGCACATGCAACCCAGATTTGGGCACAAAACAGTCATATACAAACAATATAATAGCATCAAATAGAAACCCCTAAACCAACAACACAGATACAAAACACAAAACCATCAGAAGCTTCACACAAAAAACCAAAATTCAAATAGCTAACGGAAACATACCAGTACTGAACAAGACATACAAGAGAAAAATAGAAATGAAAGGAAGCAGAAGCAAGAAAGAAGAAGCCTTACAAAGAACAGGGGAAAAGGATGGCTTCAAGATGACCACGGTGTATGAACTTGGAATTAAAGTCGCCCAGAAAACAAACTCGAAGAAGGTGGAGAAGAAAAGAAGTAATTTTATAAAAGTAAAAAAAAAGTATCAGGTAAAAAGGGGGTTTTATACATAGAAGAACAAGAGACTACTCCACCATCAGACACGTGGCGTGGAGTAACTGGCTGAAAAGAAGAAAGAGAAAATAAGAAAAGGTGAAGAGACAGTCACATTTAATGCTTGTAAAGCATAATGTAACATAAGATGTAAAAGAGATAACTACAACTCAACAAAGGACAAGACATACAATAATATTAACAGAAGCACAGGAATCCAGAATCAAAGAAGAAAAGGTAAACTCAAAAAATCAAAATACGTTATGTATTCTTGAAGTCCGTAAACAGGTCACGGAAAGAAGTTCATGAAAATGTTCAAGCCTCAGTGACAGCAAAAGTAACAAGACTTTCAAGACGACAGAAGTATGTGAATGATTTAGGGTTAAGTACCACATGATTCCAGTGATTTAAATGAAGCAACCAGAAAGACAAAGGACTTATCAGCAACACTGAATTGAAGACATAAAAGAAGAATTGATCAAGTGTTATTCATCTGTGAACCAGACCAGTTGCACGAGTTGACGGCACTAAGAAGATCAAGTTGTTTTATCGTCTCAGAACAAATTGATACAGTCTATTACTTAAACACCCGGGAGCTCAGGAGTTATTACTAAAGGACAAATGACAAGTAAATCAATTTGATAGTTTTTCTTTTAATAAAACTATCGAATGAGAGTTTAAGGTGATTGAATTAAAAACAAGTAAATCAATTTAGCATTCGATAGTTTTGTTTTAAAACTATCGAATGGTAAAATGATTTGTTTCATTCGATGGTTTCTTAAACCATTCGATGGTTTTTTAATTGGGAGCAGGTGGAAAGTATTCTTTGTTTTTCAAGTTGAAGAAGATCCAACAGCCAGGATTGTTTCTACAATCTAAGTTCGATGGTTTTCTAATTCAAGTCTACAATTAATACTGAGAGAAGAGTGTGTCTTCTTCAGTTAAGGCATTCAACACAGAAACGTTACTGAGAGAGAGAACTGAGCCGGAGAAATTATCAGAGAATTAATAGTGCTCAGAATTTGATCATTGTTTTGTATTTGTGTAACCTTAAACTCATTGAAGCTAATCTACGGATTAGAAATTGTAGCACCCCTCGAGGTTTATATTTATAAAAAGATATATTCCCCGAAACTTGATTTGGTTTGGTGTGTTTGATTTCGTTATAGAACTGAAAAATTAATCCGCGAACGAAATTAAATTATTTGTGAGTATCGTATTCAACCCCCCCCCCCCCCTTCTACGATACTTTGGACCTAACAATGCTGATAGTGATTGCAAGCGGTTTCCGAGGAATTTTAGGAGGACACAAATTCAAACAATTGAGGGGGAAACTAAAGAAACGATCGAAATCCCAAATTTTCCTCGTACAATCGCGAATCCGGACTCCTGTCCTTGACAACAATCCGGATTTCGGGGCAACAATCAATCAAAATTCTTCAGTTACTCTTGAATCCGGACTCATGTCATTGACAGCAATCCAGATTGGGGGGCAACAATCAACCAAAATTTCTTCCAAGTTTCACTCCAATCCGGACTCATGTCCATCGACAACATTCCGGATTGGGGGGCAACAATCAACCAAAATTTCTTCTAAGCTTAGTATTGAATCCGGACTCATGTCAATCGACAACATTCCGGATTGGGGGGCAACAATCAACCAAAATTTCTTCTAAGTTTCTCTTGAATCCGGACTCCTGTCAATCGACACCATTCCGGATTGGGGGTAACAATCAACCAAAATTTCTTCCAAGTTTCACTCCAATCCGGACTCATGTCCATCGACAACATTCCGGATTGGGGGGCAACAATCAACCAAAATTTCTTCTAAGCTTACTATTGAATCCGGACTCATGTCAATCGACAACATTCCGGATTGGGGGCAACAATCAACCAAAATTTCTTCTAAGTTTCTCTTGAATCCGGACTCCTGTCAATCGACACCATTCCGGATTGGGGGCAACAATCAACCAAAATTTCATCTAAACTTACTCTTGAATCCGGACTCATGTCTATCGACAACATTCCGGATTGGGGGGCAACAATCAACCAAAATTTCTTCCAAGTCAAACAAGGTATTACGCGAATACTTCTACTCCCCCATCCAGAAGGGAGTGGGGGGCAAATGATAGGCTATAAGAGCCCAAACTCCCATTGACAGGCTACAAGAGACCGGACTCCCAAACCTTGTACCTGAGCCCGGACTCAGGACTCTTGGTGGCATAATCAATGGTACCAGAACCCTGACTCCCAAGCAGCCCTGACTCACTTCCCAAATCTTGACTTAGACAAATAAACTTCTACAGACATTCGAGGAAGGATAAGCTCAAATGACGTATGATGAGATTGTCGACTATGAGGTGGAAAATAGAGGACGGTGTCAGAAACCACACCTGGGCACAATAGGGAATATTCAATGATTGGCACAAGTATATCCTATTTAAACCACACGCCAGCAGGAGCCTGGCACATGTCACCACAATTCTCACCTGGACACATGTGACCCATCAATATCATCCAGGTGTCCCACCTACCTAGGATCCGACGCTCATGATTGCAGGTACCCCCTGAACCCTAATTCTAGGCCTATAAATAGCCCAAGAAGGAAAGGTTTAGGGGATCTCTCTCTCTCTACACAACCTATACACACACCCTCCACATTTAGATATCTCTATTGTCTTATCTTCCCTTTCAAAGCCATCACTTACTCTCACGCCGGAGGCGCCGCCAGGGTCCAAACCCCCCTCCGGTGTTGTTTTGCAGACACCCAACGGCAGAAATACCGCATCCAGGCGTGGGAACGGCTGAAAAGGGCTAAATCAGGATTTGGAGTTATCACCTGCTTTTCTTTGTAGTACCAGCTGCATGACTGATAATGAAGATTTCACGTGAAGATTTCAGAGAAAGGGATAGAGCCTTTTCATATCGATAATAAATCATGGTCGAATGATAAGGATGCTTAGGTTAATGTCTCGAAATTATCCTTTATATAATAGAAGATAAAGATAAAATTTTAAAAAGATCTTATATAATTTAAAAAAGATTTCGATAATTTTATCTAAAAAATAGGACTTAAAGATAGAGGTTTCGGAAATTTTCCTTTATATATAAAGAAAATAACGATTACCTTTACTATGTATTAGAAGTAATAAAAGAAAATTCAAAATTTTAAATATTATATAAGGAAATTCAAATTTTTAGATGTTATAAAAGAAAATTCAAAATTCTAATTCAAAACAGAGAAGTTTTAGAAAAGTAGGATTCTATATAAATTAGAGGTTATACTTACTCTTTATACAATTGTTTCTTTTATACAGTTTTAAAAGGTTTTAATTAGAGGTAAACTTACCTTTTATACAATGGTTTCTTTTATACAACTTAAAAAAGACTTTGACTTTCTTTTCTAAAAAATAGGACTTAAAGAAGAAAGTTTAATTTTAAGTATTTAAAATTGAGTAGCTCTAGAAAATTAGAAAAAATATGAATCGAGTGATTTTGGAGCTTCTGGGGGTTTTCCTTTATATATATAAAGATATTGATTGAAAAATATTAAACAATTCCTATCATTTTCTATATTTATTCAAAATTTCGATAAATGACTAAAACGAAACAGAGAATTCAAATAAAACCTTAATTTCTATGTTAGAAATATTAAATTATCTAAAAGCATATTTTGTAAATTATTTTTAAAAAAAATTATAAAATTATTACAAAATCATTGCGAAACGCGGATTAGTGAACTAGTTAAGTTAAAATGAAAATTGAAAACGAGTGATAATTTCAAAGCATGCCTTGGAGCTAGTTATTTGTGCAACTGCCAAATGCGATCATCTGTGCTTTATTCCGCAATAAACAACCCATTTTAACCGCACAAATCTATCAGTTCAAAATTGATTAAGTTAAATGCGCTAGATATTACGTGGAGCTATCAAAATTGGACACGACCCGCGAATACGACACAAATCCGACACAAATTTTATAAATTTGGGTTAGTACTTAACGGATCGGGTCAAAAATGAGTTGGACCCGAAATTTACCCACATAAAAAAAGGGTTACGGGTCAACCCGCATAATCCGAACGCTACCCGCATAACTCGTAATATATATACTATCTATATTATATTATTAAAAACGAAACCTTAAAAGTTTGGTCGGTACGCTACTTGTTTTTTAGTACCTATTTTTTGGTACTTCGTGATTTTAATTAATTACCCATATTTATTTATGAAAAATTATTATTAAATAATAACATAACTTATTTATAATCGTTTACCTTTTTCAGCTAAACAACATTATTTTTTCTAGCAAAATCCCCCTTTTTCCCAAAAATATCACGAAAAAAATATTATTAAATAGTAAGACATTTTTATAACCAATTACCTTTTTCATCTAAAACACATTATCGTTTTATGTTATTCCTAACAAAATCTACTCATTTTCCAAAAATATTACAAGCAATTACTTTTTTTAATTAAAATATGTTACATTATTCTATTTTTATTTACTAAAACTCATCATTTTTCAAAAATATTACGGATAAACCCTTAATTATTTATTTTAAAATCTAATTTAATGCTTTTAATTTTTTTAAAAGTTTTCATATTTTAACATGCATACTTTATTTTTTAACAAATGTAATTAATAAAATATTATAAAATCTACTCTCTTTCCAAAAAGAAAATATCACGGGCAATTACCTTTTTAATTAAAACATCTTTTTCTATTTTTACTTACTAAAACTCATTCTTTTCAAAAAATATCACGGGTAAACCCTTAATTGTTTATTTTAAAACTTAATTTAATGCTTTTAATTTTTAAAAAAGTTTGCATATTTTAACATGCATACTTATTTTTTTTAACAGAAACAATTAATAAAAAAATATAACTTAAATAATCAAGTAACAATTATTAAAAACAGTTTGTGCATCGCACGGGTTTTAAACTAGTATTATTAAAGACGAAACATTAAAAGTTTTGGTCAGTCGGTCAGTCGGTCAGTCGATCGGTATTTGGGTCGGGCCTATCTATCTATAATTTGGGTTGGGTCTATCTATAACCAATTACTTTTTCCAGCTAAAAACATTACCTATTTTATATATTTTTCTAACAAAAACAACTCATTTTCTAAAAATAAAATAGGTAACATATATATAAAATGGTAATATTATTACATATTTATAACTAATTACCTTTTTCAGCTAAAACACGTTATTTGTTTTACATTTTCTAACTAAAACAACTCATCTTCTAAACATAACACATGAAAAATAAATATGTAATGGTAATATTGTTATATATAATTATTAATAAATATCCACTTACCATTTCAGCTAAACACATGACCTTTTTTATTTTATTTTCTAACTTAAACAACTAATTTTCTAAAAATAACACCACAACATATATATATAAAAAGGTAATATAATTTTATATTTTCTAATTTAAACAACTAATTTTTTAAAAGTAAAACATGCAACATATATATATATATATATATTATAAATTTAATATAATTTTATATAATTATTAATAAGTAATTAATTGTCTTTTTAAGAATATTGCCTGTTTTATATTTTTTTAACTAAAACAACTCATATTCGAATTAAAAATAACACGGACAAAATATAGATATAATGACAATATTATTATATTAAACTTATAAAATTCCTGTTTAATATAATTTTTTATAACATACAGTTTAAATAAGATAATTAATAAAAAATAAAAGTAATAGCATACGTTAGAAGAAACTCGGTACATTACATAGCACATATTTTGATATTTGCACTTTAGTCACTTGTAGATTTTTTAAGAGCAAATAAATATAAACCGTTAGATCTATTATTTAAAAATATTTTATATTTTAATATCTAAAATACTACTAAAGATTACGTCAAAAATTTATTAAATTAAAATATTTATATTATTAGATATATAAATCCAATTTATTATATACACATATAAATATATATATATATATATTAAAATTTCATCAAATAATATATAATTACAAAATTTTAAATAAAAAATAATAAAATATTAAAAAAAATCTTGCATCGAAACGGGATATAAGCTAGTGTGTGTATATATATATATAAATTAATTTATTAAAATATATAATATACTAATATAATATAGATCACTTAAGCATGAACATTTTATGATTCAACATTTTTTTGATTATTTATTTCTATTTTGTATGAATTTATATATACATAAATTTCAATTACTTAGTAAGTAATGTTCAATTTTGCAACACGAATATAATATTTTAAAACTAAAATATATATTTTATGTATTATATTATATAAATTAAAAAATATCAAGTACAACGATAAAAATGTATAATATTCATATGTACTATATATTAAGAGCACAATCTAGCAAAAATAAATATATTAAGAGCCCAATAATAATTGATATGAAAGGCCGAACAACTGTTGCTGTTGCAGGGCCCAATTTTCCCCCACCCCACCATTAAGATAGCAAGAAACAAGTAGATGACATTATTGTAATAATTAAACCAAGTTGATGAAATTGTAATTAACTAGGTTGATGAATAATTGGATTAGTACAGTAAAGATGATTAGGTGGGTGTTTGGGGTATCAAGCAAAAGTTGACTTATACCTTAAAATGAGTAAGTGCTTTATAAGTGATAAGTTGATTGATTGTTATAAGTGTTTGGGAAAACTAAAAAAAAGTGAACTTATGTATTATAATGAGTAAGTGCTTTATAAGTGATAAGTTGATGCAAACTTATAAGTTACGTAAGTGTTTGGATAAATTTGCTTATAAATTAATATTTTTTTTTATTAAATTAAATTGAAAAAATAATTAAATAATATAATGATCTCAATAAATACATTTTAGATTAAAAAACATTTAAAAGTATAAATATAAAAATATAAACAACTAAATTGAAAAAATAATTAATTAATATAGTGATCTCGATAAATACATTTTAGATTAAAAACCATTTAAAAGTATAAATATAAAAATATAAACTACTAAATAGATAAAGAAATCATGAAAAATGAAATAAGTTGAGCAAAATGTTAGTATTTTCTAACATTCAACTTATCAATTTATAAGTTATAAGTTAGATTATAAGTTGAGTACACAAACACCCCCCATAAGTCATAAGCTAAAAAATAAGTTATAATTTATAAGTTAATGAAATAAGTTGAGTACACAAACACCCTCCATAAGTCAAAATTGATTTATAAGTCGTCAATTGCCAAACAGGCCCTAAGAGAGCACTCTGGGATTTGTCAACAATACCAAAACCACCTTAAATTATCAAACATGAGCCAACAGAATCTGGATTGGACTAGGTTCATGTATTTATATGATGGGGATGATGGGGTTTGAAAACAACACACCCAACAAGTTCACCACATTTTCCCGCCTAGACGGTACCGCTGTTGGGTGCGACTCTACCCGCGAACACAATACAAATCCGACACAAATTTTACAGATTTGGGTTAGTACTTAACGGATCGGGTCAAAAATGAGTTGGACCCGAAATTGATCCACATAAAGAAAACGGGTTACGGGTCAACCCGCATAACCCGAACGCTACCCGCATAACTCGTAAAAAATATATATATATATATATTAATTTATTAAAATATATAATATACTAATATAATATAGATCACTTAAGCATGAACATTTTATGATTCAACATTTTTTTGATTATTTGTTTCTGCTTTGCATGAATTTATATATACATAAATTTCAATTACTTAGTAAGTAATGTTCAATTTTGCAACGCGAACATAATATTTTAAAACTAAAATATGTATTTTATTTATTATATTACATAAACTAAAAAACATCGTACAACGATAAAAATGTATAATATTCAATGAAATTTACTAAATAATTTAAATTATTATATAGTTAATTGATGAAATATATGTTGGATAAACGGGTAAGCGGATCGGGTCGGATAACTCGTTTAATCGAGTCGAAATTTTGCGGGTCAATATTTTATCGGATTAAGTTAATATATACGACATTAAATTAACACTTGAGATATGACACGGCACGAACCGTACATCTAACCCGATATTAACGGCCCTAGTACATATGCTGAGTCACCTCAGATAACCTACTTGCACCGATCATAATTTATTTATTTTTCCTAAATACCGATCATAAATTTGAGTATAAATGTAGGGAAGGGTAAGCATTTAAGTTTCATAAAGATTGGTAACTGGGACACAAAGTTCAAAACAAAGTTCAAAGAAAAGAAAAATATAAATTGATGAATTTTTATAAGTTATACGGGTGTTTGGATAAATTTATTTATAAGTTAGTTAAAAGTTTGCTAAATTAAATTTGAAAAAAAAATTATTAAATACAATGATTTCAACACTTGCATTTTAAATTAAAAAAATATTTAAAAACACAAAGGTAAAAAAATAAAGTATTAAAAAAATAAAGAAATCAAAGAATAAGTTGATAAGTTAAGTAAAATATTGGTGATTTCTAACATTCAACTTATCAAATTTATAAGTTACTAGCTTATAGCCTGTGCTATGCACGGTTACTTAAATTTTATATATAATTATTTTGTTTATAATTATATTTTAATTACCCATGGAACACACGATTGTTTTTTTAATATTTATAATTATATTTATTTATGAATATTTTAATATTTAAAAGTTATTAGTTTACATGATTAAATTATTGTTAAAAAAGATTTAGCCAAAAAAAAATTATAGTTAAAAATTTGATATTTATTATATTTTACACGCTCAATTTAATATTTGTTTATATTGAGTTATAAAAGTTAGATTTGGCGAATTTTACGGTCCACATAAAATTCACAAAATAATCTTTAATTTAGTTGTGGTTTAATAGTTCTTTTTCAATTAAAAACTATTCTAAAACTAAAAAGAGAATAAAGTGACGAAATTTAATATTGAGAATTCTATTCGATTTAGGAAATCTACTTATATGTAGTTTAGATTATTAGAATACCCTTTATTAACCAAATACAGTTTTTAATGTTAAATCTAACGGTTTTCACCTATCTATTTAAGATTAAACGATTTTTATTATTTTGATATTAAATGGGTTTCCTTATTTAATTACAAATATTTTTATGTTTTAACTTTTTGGAAAATCCAATCCTAATATAATATATTTTAACTTATATCATTTTTAGATAACGTTTCCTTATTTAATTACAACTATCTTGATCGTCTATTTTTAAAAGTATTGAGAATGTTTTGGCGGTATTTAGGACCAAACTACCAAGATAACATCATTAATTTTTTTAATATTTTTTTTAATTTTTAATTTTTTAAATTATTTATTGCTAAAATATAATATACTCTTTTTTGCACACCGTGACGATCAAAATTATGTATAAAATTCATTTTTTTATAGTATATCCCGTAAATATCTATGTTATCAATACTATTATATTAAAGACGAAACATTGAAAGTTTTTGTAGTCGAAAGTTTTTGTAGTCACCACCATTCATAGCTGTTAGATATTTTTAATCAAATCGATGAGAACCGTTAGATAAAATATTAAAATTATTATATAAAATATCTTTTTAATTTTCCTAACTAAAACATCTTATTTTCCAAAAACGTATAGTCTTTTTTTTTTAATTATTATAAAAATTATTATAATCAGTTACACTTTCAGTTAAAATACATTACCATTTTTTTTAAAAAAATCACGGACAATTTCCCTTTTAACTAAAACATGTTACTTTTTCTATTTTCCTTACTAAAATCCCTCATTTTCCAAATATATAACGAGCAATCCTTACTTATTTATTTTAAAACATATTTTAATACGTTTAATTAGCAATTACCTTTCCCCTCTTTTTTTAGAAAAATCACGGACAATAACTTTTTCAGCTAAAACATGTTATGTTTTCTATTTTATTTAGTAAAATTCCTCATTTTCCAAATATATCACGGGCAAACCCTTATTTATTTACTTTAAAATCTATTTTAATACTTTTAATTGACAATTACCTTTTTCAACTAAAACATGTCACCTTTTCTATTTTTCTTACTAAAACCCCTCTTTTTTTAAAAATATCACGGGTAAATCGTTACTTTTATATTTTAAAATTCAACGAAAACATGTTACTTTCTATTTTTCTTACTAAAACCCCTCTTTTTCAAAAATATTACGGGCAAACCTTTACTTATTTATTTTAAAATCTATTTTAATACTTTTAATTATTTAAAAATGTTTAACACGCCTACTTATTTTTTTAATAAATAAAATTAATAAAATATAAAAAATAAAATTAACAATTATTAAAAATAATTTGTGCATCGTACGGGTTTTAAGCTATATTATTAAAGACGAAACATTAAAAGTTTGATGGTCGAACGGACGGACGGTCGCTATATAGTCATTTTACTTAATTACCCTTATCTATTTTTTTTTTTAAACTATCACTAAATAATAACATTTTTTGTAACCAATTACCTTTTCAGCTAAAATAAATTACCTTTTTTTTATTTTTTTTCTAACAAAATCCTCTATTTTTCTAAAAAAACACGGACGATTATCTTTTTTTTTTAACAAAAACATGTCATTCTTTCTATTTTTCCTTATTAAAACCCCTCATTTTCCAAAAATATCACGGAAAAATCCTTAATTATTTATTTTAAAATATATTTTAATACTTTTAATTATGAGCACTTTTTCAGCTAAAACATGTTACTTTCTCTATTTTTTCATTTTCTAAAGAAATTATTATTAAATAATAAATTTTTTATAATCAACTATCTTTTCAGCTAAAATACATTACATTTTCTATTTTTTTTTCTAATAAAATCCTCTATTTTTCTAAAAACAATCATGGGCGATTACCTTTTTCAACTAAAACATGTTATTTTTCTATTTTTCTTAACTAAGACCCCTCCTTTTCCAAAAATATCACGGGTAAACATGTTATTTTTCTATTTTTCTTAACTAAGACCCCTCCTTTTCCAAAAATATCACGGGTAAACATGTTACTAAAACCCCTCATTTTCCAAAAATATCATGAGCAAATCCTTACTTATTTATTTTGAAACCTATTTAAATACTTTTAATTACGAGCACTTACCTTTTCAGCTAAAACATGTTATTTTTCTATTTTTCTTAACTAAGACCCCTCCTTTTCCAAAAATATCACGGGTAAACATTTATTAATTTATTTTAATAATTTTAATTATTTAAAAAATTTTAACACGTCTACTTATTTTTTTTAGGAAATGCAAATTAATAGAATATTAAAACATAAATAATAATCTTCTATTACTATATATAATAGGCCAACACAAGGGCAAAGTTTGCCATTTTAATGCTTGTGAAGTTACGATTTTACCCCTATTTTTTGAAAAATAACAAAAATACCATTGTTATATTATTAGGCAAAAATATGTTAATATTTGTTATTGTAGAGAATCGAACCCCCAACCTCCTTCTAAGAAGTCCAAAGCATAACCACTATGCTAAGTTGCTTTCTGAGTTTATTTTAAAGATTTTATTAGATAAGTCACATTATTTTCTCTAATTCTATTTTTTTTATTTTGAACCTTTGAGTAAATAAAATATTGGTCCATATTATTTATATAAATTTGTATTTTTTATTTACGTTATTATATATATATAGGTAAATCTATCTATCTAATTATATATATTAAATGGCGTCTAAGGGCAAATTGAGCCCAAAAAATGGCTGTGAAATTAAAATTTTACCCTTATTTGTTGAAAAATCACAAAAATGTCACTTTCTATAAGTTATGCTAAAAATTAATTAATTTTCATGTCTTAACCACTGTGCTAAGTTAACTTCTGATTTGTAATTTAGAATTCCTATTAGGTAAATCACATTATCTCCTTTTATTCTTTTCATAATTTAAATTTTAAGTATATGGAACGTTGACTTATATTATTTATATACCATTATGTTTGTTTTTGTAGCTTTGTATATAACTACATATCCGATCATGTTTGTAATTTTTTTATTATACATGTTTCTTTTCAATTAAAAAATACCAATTATATTGTTAATTGATATAATTTATATTTATTTGAACTGGTCAAGTATTTATACATAAAATATAATAATAATATTTGATCTAATATAAATTACATATTAGATACAAGGATCTCATTATTCGTTAGTTAATATTTTTTAAATTAAGAAAGTTGGCGTTGATATTTTTCATTAAATTATGAAATAATTATTATACAATTTGTTCGTCTCATTCATTTGTTAACAGTTTTATTTTCGAAATGTACACTCCTTTATTTTTATCTTTCCAAAAGACATATTATTCTTTACAACTTTAATAAATCTCACATGTCACTAATTTGTCCATTTTTTTATCATTCCTTCACCGTTCACATCTTTCACAAAAATTTGATTTATGACACGAAAATTTAGTGTTTGATTTAATTTTTGATGCATGAAATTACACAAACACGAAAATAAATGATAAAAACGTAAAATGTCTTATTGACATGTATTGTAGACTTTGTGATTATACAATAACCGCTCATATATATTATCTATACTTCCGCCAAAAAAATCTTAACTCACAATTTTTATTTAAGGGGTTGTCATTAACCAAAAAGTTGGTGATAAGACCCATATTTACTGTTTTCTTTTGATTTTGTTTTCGATTTGTATAGGTCTCTCTCATTATTGAGAGTTTTAGTACCCCGTTTAGTGGATTTTCTCTACCCATTCTTCGGGTTTGTTCTCTTTCCTTGTGAGAGTTTGGTTTGTTTTAGTATCCGAGATCGTAGATCTGCAGGATTTATAATAGTGGTTCATTGATTTGGATTGTATGGAGTCGCAATTATGATTAATTGTTCGAATACGTATGGACGAATTAGATAGATATATATATATATATTGCACGACTACAACAAATTATTAGATTGTCTCTCTAAAAAGGCTGCAAACTTTAGCGATATGAACGAGTGATGTGCTACAATGAATGATTTGCTCAAAAATCATAGTTCGGGGTGAAGAAAATTCTGATTTGATCTATTTTATTACGTGTTTGTTCTATTTTGATTACTTTTTGTAGATGTCGTATGGCCGTTTATTAATGAATTACTTGATTATCAAAAAACAAATTATGTATAATATATAAAAAATTAAGAAAATTTGTAATATATCTTAATATATAATCTCACATATATGATTATCTTTTTTACAAATATACTTTTATTACATTAAAATCACATGAGTTTACAAACATCTATGTTATACACGAACAATTATGCTACAATAATTATTTATGTTACACTTAATTGATCATTTTAATAAATTTCTTTTCACGACATTGGAAATTTAATTATTATTTAAGAAATTAATAATAATAATAATCATGTCATTTTAATAAATTTCTTTTCACGACATTGGAAATTTAATTATTATTTAAGAAATTAATAATAATAATCATGTAATTATTATCGTATAGATATATTGATCCAACTTTTTAAACCTGATCAAATTATAAAATATTTGGTTCATGAAAACGGCATACAATATTATAAAATTAATTTACAAATATAAAATTAAGTTGAAATACTATAATTTACCATATATTTAATTATAAAATTATTTCGAAGATACTGATTTATGCGAAAATTATTTTCGTATATGAACAGGCCCGTGCATTGCACGGGCTTGCCAATTAAATGGCCGCGAAATTACCGTTTTACCCTTTTCTTTTAAAAAATAACAAAAATGCCACTTGTATAGTATTATACAAATTGTTTTTAATATATGTGTTACCACAGAGATTCGAACCTCCAACCTCATTCCAAGATATCCATGGGCTTAACCACTATGCTACATGTCTTTTTGAGTTTATTTCAAAAAACTTATTAGATAACCCACGTCTTTTATCTCTTATATTATTTTTTTTACTTTTATGATTGAATAAATAAAATGTTGGTTTGAATTATTTATATAAATTTGTTTTTCTTTTTTCCTTTTCAGCAAAATTACCGTTTTACCTTCTTTTTTTTGAAAAATAACAAAAATGTCACTCATATATTATTATACAAAATTGTTTTAATAGATGTGTTACTACAGAGATTCGAACCTCCAACCTCCTTCCAAGATATCCATGGGCTTAACCACTATGCTACATGCCTTTTTGAGTTTATTTCAAAAAACTTATTAGATAACCCACGTCTTTTATCTCTTATATTATTTTTTTTACTTTGATGTTTGAATAAATAAAATGTTGGTTTGAATTATTTATATAAATTTGTTTTTCTTTTTTCGTTTTCATGCCACTCGTATATTTTTATACAAATTTTTTTTAATAGACGTGTTACTACAAAGATTCGAACCTCCAACCTCCTTTCAAGATATCCATGGGCTTAACCACTATGCTACATGCCTTTTTGACTTTATTTCAAAAAACTTATTAGATAATCCACGCCTTTTATCTCTTATATTATTATTTTTTGCTTTGATGTTTGAATAAATAAAATGTTGGTTTGAATTATTTATATAAATTTGTTTTTCTTTTTTCCTTTTCGTAATTTTATATATATATATATATTCAATCACTATATATTATTGCAGTTGTATGTTTTCAGTTTAATATATATTAATTATGTTGATTATAATTCATAATTTATCTTATACTTTATTTGAATTAAATTAATTATTCATGCATAAAATATACTATTAAAATTCGATCTAATATAAGAAATATTATACACATTATATATCTTATTATTATTTATTTCTATAATTTTTAAACTATGAACATTAGCATTCAAATTATACAAAAAATTCGTCTACCTACTCTGTTCGTCGCATCCATTTCTTAACAATTTTCTTTTCCAGAATGTATTGTTCATTTGTTAACATTTTCTAAAGTAACATGTCATTCTTTATTAACTTATCTATATTTTTTTTCAACTTCCTAACCCCCTCCCCTTCAACCCCAGTGACGTTCGTGTCAAAAATCGGGGTGAGTTTTTAAAATATAGGATATTACATAGTATATAATTACATAATGATCAGTCAGACTGTTAGTCGACGATAAAGTTTGGGAAAATTGAAAATTACAAGTTTTGAAAATAGAATTTCAAATTGTACTCCAAAAATTATTGTACGATGTTAAAAAAAAGTATAATCTTTCATAATAATAATAGAACTTTATAGAATACATTAAATTGATTCGTAATGTCATATAATCATTTTGATAAAATGAAATTCTAAATAGGGTTTGTGGGTCCTTGACGACATCCTCTACAACATATACAATATTTCTTATATTATGTCGAATTTCAATAGTATATTTTATGTATGAATAATTATTATAAAGATATATAATATAAAAGTATGAATTTTAAACAACATAATTAATATATATTTAATCGAAAACATACAACTGTAATAAAATTCAGTGATTGAATATATAGGTATATAAAATTACAAAAAGAAGCCTCCGGGCATGTAGATGAGTTGGTGAGAGCACTGGTTATTGACCAAAGCATTCAAGGTTTGATTCATGGGAGCGTGGGGAATTCTTCCTGCACTCTAGGGTCTGGCGTGATACCGGTTGGGGTGTCCGGAAAATAAATTTTTTGACCAAAATTACGAGAAGATGAAAAGAAAAACCGATTTATATAAATAATACAAACCAATATTTTATTTATTTAAACATCAAAGTAAAAATAATATAAGAGAAGAGAAGAAAGACGTGGATTATCTAATAAATTTTTTGAAGTAAACTTAAACATGCATGTAGAATAGTGGTTAAACCCATGAACATCTTAGAAGGAGGTTGGAGGTTTGTTTCTTTGTACTAACAACTATTAATATATTTTTGCATAATAATATATGAGTGACATTTTTGTGACGACCATTTAATTGGAAATTTTTGCCCTTGTGTTAAGGTTTAATATATAGTAATAAATTGGATTAAAATGTGTAACTGTAAAACGATATTCCAAACACATTCTTAATGCATTTACTAAGTGTGTTAATATAATTTAATATAAAGATGAACACATGAGAGGAGTGCAGAATCAGTTCCCAAGTAAAAAACCAAAAACAAATAGGTGACATGAATACTCCAAACTGTAATAGGTGTTCATCTCCCAAGGTGTTTATCACAAACTTGGGTGATGTGAGGGTGTGCAAAGATGTGTCGGCCTTCAGCTTCTTTTTAAAATCCTCTATCTCATTTATGTATGTTCGATTATATTACAATAACATTGCATGCATATAACCTATTCATAACCTAATTTGCAAAAAAAAAAAAAAAACCAATCAATTCCCGAAAAACATCTAACAACCGCCCTCTAACGCAAATTACCAATATACAAACTATCCTTTCTCTGACACACAAAACACAGGTAAACCTGCTTATAATCACAAGAAGAACAATAGTACATTCGTGCTTCAAATTCTACATTATTTCAATCTGGTCTCAAAATCAATAATAGTCACTATAAACAAGTCTTAGAGCCTTGACATAGTTACGTTTGTGATTCAAAGTAATTACACTATTCGTCAAAAAAATTATTTACTCCTCACTATGCATGAACCATACTTCTCATTTTACGCTCTCAAACTTAAGACTATACAATCCTTCATCTAATAAATCGGTCACGACCAACTTTTTCACGATAAAAATTATTGACATCTCTATGCAGGCCCGTGCCTTGCACGGGCTGTTACGCTAGTTATTAATAACAATCCGTGCATCGCACGGGTTTTAAGCTAGTTATATTAAAGACTAAATAATGAAAGCTTTCTTATAAGTCTGGTCGCTTGATCACTCAATTCATAATCGTTGGATCTTTCAAATTAAATTGTTGAGAAACGTTAGATATAACAGTAAAATTATCACGTAGAATGATCTAAGTTTTGAATCTACCAACAACATATTAAAATTTAGGGTTTTTTTGAAAAATAAGAATTTTTTCATTTTTTTTTCTTGTAGACATGGGTTATTTGATAATATTTTTTATAAAGTACGATTTTTCAAAAAAGTACTATACTAATTGATTAACAAACTTTTAAAGTTTTGAAATTAATAATTTACAATGTATATAGGTTAAAAAAGTTAGGTCTTTTCTGTAGCTGAGTCTAAAATTTCAAAATATGGTTTTTTTTAAATATGAATATAGTTCTGTTAACAATGAAATTAGGTCTCTATAAGTTCTTATAAAACAAAATCACCATTTGTGTATAATTTATTATTTAATAATAAACAATATTTAATTAGTTATGATATAAAATTTAATAAAATAAGATAAAAAAATATGCACACTTTTATAAAATTTTATCCTCGTATTATTATATTCTTTGTTGATTTGAATTTTTGAACATAGATTTCTAAATTTAAAATAGTTAGAAAAAAGTAATTAAATTGACATTAAAATAATGATAACGTAATAATTATTATTAGAATTTAAATACCCACTTTACTAATTTGGGCTTTATCTTGTGTTTTAAAAATTAGATTTTGACGATTTTACACCCCACATGAAGTTAACTAAATTATCTTTAATTAAAAGATGGCTTAAAATTTTTTATCTAACTGGAATTGTACATGAAAGAGAAAAGAAAGTCACGAATTTTTTACATGAAGAATTCTATTCAATATAGAAAACTTATTTATATTTGGTATATTTGGTTTAAATTATCAAAATACACTTTTTAGAATTTAAATATAATCTTATTATTAATAAAATACACTTTTTTAATATTTGATCTAACGATTTTCATTTATCTAGTTAAGATCTAAAGGTCCTTATTAGTTTGGTTGTTCAAGACCGTACGATTAAAATTTTGGATAAGATCCCTATTATGCTTATTAATATAAGGATTTAATATAATAAGGATATCAAGTATATACTGATATGAGTATCTTACTAACTGCTTTTACTTTTAATGTTTCGGTTTTATTTACAGTGTATATAAAATTTTAAAATACATTATTACTTAAAAATTATTAAATAGAATAAAAATTATGTTATGATTATATAAAATTTTATTCTCATATTATTATATTCTTTATCGATTTGAATTTGTTCTTAATTAATTTTAATACTTTATTGAAATAAACATAAAATTTCTATATTTAAAACAATTAGTGGAAAAATAAATAAATTGGTGCTACAAAAATAAAAAAATATTTATTAAAATTTAGATACTCACTTTACTATTTGGGTTCTATCCTGAGTTTTAGAATTGAATTTTGAAGATTTTACAACCTATGTGAAAGTAACGAAATTATCTTTAATTTAATGATGGTTTAATAATTATTATCTAACTTGACCTGCTGACCTACCCATAAACCGAAAAGAAAATATGGTTAAGAATTTTTACATAAACAATTCAATTCAATATAGAAAACCAATTTATAATTGGTTTAAATTATCAAAACACACTTTTTAGTATTTAAATATAATCCTACCTTTAATCAAATACACATTTTAATATAAGTATCATATTCAAAATTATCGTTTATGAATATAAAACCCTCAATATTTTAATAATATTTTGATATTATCAATTTATGTTTGTTATATGTAAAATAATATAATTATAATTTGGATTAATCAAATTGTTATGTTTCTTCAGAAAAAAAGTGTTTAAATTTATTTATGTACATGAGTTTTCATAAGTCTCCGTAGGTTCACGTGTATCATTGTTAGCATCGGCATTATATTTATAATTTTTAATATTGTAATCAATATAAATTGTTATCTTGATATTTGATTTAACAATTATTATCTAATTGGAACTATACATAAATTCAAGAGAAAAGATATTTAAAATTTTTTACATATAAAACTTTTAAATTATCAAAATACACTTTTAAGTATTTAAATATAATTCTATTATTAATCAGATACACTTTTTAATATTAGATCTAACAATTCTCATCGATCTATTTAAGATCTAACTGTAATTATTAATTTGGTCGTATAGTGATCGTACACGGACCAGATCAATTTTAATTTTTTCTTAAATTGATTTTAATATTTTATTGAAATAAAAATAGAATTTATAAATTTAAAAGAATTAGGAAAAAAATTAAATTGGTGCTACAATAAAAAAAATATTTATTAAAATTTAGATAATCACTTTACTGTTTGGGCTCTATCTTGAGTTTTAGACAACAGATTTTAACGATTTTACAGCCCATGCGAAGCTAACAAAATTATATTTAATTTAATGTTGGTTTAATAATTTTTATCTAACTTAAACTATCCATAAACTAAAGAGAAAAGATAATTACGAATTTTTACATAAAGATTTCTATTCAATATAGAAAACCCATTTATAATTGGTTTAAATTATCAAAATACATCTTTTAGTATTTAAATACTATCCTATTATTAATCAAATACAATTTTTAATATTATATCTAACGGTCCTCATCTATTTGAATATTTATAGTTTTATAATCCAACGGATTATATATTTTTGATAGCACAGTCACCGAACCAAAATTTTGGATAAGATCTCCCTTACGCCACAGGCCTAATAGTAGCATAATCTGGCAGAACAACGTCCTGACTTCTGACTCCTGCATTTAGAATTGCATGGCCTCCTGCAACATTCAGTAATCTCTCTCTCTCTCTCTCTCTCTCAAAATTTAAAGGAGTACCTTCGCTTCTAGCTTTCAGGCTTTGTAATTTGATTTCATGGCATTATTATTCTGTACATGAATATCAAATCTTTTTTGCACTTTTGCTATATAGCTAGAATTGATTGCAACACTCAGTAATCTCTCTCTCTCTCTCTCTCTGAAAATTTAAAAGAGCACCTTCGCTTCTAGTTTTCAGGCTTTTTATCTTGATTTCATGGCATGAATATCGAATCTTTTTTGCAGTTTTGCTATATAGCTAGAATTGAGTAAAGACCATAGCATGGAGAAAAATACTAGTTTTGAGGGCAGTAACTTAAAGAATTACAGCATCCAACGCGGATCTATTCTCTCCATGGAAGACTACAACAACAAGAAAGTGTTGACAAAAGATTCATGGGGAAACACAAGTGGCACTTGCGAAAGTAGTGTTGTTGGAGAAGATCTATTTTTGTTGCCTCCAAGATCTTACACTTGTACATTCTGCAATATGGAATTCAGATCTGCTCAAGCTCTTGGAGGTCACATGAATATTCATAGAAGAGACAGAGCCAGGTTGAGACAATCCCCTTCCCCTCCAAGAAATGGTAAGTTCTCCATCCATAAACTTAATCTTGATCCAATCCGGAATCTCAACCCTGACCCTTGTCTTTGCCCTAAACATAATTCTTCATCACTAATGTTTCGCCAGCCATTCACTTCAAATCTTCCTTCTTCTCTAGGCTCTCCCCATCTCTTATATCTTTCAAGTCTCTCATCGGCATCCGAAAGTAGGAAATGGTGTGTGCCTAATCACCCAAATAGTTGTGATAATTTAGCAAATATTAACACCACCAAAACCCTTTTTGGAGTTGGAAATTTTGATGGTTTCTTAGCTGGAAAAGAAAGCAACGTTGTCAAGAAAACAGAAGTTGTAAGATTGAACTTGGAAACTGGAGTGCTCAGTGATTCCAAACATGATTTGGATTTAGAACTTCGTCTTGGCTACTCCAGTTAGATGAATGCTTAAGTTTTTAAAAAGCCTGGTTGTTTAATTTGATACATTGAAATCATTTTTAAGCAACACATATTTGTAGTTCAGGAGCTTCTGCTTTGTTTCAGATTAAAGCTCAATGTGGAGATTATGAATTACTCGGAAGGCCCGGAGATTAGTTTACCAGCCGATTTATCTCTAAATGTAATACTTTTGATGTCTATACAACAGCACTATTATGTATCATCGATCACATTGTTTTGTCTTTCCTTCACATGAGTTAGAGATGACTTGCATGATATTAATAAAAGCAGTTATATTTATGTATGCATGAACTACGAAATTCAACTTGTAATACTTCACAAGTATACATAGAGACACATATTAAGAAAGGTAAATGGTCTAGGATAAACAATTTTTGTAACATTTCATATCGCGGAAAGTTGCATTCACACCAGACACACTATTTTATTTTACAGTACAATATGTTGGAACATACGTTTGATGTAAATTAGCAAGTAAAGAGTACATATCTATGATTCATGTCCATAGATTGTCAATCATATTTTAGTGAGATGGGGGTTTAGATCGACAGAGTTACATTCCCTGAGTCTCATAGTTTGCATGTTCCCGACAATGTCAGGGTGTCAAATATTGGTATATGATGGCCTTACCCTAAACAGAAGGTAGATGTTACAAGTACAAAATTACCCTCTATTCTTTCCTAAATAAGCCCTGTCGGAATTCACATATTTACCAATTCTTAACTTCTTCATTCATCCTTCATCTGTCAATTAAGACCATAGCTTCTCCTATTTTACTTTACAACAATCAAAATAAATACATATAAAGTCACTCTATAAAGGCATAAGAAAACAGTTGTAACAGTTTACCAATTTGAAGTAATCTCTACGTTTTTTTTCGTCAAGAGGAAAATATTTCCATTGATAAATCAAATACTATGTTGGGGATTTGTTTCCCACTCTTGAACTTCGATCTGTAATAAATCTTCATCCTTACTTCAATTTTAAGAAATTAAATTTTTTAATTAAAGGTAATAAAAAGTAGTCAACCAATTTGGTGAATTATAATACCAGATGGAATGCAATGGATAAATAATTAGCGAAATGCTATTAATTAAGGTGCTGCTGGGAATTAGTAATATCCAGGCACAACCACCGCAAGGTTTAGTTAAGATTAATGCACCTGTACGTTGCCTTGTAGGTCGTTGTAATCTCCGCACATTTATATACAGGAGCATCCATGATAAATTGATGTGCGTTAAAATTAAGTTTGTAGGGACGTGTGCCTTTAAGCTGGTTCCGATTAATTGAGAGCCCGTAAGACATATCATAAATTTTTTTATGAATCATAGGCATCGCGTTCACATTCCTAATCGAAACTGATCCATTGTCTGTTCCTGTATTAGTTTCAGTTGCAGCTGCTAAAAGACATCTGTAAAGAAACGCAGTCAGAAACTCAGAATTTTTATGAATTTTTCTTACGCCATATAGCTTGTCTTAATTTCCCAAAGCCACCTTCAGCTTTGCTAGCTTTGTGTTGGTAAATGCTACTTCCTTACTGGTCCAATCTTTATCTCTTAGCAGATATATTAGTTATATATATATATATATATATATAAGCTGTATTAATATGACTGGAGAGACACTGAGATAACAATCACAGTGTTACTTGCCAAAAGACTTGATTTTATTTATGACAGCAAACATTACATATATAGAAAGGAAAACAACTACTCATGCGACAAAAACGCACGCACTCGATGGAAACAAATGAAACAACTGCTAAGAACTATTATTCAGCTAAGATCCTAAAAAATAGCATGACTGAGTCATGTTGACACCTTCTGCAAAGCCCATGACTCCACAATGTAAAGTCCACAACTTATTACTGCTCAGACAAAGTGCAGATTAACTCGCAACAATCACCCCTTTAAGTTGCAACTTGTTTGACCAAATCCTTCACTCCAAGTAAATGTCTCATCTTCTCAAACTTAAGAGTTGCTAGAGGTTTTGTTAGCGTATCAGCTCGCTGGAACTCACCCCTTATATGCTTTAGTACAATCTCCCCACGGTCTACACATTCTCTGATAAAATGGTAACGGACGTCGATGTGTTTGCTTCTTCCGTGAAACACTGCATTCTTAGCCAAATCAATGGCTGATTTGTTATCCAGGTACAACACTACCGGCCCCAATTCCTTCCCTGTTATCTGATTTAGGAGATTTCTGAGCCATATTCCCTGGCAGGCGGCTGCCGTCGCTGCCATAAATTCCGCTTCGCAAGATGATAGTGCAACACACTTTTGTTTTTGCGATACCCAAGTTATCAAGCTATCGTTGAGATAGAAAACCATACCTCCAGTGCTACGTCTATCATCCAAATGCCCTGCTAGGTCGCTATCCGAGTAGCCAGTCAAAGTATTATTACCACTGTTCTTCGTGTATACCAGCCCGAAATGCAACGTCCCTTTTACATACCTCATAATTCTTTTTGATGCGTTCAAATGCAAGCTGGTAGGCCTCTCCATATACCTGCTAATGATGCCCACGGCGTATGCTATATCAGGTCTGGTGTGAACTAAATAGCGAAGTCCACCCACCATACTTTTATACTTAGTAGTATCGACTGCTTCTCCTTCCCCATCCTTAGTTATGTTCTCCTTCGGGTCCATGGGATATTTCGTGGCATTGCATTCTAACATCCCTGCTTTTCCCAGAATTTTCTTAGCGTAGCTAGTTTGCTTGATCTCTATGAACCCTTTGCCTTGCTCGACTTCCATGCCAAGATAGTAACTAAGCTTACCCAAATTGCTCATCTCGAAGTTTCTGTTCATCTCGTCCTTGAACTACTCTATCATTTTAACATTCGATCCTGTCACAAGAAGATCATCGACATAAACGGCCACCACAAGGTTGTCATTTCCCTGGTTTCACGTGTAAACGGCATGCTCCGATGGACATTTTATGAACCCAAGACTCTTCAGGCAATCATTTAACTTTGCGTACCAGGCTCGTGGTGCCTGACGCAAGCCGTAGAGTGCCTTTAACAATTTGTAGAACTTTTGTTTCTGCCCTGGAATCTCGAATCCCTCTGGCTGCACAACATAAACATCCTCAGTGATTTCTCCATTTAGAAATGCAGTCTTGACGTCTAAGTGGTGTACTTCCCACTCGTTTTTTGCTGCCAATGCTAACAAAAGTCGGACTGTTTCTAGTCTTGTGATGGGTGCGAAACTCTCCTCAAAATATATCCCATATTCTTGCACATAACCCTTTGCCACTAATCGTGCCTTATGCTTGATAATTTTCCCATCTGCATCCCTTTTTATCTTGAAAATCCATTTCAATCCTATCACTTTCTGATCTGTGGGTGGCTCTGTCAGTTTCCATGTACCGTTCTTCTCAATGGATTCCATTTCTTTCTCCATGGCCTGTTTCCAGTTTTTATCCTTAGTAGCCTGTGCAAAATTTCTTGGTTCTTCACAACCCAATAACAGTAGTTCCTCATCCACATCTGTTTCGCCATACACTTCATTGATGGGCCTGGAATTTTTTGGCTCGCAGCTATCATCATAGTTGTCGGGGTCTAACTGAGATTCAGGTGTCGGACTATGTGGTGTGTCCGACACGTAGCCACTTCCATCTTCGACTTCAGGTTGAGATCTGTCTTCTTGAAACAGACTATCCAATACAGTAAATGGTACGACCGACCCTGGCTCTTCTTCTGTGCTTGATTCCCACTGCCAAGCTTTTATTTCTTCAAAACACACATCCCTACTAATGTAGACTCTGTCGTTGTCTGGATCATAGAGCATGTATCCCTTGGTACCAGGTTCCCTGCCCAAATTGATTACTTTTCGACTTCGGTCATCTAGTTTTTGTAGTTTATTCCCTGGTATTCTCATGTGAGCCACGCACCCGAAAACTCTTAGATGACCAACACTCGGTTTTTCTTTCGTCCAAGCTTCATACGGAGTGACGTCGGACAGTGCACGAGTTGGAAGTCTGTTTAGAAGGTACACAGAGTGTCTCACGGCTTCACCCCACAGTTTCGAGGGAAGGTTCATTTCTTTTAAACAACTCCTGGCCATTTCGATAACTGTTCTGTTTCGTCTCTCTACCACACCATTTTGTTGAGGCGTGTAGGGAGTCGTGAGATGTCGTTTGATACCTGTACTATCACAATATTCCTTAAATTCTCTAGAATTGAACTCACCACCCCTATCGGTTCGAAATACTTGAATACGTTTCTCTGGACCTTTCTCCACATGAGCTCTAAAACTCTTAAACACACTCAATGCTTCATCTTTGATTTTCAAGAAATAGACCCACATTACTCTAGTGAAATCATCAACTAAAAGGAAGAAGTATCTCTTACCGGTGGCTGTCTCAGGTGTAATGGGGCCGCATAAATCCCCATGTATGAGTTCCAACTCCTTGCTTGCTTTGTACTTCGTCTGTGTAGGGAAGCTTTTTTGTGGCTGCTTCGACACCAAACAGCCAGTGCACACGTCTTTGGGTCTCACGATTTTGGGCATCCCACTTTCCATGTCTCGTTTATGCATCAATTCTAAAGCCTGGTAGTTTACATGCCCAAAACGGGCATGCCACATTTTCGAGACTTCCACTGACTTAGCCATAAGACAGGAGTGCGTTGCAGATTCGAGAATCAGTTTGTATAGCTGGTTTGGTGATCTCCTGACTTTCATTAACAGAGCATTATCCTTGTCATAGACCCACAGAAATTATCCTTTAAGTATCACTCGATTCCCCTCCTCTGAGAGTTGCCCCAAGCTTAGGATGTTGTTGCAAAGGCTGGGAATATAGTATACATTATGCAATGTACGTTCTTCTCCCGTCTTGCACTTGAAAATTAGTGATCCTTTGCCTTCTATCCTGACAGTTGAACCATCCCCAAACCGTACCGTTCCTGTAAATTTCTCATCGATCTCAGCAAATTTTGACTTATACCCGGTCCTATGGTTACTAGCACCATTGTCGAGATACCATAGATTCGTCTCATTTCCTTGTCCCGTATTCTTGGGAAGTGTTCTGGGGTTTACTGTCATCTCATTTAGCATCAAATTTTCGGGATCCTCCTCCTTATCATGCTTCGCCAGTAACAGTGCTACCTCATCGTCTTGGATTTGGGCCATATTTGCTTCATGTCTCGACTCCCTTGTCCGTCTTGGTTTTCGACATTCTGCAGCAAAATGTCCGTAGGCCTGGCAGTTAAAACACTTGATTTTACTCTTATCTCGCCTATGAACCTTAATACTGGATGCTGCATCGTCCACCCCACTTCTGTTAGTTCGTTTTTTTCCACTCTTCCCGAGTGAGAAGCAGCTTCCCTTCCTCGTTTTCCCTCTTGTTCCATTCCTCTTCTGTGAGTAGAAGTTGTTCCTCATAGGTTTCTTTCTTTCCCTTAACCCTCTCTTCATGTTCCCTTAACGAGCCTACTGCTTCCTCCACAGTCATCGTCTCGAGGTCACCAAATTGTTCAAGCATGGAAGTGATCTGCAGAAATTTTGGTGGAACAGCGTGTAACAGTTTCTTAACCACATACGATTCATCTACACTTTCGCCCAGTGCTCTGATTTTTGTAACAAGCCCATTCAGTTTCATGCTGAAATCGTCCAAGAGATCGTTCTCTTTCATTCTTAAGGATTCAAATTCGGCTTTAAGAGTTTGAATCTTCGCCTTCTTGACACGATCAGCCCCCCTGACAAAGAGTTTTTATTCCATCCCATGCTTCTTTGGCTGTCTTCTTCTCGGCCAATGTGAGAAGCATATCCTCGGGTATTCCTTGATAGATCATTGCTAGCGCCACTTTATCCGTCTTGTCCTCAACTGGTGTCTTTGCATCACTCGATTCTATAGCAACCCAAACTCCCTGAGCTTGCATAAACACACGCATCTTCAATGCTCATGCAGTGTAATTGCTCCTGGCCAACATCGGATAACTTAGGCCTATTGATCCTCCCTTGATCTTGCTTATATCCATCGCAGCTTGAGTCTTTGACATCCACGAAAAACTTTCCAGGCTCTGATACCAATTCTTAGCAGATATATTAGTTATATATATATATATATATATATATATATATATATATATATAAGCTGTATTAATATGACTGGAGAGACACTGAGATAACAATCACAGTGTTACTTGCCAAAAGACTTGATTTTATTTATGACAGCAAACATTACATATATAGAAAGGAAAACAACTACTCATGCGACAAAAACGCACGCACTCGATGGAAACAAATGAAACAACTGCTAAGAACTATTATTCAGCTAAGATCCTAAAAAATAGCATGACTGAGTCATGTTGACACCTTCTGCAAAGCCCATGACTCCACAATCACTAGTACAAAATGGACCTACAGCGTCGCACTTTTAGCGTCGGTTCTAGAGGCAAGCGACACCTTTACATGTTTTATGCGTCGGTTGCTAGCATAACCGACGCCTATTGTCAGTTTTCCTTGATCTAAGGCGTCGGTTGTCCACTTTAACCGACGCTTTTAAACACTTTTATGCGTCGGTTCTACGAATGCCGACGCAATAGAGGACTTTTAGCGTCGGTCATTGTAACACCGACGCATTAAGTGCACTTTTTAGTGTCGCTGTTATGAAACCGACGTTATAGAGTGAATTTTTAGTGTCGGCCTTTGGGGAACCGACGCTTTAGAGTGCATTTTTGGTGTCGGTCTGGTGAAACCGACGCTATAGACTATAATTATATCTTTAGTGATTATTTAATTAATCTCTGAATTTATAAAAAATAGATTTGGGAATTTTATTCAAAATACTTCAATATAAAAATTATATAATTTATTTGGTTATTAAAATATGTGATTTCCTGTATTTTAAAGTGATTGGTAAACTAGAGTATTATTGGTGTTTTAACGAAACATTTTTGTAATTAAAACGAAACTTACTCTATTTAACGAACTAATTTTCAGATTAATATAAATAGCAATTTATTTATTTATTTTTCCTTCCTTATCTCATTTCTTATCTCATTTCTGTTCCTCCACCGCCAGTACATCATCTTCTTTCTTTCTTTTCTCTCTCGATCGACTCTCATATCTCTCTTTAATCCCTTCTGTTCTTCTTCATTTTTTTTCTTAACTTTTGTTAAACTTATTCAGTGTGGTAGTAATTAAAACGAAGCCCTGTGAATTCTCTACAAAACAATACCAATTTTTGTAGAGATTTATGGGACTCGAAAATTAGGGATTTTGGGGGCTTTTTGTGAGAGCCTCGATTATTGATTGTTTTATGGAATTACTTGATATATATTGATTATTGTGATGGTGTTCAGTACCTATATGTTCCTGTTTTGATTAAATTATGAAGCTTTAGCTGTTAGCTTGAAGTTTTGAACTAGGGTTCGAATTTTTGAGAATTGAAGTGACTATATGATTATTGTTTAGTATATGTGGTAATTAATTTGTGTTCTTGAAATAAATTTGAGAATGAGTCAGTTGTAGTTTCGAATTTTTGTGTGATTCTGGTAGGAGTTGGAGGTTTTGGCAGTCACCGATTCTGGTGAGGGTTTAAATCAGAATTTTCTATTCAGCTAAACTGGTAGTGTAGTGTGTTTTTAAATTGGTTATACCATGATTATTGATGGATATGAATACGTGCTTGATTTCAATGACCTACCGAGTTTAGTGGAGTTAGAGTAATTTCTGCTCATGTGCGAATTTTGATTAAGTAAGGCTGAGTAGGTGTTAGCATCTAGAGATTATGGTGAGAAATGCTCATTTTTCTGAGTTGTGTGCAGAGGTGCAGAACAGCTTCAGGTGCCTGACTTGCAGGCCCTGTTTTAGGGCTTTAAACTTGGAATTTATTTATGAAACTTTTAGTGTATGTTGTAGTAATGTTTAAGAGTGTCTCATAAAAATTTCATATAAAAACAATATATTTTCAATTTATTAAAAATCATAGAGTGAGGGTTGTTTGTAGCCATAGTTCCATTTTCTTTCTTGTTGATGTCCTGTTTTGGAACATCTAGTTAACTGGCCTATGTTAGGTTTGTATAATAGAAATTTTGTGTTTAGATACTCCCTGGAGTCTAGTTTTGACTCGCGAAAGAATTAGATTAAAATCATGTTCGAGTCTAAAGTTATGGTCAATCTAGTGTTTTGTGTGCAGAGTTTCTGAACAGGGTCTGGTACCTACAAAGTGTTATTCAGCTGTATATAAGATTGCCAAGCTCCCTCAGTTCCGCTGCCACATTGAAGTCCCTACTGAATTTGTTTGCACTCTTTTTATCTATGTTATCCACATTCATATGTGTTTTGTAGTTTCAAAAGAGTCCGGTTCATATATGTTTGTTTTGTTTAGCTATGAAGTGGAAGAAGATGATCAAGTTCTTTGTCGGGAATAAATTCTGTATATAATACACATACTAATACTTCGTTTTATGCTTACCTTTCTTCTTAAACAGTCACAGTATACTTCTGCTGTTGATAAAGAGGATTATGAAAATGCTGTATGACAAGGGCTCATGGAAACATTTCAGGGGCCATTGAAAAGCTGAATCAATACCTTGAAATGTTAAACTTTCTCTATACCATACTTTAAAATTGAATAAGCCTGTACCGCTAAATTTAAGTTAACAAATTTATCAACCTTTTCAGATTCATGGCAGATCATGATGCATGGAGGGAACTAGCAGAAATTTATGTTTCCTTACAAATGTAAGTGCAGTAGAAGGGTTGGTAATACTCACCATTTGGAAACTGACAGACCAGAAAGATTATGAGAGATGCTCTTCGTATTTTAATTCAAGAAAGTATACCTAACCGTCTTTATTTCAATGGTCTTTTTTGGCTACCATAGGTAAAAGCAAGCAGCTTTCTGTTACGAGGAGCTGCTGTTATCTCAGCCAATGATTCCTCTACACCATCTAGCGTATGCTGATGTAAGTGGTTCTTTCATCAGTAATTTTTCTCTCATTGCCATCTTCTGTTACCATTGGTAAAATGGCGCTACTTTAAGTATGAAAAAGATTAATCATAAGAAAATATTTTATATATAATATCACAGAAATGCTAGTAACCCGAACAAATCCCATTAGATTAAGAAATCCTCAGGTCCATTTAATTTATTCACAGAAAAATATATCACTGGTAAGTTTTTGCAGAAATTCAGCCTTCGGTTTTAAATATGAAGTCATACTTGTCGTATGGTGGTATATATGTGAAGTACTGGTTTTATAAGGCAAACACACATTTTTCCTTTAGGTGATCAAGATTTTACCCCGCCACAAAAAATGCAAGCCCTAGTCGCTGTTGTGGTGATTAGGCACCACACCAGAGCCATGTTTTGTTGGTTCAAAATTATGTTCATGTCTGCTTCGTCAGTTCTCCTAACAGTATGAATCAAAGAAATGGTTCACAGATGATATCAGGAAGTAGCTGCTTGCAGTCAGGCTCAGAGAATTTAATGCATGCATCAGCAAACGCTAGTAATGTTTACCAAACTGATGAAAAGACTCCCCATTTTCCGATGAAACAAATTTTGCGCATGGAACCAAATTGGTATACTAGTCCTGAAGAGGTCACTGGTGCTCCAAGTTCTTGTGCTTCTGATATATATCGTTTGGCGGTACTTCTTTTTGAGGTTCGTAAATGTAATGACTGTACATTGTGATATATGTGATTCAGATTAGATAGATCGATTGGTATTAGATGGATATCTTCTGTTAAAATGTAGAGTTCTTTTGCTGGTAAGTGTTAACAATTCCTTTTTAATTTGTCTTGCATTTCTTTTCCAGTTATATTGTACATTTAGCTCAGCTGAAGAGAAATGTGGAACTATGTTATAATTAAGCCTATTATATACATACCATTGGTGGTGAAGCAGGCAAAGTGTTCTGTGGCTAGAATCCTGCAGCTACCCTAGTCCTGAGATTTGTTTGACAGCCTCATGTTTGACCAAAATTAGAGCAATTACGTGGATTGACTAGGTTAAATTGCAATGATGTTTCCTGTTTTTATGTTTTTATCCTTATTAGGAACAATGATGTAACTTCTCTCTGAACCTTTATGTACACACAGGTTACTGCAGAGTACTGACTCTACTTCTAATTCTTCTACCTTTATGCGACTTAAATAGTTTATTATGCACTTGGGCTCTGTCCAGACCCGTCCAAGTACTTCAATAGTTTGTGTGAGATGGTGTCCTTTATTTCTTCTGATATAGATGAAGTCAAAAAACTGCAAAGCGTCATTGAGAGCAAGGGACGGTCCAGTTCAAAGAAAAATCCTTCTGACTCCACATTATGTGCATCTTCAATTGAAAATGACGATTTTGGCTGCTTAAATTCCAGAAAACGTTCAAGGCCAGAGTCTCATAACTATACTGCTGAAGTAGTTGATGGTGCTATTGACGATTATCAGAACTCAGAAGCACCCATTGAAAAGCAGGACAAAATGATATCCAGAAGTACTCGTGATGGAGAATTTTCGCAACAGCTGGAGTAAATAAGAAGATAAAAGTGTTTGAATACGATACTATTTTAGATGGAGGTCGTGATATCCATTATCCTGTTGTTGAAATGTCTAGCAAATCAAAGCTGAGTAGTATATGTTGGAATGGCTACATCAAAAGCCAGATTGCTTCTAGCAACTTCGATGGTATTGTGCAGGTAGGTATACTGTGCTTTCTTTTCCTTTAGATTTAAACTACTTCTACTTGTGTGGTGATAATAACTGTTTTTAACATTATTTAAGGCATGGGACGTTGTGAGAAATCAAGTATTTACAGAAATGAAAGAGCATGAGAAGCGAGTGTGGTCTGTTGACTATTCAGTGGCGGATCCAACATTATTGGCCAGCGGGAGCGACGATGGCTCTGTTAAGCTCTGGAATATTAATCAGGCAATAATAATCTTGCACTTGGTGGATGTCAAGCTTTGAAACTAAAGGTACTGCAGTTATCTGTTACCACTGCCATGTACATTTTAATTTCTGGATGTATAATAAGTTGTTTGTCTTACATGGGTTGTCACTGCAGGGAGCAAGTACTGCTACGATCAGAACTAAAGCCAATGTCTGCTGTGTCCAGTTCCCCTCAGATTCTAGTAATTTCCTGGCATTTGGTTCAGCAGATCATAATATCTACTATTTTTTTTTTGCTAAAAAAAATAAAAATCTGGTGTCTGCACTTGTAAATCAAACTAGAAAGAGTTTCTATTAGTATTTTGAACTAATGTGATGTTTATTCCAAGTTGTATACTAGCAATAATCTTTTCAATTTATTTCAATCAAATTAGTGTTATAATTTTATTTTCTCTAGTTCATGGTTGTTAACGTGGTTGTACCATTGTATTTAAGCGTGAACCAGGTTGAAATTTATACTAATAAATCAGGTTAAATAATATACAAAAATGACCAGGGTTTTTTTAATTTTTTTAAGACTTTAGGCGTCGGTTAATTCTATGCGACGCTATTGTGTTACACTTAATGCGTCGGCATTTAAGACAACCGACGCTAATGTTAGTATCAATAGCGTCGGCATTACAAACAACCGACACTAATGTCAGTACCAATAGCGTCGGCATTCCAGACAACCGACGCTAATGTCAGTACCAATAGCGTCGGTTATTGTACATTATGCGTTGGTTGTTTAACCGACGCCAAAGAGGTTTTAGCGACGCTGTTTTGACCGACGCTGTAGGCATATACCTATAGCGTCCCCTACATATACTACGCCTTTTAACCGACGCTATAGCTCTTTTTAACCGACGCTATAGGCCCATTCTGTACTAGTGAATGTAAAGTCCACAACTTATTACTGCTCAGACAAAGTGCAGATTAACTCGCAACATTATCTGGATATGGATGATTTTTTTGCTGAATCAACATCATGCGATGGAGGCAGCAACTCATACATTGATTGTATCCGATTAGGAATACTTCCCACAACTTTCATCCAACATGGGGTTCATATATGAACGCCTTCATCGACCATCGTTACTATCAACATAGGATCCAAAACATAGCCTTCCGGTAAATGGGATTCATATAGGATCAGAGTTGTAGCTGGGATATAATAAAATCAATGGTTTGGAATTGCGCGATCATGTAAAGGAATGTTGTATCGTTTAAGCTTTGAAGGAGTTGGAGAACCTCGTTAAATGTTGCTAGATGATCTTGAGATTACATGCAGCTGCCTTCTAAACATTATTGGCCGAATCAATCCTCTAAATGTCATTTGTTTCAACTCGTCAAATAAAACTTGATGTATATATGGAGAAAGAAGCTAATATTGAGAATAAAGAACTAAACTCAACTCTGTACATATATTTACAATAAGCTGGGAAGAAGATGATGAACTTAACAATCCATTAAGCAATCAATAATGGTGGATAATAGTTGTTACGGAGAGAGAGAAGTAACTGTAAAACTGTAACAAACTCAATAATAAAACTGTAACAAAAAAAAGTCAAACTGTAACAAACAAAAGTCAAAGTCTAAACAAATAATATTGTTTTGACTTCATATAGTTCAATATTCCCCCCTCAGATTAGAATGGGGAGAAAGCACCTTCAATCTGGAAAGGATATGCCAGTGGGAATTTCTGCATAAGCCTTTAGTAAGAATATCAGCCAGCTGCTCAGAACTTGGAACATAGATTGGTTGAAGAAGCTTCAGCTGGACTTGTTTCCTGACAAAATGACAATCAATTGCAAAATGCTTAGTTTTAGGATGGAAGACTGGATCTGCAGCTATATCAATGGCTGCCTGACTATCACTGTATATAGCAACATGAAAAGATTGTGAAACCAACAGTTCTGACAGTAACAAATGCATCCAAGCTAGATCACAAGAAGCATCAGCAATAGCCCTCAACTCTGATTCAGCTGTGGATCTAGAGACAATAGGTTGTTTCTTGGACTTCCAATTAACCAATGAATTACCAAATAGTAAACAAAAACCACTAACACTGCGCCCAGTATCAAAACAAGATCCCCAGTCACTATCACAATAAGCAGATAATTTCAGAGAAGAGGATGCAGAGAAAAACAATCCTTGAAAAGGTGTACCCTTAAGATACCTCAGTACTCTTTGAACAGCAAGTAAATGAGGAGCTTTTAGAGCTTGAAGAAATTGACTAAGATGATGCACTATGTAGGCAATGTCAGGTCTGGTGTCAGTCAAATATAACAACTTGCCAATAAACTTCCTATACAAAGAAGGATCATCTATAGGTGAACCCTCTTGGAGAGACAATTTCACTGTAGTATCCACTGGAAGAGATAATGGTTTACTATTTTATAAACCAGCTTCTACTAACATATCATGGATAAACTTGTGATGATGTAGGTAAATACCATCAGAAGTCTTAGTGACTTCCAATCCAAGATAGTATTTAACTAAACCTAAATCCTTTATGGTAAAAATCTGATGAAGAACAGCTTTCACATGAGAAATATATGTAGAATCCATACCAATCAAGAGAATATCATCAACATAGACTAGGGCTACCACAAAAGAAGTTTTGTTGTTATAGACAAATAAGGAAGAATCAGCCTTTGTTTGAGCAAAACCAAGAGAAAACAAAGTGTCAGCTAGCTTATCAAACCATTCCCTAGCTGTTTGTTTAAGACCATATATGATTTTAGTAAGTTTGCAAACAAAAGAACCATGTAAAGGATGCCCTTGTGGCAAATCCATGTACACTTCTTCATGTAGATCACCATGAAGAAAAGCCTTATTAATGTCCAACTGATGTACATCCCAAGATTTAGTAGGAGCAATAGCCAAAAGGGTTCTAATAGTCTGCATTTTAGCTACTGGAGCAAAAGTGTTATGATAATCCTCTCCAGCAGTTTGAGTAAAACCCTTAGCAACTAATCTAGCCTTGAATTTGTCAATAGCACCACTGGATAAGTATTTAACTTTATATACCCATCTACACCCAACAACCTTTTTTCCAAGAGGTAGAGACATTACTGTCCAAGTATTATTGGATTCCAAAGCTTGAAATTCTTTATTCATTGCATCAATCCACCTAGGATCTAAAATAGCTTGTTTATAACTAGTAGGTTCTGGAATAACTTGTGTAGAATCCATTGTGCATGCAAAGATATCAGATGCAATGGGAGAATAATGCTGAACATTGTATTTATCCTTACTGATAGGACAATGCAGAAGCACATAATGTGTTTGAACAAAAGGAACATCTGGAACAAAAGAATTATATACTTTGTAATCTTTCATCCAGGAAGGTTGAATCTTGTTTCTTAAAGATACTATAGACACAACTTGTGTAGGATCAGAAAAAGGAACAGGGGTAGGTTCATATGAGGGCACATCAGCAGAATGAGAATGACTATAGTCATCTAAAGAATCATGTGAAAGTGGTGTGAAAATATCAGTATCAACATGTGGAGTTTCAGTATGTAAAATTGTAGAATACTCATCTAAAGGACTGTCAAAATCAACAAAATCAAGATGTGAATCATGAGGAAAATAAGGCAAAGAGGTAACTTCATCTTGATAAGGAAACACAGATTCATCAAAAACAACATGTCTGGAAACATGAAAAGAATGAGTAACTGGATCAAAAAGTTTATAGCCTTTTTTAGTAAGAGAATAACCAATGAAAATGGTTTTGATAGCTCTGGCTTCTATTTTATCAGGTAGATGTTGACTCATATAAGCAAGACAACCAAAAGCTTTTAGATGTTGATAAGAATGAGGTGTTTTAAAAAGTTTTTCATAAGGACTAATGAAGCCTAAAACAGAATTAGGAAGTTTGTTTATCAAGTAAGTAGATGTAAGTAAACAATCTCCCCAAAAAGACTTTGGAAGCTTACTTTGAAATCTTAGAGCTCTTGTCATTTCAAGAAGGTTTCTATGCTTTCTCTCTACTCTCCCATTTTGTTGGGGAGTATAAGGGCAAGAAGTTTGATGCAGAATACCAGAAGTGGTCAAGAAAAGATAAAGATCAGAATTGACAAATTCTCCCCCATTATCTGTCCTAATACACTGAACAAGACTATGAAATTGAGTCATAACATAAGAACAAAAATCTTTTATAGACTGAGTGGCATGCTGTTTGGTGGGCAGTAGAATAGTCCAAACTGCCCTAGTGTGATCATCAATAATGGTTAAGAAATACTTGCAACCATTACAAGTAGAAGTTCTATAAGGTCCCTACAAATCACAATGTATAAGTGCAAAAGGAGTGGATGACAAAGATGTACTAACTATAAATGGCAATTTACATTGTTTGGCTAATGGACAAATATCACAAAGAGAAGTATTATCAGGTAAAGCATATGTACTAAGCAGATTAAGAATTTTTGTGAGAATTCTATGAGGTACATGTCCTAACCTTTTATGCCATAGAGAATGAGAAGAATCTTTCGAAACAGAAGAAACTGAGACCTTGGAATTGACAAATTGATACTGACCACCAGCAAGTTTACCAAGAATCAAGGAATTGGTCTTGAACTGGTCCTGCATAATACACTCAAGTTCATTGAAAATAATGAGAGATTTGGTTTGGGAAGCTAATTTGCTAATAGGGAGAAAATTGAATTTAAAAGAAGGTACAAGTAAAACCTCAGGAATTAGAAGAGAAATATGAGACAATAGCACTGAGCATGTATGTGTAACTAAAGAAGTGTCCCCATTAGGAAATTTAACAGTTATTGGTGCAAGCAATGAATGCAAGTCTTTGAAATCATCAGCATTAAAACACATATGATTAGTGGCACCAGGGTCTAAAATCCAGACTTCTGTAGATAAATCTGAAATAGATAAAAGAGAATATGTTGTACCTGCTACATTGTTATTGCCAGGAAAATTATTCTGAATAGGAGAAGGCAGAGATGCAGTAGTAGTCATCACATTATATCCATAAGCAGTTGGAGGAACCTGATTCTGAGAGTAAGAATATACTGGTGCTGGGGAACTTTGATACATAGTCTGTCTTAAAGAATTCATTTGATTCTGCAAAGCCTCCATTTGAGAATTCCAGTTAACAGCGGAATTAAAACTAGATGTATCAGAGGAGCCAGAAGTATTAGTGTTGACTCCTGCATTAGAAGCTTGCATTGCCTGATCAGATTTGTTCCCTGAATTACCAGAATTATTACAATGACCAAATTGTTGTCCTGGCTTAGTGAAAACCTTTCTTTTTCCTCTGTTATTAGGATAAAAAGGATGCTCAGCTGGATATCCAATCAACTTATAACATCTATCCTTGGTATGATTCTTACCATGACAATATGTACACTCCAAAACAATACCAGACTTTTCAGTAGATAACCTCTGAAAATTGGTGTAAGTAGACTTAGGTGTAGTAACCATCATAGCCAGAGGTGTACTAGTACCATGGACTTGCCCTTGTTTTTCCTCTTGTTTAATGAGCATATAAGCCTGATTAACTATAGGCCAAGGATTCATCATAAGAAGATGTCCACTAGCAGCAGTGTAACTACTATGCAGTCCCATCAAAAACTGAATCAACCTAGTCTTTTCAACTTGAGAATCCCATTCTTTATTAGCTCCACAAGCACATTTAATAAATGGTTCTAATGCTCTCAATTCATCCCACAATCCTTTCAACTTGTGAAAATAAAACTCCACGGATTCATTTCCTTGCTCCAATTTAAACAAATCCTTCTGAGTCTCATAGATCTTATGTCCACTAACGACAGAGAATCTTTCATTTAGTTCAGTCCAAACATCAAAAGCACTATCAAAGTAATGCATACTAGTGCTAATTTCATCAGATACAGTATTCAAGATCCAGGTGATTACCATATCATTAACTCGCTTCCATTGAGGAAATAACTGTGATTTCTCATCAGGTACTTTATATTCTCCAGACAAAATAACAAGCTTATTCTTAGCAGATAAAGCAATTTGTATTGAACGTTTCCAACTAACGTAGTTTTCAGATCCAGTAAGTTTCTTGGATATTAAAATCATTCCTGGTTGATCGTTGTTATGAAGATACAAAGGATGCGAGTTATTGTTAATACTACTCATTCCATCATCAATAACCGTATGTGCTTCAGTTTCTGTATCATCATTAACATGAGTATATATATGAGTAGAATCAGATTGATCTCGGAGTACCTGTAACTGCATTCGCATAAGACTGAGAACGGAGATTGAACTGATTGTGAAGATGATTCATTGAGAAAAAGAGATCGCAATTGTATTAGAACACAAATACCAACACCGTCGGAAAACACTGTAGCAACACCGTAGAAACGCCTAATTGAAGATTGAAACCCTAACTGATAGCCAAAAACTATAAATCGAGATGAAAAATTACGGATTAAGCTCTGATACCATATTGAGAATAATGAACTAAACTCAACTCTGTACATATATTTACAATAAGCTGGGAAGAAGATGATGAACTTAACAATCCATTAAGCAATCAATAATGGTGGATAATAGTTGTTACAGAGAGAGAGAAGTAACTATATGATTACAAAATCATTATGAAATAAAAGTAAGTGTGTTTACTAGCCTAGCTGTCAACATATACAACCATCTAAAACTATAACAAACTCAACAATAAAACTATAACAAACAAAAGTCAAATTGTAACAAACAAAAGTCAAAGTCAAAACAAATAATATTGTTTTGACTTCATATAGTTCAATAGCTAACAATAAGGCTGATCATATACAAGATATAGAATTAATGAATCTGAGCATGTGATAGTAAAGCAAGAGATGAAACAACTATGAGAGAATGCAAGAAATAATGCTACTCAAGATGCATTGTTCAAAACATTGAGGACCACCGATACAAGTTGTGTTGCTTTTAACCTCAAGCCTAACAACATGTTTTAACCTTATGCCTAACAACCTGCCTTGATCTTAATATGTGGACCCTAATAGTACATTAGCAATGCAAAGACAAAGACACAAATAAAGACAATACACATCGACTTGTATATAACAAGGATGACTTTATTTAAATGAAAAACAAACAGGGCAATGCATGGCTGCATTGCATGGGATACGATCTTCATCTTCATCAGTCCCCCTCAAGTGGAGTGGAGGTATTTGCCGAGACACCAAACTTGCGGAGTAGATAATTGTGCTGCTTGACAGGAAGCCCCTTAGTTAAGATGTCTGCCACTTGAGAATGCGATGGTACATGAGTGGTGGTGATTTCTCCAGCTATGATCTTGTCCCTTATGAAGTGACAATCGATTTCAATGTGCTTCGTTCTTTCGTGGAGCACGGGATTGGCAGCTATAGCAAGTGCAGCTTGATTATCACTTTTGATTATTTTTGGTGGTAAATCTGACAATCCCATGTCCTTTAGTAGAGATGACAACCAAGTGACCTCACAACAGGTTAAGGCTAGTGCTCGATACTCCGCTTCTGCCGTTGATCGTGCCACAAGTGACTGCTTCTTCGTTTTCCAGGATATAGGAGAGGAACCCAGCAAGACACAATAACCAGACGTCGACCTTCTTGTGACGGGGCAGCTTGCCCAGTCACTGTCACAATATGCAGTGAGCTGGGCAGCCGAAGAAGTTGCAAGGAGGATGCCTTGTGCAGGGTTGTTTAATAAGTACCGTAAGATCCTTTTGGCTGCCTGCATGTGTACGGTGGTGGGTTTTTGCATGTATTGAGCAAGATTATGTACTGGAAATGACAAGTCAGACCTTGTGATTGTCAAATAGATCAGCTTTCCTAGTAAACGTTGATAGTTTTGTGGGTCTTGTAACAGTTCTCCTTTTTCAGGTGAAAGATTCAAATGGGCATTCCAAGGCAATTTAAGCGGGGTAGTTGTCATCATTCCAAACTCCTTTAAGAGGTCCAGTACATACTTTCTTTGTGACACGAAGAAGTCAGCCGCACTCCGATCAATCTCTAATCCCAAAAAGTAGCTCATTGGTCCCATGTCCTTAATGTGAAAATGAGATGACAACATTTGCTTGATGTTGTTTATTGCCTCTTCACAGTTGCCTGATATCAGTATATCATCGACATATATTAGCACAAGGGTAATAGCGTCATTTGTTACCTTTGAGTAGAGACTATAATCTGCCTTAGAGTGCCTAAAACCAAATGACACCAGTGTCATTGACAATTTGTGATGCCATTGACGAGATGCCTGGCGTAAGCCATAAAGAGCTTTGATTAGCCTGCATACAAGCTGTTCCATTTCTGCATCATCATCCATACGAGAATGTCATATGTCAATCCTACTTCCCATACCTTTGTAGCCTTGAGGAAGTTTCATGTAGACCACCTCTTCCAAATCTCCGTTTAAGAAGGCATTCGAAACATCCAACTGGTGTACAATCCAGTTCTTCATCTCTGCTACAGCTAATATGGCTCTCACGGTTGTCATTTTTGCCACCGGTGCAAACGTTTCCACGTAGTCAATGCCATAGGTTTGTTTGTATCCCAAGATGACTAATCTTGCCTTGTATTTGTCGATGGAACCATCCGCTTTGAACTTTGTTTTGTATATCCACTTGCACCCGATAGCTTTTCTATTTGGAGGCAGATTGGTTATCTCCCAAGTTCCATTAGCTTCTAAGGCATCCAACTCCGAATTCATTGCATCTACCCAATTTCCATGTTTGACAGCTTGAGTAAAATGAATGGGATCGACCTGAGGCACAATGGCAGCTAGAAAATAGTTGAACTTTGGACTTACAAATTGTGGTGCTATGGCATTGGCACTGACAGCTTGGTTGGAGTATGGTGTCACAAAGTCTGCCATCCACAAGGGTTGTTTAGATACTCGAGAGGACCTTCTTTGAACAATTTCCTCATGTGTGTCGTTCGCATTCATTGCATCTGATTCATCTTCGACATTATCATTTGCTTATGTTGTTGCATTGTTTGCATCATCATGAGTTTGATCGTCTCTTGTGTCTGCAACATCCACTGTTAACTCATCCCCTGGAATGACATTTCCAGTCATTGGCATATTCATTGGTAGGGGTTTTACATAAGGTTTGACACTGTTTTTGTTCATTGGGAACACATTTTCATAAAAAGTGATATGCCTCGAGACAAGTGGCTGCATATTAGAGAGATTCAACAGCCTATACCCCTTAGTGTTGCTTGGATACCCGATGAAGGCACATGCATTCCCCCTTGGAGCAAACTTATCAGACCCGTGTTTTGAATTGTAAGCCATAGCCAAACATCCAAAGACCCTGAGCTCGTCATAGTCCACCTGTTTCTTCATTAACTTTTCATATGGCACTTCAAAGTTCAGTGCCGCATTGGGCAGTCGATTCATAATGTGCATTGCAGTCAGTACGCAATCACCCCAAAAATTCAGAGACAACCCAAACTGGAAACGCAGAGCTCTAGCCACTTCGAGTATTTGCCGATGTTTCCTCTCCACCCGAGCATTTTGTTGGGGTGTATAGGTGCATGATTTTTGATGAATGATGCCTTTTTTAGCAAAGTGTTCACTACATTTCTTATCTACAAACTCCAGTGCATTATCCGACCGCACAATTAAAATCTTCCCTTCAAATTGAGTCTCAACGTATTTCTCAAATTTCAACAAAACCTCCAGATAGTCAGACTTTTTCTCCATTAAATAGATCCAAGTCATTCTACTAAAGTCGTCCACTAGAGTCAAAAAGTATCTATATTTTCCTCTAGTGGTGACTTTATACGGCCCCCAAATGTCACTATGTAACAGGTCAAATGCCTCTGCTGAGTGTGAATGGCTAATGGTAAAAGGAAGTCTAGTCATTTTGGATAATGGACAAGTGATGCATACCTGCTGTTTTTTATCCTTCAAGAATGGCTTTACTCGAGCAATGTGTTGTAGTTTAGATAGGGAGGCGTGTCCAAGCCTTTGGTGCCACAATGTGTATTGATTTTCACCCACTTCTTTCTTACTTTCCGCAGCTTTGGTTAACTTCTGGCTATTCATTGCTTTTCCTGGTGTGTACATCCTATCATCATTTTTTAAGTAATACAGCCCTTCTCTCATTTCTCCTATTCCAATTACCACCTTTGTTGCCGTGTCAATGATAACACATTTCCCAGGTTGAAAAATCACATGGCATTTGCTTTCTTCAACCAATTTATGTATGGACAACAAATTGTGGTTGAATTTAGGCACCAGTTGGTAAGGTAATGGTGAATGTGCCAGGTGCTTGTTTAACATTCACCATGTTTTCCAGAGAAGATGTCATATGATCAGATGCTCCCGAATCTATAATCCACTCCATCGAACTCTTCACCTTGCTCTTGTCACTGTAAACCATCCCGGAGAACCCATAGTCAATTTCCTCATCAACAGTAGAGATTAATAAAAAGAACAGAAGATTTAATATTCTCAGAAATGTTGTTATGGATCCAAGAGATTACCATATTATTGCATGTATCCCACTGGTTTGCTTCGACTGGATCTGCAGTGTTTCTTGTTACTGTTCCATCAATAAATCCAAGTTTTCTTTTAGCTGACAACTGTATTTCAAAAGACCTTTTCCAGGCCCTGAAATCTCCTGCACCTTGTAACTTGGGCACGCTGATTGATGTTGGCCCATCTGATGGGTGCAAGAAAAGAGGGTTTTGTAGATCTGTGATTGATAGCCTATTTGAAGCCATGAGTGAGCCTAGAAACAAGAGCAGATGTACTCTTTCTAGACCAAGAAAATGACAACTCAACCACTTTAACAAACAAGGCTTAAACTTTCTCACTATCTCAACTTTCTTGCTATTCTTCTATCAAATACTGCTCTGATACCATATAGAATTAATGAATCTGAGCATGTGATAGTAAAGCAAGAGATGAAACAACTATGAGAGAATGCAAGAAATAATGCTACTCAAGATGCATTGTTCAAAACATTGAGGACCACTGATACAAGTTGTGTTGCTTTTAACCTCAAGCCTAACAACCTGCTTTAACCTTATGCCTAACAACCTGCCTTGATCTTAATATATGGACCCTAACAGTACATTAGCAATGCAAAGACAAAGACACAAATAAAGACAATACACATCGACTTGTATATAACAAGGATGACTTTATTTAAATGAAAAACAAACAGGGCAATATGCATGGCTGCATTGCATGAGATATGATCTTCATCTTCATCACAGGAATGTCATGATCTTAACGCAGCCCACGCCAAAAAATTTGTCAAATGCATATCAGTCATCCACATGTAATTTAAGATTTCTGTTTGATCAACGAATGATGCCTAAATCAGTTCTTGATTCATATCTTAGCAAAATTTAGTCTGAATGTCTGCATAACTTTTAGACTAAATTGCAGTATGGTGGCTTGAACTAAATTTTTTTTGCAGAAAAATGGCCGATGTGTTCGATGTAACACTTTAATAGCCAAACAAAAAATTTTAAAGCAGAAAAAGAGCTCCGCCTAAAAACGTGATAACGTCGTTGACGGCGTTAGAAAATATCTAATAGATACGAGGGTAAATATGTATTTGTACAATTGATGAGTAAACATATACACACATTTCCCTCCAATTCCATTAGTGACTATACATCTCCTCTTCCCGATCACTTCTCAGCGGCTAACCCTAAAACTATAAACCCTAATTCCGATCTAGAAGCAAGAAGATGCCATGGTTTCTGAGGCCCAAAGAAGATGCTACGATTTATAAACCGAAAGAATGCCCTGATTATCGAGGTAAGTTTGACATCTATTGTATTTGGCCATGCAAAAAATAGGGTTTGTTTATAGACTAAATTTGGGGGTTTTGTGTTGTATGTACTTGAGTAATCTGATCTTGTCTAAATTTGTTTGCTTTATACCTTAAATTCTGTACTGTTACGATATTAAGAGGTTCTATAATTAGGGTTTATTGTGTACTCTTATTATTTTTTTGTGATGTTTATAGTTACCTTTGTATTATTTGAACAGATAATGAACACTTCTCTGTGAAAATATTTCACGGGGGAGCAATGCTTGAAAATCCTAAAAGATATGTAGATGGTAGTATAGATTATGTTGATTTGTGCAATGTAGATGAAATAAGTTTACTGGAGATATATGCCATGGTTAAAGAATGTGGACACACTGGTCAAGTATGGTATAAGTTTGTTGGTACTGATATGGAGAGGGGATTGGCTGAATTGGAGAGTGATGATGAATTAATGTTAATGTGCTCACTACTCATGAATTCACCTAATAGACTTGTAGAACTATATGTTATTAGCATCCCTGCTTTAAGACAACGGAAGGACAATGTAGATGAAGTTCAGGGGTCTGTAGGTGAGGGACTTGTGAGGAACAAATCATACAGGCCATATGAGTTTGAATTTCCTGATTCTACACGGGATGAAATTGAACAACAACAACAGTTTAATGACTTATTTGGTTTAGATAAAGAATTTTATGAGTATGGTGATCATATGGAAGAAGCTACTGATGGGGAATGAGAGGGATTTGAGGAAGGGGAAGTTGAGGAATGTGAGGGAAGTGATGATAGTGATAATGAGTCATTCCACTCTGATGACTCGAACAAGGATGACAGTGATGATGATTTGATTTTTGATAGGGTTGTAGACCATTCAGTTTTTGATAACCCTGGTGATGAGGAGATGAATGATGGAGGTGAGAGTGATTGCTCTAGCGTGTATCTTGATAGTGATGAGGAGAGGCTAGCTGTTAATTCAAGTGATGAGGATGAGACAGTTTTTCCAGTTTTTAATGAAGAATGTGATATGGAGAAACCTGTTTTTGAGCTGGGAATATGTTTCAAAAGTTCTACTATTTTCAGAAAGGCAGTGAAGAAGCATGCCATTATTGAAAGAAGACCAATTGAAAACAAAAGGAATTTTGGCAGGAAGGTGCAGTACATATGCCAAGCTCCTTGCAAATGGAAAGTATATGCTTCTCCCATGCCACGTTCAACTATTTATCAGATTAAGACCATTATTAAAACTCACACCTGCATGCCAACATTCCATCAGAAGCAGATAAACTCTACCTGGATCTCAGAATACTATGAGAATTAAATTAGGATGAATCCTACCTGGCCCGTAGCTGCATTTCATAAAAAGATTGTGAATGACCTGAAATGTCATGTGAGTAAGCATGCTGTCTACAGAGCAAAAACAAAAGCTTTGTTCAGAATTAATGGTACACATCAACAACAGTATGGAATGGTATGGAAGTATGCACATCAACTGAGAAAGTCTGTACCAGATACCACAGTTAAGGTCTTCGTTGAAAATCCAGAAGCAGGTCAAGAAAGGGGTAGATTCCAGAGATTGTATGTATGTCTTGGACCAATGAAAAAGGCTTTTATACACCATTGTAGGCATATTGTGGGCCTAGATGGATGCCATCTCAAAGGCCCCTATGGTGGGCAGCTAGTCAGCTACTAGCTGCAATTGGAGTTGATGCCAATGATGGCATGTATCCAATTGCCTGGGCAGTAGTTGAAGCTGAAAGTACAGAAAGTTGGACATGGTTCTTACAATTCTTAGCTCAGGATGTCAAGATAATTAGTGATTTTCAGTGGACATTCATCTCAGATAAACAAAAGGTAATGACTGTGTTAAGCTATTACCATTTTCTTTAACACTGACTTAGAAATTGACTACTTTGTTTTCATTTTCTTCTCAGGGTTTAATCAATGCTTTGGAGCTTGTGGTACCAAATGCTGAACATCGATTTTGTGTTATGCATTTATACCAAAACATGCATAAAGATTACAAGGGCATTGCATTAAGACAACTTCTATGGTTAGCTGCAAGAGCAACTACTAACTGGGAATTCAAGTTGCATATGGACAAAATGAAACAGGTTAGAAACTTCAAATTGTCTTATATTTCCAATTTAAATTTTAAGAACCATAATACAATTTTTAAGTCTTATATTACTTGATCTTTTAGGTTTCTAAGAATTGTTATGATTGGCTTATGGCTAAACCTAAGGAGCAGTGGTCAAGGTCTGGATTTAGAGAAAACTGTTGCAGTGATATGTTCGTAAACAATCACTATGAAGTTTTTAACAATAGCATCAAAAAATTCAGAGACCTTCCGATTATTACCATGTTTAGAGAAATCCACAATGCTGTCATGAAAAGAATACAACAGAGAAGGGATAAAATGCTATCAAAAGACATCATTATTTGTCCAAGTGCACAGAAAAAATTGAACAAGTAAGTCCTATATAACTTGGTTTATCTTGCTTAGGTCTATAAATTGGTATGAAAACCCTATAACTTGTTTTTTCATGGTTAGTGCATTGTTTTGGGCTGCCAATTGTGTAGTAACATGGTCAGGTGGGACCTCATATAGTGTTACTTGCACTGATGGAGGGCATGAGCTTGTTGTAGATTTACATAAAAAAAACATGCATATGCAGGAAGTGGGAACTCACTGGTCTACCCTGTTATCATGCATGTGCATGTATTGCAGTGAAAAATGAGCCTTGGTATATTCATGTCAACAACTGCTACAAGAAAGATATGTATATTAAGGTAAAAATGCTTAACATTTAATACATGTTAAATGTGTTTTTTTATTGCAATTACTGATTTCGTACAATTTTAATACATATTTATAGTCACACGTTGCAACCTGTGGTTGGTCCTGAATACTGGGATGACACACCTGAACCTGAGCCCCTAGCTCCAGTTGTAAAGGTTCCAACAGGAAGACCGAAAAAGAAAAGGTCTAAGAAAAATGACATCCCAAGAGATCCTACAAAATTGTCCAAAGAGGGTACTGTAATGAGGTGCAGTTATTGCAAGTCTTCTACACATAACTTAAGAACCTGTGAGAAGAAGGTACATGTATTACTTTTTTACTTAATATGTCTTCTATACATATTTATAGCTCTTACGTTTATCATGTTTATTCATTGTAGAAAATTGAGACGGAGAAGACAGCTACTGCTGATGGATCTCAGCCAGTTCAAACAACAGACAAAGCAAAAAACACGTGTAAAAAATGTGGTGAGAAGGGTCATAATTCAAGAACTTGTGGAAAGGTAAAATGCCATGTTGTGTGAATACATGTACACATGTAAAAAATGTGGTGAGAAGGGTCATAATTCAAGAATTTGATGTTCATGCATTTAATATTGTAGAAAAATGCTGCAAATGTTGGTGAACAAGGGGCAGGTGCAACACTTAATGAAGATCTAAATGCACAAGGGGCAGGTGCAACCAGTAATGAAGCTCCAAATGCACACCTTACTGAAGGCTCAGCTGCAACATCTGATCGAGCTCCAAATGCACACCCTACTGGAGCCTCAAATACAACACCTTGTCAAGGTCCTAGTCAAGGTTCAAGTCAGGTCATACAAGGAAAATCACCCATGAAAACCAAGCATGGAGCTAGGAAAAGAGTGCCTCCAGTAAAGAAGACAGCAAAGGATGTTGGTAGTCAGCAAAGTGAAAGGGTTGAGGCTGAGAACAACCAGTGGAAGGGGCAACCTATCACCAGTTTGAGACAATTGCAGGCATTCAGAAATGCCAAGAAAGCAAAGAAGAATTAAGTTCTTGTTTATGTGACCACTAAACTTGTTACATACCAGAACTTTTGAATGGTGTCATCTTTTGTAATATCTATGGTTATCTTTTGGTTGGCTTATGTATGATCGAAACTATCAGTACACTATGATGGTATCTTTTGGTTGGTTTATGTATGATGAAAACTATCAATACACTATGCTTTGATTACTTAACATTTGGTCTTACTGTGTTTTTCTTATTTTGTTCGTGTTATTCTTATCTCAAACAATACCAAAAACATAAAACTAAGCTACATTCATTCATCCAATAAGACGCATACATTCATTCATTCATTTTCAACTGAGCTAACTAGATCCATTCCAACTAAGCTTAAACATCTGATGTAATTTCATTCTACATTTCCATCTTCCTTCCCCGTAGTGCAGAACCAGCCATGAAAAACATACAACAACAACAACACGACAAAGCATTTTCACATCCAAACTTCATTCTTCAACTATTTCACTTGTTCATTGTACTCATTTCTAGCATTCACTAACTTCATGATATGGTCATCATCTTTCTTTCCTATGCGCCTTTTTATACGATTAATCACACCTTTGCTTCGATCATCAAACTCTGCTTCGGCCCATCGAAAGAAGTTGCAGTTGCCATTAGCACAAGTTAGAAATCTCCGCCCCGGGTTAGCATCAGTCCACAATGTCTTCTCCACTGCCCAGTTCCTACAGAAGCATTGTTGGCTCATATTTCGCGTAATTGAAAGAAGAGATAGAGAGAAGAAGATATGGAGAGATTTAAGTGTTTGTTAATTTCTAGGTTAGAATGAATTGGGGTTAAAGACATACATACATGTATACACAAAATAGATCCGTTGAAATGCTCGAACTGACCAAAATACCCTTACTGACGTTAACGGCGTCTACCGAAAACAGGCGGAGCCCTTTTTCTGCTTTAAAATTTTTTGTTTGGCTATTAAAGTGTTACATCGATCACATCGGCCATTTTTCTGCAAAAAAATTTAGTTCAAGCCACCATACTGCAATTTAGTAGTCTAACCTTTATCCTGAAGTTGAGCTGCTCTGCTGTGAAGTCGATCGATTGCATTTCGGTGATTTATAAATAAATAAACCGTATGAACAATTCGTATGGTGGTGTTTACACAAATACTAAAAGCAACACAAGATTACCATGTTGCAAAGTGTACCAAGAAATGAAATTTTGCACCATTTCATATGTACTATATATTAAGAGCCCAATAATAATTGATATAAGAAAGCCCAATTTCTGTTGCAGGGCCCAATTATCCCCCACCCTTAAGATAGCAAGAAACAAGTTGATGAGATTTAAATATTTAAACCAAGTTGATGAAATTGTAATTAACTAGTTACATGAATAATTGGATTGGTACAGTAAAGATGATTAAGAGAGCACTCTGGGATTTGTCAACAATACCAAAACCACCTTAAATTATCAAACATGAGCCAACAGAATCTGGATTGAACTAGGTTCATGTATTTATATGATGGGGTTTGAAAACAAGCAACACACCCAACAAGTTCACCACATTTTCCCATGCTTAGACGATACCGCTGTTGGGTGGGACCGTGGGACTCTACTTGTTTCCCAATATGTTCATCTTCACATTCACAACATTCATTTACAACTTTCTTATATATTCCAAATTTTAGAGTTCAATACTGTTGAAGATGCTCTTATAAAAAAACTCGAGATTAGACCGTATATTTAGGTTCTTTAAAATGATCGATGAATTCTGATTCGACTTGAATAATATCTTAACTTTAAGTAACAAAGGTTGGTTGTATGTGCAAAGAAACGAGTATCTACACACTTGCACAAATAGAATCCAAGTTCATGAACCTCTTGGATTGAGGGAATTGTAATGTTAATGTTTGAGCAAAACCAGCTACTTTTAGGCAACAGCTACTTGGTTGATTAACTAAGCCAAACCAAACAACTTTTAGGCAACAGCTACTTTGTTAAACATCACTATAAAAAGAATCACACTGTTTTTTTTTACCATCCACTAGATTTAGTTAATATATAAATGTTTGAACATATTCTATCAAGCTGTAAAGAGATGGGCATGTATATAAATAAATTAATTTAGAAAATCAAAGGTTCATTCCCCCTTGCATCTATACTTTTAGTCCTTCGCTGAAAATTGAGATCATCGAACGGATTTATTATTTGTTTATTTCATGATATTGGGAAATTTTGCCAAGACTCTCTCATAAGTCTTGCTAGTCCTCTTTGTTTAATCTTTTGGAGTTTTGTTGTCTCATTATCAGGGGGATGTTAAAGTTTCTTGCAAGTTAAATTAGGCCAAAAACATATGTTTTTGCGTCTTTGAGATATCACAAAAAAAGTTGATTTATAACTTAAAATAAGTAAATGTTTTGAGTAATCATATCACTTTATGATTGCCGCTAGATGAATTCGAACATAGTCGAGTTTTCGAGTTTACGAATTTCGAGTTAAGCCTTGTTAAATGAGATCGAACTAGATAAGAAAAAAATAAATTAAAGGGTGCTATTAAGATTGAACATTTACAAATTGAAATTTGATAATTTGAAAAACAGAAAGGTGTAGAATAAGAATCATCGCCTTCGGAAAGGTGTAGGTAGCTTCAATACAGTCAAACAATGAATCACTAAAAGTCTAAAATTTGTAGCCTAATTAAACAAAACTTGAACATTTTTGTATTACTCGCAAGACGGTCTTAACTAAATCAACTAAGAGGGCGTATTCAATTGGATTTTAAAAGATTTTTATGAATTTCTGCAATCTTGGTGTATTCATTCTAGATTTTAAAAAATACTTTAAAATTTTGTGGTATTCAATAAAGATTTCAAAAAGTCTTTTAAAATCTGAGTGTATTTAATTTAGATTTTAAAAAGTCCTTTAAAATCTAGTGGTATTTAATATGAATTTTAAAGAATATATTAAAATTTTGTGGTATTCAAAAGTCCATGGACTTTTTTTTATTTGATAAAGTTGTGGATTTTCAAGGATTTGCTAGTGTATTTTGCATTTCTTGAAATCTTGTTAAAATCCATGAGATTTTGAAGGATTTGTCGGAAACTCCACTTTAAATCAGCAAGACTCTATGAGATTTTACACAAACTCTGCCAAAATCTACGTAAAATTAAAATCAACAACAATTTATTAAAATCTATAGATTTTTATCAATCCATTAAAATCTAAATTGAATACACCCTCTAAGACTAAGCTAGCTGCTTTACAAAAAAAACCTAAGACTAAGCAAGTTAGAGTGGGAGTAATTAATTTAAGTATGGTGTTGCTTAGTTTAAGTTAAATTTAATACACCATCAAGGTGGGATTCTGTTCACATCTTAGCTAAAGGACCAGCCGGCCAGTTGATCTATAAACGAAGCTAATTTTGAGAAGGAAAATGTTAGAGGTTCCAAAATTGTTCCCAAATGAGTTTTAAATGGTAACTTTTCTAATAGTAATATGAGATCCCGCGTGTATTAATATGCGCCCACGAATTAAAAAATATTATGTGTCGTCCACATCATTTTATAAATATTTTGGGAACAGTTTTTGGGTACCTAACACTACTCTTTTGAGAATATTAAAGAATTTTATATTTGCAACTTTTGATAGCGTGAATTACTCTACTAGTATTACACTCTACTCTTTTCAGCCGGTTGCAACTTAAAAAAAATGACAGAGACTTTGACTACAATAAGAATAAATTATTTGAAAGTAAAAATTAAAATAATGAGCTAATAAGAATGAAGTTTGCATTAATATATTAAATCACAATATATAAATTTGATTTTGCAAAACTATTTACTTTTTGATCAAGCGATATCTTCGTGATTTTCTTTACTGAGTTATGGAGAGTTAAAACAAAATTGGTCATTGAATATGTTTTAAGACAGAGTAATACTAGAAAATTCAAAAAAATGTCCCAAAATTTATACAAAATGATATGAAAGACACCTGATTTATTTTAATTTATGAACACATATGTATATACGCAGGTTCCATATTTATATTAGGAAGGTAATCAAATAAAGGATATTTGGGAGATTTTTTGGTACAATATTTTGAGTTCTCTAACATTTTTCTTTATAATATTAAAAATGATATAACTGTAATATTATTTGAATTGAACACCTTATATATATGTTTTACCTTTTTATTTGATAGGCAACGGGTGTAAATGAGTCACACAATTCGTAAGTTACTCGAGCTTAACTCGTAAAATATTCATATTCAAATTCCATTCGGTAATAGTCGAGCCGAGCTCAAGTTCGAACTATTCGAATATTCTACTGAGCCGAGCTCGAGTTTCAAATTACTTGGCTCGTAAAGTTCACGAGCCTAACTGAGTGTTTATTATTTTTTTAATTTTTATTTAGTATAAATATAATTTTATATAATTATTTAATATTTATATGTAATTTAAATATATAATCGAGTCAAACTCCAGCTGAACCGATCATATTCGAACTTTTATCAATATTTGATGAAGTCGATTCGAGTTTTCGAATCGAACTCAAACATATCAAACTTTTAATAAGCCGAATTTCGAGCTTAAAATTGAAGATTCGATCGAGATCTAGCACGAACTTGAGTTCGAACTTTTTAGTCAAGTTCAAACTCAAGCCTAACAGTGTTTGATTCTATTCGGCTTGGTTCAGTTCGATTACACCCAAGATAGGCATAACATTTTGTGAATTTTAAACTTTGTATTAACAAAGCAAGCCAAACACGTCACAACTTTTAAATTTAAAGAACCTTAGAAAGCCACTGTCTTGTATGATTATGATTTTTGACCAAGACACGTAGGGCCTGTTTGGCTAATAACTTAGAGCATCTCTAATACAATTTCCTATTTTGACTATCTAAAATATAATAAAATAATCATTACCTATAATATAGGGGCTCAAAATATTATTTTGCTACAATGGTGTTACCTCTATTGATTACTTATAATTTAAAAAATAATATTTATTCAATATTTTAGGTAATATAGGTAATGAGGAGGAGAATTGGAGTAGATATATATTCTATTATAAGGAAGCAGTGATGATGTGGCATTATAGGGATTCACTTTTCTCTCCCTTAAATAAGGGGTTTGTTTTTCTCTCTCCTAAAAATTTTAGGGGACAGGGAGTCCTATTGGAGCATGATTTTTAAATCTAAACCCCTAAAATATGTACAACTAGGACAAATTTAGGGGATATGGAGTCACATTGGAGTTGCTCTTAGAGCATCTCCAATACAATTCCCTATTTTGACTCCCTAAAATATAATAAAATAATCATTACCTATAATATAGGGGCTCAAAATGTTGTTTTGCTCAAATGGTGTTACCTATAATTTAAAAATTAATATTTATTCAATATTTTAGGTAATATAGGTAATGAGGGGAGGGTTGGAGTAGATATATATTCTATTATAAGGAAGCACTGATGATATGGTATTATAGGGATTCACTTTTCTCTCTCCTAAATAAGGGGTTTGGTTTTCTCTCCCCTGAAAATTTTAGGGGATAGGGAGTCCCATTGGAGCATGATTTTTAAATCCAAACCCCTACAATATGTACAACTAGAACAAATTTAGGGGATAGAGAGTCCCATTGGAGTTGCTTTTATAAGCTAACTTATAGTTTATAAACATGTAATAGTTTATGAAGAGTGTTTGTCAACCTAACTTATAAATCAATTTATAACTTATATGTTAATAAGTTGAATGTTAGTAACAACATACATTTTTCTTAACTTATTGACTTATTGTTTGATTTCTTTATCTTTTAATACTTCATATTTTTACATTTGTGTTTTTAAATGTTTTTTTTAATTTAAAATGTATGTATTTAGTTCATTATATTTAATAATTATTTTTAAAATATAAATTAGCAAATTTGTAACTAACTTATAAGTAAATTTATCCAAACACATGAAAATTCATCCACTTATCACTTATATAACACTTATTCATTTTAAGGTATAAGTCAACTTTTTTAAAATATCTCAAACATGCGCTACATATTCATAACACTAAAATGATTAGTACAAATAAATTACACTTTAGCCCCCAAAATCTGACTAGTGACACTAATGTAGAGCGTGTTAGGGTGAGTTTAAATTTATTGTTTATAACTTAAAATTGCTTAAAATGATAAATGAAAAATTAAAATTTTAAGTTAAAATATGTTTAGATAATTTTATATTACAAGTAATTTATGAGTTATTAAAAAATAAAAATAAATTTGATATATAGTATATTTGAGTGATGATATTAACTCTTATAAAATAAAATCACTAAAATAAAATAAGTCGTTCAAAAAAATACATCCTCTCAACTTCTGAATTTAAATAATTTTTTTAACTTTAAATTAATTTTTAACTTATTACACAAACAAACAAATTTTAATTTAAAATTAAAAATGACTTTAAGCTAGGGCTTAAAGTCCTCCCCAAACAGCCTCGTAGTTACGTTGCGTCTTACAAAAATAAACACGACTTTCGTAAATACATTACTCAAGCTTAAAAACGTGAGCATCAGATGGATAATGATGGTGTTCGGTTTAGAGTTTTTCTCTTTTAGGAAGTAACAAAATACGTACCTCTGGAGATATTTAGAAGTGAATTCTAATTTGAGCCCGGGGCTCGAATTTCTGTTAAAAATAGGAGTCGTGTTTGAGTTCAAACCAATAGTTATTTTTTAGATTAAAAGTTGACTTAATTAAAATTCTTGTTTCGTTTCTTGTCTATTTCAAAATTTATTGAAATTTATCGGAAAATATCTATTATTCAACTTATAAGTTATACTCTTTTGCTTTCCGAAAAATAGCATCGTTTTTACTTTCTGCATATATTTTAAGATCTAAAAAATGATACTTTCGTAACTTTTTTTACAATTCCATTTTCTAATAAAATATAGAACCCAAAAACTTTTCAAAAAAATAAAAGGGAAGGGAAGTGATTATTTTAAAACGAAAGGATTACTGAATAAATTGTTTATTATTAACATAATTTCTTATACAATAAGTTTAGCACGAGTTTAACTTAAGATGATTTTTTTGACAAGAGGAAAAAAATTCATTGATAAAAGTATCGAAGATACAATGTTCGGAGAAACATAGTTTCCTTCGTTTCAAAAAGTATATCATCTAACCGAAAAGTAAGTAAATACTCCCGAAAATTTAGAAAATGTCGTCTTTAATGTCTGAAAAGATAACCCACCAAAATAAGGTCTCGTTAAAATCCCCGCAAGATTAAAACCCTATGGGAAAAAACTCAAGAAGGAAAAAGAGTGTCATACATCGTTTACAAAAAGACTAAAAATAAAGACTAATTAGAGGTCCATGTCTTTGTATAAGTCGCATACAAATAGCTACCAAACAGTCACACGTGTATTTAAACATAAAGTACACACGGTCTACCAACTATAAGCAGATAATTTAAACATAAAGTGACATAATCGACTTATGCATCGTCATCTTTATCATCATTAGCTGCATACTCATCTCCATTCACCTCATTTGATCCATCGTTCCCATCTCCATCTACCTCTACATTAACCTCAACAGAACTTTCAGCACACAAATCTTTCACATTAATGTTCAAAGCGGGATTCATTTCACCCAATTTTGAAAATATCTTGCTCAGTTTCTTCTTCATTTTTTCCTCCATTTCAACGGCTATTTCTTCTCTCATCTTGGTCAATACTGCAGAATCTCTGTTGATATTTTTTGGCAAAGTTTTCTTCATTTTTCTTATTCTGCCACTTCTACCAACAAGCTAGTTTGGTCCTTCAGCTGCAAGATCAAGCTCAACCATCTATTCATCCTAATCTGATTTTCCTTCGTTTTCTTCCAGATTTTGACCGTTTTTTTGCCTATAAATGTTCGCAAATGCAATAGTTTGTAAATCCCCAATTTACACAGTTCGAATTTACATAGGAAACATAAGAACCCTATTTAAGAACTCAACAAAAAGAGCAATTCAAGAACAAGGAAAAAGATTTGAGAATGTGAGAAGCTCGATTCAAAACTACAAAGAAGAAGGAGGAACATTCAAGCTTTAAAATTCTACTTTAAAGAAAGAACATGCATAATCGATTTGGGGAAGAGGATTTGAGATAGATGATATACCTTTGTCAAACTTTAATCTTCTTCGAGATTGAATATTTGAGCTTGATTTTTCCTCTTCGAGCTTGAGTTTTGTCTGCGTGTGTTTTTGTTTCGGTATATTTATGTTTAAGTTCATGTGTTGTGTGTGGGTGGTGTTGTGTTGTGTTTCTTTTTTTTTTTTCTTTTGTTATTTTTGGTGAGCCCGACAAATCAAATTTAAAAGTCTCGCTCACATTTTAGAATACATTTGAGAAGCCCGTCAAAATTTTGGGTCCCAGATTAATTTATACTACAACGATTTAAAAAAAACTATTGCAATAGAATGCATGTTTTTAACTCTCTTAAAATTTTCTAGTGCAACAACAATTCTTTCTAAAAGCATTGCGATTTATGTGATTTGATTTCTCAATAGCACTGTCTTTTGACAATTTTTTAGAAACATGATTGCAATAGGCGATCTATGGTATAATGAAAATTATAGGCCTAAAAAGATAAAATTTTAAGTTATATAATTACATTTTTTTTAAATTGATGGGACGCCGCTTCTCATCATTACAAGGATATATGTTAAATTTCCTGCAAGGCCAAAAATTTAAAGAACGTAATTGACACAAGTAAATATGTCATCCTGTCCAACTAACACTAAAACTGTGTTTTCGATTATAGTTTTGAAAAGAAAGGAAATAAAGAACTTTATTTTTCATGTGTTCATTGAATTTTTTAATAAAAGAAAGGCAGGACGATTAGAGTAAATTATTAAACAGTTAACTTCAAAATTTAATTTTCATACATAGATTTATGGAGAATGAAAAAAAACACGCCTATTTTTTAAATTTTTTATTCTCTTAAGTTCAGTTCTTTTTTGTTTGGCTAGAAATTTAAGATTCAAAGTTGCTGTAAAACCTGTCATAAATTCATACACTTTCAGTGAATCAGTCTTAATATGTCTTATACAACATATTTATATATTAAAAAATAGCATATTTTTAGTGCATACCAAAATTTTGAATAAATCGAATTCTCTATAAATTACGGTAGGGACATTATGACAATACAAACAGAAAATGTATTCTTTAAGCATAAAGTATACAAATTTATGTCAATCGCTAAAAAATAACTTGTGATAGAGAATCTACTATATTGAATCGAGGATAATGACACTAAAAGATGCAATAGACTCACCTCCTAAATCGGAGCCTGCTAAATCTTTCGGTCAGACTAAGGAACTAACACATTTATTCAGAGTTTTCCCGTACCGATGCTCACAAGAAAAAAAAGGACATCATGTATTACATGAAAATCCCATTTGATATCAACGCATAAATGCATGCACACATATATACATAGCGGTCTAACTTATACTATCCCAAATTTCACACCAGGTGCATCCTCAAAATACTATTACAGTGCCGAGTTCACAACAAATTTTTGTGTTATCAGAGGAACTAAAGATTCATTCAATATACATGAGAAAACCAGTCTCGAATCACTTACAACCAAAATATATGTGATCGCAAACATCATCATATCCTCAAACTGTCAACAAAATAGGAAAAAATGGACAAACATGACACAATCAATCGTCACCCAAGTGCATAAACATTTATTAATAAATGGGTTCTTCCGGTTGTATTTTAATTGGCTCATATATCTAAAATACAATGTTTAGAATCTCATAAATTTTATTTCAAATAAAATCAATGTACAGTTAGAATTCTCAAATTCTAAGCACTCCTCTATGCATGCTAGTTTTCAAATAACTCATCAAATTTCACTCGATCATTTAACTTCTAATAGCCGACCCAAAATTAAAAAACGAAAAATGAATCCAAACGCAGCCTAATTGTGTAAAGCCAAAAATAAAAACGCATGAGGGGAGAGAGAAATTGAATGAGCAAAGGGTGAAGAAGACGTTTTATACCAAAAGTGCGTCCAAGTTCTCTTCATGTAATAAAGTAGGTCCTACAACATCAACAATATAATATTAAATAAATATAAATACAAATACAAATGTCTTTAAATGAATTTAAAACACATTCAAAGATTTACATTAATAACAAAACTAAATACATGTAATATACTACTTCTCAAATCTTCTTCTCCTGTACGAATACCACTACCAGTATACAAATACCGCTTTTTCTCATTTCTCCAACCTTTTAAACAGGTGTGCTCTTTGAAACACCCCCAAACTTTCTTTTCACCTCATTTCAAATATATACTTACATGTTTATATAAGCAGCCCAAGAAAAAGTTAAATGGAAATGGAAGAAGAACTGAGAAAAAGCCTTAGGCTTTTTATGTAATTTGCTTATTAACCTTCTTGTTGCTTCAAGAATGATAAAAATTGAATCTTTTGGTAAAGGGTCATTTTATTTTTGCTTTTTGGATTGAGTGGTGTGTGATTTAGGTGGGTTTTGAGGCTTGGATTGAGATGGAACTTGATGAATGGTGAAGGGTATGTGAGCAAGATTTTTTTGTGTGTATATGTATGTAGACAGGGTGCATTTTGATGATATATAGGATCTGAAGATTGAGTATTGATCTGGGTAAGTCTTTTCAGGTCCCTATTGTATGTTTTTATTTGCCCACATTATGTTGAGCTGATTTCTTGTTTTTGTTATAGTTTTTATTTTGTGTTTTGGTATATTTTCATTTTCTGATATGTTGGTTTATTTTGTAAGCTTAGATTACTGTTGGATTGGTGATTTCTTTTTGATTAGTTTAAGAATTAAAATGGTGAATTTTTGTATTACTGTTGTTGATTGTTGATTGTTTGTGGAGCTAGATTAATTTTGGCTAAGATTGATATTTTTTTGGTTTCTTCCAAGATGATTATGATTTTGCCCATAGAAAGTTGTAGTATGCTGTGTAGATAAGAGATATTGTCATGTCTAGGGATGGGCTTCTGATCAGTTCAGTATCTATTTGCAGGTAATAAATGCCAAAAGCAAGTGCAGTGACTATGTGTTGATTGGGATTTTTGTGATAAACTTGTCTTGGCATTATAAGTGATTGGAGAGCTTGGCAATGTCAAAATCGGTAGTGATTCAGTTATTGATCTTGTGGGTTCTTTTCTGTATTTCGGTTGCAAGCAATGACTTCTCTGGTTGTAATTGCGACGAGGATGAGGGATTTTGGACTGTAGAAGGCATTATGATATGCCAAAAAGTGAGTGATTTCTTGATTGCTGTCGCATATTTTTCCATCCCTATTGAACTCCTCTATTTTATTAGTTGTTCAAACGTTCCATTTAAATGGGTTATCATAGAATTCATTGCCTTCATTGTTCTATGCGGGATGACACATTTGCTTAATGGTTGGACTTATGGCCCGCACACGTTTCAACTAATGCTTGCTTTGACTATTTTCAAATTGCTCACTGCATTAGTCTCTTTTGCAACTGCCATAACTCTAATCACACTTATACCGTTGTTGCTGAAAGTTAAAGTTAGAGAGTTCATGTTGATCAAGAAAACTTGGGATCTTGGTCGCGAAGTTGGAATTATAAAGCAACAGAAAGAAGCAGGTTGGCATGTTCGTATGCTCACCCAAGAGATACGAAAGTCACTTGATCGCCACACTATATTATATACAACTTTAGATAAGTTGTCCGAGACACTAGATTTGCAAAATTGCGTAATTTGGATGCCTAATGAGACTAAAACTGAGATGAACCTTACACATGAATTGAAAGGGGACAATATTTCTGGAATATATAATCTTTCCATCCCAATCAGTGATCTTGATGTTAGAAAGATCAAGGAGAACGATGGAGTTAAGATACTTGACCCTCAATCAGCACTTGCAGTTAGAAGTAGCCGAGGAACTGCTGAGCCAGGAACTGTGGCTGCAATTAGGATGCCAATGTTAAGAGTTTCTGACTTTAAAGGTGGAACCCCCGAAATAATTCAAGCATGTTATGCAATTCTTGTTTTGGTTCTTCCGAGTGGACAAGTTAGGTCTTGGGGCAATCAGGAAATAGAGATATTAAATGTAGTTGCTGATCAAGTAGCTGTAGCACTTTCCCATGCCGCGGTGTTAGAAGAGTCACAACTAGTGAGAGAGAAATTAGGGGAGCAAAACCGGGCCTTGCAACAGGCACAACAAGATGCTATGATGGCTACCCAAGCAAGGAATGCCTTTCAGACAGTAATGAGTAATGGACTGAGAAGACCCATGCACTCAGTTATGGGTTTGCTTTCTATTATGCAAGATGAAAATTTGAGCAGCGACCAAAAGACCGTGGTTGACACAATGGCTACAACAAGTAATGTTCTCTCTGTCTTGATAAATGATGTTATGGATACATCACCGAAGGACAATTCTAAGTTTCCCTTTGAGATGAGGTATTTCAGCCTACATTCCATGATAAAAGAAGCAGGTTGCCTAGCCAAGTGCTTGTGTGCATACAAAGGTCATAGTTTTTCTATTGAAGTTGAGAGATCACTTCCAGATTATGTTATGGGCGATGAGAGGAGAGTTTTCCAGGTGATTTTACACATGGTTGGAAATCTTTTAAAAGGTACCAACAGACAAGGGTGTCTAACCATAAGGGTATTCTCAGAGAGAGGAAGCCAGGGAAGGAATGATCAACGATGGGGAACGTGGAGAACGAATTCATTTGATGGGCATGTTTATGTCAAATTTGAGATTGGAATCAATAGTAATGGTGCATTGATGAATAGTTCTGGTGATGAAAGATATTGGAACAAGAAAATTGAGGATGGCTTGAGCTTTGGCATTTGCAGGAAACTGGTCCAGGTTTGTTATGCTTTCTGTGTTAATTATTTTATCAAAATTAAGTTATTCTGTTTGGAAAGAAAAAAAGAAAGAGCTGAAAGAGGCCTTGCCGATGATCTCTTAATTATGTGAAATTATGTTATGAAGCTTATTGTTGAAAGAAATTAAATAAAAAATATGTAATACATTGTGAAATCACATTCATGTATGGTACAAGGTAGTCGACTGTTTATGCTATAACTAGATGTTAGTACTTTGAGACCAGCTTCATAATCTCCCTTGAATTTAAATGATTCTTGCGTCTATAGGCTTTAAGTAGGCCTTCTATTATTTTATTTTTTTCACTTTGTTAATTGTATCTAACTGTGTTTTTCTTTTTTAATTTTCACTGAAGATGATGCAAGGAAATATATGGGTAGTTCCGAATCCAGTGGGTTTTGATCAAAGCATGGCTCTTGTTCTTCAATTTCAACTCAGGCCATCAATTGCGGTGGGTGTTTCAGAAAGTGGTGAGACATCGTCTGAGCTCCAAAATTCGAATTCTCTATTCAGTGGCCGTCACGTCCTGTTGGCTGATCACGATGACATAAACCTGGCCGTAACCAGAAAACTGCTTGAGAAGCTGGGATGTGTAGTTTCTGTAGTCTCATCGGGGTCTGCATGCCTTGGTGCATTGGGTCCATCCGCATCACCTTTTCAAATTGTTTTTATAGATCTTCATATGCCCGACCTCGACGGCTATGATATTGCTATGAGAATCCGGAAGTTTAGAAGTCGAAATTGGCCGCTCATCATTGCCTTGTCGGCAAGTGATAACGAAGATGTGTGGGAAAAATGTTTGCAAGTAGGAATTAACGGACTTGTTCAAAAACCAGTTCTTCTAGCCGGCATTGCAGATGAACTTCGTAGAGTTTTGTTAAAAACAAACAGGGTCGCATAATATCTGATCATAGAGAGCATTAAAATATGCATCTGGAGTAACATATAATGTGATATCTTTTTAGTGGATGTATAATTCAAGTTAATAGAGAATATTGTTTTATTTACTTCTCAAGTAATGAATCCTAAAGTTTAATAATTAGTGTAGAAAATTAAATTGTGTTGTCCTCCCAACTTAAGCCAAGAGGCAGCTTTAACTAATTTCAAACATAGTGCGTGTTTGAGATATTATAAAAAAGTTGATTTATAACTTAAAATGAGTAAGTGTTGATAAATTGATGAATTATTATAAGTTATACAGGTGTTTGGATAAATTTACTTATAAGTTAGTGAATAATTTGTTAAATTAAATTTGAAAAAATAACTTTTAAATACAATAATTTCAACACATGCATTTTAAATTAAAAAAATATTTAAAAACACAAATGTAAAAACATAAAGTATTAAAAACCAAAGAAATCAAGTAATAAGTCAATAAGTTAAGGAAAATGTTAGTAGTTATTAACATTCAACTTATGAACATATAAATTATAAATTGAGATCATAAGTTGGGTTGACAAACACCCCATAAACTTTTACGAATTTATAAGCCATAAGTCGACTTATTTTCGGTCAGCCAAACAGGCCCATAGTACATGGTCATGTTAAGTCCTACTCCTACTTAAATCACGTTTTAGGAGAACATGCAAATGCATAAATTTGAGTTAAAAAATTGTTGCGAGCAACCATGCACATGATCCAGAGGGACAACCCATTGACAATAAGATAATGAGATTTCGATGCATGTGCAATGCACGTATTTGACAGTTTGGCCTAAATTTAAACCAAATGAATCCAGTGCTATATACGATGATAGAGTGCAGAAAGGTCAGATTCCATGTCGGTCTTCTTTGTGATAATACAACTTTGATAAAACGATAGAAGAATCCATGTTTGAATTCCAGATTCCGTATGTAGACACTTGCTGTTTCTTTCAATTTCAATCTAATAATTCACCTTCTTAATCCATATCTAACTGCGTACGAATCTTTTATCATGATCAAGATTCATTCCAGAATTTTTATAAAAATTAATACACGAATTCTTATACTTCCAGCTGGTAACTAAAAGGTTTTAATTTAGGAAATTGTATTTTATTTAATAAATTCTCTAATAGGAGTATTTGTTTTTCTAAAACACTCAAATCTCTCAATGACACACTCTGCATGTAAATAAATTTTAACAACCAACGTTGGTGAGTCCTTGTCAACAACATTTATGATGGATATATCCTCACCTAGGTCCATTACATCACTCTCAATATTGGTGAGATCCCACATTTGTCATTGTCTTGCTCCAAGAATTTTTATTTAAAATTCTCCCACTATACAAATAAAGCTACATTTCAAATGTCAAGTACCATAGCGGAACCTCTTTACCACCAAATTTATAACCTTTTATGTTGCTTTTCAAAAATTCTAATAAATTTATATATTAAAATCATATCATAATTTGTAATTTATTTTCTTTATTATAATTTAGAATTAAAAATGACTAGGATCATTTTACAGAACATACTTTAAACAAATCTTTAGAGCTGGAGGATAAAATTTACGCGGACCATAAAATTACTGGAATCGTATTATAATTACAACTTATTTTATTATATTTCTAAATTACACAAATAACATATCTATCTGCTTGCTTACTTTGTAAAATAATCTTAAATAAATAAATAAATAACCTTTAGTAATAATCTAAAGCTCTTTTTAATGATACTTTGATACCTAATTTAATTTTACCCCTATATTTATTTCACCTCTCAATTATCTTATCTTATATTATATTTTTAATAAAAAAATATAATTGTTGAAATGCTATTTGTGATAATCAACCTTTTACTTTAGATTTTGGAATTTATCAAAATAAAAAGTGAAAATTTAATTAGATTTAGGAAGTTACTAAGTCATATAGTAAATCCTCCCTTAGGATTTCTTTTTGACATTTATCGGGAATCAAGTCAAACTGGTCAAACCAAACCAAAATATTTTTCGACATATTTTATTTGACATTGACTTGGGATAGATTTATCAAGCTAATGATGTTTCCTATACTAAGTTATTTTTTTAAAAGAAAAATAGGCATTGGCTAAAGGCATGCAAATCGAGATATTTCAAACACTGCTTTTACGAGTCAAAACTGTTCGGTTTATTTAAAAGAGTGTTGTTCTTAAATGTTTTAGCCTAAAAAATATTTGATATATTTATTTAAACATTTATATCAATATGTCTTGCCAAAAGTTATTCCAACTTACCCAAAATAGATTTTATTCCAAAATACCCGTAAATCCTTATTTTTCTGGATAAAATCATTTTCAATTTAAACTTATTTATTCATTGAACTTCATAGTCATTATTATACATCAAATATTATGTTTGAATATGTGTCAAGTCAAAACATTTGTCGAAGTTGTCGGTAAAGACAAATGAATTTTTTCGGTCGCTCCGGAAGGCTGTTTTAACTTTCGAAAAATCCGAAATAATACTTCCACATATCCTTTTGACTTGAAACTTGAGATTTGTCATTAGTATCTCTCTAATTGTAATTGGTATTAGTTTCATAATTTTTGGTAGACTTTGTTCCAAGACCCTGAAAATCGATACGTAATTGATTTAATGGTCATTTCAAAGTCCTTGATGGGAATTTAATTTCTTGATTAAATTTTAACCAACATCCTCTAAATACATTTCAAGAGGTTTGCCAAAATTTTATAATTTTTGGAGCATTTTTCGATTTATTACAAAAATCGCATTTATTCCTTGTTGGTAAGAGTGTTTTCGCGTTTTTATTTTCTGATACTTTATAAAAACGCGTGGGCACTCTTTTCCATGCAAATTTGAATTGTTTCAGCTGTTTTTGAGTGTCTAAAAGTATCTTGTACCTTTACTTTATCCTAAAGGATAATGTAGCTTTTAATTTAAGTTAAAAATACCCCCACCCACACTTCATTTCAAGCCTTTTAGAGCCAAGATTATGTTGATGAAAAACACTAAGAAACACCTTCTTTCCAGTAGCCAAAGTTGCAAAAATGTTTCTTTGTGTAAAGTCATGTTTATTTCATAGATCTACTCCTTTTTGGCTTTAGGCCACCCCAAGACCCTTTTAGGCAGCCTCTCAAGTGACCTTAGGAGCCTTGGAAAGTCAGTTTTTATAGCCCTTATTCCGGCCATTTTTCGACCACTTTCCGACTACCCTTTCGTGTGTGTTTTTAGGCTTCAACTAGCTCGTATCTCTTGTAGTATACTCTTTTCATAAAAGAGGAACTTGAGACTTTGTAAGGTCAAGAGTCATAAGTTATTTTAATAGTGTTTGTGTTTGTGTTGGTTCGATTTTCGCTCTTATATTGCTTGTATTGTTTAGATCTACACTTACACACACTTACTACACAACACACTTACATTTTGCTCTTATATACACTTGTTCTTGAAGTTTATTCGTGTAGTGTATATTCGGCATATAGTAAGGTGTTTAAAGAGGTTGAGTTTTGAATCTCCTCTTACTTGAAAAGTAAATCCAAAAGTTGTGATTTTTGGATTGAAAGCAAGTTGTTCTATCTTTTGATTTAAGTACAAATAGCTTACATATTATTTTCATCTTAAGTGGTTTAAACTTGATATTAATGAATCAAAATATTCTTTTTAAATCTTGCTAAATTTAGCCTTAACTTATTTTGAATTTCGATTCATCAAAGTAAGGACTTAAAGTTCAAGATTTAACGAACTAGTGTTCAAAACGAACAAAGTAGTTTTATTCTGAGATCATCCTTATATTCGGCCGAATACTCTACTTGTAGAAGTGTTTCTTGATTCAAGTTGGTCCTTACTTATCTTGTCTTTGATTATTAGATAAGGACTTAACAAATCAAGAATACTCGTGTTCGTTTCACTAAGTTCGAACTATACTAGGCCATACTTGTTACATTCGGCCAAGTGTAGTACTTCGAACTATATATTCGGCCATACTTGTTATATTCGTCCAAGTATAGTATCATTGTGTTACGTTGCACTTACTTGTTCTTAAACAACTTATTCTTTCATAGTTTGTGCGTTTAGTGTTTAGTTCTAAGACCCAAGTCTTAGGCGTACTAACGGGGAGTTAATAGCCTTTGCACCGTGAGAAAAAGGAAAGATCCAAAACCTAAGATCTAAGATCCGAGATCGGTAAAGTAGTAGAAGTACATAGTCTACAAAGTTATTTGCAAGTCTTTGAGGAGGTAACTAGGTGTTACGCTTTAAGATAAGTCTTGTGTTTGTAGTTTTCTATTCTATTTTGAGGAGGTTACGGTTGTGTTTCGCTCCAAGATAAATATATAGTGGTTAGTTTGTAAAGGTTTCTCTGCCTACTATTAAGGAGTTTATTTATAGTGGTAAAAATCTCGAGTCTGGGGAGGAGCTCGGTGACTGGAGTAGGGGTGAACGAATCCATTAGAAATTCCGTCATCGCGAACCATGATAAAAATCGATCGTGTCACTCTCTCTTTTCTTTCTCTCTTTAGTTTCCGCACGGGTTTTACTTTAAAAGGAGAAAAAGATTTTTCAAAAAGCCAAGATCTAAATTTTGAAAAGGTGATAAGCTATTTTCAACCCCCCTTCTAACTTATCTTAAGCCCTTACGGGACCTATCACTATTGTATATATATAATTCTTTTATTGTAACCCTATCAAGTTGCACAAATAACGTAAATTTTATAATTTTAATTGTTTTATTATGTTGTAAATAAATAATCTTTCATAGTTTACAAGACAATACCAATAATATTTGACAAAAAATCAGTTATTAACCCATACAAAAAAAAAGTAATAATTATTACAAAAATATGTCACATATCATGGAAAACATACTTATTTAAATTATTTTTATAATTTATAAACTATAAAAATTTATTTATATGAATTGATAATTTATTATTTTTATTGATATTAAAATTTTGTAATATTTTATTTTGGTGGTGTTTTTCATGACATGTACTTGCTATAGAAAATGACATTTTATTATTGGAGATTTTGAGTTTTTTTTCCCAAGAAGAAATAAATTTTATTAATTTTGCAAATCATTCTTCAATACATGAAGTAATTTTGGATGAACGTTGCTCATCCATCAGATGCGATCAGCTACAGAACAATTATATCTCGCTAAATAATGAGTTACATTGTTCGCAGACTGCTTAACAAATTTGAGAGTTATACCTCTATTTTTTAATTCTGAGAGCAAACTTCTACCATCTTTGATAATTATGTCGAAGTAGGAGTGAAGAGTTGTTGAGTCTCTGATTGCTTGTACTGCGACGAGACAATCAATTTCAACTATAACAGAAATGGTCGAAGTAGTTGAATAGGAGGCTTCATTCATTTGATGTTCTTTCAGCCAACTAAGAGCTTCTGTGATCCCCCTTGCTTCAGCACATTCAGGGGCTATGTTGCCAATCATGCAGCTCAACCTTGATTCCACCATACCACTGGTGTGATCTCTAACTACGAAAGCAAAACTATATATTTATTTTTACTAAATCTCTTAAAAAATATATTTATTTGTAAGATATAAAATGTTAGTTATTCAAAAACAAAAAAGTCTAAGTTATTTAAAAAAAACTCGTCCTTAACTCTATTCGAATGAAATTGAATAAAATAATTTTTTTCAACTTAAATCAATAAAGGAGTGATGATCTCAACCGAAATGCGTCGTATTGAAATTCCAGTTGTGCAGGGAATCTGCATTTGAATGTGGCATGAACGAATGACACATAAGTACAAACTTTACTTTTTATTATCAAAAATACTATATTTTTTAAGTTTATTTTACAATTTTACCATCTTCTGAAAATATTTGCAAACATACGTATGCAACTCGATGCAACCTAATAATATTTGCAAAAATACGGTCTGCAACCAAAGCAACCAGATTCAACCAAACTACTAAAGCAACCAAATGCAACCAGATGTAACTTTTAAAAAAATAATTTGAAATCAACTGAGAATTCAAAAAATTTATTAGTAAGAGGGGATAAATAATGATAAATATGAATAAAACATGCGATCTCAAGTTCTATCCCCCTCACCTTTCGTCTATCATACATGTCTGTACATACATATATTGATACGTGCGTAGTTGAGAGTTCATAAAGAGTTTCATCTCAACCAAATCAATTGTTGGGTTGAGTTTCTAATTAATCAACAAGGCTTCACATGAGCACTAACTTATACAACTTACTATGCAACAAAGATGATTTCCATTATTAAACTTTTATAAGTTGCATATGTGGTTGATTTTGGTTAAGTTGCATCGTATATTTGCAAATATTTTCAAAAAGTTGATTTTTTTTGTAAATATGTTGATATTTTTGTAAAATATTATAAAAATATAGTATTTTTGCAAAAACGTTTCTAGTGTTGGCTATTTATGAAAAAGGCCTTACTTTTTTATCTTAATTTATTCATATTCACATAATTTTAACTGTAAATTACAAATCATTCTTTCATTATTTTAAAAAATCGAAATATATATATTAAATTAAATTAGATATACTTTTAATGATATATTTTATAATTATTTTCAATTATATATTATATAATATTTTAGTCAAAGTTGAGTTAATTTGATCACAGAAAATCAGAACATAGGAGTACCAGATTTAGAAGTTGACAGTGGGTAAACATGAAAATATAAAATATATCCGCGTGTATTATTAAATATCAGAGGAAATTATTGATTTACACGCATGTACTATTATTTAATATCGATAAGTTATTCTTGTTTTTTCCACTACTTCTTTTATTTTTGGACAATTTGTCACTTCAAATCTATTACTTTCTTTGTTTCTAAATAATTTTTTTTTGTCGTGTATTTTAAAATTTAGTTTTATAAGTTATGTTTTAGATTTCATTTTTCTACGTGAAAGCTCGAATTTTCATTTTTTAAAATTCCAAAAATATAATATCCAATCATGCTTATTATATATTTTAATATACATGTAAAATACTAAAATATCATAAACAACACTAATTAAGAGTAGATAGAGTACACAATATGAATCATCCCTTATGAGTTAAGTTTTGCAGAGACGGTTATTTTGTTAAAATATTTGGAGATCATATATGTTTTGCGGGTATAATGTTGTAGTTATGGAATAAAATCTAGGTTGTATTTAATACATATATTTATTGCTAGGGTTTGGGAGTTTCGAGTTTTAATGGTTGTTCTTGTTGTCGGGGACTAACTCGGTCCTAACAAGATGTCTACGTATCTCTAGTATTTAGAGAATCAAGCCAATAAAACGTTGTTCTTGGTGTTGCCCTCGGGGCTATGGCGGTAGGGGCACACCAAAGACGTAGTGACTTGTATGTCCTTATTCGAGGATGAAGTCTAAAACGTTGTAGATGACGTATGAAGTTGTGTCCAAAACGTAGTTCTGAGATGAGGGGTCAGGCCCTTTATATAGGCGTTTAAAAGCCTAATGGATAAGTATTGATTTCTTTGAAGGATAAATCTTATCCTTGACGGTGGATAAGTATTGACTTTCTTGAAGGATAAGTCTTATCCTTGACGGTGGATAAGTATTGACTTTCTTGAAGGATAAGTCTTATCCTTGACGGTGAATAAAGATAAATTCTAGATCCTTCCTTGTAGGAGTTGTTTCCATATCATAATGGACTTGTATTGAAACAAGACCACTTGTAGTAGAACAAGCTTGTATTGGACGTCTCTTAATACAAGTTGTACTTCTAGCCCAAATATTAATTACGAAATTAGAGTTTCAGGCCTTATTAATTGGCCTTATTTATGGACCAGCTAGGTTTAATTAATGCAATATTAATTATGTCTTTAGGATTATTTTTAGCCCATATCATTTGCCCCCCAACTTCTATGATAATTCACTAGGATTTCATAGAAGTTATACCGGTCTTTATCGAGACTTGGGGTCTTTTTATCCCTTACCCGGGACTTACTACCCTTTTTTGGGGATTTTAATATACACTAGTGTTTCACGAGTATCGTCTTGGTGTAAAGTGTGGAGCGACCTACACATTTACGACGATTTTGCCTTATTCGAGGCTAACTTGACATTTGCATAAGCCTTTTATGTCTTATGCCGTCTTGTTTTGGCTTCAAGCCTTTCATTGAGCATATCGAATGATGGGTTTGGATTGAATGTCTTAGGTTTATGGGGTTTCAACCCTTCACCCTTACGAGCTATTACTGATGGCTTCACTCATAGTGATTCATTCTCAAGTCTATCATATCAAACTTCTACCGAGCTTGAAATTTTCGCTAATTAACAAAAGGCATCTTAGGCTTTCTTTTGTATGTTTATTAGCAACATTCACCCTTTGGGGTTCGTTGTATTCAACTCTACTTGTGCAGTTGACATGCATATTTTGTATGTTTTCCTTTGCATTCATTTGTAGTTTGTCTTGACAAAGCTTTGAGGATGTTTCTACCAATCAAAACGGGTTCAACCCTGCATCTGCTTTCTAGGAAGCTCATGATTTCATTGAACCTTATTTCTACTTAGTCCCGTTAGATATGTCCTACTAGGATATATCGTTTGTAATAAACCTTCAGGTTTAAAGTGCGCCATTTTCTAAGCATCTCCTTCAACTCTTTCGAGCTTGTAGGAGCTTCGTCCTAACACGCTCTTAACTCGATATGCTTCTTCCCAATTAGGAGTCAAGTGCCCTTTTTGTCCAATCCCGGATATTTTGACTTTCCTGAGAACAAGTCTCCTTATCAAAAGAATCTTTCATTTACTTTTAGGTTGTAGTAAAACGAAGCTCATTTTTTATGCTCTACGATATTAGTATTGGATTCGTCTCTAACTTCTTCAATTAAGTCTAGAGTGAGCCTCATACTTTCTTTTCTTTTCACGGGCTCAAAGCCCCCGACCCTCGGGGATGCGTGAAAGACTTCTAAGGGCATCACAGCCTCATCTTCTTAAGCTAACAAGACGTGGTAGCTCATGTTTTAACTTTTTAAGTGGAACAATATGCGCAAATTATGGGGAGTAGCTCATCCATCCAACTGCTCCTTGAGCATTTAACTCGCTTCTTCAGTCCATCAAGGATGGCTCAGTTAGCCACTTTGGCTTGTCCATTTCCTTAAGGGTGTCCACGGAAGTAAAACGTAGCTCAATGTCATTTACTATCTTCAACTCATCATTACTGATTTGTCGTCCATTATCAATCATAAGGATCCGTGGAAGTCCATATAAGCATATTACACTTTTTCATAAAAATCGTGTTACTTGCTTTGTGGTTATCTTGGTCGAAGGTTCCGCCTAGTGAAGTAGTCAATTGCTACTATCAAGAACTTCCTTTGGCCACTTGTCACCGGGAGTGGACCAAGTATACCCATTCCCCATATAGCAAAAGGGATGTGGGAGTTTATGGATGTAAACATCTCTAGTGGTTGTCTCACAACGGATGCATGCCTTTGGCATTTGTCACACTTCTTCACATAGATTCTTGGCATCAGCCAGCGTATCAACTAGCAGATCAGGCCAATAGAATCTTAAGCGGGTCATCTTGAATGGTCTTGCCCCCCAAGGGCCGCCCACATATTTTCTCATGAACTTCATTTGGGGCTAACTCGGCCTCTTAGGGGCCTTAGGTATTTCAAATAAGGGATAACAAAATACTTTTTGCATAGAATCAGAGCGTACCTATGCTTGTAAAGATAAATTTCGTGTCTCCAAGGCATTATCAGGACCCCATCTAGTTTTAAGATGGCTTTGATTGGATCTATCCAAAAGCTCTCCATGTTAATTGGTGAAACCAACTTTGAATTAATTCTTGGGATCTTCAAAACTAAGAAGTAAACACTTCTCGTATAGTTCACTATCTTAGGAGAGGTAAACTTAGATAAGGCATCAGCCTTTGCATTTTCCTCTTGAGGAATGTACTCTTCATAGCACTCATTAAATTGAGTCATTGTAGCCTTCACAATCTTTAACTATTTTTCCATAGTTTCACCCTCAGGGCCAATTCTGCCTCCTAGGGTCTCAAACATTTCAAGTAGGGGACTACGAAAGACTTTTTATACAAGATTCCTTCAATCAATGTATACCTTAGTGCACTCACGTACAACTTTCGTGCCTCTGAAGTATTGCTGGTCAACCAACCGGTTTCTAGATTAGACTTGATGGGATCCATCCAACAATTAGCAACACCAATGGGTGTTATCAACTTTCCATTGATAATGCTTGGGGCCTTCAAGACTTGGAAGTATACACTTCCTGCATAGTTCTCAATTTCAGAAGAAGCGAACTTGGACAAGGCATAAGCCTTCATGTTTTCTTCTATTGGGATGTGTTCCACATAACACTCGTCAAACTGAGTCATAATGGCTTTGACGAGCTTCAGATACTTGGCCATGACTTCATCTCTAGCCTCAAACTCTCCATTAATTTGGGAAACCACTAACCTCGAGTCTCCACACACTTTAAGAGTCTTAACTCTCAAGGCTCCAGCCAGCTATCAGAGCTTCATACTCAGCTTCATTGTTCGTTGTTGGGAAGTCCAGTTTTAGTGCATACTCTATAAGGAATCCATCGGGACTTTGCAGCACCAAACCTGCTCCACTTGATTTTGTTTTTGATGCTCCATCAAAATAGAGTACCCAACATTCTTTGGACATCATGTCTTCATCTTTCTTGTCTTCTTCCTTTCCTTCCAATACTACTTCCTGCCCCCCGACTTCCTGGTTATCAATGGTACATTCAACCATGAAGTTAGCAAGTGCTTGAGCTTTTATTGCCGTTCGAGGCTTATACTTGATGTCGAACTCTCCCAATTCAATAGCCCATTTGATCAACCTTCCACTAACTTGAGGACTATGCAAGATGTTTCTTAGAGGCTGATTGGTCAAGACCTCTATCTTGTGTGCCTGGAAGTATGGGCGTAGCTTTCTCGAGGCCATGATCAGTGCTAAGGAAAACTTCTCTATCATAGAGTAGTTTATTTCTGCTCCATGTAGAATCTTGCTTACGTAATAGAAAGGCTTCTGAACTTTCAATTCTTCCTTAACCAAAACGGCTCCAAGTGCAGTGTTAGAAACTGCCAGGTATAAGTAGGGGATCTCCCCTGGTTTTGGTTTTGCCAACAATGGCGCCTCAACCATGTACTTCTTCAAAGCCTCAAAGGCCTCATGGCTTTCTGTTGTCCAATCAAAGTTTTTCACGTTCTTGAGTGCTTTAAAGAAAGGTAAACACTTCTCTCCTGACTTGGAGATGAATCTCCCCAATGACGCCACTCTTCCTGTTAACTTCTGAACATCCTTGACGGACCGTGGTGGTTCCATGTTCAGGATTGCTTTGATTTTATCGGGGTTAGCCTCGATTCCTCGTTTAGAAACCATCAGGCCTAAAAACTTTCCTGACCCAACGCCAAAAGCACACTTTGCTGGATTCAACATCATCTTATGGTGCCTCAGCACTTCAAATGCTTCCCGTAGATGGTTTATATGATCAGCCTTATCGAGGCTTTTAACCAACATGTCATCCACATAGACTTCCATGGTTTTTCCAATCAGGTGTTCAAAAATTTTGTTCACAACCTTTGATATGTAGCTCCTGCATTCTTAAGTCCAAATGCCATGACCAAATAACAGTAAACACCAAAGTCAGTGATAAATGATACCTTGGAGATGTCATCTTTGTGCATTTTGATTTGGTTGTATCCACTGAAGCCATCCATGAAGCTCAGCATCTCGTGCCTAGCTGTGGCATCTATTAGAGTATCAATCCTTGGCAAGGGAAAACAATCCTTAGGACATGCATCGTTCAAGTCAGTGAAGTCCACACACATCCTCCATTTTCCGTTGGCTTTTTTGACCATTACCGGATTAGCCAACCATTCTGGAAATTGAATTTCTTCAATGAACCCGGCTTCCAAAAGCTTATCTACTTCCTGCTTGATGGCCTCTTGCCTCTCTGGAGCAAAATTTCTCTTTTTCTGTTTCACAATCTTCCTTTCAGGATCTACATTCAATTTGTGGGTTATCAACTGGGGATCAATCCCTGACATATCGGCCGCTGTCCAAGCAAAAACATCATTGTTTTCTTGAAGAAATGATATGATTTTGCTTTTCAATGGTTCAGGTAACAACGCTCCAATGTAAGTAACCTTCTCTGGTTCACCAAGAACTAAGGGAATTGGGATTAAATCCTCAGTTGGTTTCCCTCTCCTATCTTCATTATCTCTAGCATCCATGTCCTCAATTGGAAGAACCTGACCCCCGATTCCATCAGGCCTTAAAGCGGCTACATAACAACTTCTAGCCATCTTTTGGTCTCCCTGTTCTTCACCAATCACATTTCTTGTTGGGAACTTGATTTTCAGATAATAAGACGAGGCAACAGCCTTGAACGCATGAAAACCTGTCCTTCCTAGGATTGCATTGTAGGTTGAGGTTGCCTTTATAACTATGAAGTTCAACATTTGAGTAGACGTTTTCGAACCTTGCCCCATTGTCATAGGGAGTTGGATTGTACCTTCTACCTTAGATTCCACTCCATTGAATCCGTATATGGGCATGTTCGAAGGTGTCAGCTGAGAGTCAGTATAGCCCATCTTGATAAAAACATCATGGAACAAGATGTCTACTGAGGCTCCATTATCAACTAGAACTCTCTTCGTCTCAGAATTGCCTATCACAGGTACGATAACTAAGGGATCATCATGGGGAAATTTCACTCCCTCTAAGTCAGAATCATCAAAACCTATTGTTATTTCTGTTCTAGCACGCTTCGGTGCCTCTCCAACCACAGTCATTACCTCTCGGGCATAGGCTTTCCTTGAGTTTCGGGAGGACCCAACAGCTGTTGGTCCTCCAAATATCATGTTGATGACAGGCCCTCGGGGTTTGGGATTGCGATCTTGATCATTGTCCCTTTTGTCATAATCATTCCTTTCGTAGTTTCCTCTTTGACTCCCTTGATTTCCATCCTTAGTGAATTTATTGAGTTTTCCTCTTCGAATCAAAAACTCAATCTCATCTTTCAGTTGTCTGCAATCATCCGTGTCGTGACCAACTGAAAGTGTTTGTCCTAAATCCAATCATGTATGATGAGTTAGGAAGAACTTTCTTGTATTCTTATTTGATTTCATTAATGTTAAATAAAAGACTTGTTTTGTTTTTATTACGGGCTTTATCTATTTAAAGTGTTTTAAATAAGATATTCCATAGTTTAGAGTAAAGCTTCTAGAATTATAATGAGATTATAATAGTGAGATCTAGAAGATGATAACTCTAGACTTAAACAGTTCCTGATCATAGGATAACTAATCGAAAGTTGGTGAATCCGCAAAGATTGGTACATACTATGCTTGCTCCCGTCAGGAGGATGTCTGTTCTCATAGGCATTTGTGTGGTGACACTATAGCTAGTATGTAGGTGCTTGTTAGGGAATAAGTTTACTGAACATGACTCGATAAGTTGAACAGCTAATGGAGTTTACTCACGTGTCAATAGTTATTCACTGAGTGATAGTTGTACAAGTGTCCTTAGACTTGAGATCGTTAGAGTTATCTTGTATATAATGAACTATGCTTTGGATTAGTCCTTAGTCTCAAGGACATCCATTAGGTCTATTCTGGGCATACAGATTTGTGTATGGAGATAGTTAACGTCAATAGAGGATCTACCCCTTCCAGTATAGGAAGAGAATATCCTATGTTATTCTTAGTATGCGAGTTCTGGAATCTCTGGCCAGAGTGTATGAAATTAGAAAGGAGTTTCTAATTTGCATTAATATGAACTTAGCATTATGAATAAGAAATAATATGATTAAATTTGATAGGCCTGACACGAGATCCATGCCTTGTATTTAATCGGGATATTGTAGGGTAGAAGGAATTGATTGTACTGAAACTAGTCACTGACAGGTTCTTGGTATTCTAAGCAGTGAATTCATATTATCCGGATAGTCGCGATATGTTGAAAAACATCACTCATGATGTAGAATAAATATAATTAATCAGTTAATTATATTTAATGAATTATTAGAATTCATATAAATAATAAATAAAAAGTTTATTATTATTTATTTCTACTACCGGCTTAATATTGAACCTACAGGGTCACACCATAAAAGAATATTTTCTTTGATGAAAAGATTTAAATTATGAGAGAGGAAGAATTATTTTCTAAATAGTTTAGAAAAAGAAATAATGATTAAAATAGTTTTAATCATTATTAAAGCATTTTAGAAATGTGGGGTTAATATATATATATATATATATATATATAAAGATATATTATTAAAACCCTAAAAAAGCCCTATAAATAGAATGAGATAGTTCATTCTAAGGGACATGTTATTTTTGTGAAAAACCTAGAAAAAGGAGCTAGCCTCCATCTCTCTCCATCTCTCTCTCTCTCTCTCTCTCTCTCTCTCTCTCTCTCTCTCTCTCTCTCTCTCTCTCTCTCTCTCTCTCTCTCTTTTTCTCTCTAAAAAGTGTTAGAGTTTTTTGAAGAATCCATCGAAGAAAAATTCTTGGTGGATACCGGTAGAGTGCTTCACACTCTGAGGAGCAACTGCTTGCAACCATCGATTTTAAAGCTACGATTCTCAAGGTATGGTTACGATTCCCTTCGCTCTAGATTTTATATATTTTTCTATATGTGCGATACATGGTTTTTACGGAATAAATGTTATATCATGCTTCCGCTCATCCGTAAATTCCTTCACCAACTTCTTTGTGGAACTGACAGAATTGGTTCTGATTCCTTTTAGACATGTCAGTCCTCAGTGGCTTCGGCCATCGAAGATCCTCTTCCTTTGTTATTTCCATCAGAATTTGGCTCCTGGAAGTGTCTAATCTTGCATACTCCGTGAACCTTGGTCCAAAATTGTTCCTCTTAGGCGGAGAATCAGAATCCTTTGACGTTCTAGGAAACTTTTCCTTAACATCGTATTCCTGGGTCTCCTTTCTTTTCTTCGAATTTCCACTGCCACCAGCAGCGGGTTCATACTTCCTCATGCTTTCTTCAGCCTTGATGTACTTTCCTGCTCTATCTTGGAGCTTCAACATGCTCTCGGGTGGATGCTTTGCCAAGGATCTCTTGAAGTGATCATCAGTGGTTCATTGTTGCAGGGCTATCATAGCTACTTTGTCCTCCAAGTCCGAGACTTTCAGAGCCTCCCTAGTGAATCGATTTATATAGTCTCTTAAGGCTTCATTCCTTCCTTGTTGGATTCCCATGAGAGATACATAACTTTTCTCATGCACCCTTCCACTAAAAAATTGGTTGATAAACGCCTTGCTCAGTTCCTTAAAAGACCCAATAGAATTGGGAGGTAGACGACTATACCAACGTTGGGCCATGCCTACTAACGTTTGAGGGAACGCCCTGCACTTGACCGCATCATTGGTTGGCTGCAACAGCAGTGCATTAGAGAAAGTGCTCACGTGATTCGCGGGGTCTCCCGTTCCATCATAAGCTTTGATCGTTGGCATCTTAAATTTCCTGGATATATTAGCTTTCATTATGTCCTGAGTAAATGGTGGTGTAGGATCATCAGGATCTCCTAGGGGTAACAAAACACTAGGATCACCCCTTGGGGCTTCAGCCCTCTTGGTTCTTCTCGGTGCCGGATCTAAATTGATCACCGGGACTCTTCCAGTTGTTTGGCTTTGTGCTTTGGCAGCCTCTTCTTCTACTAGTAACTTCTTGAGTCTTGCAGCCTCTGTCTCATGGGCTGCAATCCTTTCCTTAGTAGTTTGGGGTTGCTCCCGGTTCGTTTGGGAAGAACGTCTTCTCCTTGGGGCAAGATCACTCTCTTCTCCAGTTGAGTCATTATCATCCTCAGTGTAGGGTCCCGAATAATCTTGAATCAAAGGGATCTGCCGAGTTTGAGTTTGTTGGTTTTGGTGTCCCAGACCTTGAATGTAAGGGGGGACATATGCTTCGTGGTAAGTGGGATTGAGACCACTGCTGCCCACCGTGGGTCGATGGGGCATGCCATAATTTGGCATCTCAAGAGTCTGAGTTGCGTATTGGGGAAGATCTGTGGTGTGAAGTTGAAGATTGCGCGGTGCATTCATGAGCAGTGGAGAGGTTGTGATTAGTTCTTGTGGATTAGGTCCATGAACGACCATTTGTAGGGGATTCGTCCCTTCAACCGAAATTGGGATTTCCGGGCCTTGAGTGGTGGTGAGGGGGATATTCGCCCCTTGAGTGCCAGTGGTTGGCGGTGGCTGGCTTCCTTGAGCATCTGCCTCAGAGGTGAGAGGAAGCCCTTTAGAAGTTTGAGTATCTCGAGTCGTTCTTCGTGTGTTTGCCATGGTTGATGTTGTCTTCGCATAGACGGCGCCAAATGTTGTGGAATAAAAACTGTGCTTGCGAATTTAATGCTAGGGTTAGAGAGTTTCGAGCTTTAATGGTTGTTCTCGTGTTTCGTGACAAAATCGGTCCTCACAAGATGCCTACGTATCTCAATTCATAATTGAGAATCAAGCCAGAAACGTAGTTCTGATGTGAAGGATCAGGGTACTTATATAGGCGTCAGGAGCCTTGTATTTAGAGTATGTTTAGGAGACTTAGCGAATAAGTCTCCTTCTTGATGGTGGATAAAGATTGTATTCTTTGGTGGACAAGTCTTTTCCTTGTTGTAGGATAAGGACTGTGACTAATTATTTCCTTTAATTGAGATTCTAGATCCTTCTTTAAAGAATTTATCACATTTTGAACTTCTTTCATGAGCTGTAATTTTCTCTATTTATTAATTACGAAATTAATAAATAATTAGGGTTTCGGGCGTTGTTTATTGGGCCGTATTCTTGGATCAATCTAGGTCTAATTAATACATCATTAATTACACTTCTAGGGTTATTTTGCAGCCCATATCAGATGTGATTCTCGAAATGACCATGTAGAAGTAGATTCATATGACTCTTGGTCAGTTTAAGTCCAATAACGCAAATTATGAGTAAAACTTTTTTGAGTTGTAGTGACGTTTTATGATAAAACAAATATTATGCTAGCAATTTTTTAGTATTAGGTTTTGTGGTATCTGTTCTTATGTATTTTGGAATGTAGCATGCATTTTGATACGAAGCTGCTCAAATACGTACTGTTATTGAGCTTGTAAGTTCGATTTGTTGAATTTAGTCATTTGGATTATGCTGTCCATGTAAATCTATGTATCCATATTTAAATTTGAGCCCAGATGTTTGCATTATTAAGTAATTTCTTAACTCATAACAACCTTTTATCCTCGTGTGTTAGCTGTATGCAATCTGCTTACAGCGTGTTCATTTTTTGGATCATATTATAGATTTAGCGATCTATCACCTGGTCAGATACTTGTCAGTGGATCTTAAAAAAATTAATAGTTCATGCCTTCTGCTAAGATGCCGCTTAAGAAATGTCGACATATTATTAACACAAAATCAATATTATTAATGAATATTCAAACCAGATGAATCCATATGCCCAGTTCATTAATTTTGTGGAAGATTATACTTTCAAATTTGTGGTTTATATATTTATTCCAAAACAATAAAATTTATTTTATTGAAAAAATATTTTACCAATTCGATTTTTAAAATTCGACTATCGCTATGAATTATTTGTGAATGATATATTTGATTATAAATAAAATTGATATATTAAATATTATTAAAATATTATAATTTATCCAATATTTTATTAAATTTATTAATGCCTGATTTATCAATAAATAACTGATCAGCAACTCAATCGATTTATTTTGATTTTCGAAAATCTACGACCACGTATCCGTACAAAATAATCAACGCTATACCGAGCCGGCGAGCCCTTTGCTTATAGGTTTCCATTTCATGAAACAAATGTTTATAAATTTTGTATGACGGATTTTGGAATCTGGGAATACCTAATCAAGTCAGAAAAGGAATCAAACAAATTTATTTTCGTTACAAGTAGGACAAGTTGTGCCACGTTTATTAAGATATTATTGATACAATAGTCAAATGGAAATATAGAAAGTCAAGATATAATAAGATCAGATGTCATGATCCATCGCTCTCATAATCATTTAGCAAGTACATTCATGCATCAATATTTTGATCGTGCATCTCCAACGGAGTTGATTATATTAATTGATTATATTTTAAAAATAACGTGTTTTTTATTATTTAAAGTTATTATAAATATAATATATATTATCTCAATATGGTAAGAGATGATGTGAAAATTTGTTACGTGTCTTTACATATTCGACAAATATAATCAACATTAGAGCATCTCCAACCACAAAGAACCCTTAGCTAAAAATGGATAAAACATGCCAAAAATAAAAATTATAGTCAATATGTAAAATTTTGCAATCTTCAACCGGACTTTCTTGTTAGCTATAGATTTAGCCAACCTCAACACATTGACTATATTTGTCGAACCTCTAGGACCTATAGTGAAACTCCACATCATCTATTACCATATTAAAATAATACATTTTATCTATAGCAACTTGAAATATTAATAACATACTATTTTTAAAATATAGATAATCATTATAACTAACTTTATTGGAGCACAATCTCTTACACGTTGAGTAAATTTTACATAATCAGTATTTTATATGATTTTAGCCAACCAATTTAACCAAACCTGTTGAAGATGGTTGGCTAAAATTTTACCTAAAGACTATGTTCCATTCCATTAAAGTGCATTTTGTTTTTACATATTCTTTATAATTCTAATTATGGTGTTCATATTTAATTAAGGGTTCTCTAGCACTGAAGATGCTCTAAATTCAATTTACAAATAAGTCATTTCACTTTTGCTTTTGAAAATCGGAAAGTAAAATAGTAACTTACTGCTAATAAAAGATGATTATTACTGCTTCTGGTATTTCAAACTTGGCTTGCTCTGACCTGACCTGACATCTAATGATTTATCATAATGCATTCAGCAGGTCGACAATAATTTAAATAGTTCGACCATGGGGAATAATTTTAACACATTGATATTCAAATTTGTACCAACTTAATTTAGCAAAAAATACTCTCTTAGCAACATAAAAGGTAAAATTTAAAGATGGTAACTTATCAGTTCTTCTGTTCAATTCGAACTTATTCCCAAAATACATATGTTTCTTCCAATAACAGTAGCAAACGAATTGTTGCTTATCAAAAGTTACATTCAGTGAATTACCACTATCAAGTTTACAGCAATTCTCAAAATTTAAGCAAAGTAGTTCTTGGGATTACATCTTTCAAAAAATTTCGAAAAACCTGTGTAACATGTACTGGAGAGCTTTGCTAAAAAATTGGAATTATGTGATTACCTGTAAACTATAAACTTAAAAGTATTGTAACTGGTTCATGCTGCAGTAATTTTAATCCGGCTGGTTGGCTGTATATGTACTCTAGCCATATGTGAAGTACATGAGGATCCTGAACATGACGAGCGTTTATAAAGATTAGCATAAAATACATCTACAACGATAAAGAGCAGACAAACAAACTTGATTTTATAGAGAAAGAGCAATCATATCAGAGATCATACATTTATCCGTTTGATTTATTTCACAAAATGATAAACTAAACAGAAGGTAGAGAGGAAATCCGATGTTAATGACTTTGACTTGGCATTCCTCATATTTGTTGTTTCGAACTCTTTCAGACTGATCTAATCCAATTCATGCTAATATATGGATGAGATATCATCTCCGAGATGCAATAGCAATGCTCAAGTAAATGGCAGAGCACTAGAAAAGGTAGAACTTTATTTTGTTTTGATTGTTTAAGAGTTTTTTTTAAATGTTGCTTTGAACTGACATTCATATATAAGACACAGAACTGCCCTGGTTATAAATATATAATCAGAATAGTTTCAAGTAATTTATCCTCACTAGGAAGACTAATAGTTTTATAATTAACATTTCATAAATAATACTCATAGACATCATTTATAGTCGTAGAATTATCTTATGTTGTGTTTGGTTGGGATATCTGAAATTGGAGAGAATGGAATGGGTTTGAACTATATTATAGGTAAGTTTTCAAAAACTTCATTCCTCCCTCAATTCCATTCCTAACAACCTAAACTAAAGCTCAAACCCACCAATTTGAGAAGGAATGCTCCATTCTCCCTCGTACCATTTTCTACACAAATCTCTGTCATATAAAATTTGCACTCAATTTTTTTCAAAAACTTCCTCCAACCTCCATTGTTTCCTTTTAATTTCATTCATTCCATTCCATTCTTCCAACAAAACACAATATTAATAGTTGATATTACCTGCTACACTTAAGATACATCTACATTTATCTTTATTGCACATTTATTTGTTCAAATCATTTCACAGAATATGATAAACTAAACCGAAGGTAGAGAAATGAAATTCATATGTTAATGACTTTGACTTGGCCTTTCTAATCTTGTTGTTTCCAACACTTTCTCCCTCTTCCCCACATCTAAAATATGATAGCAGACCAAGCTAATCCATCATACTAACAATGAGTGAGATATCATCTCCATGTCACAATAGCACTGCACAAGTAAATGGTGGAGCACTAGAAAAGGTAGGGTTTTTTTTGTTTTGTTAAAAAAGGTAGGGTTTTTTTTTAATTGTATATAAAAATTATTTCTTTTCAACAATGCTGCTTTGAACTGACATCCATATATAATACGCAGAATTGCTATGGTTATTAAAGTATATATAATCAGAATAGTTTCAAGTGATCTATACTCACTAGGAAGACTGAAAGTTTAATTAACCTATCATAAATTATACTCATAGAAATCTGTTATTATAACCTGCCATAAACGTTATTGTATTAAACACATTTACAATAAAGTGAGTCAAACTGACTTGTTAAAGTGAAAATGAGATCCTAATTTCAGCTGGGAAGTATACATACAATAATGAATAACAATTAGCTTGAAAAAGAGTGTATATCTGAAAGAACAGTGGTATAATACATAGAAAGAAACCACAAAACAAGCCAAAAAGAAACAGTGTGTACCTGAAAGAATAGTATAATGCAAAGAAAGAAACCACAAAACAAGCCACAAGTCCACATGTTTTTCGGTTTGATCTCTTCTCAAACACCTATGCGGAAGTCACGGGTAAATATGGTAAGGGCAGAAAAAAAAAATAATAAAATCCAAACAGATAAAGATTCAAACCCTACTTTACATACCATCTTGAACCTATCCATTGCACCTGACATAATTCCCCTTGATGCATCCATTTCACTTCCCTGGTTTATAAAACAGCAGAGCTTCACAATCACAAAACTATGTAATTTAATGTACTAAGTGAGATTTTCTGCAAGTAAGACTCATACTGTTCGATCCAGCATACGATTATGACTTTCCACCTCATTGTGTATGTCACCTGTCAACTGTCAAATGTGAAAATATAAGTAACTCTTTTAAGCCAAAGTGCCAAAAGTGTTGTTTCCATGCAGGTTTCTTAAACAAATTTTGAGTTCAGAAATTTTATATGCAGTTCTTTTATATGAACACAACTTGGTTTAATTCATACACAGGCATACACACTGCACCCACGTAAAAACATACATACACCACCACAAAGTCGCGCGAACAGAAGAAAGGAATTTTTTTTCCCTTTAATAACAATTGATCGGGAAATCAGGAAAAAAAAAAACTGGTGCCACCTTTAATAGAAATTTTTTTATCAGTTCTATTAGTAGTAAATCTAGTTGCTTCTTTTACAACTTCTATCAAATATAAGGAAAAAAGTGTCGACTTTTTCAATCTTCCTGTTTCAGGACAATCTAAACTTAAAATTGTTGACCGATTGTGTTTTTACTTTCCTTGTCTAGGTAGATAGATATGCTCACCTGGTAAGCCAATAGTCATTTCAAGGTTGAATTGTCAACACAGATCACCTTGAATAGCTAAAATTGGTAATCCATCACACTTGGCAAACAAGATCTAGATGTGCAAGAAGCATAAATGCACTTCCTTGTATGAACAACAAACTAAGGAAATCTAATCAAGCAATCATATCATTACAAGAAACCATATAAACAGAAGCTTTTTCAAATTTCATTAACAGCTAAAAAGTACTTCAGAGTTTTGACAGTAGTTTATTTGCAGCTAAACCACAACACATTGGACACGAGAGAAGTCCAAAGTAGAAAAAGATATGCAGTACTTATCATGAAATATAACAACCTTATACCATATTTGTTTTATGAAATAAATGTTCCCTGGACAATTTGTTCTTTTTGCTCTAAATTTATAGTATGTTGACTCCCTAAGTTATATCTCATGTACTAAATTTTGAAATCACTTTGTTCAGTTCCATTAAGACAGTAGTACCTAGGGGGATGGTAGGATTCCATAGTCCCCTCGAAATTCCATGTAATTGTTTCAAAGGATTAAGTACGATGGTATGAGGGCAATCTGTAAATAGTCACAGGATAATAGTAACTCAAACAAACATAGCCTTAATAAATAACTCACCCTCTTCAAAAAGACGACTCTGTCTTGCAAACTGTTGATCGCTTTGTCATTGGAGTGCTCACCAATATCATGAGAGTAAGAGGAAGAGGCATTGAGACCACCCTCCTCAAGGCTATCATAGTCATCAAAGAGAGAAGCTCTAGAAGCACGATGCTCCCTATATAGAAAGATAAATTAGAAGTTAAAAATATCGAACTAACTTGCAACAAAATGTTACAGTTACAGTCTTTTCTCGTAAATAAGTTACATTATGCACAAATAAAAAAGAAACTTGAAATTAGATTAGTCTCCACATTATTTGAATGCATAATGTTTTGTAGGGAATATTTAGAACACTAAATTCTTGAAAGGAGATAAGTAACAGTTGATGTCACACTGCCAGAAATTAGATGGATTAAAGTTCTCCAGTAAGAATGTTATTAATGAGCAGTGTTAAAACATTATTTTGCATGGCAAATTGTGCCGGCAATAAAGAAAAAACACTTAATACTACCCACTGTTCAGTGAAAAAGAGAAAAAAGTGTCACATTGAGAAATAACCAAACGACATTAGAGAAAAGAAAATTTATTGAGAAGTTACAAGAAAGGCAGGACCACATTTTCTTAATTAAAAATCTTGGTAGTCATTTTTACTTGCTACCTGAATTTGAATAATACCCGTAATTAAAAATTGAAAAAAGTAAATTAATAAAAGTAAATAATATATTTATATAATAATTAAAGCCGAGCCATATTTAATAAGACTTAATTTAGCTTGTAACTTAACTACAACTCTAATAGAATTCGGCAAAACTTCTGTTGTATCTTCATCTCTTTTCTCATTTTTGTCTCCTTTCTTCTTCTCTTGGCGTTTTCTATTTTAACTTTTGCTCTTTTCTCAAATTCCTCTTGTTTCTTCTCATTCTAGGCAATAACCCATACATTATTTATAACTAAATATTGTGTAATTTAAAATCGAGTATATTATGTGTTGATAAATGCAGCATAACAGTGACAACTGCTATAAGAACTTACAATTATATGTTTGAAATTTCCAGTAACTATATATAATATCTTTGTAAGTATACCATATAGATAGACAGTTATAAGATAATTTAACCGGGATATATTCAACATTATAGAAAATCTTTTAACAGTTACTACTTTAGATGTCTGGAATACTGATAACAATCAGGCTACATAAAATTTACGCAATCAATATATGTTTATATAGAAAATCAGGCATTAACAATTCCACTGCGAATCGAGAAGTAGATAGACACAAATGAAGCTTTCACCACTATATCAAACAATCAAATAACAACGAAACAGGATGAAACAATGAATTAAAAATGATACAATTAAGAATGTCAAGTCTGTAATACAACAACATCAAGTGGCTTTTACAGTCTACACTTGTCGAATTTCGTATACTTGCAATTAAAAATTAAGGATTGAATTGCAAGTAAATACAGAACAGTGAGGGAGTATCATATATATTCAACAGAATTCAACTAACAGAAGCTACAACAATTAAATCATGAATGCTATGAAATTGTAAAATGAAAAAGATGAGGGAGCAAACCTTCGGTAGCTCATGGGGGATAGAGGCTTTGATCTGCTGCTACAAAAACAAATTAATCAACAGACACGCATTTACATTCACAAAATTAGGAGTATGATTTACTATATTCAAATTTCAAAATAATTCAACTTCAAAATATACTAGAGCATTGAAGATTCATGAAATCGAGGGAACGAAATAGGTAATACTGGGCTTCTGAGTTTTGGGCCGATGTGTCGCTAATTCAAAAGGCTTTGGCCATGAACACGGACCCATAGTTTGGAGTATGATTTTAGACTAGCTTGGTGGGAAAAAAAGGATTTTTTTACTAATATGTTTCATTTTAAAAATTAATTTATAAATATATTTTATTTAGAAGTATATTTATAAATATATTATAAATTCAAAAAAAATTAAAATATTACATTAATTATAGTTAATTTAACAATTTTACATTTCAAAATGATATATATAACCTCCCAATAATTCAATAATCAAGACTTGCAATTTTATGTTACATGTAAATACTAAACGACATATATCTATGAACTAGAATCTGGCACAAAATGAACTGTTAGATGTTGAAAAATCCAATTTAATTTAGGGTAATGTTAACAATAACACTAAGAGATGATATGGTTAAACATTAATTATTATACTATCTTTCTCTATATATTAAAAGTCAACAAAGGGCAAAGTTTGCCATTTTAATGGCTGTGAAGTTACGATTTTACCCTTATATTTTCTAAAATTACAAAAATACCATTCTTTAATAAAAATGTAAAAATTGTGAAATTATGTTAATGATGGGAATCGAACCCTTAACATATCCATGTCAAACTCATGTCATAACCAACTGTGCTACACTTTGTTTTGAGTTTATATTCAAACTCTTATTAGATAAACCACCTCTTCTTCCAATTTTTTTATTTTTTGAGTTAATAAACATTGATTTATATTATTTTTAGAATATTGCACAATACATAGTTATAATAAATATTTTTAGCAATTGAACATAATCTACAATTCTCTTTTATCAATTTAAATTATTGATATATGTCATTTTAATACCTTGAATTTATGATTTTGCCCCTACATGCTAAAAAATTACAAAAACGTCAACTCTTTTATATTTATGCAAATAGTAGATAAGATTATGTTAGTGTAGTAAATTGAACCATTAATCTTCTCTAATCAAGCTCATGCATAAGTAGCATAGTACATTTTGTTTTAAGTTTTCTTTAAAATCTTATTAATGTTAATTTCTCTTCTTCTCTCATCTTCTTTTTTATAATTTTTTATTTTTAAATAAATAAAATGTTGGTTTATATTATTTATAAAATATTGCATTGTATATAATTACCAAAAATATTTTAATGGATTGAGCATACTCTACGATTCTCTTTCTTTTATTTTAAATGATTGATATAAAAAATAAAATTTTAAAAGAGTATAAGATTATAGATAACGTATAATTTCTACATAATAATAAGATTATAGATAACATATAAGATTAGAGTATAAAATTTTTATAAAATTTTAAAAGTAAAAAAATTGAGTGAGACGCCGCATGGATGACTTTTAAATAATATTAATAGATTTTGTAATAAGTCTCAGCCCTACGTTTATATCTGACAATGTTAAGACTGCATCGCCTATGTTATATACCGACAATTTTGTAATTTACTTCGCAAGATAGGGAATCTATCTACACAAATGATTTACATAAATATTTTTCATATTTTTTTTGTAAATCTAACGGTACTAAAAGAAAAGATCGTACAAAAATAACAAATTACACAAAATATTATAAATTTCACCCGTAGAAAATAAGATTATTTTAATATTATAAATTTTATTTATTTGCATTAAATATATAACGGTTTGAACTTTATATCGTATTAGATTACAAATTGCGTCGTCTATCATATAAATTTTTTCATAAATTAATATACTCGATAATTATTACGTCATCTTTTCATCTATATGATTGAACTTACAATTTTTTTAAGAAAAATAATTTGAATTTAAGAACGTTTCGGTCAAAATAATACATATACAGCCGAATGTTTTAATTTCTTTTAAATGTTTTTAAAAATAGTAGACGAATGTTTTCATCTATAACATATTTTGTTTTTTGCAAATGTAACCATGCAACTATACATAGATAGTGGTTCATATTTTTTATATATAAATTACAATTTGCATCATCTATGCACTAATTTGTAATTTGTAAGTAACTTAATTAATACATTTAACAATTTTTACGTAACTACTGTTTCGTTTGTATGATTGCATCTACGATTTAAAAAAAAACACAATGTGAATTTAAAGGAGTTTGGATCGAAAAATATTTAATCAAATTAATATATATGAGATTTAAATTTTGGACTCTATTTCAATTATCTCTTAAATAATAACATATAAAAAAAACATAAATAAATAAGCACGAAAACAACTTGTTCTAAAATTGACCCAAAAATAATAGAATTACTTTTATATTGTAAATAATATTTATTTGTATCAAGTAGACAAAGACTCAAATTTTATATCCTATAAATTATAAATTGCATCATTAACCATGCCAATTTGTACATAAGTTAATATACTCAAAAACAATTATGTAATCTTTTTTCAAATATATGGTTGGATCTACGATTTCAATATATATATATATATATATATATATATATATATATATATATATATATATATATATATATATATGAATTTAAGGGCGTTCCGGTCGCCAATATATATGTATATATATTAAATTAATCGAAATGAGATTTGAATTTTGAATTCGATATTATTAACGCTTAATTAATTACATAAAATACATATATATAGTCAAGTTAAAATACATTATTATTAGTACACGATGATCATTTATAAAAAAAATTGGATTAAAATTTGTAACTGTAAAACGACATTCCAAACATATTATTAAAGTACTAAGTGTGTTCATATAATTTAATACAGTGATGGACACAAGAGAGAAGTGCGAAATCAGTTCCCAAGTTAAAAAAATAAACACGTGATATGAATACTCCATATTGCAATAGGTGCTCATCTCCCAAAGTATTTGTCTTGTGAGAGTGTGTAAAGATGCACCAACCTTCAGCTTCTTTTTAAAATCCTCTATCTCATTCACATGTGTTCAATTATATTACAACAACATTGTGTGCATTTAACGATTTATATTCTAGACTGCAAAAAAATAAAAAAAACCAAATCAATTGATCGCTGAAAAACAAACAACAACTACTAAGGCAAAATACCTATTTACAAATTATACTTTCTCCAACATAGAAAACTCCGGTAAACCTGATTATAATTGCAACAAGAACAATAGTTCGACCGTGTTTCAAATTTTACATTGTTTCTATTTGTTCTTAATATCAATAATACTCACTATGAACAAGTCCCAAAGCCTTGGGTTTGGCACAGTTACGTTATCATATTAATTTACATACACTAATGTTATATACGGACTTTAGACTAAAAGATTTTAAGATGTGATCACGGTGTGTAGTCTTACGTACCTGACCAACTTTATATTTTATTTACAAGTATATTGTCATTTCGTTAAAAACACATTACTTTAGATACATCCATATCATATATGAACAACTATACTAAAATAATCATTTAGATTATATTTAATTGTTGAATTTGATAAAATGCATTTCACGACATTTAAAACTAAATTAATATTTTGTCAAATGAAAATAATAATTTGATCTTTATTTTATAGATTTTTTTTCCAAATTTTGTGAAATCTTATTAAATATTAAAAAATATTAAAAAAAATTTATACAAATATAAGATAAATTCAAAATTAATTTTAATTACAAAATTGTTTCGATATATATACATTTTCGTGCGAAAAATTATTTCAGTAAATAAGCAGGCCCGTGCTTCGCACGGGTTTTTAGGCTAGTAAGGAGTTAATAGGCCAACACAAGGGCAAAAGTTGCCAATTAAATGGTCGCGAAATTACCGTTTTACCCTTTTCTTTTGAAAAATAACAAAAATGCCACTCGTATATTATTATACAAAAATGTTTTAATAGATGTGTTACTACAAAGAATCGAACCTCCAACCTCCTTCCAAGATATCCATGGGGCTTAACCACTATGCTACATGCCTTTTTGAGTTTATTTCAAAATACTTATTAGATAATCCACGTCTTTTATCTCTTATATTATTTTTTTTACTTTGATGTTTGAATAAATAAAATATTGGTTTGAATTATTTATATAAATTTGTTTTTCTTTTTTCCTTTTCGTAATTTTATATATCTATATATTCAATCACTATATATTAATACAGTTGTATGTTTTCAATTTAATATATATTAATTATGTTGATTATTTTTACCCTTTTTTTTAAAAAAATAACAAAAATGTCACTCGTATATTATTATACAAAAATGTTTTAATAGATGTGTTACTACAAAGAATGGAACCTCCAACCTCCTTCCAAGATATCAATGGGCTTAACCACTATGCTACATGCCTTTTTGAGTTTATTTCAAAAAACTTATTAGATAACCCACGTCTTTTATCTCTTATATTATTATTTTTTACTTTGATGTTTGAATAAATAAAATATTGGTTTGAATTATTTATAAAAATTTGTTTTTCTTTTTTCCTTTTCGTAATTTTATATATCTATATATTCAATCACTATATATTAATACAGTTGTATGTTTTCAATTTAATATATATTAATTATGTTGATTATAATTCATAATTTATATTATACTTTATTTGAATTAAATTAATTATTCATGAATAAAATATACTATTAAAATTCGATCTAATATAAGAAGTATTATACACATTATATCTCTCATTATTAGTTATTTCTATAATTTTTAAATTAAGAACATTAGCATTCAAATTATACAAAAAAATTGTGTACCTACTCTGTTCGTCACATCCATTTCTTAACAATTTTCTTTTCCAGAATGTATTGTTCATTTGTTAACATTTTCTAAAGTAACATGTCATTCTTTATTAACTTATCTATATCTTTTTCCACCTTTCTAACACCCTCCCCCTCAACCCCAGTGACGTTCATGTCAAAAATCGGGGTGAGTTTTTAAAATATAGGATATTACATAGTATATAATTACATAATGATCAGTCAGACTGTTAGTAGACGATTAAGTTTGGGAAAATTGAAAATTACAAGTTTTGAAAATAAAATTTCAAATTGTATTCCAAAAATTATTGTACGATGTTAAAAAAAAATATAATCTTTCATAATAATAATAGAAATTTATAGAATACATTAAATTGATTCGTAATGTCATATAATCATTTTAATAAAATGAAATTCTAAATAGGGTTTGTGGGTCCTTGACGACATCCTCTATAACATATACAATATTTCTTATATTCGGTCGAATTTCAATAGTATATTTTATGTATGAATAATTAATTTAATTCAAATAAAGTATAATAAAGATATATAATATAAAAGTATGAATTTTAAACAACATAATTAATATATATTTAATCGAAAACATACAATTGTAATAAAATTCAGTGATTGAATATATAGGTATATAAAATTACAAAAAGAAGCCTCCGGCCCTGTAGACGAGTTGGTGAAAGCACTGGTTATTGACCAAAGCATTCAAGGTTCGATTCATGGGAGCGTGGGGAATTCTTCCTGCACTCTAGGGTCTGGCGTGATACCGGTTGGGGTGTCCGGAAAATACACTTTTTGACCAAAATTACGAAAAGATGAAAAGAAAAACTGATTTATATAAATAATACAAACCAATATTTTATTTATTTAAAAATCAAAGTAAAAATAATATAAGATAAGAGAGGAAAGACGTGGATTATCTAATAAATTTTTTGAAATAAACTCAAACAGACATGTAGAATAGTGATTAAACCCTTGAACATCTTAGAAGGAGGTTGGAGGTTTGTTTCTTTGTATAACAACTATTAATATATTTTTGCATAATAATATATGAGTGACATTTTGTGATGGCCATTTAATTAGAAACTTTTGCCCTTGTGTTGAGGTTTAATATATAGTAATAAATTGGATTAAAATTTGTAACTGTAAAACGATATTCCAAACACATTATTAATGCATTTACTAAGTGTGTTAATATAATTTAATATAAAGACGGACACATGAGAGGAGTGCAGAATCAGTTCCCAAGTAAAAAACTAAAAACAAATAGGTGACATGAATACTCCAAACTGTAATATGTGTTTATCTCCCAAAGTGTTTATCACAAACTTGAGTGATGTGAGAGTGTGCAAAGATGCGTCGGCCGTCAGCTTCGTTTTAAAATCCTCTATCTCATTCATGCATGTTCAATTATATTACAACAAAATTGCATGCATATAACCTATTCATAATCTAGATTGCAAAAAAAAAAACCAATCGATTCCCGAAAAACAGATAACAACCGCTCTCTAACGCAAATTACCAATCTACAAACTATCCTTTCTCTGACACACAAAACTCAGGTAAACCTGCTTATAATCGCAAGAAGAACAATAGTACACTCGTGCTTCAGATTCTACACTATTTCAATCTGGTCTCAAAATCAATAATAGTCACTTTAAACAAGTCTTAGAGCCTTGACATAGTTACGTTTGTGATTCAAAGTAATTACACTATTCGCCAACAAAATTCTTTATTTCTCACTATGCATGAACCATACTTCTCATTTTACGCTCTCAAACTTAAGACTACACAATCCTTAAGCTAATAAATCGATCACGACCAACTTTTTCACAATAAAAATTATTGACATCTCTATGCAGGCCCGTGCCTTGCACGGGCTGTTACGCTAGTTATCACATTAAATGGCTACGCAACGGTCGATGCTCCAAATCCCTAAGAGCATCTCCAACGGGGTTAGCTAAAATGGTTGGCTAAAATAATATAAGATAATGATTGGCTAAAATTTGCTGAACCTGTAAGTTGTTGTGCTCCAATGGAGTTGGCTATAATAGTTGACTATATTTTGAAATAATATATTATAAGTTCAAACATTACTTTTCAATAAAAATTTAAATTTTAAGTTTAATGTTACTACTAGTTTATCTTAAATTCTGGTCTAATTTTAAGGTAGCCATATCAAGAATAATTGTGGAACTAGCAGGTTTTTGAGAAATTAGCAGGTTTTTGAGCAAATAGCAGGTTTTTGAACAAGGTTTTTGAGCAACTAGCAGGTTTTTGAACAAGGTTTTTGAGCAACTAGCAGGTTTTTGAACAAGGTTTTTGAGCAACTAGCAGATTTTTGAGCAACTAGCAGGTTTTTGAATAAGGTTTTTGAGCAACTAGCATGGTTTTGAGCAACTAGCAGGTTTTTGAGAAACTAGCAGGTTTTTGAGACAATTAGTAGGATTTTAGAGAAACTAGAACGATTTTAGAGAAACTAGTATGTAAAATAGATTATTACAAAATATTATTTTATAAATTATAAAAAAGTAGACTATAACTGACATTTATACAACAAATTTGATGCGAAAGAGAAAAACGGAGCAAAAAACTCAAACAAGCGGATGTGGACAATCTTACAGATCTGTAGTGTTTGGCTATATATAGCCAACAAAACATGGATGGCTATAATTTTGAACAAGGGTGATTGCTGGTTGGAGAAACAAAACTATAAGAGCTTGGCTATCTTTGTCACTGTGCACCTGCCAACTGGACTTTTTAGCTAAGGGTTGAGTGCCCTTGGAGATGCTCTAACAACTCAATATCACCTTTAATATTATTAACCGTTAGATTTAACAAATGAGTATTAATTAGATTTTATTTCAAATAATTCAATAAAACACTCATATTTGTACCATTCTAAATTATAAAAATAATATTAAAAATCTAATACATTTTGCAAAATTCGTATTGGAATATTCCCTAACTTAATTACAACTATGAACTAACAATATATTAGGAAAACTTGTTTTTATGTATATATCATTTTCAAGAAAATGTACTAGGATTACAAAAATATTAATTTTGAATAATATCAAAAATTACACAATTTGGAATTATTATATTTGACGGAAAAATGGGATTATCTATTTTTGTAAGTAGTTAATTTTTTTTATAATTAATAATAACTTAAAACTCAAAGAACAAATAAACTTATTATAATTACATACATGATTATTGAGCACAAGAAGCATGCAGTCCATTAGCATTTCAATAGTCATTTAATTCATTATTAACCCGGTAATTAATGAAGTAGTTAACGAGTAATATACAGTACAGTTGTGCGCATTTTAAGTGTTTTCATCGAAAATGAATGATATTTTAATGCTTAACCATAGTCATAAGCTATTGTTAACATTTTCTTTTAATTTATTATCTTCCCCTCTGCCCTTTTTACGGGGAACACTATGATTACTGAAACACAACTATGCAGATGGAACTTCAAAAAAAATTGCTATTCAGGATTACAAAGTATTGGTTTGAATTGCGGGTAATTTTTACGTGTTTTCTTAAAATCTAATTTATAGTCTAATATATATTAGGGTATTTTAGTTGTAGGTAGTGAATAAATATTTGAATTTATAATTTAATTATATATGTATGAGTTATATATGAATTAAAAATTAAATATAAGACATATTTTTAATTATTGAAATAAAGAGAATATATATTTGGGACATTTTATACGAATTTCCAAAAAGAAAAAGGTCAAATTGTGGGAAGTACAAGAATATTAGACAATTTCCTGTATAATTAATGAAAATAAGCTGGGTAGTCAACTTTAGCTAAAACCATTTTTTTGTAAAAATGTTAAATTATAATTATTGATACGGGTCTTTTACAAATAAAAAAAGGAATTTCGTACATTAAAAAGCAATGATTTCTTTATCCTGGAGTGATAGTTAATCAACATTTGATTGATTTCAAATCCACAAATACTTTCTCTTTTTTTTTTTTCATTTTTCATTTTATCTTTTAGGGCTCTGCTAAACAATTTTGTTTAGCTATGTTTCTTTATAAGTTTGAAATAGAAAAATGGCTCAAGTTTTTTTACTTTTGAACTAAATCCAAATAAATTACTATATCAAAATCATAATTCTGCATGATTATCTTCAAATATGTCAGAACTTTCATTACCACTGAGACTGAGCTGTGAGCAGATACAAAACGATCATGGACGAGAATCGAGATAGACCCTTGCTTTGAACCTTTATTTTACTCTTATATTCGAAGTAACTATAAGTAATTAAGTAGGAGTAATTAACACCTTACTCCCTGATTTTAAAAAAGAAGAAAAGTAAAGCAGGAATAGGAGCTGAGTATATTACTCCCTCCGTCCCTAATTAGATTAGATGTCCTGTTTGACTTTCAGTGACCAAATTGACAAATTTTTGATTAACATTTACGTGTTCTAATTATATAATTTATAGAATCCGAAAAATACATATTAAAATAGATTAAATGTATTTTCAATAATATAATATTATTATACTTTTTATTTATATTATATACATAATATCGAGTCAAAATTTGATCATTCAAAAATCAAATATGACAACTAATTAGGAACGTACGAGTATTAATCACATAATATATTTTACAAACTTAAAACATAATAACATGCACTGAAAAAGTGGACAAGCCGTGCCTAAATTTTTAGGCATGCACCGTTGTAATGTGAGCGTGAAATTATATTCTGACAGCATAACCATGCTGATTCCTGTGAAATTATTATATCGCACCACTACAAAGTAGATTACTCCATTATTCCTAAACATAAGCATTCAGGTCCCATGATTATACATTCAGCATTCCTAATATACAATTCTTCTCTATCCTAAACAACTTTTGTGTAGTTGTTCATCTTGCATTAGATGTACCAGAGAAGCATCAACTTGTATATATCTTTTTAGATTCTTCAGTGCAGGACTCTTGCATCAGCAGGATTTGGAAAAGGGTTTAGCTTGAATTTTCATCTAGAGACCCTTCTCAGGGTTTAATTAGAATAAACATGTGCAGACAGCAGAAAATAATCTTAAAGATGTGTGCAGACTACTGCATTCAGCAACAAGAACATTTAAGCTCGTTCCCACGACTTTGAACATACTATGTTTTTTTAGGGTTCGTATATAGTTTAACTATAAAGGATAGTTTCAGCGGCGCAATCAAATTGTTCTTATGCTAGGAGTAAATATTGTGGGAAAAGGCATAGAATTCAAAATTGTCACAGAGAGCAGTCAGATTGCATGGCAAGTATATGGCATTTTTTTTATCTATTATAGAGATGTTTAAATTTGTTTTGTGCCTCCTAAATTCAGGGCATACCTCAATTTTCTTGCACCAGCTTAAGCAACCATAAGATGAACAGCACCACAGTCCACAAACTGTCATTCATCCTGTACACTTATCATAAAATAGACAATAATAGTCATAAACAACATATCCAAGTAAATCTGAAATCTCCCCAGAAAGATATGGTTGAATTTTTTCTTGTTGCGGGGGAAATCCGTTCTTAGTAACACCAGAAAATGGCTCGTTGATGGCTTAGGTGTCAAAAAAAGGAAAGCACAAACAATAGAAAAAAATATAGCAATACCCATAAGCATTGAATACATTTACATTCTGTAAGATCTGAAGATAATTTGTTTCCGTACAATGGAATTATGTACAAAGTACATTGATTAACTCCATTTTACGAAAACAGATGTCTTCAATATCATCTAGTCAAAACATATTGACTTAAGTTAAAAAAAACAGACCGCTATCTTCATATATGCTAATCGAATTCAAACACCTACAGAGAGCCTCACTGTTGAGGCCGCCAGTCCATGCCATCATCAAAATCAAAACTACTTGCACAATCCAGTAATGCATTTTGTTGATGCTCATAGCGACAAATATAATTTAATCCAACTAGAAGCTCACATATAGCCTCCTCTGTCTTTTCCCTATCTGCAAAATACAGTGTCTGTAGCAGGAGAACATTAGTTCGCGTAACGATTTGCTGCTGCTCAAAATTGCGCTCACTTTGCCACCTCATCATGTTATGTGCCATAGGAGCAAGCCACTTTAGTATTTGATCAAGCCTCTCTTTCCAACCATGAGCAAGGGGAGCATCAAATATTGCCAGATCTTTGATGTAAGACTTGAGACTGATCTTCAACAACGTTTTTAAGCTTGTCGGTAACATATAGTAAAGATCGTCCCTAGCTTCCTCTCCAACCAGGTGTGGATACCGAAGCAGCTTCTCTATGATAATTATGACATTTGCATAATGTAAGGCTAGTGCTGAACCTCCGACAGTACTAGGGGGAGCATAAGTCATCAACCAACTCTTGGGTCCAGATTTTGGACTATTTGTCGCACTACCTTGCAAAGATCTATTGAAGCAATCTGATTGATTCAGATTACCTCTCTTCACTCCACCAGCGACACTACAACAACCAGAAACTTGACTATTTCTATCATCATGGCCAAAAGAATCATCATCATCGTCATCCACTTTTGATGCTGAACTGCTCAAACTAAGGCACTCCATGAGAAGCCTCCCCGGACCCATACCACATGCCAAATGATTTTCAGCACGAACCAGTGCCATACCACCACGCTGCGTTGCACCATGATCAAATTTATCTGACAAACCTTTCTCGATTAAGCCAGAGTGATTATAGATATAATTCTTACTAAGCCCTCTCCTCATTGAATTACAATTTCCAAATTTCACATCAACTTGACCTGATTTTAGCCCATATTCTTCCTTTAAATTACTGAAACTTCCATTGGAACGGAACTGTGGCCCCGAAATGGCACCACTAGCAAACTCTTTTCTCGTAACAGGTTTGCCAAAAACATGACAAATTCGCACATAAAGTGTACAAACCGTTCTTGCCAACAACTCCACAACCTTGTCATAAGTCTGATTCCAAAGTGAAACATCCTTAAGATGTGCCACATCTTGCTTCTGCCACGCCAATTTCTGTTCAAAAGCCCTCCGACTTTCTTCATGTTGAGTCTGCTGAAACTTCTTCGTTGCCTGCTCCAACTCACTCAAAACCTCCATTTCACCATAAAGATTCGAAGTCGAATTCACATACTTCTCCATTTTCTTAATCATTCCCTCCATATCCTTCACCAAAAACCCCAATTCTCTCACCTCAATCACTCCCCCAACAATATCCCCATAAACATGCTCAAACCCTTGCAATGCAGGCAAAGAGCATTTCTTCCCTAATCTCGAAACAACCGCAGCCACTCGGTTCAGCTCATCGAGCTTTTCAGCAAAAGCAAGTTCCAATAAATAACCCTCATCAGCAGAAATCAAGGCCTTAATGCCATCACAACTAAAAATCTCACCTTTCAACTTAACAATTTCATTATCAACAAGATACTTATGCAAAATAACAGTTTTCGACATGACATTAGCAACTTCAAAAGAAAGAATTCCAATAGTTTCTTTAACTTCTTGCTTTTTATTACCTTTTTTTGGAGCTTCAAGCAAAAGGGCATGCTTGAGATTAGCACTAACTTGGTTCCCCATCTTCAAAATCCAAGCTTCAGCCACCATTTTAACTAAAAATCACAAAACTAAACAATAGATCTGAAACAAAATTCAAGAAAACTCAAAACCCCAGATCTAAATATTGCAAATTATGCAAAAACATTCAAATGGGTCACCAAGAAAATGAAAAAGATTCAATCTTTATACACATTAGGACTAATTACAGCTCACCCAAAAAAAATCTTGAAAAAAAACCCAAAATTAAAGGGCTGAAATGAGTATGAGAAACGTGTAATTGACTAAATGGGGTTGACTAAAAAGCATTTGAGAAGGCGTGGATGAAGGTGTGATTGATTGATTTTGAACAAGATTTGTCAATGATGTGAGTTTGTTCTTGAGTGATATATATAGAGGAGTTGTATGTATAGATTTTTTTGTAAATTTAAAAAAGGGGTAAAGTAAGTTTGAAAGGAAAGGACCAAAGAGTTGGGGAGAGTTACGTATGCACAACTGAACCTCTTACTATTACTTTTAGCAAGTATAAAACCTACTCAATTTCTGACTTACATTTGCTATTTTGTCTTAGTGGGTTTGTGTGTGTAATTTTATATGTACATGTAAGTCAATCTAACCTTAGTATGTGACGCAATGACGTCAGTCTTTTATTTGAATCTACCAACTCCACCCATGTAACAATCTTGTATAGTTGTACTCATGTGTAGCAGAAAAAATCGAAATCAATATCGAAAAAATTGAAAAATACCGAATCAAAAAATTAAAATTAATGGTTCGGTTTTGATTCCGATTTTTAGTTAAAATTGAACCGAAATTAACCGTACCGCTATAGTATATTTATATATAGGGTCGCGCTCTATTGAGAACTGCATTTTGTGTGAGATATGAGATTCAATCTCAGCCATTCATCTTGTTAGCTTTAACTGAAAAAATTCGGTGGTTTTTTTGTAAATATTACTAACTTCAGGGGTGTTTTCTTCTATTAAAACACAAATTAAAAAGTCAAAATATATAACGGTTACAAACACACCCTGTCACCCTGACACCCCCACCCACGCTTAACTTCACCCTCTTTCTCTCTCACAGTTCCCAATATACTCACCTTCTTTCATAACCACCGGCGACTGAGCTTCTAATTCTACTTTTAAACAACGATTTGAGTTGATATTAAGGTAATAACCACCTACATTTTTCTTTTTTTGTACTGTATTATAGATGTGTTCGAGCTATAGTTGTTTAATTGATTGTTTTTTTTATTATTAATAGGGTTTCTAAACTACTTTTCATTTTTTGAAGTTTGTTTTAGAGAAGACATGGTTGAAATACCTCAAGGTATGTGTTACTAGTGATTATTTTAATTTTGAACTATTTTCTTACTTTTTTCTTGAAATCCTCTTTATAATTGTAAATATATCTTACGCCAGTGGTGATTCTATAGTTTATGGTGTTTATTCATTTAGTTTTGAGTTTTTTTATATTTTTTTGGTGGTTTTTAGCAGTATCTAAAGTATACTATTAATTTTATGTATATTGTGATGATTTTATATATTATCGGTGATTTAAATCTTTATCATCATGTTTTCTATGATAAATATTTTAGGAGATTATTTTTAGGCAACTGTTAAGAGATATTGAATATTGTGGTGATTTATAAGTTGTATGTTGTTCTTTAAAGAGTGATTTTAGATATTTTGTGTGATTTGTGGTGATTTTTAATTTGTAGATTGTTTTGTAAAGTGTGTTTTTAGTTTTTTTTTAAATGATTTGTGGTGTTATTTAACTTGTAGCTTGTTCTGTAAAAGAGTGATTTTCGATATTTTTTTATAGTTTGTGGTAATTTTATTGTATTTTATGTATTTTGAATGGTTGTGACATATGCAAGCACTTAAAGATAAATTTATCAGTGACATCACATGCTCAAACAATGTGCTTCCATAGTTCCATGAATGTGGAAGAATCTATATGTTTCAAAACTAAAAAATCTGGAAGCAAAACAAGATCATGTTAATCCAAAGAGTCCTTCAAGTACTCTAAGTACTCTGAACTGTGTGCAGTCTGTGCACTAATACAAATATTCTTGAAGGGCACTGCAGAAAATTTGTAGTTTTATGTGGAGTCTTTACACTTTACAGTCAGTGACGTTCAGGCTTGAAGGAACTTTTGGTGATGTTAATTAATACCAGAAGTTTGCTGGTTGAGCATTTTATATTTCATGCACCTCCATTAGCAGGGACAGAGTATCCTAAAATTTTATAATTTTGGTGGGGGGTATCCTTATGTTTGTGTAAAAGTTATCATTGTCAAAAAACCACAATAAATTTTAGGAATCAAATGCGTCTCCCGTGTCCTTTTGGAGATCACTCCAAATTCTTATAGGCAACTCTTGTTGTTCTGCTGTTATTTATCAGATTTAGATACTCTATTTTGATGTCCTTGTTAGAAAGAATTAAAAAAAGAACTATTAAAAAAGAATTAAGATTATTCAGAAAGTATAACAATCTAATGCTTAGTGATTTTTAGTGATTCTCTATTATTATTTGATTCCGTTTAATCTTATAATTTAGTGTTGTTTCTCTGTTTTAACAGGAAACTCAGTACGCAGGAGTACACATCTTATATTACAAAGAATTCGCAGACCGATTACCGGTCCAATTCATATTGATTTGGAAGGTGACGGTGATCAAAATAATGCTGAAAATGTAGACATTGATGCATAAAATCAAAATGTAGATAATCAAGATATTGGAGAACCTAAGACAGATAATCAAGATGTTGGAGAATCTGAGACAAATAATCAATATATTAGAGAACCTGAGACATATAATCAAGATGTGCAGGATATGATTATTGGAAACCAAAATAATCTAATAGAGACAGGTATAGATTAATTTTTTGTTTTTAATAATGTAAATAATGTAAATAATAGAGACATGTATAGATATTATGTTCTCTGATGTTTAATTATTGTGTAGAGGAAGTTACTTTGTATAATTCAGATGATGATTTTGCAAGTCCAGTACCATGGGGCAAGGGAAAAGTTAAAATAAAGCTTGTTATGGAGGTAAATGACATGAAATCACTAATTTTAAATATTGAATCCTTACTTTCCATCATTTCTACTTCTTGTTTTTAACTACTTATAAAATATTAAATGTAGAGTAATGTTGATAAATGTCCAACTAAAAAACAAAAAAGGAAAAAAGTAAAGGCGGGTGGACTAGGACTGATTGATGAGGTATAATATCTGAATCACCTATATTTTGCAGTGATTATTTTACGAAAGATATGTAAATTAATTCTCCTATAATTAAATCATATAAGGAAACTGATGAAGATGTGCCTGAGGCACAGCGATTGCATGACAAAGAAGATGAACTAATGGGGAAAGCAAAACCGACTAAGAAGGTAATTTATAAAATGCATAAATATCACATCAAATAGACATACATAAATCACTTGTTATTAGCATGTTTAATAACTTGTTTTTTGTATCAGCCAAATATAGATGATAAAGCTGAAAGAAGAAGAGGGAAACAGAAAATAGAGGAAAGAACTGAGATTATTAAGAAGGTATTAATAATTATTGAAGTCACCAATACATAGTCACACATACATTGACTTAATTTTGTAACTTGTCCAGGAGAATGAAATCGTAAAAATCAGAAACTCGCCAAGAGTATTCACTAACATGATAGATGCACTATCAGATAAACAAGAAGAATGGGTGAAAAAAGCCGGGTTCAAAAATTTACTTCATTTTGAATTGTTCGAGATTCCACAGAGGCTGTCTTATAAGGTTGTTGAAGCTTTTGATGAAAAACACTGCAAGTTAATATTAAAGAAAGGAGATATTGATGTCACCGAGCAAGCTGTTCATGATGTATTTGGACTACCATGTCGAGGAATGGAAATTAAGACTGGAAAAAATAGTAGAATTGAAGAAAGAATTAAGACATGGAGAGCACAATTCCCAATGACTGAAGGAACAAATTTGGTGAGAATAAGTGATGTGGTTGACAAGATAAAACAAACAGGGGAAGTGGATGATATTTTCAAGATGAACTTTCTTGTGGTGATGACACACGTATTGATAAGATCAAATACGAATAATTCTGTCACACAAACCATCATTTCTTTGAATGATGAGCTAGACAATTGTGGAAAATATAACTGGGCGAAGTATTTGATAGAAAATCTTGTGATCACTAAGAAAAGGTGGATGCACACATCATCACTTTTCTTTACAGGACCAATGATTTTTCTGTTGGTAAGTATTTAATCTGTATATGAATTGTTGAGAAAAAAAATGTTTTGAGGAATTGAAACTTGTCACTATTTGACTTGATCAATTGTGACAGGTGTTATATGTTGATCGAGTTTTGTTTGGAGAAAAAGCACTTGTCCGTAGAAAATTTCCAGCTTTTATAGGATGGACAAAGGACAAACTGAAACAAAGGGAAATGATGGAGGCAGACGAAGGACCATTTGGTTCAGGAGTACTACTTGTAGTAGCAACTGCAGAAGAACTTGAAGAAATGAGAGGATAGACATAGAGGTAAACCACAATTTGATTAACCACCACACACAACTATATTAACCACCACATGTCACACACTAACCACCACATGGAATTACAGTAATCACTATATATGTGCATTTCAATAAATAATTTTATGTGTTTTATAGTTTTATCATGATATTGCTTTTGTTTTTTTTGGGAAGAATGCTAGGCATGACATAATGATAGGATGGAAAAAAGACAAACTGAAAGAAACTGAAGTGATGGAGGAAGACGAAGGAGCATTTGGTTCAGGAGTACTACTTGCAGTAGCAACTGCAGAAGAACTTGAAGAAAATGAGAGGATAGACAGAGAGGTAAACCACAATTTGATTAACCACCACACACAACTATATTAACCACCACATGTCATACACTAACCACCACATGGAATTACAGTAATCACTATATATGTGCATTTCAATAAATAATTTTATGTGTTTTATAGTTTTATCATGATAATGCTTTTGTTTTTTTTGGGAAGAATGCTAGGCATGACATAATGATAGGATGGGAAAAAGACAAACTGAAAGAAACTGAAGTGATGGAGGAAGACGAAGGAGCATTTGGTTCAGGAGTACTACTTGCAGTAGCAACTGCAGAAGAACTTGAAGAAAATGAGAGGATAGACAGAGAGGTAAACCACAAATATTAAATACAATTTACACACTATGCTCTTTTATTTATCATTAAACAAATATTATTTGCGTATATAGGAGAAAAATGATGCAGGAATTGAAAAGGAAAATGCCGAAATTGAAGTTAGAGATGTAGAACATGATAACGGACAAAATCCGAATAATGGAGCACACAAGGTATATTAGAGCATTCTCGTATTTTAAATATAATAACCACCACACACAACTATATTAAACACCACGTGGAATTACAGTAATCATTACATATGTTAAATTAATCACCTCACTTATCATATGTGCTATAACTTATAAAAATACTTACTCTCCACCTTAAGAAAGAAACCAATCTTAAATTTCTCTGTATTTTAGAATATCCGATTAAACAAATTTTGATTAATAATTACACACACAACCTATTAATCACCGATAAGATGTCATGATATTGTTTTGGTTTTTTTGGGAAGAATGTTTGGCATGACATAGTGATAAGTCGTAATATCTTTTGTTTAGTTATGGTTAACTGATACATTAAATAATCTTAATTTGTTGATCAGGACTGGTGGGTGGAACTAAATCAGAAAACAGTGTTTTTGATTGATGCAAATATACAGTTCACTGAAGCAAAGGCTGAATATGAAATCGGATTGGCTAATGCGAAAGCATTACATCCAAATGATGAGAATATTTTTCAAATAGAAAAAAAGATCAAATATTTGTTCAAATCAAATAAATGGATGGATAGTGAGAGTTATGAAGATGATTTTTGCAAAAATGATACAATATTTCCAAGTCAAGATGATGAAGCTATTGTTCATACAGTTGATGCAGTTGAAAACAACGAAGCAATTGAAAACAATGAATTACCACCAGATCATGACGACTATCTTGATATTATAGCTTGGCTGAAATCTCCAGAAGGGATGTTGGAGATTGAAAAAGATTTTGAAGATCAATATATTCCATCTTTCTCACTTGGAGTGAGTCAAATATGCAAAAAGGTAATGGAAGAACACAAGAGAGATGATGGTAAGAATGAAGAAGATGACAATAGAACACCAGTGCCACCTAAAGAACCAGAAAAAAGGACAAATAGGAATGCCAAAGTCGGGCCTGCTTTTCGGTCACCATACATTGAAAGGAACATAGACATAAATTCAAGTTACTCAAACCAAGAAATTTTTGTTTATAGGTGGATGATTCAGGAGAAGATGAATGACATGTAAGTTTTACAAAATTATCGTAATGTACTACAATAATAACCTAGTGCACTACACTAATCACCTAAACAAAAATGCGTTAATCACCACATGTTTTACCTTAATCACCTGACACAAATGCACAAAATCACCACATGTGTAACATTAATCGCATCATACAAATGAACTAATCACTGCATACATTGCAGGGAGCATATTTTTGTTTATGGAAAGCACGCAGTGATTCGAGAACTGTTCAAGACACTAATTCCAGGACAGAAAATATCATATGCGATTATCAATGTGTGGTCGATTTTGATGAACGATAGAGAAAATTACAAATCCATGGAAGCACCTATGCGTCTCTATATGGACATTGATGTTTCGGTAAATAAATTTTTATTTTAGTTAGTGCTAAAAGCTTATGGAATACTTACTTATACATTTATTTCCTAAACTGTATAGCTTGCGCCGTTGGATGAGAGAAATACTAAGGAAGTGCAATACGAACTATTTAAGAGTGAAATGAATCACTATTTTGAAAGATACCTAAACAGAAAAATGGAGAATGCTAATTTGGTATGTTTACGATCCATGTAAACTGTTTTCTTTCAATGATAATTTCATATCATAAATTAAGTACTTAACAACACATAATTTGATTTGCAGATTTTTTTTCCCGATACTTGCATATGAACATTTGTATTTGGTCAGCTTCAACTTAAAGAAGACAACATTCGATGTAATTGATAACATCAGGAGAGGAAGTACTGTTGGAAAGGAATACGTACCAAAGCCTAAACTATTGGTAAGTCTAAGATAATTCTATAAAAATCACCTATGTAATTGATATTATTAATGACATTGAAAGTGTATAATGATTCATAAAAATGTTATAAATACAGCGCCAACACTTTGTGAAATACTTGATGGAAAGCAAATTAGAGTTGATGGCAAATTCATTGAAAAACGTCAAATGTAATTATATGGTAATGCCATGGCAAACACTCAACAATTACAAGGATTGTGGCATTTTCTTGATGAGACATATGGAAACTTACAAGGGCGACCAAAATGCTTGGATAACTGACTTAAAAAATGAAAGTGTAAGTATACTAAATCAGTACTTAGTCATAGTAATTGTATTTACAAATCATATTGTTTGAAACTGAAAATGCATTTTTTTGGAATCTTTTCCAAAACAGATTCTCCAAAAAACGCAGTTAATAAGGCTTCGTGCAAAGTACGCTCATGCCATTTTGGCTTCTCCTCTAAACGAGAAAAGAAAGCAGATCATCAATGAAGCAAAGGTCTTATATAACAAAATTACATCAGAGAAAGTGATGAGTATAGTGCTTGCTGCAAGTGAGGGAAAGAAGGTTGTTGTCCGTGGAAAAAAGGAGATTAAAGGGAAGGTTTTGTTCGGAGAAGATGATACCCCTGAAGATGACAACTGAAAACTCAGATTCAAACATGTTATTCTTTTAGTAACTGTTCAATTACTTATGATATTCTAAAATTAATTGTTCCAAACTTTACTTGGTTATAAGTAGTATGACATGTTGAAAATTTAGACTTCCCTTTTTTATTTGTGTTGGTCTGTTTCATATGAAACTTGTGGATGGTGAATCAAATCACCATGTCCTGCTAGTAAAATCACCACATTTTTTGTGAAAATCACCATCACTTGTAAAATAATGGGTACACAAACTAAAAATAAAAATATCCTATCAAAATGGGGTGTTGGCCCCATATGGCACAATTTTGAACAATAATGCCCTAAATAGCACAATTGAAAAAGATGGCCCTAAATGACACGCTAAAACGCCAAAGCGTGTAGCGTTTCTAATTTATTCAAAAAATACACCTAAAAGACGCAAGATTAAGTTGTGTTTTAAAGGTAAAACGCAAGATTAAGTTGTGTTTTAAAGGTAAAACGCAAGTTTAACTTGTGTTTTACAAGTTTTTCAGAAATTTTGCAACTGCAACCAAAATCAACCACAGATGCAACTTGCTTGTTAATAATGATGTTTTTCCGGCGTCCTGATTTTAGGGTTGTAAACAACCCTAAAATCAGGGTAGGTTAGGGTTTAGAGTCTAGTCTTTAGGGTTGTAAACAACCCTAAACCCTAAACCCTAAGTTCGTATACGAATTATTTGTCATTCTTAATATTTCTAAAACCCAAAATAGAAACATTGAACCCCAAATTTAACTATTGAACCCCCGGGTAGAAACTAAGAAAAAGTAGTATTTTTGATAATTTCTCTTTTAAAAACTTTGAATTTTAAGTTGAGTTTTATGTTAAAAACGCTACTTCAAGTGGTGTTTTCGGGTCAAAACGCTACTTCAAGTGGTGTTTTCGGTTCAAAACGCTACTTTAAGTGGTGTTTTTGGGTGAAAATGCTACTTTACATTGTGTTTTCACGCTATTTTTAGAACGCTAGACGATGTAGCGTTTTAATGTACTATTTTGGGCCATTTTTTTCAATTGTGCCATTTTGGGCCATTTTTCTTATAATTGTGTCATATGGGGCCATTTCTCATCAAAATGGACAAAAAATAGGTACATAAAACTTTAAAACAAAAAGGCAATGTAAAACTATTATGACATATGAACAAATAATTTAAACAAAAGCTTTACTAATTTGGCAAAAATTACCAATAGTTGACAAAAAATTACCAGCTTTACTAAATGAAATTCACCAAATAGTTAGACAAAAATTGGCAAAATATGTCCAAGTATGAAACATTTAAAACACAAATCACCAAAATTAAACATGTGTAACTAGTGTAACATTTCTGCAACTTCTGTCTCAACTTCCGCTCCTGCAACTGACAATTCTGTCTGAACTTTCGCCTGAACTTTTGCACCTGCAACTTTCATATTTTGAGGGCAGGTTCTTTTATCATGAACTACAAAATTACATAATTTGCATTGCCTCTTCATTTTCTTCAGTTTGTCTACCGCTTTCTCCCTTTCGCTACGAAGCCTTTTAAGACCAGACCCTTTATTCTTACATTGTAATGGTGGATGAATGGTGATATCTCCAGCTGGTTTCTTGCCAATCAAATTCCCCATAAAATCGTTCTTGCTAAAGCTTGCACCGTCATCAAGAAAAGAATCACGCAATTCCTTTACTGTTTTACTGATAAGTTTCAGTTTTTGAAGATCAATTCTTGCTACAGTAACACACTTATGAAAACTAAACCATACATTTGTCAATTCTGCAGAAACAGATTCCTTGTTCTGATGCTCATCCGATATGCCAAAATCTTTCAATGAAGCCTTATTTTCAGCATTTTTCATCCAACGATTAAGAACAAGTCGCCTAGGTATCTTTACCACTTCAAAATGATTTAGTGCACAAAATGCATGCCTACAAGGAATGCCGCACATTAGAAATTTTTTGCAAGAGCAATTTGCATGGGTCTTACTCACTTCAACCTAAAAAAAGACAAGAATGAACCAGAAAAAATGATTAGAATAGCTGAACAAAATCACCAAAATTTGTTATAAAGTTACAACAGAGGGTAGTTATGATGTAACAAATACAAAGAGGGTAGTTAGAATGATGAACAATGAATCAAGCATATGCAACAAAAAGATACTCGTATTGACAAAAGCTACTGTGAGATGATTAAACTACCAATATTTTACTCACAATTCACGTGTCCAAATTCAAAATTTAAGAATTCAAAACTTTGTTGGTCATGCTCTAAATGTTTTAGTTCATTTCTCCATGGATTAATCAATGTGTAATTTCATCTAATTGTACTTTGCAGGATGTGGAACAAATGAAGCGTTGATTATCCAGATTTTGGCTCACAAAAATGCTTCACAACGAAAACTATTGATAAATCTTAGACTATGTGCTTCAGTCACTGGACGCTCGTTGTAAGAGTCTAAGACTAAATCGTCATGTGCACATTAAAAAAAAAAGAAACTGAAAAGATTGAGAATTATCACCAAGTTACAAAACAAAATCACCACATAACATCGCACACTACTAATTACCTGAAAAATCTTGTCTTTAATTTTGACATCCTTCATTTCATAGCACTTCATACCATTTACCTCCGGGACAATGGTTTGAATTCTCATATCATCACGAGCAGCCAAAATTTCTTCTTGGATTTTGTAAAAAATCGCACGAGTGTATAACTCTGCAGCATCATCCTCAAGGAAGAGTTTAGAAACTGTAACTGGTTTGGCAGATGCACACTCATGATTCAACCTCTTTGTTTCATTACGTTGCTTATCCATTGCACTTTCGAACCGAATATAAAATTCGGACAATGTACTCCCACATTGATGAAACTGGCTAAAAAAATAGTTTTCACTCTCAGACCTCGACGTCGTCCGAATCAACCCATACATTGGTTTATAACGAAAATATGCAGGGATCCATGACTGCCTCATATCATACATTTCCGATAACCACACATGTTCTTCCAACTTAAATTCTTTTATTACTTCTTTCCAACCCTGCTCAAACTCATCAGGCTCTATAACTGAAGACTATATGTATTTTTTAATCTTTTCCATAAACTCCGTTTCTTTGCACAAGAAGTTGCCAAGCTAAAAAAATGTAGGAATAAACACAGTTAAATGTAGGAAGACCATATGTATTTTTCTATAACTAGAAAAATATGCATTGAATCATTATGAAAGCAAGCATCACAATGGATATAAAAAAACCATAAGAAAATTTACCTTAGCAGGAAACTTTTCAGTAATATGCCACATGCACAAACGGTGCCTAGAGGCAGGAAAATCATTGGTGGCTTTAAAACAGTTGGGTATAGCTTGTTTCATAGCTGCACACTGATCGGTCACTATACAAACAGAATTTCTACCCATAGCTTCTAGGAGTGCTTCAAATGCCCAAGTAAAATGAGTCACGTCTTCTTTTGAAAGAAGAGTAGATGCAAATGTAACACATTTATTGTGCTTATCCACACCAGTAAAAGGAGCAAAAACCATATTGTACCTAGCAAAAACCATATTGTGCTTATCCACACCAGTAAAAAAGAAATCACCAGTAATAACTGAAAAATCACTATATGTAAAACTTATTGCTCTGTAAAACAAACTATATTATCTGAACTCAGAAAATACTACTTATTTATTGGTATTAAACGTTGGATCAAAAGAAACAGCATCTCCGTAAAGCTCGTAATTTCTTCTTGCCGTGGAATCAGCCCAAAACAATTTTGTAAGATTGCCAGCAGGATCAACATCATGGGCATAGAAAAAACCAGGATATGTTTCTTGTTTAACCTTGAATTTCTCAATAATCATTTGAGCATCAGCAACACCAATAAACGTTTTCAAATCTCTATCGAAATTCCTAAACTCTCTTGACGTAGCACCAACATTTTCATAACCCTTAACCATCTCCTTCATCATTCTAAACGATTTCATTGTTCCAATATTGACTTTACTAGCATCAAAAACAAAATTCATAGAACAAGTCGACATTTTACGACTACCTTTTAAAAAATGTCTACAATCTTCAGGAACCAACGGATGATTATGCGCTTCAACGAAATTTGAAACATAATATATATTTCCAGGAGAAAATTTTAAGACCAGTTTAGCTTCACAACCACATCTTCCTGACTTAGTCCTCCTCCTCTTACCAACTTTACTCTTGCTACCCTCTGAACAACTCATCTTAACATCAGTAAACCCAGCTCTATTGCAAAGCAAGTACTTACTAATTACAGTACCATCCGAATGTGTTTTCTCAGCACTCCGACGTACACTAAAACCACTCAACACTCCATACTCACTATTAAAAGCAATACCAGATTCCAAAGATTGAAAGGATTTACTAATGAACGGTTTTAGATTGTCTTCAACAGAAATAGGAACATAATACTTATGACCACCAAGAGTAACCATACAACCAGACTCAATTTCTTCATTGTCATCTGAATAATATGTGTTACTTACCTCAGAAATTTCTTCACCAAAACTAATAGCCACAAAACAATAATTCAAAGCCAAATAAGATTGAGAATGCTGAAATAAACTAAAACTGAACAAAAAGAAAGTCTACAATCTAACATAAAAACGTAATCAAAGTCACAATAATAGAGAATCAATTTGTATAGGACATCACTATAAATAAAGAAAAATCACCATAATAAAACATTTTAGTACAGTTTGATTATAAGTCATGTGCATATTAAAAATACACAAAAAAACTAAAAATTCAAAAAATCACCAAGTTACAAAACAAAATCACAACATAACATCTTAGCACTGTGCACATTAAAAATACAAATGAATGAAAATTACATTAAATCGCTAACATATTAAACAAAAATCACCACAACATTGTGATCAATACATCTCCAAACATAAACACCAATTAGAACTAAACTAATGATACGTGACACCTCTAGTTGCAGAAGTGATGAGGAAACTACTAATATTTAGGAAAAAATTAATAAAATCACAGATAAATCATCTTGTTAAAGTTTGATTATAGGTCATGTGTACATTAAAAAAACAAATAAATTAAAATTACATAAAATCACTAACATATAACACAAAATCACCACAACATTCTATACTCTTTCAAAAGCATAAACTACATCGAATCACCGGTATGTTACAGAAAGAATGAATTACAAAATTATTTACAAAAAATGACTATTAAAAGATTGAATCGAAATCAAATAAGCAAAATAATGAACAAAGAAGTAACGAAATCGATTCCTTTACCTTGATTTGAGCTCATCTTAAGTAAATCTTCGGTAATCATGATGAACAAAACGTAATTTTGAATTCAAATTGAAATTTTAACCTCTGATGAAACGTATGTGAAAATATACGACTAAAGCAGCCTTATTGAGATGAAATTCATCTAGAAACGTAAAAGAGCAAAGCAAAAATCGATACAGATAGAGATAAGATATCGAGAGAGAGAGAGAGAGAGAGAGAGAGAGAGAGAGAGAGAGAGAGAGAGAGAGAGACGAGAGAGAGAACAGAGAGGAGACAAATTGAATGCTAATCAATATACGAAATCTTTGTATTTGTCTTCATATTTTTCTTTTTATTTTTGTACGGTTGTGATTAAATGGAGGGGATAATATTTGAAGGGCTGAGATTAGATCTCATATCTCAAATAAACAAGAGTTCTCACATGAGCACAAGCCTTTATATATAATATATAGTATATATTATTATGATAACACCGAACAAATTGAGTTTAATATTCATTACATTAATATATACTTTTTATATTAGTATAAATACATTATATAATATATCCCTATAAACTCTATAAGAACAATATTATATTAGTTTTGAATCATAATTTTTAAATTTTTGTATATTAATTTTGTATCAATTGTTTGATACTCACATATTATAATCTTGTTTCATTATTATGGACATATATACGTGTTGCATATGTTATTTTTATTTGTGATAATATGAATTACATATAAGATATAATTTTATGATATTAATTTAGTTTGGTTCACGAATTTGAAAATGACTATCTTTTAATTTCTAATATAATATAGTTATTGTACTTTGACTCTATTTATTTTACCAAATACATTACCAACGAAAAATTCGTACAAGTTAAAAAAATTAATATTAAAAAACCGAAATCGATAAACGGTTAACCGAAACAAAAAAAACCGCTCTATGCGGTTTGGTAGCGGTTAATAGCAATTAACCGAACCGAACCGAACCGAATGTATTGATTGGGTAACGATTAATCCTAAAAACCGCACCAAACCGCGCTATGCACACCCCTAGCCCTAGTTGTATGTCAATGAGTATTTTCCTCTTAGTTTAGATGGCAAAATAAATTGAACTGTACCTCCACTATTCCTGTTTTATTATTTAGATTTCTGAATGAAAATTTTTGTATATAAGGTAATTTAATTTTTTGATTTAAATCATTTCGTTAAAAAAATTCGGACGAACGTTAGAATCTTACTAAAATAGAATTTGATGTGTCAATAGTTCTTCACTAAACGTAGAATCACTTTTGGTGGTGATTTTGGTGTCCAAATCTAACGTGTAAATATCCAAAACAACCCTATCTCCACCTTCTATCCACTCCACATCATCAAAATCAAGTTTCGGTAATCTTTACTTTCCGGTATCACTGGAGTTCTTGATTTTGACCGGAATATGTTTTTATGTAATAGTTTGAAGATTTTGCTTGTATATACGTATATAAATCCATATAGTTGGAGGGTTATATAATTTTTCAGAATTTTTGGGCTTGTTTTTTTTCGCCAGAAATGGTTGTGTCACCAAATTTTGTTGTTGTTGTTGTAAATAAATTTTGATATAATTTCAGGTCATTGTTTATAAGGGTGTATAGATTGTAAGATGATTGATTGCTTGAGTTTTGAGACTGTTTTGCATGTGACCGGATTTTTATTGACCGAAATGTGATGACCGATTTCTGAACAGTTTCCAAATTCAGGTGAATTTAAAGTCTGTTAGTTATTTTTTAACGGAAGAACTTAAATAAAACAAATAAAAATATATGACCTTAAATGCAGAATCTTTTATGTAAAAACCTAAATAATAAAATAATAATAGTTTAACGACAATTCAATTTATTTTCCCCTAGTTTAGTATGGTCCAAAATAAGAATTTAATTATTGGCCTAAGGGAACAAATTTATCAGGTTTAAAAAGTGTGATGAGGAAAAAAAAAATACAAAAGCTCTAATTGAGTTAAGAATAACTTGTTTATGCACACACATTAAACACAATTGTTATGCTTCACTCCTTGTACTTAATAAGCACGATAAATAAGTAAATGTTCGATTGTTATGAACTCGAACCCTAATTTACAGTACTTCATATAATTTCTATGGGATAACATGGATGTTGCAAAGCAAGGTGCGAGTCAAAAGGATGGATGGATAATTTATTAAGAAAACGTAGTTTAGGGCAAATGTTTATTAGTATTGATTGTGAAATATATATTACGAAATTTTTTCCAATGCATGTATAGAGAGATTTCTGATATATATACATGAGAGATCCATCATTTATATATTAATGTTTTATATTTTTATAAAATTTTATATTTTATAATTTAATTTTTACTTTTCTTTCAAATTTAAATACACATAATATATTATTTGCTTAGTATGACAATAAAAATAAGCACATAAATATCTTATAATTTATAAAGTAATATTAATGTGTAATGTATGTATATAAATACTTTAACGAAGATTCAATATATGTATGTATATTGTATAATAATCACATAAATATCTTATTATTTATAAATAGAATATAAATAGTATATATTGTATGTATATATATCTTATTATTTATAATAGTTTAACGACGATTCAATTTATTTTCCCCTAGTTTAGTATGGTCCAAAATAAGAATTTAATTATTGGCTTAAGGGAACAAATTTATCAGGTTTAATAAGTGTGATAAGGAAAAAAAATACAAAAACTCTAATTGCGTTAAGAATAACTTGTTTATGCACACACATTAAACACAATTGTTATGCTTCACTCCTTGTACTTAATAAGCACGATAAATAAGTAAATGGTCGATTGTTATGAACTCGAACCCAAATTTACGGTACTTTACATAATTTCTAAGGGATAACATGAATGTTACAAAGTAAGGTGCGAGTCAAAAGGATGGATGGATAATTTATTAAGAAAACGTAGTTTAGGGCAAATGTTTATTAGCATTGATTGTGAAATATATATTACGAAAAATTTTCCAATGCATGTATAGAGAGATTTCTGATATATAGATATATATACATGAGAGATCCATCATTTATATATTAATGTTTTATATTTTTATAAAATTTTATATTTTATAATTTAATTTTTACTTTTCTTTCAAATTTAAATACACAGAATATATTATTTGCTTAGTATGACAATAAAAATAAGCACATAAATATCTTATTATTTACAAAGTAATATTAATATGTAATGTATGTATATAAATACTTTAACGACGATTCAATATATGTATGTATATTGTATAATAATCACATAAATATCTTATTATTTATAATAGTTTAACGAAGATTCAATTTATTTTCCCCTAGTTTAGTATGGTCCAAAATAAGAATTTAATTATTGGCTTAAGGGAACAAATTTATCAGGTTTAATAAGTGTGATAAGGAAAAAAAAATACAAAACCTCTAATTGCGTTAAGAATAACTTGTTTATGCACACACATTAAACACAATTGTTATGTTTCACTCCTTGTACTTAATAAGCACGATAAATAAGTAAATAATCAATTGTTATGAACTCCAACCCAAATTTACAGTACTTTACATAAATTCTATGGGATAACATGGATGTTGCAAAGGAAGGTGTGAGTCAAAACTCAAAAGAATGGATGGATAATTTATTAAGAAAACGTAGTTTATGGCAAATATTTATTAGCATTGATTGTGAAATAGATATTACGAAAAAATTTCCAATACATGTATAGAGAGATTTTTGATATATATACACGAGAGATCCATCATTTATATATTAATGTTTTATATTTTATAATTTAATTTTTACTTTTCTTTCAAATTTAAATACACAGAATATATTATTTGCTTAGTATGATAATAAAAATAAGCATATAAATACTATACTATCAATACTATTATATAATAGACGAAACATTAAAAGTTTGGTCGGTCGGTCGGTATGGTACGTTGTGATTTTACTTAATTGCCCTTTCTTAAATTCGTGTTTTTACTTAATTAACCTTACTTATTTATAGAAATATATTATTAAATAATAATATTACCTATTTATAATCAATTACCTTTTTCACCTTAAATACATTATTATGGTACGTTGTGATTTTACTTAATTGTCATTTCTTAAATTTGTGTTTTTACTTAATTAACCTTACTTATTTATAGAAATATATTATAAAATAATAATATTACCTATTTATAACCAATTACATTTTTCACCTTAAATACATTTTTTTTCTAACAAATTTCCTTACTTTTTCAAATATATCACGGGCAATTACCTTTTTTAACTAAAACATGTTAGTTTTTCAATTTTTCCTTACTAAAACCCCTCATTTTCCAAAAATGTCCCGAACAAACCTTTAGTAATTTATTTTTAAACCTAATATTATAATTATTTTTTTAAAAGTTTACCTTTTTTAACATGCCTACTTATTTTTCTTAACAAATGCAATTACTAAAAATATTAAAATATAAATAATCAAATACCTATTTATAACCAATTACCTTTTCAGCTAAAACACATTATAGATTTTTTCTAACAAAGTCCCTCATTTTCTAAATATATCACGGGAAATTGTCTTTTTCTATTTACTTTTTCTATTTTTCTCACTAAAATCCATTCTTTTTCTAAAAATATCACGGACAAACCCTTTACTTATTTAATTTAAAACGTATTTAAATAATTTAAATTATTAAATTTTAAAACCTCATTTTCCTAAAATATCACGGGCATTTACCTTTTTAAACTAAGTATATGTTACATTTTTTATTTTTCCATACTAAAACCCCTCATTTTCCAAAAATATAACGAGCAAACCCTTACCTATTTATTTTAAAATCTGTTTTAATGTTTTTAATTAATTAAAAGTGTTTAGCTATTTTAACATTCCTACTTATTTTTTCAACAAATACAATTAAATAATAAAATAAAATAACAATTAACAATCCGTGCATAGCACGGGTTTTAAGCTATCAATACTATCAATACTATTATTATATAATAGACGAAACATTAAAAGTTTGGTTGGTCGGTATGGTACGTTGTGATTTTATTTAATTGCCCTTAATTAACTGTACTTCGTGTTTTTACTTAATTAACCTTACTTATTTATATAAATATATTAGTAAATAATAATATTACCTATTTATAACCAATTACCTTTTTCATCTAAAATACATTTTTTTTCTATTTTTTCTAACAAATTCCCCTACTTTTTCAAATATATCACGGGCAATTACCTTTTTTTAACTAAAACATGTTTCTTTTTCTATTTTTCTTTACTAAAACCCCTCCTTTTCCAAAAATATCACGGACAAACCTTTAGTTATTTATTTTTAAACCTATTTTAATATTATTATTTTTTAAAAAGTTTACCTATTTTAACATGTCTATTTATTTTTCTTAACAACTGCAATTACTAAAATTATTAAAATATAAATAATCAAATACCTATTTATAACAAATTATCTTTTCAGCTAAAACACATTATATATTTTTTCTAACAAAGTCCATCATTTTCTAAATATATCACGGGAAATTGCCTTTTATAATTTACTTTTTCTATTTTTCTCACTAAAATTCATTTTTTTTCCAAAAATATCACAGGAAACCCTGTACTTATTTATTTTAAAACGTATTTAAATATTTTTAATTATTAAATTTTAAAACCTTATTTTCCAAAAATATCACGGGCATTTACCTTTTAAAACTAAATATATGTTACATTTTTTTATTTTTTCTTACTAAAACCCCTCATTTTCCAAAAATATAACGGACAAACCCATACTTATTTATTTTAAAATATGTTTTAATGTTTTTAATTAATTAAAAGTGTTTAGCTATTTTAACATGGCTACTTATTTTTTTCCTAATTACAATTAATAAAATATTAAAAAATAAAATAATAAAATAACAATTAACAATCCGTGCATCGCACGGGTTTTAAGCTAGTATTATTAAAGACGAAACATTAAAAGTTTTGGTCGGTCGGTCGGTCGGTATTTGGGCCGATTCACGGGCCTATCTATAATCAATTTATTAATAACCAATTACCTTTTTTCACTACATTACCTATTTTATATTTTTTTTAAAACTAAACCAACTCATCTTCTAAAAATAAAACGGACAACATATATATAATATGGTAATATTATTATATATTTATAACCGATTACCTTTTTCAGCTAAAACACATTATTTTTATATTTTTTACCTAAAACAACTCATCTTATAAATAGGACACATATATGGAAACCATGTTATTGATAACCAATTACCTTTTTCAGCTAAAGCATATTACTTATTTCATATATCTATTTAACTAAAACAAATCATTTTCTAAAAATAAGACGGGCAATATATATATAAAATGGTAATATTATTATATATTTATAACCGACAGCTAAAACACATTATGTGTTTTATATTTTCTAACTAAAACAACTTATCTTGTAAATATAATACATGCAAAATAAATATACAATGGTAATATTGTTTTATATAAATATTAATAAATAACAAGTTATTCTTTTCGGCTAAAACAAATTACCTCTTTTATATTTTCCAACTTAAACAACTAATTTTCTAAAAGTAATGCAAACGACGTATATATAAAAAAATTAATATAATTTTATATAATTGTTAATAAATAACTAATTGTCTTTTTAAGGATATTACCTGTTTTATATTTTTTAACTGAAACAACTCATGTTCAAATTAAAAATAACACGAGCAAAATATAGATATATTGGTAATATTATTATATTAAACTTATGAAATTCATGTTTATTATAATTTTTTTAACATTCAATTTAAACGAGATAATTAATGAAAATAAAAGTAATAATATATTCAAATAAACTCGAACAAACACATATTTTGATATTTGCACTTGAGTCCCTTTTTAGATTTTTAAGAGTAAAAAAATACGAATCATTAGATCTGTTATTTTAAAATATTTTATATTTTAATATCTAAAATACTACTATTTATTACGTCAATAATATATTAAATTTAAATATTATATTGTTAGATTTATAAATCCAATATATATATATTAAAATTTTATCAAATTATATATAATAACTATAATCTAAATAAAAAATAAGAAAATATTAAAGAAGACCGTGAATCGCACGGGATATAAGCTAGTATCTTATTATTTATAAAGTAATATTAATGTGTAATGTATGTATATAAATAGTTTAACGACGATTCAATATATGTATGTATATTGTATAATAAGCACATAAATATCTTATTATTTATAAAAAGAATATAAATAGTATATATTGTATGTATGTATATCTTATCTATCTATTATATATATTATGGGCCAACATGGCTTTCTATGCCATTTATTAAATTACTTATATACCCCTATAATGTATAAATATATTAAAAATATTGTTACTAGCAAGAATTGAACCCATGACCTTTGTAAATAAAGGTATTTTATGTTACCACCTCAACCATCATGCTAGGAGCCCATTTGATAAAATTTTGAAGCTCATTTACCCTATACTTAAATAACTCTTAATATGTGTATGTTATTTAAACTTTATTTTAAAACTCATCCATCCATCCGGTATATATTATATTCTATTACATATATTAAAGGCCAACAAGCCCTTTTAAGACTATTTAGTAATTTACTAATTCGCTCTTTCATCATATTAATTTAAAAAAAATGAATTATATTCACATCTCCTACACCAAAGAAATTTTGAGAACCATTTTATGAATCATTGGAGCATCTCCAATGGAGTTAGCTAAAATGGTTGGCTAAAATAATATAAAGTAATATTTGGGTAAAATTTACTGAATCTGTAAGGCGTTGTACTCCAATGGGTTGATTATAATGGTTGGATATATTTTGAAAATAGTATATTTATAATTTTAAACAATACTTTTTCATTGAAAAATAATTTATAGCCCATTTTGATAAGATTTTGAAGCTCATTTATCCCATACTTAAATAACTCTTAATATGTGTATGTTATTTAAATTTTATTTTAAAACTCATCCATCCATCCGGTATATATTATATTATATTACATATATTAAAGGCCAACAAGCCCTTTTAATACTATTTAGTAATTTACTAATTCGCTCTTTCATCATATTAATATTTAAAAAATGAATTATATTCAGATCTCCTACACCAAACAAATTTTGAGAACCATTTTATGAATCATTGGAGCATCTCCAAAAGAGTTAGCTAAAATGGTTGGCTAAAATAATATAAAGTAATATTTGGGTAAAATTTACTGAATCTGTAAGGCATTGTACTCCAATGGGTTGATTATAATGGTTGGATATATTTTGAAAATATACTTTTTTATTGAAAAATAATTTATATATATTAATATCAATGCTAGAGGTGCCGAAATTGGGTACAAGATAATGTGGAGTTGCTAATATGTCAATTTGAAATATTTTAATTTGTGAAAATGATGTAAATGACATTATACATTTATTTATAAATAATCAAATAATGAAACATGTCATTTTATATCTATTTTTATATCCAATTTAATACCTCTAGCATTATTTTTAATACTAACACTAGCTAATTTTTGTGTTGCCTCCATAATTTTTAATTTCACACAAAAAAAATATTAAAAAGGATATTGAAAATTTTGGTCGGTGCAAATCAAAGCTGCAGCTGAAAAGAAAAAGAAAGAAAAAAGCAAGGGAGAGAAAAAGTAGGTAGAGAAAGTCTCTACATATCTGTAAGACTTGGCCAAATATGGCCAACCATATCTTGATGGCTATAATTTTGAACAACAACAGTCAGTGGTTGGAGTGACCATATTCACAGAGGTTGGCTATAAATCACACTGTTTAGTTGTCAGTTGTACTTTTAACCTAAGAGTTAAGTAAGGTTGGAGATGCTCTTAACTACATACACCAATAACTCATTGTTATAATGTTTTACATTTTTATTTTCATATATATTACATATATATATTATAGGCCAACAAGTCCTTTCCAGACTATTTAGTAATTTACTAATTCACACTTCCATCATATTAATATTAAAAAAATGAATTATATTCACGTCTCTAACCACTACACCAAAGAAATTCTTAGAACTTTTTTATGAATCATTAACTACATACACCAAGAACTCATTTATTATAATGTTTTATATTTTTATTTTCATATATTTTATCGAGTCAAACCCGAGCTGAATTATTCATATTCAAACTTTTTTTGAAATAGGTTCAATTCGAGTTTTCGAGTTACTTGATCTCGGCTAATAAAATTTTCAAATTCAGCTTGATAGTATTCGAGTTGAACTCGAGTTAGCTATTGTTATACTTTTCAATATTTTTATTAATTTATATGTTTTATCGAGTCAAACCTGAGCCGGATTGTTCATATTCAATTTTTTTTAAATAGGTTCAATTTGAGTTTTTGAGTTACTCAATCTCAGCTAATAAGATTTTCGAATTCAGTTTGATAGTATTCGCGCTGAGCTCGAGCTTTTGCTATTTAACTACTTTACCGAGCAAAGTTCAAGTTTTAAATTACTCGATTCTTGAGGTTCGCGAGACTAATCGAACTTTTAATATTTAATTTTTTTAAGAATTATAAATATATTTCAAAGTAAATATTCAACATTTTACATAATTCATATATTTTATCGAGATGAACCCAACTCGAACCGTTTATATTTAAACTTTTTTTCAAAACAAGTTAAATCGATTCAAGATTTCAAGCTTTATGAGTCAAGTTTCAATGTAAAAATTGGAGGACCAATTAAACTTGAGCTCGAGTTCAAGCTTGACATAATTTTTTTATCGAGTTTGAACTCGAGTCCGGCAGTGTTCGACTCGATTACACCCCGACTCTCACTGCTATTTGGAAAAATATTTTTATAGTCTATAAAAAGATAATTTAAGAGGAAAAAAATTATTGTAGATGAGATTTGGAATTCATATTAGTTATTAGATGAATATTTAGATAAAACACATAGTTAGTTCAAAAATATTTATTAAAAAATAGAATATGGATACTATATTAAAAATAATTTAAAACGTCTCACTGTATTATTCAAGTATGCTACTTAGTAGATGATATATCACAATGAACATGAATACAAACCAAAATTTTAGCTAATTTTAATATGAACTAGAAGAATATTAAATCACTGTCACATGACCACTACCACGCCACCACCACTAACCACGTGAACACCACCACTTACACAACCAAAATTACCATCATCAAAGCAAGTCACTAGAAATTCAACTAAAATTATCAAAATTTAAACGTAAATCACTAAAAAAATTGAACGCAAATAACAAGAATATTCCAAATTTGGAATTGTGTTAATGTTCGAAGTTGTTGGTAATAGTGTTGACGGTAGTAGAGTGAGTGAAAATGACATCGATCGGTAAACTTAGATATGTTGAGAGAAGGTTGAATGAATTACTGGAGGTGTGGTCAGGAATGAGACTGGAATTTGCGACAAACATGTTCATAAGTTACTTTCGGAGTGGTGGTCGATTTGGTGACAACAAAAGATTGTAGAGTGATTATGGTTTATTATACACACAATTTCTCTCTCTCGCCCACTCACACGCATTATATATATCTGTGTGTGTGTGTGTGTGTGTGTCATGAATGATGATGACAAATGGAATGAGATGGTGATAACAGCGGTGTAAAGTAAGTGATGGTGTGTGAGGTCGCCGATAATGGAAGGGGCATAAGAGTGAATATGGGTGATGGTTGATATGTAAATTAGATTTGAATGTGTGACCATAATTAGTTTTCGCTTCTTATTTATGTAAATTATCTTATTTAGCACTTCTTTATATATAAATACGTGAGTCTACTGACTCATGATTAGACTTTTAAATTACATATTTTTTAATCATTCCAATTTATTTTTTTAAATGGCTAGATGTGATTCTATTGTTACGATCATATATGAAATTCGAGTAAGAAATTTGAGTTATTGCCAATGTCCATAAAAAATACCACATTAACGACGTATAGTATTTCAAAAATTATAAATCGTCTATATAATAAAATCAAAACAACAAAATTTTATGAATTTAAATGGTGCCCGTGCTTTGCACGGGCTATCATGCTAGTTATTTATAATAGTTTAACGACGATTTAATTTATTTTCCCCTAGTTTAGTATGGTCCAAAATAAGAATTTAATTATTGGCTTAAGGGAACAAATTTATCAGGTTTAATAAGTGTGATAAGGAAAAAAAAATACAAAAGCTCTAATTGCGTTAAGAATAACTTGTTTATGCACACACATTAAACACAATTGTTATGCTTCACTCCTTGTACTTAATAAGCACGATAAATAAGTAAATGGTCGATTGTTATGAACTCGAACCCAAATTTACGGTACTTTACATAATTTCTAAGGGATAACATGAATGTTACAAAGTAAGGTGCGAGTCAAAAGGATGGATGGATAATTTATTAAGAAAACGTAGTTTAGGGCAAATGTTTATTAGCATTGATTGTGAAATATATATTACGAAAATTTTTCCAATGCATGTATAGAGAGATTTCTGATATATAGATATATATACATGGGAGATCCATCATTTATATATTAATGTTTTATATTTTTATAAAATTTTATATTTTATAATTTAATTTTTACTTTTCTTTCAAATTTAAATACACAGAATATATTATTTGCTTAGTATGACAATAAAAATAAGCACATAAATATCTTATTATTTACAAAGTAATATTAATATGTAATGTATGTATATAAATACTTTAACGACGATTCAATATATGTATGTATATTGTATAATAATCACATAAATATCTTATTATTTATAATAGTTTAACGAAGATTCAATTTATTTTCCCCTAGTTTAGTATGGTCCAAAATAAGAATTTAATTAATGGCTTAAGGGAACAAATTTATCAGGTTTAATAACTGTGATAAGGAAAAAAAAATACAGAAGCTCTAATTGCGTTAAGAATAACTTGTTTATGCACACACATTAAACACAATTGTTATGTTTCACTCCTTATACTTAATAAGCACGATAAATAAGTAAATAATCAATTGTTATGAACTCCAACCCAAATTTACAGTACTTTACATAAATTCTATGGGATAACATGGATGTTGCAAAGGAAGGTGTGAGTCAAAACTCAAAAGAATGGATGGATAATTTATTAAGAAAACGTAGTTTATGGCAAATATTTATTAGCATTGATTGTGAAATAGATATTACGAAAAAATTTCCAATACATGTATAGAGAGATTTTTGATATATATACACGAGAGATCCATCATTTATATATTAATGTTTTATATTTTATAATTTAATTTTTACTTTTCTTTCAAATTTAAATACACAGAATATATTATTTGCTTAGTATGATAATAAAAATAAGCATATAAATATCTTATTATTTATAAAGTAATATTAATGTGTAATGTATGTATATAAATAGTTTAACGACGATTCAATATATGTATGTATATTGTATAATAAGCACATAAATATCTTATTATTTATAAAAAGAATATAAATAGTATATATTGTATGTATGTATATCTTATTATTTATAATAGTTTAACGACGATTTAATTTATTTTCCCCTAGTTTAGTATGTTCCAAAATAAGAATTTAATTATTGGCGTAAGAGAACAAATTTATCAGGTTTAATAATTGTGAAAAAAAAAAAATACAGAAGCTCTAATTGCATTAAGAATAACTTGTTTATGCGCACACATTAAACACAATTGTTATGCTTCACTCCTTGTACTTAATAAGCACGATAAATAAGTAAATGGTCGATTGTTATGAACTCGAACCCAAATTTACACTACTTTACATAATTTCTATGGGATAACATGGATGTTGCAAAGCAAGGTGCGAGTCAAAAGGATTGATGGATAATTTATTAAGAAAACTTAGTTTAAGACAAATGTTTATTAACATTGATTGTGAAATATATATTGCGAAAAGTTTCTCCAATATGTATATTGTGAGATTTCTGGTATATATACGTAAGAGATCTATCATTTATATGTATGATGAAAAATTTTCACAATACATATTTTTACAACAAACATTAATAATCATTTATTGATGATCATCTTTCTTTATTTAAGCTTCTTTTTTATCTCGACTTCATTTAGGAATATTATTGTTGTTTTTTAAATTGGACCACAAGCAAAGAGGGGATGTTGAGTACTTTTTCTTTGGTTTAGGAATAATTATGAACCAAAGTTTGGTTATATGTTTGTGGGAAATTGTAAAAGTGACACTAGCGTGAATTATGGTCCCAGAGTTCAGTAAGGATATTGAGCAATTGAACAGTAAACTACCGTTGTGCCCATATTTGTCTCTTTTGTCTAAGGTCAGTAGGGCACCTCCCATACACAACTGACTATATAAATCAAGGATTTTACGACTTCATTGTTTTAAAAGATAGTTCAAGTGGTCGAGAGCTGATCTTTTATTGTTTCAGATTTTACGTTTGATTTTTTGTTCATTTATGAAATTTGTTAAAAATATATATTTATTTGTAAGGTATATAATTCTAATTATTAAAAAAATGTATTCGTTATCTATGGCAAGTTGTGATTTGATTAGTCCATCTTTTAAGAAAAAAAATATTCAACAATCAAAAAGCAATTGGTAGGGAGATAAATGCATTATGACTTATGAGCGTGGAGTGATGATGATGTCGGTTTAGACCTGTTCGGCTCGGGTTTAAAATCGTGATTTTAAATTGAAAAATGTTTGTTTGGATAATAAGTCAGAAAATAATTTAAAGTTAAAAAAATATTTTAAAGTCAGAAGTTGGGAGGATGTACTGTTTTGAATAACCTTTTTTTTTGACTGATTTTATTTGATAAAAGTAATATAACAATTCAACGGTATTATTTATCAAATTTATTTTTATTATTATAATTTTAATAACTCATAAGTCACTTGTAACATAAAATTATTTAAACAAATATTGACTTAAATTTTTTATATTTTACTTATCATTTTAAATACCTTTAAGTTATAAACAATAATTTTAATTTTAAGTTTAACCGAACATATATTCTTTTTTGTCAAAAATAGAGCAGATTTCATTAATACTTTGAAAGAAATTCAATCGGGACAAACCCCCAACTGATCATGCAACCAGGTTGAAAAACAAATAAACAAACTAAGTAATTAGTTGTTTTGTTTCCAGATTGCTTAACTAATTGAATACAAATATTCTTAAAATTAAAAATGAAGATAACAGTTTCCCGAGCAATCCAGCTTGCATCTCCCCTGAAAACAGTAGCTTCACAATTGACCTTCACATTAACTTCATGGATAGTGCAATGTTCAGAGGACTCAGTTGCAAAAACTAAGCTTAGATACCTCATGTTATGAACAAATATTTTTTGTGAGAGGTGAGCACATGCGATTTTCACCACCGTTCCAAACGCACCCCAGCTATCTACTTGCCGGACACCAGCTATAGACCTGCCGAAAGTGGTGTTGATGCGAGATATCCAGATCTCCCAATACACCGCAAAATTCATTTTCAACACAACCAACAAAGCGAGACACATCGCACAAAGCGAGACAATCAAACACACACCTAATAACTCAAACAAAACGAAAACGAAAAAACAAGATTTGTGGAACAAATCTCGATTTTATTGAAAGAAAATTGAAAAAATAAGAGAAGAGGTGTTGTGAGGACAGAGATGGGAAGAAAGGGGATGAGGATGGAAATGGAGATCGGAAAAAAGGGGGTGGGGATGAAGATGTTGGGCTAGGGTTAAGGGAAGAGTCGGCCGACTCTCATTAGGTATAACAGGAGAAGAGAGAGAGAATAGGACGAAGAGGAGAATGAAATAATAACTTTTAGTTTATCCACCGAACATATATTCTTAGGTGGTGTTAGATCGTTGATTGAGGATTTAGTCATTTGAGTTTGACCATCTGTTCCCTCACAAAAAGGTCACCACAAGTCTAACAACCATTTTATGGGACGACTTATGTGTACTATTTGGTTGACCCTCAACTTCATACAACTTATTCTAAGCACCAAATCTAAGACTATTAATACTAAACTGAACTTCACCTAATAAATTATTATTGGGGTTGGTTCAAAATGATATGATATGGTTATGGTATGGGGGGGTTAGTTTCCAAGCTGCCATACTATGGGGAAAAAAGGCCTACAGGCCCAAAGCACAAGTCCAAATTTTAATTGGTCTTTGGATCTAGCAAAAAAAAAATTCAACATGTTGGTCTAAAAATAACAAACTAGCTGAGTTTCAAATTTTAATTGCCAGCTCCATCAGCACACACCATTTCTGGTTGTTCAAATTTGAAGCTAATCACCTCAAACCCTGCCGTGCGAGAAATGGACATTAGTCCCAAGCTGAGGCATGCGTGGCCTCCATGCTGCATGCCTCCATCGCATATCAAGTTCGAGCTGCTCGATCCTGCAAGGCCGTCAAACGGTTCATAAAAGAATTGCACGGTGTTTCAATGTTTAAGACGCACAGCAGCAAGATAGAAAGCTATCTTCCTCGCATTTGGATCCACTATGGCGGTCCTAGAGTACATTTTAAATGTCGCCACTTCTGACAGCTTATGCTTAGTGGCTTTCATATCAATGGTGAAAAACAATAATACGTCTGCAAATTTAAAAAGCATTGAATATCAGTTTTGCTGACAGAGGTTCTGCAGAAAGATTCGACTGGACCTGACTGTTTTACCTTCCAATTCAGTAGTGAACAATTACCCCGAAGAGGGATACCTGTTAGGCAGCATTCAGAATGGGATGACAGCAAGAAGGTAGCTAGTGCACCACATACATTTTTATATGCTGAAGACAAGACACCATAAGTTGTTCTATATGTGTTTGTGTTCGTCTCTTAAGATACATTTTCGTAGAAGAGCCCATCAGTAATATCAGAGTGTTCCTCGTCTTCATTTTGGAGAGACTTCTGGAACAGTTTGTCGAGTATCAATGTATCAGGGACGCCTCTGCTAGGTCATGAAAGTATCAGGGCTAGAGGCATGACAGTTTTTTCGAGTCCCATAGCATCTGCCAAAATTTGGAAAGAAGGTTAATGAGTTCAGTGTTAGAGAGCATAATGTAACATTTAAAACAACAGACAAACATGCAAATATAGACTGCCGAGCTAAGTTAACCACAATGTTATAGGTAACTTTTCTGGATTGTGGCACAAGATGCTGATTTTTGTGAAGTTTATTTAAATCAATACAGAAGACGTCAAGAAATAAAAGGAGAATCTACCGGATTAAGAGGCAAAATTTATGTGACAATGCCCATAAAATCAACCAGAATCTACACACATGCAACTCTCAAAACTTAAACATACAGCCACCAATAAACTAAATATGACCTGATATCAGAACGAGTTTCAGTTTTGAAGCTAAGAACTAAAGTCAGAAGTATAAACTGAAATGTAATTTCACCGTCAAAGCTGAAAGAGTAAGGTACAATGGTGGAGTAATTATGATCACACTCCTTGAATGATTGTTCTAGAGAACATTACATACGATACGAACTTATTTATCCTCTATCTAAAAAAATAATCTCTTATCTCAAACAGCAATATTTCTTCTCTTGCATGAGATGAAGAATTCATGTTACAGCTGCACTAAACAGTAAACCGATACTTCCCTGACTGAGTTGTTTATCACTTAGATCCATGCTTTACCACCTCTGTAGCAGCTGTAGAAGCAATGTGCCAATAACCAAGTCTGGTGCGAATAACAAAATATGGAGCCGCAAAAAATGTAGGAGTTTAGGACTCAGAACCGCATGATTGATAACTTATCAGCTTACAAATCAAAAACATTACTCTTTGTTACAAAATATTAATAAGATTCAAATTTTGTAGTATTAGTTCCCAAACTAAAATAACTGTGAAATACTAGAACAGGAATCAAAGAAGCAAACATGGGGTAAGCTAACAAAAGGGTAGGTGGATACGGGTATCACTAGTAAATAATGTAATTAAAATCTTATGATTATTAAAAATACTAAGGGAAAAAGAAAATTAAAAAATATATAATGTATTACATATCTATTTATACTATACTATATTATTATAAGCAAATTAACCTCTATTTGGTTGGTCGTTGGTACTTTAAATAACAACCGTTAGATTGAAAGATAGATAAAAAGAGAACCGTTGGATGTAATGTTAAAAAAATATTTCTTTCTTGATATTAAAAATGCTCCCACGGGTTCAAGTTCGAATCCCGTCAACTACATATTATTATTAAATATTTATATTACCTATTTTTCTATGCTACATTCAGAAATTCAAAATATTATTCCCGTTGACAATATATTAAAAAAAAGTATCATCAAAATACAAACAAATGCTTACAATAACATCATACATACATTATTAATTTTTAAAAATTTATTTTCTACTAATAAAATTAAATATTTATATTACCTATTTTTCTAAGCTACATTCAGAAATTCAAAATATTATTCCCGTTGACAATATATTAAAACAAATTGTCATCAAAATACAAACAAATGCTTACAATAACATCATACATACATTATTAATTTTTAAAAATTTATTTTCTACTAATAAATTTATATAATCAAAATACAGATAGTAAGATAAAAAATTCTAAAATTCATCCGTGCATCGCACGGGTTATAGGCTTGTGTGTGTGTGTATATATATATATATATATATTTCGGATTTCGGGTCGGAATAACTAATATCCAAATCCAAACTTTTTCGGGTCTAAAAAATGAATCCAAATCCAAAATATCGGGTTCGGTAAAATCCATTCATGGATCGGGTATCCATCGGAACGGATTTTTCTGCCATCCCTATTGGTAAGCTAAAAAAGCTAGTTATAAAGACAATAAATAGAAGAAATTGACACAGTCACATGTATAATACAATTAGAGGCATACGAGAGAAATGAATATAATTGAATCTTAGAATTTGGTACACTGCGCAGGTGCAAATGAAACTTGGTTTCTAGCCGGATCATGCTTAACTTGGAAGTTAATTAGTTCCTGATTCCCATATATATATGTTAAGAGATGTAGGTAGTGTTTTGGAAGTTAGTTGTGACAATTCACGTAAAATTTGAAGCCTTTTTCAAAAATCTAGTCAAGTTTCGATTTCGAGTTTGAATAAGTCAAATTTACTGTCCTAAATGCAGCCAACTTGGATAGTTCACAAGCTCACCATAGGCCCCCAAAAGATCATGATTTGTTGGTGCACTTAGTAGTAGTACTTTGCCTTATAAACTGAACAGAAATCTGAAATCTCCTCGATGTGGGACTAGGGTGTTACAAACTCCCCCACTTAAACTATTGACATCCTCGTCGGGCTTAAACAGATATCCCACAGGTCCAAGATCGTTCCCCCTAGCCATTGTGGGATAATACCGGCTGACTTTGTATCCCCACCTCCGGAACTCTGTCCATTGTGGGATAATACCACCAACCTTCGTATCCCCACCTCCGACAACTTACCTCGACAAGCTTTCGAGAGTCGGCTCTGATACCATATGTGACAACCCAAGTCAAATCCCGAGCATTTTTCAAAAATTGAGTCAAATTTTGATTTCGAGTCCGAATAAGCTAAACCTACTGGCCCAAATGCAGCCCAACTTAGGTAGTCCACAAGCCAACCATAGGCTCCTAAAAAGATCATGATTTGTTAGTGCACTTAGTAGTAGTACGTTGCCTTATAAACTGAACAGAAGTCCCAAATCTCCTCGATGTGGGACTTGGGTGTTACATTAGCAGATGAACCAAATTAGAGATTTGACTAAATGAATCATATAGCGGATTGAAATAGTAATTTAGACTCCATCCGCTAATTTTGAAAAAGCTCATTGGACAAACTTTTTTATTTACTAAACTATAATTTGTAATTATATATAAAACAAATATGATATATATATGTTTCGCGGATACTTTTCGATGAGATCCGTCTCTCTTTTTCTTCACCCTCTTCATCTTTAACCCTAACCACCTCTTTTCCTCCTCTTTCTCCTTGCCTCTCTATTCTTCTTGTCTTCTCTATTTGCCCTTGATTCTTCTTCTTCTTCAAAGAATGAATTTTGTCTTTTCTTGAGTTTCTTGCTTTGGGATTATGCTCTTCTTAGAGCATTTGATATTGTTATACAGGCGATGTCTGCTTTGGATATCTCAGAATTCAATCGCAATGATATTTCTTTGATTTGGGGAAGTTATAAGCTCTTTCAGCCAAGAGTGAATGAAAGTAAGACACAAATGGGTGGTAGTCGTCTTAAATTTACTCTCCAATGTTCAAGTGTAATTCAATACGAGGGCCTCAAAACCCACAATAACTTGTCTCAACATCCTTCAAAGCAAGGCAAGGTTCTGGACTCTATTTTAATTTTTACCTCTTTATAATTAGCGCACATGATATATTTGTTCTTTGATGTTTGTGACATATATGTTTGTATAAGGGTACATGAACTGAGTTTAGGCATGTTGTGCCTCTTTGAGAACTTCTTGTTAGATGCCCTGATTTTTTTTCAAGACTTACTTAAAACACGAGTTTTGATTCATGTTTACCTTTTCCTCTTGTTGGATTTATGGTTGAAACAAAAGTTTTGTTTTAATTGAATTTAAATTTGGAAATCTTTTCAAGAACTAATCGATTGGAAGGGTGTTGAAGTTGGTTATTGGGTTCTTCTTGGATCAACAATGTTTTGAGCATTTGATGCATCTTGTTGCATATATGTTAGACACTCTTATTTATATGCAGTGTTTGGTTTGGTTAGAGAAATCATCGATGATGAATGGTATTATTCTTTTTGGGAAGGATGATATTTTGTGGTATTCCCATATACAACATGTGAATTATGGCCTATTTGAGTATGCTATCATTGATATTAACATAGAGAATGTTCAATCGCATGATTCATTTTGAGTTGTTCTGACTGTTGTTGAGGGATTTATTGAGGAGGAATTATGGCCTATTGAGTATGCACAAATGTTTACATTATGTGTTCTGGAGATCGTAAGAACCATGTGACATTGATGAGGATAGTTGCCAATGTAATGAAGAGTAACAATTATCATATTCTTGTGGACCATAGTGTGAAAATGAGCTATAAGACCTTGTTGGGGAGCATTTTTAGGACAAGCTTGTTGTTGCTTCGGGGTACTAGTCTTGAGAAGATGTTACAAAAGAGCTGATCGGATGCTAATGAATTAGTCGCTGAGGTGATGTTGCGGATTGAGCTGCTGAATGTTTGTACTTTGTATGTCTGTGGAATAATGGGAGCTTGTGGAGCTGGGGATATTAGGGGTGAACTTTCTCCCTGTTGATGCTTCTTTGACGGATGGTCACTTTGGTGCTGGTGACATTGTTTTGGATACTGATCTAGCCTCAAAGGGAGTTGCCTCTATGAATTCTGATCATATTTATGATCATGCCCAAGGATGTGGGAGGGGTTGATGTAACCCTGATCTTTATTAATGTTTGTTTTCGTAATTTGTAATCCGTATTTGTGAATTTTGCTTAGAACATATGTTTTGTAAGCGTGAACTTTCTCCCTCGTTGTGCCCGGGTTTCTGTCATGGATTCCCATTTTATTATTTATAAAAATCTGAATGCGTTACCAAAAAAAATGATATATATTTTATGATACAGGATGTGAACTAAACATGATCCACTAAATATTATGAATATTGAAAATTATGAACTTTAATTAAAGTAGTGAATTTTATTAAATCGTATGATCGAATCAAGAAGTAAACAATAAAATGAAAGAACAAATATAAAATTGATTTGGAATTCCTTCGTCTTATACTTTTGTTTTGAATGCTAAATCCAAATCCGACCCATTTAAGGTTCGTGTACTTTTGTATTTGTGTATTTTCGTGGCGTGTACTTTTCATATCATATTTTCGTGTAATTTTAAATATAAATATAAATAATAATAATAATAATTAAAAGTAAATATCTTGAAATTTTAAAATTTTCGGTATTCTTTTTAAAAATATGTATTAAAGGTAAGGTTCAAATTGAAACCTTATGTTAAATTAGAACTCAGGACTAATCTATGTCGTAGATTTTGTATTCGTTCTGTTGCAGTACACGTTATCTTAGTTTTGCTGCAGCACATTACATAATTATCGAGTACGATGTACTTATGCAGTACATAATAATTTTTTTTCTAAAATACATAATATTTTTTGAAAATTAAATTATTTTCCACGTAACTCAACTTGTAATTCATCATTATAACATGTTTTAACAAAAAAATTATGCCAAAAGTAATTAATAATAATTAAAATATATAGCGTACTGCAACATAATATATTAATAGTTCTTAGGTTGTAATATAAAAGTGATTATATGTGGAACCTGACTATATATATATGGTTGCGCTTCATTGAGAACACCCAGTCCCCCAATATTGTGAGATATAAGATCTAATTCTAGTCATTCATTAATATATCCTATATAAATCTCCCACCATTCATTAAATTTATTAATATTTTAATATTCCATCACCCCCACCCATCCACCACCTCCGGCCACCGAGAACCTACATTTCCAGTCACCACTAACTCCGGTCACCATCTCCGGCGATCAATTCCGGCGACCAATTCCGGCGACCAATTCCGGCCAATCCAAAAAAATCACCACCGGGAAACAAAAAATCACCACACTGCCGTCACCTCCGACCACCGCCGGAAAACAAAAAACCACCACCAGAAAACACAAAGCACCACTTGTAGTCATCACGAATCACCATCTGTTATCAAAAATCACCACTCCGCCACACAAATATTCCTCCACCCACTACATCGCCGCCCATCCACCACCGCAGCTACCTCCAACCACCACCGAAAAAAAATCACTACCTTTTTTCATCACAATCTGTTATCAAAAATCACCACCCAGCCACAAAAATATTCCTCCACCAACTCCATCTCTCTCCACTCTCCACTAGGGGTGGAAAAATTTGACACGACCCGAAACCCGACACGAACCCGACACAGAAAAGTACGAATTTGGATTTAGTATTTTGAGTTTTGGGTCGGGTTCGGGTTTGGTAAAAATTTACCCAAAATATTCGGGTCAGTTTCGGGTTGACCCAAAATACCCGAACCCGACCCGAAAATTTAATATTTATGATAAATTATTTAAAATATATAAATTTATATTACATAATTATAGACATATCTGATATATCTTCATATTATTTAAATAATTTAATTCATATATCATATAATAATTTTTTGATTATATATTTTTAATATTTTATTAATAAAATTTAATTATATATATATATATATAAATAATTATTTTCGGGTTAAACGGGTCATTTTCGGGTTGATCGGGCACTAACAGGTCGAGTTCGAGTTGAGAAAATTCAACCTGTTTTGGCTTCGGGTTCGGGTTGACCCAAAAACAGGATCGGGTACAGCAAACCCGACACGAACCCGACCCATTACCCGAAATTGCCACCCCTACTCTCCACCTCCCTCCATCGCCGCCCATCCACCACATCCACCACCAATTCCGGCCACCTACAAATCACCAAAATCATGAAAAAATCACCATATTTAAGCATACAATAACATAATAAACAAAAACTACCGAATTGCCTCCAACACCCACCACTTCCGCCCCTATAAATCACCACAATTTTCAAGAAATCACCATTAATCATCACTGTACTGCCACAATCTCCGACCATAACCTCCGGTCAACACCACCAAAAATCACCGACACTATCACCACATCTCCGCCAAAACACTACCATCACAATAAATCACCACAATCTCGTATCTACTTCTACTTTTCACCACTGCCACCTCCATATTACATATCGTCACCATCTCCACCACAACTTCATGCACCACACCAAATCCCCATCACAAATTTATCGATTTTCAGTTGGAGTAGAATAAACATCGTGGTCGTAATGTAAGGCTGGTTGGAGCACGACAGTGGTTGAAGGAAGAGCATGACGACAAAGAAGATCAGAGATGACGGTGGCTGAAGATCGGAGACGATTAAAGAGAAGAAAAGAGGTGGAGAAGATACAAAGATAATAAAACAGGAAGAGATGAATAATGGAGAAGAAGGTCACCGAAGATGATGATTGATTCTAGTGATTGGAGTTAAATTCTGATGAGTAAATAATGAGATGCAACAGATTTGAAAATATAAGTTTATCTAAATGTGATTTTTTAATAAAAATAAATGTATCGTTGTGATTAAAAGTAATTTTAGAAATGAGTGGATGAGATTAGATCCCAGTTCTCACAATAGTGAGGGGTTCTCATATGAGCACAAACCTATCAATACTATTATATAATAGACGAAACATTAAAAGTTTGGTCGGTCGGTATGGTACATTGTGATTTTACTTAATTGCCCTTCTTAAATTCGTGTTTTTACTTAATTAACCTTACTTATTTATTGAAATATATTATTAAATAATAAAATTACCTATTTATAACCAATTACCTTTTTCACCTAAAATACATTAGTTTTTTATTTTTTCTAACAAATTCCCCTACTTTTTCAAATATATCACGGACAATTACCTTTTTTTAACTAAAACATGTTAGTTTTTCTATTTTTCCTTACTAAACCCCCTCATTTTCCAAAAATATCACGAACAAACCTTTACTTATTTATTTTTAAACCTAATATTATAATAATTTTTTAAAAAGTTTACCTATTTTAACATGTCTACTTAGTTTTCTTAACAAATGCAATTACTAAAAATATTAAAATATAAATAATCAAATACCTATTTATAATCGATTACCTTTTCAGCTAAAATACATTATAGATTTTTTCTAACAAAGTCCCTCATTTTCTAAATATATCACGGGAAATTGCCTTTTTCAATTTACTTTTTCTATTTTTCTCACTAAAATCCATTCTTTTTCTAAAGATATCACGGACAAACCCTTTACTTATTTATTTTAAAACGTATTTAAATAATTTAAATTATTAAATTTTAAAACCTCATTTTCCAAAAATATCACGGACATTTACCTTTTAAAACTAAATATATGTTACATTTTTTATTTTTCGATACTAAAACCCCCCTTTTCCAAAAATATAACGAGCAAATCCTTACTTATTTATTTTAAAATATGTTTTCATATTTTTAATTAATTAAAAGTGTTTAGTTATTTAAACATGTCTATTTATTTTTTTTAACAAATACAATTAAAATAATAATAATAAAATAATAATTAACAATCCGTGCATCACACGAGTTTTAACTAGTATATATATATATAGGCAAATGATCAAATAATATTATATATATATATTATAAAATTATGTAGAATCATATAAATAAATGTTATATGTCCATTAAACATATTAAAATATTTATATAAATAATAATATATGAACACATATGTTTTTTATTTAATATACTTTATGTCGTGTCGTATAAAAGAAAAATACAAAACTAACCCCCGTTCCGATTGTGTGCGTTTATATTCGTGTACATTTATATTTGTAATACTAAATTTTCGTGACGTATTTTTATATAGAAAAATTGACGGATCTAATATACAGTGACCGGTACAAATCTACTACAAGAGTTTAAACTGAAAAGACTTGTAGCCTGTAGGAAGACCAAACTCAAAGAAAAACAAAGCGGGTGTTGTATTTAAAACACACTCTTTCTCAATCTTAACTCTTTCTCCCCAACACATCTCCTTGTTTCTCTCTCTCTCTCTCTCTCTCTCTCTCTCTCTCTCTCTCTCTCTCTCTTCTCTGTCCCATTTTTTCTAGAGAGAGAAAGCTTCAACTTGATCAATGGCCTTCTTATCTTTCCTTGGCAGGGTTCTTTTCGTTTCTGTTTTCATGATTTCTGCTTGGCAAGAGTAAGTCCTTTTCTCTCTGTTCAGATCTACTCCTTATGTTTATATTTTCTCATGTTTATATGTACTTACTTAGTCTTGTGCGTTTGTTTAAATTATGTTTGTTTGTTTATGTTAGGGTGGTTTTATGTGATTTAAGTACTAGATCTGATATGGGTTTGTGATTTACTGTCTGTTTAGTAGCTTTTAAGTTGTGAAAGTGTTTTATTAACTCAAGATTTTGCTCATCTTTGGTAAAGTTTGTGTCTTTTTGTTGGATTTATGCAAGAATTGTTGAATTTCGTGTGTGAAGATGTGGGATTTGTTTCTTGATTAGTTTTGTCGAAATTTGACTTTAAGAATTTATTATAGTACTTGATAAAGAGTGAGTTATTTAGATATGAGGATTTTGATGTTGGTTAGTGAAAGAGTGTAGATCAAGTAAGGATTATTTACTGCTGACTAATGGAAAATTTCGATACTTCTTAGTTATATGATTCCATTGTAAAGATAGGCAGGATCGTTTTAGTTGAATTAATCAAGTAGTTGATACGCTGGGTATTTTATCTTTTATGGGAGTGGTGTGTTGTACTGTTATTATACGTAAAGCTATCGTCTTTCAGCTTGCTAGGGGACATGAAGCTATAGCAATGTCCACCTGTTCCAGGAATGTGAAGTTTTTAGAGATTAGGTTGTTCAATTGATTCTTGTGTGCGGTGCTTTTTAAAAAAAAAAGAAATAGTTTCTTTTAATATTTTTACATTTAATTTGTTGTGGCTCATCACTAGAATTTTAATTTCTAGAGGACTTATTTTGTAAGCCTAACATGACATATATTAATTTAAGACTGTTTTAGTTTGTCACTGAATGGAGATATGCTTATATATAAAGAAAATCAAAATTAAATAAACGGGAGTTATTAATAAGAGCCAGGCTCAACTAGTAGTTGACTTGAATTCCTTCACATGTTAAAATCCTAAAGGTGAAATTCAAGCGGGAGTTATTAATAACAGCCTGGCCCAATTGGTAATTTTGACTTAAATTTTCTTTGTTTGTTAAAATTAAGATTGAAAATTTGAGATTATGATAACAATCTTATCTGGTGGTTGTAGGGCAAATTGACATCATCACGTAAACCCTTGTGCTTTGTGTAATTTATTTTCTGTTGTTTCGGGTGTGCCCAGTGGATTCAGTTGGCTTATAAAAAAAGTCTGTTGTTTCTTGTTCTTATCATCACTACATTGTTTATTCCTCAACATTGTAGCGATGTATGCCACGTTTCTGTATCTTCACAGGAAGCTGATACAATTCCTTTCTGTGCGCTAGTACTTTAGTTTCATCACCAAAAGAGTTGTGTTGCACTTTCTAGAATAACAAAGGAATTTTAAAAGATAAAGCTCGTGTTTATGCACATTTCATTTTCTATGTTACCCCAACTCTTTCTTGCACCATGGGAACTCATGTACACTTGACATTCAAACATGGGTATCGACACTTCATTGTGGGCCAAGGCATAAAATTTTTAAAAATTTGCCTAGTCTGGAACCTGGATACATATCTATGTTGGTTGTTGGACTCCTGCGCATGCTATATTGTTATTAGGTGGACCGATGCTTCCATTTATACGTAGGGAAAGCCAGTTATATATGTGTGCCTAACCAGTTCTGGTTTTGTTATTCTTAGTTCTTTTGTGTAAAGTTTTATGTTCTTGTTTGTAGATATCAAGACTATGGCGTAGATGGAGGAAAAGCAGGAAAGTCCCTCAGTCCAAAGTTTGATGCTGTGTCAAAGTATTTTACAACCCAAACAGGATTGCAAGTGCCAGATTTTGAAGTGAGATTTTGTTCTTCATTTTCTTGTGAACAAATTACCCAGACTTGTGTTTTTCTTGAATTTCATTAACAAATACAGTAAGAGTAAACATATCCATTTACCTTATTTGTTTTACAGATTAAATTTGCAGTTGCTGCAGCAATCGGCTTAAAGACATTGGGAGGGATTTTCTTCATCTTAGGCAGCTCTATCGGGGCTGTTCTTTTGGTAAGTAATTTGTGTGCCTTTATTCTACAACTCAGTCAGAGTTATATTGACCGCAAAAACTTATTTGGTGCTTCTATCTTGTTTTTGGTAGTTTTTGCACCAGGCAATTTTTACACCAATCTTATATGACTTCTACAACTACGATGTCGACAAAGCTGAATTTGCTCAGATCTTTCTTAAATTCACACAGGTTAGTAAATATTGCCTGAATTTTTTTGAATATGAACTGAACTAGGCCTGAATGTTTAAATTCTGAGTAAACAATTGGTTCTCGTGCAGAATTTAGCTCTTGCTGGGGCACTCCTCTTTTTCATTGGAATGAAGAATTCCCTGCCAAGGAGGACACTTAAGAAAAAGACTGTTGTTAAAGCCAAGACTGGTTAAAGATGAAACAAATGGTATGACATAAGGAGCTTGCAACATCTATGTGCCTGAGTTGTCCGGATTTATTTTTGTACCCTTATATTAGGCGGTGACTTTGTCATGTTTAATCGTTTTCTAATCCTGTTTCCAGGTACTCTGTATTATTTTTTTAGTTTTAAGTTACAAATGCTCGAAGACACAGATCAAGTTATTATAATTTGACCAGAGATTGTCTTGTTGACAGTTGATCATAGTTCTGCAGGCATCTTTGTTTTTTTAATTTTCCTTATCGAGTGAGAGTGAGGGGTTCCCACTTGTTAATTTGAATGTCTTGCATCTTGCCTAGCTTTTTAGCAAAACAATGTCAAATTCGATTCATGCCTGGCTAACATTAATTATTACTATTATTTTCTTTTGCTAGATTATGTTAATCATTATTAATTCCAAGAGACGAGAATTAAAAAATTTAAGGGCAAGAAAGCCATATCTATTTGGAATGAAACTATAGTAAAATGAGTTTTTGAATAGCACTATATTTCGTCAAAATTTGCCATCTATATAATCTGAAAAATCAACCAATTTTTAAATTACACCGTATTTTTTTTTTGCATTTAATTTTAACTAATTACCATCATATTTATAAAAATAATACAGTACTCCTATAAATAATTAATCAAGTGCCACAAGATTTTTTTTATAAAAATACTCTTCTAAGACCACAACATTAGATGAAATTTACAGGAATTTAAAAAATCTCTTACAATATGATTGAATATACTCGAAGTCTAAGGACATACTGTAATTGGAAGTTGAAAGTTTTCTGAAATTTTGAAAATCTCTTAAAGATCTTATCCAAAACTTTGGTCGATTACCAAAAGTATATGATCCGTTGGATTATAAAATTATAAATATTCAAATAGACGAGGACCGTTAGATATAATATTACAAATTGTATTTGATTAATAATAAGATATTATTTAAATACTAAAAGATGTATTTTGATAATTTAAACCAATTATAAATGGGTTTTCTATATTAAATAAAAATCTTTATGTAAAAATTCGTAATTATCTTTTCTCTTTACTTTATGGATAGTTTCAGTTATATAAAAATTATTAAACCATCATTAAATTAAAGATAATTTTGTTAGCTTCACATGGGCTGTAAAATCGTTAAAATCTGTTGTCTAAAACTCAAAATAGAGCCCAAACAGTAAAGTGATTATCTAAATTTTAATAAATATTTTTTTATTGTAGCACCAATTTAATTTTTTTTCCTAATTCTTTTAAATTTATAAATTCTATTTTTATTTAAATAAAATATTAAAATCAATTTAAGAAAATATTAAAATCGATCTGGTCCGTGTACGATCACTATACGACCAAATTAATAATTATAGTTAGATCTTAAATAGATCGATGAGAATTGTTAGATCTAATATTAAAAAGTGTATCTGATTAATAATATAATTATATTTAAATACTAAAAAGTGTATTTTGATAATTTAAAAGTTTTCTATGTAAAAATTCTTAAATATCTTTTCTCTTGAATTTATGTATAGTTCCAATTAGATAATAATTATTAAACCAAATATCATGATACCAATTCATATTGATTACAATATTAAAAATTATCAATATAATGCTGATGTAACAATGATACACGTGAACCTACAGAGATTTACGAGAACTCGTGTACATAAATAAATTTAAACACTTTTTTTCTGAACAAACATAACAATTTGATTAATCCAAATTATAATTATACATATAACAAACATAAAAGGATAATATCAAAATATTATTAAAATATTGAGGGTTTCATATTCATAAACGATAATTTTGAATATAATGCCTATATTAAAATGTGTATTTAATTAAAGGTAGGATTATATTTAAATACTAATAAGTGTGTTTTGATAATTTAAACCAATTATAATTGGTTTTCTATATTGAATTGAATTATTTATGTAAAAATTCTTAACCATCTTTTCTTTTCGGTTTATGGGCAGGTCAACAGGTCAAGTTAGATAATAATTATTAAACCATCATTAAATTAAAGATAATTTCGTTAGTTTCGCATGGGTTGTAAAATCGTCAAAATTCAATTTGTAAAACTCAGGATAGAACCCAAATAGTAAAGTGAGTATCTAAATTTTAATAAATATTTTTTTTATTTTTGTAGCACCAATTTATTTATTTTTCCAATAATTATTTTAAATATAGAAATTTTATGTTTTTTCAATAAAGTATTAAAATTAATTAAGAACAAATTCAAATCGATAAAGAATATAATAATATGAGAATAAAATTTTATATAATCATAACATAATTTTTATTCTATTTAATAATTTTTAAGTAATAATATATTTTAAAATTTTATATACACGGTAAATAAAATCGAAACATTAAAAGTAAAAGCAGTTAGTAAGATACTTATACCAGTATATACTTGATATACTTATTATATTAAATCCTTATATATAATAAGCATAATAGGGATCTTATCCAAAATTTTGATAGTACGGTCTTGGACAACCAAACTAATAAGAACCATTAGATCTTAACTAGATAAATGAAAATCGTTAGATCAAATATTAAAAAACTGTATTTTATTAATAATAAGATTATATTTAAATTCTAAAAAGTGTATTTTGATAATTTAAATCAAATATATCAAATATAAATAAGTTTTCTATATTGAATAGAATTCTCCACGTACAAAATTCGTGACTTTCTTTTAATTAAAGATAATTTAGTTATCTTCAGGTGGGGTGTAAAATCGTCAAAATCTAATTTTTAAAACACAAGATAAAGCCTAAATTAGTAAAGTGTGTATTTAAATTCTAATAATAATTATTACGTCATCATTATTTTAATGTCAATTTAATTACTTTTTTCTAACTATTTTAAATTTAGAAATCTATTTTCAAAAATTCAAATCAATCTAAGAAAAATTCAAATCAACAAAGAATATAATAATACGAGGATAAAATTTTATAAAATTGTGCATATTTTTTATCTTATTTTATTAAATTTTACTCCCTATGTCCCTCTCATTTCTTTACAGTTTTTTTACATTGTTTGGCACGCATTCTAAGGCTCTTATAAAGTATAATTCTACAACTTATTTTAAAAATTTTCTTTTTCTAAATAAAAATTTAAACATTATACTTTTATTCTGAAGAAAAAAATATTTAAAATAAATTATGAAAATATATTTTATAGGAGTTTTAAAATGCGTGTCGAGCCTCCGTCCCCCAATGTAAAGAACTCAGGGGGACAGAGGGAGTATATCATAACTAATTAAATATTATTTATTATTAAATAATAAATTATACGCAAATGGTGATTTTGTTTTATAAGAACTCATAAAGACCTAATTTCATTGTTAGCAGAACTATATTCATATTTTTAAAAAACCGTATTTTGAAATTTTAGACTCAGTTACAGAAGAGGCCTAACTTTTTTAACCTATATACATTGTAAATTATTAAATTCGACACTTTAAAAGTTTGTTAATCAATTAGTATAGTACTTTTTTGAAAAATCGTAATTTATAAAAAATATTATCAAATAACCTATGTCTACAAGAAATAAAATGAAAAAATTCTTATTTTTCAAAAAAACCTGTAAATTTTAATATGTTGTTGGTAGATTCAAACCTTAGATCATTTTACGTGATAATTTTACTTTATATCTAACGTTTCTCAATAATTTAATTTGAAAGATCCAACGATTATGAATTGAGTGATCAAGCGACCAGACTTGTAAGAAAGCTTTCATTATTTAGTCTTTAATATAATAACATAGATATTTACGGGATATACTATAAAAAAATGAATTTTATACAGAATTTTGATCGGTGTAATACTTTAAAAGAAGAACTATTACAAAAAAATTATATTTTAATTGATAATTTATTTTCTCAAAAGTTCAAAGTTCCCGCATCATTAACATATTACAAAAAAGAGTATATTATATTTTAGCAATAAATATTTAAAAAAAATAATTAAAAAAAAATATTAAAAAAATTAATGATGTTATCCTGGTAGTTTGGTCCTAAATACCGCCAAAACATTCTCAACCGTTAGATCCAATACTTTTAAAAATAGACGATCAAGATTATATCATATAAAAAGAAGTTATTATCTAAAAATGATATAAGTTAAAAGATATTATATTAGGATTGGATTTTCCAAAAAGTTAAAACATAAAAATAGTTGTAATTAAATAAGGAAACCCGTTTAATATCAAAATAATAAAAATCGTTTAATCTTAAATAGATAGGGGAAAACCGTTAGATTTAACATTAAAAACTGTATTTGGTTAATAAAGGGTATTCTAATAATCTAAACTACATATAAGTAGATTTCCTAAATCGAATAGAATTCTCAATATTAAATTTCGTCACTTTATTCTCTTTTTAGTTTTAGAATAGTTTTTAATTGAAAAAGAACTATTAAACCACAACTAAATTAAAGATTATTTTGTGAATTTCATGTGGACCGTAAAATTGGCCAAATCAAACTTTTATAACTCAATATAAACAAATATTAAATTGAGCGCGTAAAATATAATAAATATCAAATTTTTAACTATAATTTTTTTTGGCTAAATCATTTTTAACAATAATTTAATCATGTAAACTAATAACTTTTAAATATTAAAATATTCATAAATAAATATAATTATAAATATTAAAAAAACAATCATGTGTTCCATGGATAATTAAAATATAATTATAAACAAAATAATTATAAATAAAATTTAAGTAAAAGCGATTGAATACACCACAAGGACATAATTAGACCTGGCAAATTGGGTCTGGATCCGAAGAACCGAACCGAAATTCATAGAACCGAATCCGATTTTGTATCCGAATTAGTTAATCCGATAATGATCCGAAAATCGATTTAAACCGATCCGAAAATTACCCGAACCGAAAATTTAACCGAAAATTATCCGATCCGATTATGATCCGGAACCGATCATAACCGAATAATAAATTATCCGAACCGAATATGATTCGAAATACGGGATCCGATTTAAATCCGAACTAAAAAAATGGTGAATTCAGTGTTAGTTGAGTTATAATTTTTATAGATCATAATCCACGTATATTAAAATTCAATAAATTAATCTATTTATAAGCAAAATTGATCATTAGAATAATTTCTTATGAAAAATAAGTAGATATTTAATCAATACTTTTGAAAAAAGTACATTATTTTATAGTAAAAAAATATATATTTAATATTAAGATATTTTTTAAAGTCTTACAAATTAAAAAAATGAATAGGTAATGATCCGAAAAGATCCGAACTAAATTTGATCCGAACCAAATTCATCCGATTTTAATCCAAATTTTACCCGATTTTAATCCGAATTAGACCTGAACCGAATCAGATCCGATCCGAATTATACCAAAATATATCATAACCGAAAGTTGTTCCGATCCGAGATTAATCCGATCAAAAACCGAACTGATTATCCGAATTGTCAGGTCTAGACATAATTAGAAGTTTAAAGATTATTTAAAGTCAACCATAAATTTAGAGATTCACAATCTCTTTAAATCCAATTTATAAATTATAATGCAGGGAACTGTTAGATCCACCAAAACAAATATGGTATCTCTTGTAAATTCAGATCGAGTAGAAGAGTTGAAGGCATTTAATGAAACTAAATTAGGTGTCAAAGGGCTTGTTGATGCTGGAATACTCAACATTCCTGGAATTTTTATCAGGCCACCTGATGAGCTTTCTCAAGAGTTGAACTGTTCCACGAGTCAACTACAAGTTCCAGTAATTGATTTCCAGGGCATTGGAAATTTGGATCAGCGTAAGCAAATAGTTGCACAAGTGCAGCATGCATCAGAACACTGGGGATTCTTCCAGGTGTTGAATCATGGAATCCCTGTGAGTGTGACAGAGGGAATGATCAATGGGATACGTTGGTTCCATGAACAAGATTCAGAGGCAAAGAAACAACTGTATTCTCATGATTTTAAGAGAAAAGTTAGATTTAACAGCAATTATGATTTGTTTCAATCCCGAACTGCTTACTGGAGGGACACACTGGCTCTCACTGTGATGCCTTCTGATCCACTTTGCGCTGATGAATTGCCCGATTCATGCAGGTAATGTATATTTTTCTAGTGATGAACCTATTTTTTGTAGTGTAGAAATGTGATCGGTGATTTCAACATGACACTATTAAAATTTTCTCTTGTGAATTATAATATCAATAACATTTTTTGTTCACACAAAGATAATATACATAATTATGCGGAGAAACCACACACAATTTGAAATTTGTACCCATTTAGATTATGTATTGATCAAGCTGTGTAAATTGGCAGATCCACATCAATGGAGTACTTGAAACATGTAATGCAGTTGGGAGATACTCTAATTGAGCTATTATCAGAGGCTCTAGGCCTGAAAGCTGACCATCTTAAGGCCATGGAATGTACCAAAGGCTACAAAACAGTTTGTGGCCATTATTATCCAGCATGTCCCCAGCCAGAGTTGACGACAGGAATTAGCAAACATACTGATTCTACTTTCATAACTATTCTTCTTCAAGATCAAATTGGCACAACTCTCCAAATTGTTAGATGATCATTTCCACGATAATCCAAGTGAACTCGTAACTTAACAAGGTATCAAAATTCTACGTAACAGATTGTGTCAAATAACAAGTTCAAAAGCGTGGTTCACAGAGCGCTGGTGAACAGAGCTGATGCAAGAATATCAGTGCCATGTTTTTTTCATGGTTCTGTGGTTGAGTCGACTGAGTACGGCCCTCTCATGGATTTGGTATCGGAAGAGAATCCCCCTATCTATAAGAGTTTCCAGGTAACTGATTACATGAAGAAGTTCTTCACCACTCGACTTGATGGCCAGGAATTACGTGATCTTTTCAAGATATGAAGTTGTACTAATAATCAGAATTACAGTTCAAATGCTTTGAACTGAAGCAGTTTGATACTTTTACCTGTGGTTTTTATCTCTGTATTATCAAGTACTTTGTCAATTATATTAAATTATAAATTGTCTACAATAAAAGCCGCGAAGCGCAGCTTAAATAACTAGTTTGATATATTTTAAGGAGTTTCGGTAAATATTTTACAATCAGATTTACAAAAATGCTACTCCTATAAATTTTAATCAAGTAGCACAAGATTTAAAAAAATATATTCTTTTAAGACAACAACATTATATGAAATTTACAGGAGTTCAAAAAATCTCCTACAATATGAATGAATACACTCTGAAGGACATAACTGGAAGTTTGTAAGATTCAATAAAGTCAACCTTAGATTTAGAGATGCACAATCTCTTTTACTCGAATTTTTAATGCAGGGTACTGTTAGATCCACCAAAACAAACATGGCATCTCTTGTAAATTTTGATAGAGAAAAAGAGTTGAAGGCTTTTGATGAAACTAAATTAGGTGTCAAAGGTCTTGTTGATGCTGGGATACTTAACATTCCTGGAATATTTATTAGGCCACCTGATGAGCTTTCTGAAGAACTGAAGTGTTCCAAGAATCACTTACAAATACCAGTAATAGATCTTCAGAGCATCGAAGATTCGGATCAGCGTAAGCAAATAGTTGCTCAAGTGCAGCATGCATCAGAACAATGGGGATTCTTTCAGGTGTTGAATCATGGGATTCCATCCAGTGTGATAGACGGAATGATTGATGGGATACGTTTGTTTCATGAACAAGATTTAGAGGCAAAGAAACAACTGTATACTCATGATTTTAAGAAAAAGGTCAGATTTAACAGCAATTATGATTTGTTTCAATCCCGTACTGCTTACTGGAGGGACACACTGGCTCTCAGTACGCTGCCTTCTGATCCACTTCGTGCTGATGAATTGCCCGAATCATGCAGGTAATGTATATTTATTTTTTCTAGTGATTGTAGTGTAGTAATATGACTGGTGATTTGAACATGACCCTATGAAAATTTTCTTTTGTGAATTAAAACACAACACTTTGAGAAGTTGTACCCATTTATGTTATGTATTGATCAAGCTGTATAAATTGGCAGATCAACATCAATGGAGTACATAAAGCATGTAATGGAGTTGGGAGATACTGTAATTGAGCTATTATCGGAGGCTCTAGGCCTAAAAGCTGACCATCTCAAGGCCATGGAATGTACCAAAGGCCACAACACAGTTTGTGGCCATTATTATCCAACATGTCCCCAGCCAGAGTTGACGACAGGCATTAGCAAGCATAGTGATTCTACTTTCATAACTATCCTTCTTCAAGATCAAATTGGTGGACTCCAAATACTGCACGGAAATGAATGGGTTGATGTTAGACCCATTGCTGGAGGGTTAGTAGTAAATATTGGTGACTTTCTCCAGGTAAACTAAACGTTGTTGGTTGCGTTATTTATTCTTACTAACAAATAAGCATCATATAGTATGAAGAACATTTCTACCGAAATCTTAAGATATTGATAAAAGCCGCTAAACAGATCTTGTATCATTAACATTTCCCCTCTCACACTAAATGGTAATATATGCCCACTCTCCAAATTGTTAGATGATCATTTCTACGATATTCATAATGAACTCATAACTTAACAAGTTATTAAAGCCTTTTTGGCAACAATTGGAGATAATCCTGAGAACTCGAACTTGCTTATAAATTTTAAAGGCATGAGTGTTGTATGTTACTTTGACTCGGAACTGACCAACTTGATTTGGCTTTCCAAATTTGTGCTTAACAGATTGTATCAAATGACAAGTTTAAAAGTGTGGTTCACAGAGCGGTGGTGAACAGAGCTGAGTCAAGAATATCAGTGCCATGTTTTTTTCATGGTTCCATGGTTGAGTCGACTGAGTACGGGCCTATCAAGGATTTGGTATCGGAAGAGAATCCCCCTATCTATAAGAGTTTCCAGGTAACTGATTACATGAAGAAGTTCTTCTCCACTCGACTTGATGGCCAGGCATTGCGCAATCTTTTCAAGATATGAAGTTGCACTAATAATCAGAATTACAATTCAAATGCTTTAGAAGTGAAGCAGTTTGTAATTTCTACCTATGTTTTTTCATCTCTGCAATGTCAAGTGCCTATGCAATCTTAGGGTACACCATAGACTGAAATTTCAGTTTTTTCAAGTCGAGTTGGTATACTTCTCATAATAATAAAACTAAAAAACTTATATGCACATTTTCGTATAACTGAAATATTTTAGATCTTAGAGATTTGAATACGAATCTAAATTTTTTATATATATTTTTGCTATACAATCTCGTTTCCATTTCTTCAAAATCCATGATCCAAATAGTATCTTCAAATATTTTGTAGGAGTTGCCAACATTGAACTTTGAGAAGACTTTGATGCCATATATTCTCCCTCGATCCCATCCAATTCTTTACATTGTTTTTAATGCTCCTCTCAATTCTATACGTTAAATATTAATGAATCCCATCACCTTTACACTTTTTTTTGGATGTTCCTCTCAATTGTAATGGATCCCCACTTTACTCATTCTTTTTACTTTTATCCGTTACTTTATCTATTTTTCTTAATCTCCATACGTAATCTAAATGTAAACAATTGGAAGAGAAGGAGGGAGTAGAATATAAGAATGATATATAGACATCAACGCCGTCATCATGTAATCAAATTACCACAAGCTTATACATCAACGACAGGGTCAACAAATGAAAGAATTTATTACAAGCAAAAGAAGTTTGATATAAATTTATTAATGTAAGAATCTCCTTTGCTCTTGTGGTATACTGGTATATAAAGGCAGTGTAGTTTTGATAAATTCACCAAAACAGTAATGGATGGCCTAGACATCAAAGCATCACTAGTAAGTTCTGTACGAGAAAAGGAGTTGAAGGCTTTTGATGACACTAAATCAGGTGTTAAAGGCCTTGTTGATGCCGGGATACTTAACGTTCCAGAAATGTTTATCAGGCCACCTGATAAGCTTTCTGAAGAAGTGGACTATTCCAGGACTCACCTACAAGTCCCAGTAATAGATTTTCAGGGCATTGAAAATTCCGACAGGCGAAAGCAAATAGTTTCTCAAGTGCAGCATGCATCAGAGCACTGGGGATTCTTTCAAGTGGTCAATCATGGTATCCCTCTGAGTGTGCTAGAGGGAATGATTGATGGGGTACGTTTATTTCACGAACATGATTTTGAGGCAAAGAAACAATTGTATAGTCTTGATCCGAAGAAGAAAGTTCGATTTTTCAGCAATTATGATTTGTATCAATCCCAAGCTGCTAACTGGATGGACACCTTGCTTCTTACTATGCTGCCTTCTGATCAAGTTACTGCTGATGATTTACCGAAATCATGCGGGTAAACACTTATTTAGCTAAAATATGTACCGTCCAATTAATTGTAGTTCTAATACAGCTGAAGTATATATAACTATTGATTCAGCTTTTAAATTCGCAGATCCACAACAATGGAGTACAAAAGGCATATTTTGGAGTTCGGAGATACTATAATTGAACTATTATCAGAAGCTCTTGGCCTTAGAGCTAACCATCTTAAAGCCATGGATTGTGCTAAAGGCTACCACTCAGTTGCTGGCCATTATTATCCACCATGTCCTCAGCCAGAGCTAACTAGCGGAGTTAGCAAGCACAGTGATTCTTCTTTCTTTACTATTCTTCTACAAGATCATATTGGGGGACTCCAGGTTTTGCAAGGAGATAAATGGGCTGATGTTGAACCCATTGCTGGGGGGCTGGTTGTAAATATTGGTGACTCGCTCCAGGTAATTTCCAAAGTTATCAATCCATTAAAATCTAAATTGAATACACCCCCTAAGACGCCTTCCTAACCTAAGATTTGGATTTAAATCTTGAGAACTCAAATATTTTATAAATTTGAGTGATTGGATGTACTAAGACATAGGTATCATAGTTTACTTTGTACTCGGAACTAATTCACTTGATCTGGCTATTTCAAATTCATGAAACAGATAGTATCAAATGACAAGTTTAAAAGTGTGATTCATAGATCGTTGGTGAACAGAGATAATGCAAGAATATCAGCACCATATTTTTTTCAGGGTTCCACATCTCAGTCGATGAAGTATGCCCCTATCGACGATTTAATATCAGAAAAATACCCCCGTATTTACAAAAGCTTTCAGGTAAGTGATTACATGGAAAAGTTCTACACTAAGCCACTCGGTGGACAGGAGTTGCGCGACCTTTTCAAGATATGAAGCTATTCTCATGATCAGAATTGTAATTCAAATAATTTAGCCCTCAGCCAATTTGATATTTCAGATTCAGCTTTTGCTTTTCATGTTTTATTGTCAATTTAAGTAACAATAAATAAATTTCTTTTCCTTTTTCTATATCAGTAATACATAACTACAGAGCTCGTGGATCTGGTCTGTATTGCTCAGTTGCTCTATTCTTCTTCTTGTATGAAATCGACATGACAAATATCGAAGCGAAATTATATGCTACGGACAACCTGCAGAAAATATATTAGCTGTCAAATTGTGCCAATGCAGGAATGTTCTGATATTTGAAGCAAACTCTGTAATGGTATATGTAATATGTTGGTGTGAGATAACACAAACATGTAAGTGTAACTCTGGAAGAAAGAAAAGCTGACTTTGTTGCAAGTAACATGAATCTCGAATCTTATAGCTCATTTTAAACATATATGTATATTATAAAATTAGATTAACTAGAGAATACTAAATGAAATGTAGAGATGATTGCGGAGGATATATTTGAATGTTTATAAGATTTTTGGAAGTCTAGTTTATTGATCAAGAATAAAATTTCCATCACTCATTTAGTGTATAAGTGCAGTGTGGTGCAGATCAATCCACCAATACTATAACGGATGTTTTAGATAAGAATGCATCTCTTGTAAATTCTGTCAGAGAAGAAGAGCTCAAGGCTTTCGACGACACTAAATTAGGTGTCAAAGGTCTTGTTGATGCTGGGATGGTGAACATTCCTGGAATATTTGTTAGGCCGCCCGATGAGCTTTCCAGGGAATTATTGTATTCGAGGACTCACCTACAAGTTCCAGTAATAGATCTTCAGGAGTTCAGGGCATTGGAAATTCAGACCTGCGAAAGAAAATAGTCACTCAAGTGCAGCAGGCATCAGAGCAATGGGGATTCTTTCAGGTGGTGAATCATGGTATTCCTCTGAGTGTGCTAGAGGGCTGGAGGTAAAAATAGGTGTGATCTACTCCAGGTGAATGCAAATGTTTGATAATTGTTCATGATGGTAAATTGAATGCATTTAAATATTAATACAGTCATGCACCGTTGTATCTCAAACCTCAAATTTAAGTGTTTACAGACATTTTTAATCCTAGTCTTCTTCAGTCTGACTCTGTGCTGACCAACTTGACATGGCAATTCAAAATTCATGAAACAGATTGTATCAAATGATTACATGGAAAAGTTCTTCTCCAAGCGACTTGATGGACAGGAATTACGAGACCTTTTCAAACTCTGAAGCTAGACTGGAATGAAAATTCTGATTCCTTTTCACGTTAATGGATTGGAATTGGGAGGGCCTTAGTAAGTTACCAACCTATAATAAATTCCGACTTATAATTCTGGTGCAACTCGGTATTACATGATCTGTTCAAGCAACGAAGCTATCCTCAGAACCAAAATTATAATTCCATTTCTTTATCACTCTAAGGCTCCGCCAGTTTGATATTTCTGCGGATGCTTCCTATCTTTGTATTGTCAAGTGTTTTTTTTTGACAGAATATTGTCAAGTGTTTTATTTGTTTGGTAAATGTGCCTCTCAAGTGTTTTCTGCTACTTATTTCAAAATATGTGTTTCAAACATCTGTAATCACCGTTGCAAATGCTGTGACTAAGTTTTCCTTTTCGCACACCAATGTGCCATCAAACTGCCAAAAATATAAGGCCCAGTAGCGTAACCAGGAAGCGGCTAGCCAAGACTGAAGTCCCGACAGGTCTTGGAAACATAGAGAATTTTTTAGTCACTAATGTTATTGAATTCGCTGTATCAAACAAGCACTAATAACTTCACATTTGAGAAACTTTCGCACACCAAAGTGTTGGCTATTGTGCACGAGAAAAAGAGTTAAAGGCTTTTGATGATACCAAATTAGGCGTGAAAGGTCTTGTCGATGCAGGGATATAGAAGATTCCAGCATTTTTTGTTAGGCTACCTGATGAGCTTTCTGAAGAATTGAGCTATTCCAGGACTCACTTACAAGTTCCAGTAATAGATCTTCAGGGCATCAAAAATCTGGATCTTCCTTTCTCCTTTCCATTTGTGTATCAAACATCAAAGAATGACTAAGCCACGAATCCACCAATTTAAATTATATAGCGAGTCCATTACTTAACACTTCCGAATACACCTACTTTGTGACTTGAGTTGATGCAGAGCTCTGTTGTTCAGTGTATCCTCTGTGCACAATACACTAATTTTGTATACTTCTTGCATGCTTTTAATTGGGGAAGATACCTTATTTACTCATCCTTTCATGTGACCGTGCTCCTACGGGCTTGTCTTAAGCACTCACTATACGTCCACCGGATCATCATTGCTGCCCGTGCAAAAATAAAAAAAAGAGTTTGGTACAATTGGCATATTTCAACCTCATTACTAGGTTGGTAGTGTGAGGATTTCCTATGTGCACTGTGTTAGCCCCTCAACAAATGATCTGTGAGAGAAGAGATAAGACAATCTAGCAAATTTAGGTCCCCATCCATTATATTGCACGAAGCCTAGCCAGCCTAGCCTTATCTTTCTAGTGTTTATTCCGTTCTGGGATTCGTTCTTTCTTTTCTCGAACTGATTTCATTCTCGGAAATTAAAGGGTTGATCAGAAATCTTTCTTGGTCTCTAGCTATCGACCTCGTATTGTTGCTATACCGAGGGACAGACTCAGGATCTTAAAATGACATGGGCTAAAAAATTTAGACTAAATTTTTTAAAATCTCATATTTTTATCATAAAAAATTATAATTTTCTTATTCAAAATATGTTATTTTAATGTATGTGTTATATTGGTTTTACATTACGAATATTACTTGTATAACTGTCATTTATTTTTACTCAACCCAATAATAAGTCAAATTAAATCTAAAATGAAAATGAAATATTTGTTATTTAGTAGAAATGTGCATATTTTTTAATTTTTGATAAAATTATATATGGTAGAAGCCAAATAAAATTAAAATAATAGAAATTAAAAGTATATAACTATATTTTTTCAAGATTTTTTTTAATTTTTAATAAAGTTAATAAAGAAATTATTTTAAGTTGTAGTATGAAAAAGTAGCGCTACTTTTTATGTAAAGGATCAGAAATTATCAGATTAATTCTAATTTTGTAATAAATATTTGCGAGGAAGTTGAAGTAAACTTGAGGCCTGATAGATTTTTTAGTGATGACTCGTTATTTTATCTTTGTATGTAATTTATACTTTAACCTGAAATTAGGAAGTACTCTTTTCTTCTTATAAGAGTTACTTTTAATAAATAAGAATTAAGAAGCATTATTTTAGATCTTCAAAAATAAGTAAATCTCTAACTATTTTATTATAAACAGACCTAAATTTCTAACTTATTACTGTTTTTGAGATTATTTTAATTTGGACTAAATTAAAATTATCATACAATATCAGTAATAATTTTTGAAAAACTAGAAAGTACCGGGGTTATAGTCCACCCTAGCCCATACGTGAGTCCGCCCACTGTCTACTGAGTTACTGATGTTGTCAGGGGAGGCTCTAGGATTTGAGAGGCTATCCAACTTAGATAATATGGTTTGCATGCAGATCGAATAACTCATTCAACTTTGACGCCGCATACAACTATCCAAGGTATGGATGAATATGGCGCAACATTCACGTATTCTAGATAAGGTCAACTAAAAAAAGTCAGATTTTGAAGTTTTAAGTAGCGCAGCCCTCACTAATTAAGAGGGAGGCCATGAAACAGATTTGATTAAATGAGGTACAGCCAACAACAGCTACATGAGCTGAATACGTGCAAGTCTGAAAATCTCTCGTTGAATTTAGACTAAGATTTAATTAAATTAATACTATAAACTTGGAAATCTATATACTTTATTAATAAGCTAAACATAAACAATGTCGTCGAAATGACGTTGAAAAGTATAAAGTATCAAATTTGTTATCACAAAATCCGGACTTATTCTTTACGATTAAACAAAATTTATTTATTTATTTGATTTAATTTATTTGATTTACCCGTTCAATTCCACATAACTACATAATTCAAAGATTTATTGATTTAATTTATTTTTTTATTTTATCCCGATTTCGATTAATATTTTATTATCAGGACCCTGCTTCCGGTACATATGAAATGTGTGGAACATTGATAAATCTTATTTGGCTCCAATTTAATTTGATTAAATATGTTAAATATAAAAATACTGAATATTTGTATGAAAACATACTAAGTAAGAATAAAATAAATATTGAATATTCGTTTCTGATTGTGCATATAAAATAAAACTTTGATTATATTCAAGCCCTACATACGGAATAATTTGAAACTTGAATTGGACTGGATATTGAATGTATTTAAAATACTCACCTTAATTATAAGGATATTTATCAAAAATACCAATTTTTTAAAGTTTTTTTGCGATTTTACCATGTTCTTAAAATATTTACAAAAATACCTTCTTTTTAAAAATAATTTGCGAAAATACCATCTTTTAAAAAGATTTTTGCAAAAATACGTTCTGCATCCCGTTGCATGTGTGATTGCAACTAGATGCAACTTTCCAAATACAACCTACGTAGTTTGCATCCAGTTGCATATGTGGTTGAAACTAATGCAACCAGATGCAACTTTTTAAAAAATAATTGAAAAAACAGCTAAGAATTCAAAAAAAATTATTAATAAAAGGGGTAAACTTATGGTCTTGGTTTACCCTGGGTTCAATAGTTAACTTTTGGGTTCAATGTTTCTATTTTGGATTTTAGAAATATTAAGAATGACGAATAATGACTTAGGGTTTAGGGTTGGTTGTACCCTAGACTCTAAACCCTAACCTTTGTTTACAACCCAGGACGCCGGAAAAACACCATTATTAACAAGTTGCATCTGGTTGATTTTGGTTGCAGTTTGCCGAATGTATTTTTGCAAATAAGATGGTATTTTCGCAAAATATTTTTTTTTGAAAAGGTATTTTTGCAAAAATATTTCTGGAATGGGATATTTATGAAAAAAGCCCTAATTATAATCTATCTAAAATTTTAATATTTTAGAAGTCAAATTTAAATAACTTACAAAATCAATTTACTAATTTAGGTATAATCAATTGGCAGTTGCAACTTAAAAATTTAGGTACAACCAATTGCCAGTTGCAACTTGAAAGACATTAAATGGACGGGCTGATATATTAATATTTTTAAATGAATTATATCTTTCATTTTAAAGACATTTTGATATCAATAAATTTCTCAAAAGTACTCTCTTGCCAAAAGAAAAAGTTTATCGAAAGTACTCTTTCATATTTTTTTAATGTGAAAATTCAATTTTGTTTACTTGTAACTATAATAATACAAATGCCATTTATAATTTAAATATGCTAAGATAATGGTCGGAGATATAATAATAAAATAAAGAAGTGGATGACATTTATTTTCTTAGTATTAATTTTTACTCTTTAAAAATTGAATTACAATATTAAATTATTAACTTTTTATATCTCTTCACTTTTTAATATCTAGATATTATATATAATAAATTTCTCCTTACTTTTCGACTATATATTTTTAAACTTATTTACAACTCTAATACCTAATCTATACTTTTTAATAAAAATTAACATGAAGAATTTGTACATTTTATTTGTGAATAGTTATCTAGCTAATATAAATTTGAAAAACGTGTGTGTTTGTAAACTTTGACCAATACTTTCTCATGCAACTGTATATATAAACATTTTCTTGTCACGAGTACAGTGTCTAATGTGGCTTCATCATCATATTGTACAGGAACATTACTATAAAACTGAATGAGTTTCATCGAAAATACGAGCAAGCTTCAGCTTCAAGCTGTAAGAGATGACTGTTTCGACAGGCTAAGAGAACTGGAGGCGTTTGACAATACAAAAGCTGGTGTTAAAGGATTGGCTGATGCAGGGGTTGTTTCGATTCCTAAAATATTTGTTCGACCATTAGATGAACGGTCTCAGGAGGACTCAAGTGCTTGTTTGCGGAAAAAAGTACAAGTACCAATCATTGATCTAGGGGGCATTGATTCTTGTGTCAAGATACGGAAACAAGTTGTTGATCAAATCAAGCTTGCATCAATGACTTGGGGATTTTTTCAAGTGCTGAATCATGGGATTCCTGTTCAGGTGATGGATCAGATGATTGATGGGGTACGTAAGTTTCATGAACAAGACCTTGAGCTAAAGAAAGATTACTATTCTCATGATCATATGAAAACGGTTAGATATGATAGTAGTATTGATCTTTATCGATCGAGGTTTGCTAAATGGAGGGATACTTTGAATATATCTTTGCTTGTTCCTGGCAAGTTTCAGCCTGAGCATTTACCTTCAATTTGCAGGTATGAACACATGTTGAAATATAGCATAAGATTCAATTAGAGTCTTCCTCTATTACCTTAAGGTTTTAGATGAGCTCTGGTCGGCAGGGGTCACGAGTTTGACTCACTACCACCTCCAATATTCTCACAATTTATGAGGGACATGAAGGTAAATTAATGCCCCAAAAATGGGCGCCCGTGATCCACTCTTCAACCCAAGAATGAGATTTCTCGCCTTCTATTTACTAAAAGAATCATGACATACCCTCAAGCTCTTGTGAAAAGTCACAAGCCAATAGGAAAATTAAGTATATGAATATACGAGAATGAGTCACTATCATGCAGAATCTTTAAAGATTCAACATGGAAAATTAGTTAGAGCTTAATAAACTAGTTTTGGACGGATGCATTTTTCATCTGATTATAATATAAATGACCTAAATCTACAGACACGTCACAATGAATTACATGAATGAAGCAACAAAGTTGGGAGGCACTCTTTTTGATTTATTGTCAGAAGCTCTTGGCCTAAAGACAGACCATCTAAGATCCCTGGAATGTGCAAGTGGTCGGAAATTTGTTGGTCATTATTATCCTGGATGCCCGGAGCCAGAGCTAACTCTGGGAGCGAACAAGCACACCGATCCTTCTTTTTTAACTATTCTTCTACAAGATAGTATTGGCGGCCTCCAATTTCTCCATGATAATCAATGGACTGATGTGCTGCCCCTTGCAGGCAGTTTAGTTGTCAACATCGGGGACCTTCTCCAGGTTTTACTTCGACTCCAATTTATATTGCATATATAAAATCGATTTTTTGCTTCAAGATTAGTGTTCCTTTTTATTAATGAAGACAATATCTTCATTTTTTTGGTAGATTGTATCCAACGATAAATTTAAGAGTGTCGAGCACAGAGTGCTTGCAAATCATGCCGGACCAAGGATATCAGTGGCGACATTTTTCACTGGTGTGGTTGTACCAGAAAAAGTATACGGTCCAATCAAAGAGTTGATACCTGAAGGGAATCCTGCAATATTCAAAGAATTCATAGTACGCGACTATATTAAGAGGTTTTACTCCAGATCAGGGGACATGTCTGGTGTTGACAGTTACAAGCAAAGCTAGGAATTGTGCATTTTCCTGTTTATGTATGTTAATGTCAAAATGGACTTCTATTTAACCTGTTCTATTTCATTTTACTGTTTGTGTATTGAATAAGAATGGCTTATTAAAAAAGGGTGATAAGGCGACATTTTTTATGTCATGTCATGAAGGATTCCTGAGACGGATAGATAAATAGATATAAAAGAGGTAAGAGCTAGAATTTTATCCAGTACCAAAACGTGTTGTAAAGTTGTATTCTACAAATTTGTCTTGGGAGAGAACGTCGTGCTCCAGAATAGTAGCATATTTCAAGTATATTCTGCTATGCAAGTAAGCCAGGTAACTGGAACGGCTACGACTGGATTATATACGTATTAATTAGAAGTTAATGCCTGATTCAGTATACACAAGAGCTACATATTAGCTTTCGAGGCCAATGGCAGCAGAAATTAGGAGGCCGGTGGGGATGTACAAAAGGTTCAAGCCACACCTCCTCATGGTGCTGGCTCAGTTGGGCTATACATTCTTATATCTTATCACTGAAGCTTCCTTTGCTCATGGAATGAATCCTCATGTTTACATTACTTATCGACATATTGTAGCTGGTTTATTTATTTTGCCTTTTGCCTATTTTCTTGAACGGTAATTTGTATCTATGAAAGGCTGCTCACTTATGCAATGGTCATTTTGTTGTTTATCAGGACTTAAGTTTTATTAACTTGGCATAGTTCTCTGTTTCTTCTGCAGAAAAACAAGGCCCAAGTTGACACTAATTCTATTCATGGAAATCTTTGTGCTTTCTCTTCTAGGGTTAGAGTCACTGTCATGTTGGTATATAATTATCAATTTAATTGTCTATTTCTAGTGACTTATCGATATTTACAGGGTGAGCTTGACCCTGAATATGTATTTTGCAAGCTTAAACTACACCTCCCCCACATTCCTGGCATCAATAGTAAACATAATAGCTTCCCTGACTTTTGTTATGGCAGTTGTGCTGAGGTAATTACAACTGAAAATCTATAAAAGAATAAGAACAAGAATAAAGTGCATTATTATCAACGTATAACTAGATTTTTTATTTTCCATTTCCATTGTTTATGAATGCGTCAAGTACTGTGATGAGAAACTGGAGCTTAATGCAGGTTAGAGGTAGTTAATCTCACGGACCTTCGGGGGTTGGCCAAAGTTCTTGGAACCTTGATTTCTTTGGCTGGTGTGATGACCATGACATTGTATAAAGGATCCACCCTAAGAAATGTAGGGCATCCTTTAATCCATTTCAAAAGAAGAACATCAGAACAAGAAGATTGGTTGAAAGGTTCAATTTTAACCGTAACTAGCTGCATCACATGGTCTATATGGTACATTATGCAGGTTTTTAGCTTCACTTCACTTATGTACATGTGTTTGCCAGGGTCTATAAGCATAACATTACAATCATAGAGTATATTTAATTGTTATGATTCAAATTACAGGCATATACTCTAAAAAGGTATCCAGCACAATTGTCACTGACAGCATGGATGAATATTGTTGGAGCAGCACAATCAGCTGCCTTCACTGTGATTGTGACACATAAACCAGCTGACTGGACCATTGGTTTCGACATTGACCTATGGTCAACCTTATATGCTGTAAATGATATCTTTGAAATAGGTTTTAATATTTAGTATCAGAAATCATCAGTGTGTTTCTAGAAACAATATCTGAAATTGTATTTTTGCAACAGGGAGTAGTGGTATCTGGTTTAATAATATACATCCAACTATGGTGCATGGAAGAAAAAGGGCCAGTCTTTGTAACAATGTTTAATCCCCTCTCCACAATAATAGTTGCAGTTGTAGCATACTTTGCACTTGACGAAAAGCTTTACATGGGCAGGTACATCTCAAACGCGGATTTTATACGAGCACAACAATATATTACATAGGTACTTGGATCTATAAATTGTCTATATATCTTTCTTTGTGCAGCATTATAGGGTCAGTCGTGGTCATCTTTGGTTTATACTTGCTGCTGTGGGGAAAAGAAGCTGATCAGAAAATGCAGGTTATCGCAAAGGGCAAGCCTGATAATATTTATGAAGGTGATGAAAATTGCCTCAGAGGTGGAGACCATAATTCAGCCATGAAAGAAGAAGCTTAAATTAAGTTATATTCACCAGCTAACAGACATGATGGACATTAATTACTAGATCAACTCATTGCGCAAGGACACATTTTGATTTGCTAGCTCTCCACTTATACTGTTTCTAGTTTTGTATCTGAACAATTATTCATCAAGGGACAAAATCATTTCCATTTTGCAAGTAGAATAAGAATCCAATTCTCCACTTTTTGGGTTTTATATTCAACACTTGCAGCAGGTCGAAGAACCGCTGGCTCTCTTATTTTAGGATGAGGAACACTTTTTGGGCATCGACAAGACTCACTTGAAAGTTGTAGAGATGAATTTTAGTATGTATGATCCAGAATAAGTCCATAAAGTGATTTACAATCTGAATGTAATAGGACATCCAAATTTAAATCTAAATGAAGCAGTACAATTTAATTAAAATATGAGAGGTTATGATTGTTTAAAGAAAAATCTGTTCCATACAGTCAATTCCACTGAGTTACCTCCACATTTGCCTAGTTATATTGGAGGAATATATACAGACATACCGAAGAGGTAAGATCTAGAATAAAATCTATAGACAAGACCTTGTTGAGTAGTTGTAGTGTACAATATTGTGTCAGTGGAATGTTGGAACATACAATATATAGGACTGCGTTTTATGATATAAATTAAAGAGTTTGAAAAGAAGATTAACCTTAATAGCTACGACGCAAGAGATTCAATTCCACGTCTTCTACTGAAGAGGTAAGATCTAGAATAAAATCTTTAGACAAGACCTTGCTGAGTAGCTGTAGTGTACAATATTGTGTCAGTGGAAAACATAACCCTCCATGATAATTTTACGTTTAATGTTGATTCTAGTGTGCAAGTAAGCCATGTAGAGGATAATGGCAGAAGAAATTAGTACGCTATTTGGGATGTACAAGAGGTTCAAGCCACATCTCCTAATGGTGTTGGGCTATACATTCTTATATCTTATCACTGAAGCTTCCTTTGCTCATGGAATGAATCCTCATGTTTACATTACGTATCCCCTTCTGCTTCAAATAAACTCCTAAAGCCATTGCACGGACCCCTTCTGCTTTTCGAGTTCTCCCCTAATACCGTCTCTAGTTCTTATAGAATCTGTCAATAGGCTGGCAAGCGCCCCTGCCTCCATCTTGCATTCTGTTTATAAAGGGAATGGCTTGGAGTTGTAGTTCCATAATCAAAGAAGTTTACAGGACCATCCGTCAGGTTTTGACGTTTTGGTATGTAGTTGTCTGGTAAAAGAGACCAAAGTAGACTGAATCCGGATTTGCATTAAACGATTTTTGTAACATACCATATCATCTTACCTTGGTAAATAACTGAGGTACGATAATAAGTTAATCCTCATGTATTACTAAGGTATGGTATCAATCCCTTGCCGGAATTTACATTAAATAATTTTCATTGTTAGAATACAATATAAGATCATAGAAAGTGTCTTCCTCTAACACCTTAAAGTTTTAGATAAAGACCCCAAATGGATCTTATGCTATATATTTCAACACTCCCCCTCACTCGAAATCCCATTTTTTGGGTTAAAGAGTGGATCACGGGCGCTCATTTTTGGGCCATTATGGTTCCGTATCGTGGTATCCTATACCAATCGCTTAATCTAAAAATTTATATAAAATACCTCAATCTCAACTTAAAAGTTGTTGCAGCTAGTGAAGTATTGATTTGATAACTCATAAGTGAAAGCTGATGCAGCAGCTTACTTTAGGTGTTTAGTGGGCTGAATATAATGCGCACTAATTAAGGAAAAAAATTTGGTCTAATATAATGCTAATAAACAAATTTAAAACAAGGCAGTGCCTAATAGCCCAAGCAAAGTTGCAGGTTGACACTTCTATAATATAGCTTTCTAAATTTGCTTTAGCAGTTGATTCCCAAAGATAAGAAAGCAAAACAGTGTTCTCTTTAGCTCCTTTTTCCTCTGTAATCAGTTCTCTATCTGGGGGTGTGTTGGAAATTTCAGATAATTTATCTATGAATTTTAAAATGTTGTAGCGGATTCGCACAAAATGAGGCACAGAGTGTTCCGAAATTTTTACAAATTTTAGGTGGAGTTTGTGACAAATCCTTCAAAATCTCGTTGATTTAACTAGGATTTTATGAAATCTTGATTGAATACCCTTAGATTATTATAGAAAATTTAAAACAATGATTTATTACCCCAAAATTTGTTAAGGATTTTCCTTTTGAAATCCTTATAAACTACCAACATGTTGTAATTCAAATATTTAGATCCTAATTGTATGTTCCTAAATATGTAAAACCCAAAATCATTCTGTAAAAATGATTGTACAAGATTGAGTTAGGGAAGAATGTCACTCTTCATGATAATATTAATACTCCCTCAGTCCACGGAGGCTCGGCACGCATTTTAAGGTCAAACAGTGTAAAGAAATGAGAGAGACGGAGGGAGTATGTTTTGTAAAGCTTCTAGGTATATTCTAATATGCAAGTGATCCAGGTAACTGTAATTGTTACAATTGGTATAAATATATATGTCATGAAGAACATGATGCCAGCAACATGAAACAAGAGTTACAGAGAATACGATACTTCTATCAACTATTTTGTGTATTTAGAGAGGAGCATTTGTCGCGCGAGCTAGAATAGTTAGCATATATCTACAGAGGCTAATGGCAGGAGAAGTTAGCAGGGTGATGCAAATTTATAAGAGGTTTAAGCCACACCTCCTCATGGTGTTGGCTCAGTTGGGCTATACATTCTTATATCTTATCACTGAAGCTTCCTTTGCTCATGGAATGAATCCTCATGTTTACATTACTTATCGACATATTGTAGCTGGTTTTTTTGTCTTTCCTTTTGCCTATTTTCTTGAACGGTAAATCGTGTTTTTTTTGGAACGACTACTAGGTTATGGCAGTGGTCAGTCTGTCATTAATGTGAAGGAGATCAAACTGATGTGAAATATTTCTTTGTTTGTATTGCAGAAAAACAAGGCCTAAGCTGACCATACTTCTATTTCTGGAAATTTTTGTGCTTTCTCTTCTAGGGTAAGAATTACCGGCATACCGGTCTTACAATTTCAATTCAATTGATTATTAATGACCAGTTAATATCCTGCAGAGTGAGCTTGACGCTGAACATGTATTTTGCGAGCTTGAATTACACCTCTCCTACATTCCTGGCATCAGTAGTTAACACAATAGCTTCCCTGACTTTTGTTCTGGCAGTTGTACTGAGGTATTTCCAGTATACAACAATTATTGGACAAAAATACGAAGAATAACCTGCTGCATGATAAATAGTTTATCACTTTAAATCCATTTTACATTTTTTATTACAATTGTAATGACAATTTAAGCTTGATGCAGGTTAGAGGAAGTTAACCTACGGAAACTTAGAGGGCTAGCCAAAGTTCTCGGGACCTTGATTTCTTTGGCTGGTGTGATGACCATGACATTGTACAAGGGATCTGTTCTAAGAAATATAGGGCATCCTCTAATCCATTTTAATAGAAGTTCAGCAGCACAGGAGGAATGGTTAAAAGGTTCAATTTTAACCATAAGTAGCTGCGTCACCTGGTCTATTTGGTACATTATGCAGGTTTTTAGCTTCACTCTACATAAATATGTACGATTATGTGGTGTGTGTGTGTGTGTGTCTGCGAGACTATGAATAATACGACAATTGTAGAGTAAATTGATTTCGTCGATTCAACTTGCAGGCATATACACTAAAAAGATATCCAGCACAATTGTCACTGACAACATGGATGAATTTTGTTGGAGCAGCACAATCAGCTGCTTTCACTGTAATTGTGGCTCACAAACCAGCTGACTGGACTGTTGGTTTCAACATTGATCTATGGTCCATCTTATATGCTGTAAACATTTTTCCTTTAAATAAGATAGTTTGTATCAAGTAAATTTGTTTAGTTAGTTTCAGGAACAATTTCTAATGTTGTTTCCTTGCAACAGGGAATAGTGGTATCTGGTTTAATAATTTACATTCAACTATGGTGCACCGAAGAAAAAGGGCCGGTCTTTGTAACTATGTTTAATCCCCTGTCAACAATATTAGTTGCAGTAATAACATATTTTGCCCTAGGCGATAAACTATACATGGGAAGGTAATATTAATTACACAAAATGTTTTACTTTGGTTGTACCGTTTAAGCATTTCTATATGGATCTATATAACGTCGATCTTTTGTTTGTACAGCATTATAGGGGCAGTAATTGTGATTATTGGTTTATACTTGCTACTATGGGGAAAAGAGGGGGATCAGAAAATGCAGGTTATCTCAAAGTGCAGAGCAGATATTATATATGAGAGTGGTGAATATTCCCCCAGGGATGAAAAGCTCACTTTGGCCATGAAAGAAGAACCTTAAATTGAATAATGTTCAACTAGCTAGCTGACAAGGTGGGCATGACTACAATTATTAGATTGATTCTTGTTGTTACTACTTGTTCAAATAGAGTCAATAGGAAGATCCTAAATATTGAGATGCATTCAAAGAAACTCCTGAAGTTATTGCAAGGACCGGTTCTGCCTTGCTAGTATCCCCTTATTAGTCTTATACTGTCTCGTATAATCTTGTATTTGTATGTTATTTTGTTCAGAAAAGAAAATGCCATTTGCAGAAGAATAAGAATCTGATACTCCACCATTAAAAACCATCATCTAGTGCTCCACTTCTCAAAGGTAAAACCAGTATTTCAACAGTTAAATAACTGGTCCAACATTTTTCGTCGTTTTGCAAATGAAGACATGGAACTTCCCATGTTAGGGTTTGGGCTACCGAATTTAGTTGATTGTTATGAATCTATCCGATTAACACTACACATTCTCTAGCTATAATTACTCAGCAGTTCCTAGAAATTCAAACATGCAAAAATTTAATTAAAACAGTTAGAAAAAATTCAGAACTCAGTTATAACTACTCTAGGCAGTAACAGAACAGTAGTTCTAAGCTGCTAGACTTAGTTGGGTAAGAAATCGATGTCATGACCTGAAATTGCAGCTATGTAAGCTCTAAATTCTCAGTTCTCACCTCTTTTCTTCTATTCACTCATCTCTTTATAATTCCTCTGTTTAATTTGTGAAGATATATCAGTAAGTTTAAACGGTATGACAACTTCCTATCTCGTCAATAACAGCTTTCACATTTATACTTGACGATATTGTTCAGTTCTAATAATACGGACATCCAACATGCCCACAAGCGTAGATGAATAAGTTTAGAGTTCGCGAAGGGGGATGATCCGACAGTGTATAAGATACAATTCAGAGTTTGCAAGAATATGTTATACTTCGACTCAATATATCTGTGTAGACATCTTTTCTTCGAATTAAGTACTCATCCTCTGTCTTCAAAAAACCCTTAGACCGACTCAGCAATATATGTAGTGGCAGATATCATCTATGTATTTTTATAGTAGTGACATTTCAATCAAAATATGCAGTTTTAAAGTACCTCTAAATATCTGCAGTTTTAGAGTACCTCTAAATAGTTAATCTAAATCTGGCACGTCGTTAAGCTTTTATTGATGGAACTCGTAAGGGAGCCTCATCAAACTAACTCAAATATAATCAACTACAGAGAATATACAATGAACCATTGACGGAAAATCTGATAGAGTTCGTAAATGTCAACTCACTGATGATCTAGATTTTGTTTTTCTCGAACTTACGAACTCTTCCAGACAATGTAAGTAGTAAGTTGATTGGCTGAAGATTCCTAGTGATATAGATACCTTGGTGCAACATGTAGTTACAAATTGCAGCGTGGATTCAAATCATGATTTGATTCACAGTGAAAAGTCTGAACACCTCTAAAACAAGCATGCTTTATTCTTTACTTATCTTCAGATTCTAAGATAATTCTGTAGTACATTGATCCTGGCTTAACCTTTTTAGAGCAATCTCTACAAAGTCGATATGCTAATAACTTTACTTACTATCAGTTGCTGAGTTTTCTGTCCATACCTGACTAACTTCGCCAACAGCATATCATAGTAATCACATACTTGTTAAATAAAATATGACATAAAACCCTTTCTTAACCATTATAAAGAAATGAAGTAGAGTTAAGCACAGCAGGATCATGATCCATTTGAGAGAGGTTATCAGAAAGAGTTAAATGACATTTAGGTCACTAAACTGACTAGTAACTTTTAATTGGGTCATCGAACTGAAAAAGCTTTCAATCAGGTCACTAAACACAAGAACGTTTTCATTGTAATCAGTAAACACATAAAAAATTTCACGGCCGTTAAGTCTCGTTGACTTTAGACGGGGCTCCGTTTATTTCTACCACTTTATTGACAAATCATCTGCCACATCGGTTAACCCACCAAATAGAAACCGATGTGTCAGCTGATTTGTCAATGACGTGGTAGAAATAGACGGAGCCCCGTCTAAAGTCAACGAGACTTAACAGAATTTTCATGTGTTTAATGATTACAATGAAAACGTTCATGTGTTTAGTGACCTAATTGAAAAAAAAATCAGTTCGATGACCTAATTGAAAGTTACTAGTCAGTTTAATGACCTAAATATCATTTAACCTTTATCATAAACGACCCTCTTTGTCCCAAATTAAACGTCATAATATGTTAAATTCGGTGAACATAAAGGTCGTCAGACATTTTGCTTGCAAATAATTAAATCGACCAATCACTATAACAGTTAATAATTTGATTCTGCCTACAACTCCGATAACCATTCTTCAACTTTCCTTGGTGTAGAGTGGGTGTCAACCCAAGTCCCACATCGATAAGATAAAAAAGAATTATCTTGAATATAAGCAGCCAAAAACAACTCCATTAGTATGAGGCCTTTTGAGAGGAGCCCAAAAACAAATCCGTGTGGGCTTGGCCACGGCCCAAAGCGGACAATATCATACTAATGTGGAGTAAACGAGTGTTGCGCGGCCCAACAAGTGGTATTAGAGCCGATGATTAATAATTGATCTGGGATTGCGGGCTGCAAGTTGCGTGGTATGGGGGAGGTTCTCCAGAACTACGGTCGGAGATATTGGACAACTTGTGTCGAAAGTGTCTTCCTGACACTGAGGTGGTCGGGGCGTGTCCCGCAAGATGCGTAACAGATGAATGGCGGCGGTATAAGAGTTACAAGATTGGTGGTTCTTGGATTGAGGGGAGATTGTAGGTTGGGTGTTGTTAACGGAGGAATTTGGTATTAACAAAGTTCGAGGTTTGTCGCCGGAATTAAGATCTACAACGGTGGTCCTTAGGTGGTAAATTCGTCGGGGTATGGTGGTTGTGTTTAATTGGTGGCTGAGATTGCTTAGGGTTTATGTTGGCTGCCTCAGAGCTCTCAACTTTCGACCCTTTGCAATGTGCCTACGTATCCCTTATATAGGGAATCAAGCCAACGTAGTTCTTGGGGAGGAAGTTTCCTCCATGGGCTTGGTCTCTGATCTTCGGAGGCCATCTGAAGTCTTCTACTGCCTTTCCATGCCTAGACGTAGGACTTTTCCATCACCTTCCATGTATAAGATATCTTCCATACTTAAAGGTAGGTCTTCCTTATCTTTCCTTACTTAAGCATAGGACTTCTATCTGTTTCCTTACTTAGAGTTTTAGCTTACTTTAGGAATGTCTAACGATAAGGCCTAGTCACAAAGGCCCAAGGCTTATCTATGACATCAGGACTTCATGGATAAGGAAACTTCCCCCGTCGAGGACTAGTCCTATCCATTACCAACTATTTCCTTAATTCATAGACACAGGTATAGCCATGACTTACCTTAAATGCTAGACGCATCCTTGTCCCCCGAATGAGAAGCACCCACCAGATAGCAGGACAAGTTATCCCAAGTGTTTGGGTGCAAAGTGCAGGATTACTCCACAGTTCCCCAATGAGGACGCGCCCATTGAGTACAGGAACAGAGCTCCCAAAGCACACACCAAGATTAACCCACATCCCCAATGAGGGCGCGCCCATTGAATACAGGAGGAGGCCTTCAACCACAGACATCCCCCTCCTAGGGCACATCCTAGGAGAGAATTCTTCAATATTTTACCAATACCAAGCCAAGGGAACCATCCTTCATCATTAAGTTCCATCTTCAAATCAAGAGGACGCGCCCTCAAGGGGTAGACGGCCTAAAGGGCGCGCTCGCATCCTCATGAGGACAAGCCCTAAGTCTTCATTGTGTCAAGTGAAGTCATTTTTCTGTAGTGTCTTCCATCCAGGTTGAGTCGCCAATTCATACTTTGAGGACGCGCCCTTAGGGGTTAAGCGCCCTTTCCTTTATGAAAATAAGTCTCAATCCTTCCTTATGTCATGCTAAGTCAAAACAGCCGTTACCTTCTATCAGATTACTCATCACACCATCCATATCTACACGACGTGCCCTCAAAGGGTGGACAGCCTATAAAGGGCGCGCCCTTACCCTGTGAGAATACCCTAATTACATTTTAAATAACCTAATTGAATTCCTACTTGACCCGATCTTAACCTAAAAACCCGTTATTGAATTTTGGCTATAACAACTACCCCCAATTCAATGTGAAGTTAAAAACAATATATTGAATTTTCCACAACTTTTTCCAAAATTTTCTAACTTCCTAAAAACTAGGACGCGCCCTGGATGAGTACACGTCCTTCTTTGATCGCAATACCGCACGTGCTTGACAGCTGTCTTCCACTAGACGTGCCTTCGTCTATAAATACCTAAAAAGTTAACCTATTTCTTCCACTTTACTTTTATTCCCAGAAAACGGAGAACCGCCGCAGTTCATTTTCTTGAGCGAAAATCCGGGAAAATCATCATTTTCCAGCGTTTTTCTTTCCAGATCTTTGTTCAGTAACTTACAAGGTACGATTTCAAGCCTTCATTTCTTGTTTTTACCACATATTTCGCCTGAATGAATAATATGACCGTTGAACTCTTTTCTGTGTTCTTGAATTTCAAGATATGTATATATGTGTATCTATATGTATTTGATCCATATTTTGTGCAAGTTCAATTTTGAATTCTGTTTCTGTGTTGCCAATAGCTTATATGAGAAAAAGGGCGCGCCGTCTCTCGAATATGCATCCTTTTAAAGATACAATAATTAGGGCGCGTCCTTTGCTAGGTAGGATAAGTAGTTCGTTATTATATATTTTTAGAGGATAATTAGGTTATATTTCAACCAAAAAACCCATTTCTTTTCAATATTGTCTTCAACTTGACTCTCCTTTCAGGACACGTCCTTGCCATTTTTCTTTCTCTTTTCAGCTGGAGGGTGAGGGCGCGTCATCTCCTTTTCACCCCTTTAAGGATTTTAACAGGCGTCTAGGAATTTATTCCCCACCTTCCTTTTCGTTTCCAGCACAAAGTTCATCATCTATCAAATCTTTCCATACTCAAGCTGTAGAACATCTTCAAGGAGTTTCACCTTTCAAGGGCGATACTGAAGTAATGTCTTCAGCCACTAGATCTAATTCATCCATGCCTCATGTCGATGATATCAATCCTGAAGTTACCAGTCGGCGAATTAAGACGCGCCTTCCTGAGTTTGTACCAGTTAGGGATGAAGAAAACATCATAGAAGATGTAGAAGTTGGTATTTCTCGAAGGAGAAAAGAAAAGAAAGCGCAGTCTTCAGAATCTGAGGGCGCGTCTAACTCGAATAATGAAGAGTCTGATCCAGAGGACGCGTCCTCAGATAGTCCATATCCATATATTGATGAAACTGATCGCCGACCTCCTCCTAACTTGTCTCCTAATCCCTATATTCACCCTAAAGTATCTCAAGAAGAATTAGATATTGATTGGGGCAAATATGAGGATACAATGACCGAGGCCGATAAAAGTCGTTTGAGAAAGCAAAACAATAGATTATTTTGTGTGGGAATGTCCTCAACTGTATCTGTAAAAGAAATCACATGGAGCATGATGTATTACGGGATGGAAGGACAGTGGGCGCGTCCTCCTTCACTCATGAGACCCCATATCTTCAATTGGCCTGGGTTCACAATTCCTCGAATGGTAACATCGCCAAAATTATTGTCATTAGGTGTGGGCGCGCCCCTTCATCCTTACTTCAGAAACATACTGGAGTGGTATGATGTTGCTCCAATGCAATTATCTCCTAATTCCTTTAAATTGGCACTTGCACTTTTCATCCTTTATCATGATAAAAACTCTGTTTAACCCACTATGGAAGAATTTAGCTACTTCTTTGCTATAAGAAAAAGCCACAAAGGATATTTCTTCCTAACTGTTCAGCACAAACATAACAAGTTAGGGTTTTCTAGTGGAAAAGTGAGCCATGAGAAGAATTGGAAGCAACCTTTCTTCTATCTCTGGAACGTGGAAAGAATAAGGGTGGTTTTCAACTGCAATTACAGTAAGGACGCGTCCTCTTAGTTTGCTTTTTTTTAGGGCATGACCTAATTCTTTTCTATTTGTTTGATTCACTCAATACTTTCCACCTTTTAGATAATAGAAATACAAAGGAGCTATTCGGCGAAGCCAAGAGAAGGGCTGATAAAATCACATCCCTTCCCCTCCAAAGGTTCAACCTAAAGACTCTAGTTACTGAAGATAACCTCAAGAGGGTTGGGATTCTTAGAAAGGAAGTAGGATCTATTATCCCATTTCAACGTTTTAGAAAGGGTCTTCCCATTAAAGGATCAAAGGATTGTGATTCTGACGAGGATGAAGTCAACAAATCGGAAGAGGACGTTCCTATCACCAAGGGCACGCCTTCTGGGACGGGTACCATGAGTAACATTGAATTCATTTGTGCATTATTTTCTGGCATATTACTTATCTTGCAATTGTAATTATACTTTCTTTAATATAATGAGGGCGCGCCCTAATAGCTTTGTACTATGTTTTCAGGTATGGACAACCTTCCGGGAGGCTGGGGTCTTGAAATGGGAGTTACCCCTCCAGTAAAAGCTGGAAAGCATCTGAAGGCGCGTCCTAACAAGAAAGACAAAAAGAAAATTCCAACTGAAGCAAAAAACCCTCAAGAAGTAATTGATATTGAGAAGATCAAAGACAAGAAGAGAAAGGAAGCTTCGAATGCTGATATCGTCCTCTAAGAAAGCAAAATCCTCTTCATTTTCCTTGGTTTCAGCAACCATAAGTCCATTGGCCATTCCATATGTTACAGATGATGATATAATAAAATGGAGAAATAGAGATGCCCTCGCAGAAAATGAGGCTATCATCAAGGCTTCCTCTGAAATTCTTGTTTCTGCACTCCAAAGGCAACCAAATCTGCAAAAAGATGGGACGCGCCTTGAAGCTCTAGAGAAAGAGAAGTATATGTTATCCAAAAAAGTAGAAGATCGTGAAAAGATCATTTCCAAATTAAAGGACAACATCCAACAAAAGAAAAGCTATTATGAAAGTGTTGGTCCTCGTGTATTGCAGAAGGGGGGGATGAATGCAATACTGATAAAATTCAATCTCAGGTTCAACAACCAAAACTAAGATTTAATGTTATCAATAATATGTATGCATTCACAAACAGTATAATCGAGAAGACAGGATTCACAAAATAAATGTTTTATTTATTTTGCAAAGTGTTGCTACAACCTCAAGAGAGAATTCTTGAGCTTCGGTTTTTCTTCAAGACACTTTCTTGTCTTTGATACATACCTAGAATGAATTAATAGTCTAAGTATAAAACTAATCCTATCACTGTCAACACGGGTCTGTGAAGCTGCTGTCATTATCAAGTGGCAGCTTCTTACAAAGTGTCTACCCATGTGACTTTCCTAAATTGCTAACAATGTCAGATATACATTACAAAGAAAGCAACCTAGATTCATTCTATTTCTAGCTAAAACAATTCAGTAAATAGAGACTTGACCTTGCTCTTGAATTGATTCTCTTTTGTTTGCAGTGCTTGAATCTTCTGTCGTAGTCTTGCAGACTTGATGCAGCTTAGGGATACTGCAACACGCCTGTTTCTTGAACATTGAAACTGTCACGGGATTTGACTGAGAAAGATACCTAGAACAAGGATCTTTCTCGAGACAGTTACTTTTGCCGCAAAGCTTGCTGTCACAGGAATGTGCTTTTGGTGACAGTAGGAGTTCCCCGCATAGTGTGCTGTCGAGGTTTCCAAACTTGCTGTCGAGGGCTAAAGTTGTTGTCGCGTAGTCTTCCGCCAATGTTGCTGTCAGAGTGAATATGCTGTCTTGACTTGCAACATTCTGTCTTCTTGTAATCTTACTGTCAATGCTTATGACAGTAACCTTTATTCATGCTGTCATCTAATATGCATTCTTTGAGGCTTGAACACGGAAAGTGAACTTCTTCCAAATTACACAATTAAAATAACATTGCATACTGATTACAAGAACATACTTTGGCTGTGACAGTATGTTCTACTTAATTAAAAAAATTAAGTATATACAAAGTTAAGTTGTTCCTATGCTATCACCCATAAATCCCAACAATCTCCCCCAATTTGTTTTTATGGATAATAACAACAAATTTACAATATATGCTGACAACTTAACTAACAAGATCAGAATGGATTTAGAATGTTTACTTAGCTTGAGATTTCCTCTTCTGTCTTGTTACTTCCTCTCTTCTGAGAGCTTCTACCAAGCTGCCTCTTCTATTTCTTCAATGATCTTCTTGATAGTAGGAGAAATAAGAGAACTAGCATCCCTGAGATTCAACCATTGCTCTTGATCAAATGGATAGCTTCTGAAGTGGAGTTCTTCATGAATGAGCTTGAATCTACTTCCAAGATAAGCATTGAGAGACATCCTCATTTGCTTGTCCAGCTTTGAATCTTCTCCTTTTCTCCTTTCCAATAATTCCTCTATCTTGTCAGAACAGATCTGCTCCAGGGGATGAATTGATCCAGCTACCATATATTGTAAATCCTTCAGAATAGTTGTTTTTAGCTTGTGCAAGCTGCAAACATAGATTTCTTATTTTAGATGCTTGATTCTTAAGGGATTTTCCAGCATACATGTTTGATAATTTGGAGCTTCACTTTCTGCCTTGTTGGCAGTCTTGCATCTTTCCAGGAGTTCAGCTTCCTTCTTATCAAGTTCTGACTGATATTGAGCGTATTGAGAAGAGTCAGGTCTTTTGCTTGGCTTGGGTTGCCCTTCCTCTGTGGGCTGGGTTTGCGTTTCTTCTGTGGGTGAATCATCAAACTCATAGTACCAGTGATATGGTATAGGAGAAGCTGGTAAATCAGTTGAAATATCAGCATCATCAAAATCTGCAAAGTTGTGGCCAAATTTCTGATAGAATTCAGCATCGCTATCAGCTTGATATTTCAGAATATGTTCCATAACAGACTCTGGAACATTATCATAGCTCTCCAGCAACTCTACCATTCTTTCCAGGTAGAAGAAGTCAATTCTCCTTTTATCTAAGTCTGATATCCTACCACTGGTTGATGTGGATACCAGATTGAAATCCTTATCAACCTTGGTAGATCTTGATTCTTCCCACCACAGAACGTACTCAGTGACCTCTTGATTTGCATCCATCTTAACCTCAACACTCTTGATTTCTCTAGATTGCATTTGTTGTATCTTAAGACTGTTGGGAGGTATTGATTGAATTGGCTTCTTAAGATTCCTGCCAAATCCAGTGGCCTTTTCCTTTCCTGAGTACTTGTGCTTTCCTTCAGGTTTCTGTCTAGAAAACCATGCTCTTGCTTTAGCTTTCAGTCTTATGGGCTTGACAGTAGCTTTGGCTTCATCCTTGACAGAACCTTTCTTGATAGTACCTTTGTCGACAGTATCTTCCATGACAGCATCTTCTATGACAGTATCCTTGTCGACAGTACCTTTGGTGACAGCATCTTTTTCTGCATTTATGCAATCAATAGCACATCTAAGAATGCTTGCCTCCAAAGCTTCCAGTATTCTTGGCTCCTCTTCATCTGTTGCACCAGCATCTTTCTTTTCTTGACTAGGAGTTTCTTCATTGCCTTCATTCTGAGATTGAATACCAGTATTCCCAGAATTACTTCCACCAGCATTTCCAGAAGCTTCACCACCTCCAACCTCATCATCATCATCATCATCATCATCATCATCCTGAGGAGGAATGTCATAGAGACAGCTTCCACCTTGATCATTTCTTTTGGCATTGGCTCTAGAGATTAGTTCCTTCACTCTAGCTCCCAGTGCCTTGTCTCTCAACACCAGCATTTTGTAGATCTCTTGAACAGCATAAACTCTTCCTGGATTGGCATTTGAACTGAGTATTCCATCTAACACTTTCAGAATTGACTTGGTTTCCATTCTGGATGGGCTAACCAAATTCATAAAGTTGTTCCTTCTTGTGTCATCCTTAGTTTTAGATCTGTAGAAAACACTTGGTGGATTTGTGTAGACTTCAGGTAGCTTTTATGTGATCAGGTTCTGGATTTGCATATCCAATATTTCATTGAATGGTGTTTGAGTTGCCCTGATCTTTCCCTTCAAAGCACACAACACCTTTGCTGGCAGACTCTGCAATAACTGCATTATGATGAAATAAGATATGCCAGAAGTGAAATAGATACTTACAGCCCATCTTTTCTCATCATTCACCATTACACTGACACTGGTGATTTGATCCTTTAACAGTTTTGTGGTGTTGGTTGGACGGTTGCTTGGAGCATTCATTGCTTCTTCCACCAAACTGCTAAATTCACTATCATGATTGTGTAATGTGCTCTCCCTGTAATCCACCATTAGAGTATTGACTTCTTCTTGATCATACTCAGTACCGTTGGACCAAGTATTTCCTTTATGGATGGATTCAGGCAGTTTCCCTTTACCTTTACCAACCTTATTCTGTTCCTCCATTTCTCTCCATCTTCTTTGTAGAGCAGATTCTTGAGTTGCTGAAGTTGGCTCTCTGATTGTCACAGGAGGTAGAATTGGATGTCTAGATGCAGGTCTTCTTTGCATTGCATCTTGAGTTGCCTTAGACATCAACACTCTTTCTCCATCCAAGTCAACTTCAACAAACTCTTCAGCTTTATCCTTTGGTTGTCCACTGCTTGGTTTGACTTGCTCCCCCTTAGACATTGCTTTCCCCTTAGCTCCCCCTTTGGTCTTCACAGTTACTGGCTCCCCCTGAGTTCCACCTGATCCCTGAATAGATATTGATTCTGATCTTGCTACCTTCTCCCCCTTAGTTGAGTTGGCAGCTACTAGGTCAGTAAGGAACTTGATAGAGAGCTGAGTAGCAGCAAAACCATCAACCACCAGTGGAGAGAGAGAGTCCATCTTGGAGTTCAAAGTAGCACACTGTCCTTCCAGAGCTGCAATCCTGTTACCAAAAGTAGCAGAGGGGCCACCATACCTTAACCTTCTTGGAGGGGAAGGAAAAGAAAGTGGCTTGGAGGCTATGGGGGTTCTCACACTCTCAGGGTGTTTTTGAGTGATCTCATCACCCCTCACAGAATGACTCTCAAGGCCTAATGCCTGAACAGTGTGGGCTCCCTCAAAGTCTCTCTGGACATGCTCAAGTCCCTCTCCTTTTGCCAGCACATTTGGCTGCCTCTCATTTTTATGCTCACCTCTCTTTTCTTTTATCTGTCTTTTCTTTTGCACACCCTCACTCAACCTAGATGCATGGGTATGAGCAGTACTAACATGCATGGAAGGAGAAGATTGAGAATGTACCTTTAAGAGTTTGGCAAGAGGTAGATCATCATCAGAGGCATCCTCAATGAGTACAACATCAAAATCAGGCTGAGAGGACTGGACAGTATCTTCGGCATGAATGTTACTGTCAGTTGGAGTCTGGACAGCAGGTTCTGGCATGACAGCATCTTTGGGAACACTGCGTCAAATTTGGGCTTTCGTCACTCTTTTGTACAGTAAGGGCTGTGACACTTTGGAAAAAACGAGTGGCTAAAGGTCATCGTCCCAAGTTTTAGCCACACAATTATTTTTTGAGTGACCGAAAACACATTTTTTGGCAGATTTAGTCACAATTTATAAAAGTGTGACAATTGAGTGATGAAACAACATGTTTTTTTTGTTGACTTTGACCAAATCCAACATTTATAGTCATACTTGAGAGATAGAAGTGTGACAAAAAATAGTGACGCTTCTTTGCTGTATCTAAATGTTACCAAACGGTCACAGTCATTTTCGGTGATGTGGCTAAATGTGAAATAACCTATGGTCACTACATTTTATATGTGACTAAAAAGTAGAGTTTTCTGCATTATGTCAGATCTTTGTTCGCTAAGGCAGCTAAAAACTAGTGACTGTATTATTGTGTGACTAAAAAGTACTCTGTTTTCAGGAACAGAGCATTCTGTTTTGAGGATCCTCATTTCCAACTGATCTGTCACATTATTATATTTGGGTGTGGCAAAATATTTGACCACTGGACATGAAGTATTGGTATAGCAGATTAACCAGAGATGACAAACACAAACTTGATTTATCCAAGTTGCATACCAGATGAGCTTAAAACTTGATAATGAAGCTTAAAACTAGAACAATTCAACTAATCCATGTCATTCGGCCAACATTAGAATTCACCATTACATATTAATTCTTCATCAAATAAAAAACAAAGAAAATGACCAAGACAATGATAACATTATACAACTTCCCACGTATGACATGAACCTCCTTTCGAAGATCTTCAACTGTTGACATGCAGTTTTGCAGGTCAGTCTTCACAACATCAACTTCTTTCTGGATCTTGATCTTCATGCCAACTGGTTCAGGATCAATCCATTCCCAAAACGAACATTTGGGTCCAGAAGACTTGAAAAGGGAATTCAAATTAAAAGCTGTTTATTAAATTAAACAGATGAAACTGATAGACATCAGCTTACCAATGAACTTGATTTGTGGCACACCTAAAATCTTCTTCCAGGGTTGTCAAGTGTGTTTGATGTTCTAATCCGGGCAGGAAGACCACAGTAGCACAGATCACATCGATTTTGGTTTGAGCTATAGGAATTTGAAGACGACATCATGATCAGGCCTCTTTCTTTGCACACACCTGGAGAAAAAAACAGGAATTCAAACAGAGCATAGAATTTAACCATACAATAGAATTTAGCATTACATAAAAAACATGGAAAATGACAAACATAATGATAATAATTACCGGATTCAGTTAGCATTACGTATAATAATACCCTTACAGTCCTGTCTAAAGTAATCATCACGAGATTCATTACCCAAGTCACGTGGATCTACAGGTGGTAATATATTATCATTGTGAGGAAAAATTACAGTACTGAAATCCTCATTGACATCATCGTACAGATCTCTATAATTCTTAGGAGGTGTCATCAAGACAATAGACATTTTTTTATCCAGCTGGTCTTTAACATAAAACACCTGTCGTGCTTGTGAGGCCAATATGAACGGATCATCCTTGTGGCCTAATCTGTTAAGTTCGACCAACGTGTAACCCAGACCATCTTGCTTGACACCATTTCTACTGTCAACCCAGTCGCACATGAAAAGAGGAATTTTCTTAATATGATAATCTAGTACCCATATCTCTCGTAGAACCCCATAATAAAAGTTCTTTCCATAGGTTACTACTTCTTTAGAAATGTGCATCTCAGTTGCCTCTACACAAACCCCACTGTTCTGGTGAATTCTGCCATCACGAATTTTTGTACGAAATGTATAGCCATTGATGTCATATACATCATATTTGTTCACGATTCTGCGTGCTCCATGTGAGATCCACTTAACTGTTTCTGATACACTTTCGTTGGAGATCGATAACTCGCTTTCAACCTAAATTACACAATAACAAGGATAAGATTCAGCTTGCACAAATTACAATTGAGAAAAAACTAAGATCATACTGATTTAAATATTACCTTGTTGCGTAACCAGTGACCAAACGTTGTGCTATGCTCTTTCTCCAGCCATGCTTGTCGTTTACCAGGATGTTTGTTTTCCAAAAATGTCATGTGTTGTCTGCAAGTACAAAAATGAGTATCAAATCTGATCCTACTGTTAAATAAAAGAAAAACACAAATAAACATGTTCAGTAGGAGTCCTTACTCGATATACGGCACAACTTCAGGCGTATTTTGCAGTACATAGAAATGTGCTTTCATGTAGAGATCTTGAGAAACTTCAACTGGTTTACCAGCTGACAAAGGAATTCCCTCTTCATTACCATTTTCAGATGTGTTGTGCTGGTATTCTGGAATATCAATGGACCTCATGCATTTTTTGTATTCGTTGAAGAACGCAATTGTTTCTTCTGCAATATGCTCCTCAGCAATGCATCCTTCTGGGTAAGCTTTGTTCCGCACATGCCCTTTAATAACTTTCATCATCCTCTCAAAGGGATACATCCACCGAAAGCATATTGGGCCACATAATTTGACCTCTCTAACAAGGTGCACAGTTAGATGAAGCATAACATCAAGAAAGGATGGGGTAAAGTATTTCTCCATCAAGCACAGTGTAACACAAAGCTCCTCATGCAATTTATCGAGTTCTTCTACATTGATTTCTTTGCTACATATTGATTTGAAAAAAAAACAAAGTCTGATAATAGCATATCTTGTGGGTTTAGGCATGATAGACCGTATTGCAATTGGCAAGAACTGTTGCATAAGCATATGGTAATCATGTGATTTAAGTCCCATAAGCTTCCTATCCTTTTCATTCACCAAACTAGAAAAGTTGGAACAATAACCTTGCGGAGCCCTTAAGTTGTGTAATGTGCCACAGAACATGTCTTTTTCATCTTTAGTTAATGTGTAGCAGGCTGCAGGAAGTAATGTCTTCTCGCCTTGACTTTTAGCCTGCAACTCTTGTCTTATCCCAAAATGTGCCAGATCCTTTCGAGCTTGCAACCCATCTTTCGTCTTGCCCGGAACATTTAGTAATGTTCCGATAATACTCTCAGCCACATTCTTCTCAGTGTGCATGAAATCAATACAATGTTGGACCAAATTATACCGCCAATACCTAAGTCGTCGATTCCATATGTTGAATTTCTTCCAATAGGTCTGTTCTTTCTGTCCGGAATTTGTGCTACCACCCCCTTCTGATTTTCTCTTTTTTGTTTTCCCCCCTCTTCCAGTCGAAGTCTCCATCAGTTCTGAATCTTTATCCTTAAATCCCTTCCCCCACATATTCCGAATAAATTTAACCTCGTTGAATATTTCTTCCCCTGTCATAGGATCTGCAGCAGTTCCCCACTCTTCTTTTCCATTGAATGCCTTAGTTTGCTTTCTGAAGGGATGACTATATGGTAGATATCTTCGGTGACCACCATAACTCTGCTTGGCAGAGAACGGAAGTCTTACACAATGAGTTTCTTTCCTGCACACCACACAACCATGGAATCCACTATAAGGACAACCACATAATGCACCAAGAGCAGGGTAATCATTAATCGTCCATAAGACAACAGCACGTAAAGTGAATTGTTCCTGTGCATAGGAATCATATGTTTCAACACCTTCTTCAAACAAGAGCTCCAGATCATCGATCAAAGGATCCAAAAACACATCGATATCGTTTCCAGGCGTTCCCGATATTAATAACGAAAGCATGATGAACTTTCTTTTCATACACAACCAAGGTGGAAGGTTGTAAATGACAGTTAATACTGGCCACACACTGTGATTCCTATTCCCTCTGTTTACATCAACCCCGTCTGTGGAAATGCCAAGCCGAAGATTTCTTGGATCAGATGCAATTTCCGGAAATTTGTCGTCTATTGCTTTCCATGCAGGTGAATCAGATGGGTGCCGTAGAACACCGGGCTTTTTCGAACTGGTGGAGTGCCATATCAAATCTTTTGATATGCTTTTCACTTTATAAAGTCGTTTCAGTCGTGGAATAAGGGGGAAGTACCATAATACCTTTGTAGGAACATTTTCGTATATGACTTTAGTCTTCTCATCCACCTTCCACCGTGACATGCCACAAGTTGGACATACCACCATGTCCTTGTAATCCTTCCTGTAAAGAATGCAGTTGTTAATGCAAGCATGTATCTTTTCGTATCCTGACCCCATTGCTGTCATTATCTTTTTGGCCTCATATGTGTTGTTCACCATCTCGCTACCTTCTGCAGGCAGCATCCTTTTCAACAGAAGTAGCATTTCAGTAAAGCAATTATTTGTCATTCCATGCTTACTCTTCAAGTTTAGTAGTTCAACTGTTGCAGACAACTTTGTGAAGTTAGGACAATATTTATACAAGGGCTTCTCCGCATCTGCAAGTAGTTCTTGAAACTTGTCAATGTCAGCTATGAAATTGTCTTCCGTAGCTTTTACCATTTCTATTGTTTCTGCAGCATCTGTTGGAAATTCTACTGCATCAAACTGGTTGAAAGTTGTTGGCTTGTCTTCCTCTCCATGTTTAATCCACCTTGTATAATTCCGATCGAATCCCTTAACGAGTAAGTGGTAATGGACCTCATCCACCGAAAGAGAGAAGTGGTTTAAACAGCTTACACATGGACATGGAATAGTCTTCGTTGACATATTCAGATGAGAAACCGCAAAATCGATAAATGCTACAACTCCATCCATATATGGTTCACTGTTTCTATCGGTTACCATCCAAGACTTATCCATAACTACAGCCTATTACGAGCATATTAGAGCATAACTAAACCAATTACGAGCATATTAGAGCATAACTACAGCAATTACGAGCATATATCAAAGCATAAAATTCAAAAATTAGCATATATTTAACACATGACTTACTGAAATTAGGGATGAAATCGTTGTGGATGAAAGTATGAGTGGTTTCTGTCGGCTGCTTGTTTGAAGCTACTTGTTTGAATCCGATTAGAAGCGGCAGCTAGTGTGGTTTCCAATTGAGAGAATAAACTTTCCACTTAGGTATTTGACCCCCATAGCCGCGCGCTACTCCCTCTGGACTGAACCTGTTCAAGGCCCAATTAGAATAGTGTTGGCCCAAATAGAATAGTGTTGGCCCAAATAAAATAACGAGATTCGACCCCGAAAGTGGAAATAATTTTTGTTAATGCATTTTTCGACGATCCAACCATACGGATGTTAATAGATACGCATTGTGATGTTGGGGAAAAATAATCGAAAAATCGGGAATTTATCTTGTACGACATTTTTTGAGGGATCTGGCCAAAGTACTACTCGAAAGAACGAGATTCGACCCCGAAAGTGGAAATAATTTTTTTTAATGCATTTTTCGACGATCCAACCGTACGGATGTTAATAGATACGCATTGTGATGTTGGGGAAAAATAATCGAAAAATCGGGAATTTATCTTGTACGACATTTTTTGAGGGATCTGGCCAAAGTACTACTCGAAAGAACGAGATTCGACCCCGAAAGTGGAAATAATTTTTTTTAATGCATTTTTCGACGATCCAACCGTACGGATGTTAATAGATACGCATTGTGATGTTGGGGAAAAATAATCGAAAAATCGGGAATTTATCTTGTACGACATTTTTTGAGGGATCTGGCCAAAGTACTACTCGAAAGAACGAGATTCGACCCCGAAAGTGGAAATAATTTTTGTTAATGCATTTTTCGACGATCCAACCGTACGGATGTTAATAGATACGCATTGTGATGTTGGGGAAAAATAATCGAAAAATCGGGAATTTATCTTGTACGACATTTTTTGAGGGATCTGGCCAAAGTACTACTCGAAAGAACGAGATTCGACCCCGAAAGTGGAAATAATTTTTTTAATGCATTTTTCGACGATCCAACCGTACGAATGTTAATGGATACGCATTATGATGTTGGGGAAAAATAATCGAAAAATCGGGAATTTATCTTCTACGACATTTTTTACAATATATTGATATATAAAAAATAATTAATATAAATAATATAACATAAAAATATATATTTTACATTTACAGGTCGTCTAAAAACTGGCAACATCACTTTACCAATTCACTTCCCCCCACTACACAGGCGGCTAGACTTTCCCAAAATATCAAACTTCCCCCCAATTCACTTTCAACATCACTTTACCCAACTCACATTCAAACTCTCCCTCTCTGTGCACCATAATCTCTCCACAACTTTCAGTCGGTGAAATTAGGTTACACCGTCGGTCAGATCTGGTGACCCAATCTGGTTTATGTTCTTGAAATTAGGGTTTTTTCCACCGGCGTTTAAATCACCTTGCTTGTCGCAGGTAAACCATTCTTCCACAGACTATTTCAGTTATTGCATGTTTGAGAGATATATGTTTGAGATATATGGTTGGAGAGATTGCATATTTGAGTTGTATTTGAGAGATTGAGACGAATTGAGTTCCAATTATATGAATAATACTACTTATGCTTTAATGTTGATGTATTAATATCTGACATTGTTGTGCTTGTTGTCTACAGCTAATTTGAGTACCATGGGAAAGAAGTACAGGTTAGTTGTTTACTATGGGGGTCAGTTCATGACAAAGGTTAAGTGGCAATACACCGGTCCTAAGGCAAAGGTGTTCGACGGAATGGAAGTCTACACCATGACTGTTAAACAAGTTAGGGATTTGGTAGCGGATGTAGTTTCGGATGATGATAAGCTTTATTTCATGAAAGATGGGGTGACCCCGGATCATGGATATGTTTTGATCCTTGGAGACAGTGACTTAAAAGAGTTGGTTGTTGCTTCTACCATGACTCGAGTCTGCAAGATTCATGTCTTCCATTCCTGGTCCACAGCTACTGCACCAGTTTGCGTTGAAGAAGAATACCTAGGTAGACTAATTTTTGACTTCTCATATTTATGCATGTGTATGTATATTGAACAGATAAATCCTGTAATTGCTAAGGGTTCTTATACTGGTTGTAGGTGAGGACAATGAGGAATTTGAGGAACAATATTCAACGGAAGAGTGTAGCGAAGAAGAAGAAAGCACAGAAGTAGAAGACGAAGGAGAAAACGCAGAAGAAGAAGTAGAAGAGTGCAAAAAGGTGCAACAAAAGAATGATGTCAAAGCTAAGAGGGGGCTAACCAGGTTGCCGAAGCTGCGTACCAGGTTTACAAACTCTGGTGGAAAAAGACATGAGGTTGAATTTGACTCACTTGGTAGGTTAATGGGGGAATACAGATCAGAATTTACGAGCTTTTTGGGAGACACGGTCAGGGAGCATGTTGGCTTAAGATGGTTAACATGGAAGGAGGTGCCAAAAGAAGTGAAGGCTAAGCTGTGGGATCAAGTAACGGTAAATCAGCTACTTCGCATTAAGTACTCTAAATATATGTTACATTTTTAATATGAAACACTATTGTTGAACTTATCTGCTTGCCTTTTATGTGTATTAACACCATGTATTATATATTGCAGCATTTTTTTGATATAGAACTTTGTCGTCGAAAGTTTACAATGGCTCAGCTTGGTGGGCTGCTTCGCAATTTCAGAAGAAAGATGTATGCAAGATTCATACAACCTAACCTGAATAAACCAGCAAAACTTGCAAAAGTTCCTAGGCAGTATCGTACACTGGTAGAGCAAGCTGATTGGGATAGGTTCGTAGCCCACACGCAAACGGATAAATTCAAGGTTGTAATACTTTAATATACGGATCATCGTTTGAATTAACGTATTTTTCCAATGCACTTTGCTGAAATAATTCTTTTGACTATTGGAAGGATGTCTCCAAAACTACGAAAATTGCGCGATCACGGTCCGTTTTTGATCATCGCTTGGGACGAGGAGGATACCCTCGTCTCAAAGAAAAATTGATAATTCAGATGTGTTTTTATTGTGTTACTAGTGATTATTTTGGATATTAAATGTCTGATTGTGTCATCGTTGCATTATGCAAGGTTTCAAAAAATGAAATAAAGGTTGATGATGTCCCCACCCGTGCTTTTATGTGGAGGAAGGGGAGGGAAAACAAAGATGGAGAGTTGGTAGATCCAAAAGTGAAGAGCATGGCAGATTATTTAGTAAGTTTAAATATGAGAGTTAGTATATCCTAAAGTGAAGAACATGTCCTTGTTACTAATTTTCTTCACTTTTTTCTTTACAGATGGATATTGAAGCACAGATAAAGGACGGACTAATCAAGATTGGGCCGGACGAGGATGCCCTTACAGTGGTTTTTGGCAGGGAGCAGGGTTCATACTTGAGAGGTGTTGGTTGTGGAGTCACTCCCAGTGCGTACTGGCATTGTCCTCGGCAAAGGACAACAGGAAAAGATAAAATCAAGATTCTGGAGCTTCAATTGGAAAATGAGAAACTGCTGCATGAGAAGAAGGATGAAGAGCTGAAGAACCTGTCGTTGCAGATGGAGGCAACGAACAATAAACTGAATAAAGTCATGGATCAATTGGATTCGCAAGGACTGCTTTCAGCAACAAAACAAGATGTAAGCACTACGTAAATTGTTGGAGTTTTTTGTGTTGGAATTTAGTTATCTTGTGTCTATATTCCAAAACATAGTTTACAAAACTTGTGTTATCACTTGACTTTCCCATTTCACGTTACATTCTGTAGGGAACACCGATAAGTGGGAATGGTTCGAGGGACAGCTGCATTAATGTTACCATCCCAGCATCGAAAGAGTTTTTAACACCTGTAAGTAATGGCTACTTTAATTTCTTTTTAATTTTTTCCAAGTAGTTGCTGATTTCTTGTCCAAATTTCTTAAATTGTAGGTTAAATCTGTGGAGAAGCAAGTGACTCCTACTGCCGACACATCCATAATGGCGCAAAAGGTGATCACTGCCGACACATCCATAATGGCGCAAAAGGTCATCACCACCAGGAGGAAAGTTTATATATCTCCGCGTACCACTAAATCACAAGAAGATCCAACAATTGTGCAACAGGTATTACAACATTGCTAAATGCACATGTATATTGAGATTAACTTTAACTTTAATATGTTGGCAATTATGCTTCTATTTTTGTAGGAAAAGGTAATTAGATCCGGAACCAGGAAGAAGATTAATTTATCTCAGCCTAGCACTATCTCTGGTCAAATGCCATCTCAGTCACCATCTCAGTCAAATCAAACCTCAACAGTTGTCCAATCGGTATGCATTATATTTCTAAATGCGTATGTATATTAGTTCACTTTACCTTTATGATGTTAATTATGCCACGTACTTTTGTAGCCAATGAAGTGTACTCTGTATATGTTGAATTTGAACAACCCGGTTGCACGTGGTACGGCTATCCTTTCAGACCAGAAAGGACAAACCATTCATGGAGTCCCCCTACAAGATGATTGCTATAGAGTTTCTGTTGATGAAGTTGTGAAGGGGGCAGCATTCTTACCTTATGAAGCCGGTGATATGCGGACAGTTGAGGATGCTTTGGGTTCTTTTGTGGCTTGGCCCAAAAACCTTATCAAGATAATTGATCATCAAGTACGTTTCTTACTTTGCATTCCATTTTGGTTGTGTGCATTTATTATCCTGCTTTATAATTTTGTTTAAAATGATGGAGCTTTAATTAAATAACATTACTTGTCCAACGGTCTTAACTTGCTTATCTATAGAATTACATTACTTGTGTTAGAATGGTCTTAACTTGAGGGCTGTTGGAATGATCATCGTATTTGTTTTCATGTTTTACTCTAGGTACCAAATCTAACGGCCAATGGGAAAGGGGAAGAACATAGCGCAGCTCAAGCTAAGGAAGAACATAGCACAGATCAAGTTAAGAAGGGGAAGAAGAGATGTAATACCATTACTGGTTCCCCAGTAACACGTTCAAAGGCTAAGGCGAACAAGGCAGACAAGCTGAGGAAGAAGCGGAAGCTGGTGGTGTAATTGTAAACTGAATTTGACTCATGTTAATGTGGTTTTCTGGTTGTGAACTTTTCGATAAGTTGTTAATTTTCTGTACTCTGGTTATGGTTATGTGCTTTTTATGAATTGTGGAGTTATACTCCATATCGTTGTTATGGATCATGGATTTAGTATGGATTTTATGGATTAATATGGACTAGTTTGGAATTTGGCATTTTTTTTTACTTGTATTTTGGCATTTTACTTGTTTGCATATTGTGGCCTTTTTGAATTGGATTGTGGCCTTTTGGTATTGTGATTTGTATCGGCTTTTTGGTACGGCCGTGGTCATTTATATTACAAATGAAACCTGTTTGTGATGTGGTTAAGTATGTGTGGCTAGTACCACACTTCAGCCACACTACCTATTATATTATATTGGGGGATAGTTACTACAATTATTAGTGACTAAAAGCAGTTGTTTAATAGTATATAAAACATACAAACGACCACAGAAAAATTATAAAATGTGGCCATACCCAAGTTTTTTGCCACGATTTACCAATAAATAGTGCGACCAAAACTAAGCCTTTGATGAATGTTGGTATTTAGCCACGTTATTAATTCTCTTTAGCCACGACCCATCCTCTGGCTGAAAGCTGGTATTTAGTCACACTTTTGAGCTTAAAACAGGGGCTGTCAGACCCAAGGGGTGGTATGCTTTAGTCACTCTGTTTTGAGTTACAGCCACACAGCTGGCGTGTGGCCGTAGGGGGCGTAAAATGATCCGACCTTAGGTGACACTTTGCTGAAAAATTAAAACGTGACGTAAAGTGCTTAGCCACACGTATTTGATGTGACGGAAGCCAAAATTTGACGTAGTGGAAGTGGAGTGACAGTAGGTTCTGTAGTGACAGTATCTCTGTGTCCAGGACAGCAACATTGCCAGTGCCTTTGACAACAACAGAGGCTGTGACAGCATCTTCCTGAAGGTAAGATGCTCCTTGGAGTTCAGATAAAGTGTTGGTTGTTTCATTTTCTGACAAACTACCACCTTGCCCTGGCTCAGTGTTTGGAGGAGTGGTGTCCATTTCACTTTGAGAAATGGGTTCTTGTGGACCACTAGATGGGGGCTCATCCATGATTGGAGATGGATGATCAAAACCTGAAGGGTTGGGACTGTCCCCTTCTCTAGGTTGTGGAGAAGAAACAAAAGAATGTGTAGGGAAGGAAGAAGGTGAAAGTGTAGCAAAGAGTGGGGGCTGATTCACAGGAGAAACATGTGAATCATCAAAAGGAATAGAGAAATCCTCACTGTGCCCTAACTCACTGTGTGTTTCTTCAAGTGGAGGTTCCTCAGGTTGTGAACCATGAGTTTGTGCAGACTCTGTACAGGTGCCTTGGGAGACATGCCAATTTCAATAGATGCACCTTGTTGAGAAGGCACATCTAGGGAGGTGTTTGAATCCCTTTCAGTAACCACAGTTTGTTGAGAAACTGCAGCTTGGCTAACAGTGGTTTTAGTCCTCCTAGCTCTCTTCTTCTTAGGCTCAGGGGGAACCACTGGGGGTTCTGTTTGACTAACCTCCTTATTTGCTGCACTAGGTGTAGTGTCTCCCTCTTGACTCACAGAGCTACCACCAACATCAGCTTCTAAAGGTCATTTTCTGGATTCTTGCAAGACTTCTCTTTGGGCTTTGGAAAGTCTAGAGGGCCTAGGCTGAGTGTATGGTGTTGAATGTGGGTTAACTGAATTTGGGTCTAATTCAGTTTCATTCTCAAGAGTGAAAGAGTCATAACCAGATGGTAATGGTAGATCAGGGTTGGACACTTGATCAACCATGTGCTGAGTGAAACAAAGTGGAATATGTGCATTGAGATTCTGTGAGGATAACAGTGTGTGTGTTCTTTTTCAAAACTGAGCAAGCCTCTAAACGAGGGGCAGCATCATTAAAATCACAGAATGAATTAATGCACATCATAAGAAAGCGAGGGTAGATTGATACCTTCTTACCTATGGCAGCCCTGAGGTGTGCCATGAGGAGAGCTCCAACATTCACCTTGTATCCATGGACAAGAGAATGTGTCAGTTTCTTGATGTATGAGGGTATTCCATTCCAGCCTGTGGACTTGGTAGAGAACACCTTGACCATCACATCAAGTATCATGCTCCACTCCTTTCTCAGATGCTTCCTATCCATTTCACTAGACGGATACCATTTGGTAGTCCCCTCTTCGAGAATAGGGCCTGCATACCCAATCTTCAAGAAGAGCTTCTTAAGAGTGTCATCATTGGCAAGTTCAGCAAATTGTTGTCCTGCTTCAAGTGTAATTCCAAGAGCAGTGTTGATGACCTCAGCTGTAAGAGTGTATTGTTGCCCAAAGATTGTGAATTGAATACCCGAGTTCTCACCCTCAGTTTGAGCAACAGCAGTTCGCCAAAAAGCCTCAATTCTGTCTAAGTCGAGAATGGGGGTTGAGGTGATGGCAGAACCGAGATAGGACTTGTTCAAGAACAACACGAGTCCTTTGAAACCTTCACCAGCATCATTTGGGGAAAAGATGCCAGCAAAGTTTGTTTGAGAGAGAGTCTGTTTGGGTGCCATAGAGATTTCAAGAAAAGAAGAAAGTAAGAAAGTGGCTTTTTGCTTGAAGAAAAGTATATTGCCTTGAGTTCGATGAGAGTGATATGTCTGAGTAACTGGGGAATAAATAGAGGTATCTCAAACGTTGTGCACAAAAAGTGGAATTAAAGAACGTGTCTTAACCCACTCTTATAACACGTTAGTTACTGCCCGTTATTCACTGACCAACGTGGGATAAATATCCAATTTCAACGGTCCACTATTGTTGACAATAACCTGTGCGCTAGAAACAATCTGTCAGTAATAAGAGGTGGTGACAATAGGTTTTGCGCGACAGAAACTATTGCGCAAAAGCTTGCTGTCACCGTTAAGCATATGAATGACAGTATCCTTTACAAGTCTTGACAGAAAGTCTTTCCCTGCTGTCAAGAAGGTTGCTGTCAAGAAACACACGACAGTAACTTCGATTGGGAATTGGTTCTGTCATGAACTTATTAGAATGCTTTATTCATAAACTTAACCTAATATTGACAAATTATGGATTTAGCAATGTAATCTTTTGAGCATAGATATTAGGCAATTAACACAGACAAATCATAAACTCAATAACCACAAAAACAAGAACTTTTATTATTTTTAATAAAATCATTAAAATAGAGCATTGAGTACATTATTCTATGATTTTATCAACTAGTTCTAAAAGCTCTTCCTTAATCTCTTCTTCAGTGCGACCTTCTTCCTTGAGAAGTGCCTGAAGCTCCTTCTCTTCTTCCTGCGCCTTGGCCTCCTCTTCCTTTTTCTTTTCCTCGTCTATCTCATCGATGGCATCCAACAGTATCTCGAAGAGCTCCTCAATCTCTTCACTGTCGGGTTCACTATCGCACCGTTTTAGCCCTACTTCAATTCCTACTTTGTTTTCCATTATTTACTTTAAAACTGAGAGCAGACTGGTGAAACCTAAGGTTAATTTAGGCAAAACCGTCTAAGGATTAAAGTCTAATGGTCAACAGTTAGAGTACCCATACAACTACCACAAAAGTAATTAATGGTCGTGTCCTCCTTTAATCCTACAGATTAATGCAAAACGGTGTGAAAGTCCAATGGAACAGATTTTTATCTCTCAAACTTAACAAGTAACCACATTAATGTCATACACGGTCTAAAAGTATGAGACTGGCACAAAATACTGACATGAAAAGTCAAATCAACACATGCTGTCACATAACAGACATAGACCAAGTAGACAGTAACTTCTCTTGACAGCAGGTTTGAAGTTGATGTCATGAGCTTCAAAAGAGAATTTGGAAATATAGAAAACTGAGTAAATCAACATACCAGATTCAGCATTCCCAATTCACTTACCAACCTGTTGAAGGTTGCTTCATCCAATGGCTTAGTGAAGATGTCAGCAAGTTGCTTGTCAGTTGGGACATAGATCAGCTTCACAGTTCCTTGTTCAACATGCTCTCTGATAAAGTGATGTCTTATATCAATGTGCTTTGTCCTAGAGTGTTGAACTGGATTATCTGAAATGGCTATGGCACTAGTGTTGTCACAGTAAATAGGAATGTCTCTTAGCACTAGACCATAATCCAGAAGTTGATTCTTCATCCATAGAATTTGAGCACAGCAACTTCCTGCAGCAATATACTCAGCTTCTGCAGTTGAGGTAGAAACTGAATGCTGCTTCTTGCTAAACCATGAGACCAATCTTCCACCAAGAAATTGACAGCTACCAGTAGTACTCTTTCTGTCAATCTTGCATCCAGCATAGTCTGAGTCTGAGTAACCAATTAGATCAAATCCAGTATTCTTAGGATACCAAAGGCCTAGATTAGGAGTGCCTTTTAAGTATCTAAAGATTCTCTTGATGGCTACTAAGTGTGACTCTTTTGGATCACTTTGAAACCTTGCACAGAGACATGTAGCAAACATGATGTCAGGTCTGCTAGCAGTTAGATATAGGAGAGATCCTACCATGCCTCTATAGGTGATTGAGTCAACTTTCTTTCCTTTAGAATCAAGGTCCAGACTAGTTGATGTGGACATTGGTGTCTTTGCAGGTGATGAATCTTCCAAGTTGAACTTTTTGAGAAGTTCCTTGATGTATTTAGCTTGACATATGAAGATTCTATCAGGTTGTTGAAGGATTTGTAATCCCAGAAAGAATGACAATTCTCCCATCATACTCATCTCATATTTGTTACTCATGAGAGAGGAAAACTTCTCACACAGCTTCTCATTTGTAGAACCAAAAATGATGTCATCCACATAGATTTGTACCAGAATGATGTCCTTGCCATGGTGTTTGTAGAAAAGTGTCTTGTCCACAACTCCTCTAGTAAACTGATTTTCCAAAAGAAAAGTGGAAAGTGTGTCATACCAAGCCCTGGGTGCTTGCTTTAGTCCATACAAAGCTTTGAAGAGTTTGTATACAAAATCATACATTTCAGCATCCTCAAACCCTGGTGGCTGTTCAACATACACTTCTTCTTCCAACTCTCCATTTAGGAAGGCACTTTTGACATCCATCTGAAATACTTTGAAGTTGCAGTGTGCAGCATAGGCTAGAAAGATTCTTATAGCTTCAAGTCTTGCAACAGGTGCAAATGTCTCATCATAATCTATTCCTTCCTGTTGACAGTAACCTTTAGCCACTAGCCTTGCTTTGTTTCTTGTCACTGATCCATTTTCATCAAGCTTGTTTCTGAAAACCCATTTGGTCTCAATGACTGACTTTCCCTTAGGTCTTGGAACCAGCTTCCATACATTGTTCCTTTCAAACTGATTTAGCTCTTCTTGCATGGCTATCACCCAGTCAGAATCCAACAATGCTTCATCAGTTGTCTTGGGTTCCATTTGAGACAGGAAGCATGAAAACATGCTGTCAGCAGAGACTTTGTTCCTTGTCCTCACTCCAGAAGTAGGGTTACCAATGATAAGGTCATTTGTGTGATCCTTGTTCCACTTGGTGATTCTGGGCAAGCTACTTGATTGTACAGGAACAGTTGCTTCAGTTTGTTGAGTTGAATGCTCACCAATCCCATTGTCTTCACCATGTTCTTCATTGTCTCCAGAGTCACCACTGTTATGAATATTAGAGGTTATGGTCTGTGACTGAGCTGGAGTTTGGTTGACAGTAGTGGTATTGACAGTATCTTTATCAACTTCAACAATTTGAGTGAAGCTAGGTTCTTCATCAACAATTTCCTCAGCTTCCAAGTATCCTTGATTCTCAAATCTGAATGTCTGCATCTTTCCTTCTTCATGCAGTCCTGGAAACTTGGTTTCATCAAATGTGACATTTACACTCTCTTCAATAATCCTGTGTTCCATAACATAAACTCTGTAGGCAATCCTTTCTATACTGTAACCCATGAATAGTCCTTCAAACGCCTTAGTGTCAAATTTTCCTTTCTTCTCATGGTTATCCTTCATCATAAAGCATTTGCTCCCAAACACATGAAAATATTTGACAGTAGGTTTCTTTCCAGTTAGCAGACAGTAAGGTGTACTTGCATGAGTTTTGTTAATCATGGTTCTGTTTTGAGTATAACAAGCTGTGTTGATAGCTTCAGCCCAGAAATATGTTGGCAGTTTGGCATCATGCAACATAGTTCTAGCTGCTTCAATGAGAGTCCTGTTCTTTCTTTCTACAACTCCATTCTGCTGTGGAGTCCTTGCAGCAGAGAATTGTTGTACAATTCCTTCATCTTTACAGAAATTTCCAAGTGTGGCATTTCTGAATTATGTACCATTGTCACTCCTCAAGATTTGAACTTTTGAGTTTGGAGTTCTATCAAGAACTCTGACTTGATCAATAATCACTTGAGCAGCTTCATCTTTGGATTCAAGAAACTTCACCCAAGTGTACCTTGAGTAATCATCCACCATTACTAAGGCATATCTCTTTTTGGCCATAGATGGTACATTGACTGGTCCAAAAAGATCCATATGAATCAACTTGAGTGCTTCTATGTTGGTGTTCATTTGCTTGGACTTGTGCACAGCTCTCCTTAGTTTGCCCATTTGACAATCTTCACACAATCCTTCTTGACAGAATTCCTGTTGGGGCAAACCTCTCACTAACTCCTTCTTCATCAAAATATTCATTGTTTTGAAGTTGAGATGTGAGAGCTTCCTATGCCAAAGCATACTGTCACCAACAGTTGCTTTACTGTAGAAACAGTAAACTTTATCCTTCTTTGTTGAGTTTAAGTCAGCAACAAACAAGCTTCCTTTTATAACCCCTTTTAGAGAGAGGCTACCATCCTTCTTGTGATAGATGTTACACAGCATCATATCAAAATCAACCTTGAATCCCATGTCACTGAATTGGCTGACACTGAGTAGATTGTGCTTCAATCCATCCACAAGAGCAATATCTTCAATGACAACATTTCCAATTTCTAGACAACCATATCCCACTGTGTAACCCTTGCTGTTGTCTCCAAAGGTTATGATTGGGCCAGCTTTCTCTACATAGTGTGATAGCAGGGCTTTATCACCTGTCATGTGTCTTGAGCAACCACTGTCAATGATCCACATGACTTGATCTTTCTTCTTGCCCTGCAAAACAGAATGTATTTAAGATGCATATGGTACCCAATCCTGGTTGGGTCCTGCAGTTTTAGTGTCTCCTGAGTTTCTTCCAGTCATAAAATCACAAGCATCATCAATGATCTCCTGTTTGACTTCTCTTTTCACTCACTTAGGTTTAGAATTGGACTTGATCCTTTTCTTAGTGGATGAGGCCTTTTTGTTGTTGCCAGCAGGCTCAGAAGTCTCAACAGTGTGCATGTATGAACATTTTTCAGTAGTGAGAATAGGTAAGTTAAAGCATGTACTCATGGCAGTGATCTTGCATGACATACATTCAATGTTATTACAGACACTCATAGTTCTATGCATAAGTGGGGTTCTGTGTAAGTTACCATTGAGCTCAGTAGCATTGATCTTATCCTCAATTGGCTTATTACAAACATGTGTTAAATGATGTGAAGATCCACAGATATTGCATAGTTTCCTAGAAGCACCTCCAACATTAGTGTATCAATTTCCTTTATTGACACCTACCTTACCATTCCTATTCTTAGACTTGGGAGTTACTGGATTGACAGCGTGTTCAGAAGTTGCTGTCGAACTTTCCTTGACAGTACCTTTTATTCCAACTGTCTTGACAGAAGGTTTGGAAGCTACTGTCTTGGAACCATTCTTGACAGCATCTTTGGAAGATACTGTCTTGCCAACTGTGACAGCATCTTTTGAACTTACTATCTGATTGCTTGGTAAGTTTACTGTCTTGGGGATTGTGACAGTATCATTTCCATCCTTGAATGTGATGTCAACACCTTCATCCTCATCAAGAATTTCTTGTTTGATGAGCATGGCTTCTTCATCAAACTCAATTTCTGCAGCTTTGAAAATAGGAGTTTTAACCTTCTTGAGAATGGTGGGTTTGACAGCAGCATCTCCAGAACAGTCTTGAATCACAGTTTCCTTTCCAGGTCTTCTACCATATGAAAAACATATGCCAACAGTTTGATTTTCTGTATGCTTATCATTGTAATCCTGAACTATCTTAGATGAGTTTTTATAAGCCTTAATTTTGAATTCATTTTCAGCAATCTCATTCCTCAGGAATTCCTCAACTTCTTTAGCACATTTTAATTCATTTTTAAATTTTGTATTCTCCTGAGCTAAAGAGTCTAGTGAACTAGTTTTGAGAACAAGAGATTCATTTTCAGACTTTAGTGTTTCATTTAGCTTACTCAGCCTAGTGATTTCCTCATTAGCAGCAGATAAGCTAGTATAGACATTGAACATTTCAGCACTTAAGTCTTTAATGGTTTTCTTATACTCATCAATGGACATATCAAGTAAGACAAGTGAAGGTACCTGACTTGAAGATGTTGATGTTACTTCATCAGTGCTAGCCATGAGAGCTAGGTTGACATATTCTTCTTCATCTTCATCATCAGACTCATCCCAACACTTTCCTTCAGCCACATAGGCTCTACCTTGATTCTTCTTGGAGTATCCACCAGTTCCTTTCTCAAATCTCTGAACCTGTTTGGGTCTTTTGCATTCAGTATCAAAATGACCAGGTTCACCACAGTTGTAACACTTGAATTTAGATCTATCCACAAATCCAGTCTTGTATCCTCCTTTGGATGAGCTTCCCACAGCAGCCTTTGATGAGCTTCCCTTGGTGAACTTGGATGCTTGGCCTTGGGGCCTGAATGACCTATCCTTCTTGAACCTAAAGTTCTTGAACTTTTTAGCCATGTAGGCCATAGTAGGATTATCCATGCTTTCCAGTTCCTCCATTGTGTAGAAGTCTTCATCTTCCACATCTTTGAGCTGTAGTACTACTTTCTCATCATCTTCAACAACCTCTTCTATCTTCAAGGATTGTACAGGGGTTGGTTGTGTGATTTGTAGTACTTCACTTGGTTGTGTGATCCTTGGCACTTGTGCTACTAGGGCACTTGACATATTAGCCATCTTGTTCCGTGTTCCACTTTGTATGGCTCTCTTTTGAAAGAGTTCAAGTTCATAAGATTTCAGAATGCCATAAAGTGTCTCAAAGGTTATATTGTTGAGATCTCTTCCTTCTCGTATGGCTGTTGTCTTGTGTTCAAGGTGATCAGGCAGTGTGAGCAGGAACTTGACATTTAATTCTTTTCTGTAATAGTACTTGCCATGTATCTGTAGTTCAGTTAAGAGCTTACTGAACCTTTCAAACATGGAAGTTAAGTCTTCACCAGGCTTGGCCATGAATGCCTCATATTGTGATATCAGTATTTGCCTTTGATTGCCCTTAACTTCTTCACTTCCTTCACATAGTAAAGCTAACCTGATCCACATCTCCTTGGCAGATGTGCAGCTTATCACACTTCCACACATGGCTTTATCCAACGTGAGAGAATCGAGCAAGATGAGTTGCAAGTGATCATCTAGCACTATTTTCTCCTTCTCAGGTTCCAAAAATTCGGAGGGATCTTTGGGAACCCAATGTGCAGGAATGACTTCACCATTTACTGTTGTGGCTTCAATTTCCTTCCTTGGAATAAAAGGACCATTCTCGAGAATACCTGGGTATAGTGGATTCGCAGCTTTGATAAACAACAAGATCTTTCTTTTCCAAATGTTGTAGTTCTCTTTATCAAAAGCTGGGATCTTGATACTGTTTGATTTCTACATTGTCGTCGTGATCTCAGATATGTGTGTTAATCTTATTGCTCTGATACCAGTTATTGGTCCTCGTGTATTGCAGAAGGGGGGGGGGGGATGAATGCAATACTGATAAAATTCAATCTCAGGTTCAACAACCAAAACTAAGATTTAATGTTATCAATAATATGTATGCATTCACAAACAGTATAATCGAGAAGACAGGATTCACAAAATAAATGTTTTATTTATTTTGCAAAGTGTTGCTACAACCTCAAGAGAGAATTCTTGAGCTTCGGTTTTTCTTCAAGACACTTGCTTGTCTTTGATACATACCTAGAATGAATTAATAGTCTAAGTATAAAACTAATCCTATCACTGTCAACACGGGTCTGTGAAGCTGCTGTCATTATCAAGTGGCAGCTTCTTACAAAGTGTCTACCCATGTGACTTTCCTAAATTGCTAACAATGTCAGATATACATTACAAAGAAAGCAACCTAGATTCATTCTATTTCTAGCTAAAACAATTCAGCAAATAGAGACTTGACCTTGCTCTTGAATTGATTCGCTTTTGTTTGCAGTGCTTGAAGCTTCTGTCGTAGTCTTGCAGACTTGGTGCAGCTTAGGGATACTGCAACACGCCTGTTTCTTGAACATTGAAACTGTCACGGGATTTGACTGAGAAAGATACCTAGAACAAGGATCTTTCTCGAGACAGTTACTTTTGCCGCAAAGCTTGCTGTCACAGGAATGTGCTTTTGGTGACAGTAGGAGTTCCCCGCATAGTGTGCTGTCGAGGTTTCCAAACTTGCTGTTGAGGGCTAAAGTTGCTGTCGCGTAGTCTTCCGCCAATGTTGCTGTCAGAGTGAATATGTTGTCTTGACTTGCAACATTCTGTCTTCTTGTAATCTTACTGTCAATGCTTATGACAGTAACCTTTATTCATGCTGTCATCTAATATGCATTCTTTGAGGCTTGAACACGGAAAGTGAACTTCTTCCAAATTACATAATTAAAATAACATTGCATACTGATTACAAGAACATACTTTGGCTGTGACAGTATGTTCTACTTAATTAAAAAATTAAGTATATACAAAGTTAAGTTGTTCCTATGCTATCACCCATAAATCCCAACAGAAAGTGAGCTAAAAAATCAAGAGGAAGTTGCAAGTGGACTAAATGCGACCATTGACAACATAAAAGAGGAATGTTGATCCTTGAAAGAACAAGTTTCCGAGTTGATAGAAGATCAACAGAATGGCTGGGCCAAAGAGAAAAAGAAGATTGAGGGCGCGTTCTTCAAAAAAGGATTCAGGAACTATGCTTCAGGTTTTCTTGCCCAAGACCCTGATTATGACTTCTCAAAATTTGGCGAGGAAACTGTACAGTGGATCGCCAAATTCAAGGTTGATGAAGCTGCTGAAATCAAAGCTAAAAGGGTGTTCCTAGGGCTTGAACAGGCGTCTCATGATCCTGTAGATGAGGAAGAGGGTGCGTCCTCGGAAGGCGCATCCCCCGAGAATGAGAAAAATGTTACTCCTTGCAAAGAGAACATTGTTGATACCCCTAATGCTCTCGAAAATCCTGGTGTTAACCCAAATGACCAAATTTAGGACACGTCCTTAAGCTTTTATATTCAAACATTGAGGTGCAGGCCCTCTTTTGATGCCTTGCAAGTTGTAACATAACTTATGCCTATCTTTTGATTAACTCTTATCGAGGGCTTATACCCTTGAAAACCTTTTAAACGTTTCTATCGTATGCTTGTAATTTATTTCTTTCATTATATAATCGTTTTTCTTCAATAAAGGGCGCACCCTCTTTCTCATGAGGACAAGCCCGAAGTCTTTTCCAACGGAAAGAGTCTTCAAAGAATATTAATATGTCTAAGGCGCGGATTTGTTATGCAAAAAATGATCAAAATTGTAAACTACAATGAGTGATCAACATTTCCATGCTTATTTCTTCCTGATATTGCGTCATAATGAGGATGCGCCCTCTATTGATACAGGACGCGTCTTCAATAAACAGAATTAAAATTTGATATAAACAATCATAATTCTTGATAAAACTTTGGAATAATCTTCATAAATAATGTGCTCCGGTGTGAAACCCACACTGGTCCCAAAGGCTAATGCTCTAAGGGGAAATAAAAAACATCTCAACTATCCAAGGAAGGGTGTACATGCACTACCCCCCTAGACTAGGAGGAATTTTTTTTCTTCTAGTTTATTTAGACAACATAGGGGTCATAAAACCACTCCCTACTGATAATACTTCTTCAAATGTTCCACATTCCATGCTCTTGGTATAAGGTTGCCACCCAAATCTTCCAAGTGAAAAGTTCCTTCCCAAAGCACAGACTTGATCTTATAAGGTCCTTCCCAATTTGCTCCAAAGACCCCATGGCTGGCAATTCTGGTATGAGGCATCACCCTTCGTAACACGAGATCACCAACCTTGAGGCGGCGTACCCTCACTCTTCGATCATAAAACCTGGCCACTATTTTCTGATATGCAGCTAATCGTAAGGATGATGTTGCACGTGTCTCTTCCAAATAATCAAGATGAAGCCGTTGGTTGACCTCATTAGATTCTTTGTCATAATGATCCCTTCTGAATGATCCAGATCCGACCTCCACAGGAACCATTGCTTCAAAGCCATAAGATAACATAAATGGAGATTCTCCAGTAGTAGATCTTGATGTGGTATTGTAGGACCATAGTACCATAGGAAGCTCCTCAGGCCAGTTACCTTTACTTTCTTCCAACTTGGTCTTCAGTGTGTGCTTGATTATCTTGTTGATAGCTTCAGTCTGCCCATTACTCTGAGGATGATAGACTGCTGCAAAATCTTTCTTAATCTTCAGATCTTCACACAACTTTTTTAGCTCCTTGCTATCAAACTGCTTTCCATTGTCAGATATGAGCTTGTAGGGAATTCCAAACCTGCATACAATGGAATTAAAAACAAAATCTTTGATTTTCTTGGTTGTTATCTTTGCCAAGGGCATAGCCTCTGCCCACTTGGTAAAATAATCCACAGCCACTACAGTATACTTGACACCCCCTTGGCCGTAGGGAGCTCTCCAATAAGATCAATCCCCCACATAGCAAAAGGCCAAGGGCTCACCATTGAGGTTAATGTTGTAGCAGGAATAGACGAGTAGTTTGCAAAGCATTGGCACTGATCACATGCTCTTGTAAACTTCATAGCATCGTCTTTCAAGGTCGGCCAGTAATATCCTTGTCGTAACACCTTCATAGCAAGAGAACTACCCCCCGAGTGATTGCCACATATTCCTTCATGAACCTCCCTCAAGACATAGTTGCACTCATCTCCATCAACGCACCTTAGCAAGGGTTGATTAAAACCTCTTCGGTATAACACTGCATCATATTCCACATACCTTGCTGCCTGATACTTTAAACGTCTAGCTTCTCCTTTATCATGGGGCAGAATTCCCTTTTGTATATACTCTTGTATGGGAGTCATCCAAGTCTTCATTGGTGATTCATCTACAACCATTAGCTCTACCTCTGGGATACTTGGAATTTATTGAATTTCCAATGGAATATCTCCCATCAACACCGTGTCCCTTTGAGAACCCAACCTGGCCAAATTATCTGCCTTGGAATTTTATTCACGGGGAACTCCTTCAAGTCTGACTATATTGAACTGTTGAATCAAGTGACGTACACTCATCATGTATGCCTCCGTCTTTGGTCCTCTAGTCTGGAACCCTCCTTCAACCTGCTGAACAACCAACTTCGAATCACTGAACACCACCAAATTCTTCACATTCATTTCCAAGGCTAACTTCAAACCATTAATCAATGCCTCGTACTCAGCTTCATTATTAGTTACCGCAAATTTGAAATTGATAGCACTCATAAGAAGGTGACCTTCAGGAGAGGTCAAGACAACTCCAGCTCCTGCCCCATCATTGTTGACTGCTCCATCCACATACATGGTTCACCAAGGAAAAGGATACTCCTCTCTCAAAGGGCTTGCCTCTTGAGCAAGAGGGTTAGGGTTCACCAGAATGATTTCTCGTCCCATACTCTCATCTTCAAACTCCAGAATAAAATCATCTAAGGCTTGTCCCTTGATTGCCGTTCGAGAAACATATTCCAAATCATACTGTCCCAACTCAATTGTCCACTTCAACATCCTTCCTGAAGCTTCAGGTTTGTGTAAAATGTGTCTAATGGGATAAGAAGTCCGTACTTCAATTTTATGAGCTTGAAAGTAAGGACGTAGCTTTCGTGCAGCCAGCACCAAGGCATACACCAAATTCTCCATGCTAGAATATCGGGTTTCTGCATCCAACAACCTCTTACTTACATAGTAAACTGGTGATTGTAAACCATCCTCTTCTCGTACTAACACATCACTAATGGAGTAAACAGAGATGGCCAGGTAAAGAATCAATACTTCACCATCCACAGGCTTGGCCAAGAGTGGGGGCTTACCTAACTGCTCCTTGATTTTCTGAAAAGCATGCTCACAAGCAGGAGTCCACACAAAATCCTTATCAACCCCCCTAATGGCTTTGAAAAATTCTTTGCAACGATCAGAAGACTTTGAGACAAAACGATTTAGAGCCGCGATTCGTCCACAAAGGCTTTGAACCTGCTTCACACTGGTAGGGGACTTCATTTCAAGAAGTGCTTTAATCTTTTCCGGATTAGCCTCAATCCCCCTATGATTCACAATAAAGCCTAAAAACTTTCCTGACTCAACGCCAAAGACACACTTTTGAGGATTTAACTTCATCCGATACTTGTGCAAAATTCCGAACATTTCATCCAAGTGCCCCACATGGTCTACTGCTTCCTTAGACTTGACAAGCATATCATCTACGTACACCTCCATGGTTTTGCCAATATGCTCTTTAAACATCATGTTCACCAACCTTTGATATGTTGCCCCTGCATTGATAAGACCGAAGGGCATTCCGATATAGCAATACAAACCTCTGTCAGTGATAAATGAGGTATGTTCCTGATCTGGTCCGTACATGGGAATTTGATTATATCCTGAGTAAGCGTCCATGAAACTTAAGAGAGCATGTCCAGCTGTAGCATCTACCAATTGATCAATTCGAGGAAGCAGGAAGCTATCCTTTGGGCAAGCCTTGTTCAGATCTGTGAAGTCCACACAAGTTCTCCATTTCCCATTAGGCTTTTTTACCAACACCGGATTTGCCAACCACTCTGGATAGAAGGACTCTTTGATCAAACCCACATCAAAGAGTCTGTCAACCTCTTCCTTTAAAGCTATTGCCCTCTCCACTGATCGCACACCGCTTCTGACGCATTCCCTTCTTATTATGATATATGTTTAAGTGATGGCACATGACGTTAGGATCAATCCCTATCATATCGGCATGACTCCAAGAGAACACATCCAAGTTGGCTATAAGGAAATTAGTCAGGCATGCTCTCAACTCATTGTTTAGCTGTGACCCAATTTCAAGAACCTTACTGGGATCTGCTGCGTCTACCGGGATGGAGATCGTGTCTTCCGCAGGACCTGTCTTCTCATGTGGGATAGGAATTCTCGGATCAAGATCAAGGTCAAAAAGGTGAGGATCTTCAACAGGCACCTCATTCCTTGAGGGCGCGTCCTCCACAAGTTCTTCCTCTCTTGAGGGCGCGTCTTCAACATATTCTTCCTCCCTTGAGAAGATGTCAGCAAATTCCTCCCTCCTCGAGGGTGCATCTTCAACAGGCTCTTCCTTCTTCGAGGGCGCGCCCTGTAGGGTATAGGTGTCAAAAATCTTCTGCCGCTTTTCTTGGATAGAAATTGACTCCTCCCAATCCTCCGTGGACACCTCCTCAACAACTCCTTCCTGGAGTTCATTAACTAAAGGGGGTGCCTCCAATAACAACATCTGAGGGCGCGCCCTCCGCTGAGGGACATCATCTTCTGGTTCTCGAACCGTGTAATGAACATGAATCTCTCCCTTAGAATTTTTGAGCAATCCCTGAGCATCTTCTTGGGAAAGGGCGCGTCCTCCTAGTCCATTACGACGAAAACCCTTGACAGTTCTATGGTAGCACTCCCTTGAATCATATTGTGACCCTCGAACTGAACCAACCCCATTAGGAGTAGGGAATTTCATTATTAAATGATAAATGGAAGTAACTACCTTCATCTCTTTCAGCAAAGGTCTTCCTACTAGGGCATTGTGGGCAGATTCTTGATCTAACACCATAAATTCTATCATTTGAGTCATAGATAGAGGACCTTCACCAAGTGTAACCGGAAGTTTAATTGCACCCATAACTCTGACAGCTTCTCCAGTGAAACCATAAATCCAAGCATCCTCTCTGACAATATCTTTATCAGGCAAACCCAACTTCTTATAAGTGTTGTAGTAGAGAATATTCACCGAACTTCCATTGTCCACAAACACTCGATGTACATTCATAGGACCAATCTATATGGCAACAACTAGGGTGTCACTGTGAGGGTGATGTACCCATCTTGCCTCTTCCTCATTGAATGTAATATCTATTGATTCCCCCCTGAACAACTTGGAAGGTTTAAGTTCCAAGCTGTTTACATTAGTTAAGGGCTTATGTCGTGCTTCCCTGGCATACCTTTCCAGTGCATTGTTACTGTCACCACCAAAATGGCGTCCTCCAAAGATAGTATGAATGCTTCCAGCCCGGGCAAACTGAACATCCTTAGATCTGTCCTCATCTCTTTCCGGAGAATGTTCTCTTTCCATCCTCCTGTTAGTTTCGTCTTTATGCTTCTTCACTTCTCTGACAATCCAATCAGTTAGGTATCCGGCCTTGATCAATTCTTCAATTTCTTCCTTTAGCTGCCGACACTCGTGGGTGTTATGTCCAGTAGATTCATGATATGAGCAATACCTCTTTTTGTCCTTACTCTACCACGAGGATAACAGTGCTGGCTTCTTGAATAAACCCTTGTCCTTATTTACTTCAAAGATATGCTCAACAGAAGCAGCTAGTGTATAACTCCCCGTTTGGTATCTATTCAATCTGTCATAGTCTGGTGGAGTCCAACCTCTCCTTGCGCTAGTGACATTCACCCTGTTTGGACTATATCCTCGCCTCCGGTAGTCAGGGCTTGGAGACATATCCTTCCTCTTAGAACCTTTCCCCTTCCCTTTTGAGTCGGACTTTTTATTGTCAACAAGAGATTGCTCCACGATCTTGAAGTATTCAGCCTGGGCAAAGAGGTCTGCCAGGGTTGCTGGGTCCTTCCCCTGCAAGTGCTTCCAGAAATCAGTTCCGACTTGGAGTCCTGCAATCAAGAAACTTTTTAGTGACTCGTCGGTTGCCCCTCTGACCATGGTAGACTCAAAATTGAACCTTTTGAAGTACGACTGCAAGCTTTCTCCTTCCTTCTGTTTGATATTGGCCAGAGTAGTTACTGGTGGGGCATACTTCACAGTAGCTTGGAATTTTGTCAGGAACAACGTTTTCATGACTTCCCATGAAGTAATCACACCTGGTCCAAGCTTTTGAAACCACTGTTGCGCACTCTCTCTAAAGGTTGCTGCCAGAAGACGACATCTGGCCAAGTCGGGAACTTGATATACATCCATTTCTATATTGAATCTTCCCAAGAACTCAACAAGGTCGGCATTCCCATGAAAGCGTAAGTCATTGGTTGTATTCCTATACTCTGTTGGAATTTGTGCCTCCCTTACTGCTGTAGAGAATGGAGAGAGAGCTTGGGCTGTTGAAGTAACCCTTCCTCCTTCAAGATGTGTGAGGAGTTTTTTCAAGTCATCCACATTGAAGCTTCCCACACCGGGGATGGTTTGAACATTAGTCTCGGCACTTCCAGTAAGCGGAGGTTGAGGTGGAGGTTGATTGGTTTGTATCTCATGTTGAGGTTGCTTTTCCCCCTGGGTTTCTCCTTGGGCTGTTAGGTTCCCTTGTACCCTAGGATTGGGATTTGGAGGGCGCGTCCTTTCCTCATGGTTGTGAGGGCGCGTCCTCTCCTCCTGGCTATGAGGGCGCGCTCTTGGATCCTCATATCTTCCTCCTGACCTACTTTGGGACGAGATGGGTGTTATGTGCGGATCCCTTCCTCCAGAGGGTCCTCCACGGTAAGGGGCATCATATCTATTCCTTCGATCGCTACCCCTGCTCCTGTGATCCAACTCCACATCCCTTCTCCTTCCTGACCCCTCTGATTGGGGGGCTCGCTCATGATCACGGGGCCTCAGCCTGAGATCAGGGGGCTCTCGCTGTGAATCATGGGGCCTTGCACCTTGATCATTACGTGCGTCATCTCGTGAAGGTGCTTGCTCATGTCCATGGGGCCTCTACCTGTTTACAGGGGGCTCTCGTTGTGGATTATGAGGTTGCACTTCTAAGTTACGTCTCGAATCATTGCGAGAACGAGTATGCTCTTGTCCATGGGGCCTCGACCTGTCGACAGGGGGCTCGCGCTGTGGATCAAGAGGTTGTTCCCCTCGTACTTCTCTGTCCCTTTGCCATTCGACCAACTGTTAGATCAGAATTCAATGATCGTCAGAAGCTAGACTCAACTGATCAGGATTGCTGACGTCATCAGTATTGCATGGTCATCAGTATTTGATCAAGCGTCAGTATCTTATTGATCATCAGGATTCCTACTCAGACTATGATCAGGTTTGATCATCAGGACTTGAAGCTGATCAGGATTCCTACTTCGAGTTATATTTGGAGTCTAGATAAACATGGAAGTTTATTCTATTTGTTCCTGGTTTGTAGAATGCAGCTATCGATTAAAGATATGTTTCTATCTTTGTTATGATTAGGACTTATCTTGTTATTGATAGAGAAGCTGTGTGCACTATATAAACACAGTTTTGGTTTCGATTTATGTATTCATTCGAGAGAGAACATAATCGGAGAGAAGCTCTTAAGAACAGAATTTCTTGAGAGAGTTTTTGTAAGCTAGCAGTTCTTAAGAACATCAGAATTTCTTAAGAGAGTTTGTAACAGTTTTATATCAAAGTTAATAAAGCTGTTATTGTTATTGTTATTGATCTTTCATATTTGTGTTATATAAAGTCGAGAATCTTATACAATTGTATTCAACCCCCTTCTACAATTGTTATTTATTGGGCAACAATTGGTATCAGAGCAAACTGATTTAATTCTGAATCAGATACGATCTAAAGATGTCGACAACCAAGTATGAAAGCATGAAGATTCCCATCTTAAAGATATCAGAATATCCTACATGGAGGGTAAAGATGATGATGTACCTGGAGGCTATGGATCCTGACTACTTGGACAGGATTCGTGATGGACCATATATACCAACAAAGTTCGTAGAACGAACAGATACAGTACCTGAACATTATGTGGTCAAAGCTAAAGCTGAATGGACTCCAGAAGAAAAAGCTCATGTACTCAGGGAACCAAAGATAAAGAATATCTTGCATAATAGCCTTGATGCTGTGATGTCAAACAGAGTGATTGCATGCAAGTCTTCAAAAGAAATCTGGGATACTTTGGAAACTCAGTGCCAGGGATCTGCATCTGTTAAGAAAAACAGAAGGGCTCTATTGATACAAGAATATGAGCAATTCGATGCAAGACCTGAAGAGAGCCTGACTGATCTATATGATAGATTTCTGACACTATTGAACAGCTTATCCTTAGTTGACAAAGTATATGAAACTGAAGATTCAAACACCAAATTTCTTAGAGCTTTACCTGAAGAATGGGATACTCAGACCTCAATCATTAGACACCAGTATGATCTGAACATTGTGTCTCTTGATGAGATCTATGGGATGCTAAGAACTCATGATCTTGAAGTTCAACAGAGAAATAACAAGAAAAGCAGCAAGGCAAAGTCAATTGCTTTGAATGTAGAAGCAAAATCAAAAGGGAAAGCTATGGAGGTCTCTAGAAGGAAAGCAAGAGTAGCTGAGTCAGATCCTGACGACTCTTCATCAGATACTGATGGCAATCCTGATGCCAATACTGGTGATGAATCTTCTGATTCAGACATGGAAGAGATGGTTGCTATGATTGTCAGAAACTTCAGAAGGATGAAGTTCAGGAAGAATAGAAGACAAGGCAACTTTCAGAAAAAGACCTTCAAAGCAGACAAAGACAAGTATATCAAGAAGGACAGCAAGGGTAGCAAATTTGACAAGTCAAAGGTTAGATGCTACAAGTGTAATGGTATGGGTCACTTTGCTTCTGAATGCAACAAGACAAAGGCACTCATCACATCAAGCAAGGATTGGATGGACTCTTCCTCAGAATCTGATACTGAGGTAGTCAACTATGCGTTAATGGCCAATGCTGATGTAACTGCTGCTCCTGATGATAAGGTACTAAATACTATCTTTGATTTTGATACTGATAATGCTTCTGAGTTAAGACGTTTTCTAAAGTCATTACATATTAGCTTTAGAAGTCAAACTGCTGAGAATACTAGAATCTTATCTGAGATGTCTGACCTTAGAAAGAGGAATGAGATATTAGAAGCTGAATTTTCTCGTATGCAAGAAGTACAAAAAGAATGTGATAATGCTAAACACATGCACTTAGAGATGACATCTAAATGTACTTCCCTTGAAAAAGAACTTGAATATGCTAATGAGAAAATCAGAACCTGGACAGACTCTGGTAGGAAATTTCATGAGATTAATACCTCTAAGAATTGGAAAGAGTGTCTAGGATATAAGTCAGATAAAGATAAGAAATTAGCAGAGAAAATTGTCATTGATGAGACAGTCAGTCCAAAGACCTATAGACATGTTATAGACTCAACCAAATCTAAGATTACTCCTGTTAATTTTGTTTTTGGTAAGGATTCCAATTCTACTTTTGAAAATGGATCTTCTTCTACTCAAGGAATTAAAATTATAAAGTCTAAACCTGTCATGAACAAAGTCACTAAGAATGTAGGTCTATTGTCTCAGAAACAGCTTAAAGATAAAATCTGTGAGGTTACAGATAAGAAAAGGGAAGCTACTGTTAAGAGAAACAAGAATGGTAAAGTTGGGATCAATAAAGAGAATGGTTATAAATATATCCCAAATGCACCTAGAAAGTGTTGTTTTAACTGTGGTAACTCTAATCATCTTGCTATTGATTGTAAAAAGAGTGAGAAGAAAATTGCTGAAATTCCTAAGTCTGATGTTAGGAATAGATCAGTATTTTACAAACCACAGAATTCCTGTTTTCATTGTGGTAGTATATGGCATTCTATTTATACATGTAAAGAGTATCATGATTTGTACTATAATTTTTATGATCCATTGCCTAAGTTTGAAAGTAGTACAAAGTCTGATAGAACTGAAAATGTCATAATGAAGCATGCTTTTGTTAATACTGATACTGACAAAGCAAATCCTGATGGAGTAAATCCTGTCAGGACTGCTAAAGTCAAAAAGTCTTCTGCTGTTAAAATTAATAAATTGCATGAGAAAGGAACCCAACATGTATGGGTTCCTAAGTGTTCTGACTAGTGTGTTACTATTCTGATGCAGGGGAAAAAGGAAAAATGTGTTAGTCATGGATAGTGGATGTTCTGTGCACATGACTGGAAACAAAGCCCTGTTATCAGAATATGAGGAAAAAGCTGGCCCAACTGTGTCTTATGGAGATGGCAACATTGGACAAACCTTGGGATATGGCAATATAATCATTGGAAATGTCATCATTGAAAAAGTAGCTCTAGTGAAGGGACTAAAACACAACTTGTTGAGTATTAGTCAAATCACTGACAGAGGTTATCATGTCAATTTCTATTCCACACATTGTGAAGTAGTCAGTAAAGCAACAGGGAAGATAGCACTAACTGGCTACAGGCATGGTAACATACATGAAGCCAACATTCTCTCAGATACTGATGGCTCCCCTACATGTTTCATCAGTAAAGCTTCAGTAGATGAAAGTTGGAATTGGCACAAGAAGCTTTCTCATCTCAACTTCAGCAACATCAATGAGTTGGTTAAGAAAGAGTTAGTAAGAGGATTACCTAATGTCTTATATACACCTGATGGACTCTGTGATGCATGCCAAAAAGCAAAACAAAGAAGGACATCATTCCAGAGTAAATCAGAATCCTCTATTGAAGAACCATATCACATGCTACATCTTGATCTGTTTGGTCCAGTCAACATCATGTCCATCAGTAAGAAAAGGTACACTCTTGTAATTGTTGATGAATATTCTAGATTCACCTGGGTGTATTTTCTGCATAGAAAAGATGAAACTCCTGAAGTTCTGTTGGATCATGTGAGGATGATTGAGACAACCACAAAGTACAAAGTCAAGATTCTGAGAAGTGATAATGGTACTGAATTTAAGAATTCAAAGATGGAAGAGTTCTGCAAATACAAAGGAATCATTCAACAATTCTCTGCTCCTGGCACACCTCAGCAAAATGGAGTAGTAGAAAGGAAGAATAGAACTCTTATTGAAGCTGGCAGAACTATGTTGGAAGAAGCTAAATTACCTACATATTTCTGGGCAGAAGCAGTCAACACAGAATGCTATACACAAAATCTTACATTGATAAACAGGCATGGTGTCACTCCTTATCAGTCTCTCAAAGAGAAGAAGCCAAGTCTGAAGCATTTGCATGTGTTTGGCTGTAAATGTTTTGTTCTCAGAACTCATCCTGAACAGCTAGGGAAATTTGAAACAAAGGCTGATGAAGGAATATTCATAGGCTATCCTGCATCAAGAGCCTTCAGAGTTTTTAATTTGAGGACAAGAACTGTCATGGAGTCAATACATGTATCTTTTGATGACAAGAAGATAACTGGAATCATTGAAGACTCACATGATAGATTACTATTTGAAAATGAAGCTTCCAAGGAACCTGAAGAAAGTGAATCAGAAGCTGTCCATTCATCCAGTACTGATGGGTCACCAAATCCTGATGACACACCAGATACTGATGGTGCTAATACTGATGATGCAAACAACAGTGATACAACTAGTAGTGCTAATGTTGAGGGGGAGCAACGGCATTCAACTACAAGTTCAGAGTCAACTCAATCATCAGGACAGAATTCTTCAGATACTGATTCAAGTGAAGATCCTGATAACACATCAGGAGGGCATAGCAATAATTCAGGGAGAGCTTCAAATCAATCAAATTCTTTCATTCAAGATAACACCAATCCAGGGGGAGCATCTACTTCAAGAAACAATTTGACACCAGCAAGGAAATGGACAAAAGATCATACTCCTGATTTGATAATTGGAGATCCTGATGCAGGTGTTCAAACAAGAAGTGCAACTCAGAATGAATGTTTATATAATAACTTTCTATCCAAGGAGGAGCCTAAGAAATTTGAAGATGCACTTAAAGATGCTGATTGGGTTACTGCAATGCAAGAAGAACTGAATGAATTTGAAAGGAATGAAGTCTGGAAACTGGTACCAAGACCAAAGAATAGATCAATTGTTGGTACAAAGTGGATTTTCAAGAACAAGACTGATTCTGATGGAGTCATTATCAGAAACAAAGCAAGACTAGTTGCAAAGGGGTATTCCCAACAAGAGGGAATTGATTATGATGAAACTTTTGCTCCTGTTGCAAGACTAGAAGCCATCAGGATATTTCTTGCTTATGCAGCACATAAGAAATTCAAGGTTTTCCAGATGGATGTTAAAAGTGCTTTCTTAAATGGTGAACTGGAGGAAGAAGTTTATGTTGAACAACCTCCTGGTTTCATTGATTCTAAATATCCAGATTATGTCTACAGACTGGATAAGGCACTTTATGGACTAAAGCAAGCTCCAAGAGCATGGTATGAAACCTTAGCTCAATTCTTACTGGAAAGTGGATTCAAAAGAGGTGCAATTGATAAAACCCTATTTTATTTGAATCATGGTAAGGAGTTGCTGTTAGTTCAGATTTATGTTGATGATATCATTTTTGGGTCAACAAACAATAAGCTGTGTGAAAAGTTTTCCAAGCTTATGCAGTCAAGATATCAAATGAGCATGATGGGAGAAATGAGTTACTTTCTGGGTCTTCAAGTTAAACAGACTGATGAAGGGATTTTTATTAATGAGTCTAAATACACAAGGAATTTACTAACAAGGTTTAACATGCAAGACAGTACTCCTGCTTCAACTCCCATAGCTACAGCTACCAAACTTGATCCTGATCAAGGTGAAGAGGTAGATGTAACTCACTACAGAGGAATGATTGGCTCTTTATTGTATCTCACTGCCAGTAGACCAGATATCATGTTTGCAACCTGTCTATGTGCAAGATTTCAAGCAAAACCTAGAGAACCACATCTGATTGTAGTCAAAAGAATTTTCAGATATCTCAAAGGCACTCCTTCACTTGGCCTTTGGTATGCAAGGGAATCAGATTTTGGGTTGTGTGGTTATTCAGATGCTGATTTTGCAGGATGCAAAATAGACAGGAAAAGTACTTCAGGAAGTTGTCAGTTTTTGGGTGGAAGACTAGTTTCATGGTTCAGTAAAAAGCAGAAATCTATTTCCACTTCAACTGCAGAAGCTGAGTACATTGCTGCAGGAAGTTGTTGTGCTCAGATAATGTGGATGAGAAATCAGTTGTTAGATTATGGCCTGTCATACTCAAAAATCCCTATTTATTGTGATAACCAAAGTGCTATTGCAATGACAGGAAATCCAGTTCAGCATTCTCTTACTAAACACATAAGTATCAGATATCACTTTATAAGAGAACAGGTTCTGGAAGGAACAATTGAACTTCACTTTGTTCCTACTGATCAACAACTAGCTGATATATTCACCAAGTCACTACCTGAAGCTACTTTCAATAAGTTGGTGAATGAACTTGGAATGATGAATTTTGAGAATTTCTGAGGAAAAGCTACAGAGAGGAAATCCTGATAACTGTCAAATCCTGATGGTTATTCAGAAAGGTATGTATCTTTGATCAAATCCTGATAGGACTCAATCCTGACAGGAAGTCAACTGGTCAATCCTGATGTACAGGTCAGTATTTCATTACTTAATTTGTGCCTAATTTTTCGTCCGTATCTGCTAATGGACGATTGAGTTTTAGTAGGACAACTGTATACGCGCGTGTGTTGCTCTATTATAGATATATCTATACATACACATAAAAAGCGGTGCAGTTTTATTTAATGACACACGTAATCTGTCCACTAATTAGTTATACATAAATCATATTTTGCCACCTGTCATTGAGAGTAATATTTTGTTTTAACAAAATACTTTTCATTGTTTTACATCTTTCATTACTCTCTCATCATCAGTTTTTCGTTCTTATCTCTCTCTGTGCTTTCATACCCTAATTGCTTCAAATCTTCATTCTCGAGTTTTCAAAAGCATTACAATGGCGTCTTCATCTTTCATGAACAAACAAACAGTAATTCGTGATATTACTTTTGCCACTAATAACTTTGTAGCCATACTAGACCATCAAGAATTGCCTACTGAGTTCCATATAATTCAAGATTTTCTTACTTCAAGCCCATTGAAGTATGCTTTAACAGAGCCTGCAAGTGTTTCTTTTAAGTCTGTAATGCAGGTTTGGAACACAGTTGTTTTTGGTCAAAGTTCTACAGGAACCATTCTGATGCAGTTCGAATCAAATGGGGTCACTCATCATGTCACCCCTGCTGTTATTGAAGAGGCATTGCATTTGCCTATTCTGGGTGAAAAAGTTCCTAGGGTGATTTCAGACTCTGCTCTATTTGAGTTTGTCAAGAAACTGGGCTACAATGGAGAAGTAAAGAGATATGGAAATCTGTTTAGGACAAAGCTTAAGAAGGAATGGAATTTCTTCTTTGATACAATCAGCCGCTGTTTCCTGAACAAGACATCAAATTTTGATGCTCTTCCATCAGGATCTCTTAAAATTGGGTACTCTCTTATCCATTCTACAGTGTTTGATTATGGCTCTTTTATCTTAAAAGCTTTAAGTGATAGGAAATCAGATAAATTGGGTTCTGTCTGTTTTCTTAGATTTTTACAGTTGATATTTAATCACTTATGTCCTAATGTTGTTTTTGAGGATGATGTAGTTCTACCAATCTGTAGAATTACTGAGAATAATATTAAGTCCTTAGTCAACAGTGATAAGGCAAATGGTTTCATAGGAAATGCTTTTATTCCTGATGAGGTTAGGTTTTTTTTACATCAGAAAATGCCTACTCGTTATGGACTACTTTCTAATGCTATGGTACAAGGATCAACCCACCTTGTTCCTGACACAAGCATGCAACCTATACAGTCTAAACAGTTAACAACCACCTCTACTGTCTCTCAAAAGACTTTAGTTGTAAAATCAAAGAAATCAACTAGAACTGATGTGTCTGGAAGGCAATCAGGTTCAAAAGATTTTTCCTCTACACCACTCACTAAAAAGAAGATACAAGGGGGTGCACAAGGGGTCCTGGTCAAGAAAGCTGATAAGGTTGTTAAGAATGTTCCTGTGAAAAGGAAGTTAAGGTTGATTGATGAAAGTGATTCAGAGGATGACTTACCTATATCCTCTGTGATGAATGTGAACAAGGAAGTTGCTGATACTGCTACTAAAGCTGTGGTACCTTCATCAAAACCACAAAAGACAAGGAAATTATCAAAGAGCAGGTATCATATTCCTTTGACAGTGCAAATGAAGGATACTGATATTCAGACATCAAATCCTGATGAGTCATCTACTCCTGATGCTCTAGCAAATCCTGATGTTAGTATTCCTGATGCAGCAACAAAAGTTGTCTCTATATCAGACTCTCCAGCCTCTCCATCTCAGATTCGAGGACATTCTTGGGAGAAGGTTTCTACAACTGCTTCCTTGGTTGGTCTTACACCTACATCAAAGAAAAAGAGGAATGCAGAAGAGTTAGTCTATCAGAGACAGAAGAAGCTGAAAGGATCAAGCCCACAAGAACCTGAATTTCAGAGTAATTCAGCAGCTACTGTTGATCCTGCCACACAAGAACCACTCAATCAAAGTTTGGGTGAAGGCTTAGCTAGTGGAATGGTCACACAAGAACCATTTTCTCAAAGGGAGAATGAAGACATCAACATTCCAGCTACACAAGAACCATCTTCTCAAAGTGAAGATGCAGGCAAAGCTACAGCTTCTGTTGAAAGATTGGTCGAGAACATTGTCAATGAGGGAAGCACACAAGAACCTTTAGCTCAAAGTGTTGAAGCAGCTTCTGAACCTCAAGCTCCACAAGAACCATTGGTAGCAAATACTGATGCAAGCATATGAAATCCTGACGATGTTCATCCTGACGTTAGTGGTGCTCCTGAAAATGAACCTATTTTGATACAGCCACTTCGTTCAAAACCAATGGATCATCCTATCTCAGAATCTCAGGATAAACTGAAAGGTATTGCAATTCCTGATCCTGATAAATCTCATGGTTCTGATGATGATAATTCTGATGATGATAGTGATGATGATAATGAGAATAGAAAAGAGAAGGAACAGCTTGCTACAGCACTCAAGATTAGTCTTGGAACTAATTTTGGTTCATCAAGTACATATATGGCTAGCAATGCTTCCACTGGGAAAGATCAGAGACAAGATTTTTCTACTCCTTCCTTTGATCCTGCAGAGGCATTTAGACAGAATGAATGGAACAATTCATGGCACCAATCTGATGAATCTATCAGTTTTTCTTCTGCTATTGAACATGCCTATAATGCAGTGAAGTCTATAGAGAATCAAGACTTGAAGAATCATCTGAAGGCTACTACTCTGTTATCCAAAAGCCTGAAAAGTGAGATTGATTCTATCAAGGGTTCAACTGAAAAAGTGAGGACTGATATCTTTACTAATTTTACAAAGGTGCCTACTACTTTACAACTAAGGGTAGTAGAATCCCAAGTGAAATCTGTTGTTTCAGAACAAACCTCAATCAATCAAAGAATTGATTCTCTGGATACTAAGGTAACTGAAATTCAAGCCTCTCTTTCCTTAATTTTGCAATTATTGTCAAATCCTGATGTCAAAAAGGGGGAGAAGGTTATTCAGACAAAATGTACACCTGATCTAGTATTAAGAAATAATGATGATGATACTGGAGATGATGGTGGTGACAAAGCGATACAAGGAGAAACCTCTGATGCTGATGCTGTTGTTATGAAGACAATCCAAACTTCTCAAAGTCAAACAACGCAGTCAACTCATGTTTCTGATTCTGGAGTTAAGACAGTAAGAACATTGGTGCAATCTCAGATCCTGACGGAAGATCAAATCCTGACACCTGGTCATGGACAAATTCTTGCTACAATTCCTGAAGGTGATGAAGATGTGATTATTGATAATCCTGAAGATGCATCAAATTTATTCCAGAAGTTTTCTACAAAAGACGGCAGAATTGTTACTCTATATCACACTGATAAAAGAGTTCAACAATTATATGCAAGAAAAGCACTCTCTACAGCAAGTGAAGAATATCCAGATCTCTCACATGAAGAATTCTTGAGACTACAAAGAGAGACAATGGAAAGCTATACTGCTCCTGCTAGAGGTAGAGGAAGCAGAGGTAGGAGAGGTGCTAGAAGAAGTAAAAGAGGTTCTTCAACTCAAATATTACCTAGACAGACAAGGTCTAGAGGATTAAGAATTGAAGAAATTCCTGAACCTATTCAAACTCTAGTAGTTCCTGACAGATCTACTTTTGGTGATGATGGAATTGTTGAAGAAGAACCTGAATTGAGAAGAAAATCAAGTAAATCAACTCTCAGCAATACAAATCAAATTGAAGATTCTAATCCTGACAATATTCAAGATCCTGACGAATCTGAAATTCTGCAAGAGGTTGATTTGATAATCTTATCTACTGTTGTTGATTGTCACAACAAAGAAGTAGATGAAGAAGAAGAAGCCATAAGAAGAGATATTACAAAGAGAACATATGAAGATTTTAATCTCTATCTACAAAGGCTTAAAGTTTCAAATGAAAGAAAATGGAGAAATTCAAGCAGACAAGAATCTTTACTTGAAAGAAGCTACGCTCATGAAAAGGAGAAATACAAGAAGTGGAAACATATTAGCACATTAAGTTGTGATACACCTATCAATTTTCAGTCTGGTGGAATTATTACAAGCGCTTCAAGTGTTGTTGATTTGTCTGATATGGCTAGATCAAAAACACTCTGGTTAAAGATGTTTTCAAATCTGAAGCAATTGTCAAGTAATTCAAGAGGAGGTATTGGACACAGAGATGGTGAATATCTGAATATGTCATATGTTGATCCTTACTCCTTGACAGAAATTGGAGGTACTTTAACTTCTGAAAACCTGAACAATTTATTAGCTGTTGATATAGTTATAGATTGTCATGATGGTTTTGAAAAGAAAGAAAAGCTTCTGTACTTCATGAAAGATGGTAGTGTGAAGATTTTATCTATTCAAGATCTGCTGATGAAAACTACACAGGAACTGAAATATGTTCACTATCTGTTAAGATGGAAGAACCAAGTGTACAAAGTATGGGCTGACATGATTTTGTCAACTATAAGAAGAAGACTGGATGGAAACAGTAATTTCGATGGTAATTATACTCCCATGTACTTAAATCAAAGAGGTCAGGATGTGGAAATGCAAAGGGGTACTGCTGTTAAAGAAGTAAATTTTGGCATGACTCATCTTTCTCTCAATCCTGATGGGAAGGAAATTGCTTATCTTTTGCTTGAAGAGCACAGTCTACAGAGAAACTCCATACAGAATCTCAGAGCAGCTATCTACCAGATTAATGAGGAAGATGAAGAACTCAGAAATCTTAAGGAAAGACTGATTCAAATTCTTGAAGAAAAAGAAGAAAGTTTATTATCCAATTTCTTGAAGATGAATCTGTTCTATCAAAAAGCTTAAAATAGATAAGTTGTTTCTGAAGATACTCGTACATTTTGATACATGTTTTTGACATCATTGAATATTTGGAATCTATACTTTATTTCACAAAGTATGAGATTGGGGGAGATTGTTAGATCAGAATTCAATGATCGTCAGAAGCTAGACTCAACTGATCAGGATTGCTGACGTCATCAGTATTGCATGGTCATCAGTATTTGATCAAGCGTCAGTATCTTATTGATCATCAGGATTCCTACTCAGACTATGATCAGGTTTGATCATCAGGACTTGAAGCTGATCAGGATTCCTACTTCGAGTTATATTTGGAGTCTAGATAAACATGGAAGTTTATTCTATTTGTTCCTGGTTTGTAGAATGCAGCTATCGATTAAAGATATGTTTCTATCTTTGTTATGATTAGGACTTATCTTGTTATTGATAGAGAAGCTGTGTGCACTATATAAACACAGTTTTGGTTTCGATTTATGTATTCATTCGAGAGAGAACATAATCGGAGAGAAGCTCTTAAGAACAGAATTTCTTGAGAGAGTTTTTGTAAGCTAGCAGCTCTTAAGAACATCAGAATTTCTTAAGAGAGTTTGTAACAGTTTTATATCAAAGTTAATAAAGCTGTTATTGTTATTGTTATTGATCTTTCATATTTGTGTTATATAAAGTCGAGAATCTTATACAATTGTATTCAACCCCCTTCTACAATTGTTATTTACTGGGCAACACCAACAACAACCGGAGATCATCGTTGTTAAGCCTTATACCAAGACGATCTTTCAACCTGTTCAATCGTCGTTCTTGGTCTCGGTGGAGTTCATCAGCCCTTCGGACTTCACTTTCGGATCGCCCTGACCTATGAGGGTGTGGGCATGGACGTCGTTCCCTCCTAGGTCGATCTTGACTGTCTGTCTCATCATCGGGAAGTTCAACAATAGGGACTCCATCTTCTTGATATTCTAACCTTCTTGGGGTAACATTCTGAAACCTCCCAGCATGAGTTATGTCGCCCCCCTGACTTGTGGTGCTTCTACCTGTACGATGATGATTATGGGGTTGTTTCCTGACCCGACCCCTTCCTTCGCTCCTCTCGACCGTATCCAGCCTTACTTCGAAGCCATTCAAGGCATCACCCATGCGATAGAGTTGTTCCATCAAGTCTGAGTTACTTATGAGCACTGGTGGTTGCCCCCCTACGATAGGCGTTCCATGAGAGGGATTTGGAACACTGTGGGGAACATACTCATCATGGCGGGCGTGATTATGCCCTTCACTGTCGTCTGAACCGACCTCATCCATAGGACGTTCGTTGCGATTGTGTGACATCTTCTCCTCCAAAGATTTAGATCTTAATTAGCCCCCTCCTTCTAGTGCCAATTTGTTAACGGAGGAATTTTGTATTAACAAAGTTCGAGGTTTGTCGCCGGAATTAAGATCTACAACGGTGGTCCTTAGGTGGTAAATTCGTCGGAGTATGGTGGTTGTGTTTAATTGGTGGCTGAGATTGTTTAGGGTTTATGTTGGTTGCCTCAGAGCTCTCAACTTTCGACCCTTTACAATGTGCCTACGTATCCCTTATATAGGGAATCAAGCCAACGTAGTTCTTGGGGAGGAAGTTTCCTCCATGGGCTTGGTCTCTGATCTTCGGAGGCCATCTGAAGTCTTCTACTGTCTTTCCATGCCTAGACGTAGGACTTTTCCACCACCTTCCATGTATAAGATATCTTCCATACTTAAAGGCAGGTCTTCCTTATCTTTCCTTACTTAAGTATAGGACTTCTATTTGTTTCCTTACTTAGAGTTTTAGCTTACTTTAGGAATGTCTAACGATAAGGCCTAGTCACAAAGGCCCAAGGCTTATCTATGACATCAGGACTTCATGGATAAGGAAACTTCCCCCGTCGAGGACTAGTCCTATCCATTACCAACTATTTCCTTAATTCATAGACACAGGTATAGCCATGACTTACCTTAAATGCTAGACGCATCCTTGTCCCCCAAATGAGAAGCACCCACCAGATAGCAGGACAAGTGCTCCCAAGTGTTTGGGTGCAAAGTGCAGGATTACTCCACAGTTCCCCAATGAGGACGCGCCCATTGAGTACAGGAACAGAGCTCCCAAAGCACACACCAAGATTAACCCACATCCCCAATGAGGGCGCGCCCATTGAATACAGGAGGAGGCCTTCAATCACAGACATCCCCCTCCTAGGGCACATCCTAGGAGAGAATTCTTCAATATTTTACCAATACCAAGCCAAGGGAACCATCCTTCATCATTAAGTTCCATCTTCAAATCAAGAGGACGCGCCCTCAAGGGGTAGACGGCCTAAAGGGCGCGCTTACATCCTCATGAGGACAAGCCCTAAGTCTTCATTGTGTCAAGTGAAGTCATTTTTCTGTAGTGTCTTCCATCCAGGTTGAGTCGCCAATTCATACTGTGAGGACGCGCCCTTAGGGGTTAAGCGCCCTTTCCTTCATGAAAATAAGTCTCAATCCTTCCTTATGCCATGCTAAGTCAAAACAGTTGTTACCTTCTATCAGATTACTCATCACACCATCCCTATCTACACGACGTGCCCTCAAAGGGTGGACATCCTATAAAGGGCGCGCTCTTACCCTGTGAGAATACCCTAATTACATTTTAAATAACCTAATTGAATTCCTACTTGACCCGATCTAAACCTAAAAACCCGTTATTGAATTTTGGCTATAACAGGTGTCAACCCAAGTCCCACATCGATAATATAAAGAAGAATTATCTTGAATATAAGCAACCAAAAACAACTCCATTAGTATGAGGCCTTTTGAGATGAGTCGGGTTTGACCACGACCCAGAACGGACAATATCATACTAATGTGAAATTAATGGGTTTTGCGCGAGCGCGTACGGGATTAGTGGGTAGGCGCTGAATTGAATCCAAGTAGAAATCCATTCCTACCTCAGCAGCAATTTTGGTTTTAAATCACAATTTGATTGTGTTGCTGTCGACTCAATGTTGTCGGCACCTACAGGATAAATGACCCCTAGATGTCAAAGATGTGATGAGACGACATCAGCCAAAGGTCAATGTATGTAGCAGGAAGCTAACAAAAACAGAACCAAATCGCTCTCAATCTTCCCAGAGGAAAAAGGAGATTCATTTTTCTAATTTTCTTTAAATATAGAAATATAGCTCTGCTGAAAATGTCTTTTTTTTTTTTTTTTGCATCGTTTTGCTACTTGTTGCAGACTTGCAGCGACCTAAATATATTGTTCTGTGCATGAAATAATACTCTGATAAGTCCCGTGCAAATATATTGTACTCAGACAGATGGCCAAGCTAACATTCCTCACGGAAGCTAGAATTTATGTTTTGCCAACCAAATATTCTGCATCATACAGAACCTGGTCATTTCATCAGAGTGCAATCTTGCAAAATGGAAATGCCATAAATTTTTACACTTGATTTATAATTTATTAGACTTGCTCTTTTCTGCTTCTGACTCAAGAAGGTCTTCCAGAACGCTATCATCTAAATATTCAAACTCAATGATTTGGTTCCCATCAGACACAGAGGAAGAAGGTAACATTGTCGAACATGGTGCAGGAGGATACAGATAATTTGGCAATTTTGAATAATATTCCCTGGGGAAATTTAACACAGCTAAATGACCCCTTAGATTAAATGCAGCTTTATCATAAGCTCTAGCTGCTTCCTCGGCCGTATCAAATGTTCCTAGCCACATCCGTTGTCTGTTCTGCGACGAATCGCGTATTTCCGCTGCATACTTTCCCCATGGCCGTCTTCTGACTCCCCTGTAACGCACTTCCTCTGCTCCTATCACTCCTTTGTTTTCCTGCACATTCTTTCCCTTGGAAGAACCTTCCATTTCTTTTCTCGTTAAAATTATTTGTAATGTCGTTGCTTTCGATTTTGTTTACAAACAAGTGAATAACTTCTGCTATCGACCTGACATATTTATAATGAATGAAAAATTACAGCACTAGAAGAACACATTTCCAGGTCGGTCTCGAAGTCTAAGGATTCTAAGGTTTCCAGAATATTAATCTATCATGTCGACCATAGTATGTTATATATCGAATGCAAAATGCAAGAGGCCCCAAAAGTGTTCCCAAAAATTGTTCCCAAATGAGTTTCGAATGGTAACTTTCCTAATAGTAATATGAGATCCCGCGTGCATTAATATGCGTTCACGAATTAAAAAACGCCTTGTGTCATCCGCATCATTTTGTAAATATTTTGGGAACAATTTTTGGAGTACCTAGCACTACTCATATCGAATATGTGACAAAAATTTCTGCAAATTGTGGTTTTAAAATTCGAATTTTTGATCAAATCAGTTGTAGTGAAATAGACGTAATTAGAATTTAGAAGCCTTTTCACCGTTGAGTATCCTAGTTGCATGTTGCGTTGAACGAAAATTTTATACTTTTACTTGAATTTTGAAGTATTGATTCTAGCTATATGGTGGAGCATCCATTTCTGATGCGTAAGATGAGAATTAACACGGAATGAATAATATAACCTATCATAGATTGTTGATTAAGGATTGGATTAGATTAGATTAAGTATCTAATTATTTTATATCATCATCACCTTTTTGTACAGGGTCAAAAGTCGGCAAGTCACTGTTATCAAAGTAAATTCTTCGAGCCTGATGAAGATATCATGTGCAACTATGATTTAGGATTTAAGTAGTGCTTGCTAATATGCAGAATCATCGCTACAATGGTGAGGATTAAGTAGTTTGTCGCTACTTACGGTAAAATCTCTATAAATCTATCTTCTATTACTATATATTAAATCACAACACGAGGTAAAAAGTGTCACTTTAATGCTTGTGAAGTTACGATTTTGCGCCTATTTTTTGAAAAATTACAAAAATATCATCCTTATAATGTTTATACAAAAGTTAAATTAAATATGTTAGTCTTGAAAATTGAACTTGCGACCTTCTACACTCAAACTTACAATACAACCATGCTACAATTTGTTTTTAGTTTAATTTCAAAATCTTAATAGATAAACCACATATTCTCCCATCTTTTTTTTATAGAGTAAATAAATATTTATTTATATTATTTCTAGAATATGACACAATATATAATTATAAAAAATATTTTTATCGATTGAGCATGATCTACAATTCTATTTTGTCAATTTAAATGATTGATATATGTCATTTTAATACCTATGAATTTACGATTTTGCTCATATATGTTAAAAAATTACAAAAAACACCTTCTTTTTTTATATTTATGCAAAGAGTAGATGAAATTATGTTAGTGTTGAAAATCGAACAACTAACCTTCTCTAATCAAACTCATACCATAACCATTATACTATACGTTATTTTGAGTTTTCTTTAAAAATATTTTTAGATAAATCACATTTTCTCCTCTTCTACCATTTTTTTATTTTTAATTTTGAGTAAATAAAATGTTGGTTTATATTATTTATAGAATGTTGCATATTATATATTCCAAAAAAATATTTTAATGGATTGAGTATACTATATATTTCTCTTTTGTCATTTTAAATTATTGATATAAAAAATAAAATTTTAAATAATATAAAATTATACATAAATGTAATCGATTCCTAAAAAAATATGAATTTATTTACATTCTCCTCTGTGTAGATATTAAATTTTTGAAATAACAAATTAAGATTTTTTTAAGAAATATTTAATTTTGTTTATAAAATTATATATAATAAATGATTGTCTTGCATAATTTTTATGTATATAAAATTTTAAATACGCGAGTCATATTAGAGATTTTTGGTCGACCAACTATTTAGACTTTCAGCGATTTAAATTGTGATTGATCTAAAAATATATATATTAAAAGAAACTAAAATAATTGAATTTATATTTAAAAAAATGAGAACTCCAAAAATAGGATTTATTTTGTATATATAAAAAATAACATAATTAATATTCAATATAAAATGAGAAAAGATATGTTTTTTGAATTATAAAATATTATAAAATTGCAATAATTATTCGCAATAACCAATTAGACTATAACTCAAAGTATGCTAATATGAATTTTAAATATTATACTAAATTGATCAAATAATCAACATAATATATGATGGTTGAGTTATAACATATACTTAGATCAAACTATGATGAAACCAAAAAATTTCATTTTAAATATTATGTTGACGCACAGTTATTAAGGTCGTCTAATCATAATTTACATTGATAAAAATATTTATAAAAATTTAAGTTCAGTTAAAAAATAATTCATATTATAAGATAAAAACTGTTTCAATTTACCAAAATTTTAAAATAAAAATTTTATATTGTGTAATAAATTTTAGACTAAAACTAAACATTTGAGTTTAAAAATGTAAAAATATGTATGTAATATATAAAAAAAATGAGTTATACACCGTAAGAACGACTTTCATAGAATATTAATAGTTTCATAATATGTTTTCTCCTTATGTATATATCGATTCTTCATAAATGTACTCTAACTAAGTTAAAATCACATTGTCTAGGTTATATATTGACAATTTTCAAAAATATTTATTTATTTTATACTCAAATGTTCAATTTGATAAAGTTTCGTCATCAAAAATCATATTATTATATACTTAAAGGTTCAATTTGATAAACTTTCTATCACGCCATCGAAAATCATATTAATATTTTAGTAATTAAATGTAATCATGCGATTATTATCGTATGGATATTTATCCAAATTTTATGAAATTTAATCAAGTTATAGAATATATGGTTAATGTAATTGGTATGCCATATTACAAAAATAATATTAAAATATGAGATAAAATCGAAATATTATCATTTTTCGAATTTTTTAAATTATAAAATTATCTCAATATATAAACAATTTCATGTAAGAAATTATTGTATTGCCCGTGTCTCGCACGGGTTTTTACGCTAATTATGAAATTATACGTGATTAGACGTGTATGACTAATTTTTCGAGGTTCTGCTATATTCAACGGACAAAATTAATATCAGTCGCAAACAACAAAAGTTTCGACCAGAAACAGCTAAGATGTAGGGAAAATTTCCCAACCCATACAAATTGTTTCCGTAACAATATCTAGTTCGCATGAACAAAATAAAAACTGCCCACATTAAGTGTATGTGACTTAATATACGTAGATTGATGACGAAGGATAATGAGTCATGCAAATTAAAACGACGGTTCCTGGAAATTTCACGGATGAAACAAACTGTATTGGGCTTGTTGTGACATGATAAATTATGTATAAAGTCACAGTCCAAAGAATAGTCTTGAAAAATGTTCAAACCATGTTAGACTTTGTGCGTGTTTGGGTTATCATCAAAAAGTTGATTTGTAAATTAAAATGAGTAAGTGTCATATAAGTGATAAGTTGATGAATTCTTATAAGTTATACGGGTGTTTGGATAAATTTACTTATAAGTTGGTGAAGAATTTGCTAAATTAAATTTGAAAAAATAATTTTTAAATATAATAATTTCAACACTTGTATTTTAAATTAAAAAAATATTTAAAAACACAAATGCAAAAATATAAAATATTAGAAAAATAAAGAAATCAAAGAATAAGTTGATAAGTTAAGTAAAATGTTGGTGATTTCTAACATTCAACTTATCAATTTATAAGTTATAAATTATCAAATAAACTGAGTACACAAATACCCCAATAAACTCTTATCAACTTATAATGCATAAGTTGCCTCATCCGAAAAGACCATTTATTAGCTCATGGGATCTGCACCTGGACTTGTTTAGATCTTGGGTGTTGCTCACTTACTCTACAAAATTTACTGAGACAGAAAAAGCAAAGATAAATATATGTTGTAATGAATTACACCAGATAGATTGCTAGGTCATTCATATTACTTTCTATAATTAAAAATGGGTAATACTAGATATTTCAAAAAATTTATCAAATTATTTATCGAATGACATGGCACGACACTTGACACATTATTTGTGAACGTATATATATATACACGGCTTTTCATATATGACAGTTATTCATTTTAAAATATAAATTAATTTTTTTAAGATACCCAAACACCCACTAAATATATGTCATATTCCTTAATTACATTGTTATTTTAAGAAAATAAGAAATATTATAATTTGTTTTTCCTTTTATCCCGTCGAACATCTCCATCTTTGTGATACACCGAATTTACACATTTTTGACAATAAAAATCAGTAAGTCATTTGTATACCATAAAATTTAAGTCACAGCTAAGCGTTACTAAATATTTCTTTTGCCAAATGAAATTAATGTCATTTTTCATTTTTTGCAAACTATATAATAGATTTTAAATTCTTAATTTTTCGTAGAACTTTCCTTATACTTGTACATTTTCCAACAACTAAATACAAGAAGAAATAAATATATTTGACAAGAAGAGACAGTTGCGTACAAGAAAATTAACGAAACTGTTTAACGATCGCGATGGGTAAGAAAACGAGCACCACGCTAGACAAAAGTATCATAAAATTATTTGTCATATCTTGTTTACGTTGTGTTCGGTGTTCCCCAATTAATGAAAGAAAAGATTAGAAGAGAAAATAGGTTTTTTTTTTTTTTTCACTAAATCATTTCAAAAGTGAAAATAAGATTTTGAAGACAAATATACAAAGATCTTCTTTCCAAATTTTCAGATTTTCTTTTTTTTTCTTAAAAAAATTTTCGAGAACAAATTGAATAAATGAAATCTACAACTTTCGTTTATTTTCTTTCCAAAAAAATTTTCTGGAACTTACGCTGTGTTCCCGAATTTATGAGAGAAAAGAAAAGAATAGAAAATAGAATATTTTCTTTTCTCTCTAAATCACTCCAAAAGTGGAAAGAATGTTTTGGAACTAAATTTATAAAGATTTTCTTCCCAAATCTTCCGAAATCAATTTTTTTCTCTCCTAAAAAATCTTTCGGGACAAGCTAAAAAAAATAAATCCAGCACTTTCTTTTCTTTTCTTTCCAGAAAAAATTTCTGAAACACAGTGTAAGCGATCAGCAGAGTCGCTAACGCAGAAGAACACAAAAAGTTGAGCTCCTGTAGCATTAATTTAGCATATACATGGTCAATAATCCAAAACTATGTTTGGCAGCAAGTTTTAGATGTTCCCGGAAAGATAACTACATTTTTTTTATAAGAGTCCTGATTTCAGGTACCATTTATTTAACAATCTGTTCTTGGACTGTTGCAACATTCCGACGGTCATGATTAAAACAAAATTCTTCAATCACTCTTTGTATTTTTTTCGCGAAGTCCTATCCCTCCGCACAAATTTATTACGGATTACTGTACCCGTTCCGCGCTTATTTCTCACGAAGCTTAATTTCAGCTCAAAGATACAGAATGGTTTTTGAGGCAAGATCCATATATGTGTTTGGAATACGGTAGCTCTAAATTTCCCACTCGTACCTGCACAGATGCCCCCCTTTATCTCTTATTTTATGAATTTTAGCCCTTGTTTACTTTCTCTCTCTCTCCTGCCAATTGTAAATTGTCATCATCCTCATTTCTCTTCTCTTTTTGGCATTATAGATGGTAGTAAAAGCCCCACGTTTCAAGAGAAATTTGTGTTCACTTTGATTGAAGGATTAAGGGAGTTGAATGTTGTTGTCTGAATAGCAATACCCTCACCTACGATGACTTTATTGATAGTGGAAAGTATGGTTTTTATCCCCCTTTTATTATATCTCCCCCTGGATATCATTTAATTTTGTGAAAAGTTAATTTTACCCCTAGTATAGTCCTCGGTCAATTCAGACAAAACTGGAAGGTAATCTTCCTCCATCTTCATTATTGTTTTTCTTGTATCTTTATTTATTTCTAAGATGTATTTGTGTCTACATCTCGTACGTTTGACTGATTTTTTTCATTTGTTTATCCAAGGTTGATTAATTATTATTATTTTACACATTAGACAAGTTTTATGTACTATTGGCGGGAGCTATATTAGAAAATTATGCGTATTTTTATCTTTCAGAAGCTCCGCGGAAAATAACCGCGGAACGGGTACAGTATTCCGCGATAAATTTGCGCGGAAGGATAGGGCTCCGCGGAAAAAATACGCAGAGTGATTGATTTTATTTTTTTTTTAAATCCTGACCGTCGAAGTGTTGATCCAACGATCTAGCAACATATTGTTAAATAAATAGTGTCTGACAACTTTTTATAAACTATAGTATTTCTGCAGCAACGTACGAGAATACAAATTCATACCGAGTCCCCTAAGAACACCTCCAATAGAGGTGGTTAAAATAGTTGTCAATCTCTACCACATCATTTCATATATTAATTTCATGTCTTGTCTCTCATCCATGTCACTATTGACAATTTTTGTTAAAAATCTACTCCAATAATTGGCAACTTTAAAAATTGCTAATGTGGTCTCATATATAAATGATAATAATATGGAAGATACAAAATGGGTAGAGATAAATACACTTTTAAGAAAATGTATGTGGTTTTACTATATGAGAAAGTTGACAACCATGAAACTCCAATAGATAGAAAACCAAGGTTGTCATGCCACATAGAAGTTGACGACCCCTGTTGGAGCATCAGCTAATACGGGAATAATACGATTTTAAGTGGGGGATCCGTATATTATGTGATTAGGAACGGTCCCCAAAAAATCTGAATTGTCAGTATGTAATTAATAATTTTCTCGTAAATGAGATAAATATCTCGTGCATATATAAATTTTATAAATAAAATTATGTAACATATTTTTTGATAAAAAATTTGAAATAATTATATAATAAATTAGAAATATATGTGCAAATTTGTCATTTTTAATAGTATTATTAATAATTCTATTTTTTAAATGATTAAATAGAATTAAAAATATTGTTAAAATGTACATCTTATTACAAGAGTTATGAATATAGTTTTATGTATATTATTTTGCGATTTTCCAAAACAAATCAGGAATTAGTAACATATATAGTATAATAAGGTTATTGAGTGAAGAAAATATAAAAATTATTCATTTTAAAATTAGAAAAATATGAAATTTTAGAGAAATCATACAAAACAATTAAAATAATAAAGATTATCGTTTCTCGAATATTATTTTACAACTTTTTCAAAAGAAAATTAGAAATAATTTAATTTAATATAGAATATTAAAAATATTTATAAAATATCTCGTTTATTGCAAGGATATAAAGTTAGTTTAATTAGTACTAATATAATATACGAAACATTCTTAACAATAATGCATTACAAATATTGTTGGAAAATGTGGTTTTAGTCCCACATTATCGAGTTATTTTGAACTTCAATTTGAGTGAATTTTGTGTGCGTGTTCGCAACAAGTTATGCTTGGAGTGTGTTTTCCTCCGCGAGAGCTTTCCAATGTATGTTCAAACACTCAAAACAATTAAGGGATGAATGAGTTGTGATGATCCAAAGTTGCTCCCTTGGAAGTGGAAATAAAATATGTAAACATTATATCCCACATTAAAATGGAAAAGGAGTTTTCATTACTTTATATAGCACAACACTTGTGTTGTATGCAAATGGGTTAGTAAGGTGTTGCTCCATCTCCTACGTGGGCGCGTAGGGGTGAAAATCAGGTGATTTCGAGGGAAAATTTGTGGTTTCGCAAGCCTTCAGATTTTTTTCGTGTGCGACCTGCAGAAAAGAATGGAGCAGAAAATTGAGTCGAATAAAACCAGACTGGTTTTGCTAAATTATTAATTCCACTGGGTTTGGGCTTCAAAATAAATTGACATAAATTAATTTGAATTTGTTTTGAATTAATTAATTCGGTAAAATCAATTCTGTTTTTAAATATGGATTATTTGCCATTTGGGAAATTGTGTAGCTCACAAGTCGTCCAGGTCTATATATACTCATTATATAGCGTTAGGATTTTTTATTCAAAACACATTTTTCTCTCATACACATCTCTAGTCTCTTCCTCAAGTGATAGTTTCTTGTTCATCTCTGAAACTCGTTGAGAGTGACGCTAATCAACAGCCTCACAGCAAATCGTTTTATTCTGGAAATCAATTCGCTCGCACATACAGTGAGGGCTAATACGTTTAAGGAGACAGTAACGTACTGGACTCGATTTTGTTCTTTGTCTATCTGTTTAATTTGTTTACGGTTTGATTCATCTTTTTTGCTACTCACACGCGAACACATTAAGTTTTATGTATGTGTTATGGATTAAAAAGTGTACTTGTAAATTAATTGCTAGGGTTTAGAGAGCTTCGAGCTTTAATGGCTGCTCTTGTGTTTCGTGACTAAATCGGTCCTCACAATATGCCTACGTATCTCAATCAGTGCTGAGAATCAAGCCAGAAAACGTAGTTCTTTGTGTTGCCCTCGGGGCTATGGCGGCAGGGGCACACCAAGGACGTAGTGACTTGTATGTCCTTATTCGAGGATGAAGTCTAAAAAGTTGTAGATGACGTATGGAGTTGTGTCCAAAACGTAGTTCTGAGATGAGGGATCAGACCCTTTATATAGGCATTTAGAAGCCTAGTGGATAAGTATTCATTTCCTTGAAGGATAAATCTTATCCTTGACGGTGGATAAGTATTATCACTTTCTTGAATGATAAGTCTTATCCTTGACGGTGGATAAGTATTATCACTTTCTTGAAGGACAAGTCTTATCCTTGACGGTGGATAAGGATTAATTCTAGATCCTTACTTGTAGAAGTTGTTTCCATATCATAATGGACTTGTATTGAAACAAGACCAATTGTATTAGAATAAGTCTGTATTGGACGTTTCCTAATACAGGTTGTACTTCTAGCTCAAATATTAATTACGAAATTAAATTTAATTAGAGTTTCAGGCCTTATTAATGGGCCTTATTTATGGACCAGCTAGGTTTAATTAATGCAATATTAATTATGTCTTTAGGGTTATTTTTAACCCATATCAGTACTGATTTCACCGATTGTCTAACAAATATATGATAAAGGCGTGCCTCATTTTTATATATGTATTTAGTATTATAAATTACTTAGCGCTAATTTTTTTTCATATTTAAACATATTTTAAAATAAATATTTGTTTTTGTAAAATAAAATAAGTCAAACAAGTATCATATAATATTAAAAATGTTAATTGCATAGTAAAAATAGATACACGGTAAATTCAATGTAATTTGTTTGCGAAATTCGTTTTTAAAAAAATGAAAAGTGATATACAAATAAATATACCAATAAGCAATAAGAAGAGAATATTGTAGAAATATGTCAAACAAAACAAGTAAAGGTACGTAGATATCAATACTCAATTATAATAAGTAAATATCGATATAATTGTTGGTAGTTTGGTTGAATTATTGGAAGTTATGTCGGCCGTTAGATTTTTAGTAAATTAACGTGAGCCATTAGATTCACACAAAAGAATATTATATTTTTAAATTATTCTAATAACAATTTAAGATTCGAATTCTCACAACAACATATTAAAATTAAGAATTATTAATTCTAAACAATACATGCCATTAATTAAATTATGATTGTTAGTGTAATAATTATATCAAAAAACAATTATTAAAAATAATAATGTAAAAATTATACTAAAAAATTTATGTTATTAAAATAAAGTTGGCACTGGTTATAAACTAGTACGTATAATAGTTGTGAAATGTAGAAATAAACTAGAAACAACAAAATTGGTACGAGCATAGTGCGGAATTTTCTCGTTAAAATTTATTACATGTTAATGTATGTGTGAAATACTCCCTCCGTCCCACCTATTTGTTTACATTTGGGTTGGGCACGGAGGTTAAGAAAAATTAATAGAGTAGTAAAAAAAGTAAAAAAAGTGAGTTAAGTGATGAGTCCAATCAATTTTTAATGTATAAAGTAAGGATAATGAAGTAGAGTAGTGGAAGTAGTTGATTTTAATATTGTTAAAAATTTACTAATTTTGGAAAGTTTATAAATATAAAGAATTGGATAGGACATCCCAAAAAGGAAAGTGTAAACAAATGGTTGGGACATAGGGATTAACAATTTTCCAGAATAAATGAATTACAGTAGTGTTTAGGAGCATCACCGGTGTTAGCAAGCTTAAAACCAAGAAAGAGTACTATTACTGGAGCATGACAAGAAGCAGGGGCGGACCCAGCAGTAAGCGGGCCCAGCTTCTGCTGGGTGAGAATTTATAAGTTTTAGTGAAAAAATATTACCGCTGGGTGGAAAATTGTGAGGTGAAAAAATTAAAATGACAATTCAGTATTTCATTAAATCAGTTTACCCAAAAACAAAAAACAGAGAGCATCGAGGGAGAGACCCTAGAGATATCTTAAGTCACTGCACCTGCAAGTTAGTGACTACATCACTTTGCTAATTGCTACCACTGAATTCTATGAGGACTGGATACAAGAAAAGATTGGATATTTGTTTTGATTCACCACTATTATCTATTGAGGTAGTTTTCTTACATCTTTTTACTTGTTTCAATCAAGCAATATAGAATGCACTTGAAGTGTTTGATGGAATGCATATACGAAAGAAATCAGAATTTTTTAGATTATATAAATGTTTAACTTCTTGCATCATTAGCTCAACTATTAGTAATTTAGTACTTTAGCATATTCATATTAATCTCTCTTGATTTTTGAATAACATATAGGAATATAGGATGTCTGATCAACATTCAAAGAAACGAATGAAGTCACTTTTTTCTTTCTATAAAAGAGATGGCGGTAATAGTACTCAAGCCCTTGCCCCTGTATCAAGTAATCATGTGCTTGTGACTCCCAATCAGCCTACTCATTTGCCTATGGATGATATAGAAGTCATAGTTGAGACTCCAAATAAGTCATCTATTCAAACTGATCCTGGATTGCGTGATCCAATTTGTACATTTCTCATGAACCAACAAGATCATATACGAAAGGAGTATGTGCAATTGGGGCCTTGTCAACCGAAGTTACAAAATTATCCAACAACTTTTGATGGTCGTGATAACCGTCGTTTTCAATATAGATGGTTTGGGTTATTTCCTTGGTTGGAGTATTCAGTAGCTAAAGATAAAGAATTCTGCTTTCCTTGTTTTCTTTTTGAAAAAGATCCACCAAGATTTCCTTTGTTCACTCCTGTAGGGTGTTGCAATTGGAGTAGAATGTTGATTGGAAAGAAAGGTGTTTGTGAATCACATGTTGGACAGATAAATTCTTTTCATCTAAAGAATGTTCAGAGTTGGGCTAATTTACAAAGAACTTCGCAACACATTGATCGTGTGATTGAGAAACTTACACCAGAAATTGTAAGGCATAATAGATTGCGTTTAAAGACAATAATAGCAGATGTTAAGTATCTCGGGAAAGAAGGATTGCCATTTAGAGGTCACGATGAGTCTTCTAACTCCAGTAGCAGAGGGCATTTCATTGAGATAATAAAGAGTTATGCAGGTATGAATGATGAGATTGCAAAAGTCGTTCTTGAAAATGCTCCCAAACATGCCATGTACATTGCACCATCAATTCAGAAGGAAATTTTAGATATCATTGCAACTAAAATTCGAAATCAGATTCGCCGAGAAGTGGGAGATGCCAAGTTTTGTATCCTAGTTGATGAATCACTTGATGTATCTCACAAGGAGCAAATGGCTATTATTCTTAGATTTGTTGATGAAGAAGGATATGTTCGAGAAAGGTTCTTCGAAATTGTTAGTGTTAAAGACACTACTTCTATTAATCTCAAGGATTTGTCTCGTGCTTTCTACAAACAAACTCCAAGTGCAAAATATTCGAGGTCAGGGATACGATGGAGCTAGAAATATGCGTGGTCAGTTTCATGGATTAAAAACATTATTTTTACAAGAATGTCGTTATGCATATTACGTTCATTGCTTTGCTCATCGATTACAATTAGCCTTGAATGCATGTGCTAGAGATGTTCCTGATATGCAATTATTTTTTCAAATGCTAAGCTCTATCGTTACTTTTGTTGGATCTTCATCAAAGCGTACAAATATGCTAAAAGATATTCAACAAGCAGAAATTGCAGAAAATTTAGCAGGTGGAGATCTTGATACTGGAAAGGGTCTTAATCAGATTCGTAGTTTGAAAAGGGCAGGTATGACTCGATGGGGATCTCACTTTGCTTCAGTCAATAACTTGGTTCATATGTTTAAAGAAGTTACTCAGCTTCTTCAAGGTATGATGATTGATAAAGAACTTGTTGGAAGTATAAGCGGTGATGCAAAAGGTTTTCTTAAGGCATTAAGGGCATTTAACTTTGTTTTTTGTTTGTTGCTCACTAACAAAAAAATAGGAATAACTGATTTAATTTCTCAAGCTTTGCAGCGACAGTCACAAGACATTGTTAATGCTATGAATTTAGGTTCGAGTACCAAGCCACTTCTTCAGGCACTACGCGATGATGGTTCGGCTAATTTTTTGCAAAGTGTTCAACAATTTGTTGATGATCATGGTCTTGAAATGCCTAATATGGGTGCCGCTTATTCAATGGGTACTGGTCGTGATTGTCAGCAACATGATGTTACAAATGAACATCAATATCATTTTAACATATTTAATGTGATTATTGATGTTTAAATGATGGAGCTGAATGACAGGTTCACGGAGCAAAGCATAGAACTTCTTGTTTTGAGTTCTGCATTGGATCCTAAAAATCAGTTTAAGAAGTTTGATATAGACAACATTTGCGTACTTACAGAAAAGTTCTATCCAGAAGACTTTGATGCATCAGAGGTAAGAGCTTTAAGGTTACAATTAGAGCATTATAAATGCCAAGCCGTTTCTAATAAAGACTTTCATGAATTATCATCTCTTGCACAAGTATGTAGAATGTTAGTCGAAACAGATTTGGCTAAGCTTTTTTCTTTGGTTGATATGCTGATTCATTTAGTCTTGACACTTCCTGTTTCTACGAAAACTATTGAACGAGCATTTTCAGCAATGAAAATTATAAAAACTAGGCTTGGAAACAAGATGGAAGACGGGTATATTTCAGGTTGCATGATGCTTCACATTGAAAATGAGTATGTGGATGGTATTGACTCAAAGGCTATCATTGATCATTTCGAGTCTATTGGAGATCGTAAAGCTCACTTTAGATAAAGATTTGTTGGGTAAGTTTTTTTGACTGGATCCGTCACTGACAAGAAGACGGAGAGAAAAAGATTTTTCGTTTTGAAAGCAACTGTGTTCAAGAGAATAATATAATGAATCCTAAACTATAAAATGAATAACTTGTTCGAATTCATTCACTCCAAAATTTTGCTTCAATCGCGTCCTCACATAACATGTAAACTATGTCTCAACTATGTCTCAATCTTTTCCGGAAAAATAATGAAACCTACGTGCTAAAAGTATTAAATTCACATATAAATTTAAGAAAAGTGAACTCTGATACCATGTTAAGTAACCAATTACTCTAAAATCTCAAAGTATTAAAGAAAGACACTCTCGAGAAACATAATACCACAACCTTTCCTTGAACACATTATTTGAACACATTATTGGCATTCGTTTTTGTCATCTCTTAAAACAACACGAGGGACAACAACCGGATTAGAGACCATGTGTATTTTGAATCTTTGCTTGAATGCAAAGTATACCCTTCTTCTTTGTTTCCCCCTATTTTTCAAAAATGTAAGTAAATTAAAAAAAGAAGAAGAAAAAATCAAAGAATAATATCCAGTTTGTTAAACTAGGAACTTTCGGTGATCCCCCCTCACACTACTAATAATCGTAACATCCATCATACATCACAAACGGTCAATAAAATGCTACAAATAAAACTAGTATATATATATATTTAATTAGGTGCAAAATTACAGAGCTCAAGTCATGTGATTCAACCTCTGCCCCTGAAAAATACAAACAAGACAAGGCTCCAGGAAAAGAGTCCTAAATATTTATGTATAAATTCACAAGATTCATATGAAATGCTGATCTCATTCCAACTTCCTCTCTGACTTGGCCGCCACACTTTCTTTGACCCACGTGCGAGATATACAAGTGGAGTAGTATACTATCACATTATTTTATTATTATTATTTTTTATCAATTTATTTATTTAAAGTACTCTCCAACTATTTACTACTATGTTGATATTCTATTATATTTATTTATGTGCATCCTCTTTGGTCATTTTTTTTTCTGTCCCTTTTACTAGTTTGCCCTTGTTGTTCCTTTCCTTTTGACTCACTTTCTTTGGTCTATTATTTCAATTCAAATCTGCCTTTCTCCAGTATTTAAGGAGCCAAGCCACCAGCTCAAAATCCTACTTAAAATTACCAAATATTTCATCAAACAGAGCAAAATGGAGATGGATTTATCACTTTTCCAGCACCTGGATTCCGAATTCTCACCACAATCTTCATTCGGGTCTAATTCTTTCTCCTGGGATGACATGCAATCCCACGCTTCCCTTCCTTTCAATTTTAACGACTCCGAAGAAATGCTTCTTTTCGGAATTTTGTCACAGGCGCCGCAAGAAGTATCCGAAAACAGCTCATCCGAGGAGACTAAGGATGATGAGGTGAACTCGAAAGTGCAAGAAAATATCAAACTTGTAGCCAAGGAACAAAAATCATACAGGGGCGTCCGAAGACGCCCCTGGGGGAAATTTGCAGCTGAAATACGAGACTCGACACGAAATGGAGTCAGGGTCTGGCTTGGTACATTTGATAGTGCAGAACAAGCTGCTTTAGCTTACGATCAAGCTGCGTTTTCGATGCGAGGCTCCAATGCAATTCTTAATTTTCCAGTAGAAAGAGTTCAAGAATCGTTAATAGAGATGAAACATAGTTGCGAGGCAGGGTGTTCACCAGTGGTTGCACTGAAGAAACGACATTTAATGAGAAAAACAAGCGTGAATAAGAAAAGTAAAAGTATAAACAAACAACACAAAGTCGAGGTGAAAATGGAGAATGTTGTTGTGTTGGAGGACTTGGGTGCAGATTATTTGGAAGAACTTTTAGGTTTAACGGACAATTCCACTCGTTGGTGAAATCAGAAAATGAGAATTATTTTTTAATCTACTTCTTTTTTTCTTTTATTTGGTTTTGTATAGAATATAGATAGTTGTTTCGGTTTTAGGTTTTTGTTATGGGAACAAGGATCAATAAAGTTAATGAATCATGAGACCATATAATGTGTTAGTCTCTTCTTCATGTTGTGGGTTCAATTAAATGTGTACATTGGTTTTTTTTTTAATTTTATGATTGTCCAATAGTTTGATGACTTTGTAGTGAAAATTCAGACACGAAGCAATGCAAAACTCACTAGTGATAGAACGAGCAAGTCCGTAAGGATCACGAGTTCGACTCCTTATCTTAATTATCAAAAAAAAAACTCACTAATGATTTTCTTTTTGAGTTAAATGTATTCACAATATTTATCATGTCTCTGATAATTTTGGTTCGTAGATACGTACTTAGATTTATTTCATCTAACTTTTCCAGAATAATAATATAAAAATATAAAATAGTTAAATAAATTTATTTTCATTTTTAACAAGTAAATATACTACCTCCTCTGAGCCTCTTGTCACGGATTAGTCATCATCATCTCTAAATCAATCATCGTTATTGTCACGAACTTGACTTGTATGCAGTAACAAGTGCACCTTTTTTAGGCTACAATGTACCAGTAAGCTCAATTTATTGATATAATAATTTTCAAATTTATTTGGAAATGACAAATTCAATCAATTTAGGTGATAATCGGCTAATTGTTTATTTATTTTTACCAATGTTAATTACTTTATATCATATTTGCTTAGATATGACAACAATTCAGTCGATTTAGGCGATGACTGGTTAATTAGTTAACATCTTCCGCCCCCCATTAATTTGATTTCGTATTTGTGTTATTAGAAGTGGAAATTGGTAAAATAAATAAATAAATAAATATAATTTTAATCTGAAATCGGCTTCAAAGAAATCTTCCATATTTTTAAAAAAGTAATTGCTTTACGATTTTTAAATGGAATAATTATAGATCATTTCACCAACAGAACTTAATTAACTTTTCTAAAAATATTTTATCTCAAGATACAACATAACAAAAGGAGAAAAATGCATACATAAATTAATATATATATTTTAAAGAAATTTTGGAATCTATTAAAATTAAAGTACATCAAACAACTTCGGAATATATTTTGAAACCCCCTCGCGCAAGACGGGATATGTGGTGATCATAGTAAATGATCTCCATTAGTCATCAGTTCGTAAAATTTTAAAAAAGTAAATAATTCTATTCACGAATTAAATATCGATTTTTCGCATGGATCCTGCGAAAGATTTTTGTTTTTATTGTTTTTCGTGATGTTTCCGTTGCATTTTTATGCCCAAAACCCTTCAAAACCAAGGTGAAAATTCACTTTTAAATAAACTAGCATCAACTTTTGTTCTTGAACAGAAATCTGAAAACATATCCTTATTTCCGCGAAAATGATTTACATTAATATTTTCAGAGTTCATGAAGATTTATAATGGTATCTTCTCCAATAATCAATTATTCTGATAGAAGTAGTGAATTCAACAACAAAAAAATTCTAACTTTTACTTTTGTTTGTTGGATTCCTATGAAGACTAATTTGTAGTTTATGAAAGGGTCGACTGAGCTAAATTTATGTTTTTAAAAAAATTGTAAAACTAAATTATTATTTAATCAGGCAGCTGAGTCGAGTCATGATTACTAAAGCCAGTGTCTCTTAAACAAGAATTCTTATAATTTAGATAATGAAATTTTGTATTGAATAATGAAATTATAGAGCAAGTAGTAGACGTATAGCAATAGATCACTTGCGTGGTCTAGTTTGAAGAAAAAGAAGCTTCTTCTATAAAGAAGGAAAAAGGTAGGGGTGGTCTAAAAACATTTAAATTTTTTATTAACAAGTGGGTTTTATTTACTCCTATGTATTAGTATAACATTAATTAACAAAACTGGATCATTGGTTAAGCAATTAAGTACATTATCTACTAATTACAATAATATTATTTGTGGTCAGCGAATCAGTTGAAGAATTTGCAGTTGAAAGAGACATGTATCATTTCAAGAATTGTCCATGATCAGAGTGACAGTTTTTGTCTACTAGAATACCGTAGAATATACTGCTCTATCCGTTCCACACAATTCTTTATATTAAGAGTACGACATGAAGGTTAAGAAAAAACGTAAATTAATAGATAAAAGTGAGAAAAATGATTAAAGTGGTGGGACCAATCAATATTTAATGTATAAAGTGAGTATAAAGTAGGTATAGTGGATGAAAGTAGTGAATATGATTGAATTTTATATTATAAAATATTACTATCTTTGGTATATAAATAAATAAGAGAGACGTACCAAAAAGGAAAGTGTAAAGAAATGAGAGAGACGGAGAGAGTAACATAAATGTACAAGATCATGTTAAGAGTATGTTCTATTGTGCAAAAAAATTACTCCCTCCGTCCAGTGAATTCTATACACTGGGACTGAGCACGTACACTAAGAAAAAAATATAAAAAATGAGTAAAATTAGATGAAAAGTTAGTAAAGTGGTGGGACCTATCAATATTTAATAATAGATTTGAGATAGTGGAGGAAAATAGTGGGTGTAATAGTGTTTTATATTATTATAGAATAGAGATAGTGGAGAAAGTAGTGAGTGTAATAGTGTTTTATATTATTAAAAGTTACTATTTTTGGAATGTATAGAAATGAATCCGAAAATGGAAAGTGTATAAAAATGACTGGACGGACTTTGACCGGTAGGAATTGTCATTTCCTAGTAGGCTTGTTCAAAAATATTAGATTGTTAAATTCAATACGAGCATTTGTTGAAGTTGGCTGTTCACCTACAAAACTGCAATAAGATGGCTCAAATTGGGGAAGAATACCATGATCTGCATGCCAAACATCATCATCCAAGTTCATGAAAAACTATTCCAAAGGTAAAGTTTTTCATCTCACAAGCATCTCCTCAATTTTCTACTCACGCTATTCCGAGACCTTTTAGGCTTACTACCCCAAAGTCTCGATTCATTTTCAAGGAACATAATGAATTATAAGCCGGACATCAAGATTAGGCGAAGTTCACATAATTTCGGATACTTGATAAAACTAAAATTGGCTATAAAAATAAAGTATTTCCTTAATTTTTTCTCGGACCGCCCTGAAACACTACAAAATTATAAAAATTGTAATTTTTATAATTTTTCTTAAAATATTTTGCTTAAGAAACAATTCAATCAATAACATATACTATGTTATAACGGAAGCATGAAAGATTATAATAGACGTAAAGAAAAAACACTAGACATAAGAGAAAATTTTTATTGATCTTGAGGTACAGATTACAGCATATATCTAGGTTATGACAGATTACATCATACATCTATTGAGAAATTATTTGGATGGATATAATTTGTTTTGGTTCGGATGAAAAGAACATTTATGCTCAGCAAAAAAAAAAAAGAATATTTATTTTTTGTAGTAATGTCTCAAACTATGTCAGACATTTTTCCTTATCGAAAAAGAATGGAGAAATGTTATATGGATGCAAAATTGATTTCAATATTTTATACCTACATGAAAATCTCGATAAATTAATAGTCTCGAAACCGATAAATTTTATTAATTTATCAAAGTAAAATATACACTAACTCTATTATATCGAGATCCCGGTTTCCGCAAGAAGGATGATGGCATCTTGACAAAATGCTTTCTATAGTTAACTCCATTGGAAAATAACTATTTGTAGCACAATTTTACTAGAATAAATCACTTCATCTTCTTTTATCCGAGTTTGTACAAGCCAATCTCTACTAACCAGTATTCTAAAAATTACCAAATCGATTGAGTATTTCATCCGAGTATGCATTTATAGGATATGATGCAATTCGAGTCAAAATCCAATTTTTATATATAAATGAAGCATACTAAAAGTATTCCCACTTCAAGCAAGCATAGAGCAAAGTTTGTATAAAGGCAGAAAACTACCAAGTTCATGCTCGAAGAGCTTAATTACAACACCTTGACCTTTCAAGTTTGGGTTATTTCAAGGCCTTGTCGAAGACTACGAGTTTTTCGATATCAACTTGATTTTGAAAATTCTGAGTTTAAAAATGATGTTTGTTGTTGATTAATGCATATAAAACGAGTTATATGGAGTCGGTCTAAATTTATTAGTAATTGAACTCGGTTATGTTAAACTGTAACCGCTGACAATTTAACGTTCTAAATTAATATTGTATAATATTGTTCGAATACACAAAAATCGAATGATAAATGAGAAAATACACAAGAATTCTGATGAAAAACCAACATAGGAATCAGTCTTTAGAGCTATACAAAAGTTGCAAGAACCTTCTTAGTCAGGTTATGCTTAGGAAGCGTGATACATATAACAGCCAAAAGAATGAAGTTAATCGAGAAAGTAATACAGACTGATGTTAGAAGCCTATGTTTGTTCTTGTTGTTGAGATGCCTGGATCATAGACGTAAGTGAAGGATGCATCCGAGCTGTTCTCAATGACCGAGCCTCACTTTTCCCTCTAGCATATTCCTCGCCCAGAGGCCACCTTGGCCGCAAATCAAGCTAAATCAACAAACATGACAACGTTCAACAAAATTTCTAGCTAGACCATGAAAATATAAAGGTGCCTAAGAAAGTTGATTGAAGATCTTGATTTCAAGATGACATGCACCATACACCAAAACAAAATAAATGGGGGGAAGAAAAAAAATTAAGGGAAAGCAAAAAAAGTAATAAAATATATAATTTTCCTCTTCAGTACTTGACACGACTAACTGTCAGCTATACCAGTGCATTGTCACCGATTTAAATAATAAGCTGTTTACCAAAATTACAGCCCGGTGTGACAACACTGCTATGCCACTTGCAAGTATAATCTATGTATTCCAAAAGATTTGGAAATACTCTTTCATCTTTCATTCTCAAAATATAACAATAAAAGCAGACTGACAAATAAATGCAAGATTACAATAAAACAATATTACGTTGCCAGAGCAGCAAATTAATCAAGAAGTAAATATGCCAGATCCCATTCCAATTTATAAATAATCAAGATGAGGGATGCCAAAAGACTCACTCTTGCATCTTCTAGCTCATTCGCAGGCGGCGGAGGATCAAATCTACCAATACGAAAGTGCTCAATACCAGTCCAAGCCACCATCACACCTGATCATATGATACAAAGACATGATAGTATGTGGTATAAGGGCTGCTGAATTACTAACGTTCACTAAAAAATGCAGGAATATTTCCTAGTTTCATAGCATTACTGACCTACTGGACAGATGCCGTAACTTGAGTTTAATTACACAGATTTTGTTGTTAAGCGAAACATGCACTGATTTAAAATGAATATATAATCATCAAGGGCGTACTTTAAGTTCGACTTCTAACAAAACATATGGATGCAGTAAGCCTGTAACAAATCAAGTGGAGCCTCTACAAGTAATTCATCTGTAGCCTCTCTGACTCCACATGTGTGCTTCTATGTGTGTCAGTATCTCTCTCCAACAGGTAACAGAACCGACAAAATTCCCTCCTTCCCACCCTCAGTCTTACACACTTATAGTCTGTTTTGTTAATCTTGAATACATAGTTCACCGCAAATGGCAAAGAGGCAAAAGCCAACTCGACCTGTGGCCTTTTATGTAAAACATAATATAGTAGCTGCACCTCTTAAACAAGATAAATCGAAATCTGGTCTGAAGACAGCTTATAACGATGTTGATCAAAATGCAACAAATAATTATCAAAGCAACACTACAGTTCTAATACAATTCACTCTTCTTTAACAAGTTCTCTTGCACGAGAGAATGTCAAATCATCAAAAGTGCAATTACCATTGTCAGTACAAAGACTTGGAGGAGGGCAAACAAGCTGCAGCCCTTTCTTCTTAGCAACCTGATCCAACCGATCCCTGACATACTGATTAGATGCCACACCACCTGAGACCACCTTTGGGGAAGTAGACAAAAAGATTGGTGATAAGAATTGACACATGTGATATAGAGCTACTATTTGGAGCAAAGTTGAAGAGTACCAAATGTTTAATAGAAGGTTCCATCTCCAATGCCCATTCAATTGCTCTTTCACACTTCTCTTCCAGATGCAATACGGCAACTCGCTGCAACACGAGTTTACAGTGCACAAGAGAAAATATAAAATTTAAGATATGGGTGGAAATGGAATCTGAATTTACAGATGGAAAACGAGCTATGATATTACACCTGAAATGAAGCTGCAACATCAGCTCGTGAGCTTTGGTCTTCAATACTAGATGAAGAAATGGGAGTTTCAGCATTACTGCAGATTACCCATTTAAGAGTAAATAGGTGGAGATTAAAAAAACAAAAAGAAGATTCAAGTTCCATGAAATAAGTTCACATGCAAATATAATGCTTAAAAGTTATATAACTCCACTTCTCTGCCAATTACTGGTTCAACACATTTACCACAAGACAAGATTCCTATAGATACTATACAGTTTGGCTCCAACAGAGAAACAGACAATTTAATTCTAGGATGGTCTAGACAATTTAATTCGAGGATGGTCTGGCTGGAATAATTGCTTATAAGTTCAACACACATGAATACATTTAGGAAACAAACCTAAATAACCACAACAGGGATACCAAGAGGAAAAAAGTACATATAGAATTTGCATTTTTGTGAGGAAAGAGTGGAACAAGTATTTCGAAAGACGACTATTTTCCTCCACATAGCACAACTGTAGATTCAAAGAGAATATAAGCAGCCTGTATAGATTAAGATAATGCCCTATACTCATAGCAATAAATTCATAGTTCATTTAAATATAAGCAGCCTGGTGGTTAAGAGAAATAGCAAAAAAAAATCAAGAAGAAAAAAATAGAGAGAAATGAGAAATTTCTAAGACAGTTTACATATTCTTAGATTCAATTGCCAGTCTCACTTGAGTCTTTAAACCAGCATACGAAAAATTGCAATCTTTATGTTGTTTCATTGGGACCTGAGCAACAATATAGTCAAATATTAGTTATAATGCAACTTCCCTGTTCAACATTTCATTCTCAAATTTTATACACTTTTAAAGAGTAAACTCTATTACTTATTACTCTTTACTCATTAGTACCAGTAGCAGATTAACTTACTTTAAACTTGATGGCTTCCGCATCTCCTTTTCGAGCAAGCTCCTCTATAGCCAGGCCCCCGCTCCTCCTCAAATCAAGACCAAGCCACTTCGCAGTCTTGTCATATGCCTCACCAATTGCATCGTCAATCGTAGTCCCAAGTTGTAAGTATTGACCAAGTTCCCGTGCAAGAATTAGGATATTATGTCCTCCTAAGAAACAAACCAATCAGGAAAAAAATTATGACTAGATAGTCAAAGTGAAATAGAACCTTTGATTTGATGAGTTGTATGGGAGATCTCAATAAAGATGGACGATTTTTGTCTTCAAATCTCAGACTAACAGACAAGTGCAAATTTGCAAAAAAGTTGATGAAGCAAAAGTAACATTTTTGTAATGATGATGAGTATCCACCAGCTTATATTAAGTAAGAAAAACTGAACTTCTACAAATTACAATAATAAGATCATGAATCGATGGCCAAAAGTAAAACAGAACCACTGATACCTATTTGCATGAATTGCTTACATATATGAATATGTTAATATTCATATATGAATTGCTTGCATATATGAATAGCAAGTGAATAATTCTTTGTTTACAATCATTTTACCTTCCAGTTGAGTGCACGAAATCGTTTTACAGGTATAAGATAAGGCCAGCTAAGAAGGCATCTCGATCATAAAAAGATATAAGGAGTTGAAATTTGTATATCCTGTATGTCATATTGTGATATGCCAAAGAATAATGCAAGCAGCTTTTATCACGCATTAAAGATAGGTTCGTAATTACCTGTAGTTATAATTGGACTTACGTGAATCAAAAAAATACTTTTTTTTAGTTTTTAATTAGTATTTGTGATAACTATTAATCAAAAATTGGGTAAAATACTTGTCAAAAAAACACAATTGGCAAAATAGAAAAAAATATATAAAAAGAAAAGGCTGTTTTTTGCACGGACCAACAGCTCACAATGATATAATAAGAACCTGACTTCCATAGTATAAAACCATCGTTTTATTTGTCAAAGTATATAACCATCTTTAGTAGTGAAATCCTTGGAAAAAAAATCTAAAAGTACATGACGTTAAAATAAAAAACTAATGCTCCAAAAGTAGAGTTCCACATGTCCCAACACTATTGAAATCAATTATGAGTTTTACAAATCTCCACAAGCAATTGAAGGCATAGCAAGTAACACACTGACAGATAATAAGCTGATGTAAAAACATCAAATTTAAGGTTCGAACCTGATATAAGAAGGGCAATAAACGGAAACTGAACCTCTCTTTCAGTTAACCTGGATGGAATGAATATAATAAGATAAGGTAAGAAGTAATTTATGTGCATATATATGCTTGTCTAATTACATATCAGTTGTCTTGTTCACAAAAATATAGCACATAATTTTGAAGCCCACAATGTGGATTGTGGGGATTATTGCATTTCGTATTGGTAAATCTGTAAATGATTAGGTGTACCGAGTCAACTTGTAGATGGATAGCTACTTATCATGATTTTGGGTTTTAGCAGGCGCTAAGGGTGCAGAAGTCTTTGGAAATACTGGTGCTTTCCCGTTGATGAATACTTTGTGTCTCAAGGATGGAAAAAAAAAATTGATCTACAAAAGGATATCAATCTTGCATCTCTGTTGGTTACCAGATGAGTGCAAAGGGGGTTTGGATATGAGGCTGAAGTAGAGGTTAGAAGGAATGACTTTATCAATCATCCAACTACTCGTGATTCCTTGTACCCTCTCACTTCCCGATAAAAGATCCTTCTGTTGCAAGGATATCGAAAGACACTGGAGTACAAACGGAGAAATGAAGTGATCAAGTGATCGCCCTTGTCTGAAACCATAGAATATTACAGCAATTAGTCTTTATTTGACCATCAACATCTACTTGTATTCAATTTTGTTGTTTTGTTTAGTAGCCCTGATCCCTTGACGAAGATTTTTATGCTTCAGTCTTATTTGGGCCATCTTCCTGTACTTTTGCCTAGAATAAGCTTTGTCCACAAACGCATACCTGTATACCTTGCCCACCCACTCACTTCTGAAAAACATCAGTTAAAGTTTAAAATAAATACACTTTTCATTTAGTTAGGAAGCAAAGAAACATATCAATCGTTATGATGGACCCACTGCTGACTCCCGTCTGGATGTAATCTTAGGTTTAAGTGTAAGCTGATTTTCTAATACTGTAAATGGATCACATGAGCAAAGAGTAACTCTTTCAGGTATAAGCCATCCAAAAATTGTATTGTCAAGTAAGTAAAAGGATAACAAATAAGTGGAACTGTGACAGCATAACCGAGAGAAAAAAATTATGTATTTATTACAGGTATTGCCAATATTAGAATCAAAATGGACTGCATGCAAAAACAATTAGAAAGACAGAAATTTGAAAGTTGAGATGGTTGATAATAGTATGCTCCAAAACAATTTATCTTAGATAATAGTTCAATGAACTAATGACACTATGACACTGATATATGTTATAAACTACAGCCAAAACTTATGAAAATATCAAGATAATGTCACAGCAGATTTTAATGGGAAAATAAATAATAACAGTTAACAAAATTTGACGTAAATTATAATATTAATTTTTTTAAATGCTTCAATACCGAGCTACTAAGGCATGGGCTTCCATATGATGGACATTGACAATAGGAAGACTGTAACTGCCAGCAAGTTGCCGGGCTTTCTGCACCCCAACTACATGAAATACACAAAACAGATATCTGTTAAAGAGAAGCCTAGTGTTCCGTGAAATATTATATAGTAATTATATAAAACTGTAACTGTTACGAACCAGCATAGAAATTAATTACCACGTAGACAAAGACTCAAACCAGGGCCAATAGTAACAGCAACTGCAGAAAGATCAGACTCTGTCATTTTAGCTTTATCGAGTGCTTCCTGAACCACCTGCAGACAACAAACAGAAAAGCTGTATATCTTCGTGAAGGATTCGAGAGATGGAAGGTGTTTGAGATGGCATAGAAGCAGTTTTAATAAAGATAATCAACGCAGTGCAGCTACAATACCTGATCAATCACTCGTGAATGTGCTTCTTCTGCCATTTTAGGAGCAACTCCTCCATATTTAGCAAGCAGATCTGCCTTGATTTAAGTATAATTTTAGTGTCACGCAAAAATATAAACCAGGAAACATTAGAAAGATTGTTCTCTTCTTTGTAATTATAATGCTGACTACGAAAGTAAAATGCTACCGGAGGTATTGGAGGCATAACAGATCTTATAAAACTACCAAGATATTTCTTCCATCAACCAAGACATCAAAAAGAAAGTAGGTTGTAAAGGAATGTACTCATCAACCGAGGGTTATTCATGTGTGTGTGTGTACAAAGTAAAGCAAGCTATTTGTATAAACAATTCTCAAAGAGTAAGCAGCTATCTTCAAGCATCCCCTCAATCATTCTTTCATTATTCTCGTACAATTTCAGAAGAAATATCAAGTTGACACTTGCTTTCATCAATGCAATTATCTTCTTGATCCTCCTACTGCACCAAAATAATTTTACTTTCTTTAACAATGCCAATAACACTATTACCATATATTACTTGTCCTCTGCTCTATACTAATCAACTTACGCATAAAAATCCACTAACCCGCATAAACCCTCGAGTTCACTTATTTGTGCTTATACCATGTACTTATATCACTAAAAAAAAGACCAAAGGCCAACTAGTAACGAAACACGAAAACCCAAGAATTACACAAAAATCAATCCAAACTCCAAAGTGGTTTAATAAGCATTTGCAAATATCATACCTGAGAAGACACAACTTGGCTAAGAATATCACCATTGCTTCGAACCTAAATCAACAAAAAGACTCAATCTTTACACTCAACAAACAAAATCAAAAAAACCCAACTCACATAAACAACAAAAGATAAAAAAAATTCAAGAAAACTCAAGAAATGGCTTACAACAGCAGCAGCAGTGTCATCACAACTTGTTTCAATACCAAGAATAACCAAATCATCATTTGAAGCAAGTGGGGTTTGTAGACATGATTTTGGGTCACTAAATTTATGAGCAGATAGAGTAGATAATGATTTGGGTGAGAACATTAGTGAATAAAAATTGGATTTTTGGGGTTTGGGTTTAAAGTTTTTTAAAATTGTGAAATTTTTGATGATGTTTATGTGGTTCAAGAGGGGTTTTGGAAGGAGGGTTAAGCAGGAAAGTGAAGATAAACATGTCACCATTTTTTGTGAAAAATACTGTGTAACATATTCTAAATTGAATGTAATATATACATTTTATGCGATACATTACGTTACCTAAAATAACAAACTTTTAATATTATAAAAACTAATGTCTTCTTACTGTCCCTGCAAATCCTCTCATTACAAGTTAATCAAATTTTATTAACTTAATTAATCACACTTTATTCACAGTTAACTCCTACTAATAATTGAATTAATCACACACTTTATTCACAATTGGCCCCCAATAATTGATACCGACTCTCCCCCATTTCTTCTCTCTAACTCACCCATTCCCTCGTGAACCCTAAAATCCCTTTTCTGATTCTGATTCAGCCCAAATTTCTGATTAAATATATTTATGGAATCCCAAATTATAAATGATTCAGCCCCAATTTCTGATTCTGATTCCAAGATTATATCTTCTTCATCCTTGTTAGCCCCAGTTATAGACTTGCGTATGTATATAATCGAAAACTATCTGGATATCTTTGAAATCGTGGAGGATACTCCGGAAAGAGTGAAGAAGCGCACATTAAAGCAGGAGTCAAGCAATTTAACAGCAAATCCCATCCTTGTCATATCTAGGTCTTGCAACCGCACTCATAAACATTACCTTAGTTATAAATCTCTTAGACTTGCATGTTCTATGTGGTTCTGGTTCACCGGGCAAGAGGTAGTATTTTTGTGTTGTTCTTGTCATATAAAACCACTTCTCGTCTATGTGAACAATAGAAAACATGTCTATATATGTTGGATTTGAGTGAAGTGTTGAGCTTTCTATATGATTTAAAACGAACTTCACCCTTGCCTCCATATTTGGAAATGTTAAATAAGGTTTTAATGCATTTGAATGGGATTTGATTTTTCCTTTTTGAATGAGTCTATGGACAGTGGATTTTTTTGCATTTAGTTGGCAAGAAAGTGTCCGAATATTGCTTCTTAAGTGCAGATGAATTGATTTTACCTGTTGTAAATCCAAAACATATCCATGATTGCCCCCTTTGTATTTTCTCTGCACATTAGGATGTTCACCAATTTTGATTGATTGTAGAACCTCTTTCCATATTGTGTAAATTGTCATCCTGCTGACAGCATAATCAGAGGTAATTTTTTTGATAATTCCCTTCTTGAGCTTGTTGTTGTTGTAATTTAATGATAACATATGACAAATTTGTTTCTTTTCTAAATTTGTCAACCTCTTTCCTTTTGCAGTGTCCATAAAAGAAGCAGGAATTGAAGTGTTAACAAAAGCATTGAAATCAAATATATTTGGATCTTCATTTAAATCTGGAATGATGGAATCAAATATCCTTGGATCTTCATTTAAATCTGGAATGATGGATGTTGCTGCCATTTTTGTTGGTTTCTGATAGATAAAGTAGTGTAATATGTGGACTGTTTTTTTTTAGAATGAGCTTTGTAAAGTGTCAGCTTGTTGTGTAATGTATTTATAGTAGGTTAGAGGCAGATTAAGTTGTGTGTAATGTAGTGTTTAGGCGGGCTATTTTCCCCCCATAAAGCTAATCACTTTTGCTTTTTATCTTTAAATATTCCTTGGATCAATTGAATTTCTTATTATATAAATTGCATTGGTCTCCGTGTCCCCCTCATTTGTAAAGAAATGAGGGGGACAGAGGGAGTATGAAAAAGACTTAATTGAACTTTAGTGGCTCGAATTATAATTTTTTGGCAAAAAAATGGCCGAATTATTAATTTAGCCACTTTAGTGGCCGAACAATTTATTTTTCAACACTTTATTGCATTTCGTCATGTCAGTTGGACGGCGTTACAGTGTGAAAGGGGTATTTTCGTCAGTTTACTTTTCGTCAGTTGAGGCTTTGGTATACATATAGGCAGCTGTATGTATACATAATCGTTAAAAAGTAAACTGACGAAAATACCTCTTTCACACTATAACGCCGTCCAACTGACATGACGGAATGCAATAAAGTGTTGAAAAATAAATTGTTCGGCCACTAAAGTGGCTAAATTAATAATTCGGTCATTTTTCTGCCAAAAAATTATAGTTCGAGCCACTAAGGTACAATTAAGTCTATGAAAAATGTTCATGCGGTCATGTTTAATCGTGTAGGTAATTATTTCGGTACATTTATAATTATACATTTTGTACATTTGTATGCAAAACTTTTTTAACAGTCACTTTTAAGAACATCAAGCTTACACTTAACAAAATAATTTTTTATTAACTTTGTACAAAAAAATTATTTGTTGAATAGGAAGGGAACAAAATAAGACGGGGGAAGATTTAGGGCCTGTTTGGCTCAATAAACTTATACATTATAAGTTGATAAGAGTTTACGAGGGGTGTTTGTGTACGCAGCTTATTTGATAACTTATAACTTATAAATTGATAAGTTGAATGTTAGAAATCACTAACATTTTACTTAACTTATCAACTTATTCTTTGATTTCTTTATTTTTTTAATATTTTATATTTTTACATTTGTGTTTTTAAATATTTTTTTAATTTAAAATACAAGTGTTGAAATCATTGTATTTAAAAATTATTTTTTCAAATTTTTCACAAACTTATAAGTAAATTTATCCAAACACCCGTATAACTTATAAGAATTCATCAACTTATCACTTATATGACACTTACTCATTTTATGCTATAAGTCAACTTTTTTGTGATATCCCAAACACGCACTTAATCTTGTCTATTTGTTTAAAATATACGAACTAGTTTATAACCCGCTATGCATGAATTTTTTTTAATATTATAAGATTTTTTTATTATAATTTTTATGTAATTGCTTTTTTAAATAACTTTTTTTACTATACAGTATTAATAATAACAATCATAGATATTTAACTAACGTCTTGTAGTGTTTTGAACTAATAATTTAAAATTCTTAATTTTAATTAATTGTTGTGAGGATTCGAATTTTAGACCTTTAGTAGAGTAACTTAAAATCTATCATAAATCTAACATCTCTCATTTATTTACCTAAAATCTAATGGTCAATATGCTTTTTTTTAAAACAAAGGAAATTATTCATTAAATTAAATCAATATGCATCCTTACTTGTACTACCAACTGACAATCATATTTCAATATATAAGCGGTCTGTTGTTCATTATTCGTCGATCCTCCTCTACCAATAATTATATTCATATTTGCTTATTATAGTTTAGTTTGCTTATTATAGTTTAGTATAGATATGTAAATGATGGTCCATTTTCGATAAATATATATAGTTTTTTTCCCGAAACGTATATAGTTAATGTTAGGAATTATGTTGATTATTGATGATAACCAAATTAACTCAGTAAAATTTGTACAAGTAAAATGTAGTCTTCAACGAATAACATGTGTGTATAGTATCCGTTGAAGGATAGCTTATCAATTATAAGACTCATTGTAACATGTTCCTTTAGCTTTAATAGCAGTTGAAAGTATAGTTGTTAAGGTTGAATAAGTCATGTTGATTATCAATTGATATGTAGAATAAGAATATTTGATGCCTTGTAATTTTATAAAAGTGAAATGTACTTCAACGGATACAATTCAGCCTTCAACGGATGCAACCATTATACCTTCAATGGATGCAACCAAGATACTTTCAACGGATGCTGGACAAATCAACCTCAACCGATACAAGGCCAATAATTAGCAGTTAAAGTGTGATAGTGACAACGACTTCAAACTCAAACAAAGAACGCTCTTTCTGACAAGTCACATGGGTTGATGGAACAAAAGGAGCATGGAAACCAGCATTTTGGAAAACTATGAAGAAAATGAAGCATTCTATTTTCAGTTGGTCAATAGAGATGATTGAAGAAGGATATTCAGCTAAAAGGCAAATCATTTCAAGGACCATTAGACTTAGAGTGGAAAAGCAAGCTTTTGGACTATACATACTGTACATTCCAAGTAGTTCAATTTAGCTTGTAAACTTGAGATATATATAACCAAGTGTAGCAATGTTTTTGAAGTTAAGAAATAAGTTTAGTTTTCTAGAGCTCAAACAAATTTTCTTTCTTGTAATTTGATGAAGCAAAAACATTGTAACTGCAGCTGTATGTTTGTTCTAAACATCACAGAGATTTCTTCAAATAAAATCTCTCATGTGGAACAATCAATCCACCTGAATTTTTTTAATTCTTTTATTTTTATTTACTGCAATTTTAAATTTCTGTTCTTAAGTCCTTTGTCTGCAAAAGAATTGAAAATTTTAAAGGATTGTATTCAACCCCCCTTCTACAATCCTGTGATTACATTGTTTGGGAATAACAATTGGTATCAGAGCAAGCTTCTAACATACAAGAAGTTTAAAGATCAAAGACAATCAGAATCATGGGAAAAATGGATAATGGAGTTAAGATACCAGTTCTTGACAAAGATAATTACTTTCATTGGAAAGTAAAGATGTTTCTGCACCTCTTATCTATGGATGAAAGCTATGTGGATTGCATTGAGAAAGGTCATCATGTGCCAATGAAGGCTGCTACTAGTGTTGAAGAGATTGCACAAGTTGTGGATGGATCAATTCCCAAACCTGCTTCTGAGTGGACACTTGAAGATGCTGCTGAAGTTCACAAAGATAAAAAGGCCATGAACATTTTGTTTAATGGTCTAGAACAGGACATGTTTGATAAAGTCATTAATTGTACCTCTTCTAAAGAAGTAGGGAACACCATTCAAACCCTATGTGAAGGCACATAGCAAGTAAGGGAAAACAAGATGCACCTTCTCATACAACAATATGAACACTTTCATTTCAAAAGTGGTGAATCTCTGAATGACACTTTTAGTAGATTTCAGAAATTATTGAATGGCTTGAAATTGTATGGAAGAGTGTATCAAACCAAAGACTCAAATCTCAAGTTTCTAAGATCTTTGCCCAAAGAGTGGAAGCCTATGACTGTTTCTCTGAGAAACACTCAAGAGTACAAGAGTTTCACTTTTGAAAGGCTTTATGGAACATTAAAGACTTGTGAGCTGGAAATGGAGCAGGATGAAGAGATTGAGAAGAGTCAGAAAAATGGTGGTTCTGTAGCACTTGTGGCAAGTACATAAGGACACGGGGATGTGAAGGAAGAAACTTCTAAAGCTACACCAAGCTCAAGTTCTTGTCAACTCAAATCAGGATGAGATGGATGAGCTAGATGAGCACCTTGCTTTTTTGTCTAGAAGATTCTCAAAGCTCAAGTTCAAAAAGAATCCCGAGGCACAAAGACCATTCAGGAAAGACTTTCAACCTAACAAAACATTTGTTGAAAGGTCTAAATTCAAATGTTTCAACTGTGGATTGGGTGGTCATTTTGCCAATGAATGCACAAAGCCTAAAACTGAGAAGAAGGAAATGAAGTTTGAGCCTATACACTACAAAAAAGAAATATTTTGAGCTTCTCAGACAAAAGAAAAGGGCATTCATAACTCAGGACTATGATTGGGCTGCAGATGTGAATGATTCTGAAGAGGACACATAATATGTCAACCTAGCACTCATGGCTAATTCAATTGAGCATGAAGCTAGTTCATCAAGCAATTAGGTAATCACTACAAACCTAACCGAGCTATCCAAATAGGAATGTAATAGTACTATTAATGAAACGTCTACTGAATTGTACCATTTGCGTGTAACTCTTAAATCACTCATAAAAGAGAACAAAATAATAAAAGGTACTAATCTGTTTTTCAGTGATAGGAATGTTGTGTTAGAAACTCACTTCATTGAGTTTGAGAAATTGAAAATTGATTGCCAAATTGCTAAAAGTGAACTAGAGGTTGTGTTAAAAAGAGAATAAAATCTTAAAAACTAGCTAAAGAAAGAACATGATGTAATTGCAAGATGGAATGATTCCGGGAATGTTGCCACTAACATTTTTAAGGTTCAAGGTGTGGATACATTCTGTAAGGAATCACTGAACAAGGATAAAAAGAAACTAGATGTTTTAGTTGAAGATCTAGGAACTGACAATGCTTCAACGGATAGTGATCATCCGTTGAAAGATAACTCTTCAACGGATGAGAGCCATCCGTTCAAACATACAACCAATGTTAGTAAAGAAAAACTTGAAAAACTGAACAAAAAGTATGGTCCAGCCAACAAGAATTTTGTTCAAGGAGAATGCAACAACTCAAAGAAAGTTGAGAAGGTTAACATAGGCCACTTGTCCAACAAGAAATTGAAGGACAAGCTAGAAAACATTGAGGTTAAGGCTGGGGTTGAAAAGAAAAGGAACAAAAATGGTAAAGTAGAGATTAACAAACACAACAATTACACACCTGATAAATATGCTCCTAGGAAAACATGTGTTAATTGTGGTAGTGTTAATCATTTATCTACTAACTGCAAATATTCAGATACCTATGCCTAATGTTACTATGCCCGTCATGCCAAACATATTTGCTCATAATGCTCATGCTTCCAATATGTATGCTAACATGTCATTTGTTCCTAATCCATACATGAATGAATTCAATATGCCACAAATATCATGAAACATACCAAACTTGAGCACTATATATGCACAACATTCACAAATGCCTGCATCAAACATTTATGCACCTGAGAACATGCAAAGAAATATGCCTCAAAGGTCAACACCACAGGTCAAAGTTGATTTAAATCAATCAAAACCTAAAGTGCAAAATGACTTAAGAAATAAGGTAAAGGCTAACAAGACAGGACCCAAGGAAACTTGGATACCAAAATCAACTTGATTTGGTTGTGATGTGTACAGGGAAACAATAGGAATCTATGGTACTTAGACAGTGGTTGTTCTAAGCACATGACTGGAGATTCTACCCTGCTCACAGAGTTCAAGGAAAGAGCTGACCCTAGCATTACCTTTGGAGATGACATCAAAGGATATACTAAGGGATATGGCTTGATAGGAAAAGAGAATGTCATCATTGATGAAGTAGCACTAGTTGAAGGACTTAAGCACAACTTGCTTAGTATCAGTCAACTATGTGATAAAGGTTTTTCTGTTTCATTTTCTCTAGAAGCATGTGTTGTCTCAAGCAAAAAAGATAACAATATGGTGTTGACAGGCTACATAAAGGGAAATGTGTACATAGCTGATTTCAACTCAACAAATGTAGATTCAATTACTTGTCTCTTCAGCAAAACAAGTAAAGATGAAAGTTGGTTGTGGCTCAAAAGGTTGTCACATTTAAACTTCAAGTCTATGAATGACTTGGTGAAGAAAGGTCTTGTAAGAGGTATTCCACAATTAGAGTTTTTCAAAGATGGATTGTGTGATGCATGCCAGAAAGGGAAGCAAAAGATTGCCTCTTTCAGAAGCAAGACAGAGTCATCAATTGATCAACCTCTACAACTTCTACACATGGATTTATTTGGACCAGTAAATGTGATGTTAATCTAAAAGAAAAAATATTGTCTCGTGATTATGGATGATTTCTCAAAATTTACATGGACCTACTTTCTGCACTCCAAGGATGAGGCAAGTGAAATCATAATCAATCACATCAAGATAGCAAACAATCATCCTGAATATCAAGTTAGAAGAATCAGGAGTGATAATGGCACTAAGTTCAAGAATTCAAGCATGAAGATGTTTTGTGAGGATAATGGAATTGTTCATGAATTTTCTGCAACTAGAACACCACAACAAAATGGAGTAGTAGAAAGAAAAAACAGAACACTTATTGAAGCTGCAAGAACCATGCTAGATGAATCAAGGTTACCTACCTACTTTTGGGCTGAGGCAGTTAACACTGCATGTTTCACTCAGAACATTTCCTTGATAAATCAAGCAAAAGGAATGACTCCATATCAGTTGCTCAAAAAGAAGAAACCAACATTGGATTTTCTACATGTCTTTGGATGCAAGTGTTTTGTACTGAGAAACCAAGGTAAAAATCTTGGGAAGTTTGAAGCAAAGGCAGATGAAGCCATTTTTGTTGGATATGCAGCTGGTAAAGCCTATAGGGTTTACAATCACATAATCAACATTATTATGGAATAAGTACATGTTGTTTTTGATGATAAAGGATTCAAGGGCCTACAGATGAGGGTTTCCATGAAACTCTCAAATTTGAAAATGAGGTTGAAGGTATAGAATGCAATGAAGAAAATGATGAAGCTAATGATCATGATCAATAAAGAGTTAATGTTTCTTCAATAGATGGAATAAATGGTGAAAGTGAAAGAGAACCATTTATCAACAATGAAGCATCCGTTGAAGATCATTCTGGTGCATTTGGTGATAGGGCATCCGTTGAAAGTCCTTTTTGGACATCCGTTGAAAGATCAGAAAATAGAATGACAAACTCAATTAACTCAGGGGGAGTTTCTCAAGGAAACTATTCATCTCAACATGATCATGACAATGAGGCAACTTCATCAAGATCAAACCTACCACCTAAGAGAAAATGGACTAGAGATCACCCATTTGAACTAATAATTGGTGATGCCTCTACAAAAGTTCAGACTATAAGAGCCACTCAAGAAGAATGTTTATACAATAACTTTCTTTCACAAGATGAACCAAAGAAATTTGAAGATGCTCTTCTAGATCCAGATTGGGTATTAACTATGCAAGAGGAGCTAAACCAATTTGAAAGAAACAAAGTATGGAAGCTGGTGCCTAAACCTAAAAACAGAAGTGTTATAGGTACAAAATGGGTATTCAGAAACAAGATGGATGCAAATGACATAGTTACAAGGAATAAAGCTAGATTGGTTGCTAAAGGCTATTCTCAAGAAGAAGGAATTGACTATAATGAAACATTTGCCCCTGTTGCAAGATTTGAAGCAATAAGGATATTCCTAGCCTATGCAGCTCATGCCAATTTCAAAGTCTATCAAATGGATGTCAAAAGTGTATTTTTGAATGGGGAACTGGAAGAGGGAGGTGTATGATAGTCAATCTCCTGGTTTTGAAGATCCAAATTATCCAGAGTTTGTTTATTTCCTACTCAAAGCACTTTATGGACTGAAGCAAGCACCTAGAGCCTGGTATGACACTCTATCACAGTTTCTTTTAGAGAATCACTCCACTAGAGGTACTGTGGACAAAACTCTTTTCTTTAGAAATGTAAATGGCTCTAGTATACTTGTTCAAATTTATGTGGATGGCATAATCTTTGGGTCTACAGATGAGAAACTTTACAAAAGGTTTTCCGAACTTATGCAAAGCAAATATGAAATGAGCATGATGGGAGAACTTACCTATTTCCTTGGTTTACAAGTTAAACAAGTGAAAGAGGGAATTTTTTTTAAGTCAAATAAAATATGTTTATGATCTTTTAAAGAAATTTGACTTAATGGATTGTTCTCCTGAAAAAACCCCTATGCCAACTACCACTAAGCTTGAATTGAATACTAAAGAAAAATCAGTGGACATTACAAGCTATAGAGGCATGGTAGGCTCACTTCTTTATTTGACAGCTAGTAGACCTGATATTATGTTTGCTACATGTTTATGTGCTAGATTTCAGGCTGATCCTAGAGAGTCTCATTTAATTTCTATTAAGAGAATTTTCAAATATCTCAAGGGGACACCAAACCTTGGCATTTGGCACCCTAGAGAATCTGGTTTTGATCTACTTGGTTATTTAGATGCAGACTATGCAGGTTGTAAAATTGACAGAAAAAGTACTATAGGCACTTGTCAATTTCTAGGAAACAAGCTTCTATCATGGTTCAACAAAAAGCAAAACTCAGTCTCTACTTCAACTGCTGAGGCTGAATACATTGCAGCTGGAAGTTGTTGTGCACAGATTCTTTGGATGAAAAATCAACTACTTGATTATGGTTTAAGAGTTGATAAAATTGAAATTTTCTGTGACAACACTAGTGCAATTGCAATAACTGAGAATCCAGTTCAACACTCAAGGACCAAGCACATAGACATCAAGTATCACTTTATCAGGGAACATGTGATGAATAGTAGTGTGGAACTACATTTTGTTCCAAGTGAAAAACAGCTTGCATACATATTTACCAAGCCACTTGATGAATCAACATTCTCAAGGTTGGTAAGTGAGCTAGGTATGTTTAATTACTCTTAATCATTTCGAAAATTTGCAAGTCTGTAATGCAGCCAGTATCATATTGATTTTCTTGAGAATTTTTTATTCTCAGAAAAAGTTAGAATTTTGTCTAAGTCAAAGTTACTCTTTCAACCGATATCACTATCAGTTGAAGGTCAAACATGTTATTGGATTTTTGCCTTTTAACGGATACCAGCTACTTGTTATTTCAACGGATAAGCTGAATCTCAAAAGGTTTATATCTCATCCATTGATTATTAGTGCCTTAATATCAACCGTTAATGGTCACATCTCTATTCACCGCTATATACATACACCTGTGTGTATATAACTGCAGTAAATTCGTGGCTACTTCCTCTCTTACTTTATTTTTAAACAGTTACTTTTTGCACCAATCAGATAATTTATTTTAATTATTTGATTAACTTTGTGATTTATTTGTGGGAAGTATAAATACATTTTTGCTTCTAACAGTTCATTTTTATCTTTCCCCAAATTCACTAAGACAAAAATACTCTCTTCTCTTTCAAAGCAAAACCTCCCTCTGCAACTAATTTCTCTTCAACGATGGTGAAAGGCATATGTTTTGGCCTATTAATATTCCGAGGAAACAACTTAACTTAAACAAGTATGTAATAAGTAAATAATAAGTTAATATGTCACAGGAATCTCAGATAGTTTTATCTGTCAAGAGAATGGAGAATTAAAGTCATCCTACAGATTTGAAGATATACTACATTGAAAGAAGTTCAATTATTTGTTCAAGCCTCAGTGAAGTCTTCAAAGAAGTGGATTTATTAAAGTGACAGAGGTTTCAGATTTGTGATAGCAAATGTACAGGTTACAAAGGTTGATCAACAGTCAAAAGCATACAATGAACCACAACTTAAAGTCAAGATGAAGAACAGACATTGAAGTTAGTCATTTATGAACCAGACAGTGCATCAAATGACAACATCAGACAATGGATATTCTTCAGCAGATCAAGTGGTTCAAGCATTGGTTTTACTATTCTATAAGGATTTAAGTTCTATTCTAAATTAGTTATTAATTTATTTATTAAATTAATTCATCAGAATTAATTTAGTAAATAAATTAAGTAATTAATTTATTGAATAAATTAATTCTTCAGAATTAATTTGTGAAGTAAATTAATTATTAGAATTAATTTAGAATTAGAATTTGAATTAAATTAGAATTATGTAATTAAAATCAACTGGAATGACTACCCAGGATAGTCATACCGGTAGTCATACCGGTAGTCATCCCGATAGTCATCCCGGTTGATTTTAAGTAATTCTAATATAATTCACATAAATTCAGATAGTCATGCTAAGCCATTTGATAGTCATTCCAGTACAAATTGGATAGTCATTCCAGAGGTAAAAAGCAACAGAACGTGCAGAAGTGTACTGATCCACTTGATTAGTACAAAAGCGAAAAAGTAATCAGGAAGGAAATCTATCATCAACATTACATCAAAAACACTTTCCTGTCAAGAACTCTGCCGTGCTACTTTCTTCTGCAAATTAATTCTAGAATTATTTTGTTAAATCTAAACCACTAGAATTCATTTACTTGTACTGCTTTGACTATCTAGCGGATTTTTATCCCTAGAACGTATCTCAAATTATCAAATATTGTTATATCTTTTTATTACAAAAATAGATAAATTCATGTCGAATTTATTCTAGATTTGTTTTAATTAGTTTGAGATCCAATCTTGTAATCAGTATCATATTTGTAACACCCTTCAAGTTTAATAGAGTTTTATTTAACTTGAATCTTGTTTCATTTTATTCCGCATCAATTTGTTCCTAAACAGTTAAATCATTTAAAGAACAAATTCGATAAAACGGTATAGTTTGTATTCAACCCCCCTTCTACAAACTTATCAGGACCTAACAATTGGCATCAGAGCCTTTTGATTGATATACAAATCAAAGATCCAATTGTTTTGAGATTTTTCTTTTAAACTCTGATTTTTTATTTGAATTCTAAAAATCTCAAAAGATGTCTACTACACAGAAAGTGGGGACAGTTAAAATCCCAATATTCAGCAAGGAGCATTATCCAATGTGGAAGAAGAAAATGCTCCTATTTCTTAAGGTTGCAAATCCTAAATACTTGGATGTGCTGAAGAGTGGTCCCAAACTCCCTATGATTATTGATCCTGAAGTTGTTGAGGATAATGTTGTGACTAGGGCTGCTAGGATGTACCCTAAAGATCCCAAGGAATACACTCCTGATGAGAAAGAGGATGTTACCTTGGATTCCTGTCTTCAGTTGATCCTTATTGAGAGTCTTGATCCTATCATGCATAATCATGTCCTAAATTGTGAAACTGCCAAACATATTTGGGGAACCATAGAGATAATCAATGAGGGGACAGAAGAAGTTAGGGAGAATATGCTGGAAATTCTCACTTCACAATATGAGCATTTCAGATCAATCCCTGGTGAAGGTATCTCTCAGGTTTTTGAAAGATACAACAAATTAATTAATGATCTGAATCTCAATGGGAAGCACTACACCAACAAGGAGATTAACAAGAAGTTCCTTCTTACACTTCCACCTCACTTGGAGCACAAGATATCTGCTATTAGAGAAGCAAGAGACATGAATGAGCTTGCTTTGGAAAGATTGTATGGTGTCTTGAAGACCTATGAGCTGGAGCAGATTCAACAGAAGGAGCTGTATGGAACTGGAAGGATTGTTGGTACCTCCACTGCATTGGCTGCTGAAGTCCCACAGAAACTGGAAGTGAAGGCTGTTCAACCTTCCAGTTCTCACATGAATGTTATTGATGCTGAATATGGATTAACATCCATTGATCAATCTGGTGGTGACTTCTATTCTTTGGAAGAACTTGATCAGCTGGAGGATGGTGATTTGGCTTTGATAGTCAGAAAGTTTGGGAAGTTTAGATTCAAGAGGAATCCCAATCTTAAGTTCAGACCCAGATTTCAGAGAGGTGGATCTTCATCTTCAAGTGGCACAAGGGGTGGCTACAAAACTGGAACTGTGGAAAGGAGTATAATCAGATGCTACAATTGCAATGAGTTGGGTCACTTTGCTACTGAGTGCAGAAAGCCAAAGCAAGTGACTAGAAACACATTTGATTCTAGCAAGAAGAACAAGATTGGGAAGGCCTATGTTGCTGAGGGAAAGAGTTGGGATGACACTGACAGTGATGAAGAAGCAGGTGAGATTGGGAACCTTGCGTTAATGGCTAAAGAGGAAAGCACTTCATCCAGATACATGTCAGAGGTAACCTTTACTGATGCTGAAATGATTTATCATCTTGGTGGCACCATAAGTTGTGCACGCACTGAAAATGATAGAATAAATCTTTTAAACACAAATCTTGAAAAGGAATTAAAAGATTTGAAACTTGTGCATGTTAATCAGGATGAACTTAATGAGAAAATTGCTTTTCTGGAGAATAGGGTTAAATGTTATATTCAACTGGAAACCATTCTCAAAGAACAGATTAGTGAGCTCAAAACCAAAGCTAATGCCTATTACAACTCTTGTAAAACGGCTAAAGAAATTTTCAATAAACAAGCTATTGGTAATCATGTCAGTATAGGTTATGATTATAATGAGGCTATAGGATTGCTTGGTATTAATACACCTTGTAGAGTCAGAGAAGAAGGAAAGGTTGTTCCTTATATTCTTAAGGGTATTAAAACACCCTTCTGTAAGGAGTCTGAGGCAGAGCCTCTGAATGAATCTTCTATCATTATTGCTGAGGAGATTCATGAAGAAGATGTTGCCTTAGAAGCTGAGAAATCCAAAAAGTGTGTATCTGATATTCCAGTCAAAGTTGCTACAACTGTTAAGACTAAATCAGATATCCATAAGTTGGATCAAAACAACTGTAGAACTAACATGCCTGCTATTAATTCTTCTCATAAAGCATGTGGTGTGAGTAATTGCATGTCTTGTGCTTTTAATGTTATGTATGCTTTCTTTAATAAAAAGCATGTATCTAGTGATAAGACTGCTCCACGTCAACATGTTAATAATAAGAAGCATGTTAAAGCTAAGACTGCTAATCCTCCTAATATTAAAGTGGATTCATTTATCCCTAAGCCTACTCAGAAATGTGTTAAGGCTGGCTATAAATGGAAACGCTCTTATGTGAAAAAGGTTGAAGTAGTTTTAGTTAGAAATGTTGTTTTGCCTGACAAAGGCCAGTTCTTTAAGTATGCCGGACCCAATCAATTTTGGGCTCCGAAGAAGGACTAATCAATCTGATATTGCAGGGAGTTAAACAGGTAAACCGAGTTATGTGGATTCTGGACAGTGGCTGTTCAAGGCATATGACCGGAGATAGAGCCCTGCTATCAGATGTGATTGTGAAAGCTGGCCCAGTAGTTACCTTTGGAGATAACAGCAAGGGTATTACGAAAGGATATGGCTGTTTGAAGTACGGAAATGTTATCATTGAAGATGTTTCATTTGTGGAAGGTCTGACGTTCAATCTTCTCAGCATCAGTCAGTTCTGTGACAGAGGATATGCTGTTTCCTTTGAAAGAGAGAAGTGTCAGATCACTCACAAGAAGAATGGAAAGCCTGCTCTTCAAGGAGTAAGGAAAGGTGACTTGTTCATAGCTGATCTGAACTCGGGATTCAAAGATGAAGTGAATTGTTTTTATGCTAAAGCTTCATCAGATGATAGTTGGCTATGGCACAAGAAGATGTCTCACCTTAACTTCAAAACTATGAACTCCTTAGTCAAGAGGGAATTAGTTAGAGGTTTGCCTCAGATGGAATTTACACAGGAAGGACTGTGTGAGGCATGTCAGAAGGGAAAGTCAAAGAAAGCTTCTCACAAGGGCACTGACACATCATCAATAACTGAACCTCTTCAGCTACTGCACATGGATTTGTTTGGTCCAGTTAATGTGATGTCCATGTCAAAGAAACAATATGCACTTGTGATTGTTGATGACTATTCAAAATATACATGGGTTTTATTCCTACATTCCAAGGATGAGACCCCATTCCTGGTGATTGGCCATGTAAAGTTGATTGAGCTGGATTCTAGATTCCCTGTTAGAGCCGTAAGGTCAGATAATGGTACGGAATTCAAGAATGCCATTCTGAATGACTTTTGTGCTGATAAAGGAATAACAAGACAGTATTCTGCCCCTAGAACTCCTCAACAAAATGGAGTAGTGGAAAGAAAGAATCGTACATTGATTGAAGCTGCTAGGACTATGTTAAGTGAGTCCAAACTTCCAATGTACTTTTGGGCTGAAGCAGCGAATACAGCTTGTTATACTCAGAATCGAACTTTAATCAACAAAGACCTAATGAAGACTCCGTATGAGATCATGAACAACAAGAAACCAACTGTCAAGTACTTTCATGTATTTGGAGCAAAATGCTTTGTGCTTTTAGATGAAAATGTTAAACGTGGCAAGTTTGAGGCCAAGGCACAAGAAGCTATTTTTGTTGGTTATTCCAGAAGATCTTACAGGGTTTATGTGGTTGGCAGTCACACAGTAAAGGAAAGTGTCAATGTTACTTTTGATGACACTAAGTTCCCCAATATCCAAAAAGAAGATTCATCTGAAGAGCTGAAGTTTGATAACTTGCCAGACTCAGAATCAGATGATGATGCCCCACCTGAAGTTATTGCTGGAAATGATAATAACAATGATGATATTAATCCTGGTGATGGTGGTGGAAACATTGGTAACAATGGAGATACCACTAACACTGGAGAAGAATCATCAAGGCAGACAAGCAACAACTCAGGGGGAGCAAATGAAGGATCAACTAGTCACTCACAACATCAAAGTGAATTTCAAGGCGAATCATCAAGATCAAATCTTCCAAGACAGACTGTTTGGAATAGAGCTCATCCTTTTGAGTTGATCATTGGTGATCCAGATGTTGGAGTTAAAACTAGAAGAGCTTCTCAGAATGAATGTCTTTTCTCAGCATTTCTATCTAAAATGGAGCCAAAGAAAACTGAGGAAGCACTAACTGATCCAGATTGGGTGATTGCTATGCAAGATGAACTCAATCAGTTTGAACAACAACAAGTCTGGAAGCTGGTACCCAGGCCAAAGAACAAGAAAGTAGTTGGTACTAGATGGGTATACAGGAACAAGCTAGATGAGGATGGCATTGTTACAAGGAACAAGGCAAGACTGGTTGCACAAGGGTATTCTCAAGCTGAAGGCATTGATTATGATGAAACCTATGCACCAGTGGCTAGACTTGAGGCCATCAGGATGTTCTTAGCATTTGCTGCTTACTCCAATTTTAAAGTCTATCAAATGGATGTTAAGAGTGCATTCCTGAATGGTGAACTTGATGAAGAAGTGTATGTGGAACAGCCCCCTGGCTTTGAAAATCAGGAGCTGCTGGACTTTGTGTACTTTCTCTTCAAGGCTATCTATGGTCTCAAACAAGCCCCAAGAAAATGGTATGACACTCTCTCTGGTTTTCTTTTAGAAAATGGTTTTGTTAGAGGTATCATAGACAAAACTCTTTTTTCAAAGAAACACAAAAGTGATATGATATTAGTCCAAGTCTATGTGGATGACATCATATTTGGGTCTACTAATGATAATCTCTGTAAGAGATTTGCTGAGCTAATGCAGAGTAAGTTTGAAATGAGTATGATGGGTGAGCTGAAGTTCTTTCTTGGATTGCAAGTAAGTCAAAGGTCAAATGGTATATTTATTTGTCAATCCAAGTATCTCAAAGAACTCCTCAAGAAGTATCATATGGAGGATTCAGCATCAGCAAGGACTCCATCTTCAACAGGAATCAAACTTGGAGCTTCTGACAAATCTATCAAGGTAGATGTTACAAGCTACAGAGGTATGATTGGCTCCTTACTCTATCTTACTGCTAGTAGACCAGATATTATGTATGCTACATGCTTGTGTGCAAGGTTCCAAGCGGACCCTAGAGATGTTCATCTCGTTGCTGTGAAAAGAATCTTGAGATATCTTAAGGGTACACCTAATCTAGGTATCTGGTACCCTAAAGATTCTGGTTTTAATCTTGTTGGATATACAGATTCTGATTATGCAGGTAGTGTTGTGGATAGAAAGAGTACCTCTGGGAGTTGTCAATTCCTAGGAGGTAGGTTGATTTCCTGGTATAGCAAGAAACAGCAAACAGTTTCCAACTCAACAGCTGAAGCTGAATATATTGCCGCTGGAAGCTGTTGTGCTCAGATCTTATGGATACGGAATCAATTAAAGGACTATGGCTTTGCATTAGACAAAATTCCCATATTTTGTGATAATACAAGTGCCATAGCAATCTCCAACAACCCTGTGCAGCACTCGAGAACGAAGCACATTGACATCAGGTATCATTTTATCAGAGAGCATGTCATGAATGGAACTGTGGAGTTACACTTTGTACCCACAGAAGAACAGACTGCAGATATATTCACTAAATCGGTTGATGAATCCACATTTATCAAGTTAGTTGGTAAATTGGGTATGTTAAACAGTCTTAGTGATTAACAATGTATCTGTCATGTTTGTTCTTTCAATAAATTCATTTTCTCTTGTCATTTAATTGATATTTTCTGCCAATTCTCATTTAATAATTGCATGCTTGTTGATTTAAATGGTTCTGAATATTTTATTTTCTTTAAAAATATTTTTCTCATATTTTTTAAGTGGAGAAATGTATTTTTATTGAAAATATATTTATTTAGAATTATTTAGGTGTTTTTCAGTTTGTATATATTGTTGTTTAAACTTTTCTGCAGGTTTATATTATTTTATGCAATTTTATATAATTCTGCATATTTTTCTAGGATTTATGGAATTTTCTGTGAATTTATCTAGATTTTTTATAAATATTTAATGCATTGTTATTACTTTTATGCATTTTTCTGTAGGAATTTTAATTAATTCTGCTAGTTTTTGTGAACAGGTTTGTTTTTGTACTAGCATGACTATCGGAATGACTATCTTACATAGTCATTCCAGTAGTCATTGTAGAGTTTTTTGTTTTAATTAATTTTTTCTGTCTTTTTTACTTACTTACTTCAGTACTTTGATTTTTGTACTGGAATGACTATCGGTATGACTATCCCATAGTCATCCCGGTAGTCATTCCATTAGTATGTATATTTATTTATTTTTCTTTTCTTTTCTATGATTTTCTGTTATTGTTTTTAGTCATTCTCAGTTTTATACTGGAATGACTATCGGTATGACTACCCGGTAGTCATCCCGATAGTCATTCCAGGCTATTCGGGTTTTGCCTATAAATACTAAGCAGGTTGTCTTTTGTCCTTCATTCCTTCACAAGTTCTTGTTTTTACAAAACTTACTTCTCTTGTTTGGTTCTTTATTCTCTTAAGTAAAGAACTGCTGTCAAATTTTCTTTGTTTTGGATCGGCATAAATTGATTTAATTAATTTCTGATATAATTCTTATTTCTTGGAATTTATTCCCTAAATTAGAATTAATCTAAAATTAACTCTATTAATTTGTGTTAAAATGGCCCAGCAATTTGAGATTGTTCTTACTAATTACCATGGCTATTTTGATCCCCTGAAATGTTCATTTGAACGTTTTAGGCCTTGGATTTCCTTTCTTAATCAACATTCTTGTGTTAATTATGCTATATGTTCTAATGTTGATTTGAAAGTTGATCCTTTATATTTACTTTGCTCAACTGCTGTTGTCTCTGATGATTTCTCAACTATATCTTTCAATATTCAGGACACACAGTACATTATCACTGAGGAAACATTTTGTAATGTCTTGCAGTTTCCTCAGGATAATTTTGACAGACTCCCCACTGAAGAAGAATTAACTAGGTTTTTCCTCAGTATTCACTATCAAGGTCCCCTAAATTTGTCTAAGTTAATTAAAGGGAATCTTGTATGTGAATGGGACTTATTCTTTGATACCTTGGCTAAGGTCTTTAGCAATTGCACGAAAAATAACTTTCAGAATATTCCTTATCTTTTACAAGTTATTGGTTATGCAATTGTTTTTAACAAAAGACTCAATGTTGGCCACCTTCTTTGGGAAATTGTTGTTAGGAGGGTGTTTAATGCTAGAAAGGAATTTGACAATGGTAGAAAGATCAAATGTTTTTATCCTCGTTTTCTATCACTTGTTCTTAATTCTATACTTTCTAATGAGCATCAAGAATTGTTCAAGAATGGTCGTTTTTTCATTTCTCCGACCACTGACAAAAAGTTCTTTCAAAGATTGGAAACATCCTTCAAATATGGCAGTGTCCCAGTTCTCATTTCCAACTACATGACAAACTTCATTAACTTACCATCATTTGAACCACCAATTCCAGAGCAAAGGATAGTTACATCAGCTGGAACTGAAGAAGTCATACAACCACAGGTAAGGACTTCTATCCCTGGTTCTTCTGGTACTGTTTCTGAAACCCAAGAGGTTGATAGGGCTGACCAAGAGTTTGTAGAACCACAAACTCTATCCCCGGTCATAGAGCCAAATACTGAGTCAAATCCAAATCAACCTGAACCTTATATCAATACCAGAAACAGAAATAGTAGTGATGAAGAAACAATGAGTGATCCCGCAGCTCTATCTCCACCTCCTAAGAAAAGAAGAACATATAGGGAGATATCTGTAAGCCCGTCTGTATCCTTTCAACAGGATATGGATTTTGAAATGGCCAATACACAGTCTCTGGAGACATCCTCTCAACAGGATGAATCTATTGAAGTTCGCCATAGGGCCATGGCATTTTGTACCGAGTCAAGCACACTCCCGTTACTCACAATGGGAGAAAACATAACTTTAGATGCAACTCAGGACACTTTGCCAGGAGAGCACTTAGGACATGAGACAGTGCCTACCATTGTCACGGTAGAAGAGCCTTCACAGGCTTCAGAGGGAAAATCTGATTCTTTGCCACCTATAATAGAATCATTTTCTCCCCTCCCAGAGGGAACATCTCTGGCTCCCCTAAGGGATTCTTCACTCGCAGTTTCAACTGGAGAAAGTGAAGGGCAACATGGTAAGTCTACATCTGAAGCAATTCAGTTTTCAGTTTCTGATGAATTTTTGGACTTTACCATGGATTGGGATTCGCGAACTCCCATTGCACCACCACTGACCTCTCTAGAAGGGGCTAGGGTGATTTTTTCTGCAGGTACATCAACTCCAAATCTGGATAGACAGCTAGTGGTTAGATCTGAGAGACAAACACAGAGCGATACACAAGCACGTGAGGTGAGTGAAACACCATCGAGAGAAATTGAGATGAGTGCACACAATGACACATACACTGCTTCATTATTGGCTCAAATAGCTGGTTTACAGAAACAACTGCAACAGACCCAGGCTGAAAAGGAAATTCTCAAAGCACAAGTGGATGAACGTTCTTCTTCTTCCACCTCTGTAAATAATCAGCTGGGTCATCTTAGAGATGAGATACAGGGAGTGAAGGTCACATTGGTCCCCAAGATGAATGCTGTTCAAGAATCACAGGTGTTAGTGGCCTCGGATATGTCAGAGCTTTTGGTTTCTAATGCTGAGATCAGGGAGGCTATCAAACAGATTCCTATTATTTCAACCAAAGTAGACGCCTGTCAAGATACTATTGATGAAAATCAGTACTTCAATGATGAGAGGTTTACCAAGATTGAAGGAGGGATGCATCATCTGAACGAGGGCATGAAACATCTATATGCTATGATCAAGGTCTCACATCAACCCAATGCTGAACAGAAGAAATTCTTTGAGGGTGATGATGATGAAGGGGGCAATGGTGACAGGGATGGTGAAGGAGAAAGAGAAGGTAAAAAGGAGGATCCTAAGGCTGATAAAGTCAAATCTGTAGAGGATGCCTCAACTAAGGGGGAGAATAAGGAGAAGGAGATACAAGGAGGAGTAGAAGTGAGAGATCAAGGAGGAGAAACTGGAGGTTCTGGTTCTGGAAAGGACAAAGGGAAGCAGAAGTTAACCTTTTCTGATGCTGACTACTATCAAGGTGAACAGGGAGATTTTGATGATATTGAATCTGGAGAAACCCCTGAAGATATCTTTGGTGAAGTGGAGGTTGAAGGAGAGGCTGATTTTGCTGACTGGGAAGATGAACCTGAAGTGGATCCTGCCTTTGAAGCTGAGCTGTTAAGACAGAAAGCTGATCTAAAGAGAAGAGAAGATGAGAATGCTAAGGTGTCTGACATAATCACAAAGCATCTAGTTATCCAAAAAGCTGAACATCAAGAAAAGCAAAGGCTTCATGATTTAAAAGTCAAAGACAGAAAGTTATATGTGAGGCTGAAGCTTGGAGAAGAATGGGATAGAGCTAGAGAAATGTTCTCACATCCAACAGGGTCAGACAATGATGGAAGGTTCTTTAGCATGTTGGAAAGGTACAGACAGGTCAATCCAGACAACACAATATATATGAAAGCTCTTCATGCGGAGATTTCAAGAATTTCTATTGGATTTGACAGAGTCAGAGAGGAGTTGAAGATCTACATCTACACTCATAATGAGGGAACTTTCATAGTTTCTCTTAATCTTCTGGAAGGTAGAACTCTCTCTGAGCTTTGGGTATTCATGTGCAAAGTAAAAAGAACTTCTCCATTAGCTGAGCTGCTGCATGATCAGCTAAGAGACTTTGCAATGAAAGCTAGCCCTCAAGTTGTGGATGTGCCATATGAAGTTAAATTTTATAAAGGAAGGGCACTTCAAACTTGTGGTGTGGATCCAATCTCTCTGAAAGATTATCCTGCCAAGCATCTTGTCTATATGGAGAACATGTTGAGGACAACAGGGTTTGCTACACAGGAAAAGACAGAAGTTGCTGATTTGATTCAAGACTATTGCATTGCCAATATCAAGAGATATCATCAAATGAAGAATAGGCTGAAGAAAGTCACAGCTCAACCTGTCAGACCTAGTGGCATTACTTCTGAATCTGATCGTATTTTGGACAAGGATTTGCTTGAGGCACTTGAAGAAGGAGAGATGATGGAATCTGAAATTTGAAGAAGCTCTAGTCTGTAAATGTTATATGTATAGAGCTTAGGTATTTCAAGATAGGATCAATGTAAACACATGTTCAGTCTAGAGGAACATCTATCTTGTATTTATCTTTAATGTTTGAATCTGGAAAATGTTCAATGAAATCCAGAACTTTTCTTGTTATTTACTTGGCTCTTAAAAGTCATTTCTATTTCTTGTTTAAGTTAGTTGAGTTATCCTCTAGGTATTTGATTGTTATTCTCTAACAAACAAATAGGGGGAGATTGAAAGGCATATGTTTTGGCCTATTAATATTCCGAGGAAACAACTTAACTTAAACAAGTATGTAATAAGTAAATAATAAGTTAATATGTCACAGGAATCTCAGATAGTTTTATCTGTCAAGAGAATGGAGAATTAAAGTCATCCTACAGATTTGAAGATATACTACATTGAAAGAAGTTCAATTATTTGTTCAAGCCTCAGTGAAGTCTTCAAAGAAGTGGATTTATTAAAGTGACAGAGGTTTCAGATTTGTGATAGCAAATGTACAGGTTACAAAGGTTGATCAACAGTCAAAAGCATACAATGAACCACAACTTAAAGTCAAGATGAAGAACAGACATTGAAGTTAGTCATTTATGAACCAGACAGTGCATCAAATGACAACATCAGACAATGGATATTCTTCAGCAGATCAAGTGGTTCAAGCATTGGTTTTACTATTCTATAAGGATTTAAGTTCTATTCTAAATTAGTTATTAATTTATTTATTAAATTAATTCATCAGAATTAATTTAGTAAATAAATTAAGTAATTAATTTATTGAATAAATTAATTCTTCAGAATTAATTTGTGAAGTAAATTAATTATTAGAATTAATTTAGAATTAGAATTTGAATTAAATTAGAATTATGTAATTAAAATCAACTGGAATGACTACCCAGGATAGTCATACCGGTAGTCATACCGGTAGTCATCCCGATAGTCATCCCGGTTGATTTTAAGTAATTCTAATATAATTCACATAAATTCAGATAGTCATGCTAAGCCATTTGATAGTCATTCCAGTACAAATTGGATAGTCGTTCCAGAGGTAAAAAGCAACAGAACGTGCAGAAGTGTACTGATCCACTTGATTAGTACAAAAGCGAAAAAGTAATCAGGAAGGAAATCTATCATCAACATTACATCAAAAACACTTTCCTGTCAAGAACTCTGCCGTGCTACTTTCTTCTGCAAATTAATTCTAGAATTATTTTGTTAAATCTAAACCACTAGAATTCATTTACTTGTACTGCTTTGACTATCTAGCGGATTTTTATCCCTAGAACGTATCTCAAATTATCAAATATTGTTATATCTTTTTATTACAAAAATAGATAAATTCATGTCGAATTTATTCTAGATTTGTTTTAATTAGTTTGAGATCCAATCTTGTAATCAGTATCATATTTGTAACACCCTTCAAGTTTAATAGAGTTTTATTTAACTTGAATCTTGTTTCATTTTATTCCGCATCAATTTGTTCCTAAACAGTTAAATCATTTAAAGAACAAATTCGATAAAACGGTATAGTTTGTATTCAACCCCCCTTCTACAAACTTATCAGGACCTAACAATTGGCATCAGAGCCTTTTGATTGATATACAAATCAAAGATCCAATTGTTTTGAGATTTTTCTTTTAAACTCTGATTTTTTATTTGAATTCTAAAAATCTCAAAAGATGTCTACTACACAGAAAGTGGGGACAGTTAAAATCCCAATATTCAGCAAGGAGCATTATCCAATGTGGAAGAAGAAAATGCTCCTATTTCTTAAGGTTGCAAATCCTAAATACTTGGATGTGCTGAAGAGTGGTCCCAAACTCCCTATGATTATTGATCCTGAAGTTGTTGAGGATAATGTTGTGACTAGGGCTGCTAGGATGTACCCTAAAGATCCCAAGGAATACACTCCTGATGAGAAAGAGGATGTTACCTTGGATTCCTGTCTTCAGTTGATCCTTATTGAGAGTCTTGATCCTATCATGCATAATCATGTCCTAAATTGTGAAACTGCCAAACATATTTGGGGAACCATAGAGATAATCAATGAGGGGACAGAAGAAGTTAGGGAGAATATGCTGGAAATTCTCACTTCACAATATGAGCATTTCAGATCAATCCCTGGTGAAGGTATCTCTCAGGTTTTTGAAAGATACAACAAATTAATTAATGATCTGAATCTCAATGGGAAGCACTACACCAACAAGGAGATTAACAAGAAGTTCCTTCTTACACTTCCACCTCACTTGGAGCACAAGATATCTGCTATTAGAGAAGCAAGAGACATGAATGAGCTTGCTTTGGAAAGATTGTATGGTGTCTTGAAGACCTATGAGCTGGAGCAGATTCAACAGAAGGAGCTGTATGGAACTGGAAGGATTGTTGGTACCTCCACTGCATTGGCTGCTGAAGTCCCACAGAAACTGGAAGTGAAGGCTGTTCAACCTTCCAGTTCTCACATGAATGTTATTGATGCTGAATATGGATTAACATCCATTGATCAATCTGGTGGTGACTTCTATTCTTTGGAAGAACTTGATCAGCTGGAGGATGGTGATTTGGCTTTGATAGTCAGAAAGTTTGGGAAGTTTAGATTCAAGAGGAATCCCAATCTTAAGTTCAGACCCAGATTTCAGAGAGGTGGATCTTCATCTTCAAGTGGCACAAGGGGTGGCTACAAAACTGGAACTGTGGAAAGGAGTATAATCAGATGCTACAATTGCAATGAGTTGGGTCACTTTGCTACTGAGTGCAGAAAGCCAAAGCAAGTGACTAGAAACACATTTGATTCTAGCAAGAAGAACAAGATTGGGAAGGCCTATGTTGCTGAGGGAAAGAGTTGGGATGACACTGACAGTGATGAAGAAGCAGGTGAGATTGGGAACCTTGCGTTAATGGCTAAAGAGGAAAGCACTTCATCCAGATACATGTCAGAGGTAACCTTTACTGATGCTGAAATGATTTATCATCTTGGTGGCACCATAAGTTGTGCACGCACTGAAAATGATAGAATAAATCTTTTAAACACAAATCTTGAAAAGGAATTAAAAGATTTGAAACTTGTGCATGTTAATCAGGATGAACTTAATGAGAAAATTGCTTTTCTGGAGAATAGGGTTAAATGTTATATTCAACTGGAAACCATTCTCAAAGAACAGATTAGTGAGCTCAAAACCAAAGCTAATGCCTATTACAACTCTTGTAAAACGGCTAAAGAAATTTTCAATAAACAAGCTATTGGTAATCATGTCAGTATAGGTTATGATTATAATGAGGCTATAGGATTGCTTGGTATTAATACACCTTGTAGAGTCAGAGAAGAAGGAAAGGCTGTTCCTTATATTCTTAAGGGTATTAAAACACCCTTCTGTAAGGAGTCTGAGGCAGAGCCTCTGAATGAATCTTCTATCATTATTGCTGAGGAGATTCATGAAGAAGATGTTGCCTTAGAAGCTGAGAAATCCAAAAAGTGTGTATCTGATATTCCAGTCAAAGTTGCTACAACTGTTAAGACTAAATCAGATATCCATAAGTTGGATCAAAACAACTGTAGAACTAACATGCCTGCTATTAATTCTTCTCATAAAGCATGTGGTGTGAGTAATTGCATGTCTTGTGCTTTTAATGTTATGTATGCTTTCTTTAATAAAAAGCATGTATCTAGTGATAAGACTGCTCCACGTCAACATGTTAATAATAAGAAGCATGTTAAAGCTAAGACTGCTAATCCTCCTAATATTAAAGTGGATTCATTTATCCATGGTTTTTTCAAAATGGTTTCTTAAATAAGTATGTCACATGGTTTGGAGTCACAAAATTTTTCTATATCGTATTTTACATGTCTTCCCATTCTTTTTGAAACGGTTAAAGTTTTAGGTCTGGGATTTCTTGCAAGGCATTGTTTGACGAATGAGGAGAAAAGTTTAGTTATGTTTTTTTTGCTAAGCTGGTTTAGTTATGTTTGTAAATATTGTTTTCAATCTTTTTATAGACATTTCATATATTAAAATATTAAATGTACTCACCTTGAATATGTATTTGTTTACATTGATAGTTATACGCAGTAAAGTAGGTAATATATGGGTTTACCTTTTAACATTTGTCTAATCATAACTAGCGTTTTACCTGTGCTACGTACCGAAAGCACAATTTAAAAAAAATTATAATTGTATTACATAATAAAACTCCTATTAAGTTTTATCGGCGCTATGCACCGAAAATACAATGTTACATTTTTTAAATTTTTAAATTTTTTAAAATAATTATAGATATATTATATAAAAAAAAACTAATATTAATCTTTTCCCACATAGTTTTACTAACATTTCATGTTATTACGACAGAAATTGTAGTCGAAATGTTTTTTTACCCAAATAAGCATGCATTTATTAATAAATATAAATTTTGTTATTGGTTCCTAAAAATATAAATATGTATAATTAAAAATTGAATACAATGCATAAAATATTGATTGAACACATAAATAGAATGTTATCATCGTAACAAAATAAGATAAAAATACGATATTAGAATTTGTTTGGAATGTAACATCAATTTTTAATTTAATAAGAATGTTGAACGTCCTAAACCATTTTAGATTTATATTTCTTATTAACTCCATTACCATTTACGTGGATAGACGTTAATTTGTTCCCGATTTTGACTATATATTATCATCAATAAAATTATCATTATTAGCTGAGTTAGGCAACTGCTTCGAAAGAAACAAAATGGTTGAGTTACTAAGAAGGCAAATTTGATGTCGAACAAATATCACAATTGATTATTTCAATTGAAAATTGTATACTCATCACACCATAATCAACATTATATGATGTGATTTTAGATTATTGTGAGGCGTTGAAACTCTAGAGTTGAACTAATTTTACCATATTCGAGGTGAAGTATATTGTATTGCTATAAAGTTATTAAATTTCAATCATTAAAAGATACAGTGCATGTCAGATTTTTTTCATGCGATAGTTTTCAGGATACTGATTCTATTTTTCTTCTTATGATGGAGGTATTTAATTTTTTTGGAAACAAAATTAATCTTACATTCAGTATACTATATTTTTAGGATTTTGTATTTATTACGTCATTATCTTTAGATTCTGACCACTGAGGTTGTCGTCAACATTTGTTGATATTGACCGCCTCACTTCACAATCTTTGAAGTACTTCACTTGAATTAATAATGTAGATGGACATCCTAAACCTAATAAAATTATATATATATATATATATATATATATATATATATATATATATATATATATAATCATGGTAAAGAGGATAAGAAGAATAATATTTTCGAAACATATGATTTATTGAACATGATGTCTCATGTTCGGATTTGAGATGATTTTGCCACATTTTCATTTGTAGGTATTGTTTAATGATATAGAAATCCCCCGCGTAGGGGTCACATATTCGACACTATAAAAAATGTTCTAAAAAACGCTAGGCGGGTCTAGGCGGTTAGCCTACATTCTAGCGATTAATCGGCTAGGTGGTGATTAATCAGAATGATTAATAGAAACATTAATCGGTTGTATTTGAATATAATATATATATATATAATTTAATTATAAATTCTATTTTTTATTAAAAAATTAAATTTTTAACCATTTAATTCTTAATGACTGTTTTTTAGAATTTTGAGTAATTAATCCCACCTAAATTTTTCCCGACTAATCCCACATAAATTTTTACCGACTAATCCCGCCTAGATCCAATTAATCACCGATTTCACAAAAAAACATTTTTGATCGATTTTCAGAAAAAATAGGTATTTTTGCACAACCTAGCGTCGATTAATTGACCGCCTGAACTGATTTTTAGAATATTGCTGCAAAGTCATAAATGAGAAATCCTCTCCATCTGCATTAAGATTTTAAAAGTTCATCATTAAAAAATTGTGGAGTCTAATGACTGCACTTAAGTGATAAAGAAAAAAAACAAGAAGTTACATACCGCTTTACTTTCTAAACTTCTGAGATCCGTAATATGCTTATACATAATTTATGATCAAAACTAATGTGAAGACATGTCTTGTTAAAAATCAAAAGTACTTGAAAAGATGATGTATTCGTTCATGTTCAATTTTAAAAGTTACTTATTAATCAAAATGATTTAAAATTTTATGTTATTAATCGAATTTATATTTTTAATATTATTTGAAAATAGCTTGAAAAATAATTTGGCTACCAACCCACTGACCTCACATGTAATTTGAGTAAGATAGGTTTAAATTATTTTTATATTGATAAATTGAATTTTTAAAACTTTGTCAACATATATTATACTAAAACTTATTTATTTTACTTTTAAAATAAAATTTTGTTTAGATTCAAAAGAATTATATTTGAGAAGATGACGTGTTGGTTCAAGTATGCTTTTAAAAACTACATGTTAATTAAAATAATTCAAAATTTTAAATTTAATTTAAATTGTTTATTAGTTTAAATCGGCTTAAAAGACATCTTAGCTATGTGATAGATTTAAAATAGTTTTATATTGATAAATTGAGGCAGACATTGTTAAAATGGTTTTTTAAATCATGCAATAATGTCACTGCCAATCTATGTAATATGCATGTGAATGAATAAATAATACATAGTTATTAAAATTATGTATTAAAAATTTTATACTTGATATTGAATTATTAATATCACATTTAATATAAAATAGTAATCAAATTGGTTGATTAGTAAATATTTATGAAGATTCAATTAAACATTTTGATAGTATAATTGTGATTGATTTTAAATAAAATAGTGATTTATTAACAAATAGTTTTTGACTAAAACAAATAGGTAACATACGAATATTTTAAATCAAAATAAATAATATACTAAAATTAGAATTGTCCACTAATCATGATTAGTAAAGTATGATGAGAATATAAATAGGGAAAACTTTTACTATGATATGAGTGATCTAAAATTTATGAGAGGTTGCTTGGTCCTAAAACAAATTAATGTTTTGTGATTGGTCAAATGTAAAGCATATAACATGTAGGCTCACGTATTATAATAAAAGATTACAATTATTTTTATTATATCCTTATATATAATAAGCGTAAAAGCGTAAGATATGCTTAAATTATTTTTACATTTGGTAAATTGAATTTTTAATACTTCGCCAACATATTTTTTTACTAAAACTTATTTCTTTTACTTAAAATATTTAATTTTCTTTAAATTCAAAAGATTTTTACTTACGAAAATGATGTGTTCGTTCAAGTATAATTTTAAGAATTACCTGTAAATTAAAATAATTCAAAATTTTAAATTTTATTGAATTTAAATGACTATTATTTTAAATCGGCTTAAAATGTGCCTTATTTACCAACAAGCATGTAATCTGAATGAGATAGATTTAAAATAGTTATATATTGATAAATTGAGGCGAACGTCGTATTAAAATGATTTTTTCACTTTTACAATTTTAATATTTATTTAAAGCATACAATAATGTCACCATTAATCTATATACTGAATATAATATGTATATAAATAAAGGAATAAAAATATTTATTAAAATTATGTATTACAAATTTTAGACTTGAATTGAATTATTAATGTCGTATTTAATGTAAAATATTAATCAAATTGGTTAGTTAATAAATATTTATGAAAATTTAATTATAAGTATGATAATATAATTTGTGATTGATTTTAAATAAAATAGTGATTTATCAACAAATATTTTTGTGACTAAAACAAATATGTAATTACATGGTTATTTTGAATCAAATAATTATTGTATTTAAATTAGAAATGTCAACTAATCATGACTATTAAAGTAGGAAGGGAATGATAAAAAAGGAAAACTTTTTCTGTAATATGTTTGGTCTAAAATTTAGGAGTTGTCTTTGATAAGTCTTAAAATAATTAATATTTTCTAATTTGTTAATTGTATAACATGTAGAATTAAACATTATAATAATTATTACAATAATTTTTATACACAAAAGATCTATAAAATAAAATCAACCATTTCAAGTATCTATTAATACTAGCCTGTAACTCGTGCAAGGCCTTAGAAAATAATAAACTAAAACATTTAATGTGAACGGAAAATATTAAAATAAAAATAAAAATTAATATGATAAATTACAAAATGAGAAACTTAAATATTAATTGTAACGTAAAAAATATATTAAAAAATACAGATGGGGCTGATGAAGATAAATGAGGTATTATTAATATTAATTTATAATAAAATAATTTTAATAATAAGAAAATATATAAAATATAACATGTTTTAATTAAAAAAAATAATTGCCCGTGATATTTTTAGAAGTGTTTTTAATTATATTACTTTTATTTATTAAAAAAATACGTTGACATGTTAAAATAAGTAAGTTTTTTAATAAAGACAAATAGGAAAGCTAACATGTTTTAATTAAAATAAAGTAACTACCTATAATATTTTTAGATGTGTTTTAATTATATTAATTGTATTTGTTAAAAAAATACGCTCACTTGTTAAAAAAGGTAAGTTTTTTTTAATAATTAAAAGTATTAAAATAAGTTTTAAAATATATAAGTAAGGGTTGCACTTGATATTTTTGGAAAAGAGAGATTTTAGTGATAACAAATATAAAAGGTAATATATTTTAATTTAAAGGTAATTGTCCGTGATATTTTTGGAAAAGAAGAAGATTTTGTTATAAAAAAAATATTTTAATTATAAAATGCAATCAGCTAGTTAATATTTTTATATTATTTTATTATTTATTAAATAGAGTATTAAAATAGATTTTAAAATAAATAAGTAAGGATTGCACCTCATATTTTTGAAAAATAGAGATTTTAGTCATAACAAATATAAAAGATATTATGTTTTAATTTAAAGGTAATTGTCGTGATATTTTTGGAAAAGGAGTAGATTTTGTTACATTTTTTTTTAATTATAAAAGGCAATCAGTTAGTTACTATTTTTATATTATTTTATTATTTATTAAATAGAGTATTAAAATATGTTTTAAAATAAATAAGTAAGGATTGCACCTCATATTTTTGGAAAACATAGATTTTAGTAATAAAAAATATAAAAGGTAATATGTTTTAATTTAAAGATAATTGTAATGATATTTTTGGAAAAGTAGTATATTTTGTTAGAAAAAAAATATTTTAATTATAAAAGCCAATTATCTAGTTACTATTTTGGTAACTTGATAATAATACAATTCCATAAAAAATATGATTTGTAGTATCTTTCGTTATCCTAAAAAGAAAGAAGTATATTTTTAGCAGTGTAGCCTAAATTTTAACAAATTAGATCCCACATTTCCATTTTTTTTATTAGATTTCAATATTATTTGATTTTTATGTAGTAAAATATAGTGAAATATTAATGTAGAATAAAAATTTCCCGAATTTTGATTATATTATTAATTTATTAATTAGAAAAAGTACCGAAAACAAAAAACTAACCGAAAACCAAAAACCAAAACTTTCAATGTTTCGGCTTTAATAATACTAGCCTATAACCCGTGCACGACACGAGTCTTAAAAAATAATAAACTAAAAATTTTAATGTGAACAGAAAATATTAAAATAAAAGTAAAAATTAATATGATAAATTATAAAATGAGAAACTTAAATATTAATTGGAACGTAAAAAAATATTGAAAAATACAGATGGGGCTGATGAAGATAAATGAGGTATTATTAATATTATTTTATAATAAAATAATATTAATAATAACGACATATAGAAAATCTAACATGTTTTAATTAAAAAAAAGGCATTGCCCGTGATATTTTTAGAAGTGTTTTAATTATATTAATTGTATTTATTAAAAAAATACGTTGACATGTTAAAATAAGTAACTTTTTTTTAATAAGGACAAATAAGAAAGCTAACATGTTTTAATTAAAAAAAGTAACTACATATAATATTTTTAGATGTATTTTAATTATATTAATTGTATTTGTTCAAAAGATACGTTCACTTGTTAAAATAGTTAAGTTTTTTTAAAGGTAATATATTTTAATTTAAAAGTAATTGCCCGTGATATTTTTGGAAAAGAAGTAATTTTGTTAGGAAAAAAAATGTTTTAATTATAAAAGGCAATCAACTAGTTAATATTTTTATATTATTTTATTATTTATTAAATAAAGTATTAAAATAATTTTTTAAATAAATAAGTAAGGATTGCACCTCATATTTTTGGAAAATAGAGATTTTAGTGATAACAAATATAAAATATATTATGTTTTAATTTAAAGGTAATTGTCGTAATATTTTTGGAAAAGGAGTAGATTTTGTTAGATTTTTTTTTGATTATAAAAGACAATCAGTTAGTTACTATTTTTATATTATTTTATTATTTATTAAATAGAGTATTAAAATATGTTTTAAAATAAATAAGGACCGCACCTCATATTTTTGAAAAACATAGATTTTAGTAATAACAAATATAAAAGGTAATATGTTTTAATTTAAAGATAATTGTAATGATATTTTTGGAAAAGTAGTATATTTTGTTAGAAAAAAATATTTTTAATTCTAAAAACCAATCATCTAGTTACTATTTTGATAACTTGACAATATTACAATTCCATAAAAGATTTGATTTGTAGTAGCTTTCGTTATCCTAAAAAGAAAAAAGTATATTTGTAACAGTGTATCCTAAATTTAAACAAATTAGATCCCAAATTTCCATTTTTTTGATTAGATTTCAATATTATTTGATTTTTATGTAGTAAAATATAGTGAAATATTAATGTAGAATAAAACTTTCCTGAATTTTGATTATATTATTAATTTATTAATTAGAAAAAGTACCGAAAACCAAAAACTAACCGAAAATCGAAAACCAAAACTTTCAATGTTTCGGCTTTAATAATATAGTATAGATAGTATAGATATTAAGTAACATTTTCTTTAATTTTTTTTAATATAATCAATTAACATCGAACTTGTTTAATTAAACTAAATAATATTAATATTGGATTATTACCCTCACATTTCTATGTAAAGACCTTAAATTACGATCTTTAACAATTAAATAATAAAAAATATACTTATAATATTTACTCATTAAGTGTATTAGATCATGAAGTGGTATTAGAAGTTTATCTATAGAATAGACAATTTTATATTGAACACATAGTACAAACGATGATCAAAATATCGAATTATATAAATTTAATAAATAATTTAAATTATAATTAAAAATAAAATATTTTTTATTGCTAACCATTCTCGAAATATAAAAATAGAATAATAAATGAATTTAAATTTTTTTATGTAATCAATTAACATCAGATTTTTTTTAATTACAATAAATAATATTAATAATGGATAACTACTCTCACATTTTGTGGAAAAACCTTAAATTATAACCTTTAATAATTAAATAATCAAAAATATAAATTATTGATTAAAGTCGTAAAGATTATACATATACTCTTAATATTTCCTCACTCACTGTGTTGGGTCACAGGGTGGTATTAGAAGTTTATCTGTAAGATAGACGATTTTATATTAAATAGACAATGCAATTTGTGATCAAAATCTCGAAGTATACAAATATCATAAAGTAGGTTTGAAAGCTCCACCGCCAACTTGAAGAAAATTTTAATTCTAATTAAATATAAAATAATTTTAATTGATAACCATATTCTTGAAATATACAAATATAATAGTTAATAAATTTAAATTCTAATTAAAAATTAAATAATTTTTAAATTTTGATTGGTTAATCGCGTTGAATGAATAGTCTAACCACCTTTTTAATAAAATAATATGAGGAAAATTTTGAATTCAAATTATAACTAAGACCAAAATAATTATTGAATGTTGATTGGTTAATCGCGTGGATAGTCTAACTACCCTTGATTAATAAAATTATATGAGAACATTTTCAATGGATTTAAATTATAATTAAAAAATAAATTAATTTTTGAATTTTGATTGGTTAATCGCGTTGTATGGATAGTCTAATCACCATTGGTTATAAAATTATATGAGGAAAGTTTTTTGACTTTTTATGATTGGTCTAAAATTTAGCTAGGATTGACATCTGATTGGTTAACCACCTTGATTAATAAAATTATATGAGAAAAGTTAATAAATTTAAAGTCTAGTTTAAAATTATACGAGGAAAGATCTTAGACTCTTGTGATTGGTCTAAAATTTAGGATTTTACTGGTTAACCACCTTTGGTTGATAAAATTATATGAGGAAAGTTTTAATTGATTTAAATACATCAAGATGATGATGAGAATTCTATGATGAATCCATCACATTCCAATACAAATGCTGATAGTAATACTGAATCTATTTCTTTTACTCCAGCACAATATCAACAAATATTACAACTTCTTGGAAAAGAGAAACAAGAGGATCAAGCTTCTTTCATTCCACAAGATATTAATAAAACAACTTATACAGTAGGTCAGTTTTGTTTACTTGCTTCAACTGGTTCTAAATGGATATTAGACAACGGGGCTACAGACCACATGTGTTTTGATTTGGAAATGTTTACTGATATTGTTATACTCTAAGGAAATTCCAATGTCATCACTATTCCAAATGGAAAGCAAGTTGTCATTACAAGGAGTGGAACTATTAAGCTTAAAAATGCAATTACATTGTCAAATGTCCTTTTTGTTCCAGATTTGAAGTTCAACTTAATTTTTATACCAAAACAATGTAAAGATCACAAGTATACAGTCTTGTTTAATGATGATGAATGTGTTCTGCAGGGCCTTTCCATGAGGCCACTGCTTCGTGGTAAATTCAACAATGGGTTATATTTTTTGGAGGATACCACAAATCTAAATCCAATGCCTCCAAGTCCAACTGTAGCTGCTACAGTTACCACAGATATATATAAAATTTCTGCACCAAATGTTGAATTAGCCAAACTTTGGCACTTGAGGATGGGACACTTACCAGTTCCTTTACTAAAGCATGTCTCATCTACTCTACAACATGCTTCTTCTAAATTGGACTGTTTATGTCAGATATGTTCTATTGCTAAACAAGCTAGGTCTATTTTTCCTGATAGTACATCTACAACTACAGCTGTATTTCAACTAGTGCACATGGATGTTTGGGGGCCTTACAAAGAGTCAACTTCTGTAGGTTGTAGGTACTTTCTTACTACTGTTGATGACTTTACTCGCATGACTTGGATTTTTATGTTACATTCTAAATCAGAGGTCAGTAGAGTTATTCCATAGTTTGTCACATATGTTAAAAATCAATTTCACACAACAGTTAATACTATAAAAACAGACAATGCTCTGGAGTTGTGTGAAGGAGATTTAAAGCAATTCTATCTTCATAAAGGAATTATTCATCAAAAGAGTTGTCCTTATACACCCCATCAAAATGGGGTGGTTGAACGAAAACGTAGACATATTCTGGATACTACACAAGCTCTATTCTTTCAATCTAAACTTCCAATTGCTTTTTGGGGAGACTGTGTACTTTATGCAGTTCATATTATTAATAGAATGCCCCTGCAAGTTCTTGGTTTACAAAGTCCTTATGAGAGATTGTTTCATGAATATGCAAATGTGGATCATTTCAGAGTTTTTGGTTGTCTATGTTATGTTGCTAATAACAAATCTCATAAGGCCAAGTTTGATGTCAGGGCTACTCCTCATGCTTTCATTGGATATCCTATAGGAACTAAAGGTTACAAGTTATTGAATTTGCATGATCATACGGTTTCTGTTTCCAGAGATGTGATCTTCTTTGAAAAGCATTTTCCCTTTCACTTCTCTACAACAAACCATTCTGTCACTCCATTCTTTCTTCCTTTGGTAACAAATCCTAGTGCTTTTGTTACTGATTCTATGCCTGATATATTCTAATATCCTACTAATCCTGATATATATAATCCTGATATATATGATCCACCTGATCATACTATCTTACATCATCAAGATTCTAGTACATAAGATACTTCTTCATCTAATACATCAGAAGATACTACCTTAAGAAGAAGTACTAGATTTGTTAAAACACCTTCTCATCTTTCTGATTACATTTGCAACAATGCTCAGTCAGTTTTACTAGACAGACCTCATACTGAACATTGGTGTCATCTTGTTTCTTATCAAGAATTACCTATTATTCATCATTCTTTTATTGCTGCCACTACATCATTTACTAAACCAGAAACTGTTGGGATTTATGGGTGATAGCATAGAAACATCTTAACTTTGATTGTACTTAATTTTTTAAATTAAGTAGAACATACTGTCATAGCCAAAGTATGTTCTTGTAATCAGTATGTAATGTTATTCTAGTTGTATTGTTTGAAAGAAGTTCACTTATGTGTTCAAGCCTCAAAGAATGCTTTTTGGATGACAACATGAATAAAGGTTACTGTCCTAAAGCTGTGACAGTAAGATTACAAGAAGACAGAATGTTGCAAGTCACGACAGCATATTCACTCTGACAGCAACATTGGCGGAAGACTACGCGACAGCAACTATTGCCCTCGACAGCAAGTTTGGGATCCTCGACAGCACTCTATGCGGGGAACTCATACTGTCACCAAAAGATCATTCCTGTGACAGCAAGCTTTGCGGCAAAAGTAACTGTCTCAATAAAGATCCTTATGCTAGGTATCTTTCTCAGTCAAATCCCGTGACAGTTTAAATGTTCAAGAAACAGGCGTGATGCAGCATCCCTAAGTTGCACCAAGTCTACAAGACTACGACAGAAGCTTCAAGGCACTACAAATCAAAAGCGAATCAATTCAAGAGCAAGGTCAAGTCTTTATCTGCTGAATTGGTTTAGCTGGAAATAGAATGAATCTAGGTTGCTTTCTTTGTAATGTATATCTGACATGTTAGCAATTTAGGAAAGTCACATGGGTAAGACAATCTGTAAGAAGCTGCCACTTGACAGTGACAGCAGCTTCACAAACCCGTGACTGATAGTGATAGGGTTAGTCCTATACCTTCTATCAACTCATTCTAGCATAGAAACGAAGACAAGCAAGTGTCTTTGAAGAAAACCCGAAGCTCGAGAATTCTTTCTTGAGGTTGTAGCAACACTTTGCAAAATAAATAAAACATTTATTTTGTGAATCTTGTTCTTACTAAATACTGTTCGTGATTGCATATATTGCTGATAACGTTTAATCTTGATTTTAGTTGTTGAAATTTAGATTGAATTTTATCAGTATTGCATTCATCCCCCCCCCTTCTGCAATACACAAGGACTAACAACTGGTATCAGAGCGTTCAGATTAACATACATATCTGAGATCCCGGAGAAAATGCAGAAATCAAACAGTATCAAGATCCCAGCTTTTGATAAAGAGAACTACAGCATTTGGAAAAGAAAAATCTTGTTGTTTATCAAAGCTGCAAATCCACTATACCCAGGTATACTCGAGAATGGTCCTTTCATTCCAAGAAAGGAAATTGAAGCCACAACAGTGAATGGTGAGATTATTCCTGCACATTGGGTTCCCAAAGATCCCTCAGAAATCTTGGAACCTGAAAAGGAGAAAATGGTGCTAGATGATCATTTGCAACTTATCTTGCTCGATTCTCTCACGCTGGATAAAGCCATGTGTGGAAGTGTAATAAGCTGCACATCAGCCAAGGAGATGTGGATCAGGTTAGCCTTACTCTGTGAAGGAAGTGAAGAGGTTAAGGGCAACCAAAGGCAAATTCTAATATCTCAATATGAGGCATTCATGGCCAAGCCTGGTGAAGACTTAACCTCCATGTTTGAAAGGTTCAGTAAGCTCTTAACTGAATTACAGATACATGGCAAGTACTATGACAGAAAAGAATTAAATGTCAAGTTCCTGCTCACACTGCCTGATCACCTTGAACACAAGACAACAGCCATACGAGAAGGAAGAGATCTCAACACTATAACCTTTGAGACACTTTATGGTATTCTGAAATCTTATGAACTCGAACTCTTTCAAAAGAGAGCCATACAAAGTGGAACAAGGAACAAGATGGCTAATATGTCAAGTGCCCTAGTAGCACATGTGCCAAGGATCACACAGCCAAGTGAAGTACTACAGATCACACAATCAACCCCAACACAGACCTTGAAGATAGAAGAGGTGGTTGAAGATGATGAGAAAGTGGTACTACAGCTTAAAGATGTGGAAGATGAAGACTTCTACACAATGGAGGAACTGGAAAGAATGGACAACCCTACTATGGCTTACATGGCCAAGAAGTTCAAGAACTTTAGGTTCAAGAAGGATAGGTCATACAAGCCTCAAGGCCAAGCATCCAAGTTCAGCAAAGGAAGCTCATCAAAGGCTGCTGTGGGAAGTTCAACCAAAGGAGGATACAAAACTGGATTTGTGGATAGATCAAAGTTCAAATGTTACAACTGTGGAGAACCTGGTCATTTTGCTACTGAATGCAAAAGACCCAAACAGGTTCAAAGATATGAGAAAGGAACTGGTGGATACTCTAAGAAAAATCAAGGTAGAGCCTATGTGGCTGAAGGAAAGTGTTGGGATGATTCTGATGATGAAGAAGAGGAAGAATATGTTAACCTAGCTCTCATGGCTAGTACTGATGAGGTAGCATCAACATCTTCAAGTCAGGTACCTTCACTTGTCTTACTTGATATGTCTACTGATGAGTATAAGAAAACCATTAAAGACTTAAGTGCTGAAATGTTCAATGTCTATACTAGCTTATCTGCTAATGAGGAAATCTCTAGACTAAGTAAGCTAAATGAAACACTTCAGTCTGAAAATGATTCTCTTTTTCTCAAAACCAGTTCACTAGGCTCTTTAGCTCAAGAGAATGCTAAACTTAAAAATGAATTAAAATGTGCTAAGGAGGTTGAGGAATTCCTGAGGAATGAGATTGCTGAAAATGAATTTAAGATTAAGGCCTATAGAAACTCATCAAAGATAGTTCAGGATTACAATGATAAGCATACAGAAAATCAGTCTGTTGGTATAGGTTTTTCTTATGGTAGAAGACCTGGAAAGGAAACTGTGATTCAAGATTGTCCTGGAGTTGCTGCTGTCAAACCCACCATTCTCAAGAAAGTTAAAACTCCTATTTTCAAAGCTGCTGAAATTGAGTTTGATGAAGAAGCCATGCTCATCAAACAAGAAATTCTTGATGAGGATGAAGGTGTTGACAGCACATTCAAGGAAGGAAAGGATACTGTCACAATCCCCAAGACAGTAAACTTACCAAGCAATCAGACAGTAAGTTCAAAGGATGCTGTCACGATTGGCAAGACAGAATCTTTCAAAGATACTGTCAAGAATGATTCCAAGACAGTAACTCTCAAACCTTCTGTCAAGACAGTAGGAATAAAAGATACTGTCAAGGATAGTTCGACAGCAACTTCTGAACATACTGTCAATCCAGTAACTCCCAAGTCTAGAAACAGGAATGGTAAGGTAGGTGTCAATAAAGGAAATGGATACACTAATGTTGGAGGTGCTTCTAGGAAACTATGCAATAACTGTGGATCTACACATCACTTAACACATGTTTGTAAGAAACCAATTGAGGATAAGATCAATGCAACTGAACTCAATGGTAACTTACACAGAACCCCCCTTATGCATAGAACTATGAGTGTCTGTAATAACATTGATTGTATGACATGCAAAATCACTGCCATGAGTACATGCTTTAACTTACCTGTTCTCTCTACTGAAAAATGCTCATACCTAAACACTGTTGAGACTTCTGAGCCTGCTGGCAACAGCAAAAAGGCTTCATCCACTAAGAAAAGGACCAAGTCCAATTCTAAACCTAAGTGGGTGAAAAGAGAAGTCAAACAGGAAGTCTTTGATAATGCTTGTGATGTTGTGACTGAAAGAAACTCAGGAAACACTGAAACTGCAGGACCCAACAAAGATTGGGTACCATATGCAACTTAGAAACATTCTGTTTTGCAGGGTAAGAAGAAAAATCAGGTCATGTGGATAATTGACAGTGGTTGCTCAAGACACATGACAGGTGATAAAGCCCTGCTATCACATTATGTAGAGAAAGCTGGCCCAATCATAACCTTTGGAGACAACAGCAAGGGTTACACAGTGGGATATGGCTGTCTGGAAATTGGAAATGTTGTCATTGAAGATATTGCTCTTGTGGATGGATTGAAGCACAACCTACTCAGTGTCAGCCAATTCAGTGACAGAGGATTTAAGGTTGACTTTGACATGATGGTTTGCAACATCTATCACAAGAAGGATGGAAGCCTCTCTCTAAAAGGGGTCAGAAAAGGAAGCTTGTTTGTTGCTGATCTAAGCTCGACAAAGAAGGATAAAGTTTACTGTTTTTACAGTAAAGCTACTGTTGGTGACAGTATGCTTTGGCACAGGAAGCTCTCACACCTCAACTTCAAGACAGTGAATATTCTGATGAAGAAGGAGTTAGTGAGAGGTTTGCCCCAACAGGAATTCTGTCAAGAAGGACTGTGTGAAGATTGTCAAATGGGCAAACTGAGAAGAGCTGTGCACAAGTCCAAGCAAGTAAACACCAACACAGAAGCACTCAAGTTAATTCACATGGACCTCTTTGGACCAGTCAATGTACCATCTATGGCCAGAAAGAGGTATGCCTTGGTAATGGTGGATGATTACTCAAGGTACACTTGGGTGAAATTTCTTGAATCCAAAGATGAAGCTGCTCAAGTGATTATTGATCAAGTCAGAGTTCTTGATAGAACCCCAAACTCAAAAGTTCAAATCTTGAGGAGTGACAATGGTACAGAATTCAGAAATGCCACACTTGGAAATTTCTGTAAAGATGAAGGAATTGTACAACAATTCTCTGCTGCAAGAACTCCACAGCAGAATGGAGTTGTAGAAAGAAAGAACAGGACTCTCATTGAAGCAGCTAGAACTATGTTGCATGATGCTAAGTTGCCAACATATTTCTGGGCTGAAGCTATCAACACAGCCTGTTATACTCAGAACAGAACCATGATCAACAAAACTCATGCAAGTACTCCTTACTGTCTGTTAACTGGAAAGAAACCTACTGTCAAATATTTTCATGTGTTTGGGAGCAAATGCTTTATGATGAAAGACAACCATGAGAAGAAAGGAAAATTTGACACCAAGGCTTTTGAAGGATTATTCATGGGTTACAGCACAGAAAGGACTGCCTACAGAGTTTATGTTATGGAACACAGGATTATTGAAGAAAGTGTTAATGTCACATTTGATGAAACCAAGTTTCCAGGACTGCATGAAGAAGGAAAGATGCAGACATTCAGATTTGAGAATCAAGGATACCTGGAAGCTGAGGAGATTGTAGATGAAGAACCTAGCTTCACTCAAATTGTTGAAGTTGACAAAGATGCTGTCAACACCACTACTGTCATTCAAACTCCAGCTCAATCACACACCATAACATCTAACATTCAGAACAGTGTTGACTCTGGAGACAATGAAGAACATGGTGGAGACAATGGTATTGATGAGCATTCAACTCAACAAGCTGAAGCAAATGTTCCTGTTCAATCAAGTAGCTTGCCCAGAATCACCAGGTGGACCAAGGATCACACAAATGACCTTATAATTGGTGATCCTAATTCTGGAGTGAGGACAAGGAACAAAGTCTCTGCTGACAGCATGTTTTCATGCTTCCTGTCACAAATGGAACCCAAGACAATTGATGAAGCATTGTTGGATTCTGACTGGGTGATAGCCATGCAAGAAGAGCTAAATCAGTTTGAAAGAAACAATGTATGGAAATTGGTTCCAAGACCTAAGGGAAAGTCAGTTATTGAGACCAAGTGGGTTTTCAGAAACAAACTTGATGAAAATGGATTGGTGACAAGGAACAAAGCAAGGCTAGTGGCTAAAGGTTACTGTCAACAGGAGGGAATAGATTATGATGAGACATTTGCTCCTGTTGCCAGACTAGAAGCTATAAGGATCTTTCTAGCGTATGCTGCACACTGCAACTTCAAAGTATTTCAGATGGATGTCAAAAGTGCCTTTCTAAATGGAGAGCTGGAAGAAGAAGTGTATGTGGAACAGCCACCAGGGTTTGAGGATGCTGAAATGCATAATTTTGTGTACAAACTCTTCAAAGCTTTGTATGGATTAAAGCAAGCACCCAGGGCATGGTATGACACACTTTCCACCTTTCTTCTGGAAAACCAGTTTACCAGAGGAGTTGTGGACAAGACACTTTTCTACAAGCATCATGGCAAGGACATCATTCTGGTACAAATCTATGTGGATGATATCATTTTTGGTTCTACAAATGAGAAGCTGTGTGAGAAGTTTTCCCATCTCATGAGTAACAAATATGAGATGAGCATGATGGGAGAATTGTCATTCTTTCTAGGGTTACAAATTCTTCAACAAACTGATGGAATCTTCATAAGTCAAGCTAAGTATATCAAGGAACTTCTCAAAAAGTTCAACTTGGAAGATTCATCTCCTGCAAGAACACCAATGTCCACAGCAACCAGTCTGGATCTTGATCCTAAAGGAAAGAAAGTTGACTCAAGCACTTATAGAGGCATGGTAGGATCCCTCCTATACCTAACTGCTAGCAGACCTGACATCATGTTTGCTACATGTCTCTGTGCAAGGTTTCAAAGTGATCCAAAGGAGTCACACTTGGTAGCCATCAAGAGGATCTTTAGATACTTAAAAGGCACTCCTAACCTAGGCCTTTGGTATCCTAAGAATACTGGATTTGATCTAATTGGTTACTCAGACTCAGACTATGCTGGATGCAAGATTGACAGAAAGAGTACTACTGGTAGCTGTCAATTTCTTGGTGGAAGATTGGTCTCATGGTTTAGCAAGAAGCAGCATTCAGTTTCTACCTCAACTGCAGAAGCTGAGTACATTGCTGTAGGCAGTTGCTGTGCACAAATTCTATGGATGAAAAGTCAACTTCTAGATTATGGTCTAGTGTTAAGAGAAATTCCTATTTACTGTGACAACACTAGTGCCATAGCCATCTCAGACAATCCGGTTCAACACTCTAGGACAAAGCACATTGATATAAGACATCACTTTATCAGAGAGCATGTTGAACAAGGAACTGTGAAGCTGATTTATGTCCCAACTGACAAGCAACTTGCTGACATCTTCACTAAGCCATTGGATGAAGCAACCTTCAACAGGTTGGTAAGTGAATTGGGAATGCTGAATCTGGTATGTTAATTTACTAAGGTTTCTAAATTTTCAATTCTTATTGAAGCTCATGACAGCAACTTCAAACCTGCTGTCAAGAGAAGTTACTGTCTACTTGGTTTATGTCTGTTATGTGACAGCATGTGTTGATTTGACTTCCCATGTCAGTATTTTTGTGCCAGTCTCATACTTTTAAACCGTGTATGACTTTAATGTGGTTATCTGTTAAGTTTGAGAGTTAAAAATCTGTTCCATTGGACTTTCACACTCTTTTGCATTAATCTGTAGGATTAAAGGAGGACACGTCCATTAATTACTTTTGTGGTAGTTGTATGGGTACTCTAACTGTTGACCATTAGACTTTAATCCTTAGACGATTTTGCCTATAAATTAACCTTAGGTTTCACCAGTCTGCTCTCAGTTTTAAAGTAAATAATGGAAAACAAAGTAGGAATTGAAGTTGGTCTAAAGAAGTGTGATAGTGAACCCGACAATGAAGAGATCGACGAGCTCTTTGAAATATTGTTGGACGCCATGGATGAGATAGACGAGGAAAAGGAGGCCAAGGCTAAGGAAGAAGAAGCCAAGGCTGTGGAAGAAGAGAAGGAGCTTCAGGCACTTCTTGAAAAAGAAGGCCGCTCTGAAGAAGAGATTAAGGAAGAAGTCTTAGAACTAGTTGATAAAATCATAGAATGATGTACTCAATGCTCAATTTTAATGATTTTATTAATAATAATACAAGTTCCTGTTTATGTGGTTATTGAGTTTATGATTTGTCTGTGTTAATTGCTTAATATCTGTGTTCAAAAGATTACATTGCTAAATCCATAATTTGTCAATATTAAGTTAAGTGTATGAATCAAGCATTCTAATAAGTTCATGACAGAACCATTTCCTAATCGAAGTTACTGTCGTTAAGAAGGATACTGTCATGTGTTTCTTGACAGCAGGAAAAGACTTTCTGTCAAGACTTGTAAAGGATACTGTCATTCATATGCTTAACGGTGACAGCAAGTTTTTGCGCAATAGTTGCTGTCGCGCAAAACCTACTGTCACCACCACTTCTTACTGACAGATTGTTTCTAGCGCACAGGTTACTGTCAACAATAGTGGACCGTTGTAATTGGATATTCACCCCACGCTTGACAGTGCATAACGGGCAGTAACTCACGTGTTAAGAGAGTGGGTTAAGACACGTCCTTTAACTCCACTTTTTGAGCAAACGTTTGAGAAACCCATATTTATTCTCCAGTTACTCAGACATATCACTCTCACAAAACTCAAGGCAAAATACTTTTCTTCAAGCAAAAAGCTACTTTCTCACTTTCTTCTTTTCTTGAAATCTCCATGGCCCCCAAACAGACTCTCTCTCAAACAAACTTTGCTGGCATCTTTTCCCCAAATGATGCTGGTGAAGATTTCAAAGGACTGGTGTTTTTCTTGAACAAGTCCTATCTTCGTTCAGCCATTACCTCAACTCCAATTCTCGACCTAGACAAACTTGAGGAATTCTGGCGAACTGCTGTTGCTCTCATTGTGGGTGAAACCCCAGCTATTGAATTCAAGATAAATGGGCAACAATACATTCTCACAGCTGAGGTCATCAATACTGCTCTTGGAATTACACTGGACGCAGGCCAAAACTTTGCTCCACTTGCTAATGATGACACTCTGAAGAAGCTCTTCTTGAAGATTGGGTATGCAGGCCCTATTCTCGAAGAGGGAACAACCAAGTGGTACCCGTCTGGTGAAATGGACAGGAAGTATCTAAGGAAGGAGTGGAGCATGATATTTGATGCAATGGTCAAGGTGTTCTCTACCAAGTCCACAGGCTGGAATGGGATACCTTCCTACATCAAGAAACTGACACATTCTCTTGTCCATGGATACAAGGTGAATGTTGGAGCTCTCCTCATGGCACAACTCCGAGCTGCCATAGGTAAGAAGGTATCACACTACCCTCGCTTTCTTATGATGTGTATCAATACTTTCTGTGACTTTAATAATGATGCCCCTCGTCTAGAGGTTTGCTCTGTCTTGAAAAAGAACACACACACACTGTTATCTTCACAGGATCTAAATGCACATATTTCACTTTGCTTCACTCAGCACATGGTTGATCAAGTGTCCAACCTTGATTATCCATTACCTACTGGTTATGATTCGTTTTCTCTTGAGGATGAAGCTGGATTAGACCCAAATTCAGCTAACCCACATTCCACACCATACACTCAGCCTAGGCCCTCTAGACTTCCCAAAGCCCAAAGAGAAGCCTTGCAAGAATCCAGAAAACGATCCTTAGAAGCTGATGTTGGTGGTAGCTCTGTTAGTCACGAGGGAGACACTGCACCTAGTGCAGCAAATAAGGAAGGTAGTCACACAGAACCCACAGTGGTTCCCCCTGAGCCTAAGAAGAAGAGAGCTAGGAGGACCAAAACCACTGTCAGCCACCCTGCAGTCTCCCAAAAGACTGTAGAGGAAACCAGGGAAATAAACTCCTCCCTAGATGTGCCTTCTCAACAAGGTGCTTCTATTGAAATTGGCCTGTCTCCCAAGGCACCCTGTACAGAGTCTGCACAAACTCATGGTTCCCAACCTGAGATACCCCCACTTGAAGAAACACACAGTGAGTTAGGGCACAGTGAGGATTTCTCTACTCCTATTGATGGTTCACATGTTTCATCTGTGAATCAGCCCCCACTCTCTACTACACTTTCACCTTCTTCCTTCCCTACACATTCTTTTGTTTCTTCTCCACAACCTAGAGAAGGGGACAGTCCCAACCCTTCAGGTTTTGATCATCCATCTCCAATCATGGATGAGCCCCCATCTAGTGGTCCACAAGAACCCATTTCTCAAAGTGAGATGGACACCACTCCTCCAAACACTGAGCTAGGGCAAAGTGGTATTTTGTCAGAAAATGAAACAGCCAACACTTTGTCTGACCTCCAAGGAGCATCTTACCTTCAGGAAGATGCTGTCACAGCCTCTGTTGCTGTCAAAGACACTGGGGATGCTACTGTCCTGGGCACAGCTACTGTCAAAGGTGGAGAGAAAGATACTGTCACTACAGAACATACTGTCACTCCACCTCCCAAAGATGCTGTCATGCCAGAACCTGCTGTCCAGACTCCAACTGACAGTAACATTCCTACTCAGTATGCTGTCAAGCCCTCCCAGCCTAATTTTGATGCTGTACTGGTTGAGGATGCCTCTGATGATGACCTACCTCTTGCTAAACTCCTAAAGGTACATTCTAAATCTTCTCCTTCCATGCATGTTAGTACTGCTCATACCCATGCATCTAGGTTGAGTGAGGGTGTGCAAAAGAAAAGAGAGATAAAAGAAAAGAGAGGTGAGCATAAAAATGAGAGGCAGCCAAATGACCTGGCAAAAGGAGAGGGACTTGAGCATGTCCAGAGAGATATTGAGGGAGCCCACATTATTCAGGCTCTAGGCCTTGAGAGTCAAACTGTGAGGGGTATTGAGATCACTCAAAAACACCCTGAGAGTGTGAGAACCCCCATAGCCTCCAAGCCCCTGTCTTTTCCTTCCCCTCCAAGAAGGTTAAGGTCTGGTGGCCCCTCTACTAATTTTGGTGACAGGATTGCAGCTCTTGAAGGACAGTGTATTACTTTGGACTCCAAACTGGACTCTCTCTCTCAACTGGTGGTTGATGGTTTTGCTGCTACTCAACTCTCTATTCAGTTCCTAACTGACCTGGTAGCTGCCAACTCAACTAAGGGGGAGAAGGTAGCAAGATCAGAATCTTTGCCTATTCAAGAATCAGGTGGAACTCAGGGGGAGCCTGTAGCTGTGAAGACCAGAGGGGGAGCTAAAAGGAAAGCAATGTCTAAGGGGGAGCAAGTCAAACCAAGCAGTGCAAAACCACAGGATAAAGCTGAACAGCCTGTTGAAATGGAAATGGATGGAGAAAGGGTGTTAATGTCAAAGGAAACTCAAGATGCATTGCACAGAAGACCTGCATCTAGACATCCAATCTTGCCTCCTGTGGTGATTAGAGAACCTATTCAAGAAACTCAAGAAACTGCTCTACAGAAGAAATGGAGAGAAATGGAGGAACAAAACAAACTTGGGAAAGGTAAAGGGAAACTGCCTGAATCCATCCATAAAGGAACTACTTGGTCTAATGGTACTGAGTATGATCAAGAGGAAGCCAATGTCTTGATGGTGGATTACAGGGAGAGCACATTACACAACCATGACAGTGAGTTTAGCAGTTTGGTGGAAGAAGCAATGAATGCTCCTAGCAACCGTCCAACCAACACCACAACTCTGTTAAAGGAACAAATTATCAGTGTCAGTGTAATGGTGAATGATGAGAAAAGATGGGCTGTAAGTATTTATCTAACTTCTGGCATATCTTATTTCATCACAATGCAACTATTGCAGAGTCTGCCAGCAAAGGTGTTGTGTGCTTTGAAGGGAAAGATCAGGGCAACTCAAACACCATTCAATGAAATATTGGATATGCAAATCCAGAACCTGATCATACAGAAGCTACCTGAAGTCTACTCAAATCCACCAAGTGTTTTCTACAGATCTGAAACTAAGGATGGCACAAGAAGGAACAACTTCATGAATATTGGTAGCCCATCCAGAATGGAAACCAAGTCAATTCTGAAGGTACTAGATGGAATACTCAGTTCAAATGCCAATCCAGGAAGAGTTCATGCTGTTCAAGAAATCTACAAAATGCTGGTGTTGAGAGACAAGGCATTGGGAGCTAGAATAAAGGAGCTAATCACTAGAGCCAATGCCAAAAGAAATGATCAAGGTGGAAGCTGCTTCTATAACATTCCTCCCCATGATGATGATGATGATGATGATGAAGATGGTAAGGATGGAGGTGGTGAAGCTTCTGGAAATGCTGGAAATGCTGGTGTAAGTAATTCTGGGAATACTGGTATTCAATCTCAGAATGAAGGCAATGAAGAAACTCCTAGCCAGGAAAAGAAAGATGCTGGTGCAACAGATGAAGAGGAGTCAAGAATACTGGAAGCTTTGGAGGCAAGCATTCTTAGATGTGCTATTGATTGCATAAATGCTGAAAAAGATGCTGTCACCAAAGGTACTGTCGACAAAGATACTGTCATAGAAGATGCTGTCTTAGAAGATGCTGTCGACAAGGATACTGTCAAGGAAGGTTCTGTCAAGGATGAAACCAAAGCTGCTGTCAAGCCCAAGAGACTGAAAGCTAAAGCAAAGGCATGGTTTACTAGACAGAAACCTGCAGGAAAGCACAAATACTCAGGAAAGGAAAAGGCCACTGGATTTGGCAGAAATCTAAGGAAGCCAATTCAATCAATTCCTCCCAACAGTCTTAAGATTCAACAAATGAAATCAAAAGAAATTAAGAGTGTTGAGGTTAAGCTGGATGCAAATCAAGAGGCCACTGAGTACATTCTGTGGTGGGAAGAATCAAGGTCTGCCAAGATTGACAAGGACTTCAATTTGGTAGCCACATCAACCAAGAACAGCACATCAACCATAGATAAAAGAAGAATTGATTTCTTCTACCTGGAAAGAATGGTAGAGTTTCTGGAGAGCTATGATAATGTTTCAGAGGTTGTCATGGAACATGTTCTAAAATATCAGGCAGATAGGGATGCTGAATTTTATCAGAAATTTGGCTATAACTTTGCAGATTTTGATGATGCTGATATTCTTACTGATCTCCCAGCCTCTCCTATACCATACCACTGGTACTATGAGTTTGATGACTCACCCACAGAAGAAGGGCAAGCCCAACCAACTCAGGAAGGGCAACCCAAGCCAAGCAAAGGACCTGAATCTTCTGCATATTCTCAAGCTCAGACAGAACTTGATAAGAAGGAAGCTGAATTACTAGAAATTCACAAGGCCTCTAACAAGGCAGAAAGTGAAGCTCCAAATTATCAACCATATATGCTGGAAAATCCCCTAAGAGTCAAGTTCCTAAAAGAAGAAATCTATGTTTGCAGCTTGCATAAGCTTAAAACATCCACTCTGAAGGATTTACAGTATATGGTAGCTGGTTCAATTCATCCCTTGGAACAGATTTGTTCTGATGAGATAGAGAAGTTATTGGAAGGGAGAAAAGGAGAAGACTCAAAGCTGGACAAGCAAAGAAGGAAGTCTCTCAATGCTTATCCTGGAAGAAGATTCAAGCTCATTAATGAAGAACTTCATTTCAGAACCTATCCATATGATATAGAGCAATGGCTGAATCTCAGGGATGTTAGCTCTCTCATATCCCCTTCCATAAAGAAGATCATTGATGAAGTAGAGGATGATGCAGTGTCTGCTGCTGAAATTTCTCTTGTAGAAAGTCTAAGAAGCTGCTTGGCAGAAGCTCTCAAAAGAGAGGATGCAGCAAGACAGAAGAGGAAATCTCAAGCTAAGTGAAAATTCTTGAATTCTGATCTTGTTAGTTAAGTTGTCAGCACATATTGTAAATTTGCTGTTATTTTCCATAAAAACAAATTGGGGGAGATTGTTGGGATTTATGGGTGATAGCATAGAAACATCTTAACTTTGATTGTACTTAATTTTTTAAATTAAGTAGAACATACTGTCATAGCCAAAGTATGTTCTTGTAATCAGTATGTAATGTTATTCTAGTTGTATTGTTTGAAAGAAGTTCACTTATGTGTTCAAGCCTCAAAGAATGCTTTTTGGATGACAACATGAATAAAGGTTACTGTCCTAAAGCTGTGACAGTAAGATTACAAGAAGACAGAATGTTGCAAGTCACGACAGCATATTCACTCTGACAGCAACATTGGCGGAAGACTACGCGACAGCAACTATTGCCCTCGACAGCAAGTTTGGGATCCTCGACAGCACTCTATGCGGGGAACTCATACTGTCACCAAAAGATCATTCCTGTGACAGCAAGCTTTGCGGCAAAAGTAACTGTCTCAATAAAGATCCTTATGCTAGGTATCTTTCTCAGTCAAATCCCGTGACAGTTTAAATGTTCAAGAAACAGGCGTGATGCAGCATCCCTAAGCTACACCAAGTCTACAAGACTACGACAGAAGCTTCAAGGCACTACAAATCAAAAGTGAATCAATTCAAGAGCAAGGTCAAGTCTTTATCTGCTGAATTGGTTTAGCTGGAAATAGAATGAATCTAGGTTGCTTTCTTTGTAATGTATATCTGACATGTTAGCAATTTAGGAAAGTCACATGGGTAAGACAATCTGTAAGAAGCTGCCACTTGACAGTGACAGCAGCTTCACAAACCCGTGACTGATAGTGATAGGGTTAGTCCTATACCTTCTATCAACTCATTCTAGCATAGAAACGAAGACAAGCAAGTGTCTTTGAAGAAAACCCGAAGCTCGAGAATTCTTTCTTGAGGTTGTAGCAACACTTTGCAAAATAAATAAAACATTTATTTTGTGAATCTTGTTCTTACTAAATACTGTTCGTGATTGCATATATTGCTGATAACGTTTAATCTTGATTTTAGTTGTTGAAATTTAGATTGAATTTTATCAGTATTGCATTCATCCCTCCCCCTTCTGCAATACACAAGGACTAACAGAAACATATTCTGAGGCATCAAAGGATCCAAAGTGGGTAGAGGCCATGAACAAGGAATTACTTGCTTTACAATCTAACAGAACTTGGGTTTTGGTTGATCTCCCACCTGGTAAGAGACCTATAGGATGAAAATGGGTCTACAAAATTAAACTAAAGGCTGATGGTACTATAGAACGCTACAAAGCCCGTCTTGTGGCTAAAGGGTATAATCAAAAGTGGGGGATTGATTTTCTGGAAACTTTCTCTCCGGTTGTGAAAATGACCACCATTAGATGCTTGTTGGTTGTAACTGCTCACAGGAATTGGCCTCTTTTCCAGTTAGATGTTAATAATGCTTTCCTTTATGGGGATCTCCATAAGGAAGTGTATATGATTGTACCAGAGGGTCTTTCTAATCCTGATTCTAAGGTGTGCAAACTTGTAAAATCATTGTATGGATTAAAATAAGCATCCAGACAATGGTTTTCCAAGTTAGTGGGGGAGTTACTTGACAAAGGCTATAGTCAATCCAAAAATGATTATTCACTATTCATCAAACATGCTAATGGTCTAGTCACTATAATTGTAGTATATGTAGATGATATCATCATGACTAGGAGTGATCTATCTGCAATTTCTAAGCTAAAATATCACTTGGATAAAGTGTTCAGTATAAAGGACTTGGGCAAATTGAACTACTTTCTTGGTATCAAAGTAGGATATATGCATAGTGGAATTTCTCTCACACAGAAGAAGTTTACAAATGAGCTGTTACAAAGTGTAGGTATTTCTACTATAAAAAAGTAGTTACTCCTCTTCCAGTCAACTTGAAACTTTCAGCTACTGAAGGTGAACTATTTTATGATGTTAGTCTTTATAGATGTCTGGTGGGAAATCTAAACTTTCTTACTCGTACCAGACCAGATTTGGCATCTACTGTACAACATCTAAGTCAGTTTCTTCAGCAACCAAGAGTATCACATTACCAGGCTTTGATGCATACTCTTCATTATGTTGGATCCATAGTTGGACAAGGAATTTTACTGAGAGCTAATGATCAACTTACATTACAAGCGTTTTCTGATTCAGATTGGGGAGCCTGTATGGATACTAGGAAACATGTATCAGGTTATGTGATGCTGCTAGGTAAATCACCTATAAGTTGGAAGTCTAAAAAGCAAGGGACTGTGTCTAGAAGCTTATTAGAGACAGAGTACAGGGCAATGTCAAATGCTGTATCAGAAGTAACATGGTTGGTAAGACTGTTACAAGAGTTGGGGGTGACAAATTTGAAGCCTGTGACTTTATACTGTGATAATCAGAGTGTTATACATATATCAAAGAATCCAGTTCATCACGAGAGAACAAAGCACATATAGATTGATATTCATTTTACAAGGGACAAGGTCTTAGACGGATTGCTACAGATTGCTTATCTACCTACTTCCCTACAATTAGCAGATGTGTTTACTAAGGTACTTCCATCTACACAGTTCAATGAACTTCTTAACAAACTAGGTATGACTTCTTCACAACCTAGTTTGAGGGGGGGTGTTGAGCATGATAAGTCAAACAATGATGAAAGCATTGGAGAGTTTTGACAAGTCAACTCATTCCAAATCAGCAACAACATAATGTCACATCAGAAATGTTTACATTCTTATGACAGCCGGATGAATGTAGAGCCTAACAAAATATAAAACTTTGTAAGTAGAACACAAGAGTTAGTTAGAAAAACAATTTAATTTATGTTTATCTACACAATCAATTTGTGACAATCATCTTCTTTGTAAAACCGTAATGAAGGTTCTATATTTTTACTGAGATGTTCAGATGTTCAGGTTATTGAAGTAATCTGATAAAGCATTTTAGTGTTGTTTTTTATAAAAGAATACGTTCCTCGTTCTAAAAAACATTCCCCACGATTCCAAAAAAGAAGTTGTAAATAAAAATTTGGTACAAAAGTTATTGGCAAAATAGGCTTAATGACCTTTTAGCCCTTAAAGTTTGACGGGTTATACCCATCAGCCCTAAAACTTTGAACCCGTACCTTTTAGCCCCTGAGGTATCCAGTAACGACCAATTAGCCCTTTTAACGGTACAGACGACAAAAAAGTCAATATCGGTATATATCGGAAGGGTAAAACAGACATTTGACATTTAGTAAAGGTAACGATATAAGGGTTAATTGGACCTTTACGGAAACTTCAGGGGCTACAAGGAATACTTTAGCTAAACTTCAGGGGCTAAAAGAAATACTTTTCATAATTAGTGAGTGTTCATTTGTTTTCTTTTCATAATTGCACCGTGTTTCTTTTATAGCTGGGTACGGAGGTCAGTTTCTGGTTACTATTGCGCAACTAATTTGATAACAATTTTTTATAACAATTTTTGAAAATAATTTTGGGGCCTCTAGCATTTCTCATAAATCAAAGATTTGATCACAAACTGATTATGGGCAGGCTAAAGGCTTGTTGACCGCCTTAATATTATTTGTAGATTTGAACGCACTCCTCCACATTTCTACTTGAACAAGTACTATTTAAAAATTTGAAAGTCCACTTAAATATGAATCACCAGAGCTCTAGCTAGCTAAGCTTGCTCAAAATCCAGCCACCAGGCCTACCACTTGACACCAACATCATCTCTAGTCTTCACAATCTATCTACTTTCGAAGATCATGATCAAGAAGAGAATGGGACTTTGTTTAAGATCTCTTCCCCATTTTACAGCTAATGTCATTCTACTTGTGTTTTTCCTCTCTTCCTTCATTTTCACGTCAACAGGTTTTCACATTTCTTTACTTTTTTAGTTTTAATATTTAACAGTGATTTAGTGGTATCATGCTTAATCGATCCCTCCGATGAGGGAGGTTCGGACACGAGTTTGACTGAAATGAATGTGCATGAGTATAGATGCAGAGATAATTTAGTTTCATTGAGATCACAGTAGTCTTATTTGGCCTTCTGTGCAATCTTTGTGAATTGGTCAACTTGGTAAGTTTAGAAATTTATTGTTTTAGTTTCGATTGTTCTCTTAATTTTAAATGAGGAAAGAATTAGTAGAAACTTCACCAGCTGCTTCCAAGATGCAATCCCAAGTCAACAGCTGCTTGATTCTTCTACTTCTAGTTGCTGTAAATATTAATTTGTGAGAATACTTTTAACTTCTTGCAGAAGCATATGACCCGCTTGATCCAAACGGGAATATTACGATTAAATGGGATGTATTTAGCTGGACACCTGATGGATACGTGGTATGAAACAGATGACAATTCCTTTCTCAGCTAGTTTGATTAACTAGGCACATACGCTACAGTAAAGGTTTATAGAAGGGCATGTTTTAAGAAGCCTAGTGCCACTTATTCTTGTTATCTTGTACTATTTGTATCTAATCAGTTGCGTATTGCATTGGGTAGGCTGGTGTTACAATGTTCAACTTACAGAAATTTCGGCATATTCAAAAACCGGGATGGACAATGGGTTAGACGTGGGCGAAAAAAGAAGTAATATGGAGCATGGTGGGTGCTAAAACAACGCAGCAAGGAAATTGCTCAAAGTATGCGGAGAATGTTCCACATAGTTGTAAGAAGGATCCAACAGTTGTTGATTTACTACCTGGAACTCCATACAACCAGCAAATTGCAAATTGTTGCAAGGGAGGAATTTTTAGCTCATTAGTCATTGCTGCAAGACCCATCCAATGCTGCAACTCATTCCAGCTTACTGTTTGTGAAGCTTAGCAAAAGTATTCCTTATAGCCCCTGAAGTTTAGCAAAAGTATTCCTTATAGCCCCTGAAGTTTCCGTAAAGTCCAATTAACCCTTATACCGTTACCTTTACTAAATGTCAAATGTCTGTTTTACCCTTTCGATATATACCGATATTGACTTTTTTATCATCTCTACCGTTAAAAGGGCTAATTGACCGTTACTGGATACCTCAGGGGCTAAAAGGGTACGGGTTCAAAGTTTTAGGGCTGATGGGTATAAACCGTCAAACTTTAAGGACTAAAAGGTTATTAAGCCGGCAAAATAATATAAAAACAATTTGCTTAGCTCAGAACAAAACGAAGTAAATGATGAGAGATCAAACAACTTTCTTTTCTAAAACTTACTAAAAAATAATACTAATATTTTGTATTCCACAAATTAATTCATTTTCTTAATTTACGTTAAGTCGGCTTATTTTCACCCGAGTTTACCCGAAAAGAAAAGGATAATCAATTACAGAGAAATTCTTGGAATTAGAATCTTATCATCATTTTATTGACGTGGTGGCTAATTAAGCATTCACAAACCAAAAAAGAAAAACAGTGACAGTCTCAAAACCCTTCATTTTTACAGCTTCATTTTTGTAACCCTAGAGCCAAAAAAAGCTATGCAGTCACTCTGCAAGTCTAAAGTCTTAAGTCGAGGCTTCTACTTCCAAAACACAATACGTTGCTTAACCAACTATGCATCTCCTCAACCCTCCATAAACTTGGAACCTAAAACCCTAGCTTCCCCTCCTGAGTACTTGTCACAGCAAACAAGATGCAAATCATATCAAACTCTTCGAGCAACACCATATGGATCATATGGATATGCAGGCCACAGCCCATATGGATACATGGGCTACACTGAAAACCAGTCACCCACGTTTTTGACCACGGGAAATCCATGTCTCGATTTCTTCTTCCACGTAGTTCCGAAAACACGGCGTGCTAGTATTGTTGAGCGTCTTGAATCAGCATGGGCTCATGATCCGCTCACCACTCTTAAACTTATTTGTAATCTTAGAGGGGTTAAAGGGACAGGTAAGTCTGATAAGGAAGGGTTCTACACGGCCGCTCTTTGGCTACATGAAAAACACCACAGAAACCTTGCGTGTAATGTCCCTGCTATAGCCTCGTTTGGCTATCTTAAGGATATGCTTGAGATCCTCTTTCGGTTAGTTGATGGCGCGGATGCACGAGAAAAAATTCGGAAGGATTGGAAATCAAAAAAGAAAGAAGAATCACCTTATGCCAATTGGCAATCAAGATATAATGTAGAACCCGCCAATAAGAAAAAGAATGCACGGGGAAGGCTCAAGTATAAAGAAGGTAAAGAAGTTCAGTATTTGAGATCAGCTGTGCTGTCGAGTGAAGTGAGGGTTAAAGCAAATGAGGCAAAAATGAAAGGAGAAAGCGAGAAGGCTAGCATTATAAGAAAGGAGACACGGCTTGGAAGATCCAAAAAGTTTCAGGAGTTGTACGAGAGTGATGTGTATTTTCAGTTCTTGTACGAAAAGATTTCGAGCCTTTTTGCGGATATGCTGAAGGCCGATATGAAGTTCTACAATTGGGGTAAGAAGAATAGGATTAGTTTAGCAGCAAAATGGTGTCCATCACTTGATTCATTCTATGATAAGCATACATTAATTTGTGCAAGTATTGCAAAGAAAGTATTTCCGCGTGATGCCTACCCTGAATATGAAGGAATTGAAGATGCACATTATGAGTATAGAGTTAGAGACAGGTTGAGAAAACAAGTACTCGTCCCGCTTCGTGAGATGCTGCAGTTGCCTGAGGTTTATATGAGTGCCCAGGAATGGAGCTCGGTTGCTTACAACAGAGTTGCATCTGTTGCCATGAAAAAATATACAGATATATTCCAGTGGCATGACAAAGAAAGGTTTAGTAAGTATCTTGAGGATGTGAAGGAAGGGAAGGAAAAGATTGCATCTGGAGCACTGCTTCCTCATGACATTACAAACTCTTGTTTCCAAAGTGGTGCTGGTGGGACTGTTGCGGAGCTGCAGTGGAAAAGGATGGTGGATGACATGGTAGAAAAAGGTAAATTATCAAATTCTATTGCAGTTTGTGATGTTTCAGGAAGTATGGGAGGAACTCCAATGGATGTTGCGGTCGCACTTGGTCTACTAGTTTCGGAGCTTAGTGAAGAGCCTTGGAAAGGTCAGGTGATCACATTTAGCCAAAACCCACAGATTCACTTTATAAAAGGAGACAGTCTCTTGCATAAGTGTAGCTTTATTAGGCGTATGGACTGGGGGACGAATACAGATTTCCAGAAGGTTTTCGATCAGATATTGATGGTTGCAGTTGCTGAAAAGTTGAGCCAAGAGCAAATGATAAAGAGGGTGTTTGTTTTTAGTGATATGGAGTTTGATCAAGCATCACGGACTCCGTGGGAAACTGATTACCAAGCCATTCAAAGGAAATTTAAGGAAAATGGGTATGAAAAAGTGCCCGAGATCGTGTTTTGGAATCTCAGGGACTCGATGGCCACACCAGTAACAGCCAAACAAAATGGAGTAGCCATGCTTAGTGGATTTTCAAAGAACTTGCTGACTATCTTTTTGAATAGAGATGGGGATATTAATCCTGAGCTTGTGATGGAGCTTGCCATTTCCGGTAAAGAGTATCAAAAGCTAGTTTTGTATGATGATTGATTCAGAACAATTATATTTGTGTTTTAGGCTTTTTGAATTATGTCAAAGATACCCAGATATCTTTCTCTGCAAAATTTAATTGCGTAAAATTGAAATTTCAATTTAATTTCGTACACATAGTTTCTTTTATATAGTGCAAACACTGCAACCTTCATATAATTTTATGAAGGCAGATGCTTATATTTTCTCGAGATTTTACCAGGACCTCTGAACAGTGCGGATAAAATAATTTAGCACTATAACAAAGATGGGGAGTACGGTCCTGTAAAAAGTAGGTACAGACTTGCTCTTAAGGGTAGATAATTTTACTATTAAGGTGACGGCTTTAATAACTTATAAATTCTCTTTAGGTCTCTATATCTGAAGTCTTGTATGTAGGTGTGTTCCAACTTGTGCACACAAGCGAGATATGAGCAGGAAAATGAAGATCTCTTCTTTATGTACCCTGTCAAAGAAGGAAATGGCTAACCAGTTGGCACTAGGGATGAGTAGGGCTGTCAATGGATCGGAAATCCGATCCGATCCGAAGGCTAATGGAGCGGATATGGATCACTACAAAATAAATCCGATCCGTTAAAAATCTGATCCGGTAACGATCCGATCCGATTAGTATCGGATATGGATTTAACATGATCCGATCCGTTAACGATCCGATCCGATTATTTTATATATTATATATATATATATATAATTTATATATTATATATAATATGTTATATATTAAATATATCATATATTTTTACCAATTAAGTCAAAATAGTTATCTTTTACTTGTATAAACTGGATCTCTCTTTTATTTATAAAATTGACACAAAAGACAATGAAATGTAAGACACATAAACTAGCTTCAGATTTGTTGATGAACGGTTACAAACTTACAATGGTTGTATGACAAGCAAGCGTATTTAGGATAGTTGGACATTCAAATTCTGTGTTTTAGTTTTCGGATTGTAATTAGGTTTTAATTTATTGTGTAATTTGTAAATTAATGTTGATGTTAAATTTGCATTTCAACTTTGTGAAATGTTTATTGATGTTTGAATTTGAATTTGAGTAAAATATGTTTTTAAAATATTAACGGATCGGAGCTCCGATCCGTTAACCGTGATCCTAATGGATCCGGATATGGATCGGGCTATAAAAAATCCGGTTATGATCCGATCCGAATCCGAATCCGGTAAAATTAAATGGATCAGGATATGGATCAAGGCCGATCCGATCCAGATCCGATCCATTGACAGCCCTAGGGATGAGCATGGTCTCTTTGGTGAGGTTTGAACCTACGGTTTTTTAAAATTAGAAATCAAAACCGAACCAAACACCACTGATGCGGCAGTCACCAGTCACCACCACTAAATTAACTTCCCATTAGTTTTGGGGGAAACATGCAAAAGAAATGCAACAGATGAACAAATTAGCTAAAAAGGAGATAGAAGAACATATGTAGCCGCCCTCCTGCAGTGTTAACAAATGCACTAGTAAACCAGTCCAAATTGTAGGTATCCAGGAGTTTTCACAACTGAAGAAAAATTATTCCTTCTTTATGTATTCAGCCATACTGAATCCAAGAAGACAAAGAAATGAAGATGGGTTGTTTCTTCTTTTATTCTTTTTGCAGGCACAGTTCGAATCGTGTTGAACAGGGCCGGCTAATAGGGTGTATAAATTATGGTTGAAATTATTTCATTTAAATAAATATATAAATATATTTTTGAAAATAAAAATAAAATTATATATCATTTTTTGCTTCTATGACTTATTTTGAAGTATATATTAAATTATATGTTAAAACTATAGGTTCAATATAAAGATATAGCTTATTACGTATATTCATAATTTTGTAAATGTAAAATAAATAGATATTAAATATGGAAATGCTAAGTACCTCAAAAATGTTTCCAAATGCTTATGTGTCCATGAATATTTGGTAACTTTCTAATATATCTATCTATCTATATTATATTATAATATTATAAGCAAACCACCCTATATTTGGTTGGTAGTTTGGTCATTTAGTTTGGTGCTCAAAATAATAATCGTTAGATGTAAATATATGTAAATGAGAACCGGTGGATGTAATATTAAAAGAATATTCTTTTTTTTTATATCTAAAATGCTCCCACGGGTTCAAGGTTCGAATCCCGTCAACAATATATTATTATTAAATATTTATATCATCTATTTTTCTAAGCTACATTCAAAAGTTTAAGATATTATTTTATCGACAACATATTAAGAATTTTTAAAATCAAAATACAAAAAAAAACTTAGAATAACATCATACATATATTATTATATTTGATTAAATTTTAAAATCATATAAATCAAGATATAGATAATAAGATAAAAAATACTAAAATTCATCCGTGCATCGCACGGGTTATAGGTTATAGGCTAGTAATAATATAATGCACAAATCAAAAAAATTCACGTGTCATGTAAGCTCATTTGGGAAGAATTTTGAAAATATATTTGGGATACCAAACATTACCATGATTTTTTTTTTGCCACCAATAAAATCATCTTTCATTAACTCCTCAAATCATTCAAAAGTACATTCTGAAAATCCGAGTGGACATCCCCCACTCTCCGAATACGGTCAGCTATTGAACAATTATATCTCGCTAAGTAATGAGATACTATATTCGATGAACGTTTTACAAATCTTATAATCACATTTTGATCCTTCAAACTGATTAACATCGCTTTGCAATCTTCAATTACTCTCCCTAAATATGACAAACTTATAATCGAAGATCGGATAGCTTGAACCACATGCAAACAATCAGTTTCAACTTCCACATTATGGTAGCTCATGTTCTTAATCCAGCTTAATACTTCTCTGACTCCAATAGCTTCAGCTAGCTCAGGAGTTATTTTACCTTGCAAGCACCTCGACCTGGCCTCAATCAACTGACCATGATGATTCCTTACTACAAAAGCGTGGCTATAACAGTTGTCATGCTCGAAAATAACAGCATCAGAATTAATCTTAACTCTATCATACTGTGGTAATTTCCAGTGCTCGTGACCATCATCCTGAGACATGTATCCCAAGAAGTTATCGAAAGACTTGTCTTGAACACTCCTCCATTGGTTAAGAACAGAGTACTTCCAATGCAACCTTGGAGAACACACTGTTGAAGGTCAGTACTCCCAAAAGACATAAATTGACTTAACATAAAAAATCAAATGGCAATAATAAAAATGTATAAATAAGAAAATAGATGTGTTTAGGATTTAATTTTTAAATTGTTATTTTTCTTTTTATGCCATTTTATGTACAAACACTTTATTTATCCTCTAGACTTGGCCTATAAGATTTCTAACTCTTGCAGTTTGAAGATTTTGCGGTAGAAAGAACACATGTTAGATCAACTTAACATATGTCACACTGGAATGAAAGCATGGTTTTTTCAACTACATTTATTTTACAATCATGTTCTATAATTGAATTCTATGTAAAAAATACTTCAAACCACCAACACTAACATCGTAAAAAAGTAAATCTAATTTACAGCCAAACTCAACTTTTACTTTACACCTTCCTCTAACTGGCATATTGCAATTGTTGATCTCATTATCATTCACAACGTCTGAATTTGTCACCTCCGAAAAATATTGAATCCTCAAGATGGTGGAACTTAACAAAAGCTTGGGCTACAAATCCTTTAAATAATGTATGGTTTATAAGAACTAAACCATCTATACACTAAAATACGAACATAGATTTATAAAAACCCTACAGTCATAACTTTGTCTCGACCCAACTCCCAAGTTAGACAGACTCTGAGAAATCCTTTATCCTCTAAGGTACCATCTTTCATATTCTCTTCATCTTTAGCTGCTCCAGATTTAGATTTACATTCAATTTGAATTGTTTTCAATTTTAGCTGATGCTAAATTTTGCTCTGTGGTGTTTGCGGGGTAAAAGATTTAAGACAAACGTCATAACAACATCTAATAGTATTATCATAGTACTATATGTTGATCAGAGTCTGATGATTTATCACAGTACCTATCAGGTCGTCCAGCAGCGGCTCATCCTAAAAAGAAAATCACAAATTGTAAAGTCAGCAATCTTTAAAAGAACAGGTTTAAAACATGAGGACCTAAAATTATGTTAGGTAATTTCTTCATGAATTTGGACTATGAACATAGTGCCCAAGATCAAGATTCAAGTTGCATAAATCATCAATCATAAATATCCAAAAAAATAGCTTCACAACATGAGGCCTTAAAATGTGTAAATCATAAAATTTGTGAATAATCACTACGGGTGTATACCTTCATTGATCGGGTATTGGCTTGAGTGGTGCTTACCAATCAATCCTATTTTATCAGTATTACTCTGCAACTGGTTCATGATTTGACTACTCTGGCTGAGTTATCGAAAGACTTGTCTTGATTTTTTAATTATACATAAATATATTTTTTATGATCAATCGGGGGCCTATTATTTTTGGCACATGACCGAGTAATAGTAAACGATCCTGGTGTTGATCTTAAACCCCTCTTCTTCTGTTGTATAATAATAACTCAGCAATGACTATAGCAGCATCAAATTAATCTAATGAGAAGGACTCTTGATCATCACATTCTCTAGACCTACATCTCCACAGCTTCCGGAGTTCCGCAAAAGGCAGCAAAAAATAATAACTACTACGGGAGTTCAAAGATCATTTGAAAACAGAAAAGTGTTCAAAGGTCATGACAAAGCAGAAAAGAAGCAATTTAACAAACCTCGATTCCTTTCCGCATTATTTGTTGCTTCTTCTTAGTCATCCTACACATTCTACGGGAAACATAAATGATACTTGAGCAAATTAGAAGGGAAAGACTTGGCACTTTAAACTAATCTTTTAAGCAAGTAAAGAAAATATACAGCAGCAGCTCACTAGTAACACCGTCATTACAGGCAGTAACAGTGCAAATTATCTAGATTACAATAAACACTGCAAATTATCCAGATTACAGTATACAACAAATCTTGAAATTAGGAATGAAGTTTCTGTAGAAAAGAACAGGTCTCTGGGATTGTTGTTTTAAATGCAGTAAATTATAATTAGCCGATTCTTCTTATTCTACGGTTTTTTTCAACTTTTTACTCATTATTAATGAAATTTTTTATTTCAAGTCTTTCCTTCTCTTGCACTCCTATGATTCAACATATATATATACACACACTACAACAAATATGGGCAATTATGACGGAAAACTTATGACGGAACTGCTGGGCGCGCCAAATTTATGACGGAATTACAAATCTATCATAAATCTGACCATTTACGACGAAAAACTTACGACGGAATTGCTGGGCGCGCCGATCTTATGACGGAATTACAAGTCCGTCATTAATCTGACCATTTACGACGAAAAACTTACAACGGAATTTCTGGCTGTGCCGAACTTATGACGGAATTACAAATGAAAAACATTTATGTCGTAAATTAATTATTTTATTAATAAAATTTAGCACCAAAAAACTGAAAAAAAGAAGTAAATCTGTCCACGATGTCGTCTTTAACTTACGACGAATATTTATTCCGTCGTAAGTTAAATATTTTAAAATTTTATCCTCATTAAATTTAAGTAAAAAGTAAATTAATGTTTTTAGAGCAAAAACGTCGTCGTTCTCAACTTACGACGGATATGTATTTCGTCGTAAGTTCAATATTTTAATATAATCTCTTTACAACTAAATGTAATTGAAATAAAAATACTTTTATATCACGGAAAGACATAGTTTTAAAATGAATATACGACGATTTTTCTGTCATAAAAAAGTTGTTGGGGGCGGTAAATTCAAAATTTTCCCAAAAAAGTTGGCGGTAAATTCAAATTTTTGGAGTCCAATAACTTATGACGATTCCGTCGTAAGTTAGCTCATGTTTTTTTGTTTTAAATTTTTTTTGAATTTTTTAACGATTCAACTAATTCATATATTTGAGTGATATTTTTAAAATATTTAGGAGAAATTACCTTTATTTTGTTTAACATTATAACAGTCAACTTGTGATTTGACTAGTACTTCTATATAGTGTTTAGTCTAGGATTTAAGTTCCAATTTTTTATATATATTTCTCGACAATCCAGCCACATGGATATCAAGACTTTTATGTTTGAGTGATATTTCAAAAATATTAGAAAAAAAATAAATTTATTTGTTTCGAGATTATAGTAGTCAACTATTCCCTCTGTCCCATTCATTTCTATACACTTTCCATTTTGGCATGTCCCTCTCATTTCTATACATTCCAAAAATAGTAACTTTTAATAATATAAAACACTATTACACCCACTACTTTCTCCACTATCTCTATTTTATAATAATATAAAACACTATTACATCCACTATTTTCATCCACTATCTCAAACCTATTATTAAATATTGATAGGTCCCACCACTTTACTCACTTTTCATCTAATTTTACTCATTTTTTATACATTTTCTTGATCTCCGTGTCCAAACCTAGCGTATAGAAATCACTGGGACGGAGGGAGTAGTAATTTGACTATTACTTCTCATTAGTGTTTAGTACCAAATTGGTGTTTTGATTTTTTAAAAAATATTTTCCGATGATCCAACTGTATGGATATCAAGATTTATATGTTTGATTGATATTCCAAGAATATTAGAAAAAATAAATCTATTTGGTTTGAGATTATAATAGTCAACTAGTTATTTGACTAGTACTTTTAACTAGTATTTTGTCCCATATTGGTATTTTGATTTTTTTTTTAAATATTTACTGACGATCCAACCATTTGGGCCCCACGAAAAAAAGTGGCCCGCACAAAAAAAGTGGGCTGCACTATTTTTTTTAATTTTTAACCCTAAACCCTAAACCCTAAACCCTAAACCCTAAACCTGAACCCTAAATCCGAATGATTTTTAATTGATTTATTCGACGATCCAACCGTACGGATTTTAATCGGTACTCATTCCAGTGTTGGGAAAAAATAATTAAAAAATATAAAGGTCCGGTTATGCGGCATCTTTCCAGAAACGTTGGAACAGTATTGCTTCCAAGAATGGGACACGTGTCAAATTCATTGAATATTTTTTTAATTGATTTTTTCGACGATCCAACCGTACGGATGTTAATCGATACTCATTCTAATGTTGGGAAAAAATAATCAAAAAATATAAAGGTTTGGTTGTGCCGCATATTTCCAGAAACGTTGGAACAATACTGCTTCTTAGAACGAGACACGTGTCAAATTCGCTGAATAATTTTTTTAATTGATTTATTCGATGATCCAACCGTACGGATGTTAATCAGTACTTATTCTAGTGTTGGGAAAAAAATATCAAAAAGTATAAAGGTCCAACTGTGCCGCATCTTTCCAGAAAAGTTGGAACAGTACTACTTCCGGGAACGGGACACGTGTCAGATTCACTGAATAAATTTTTTAATTGATTTCTTCGGCGATCCAACCGTACGGATTTTAATCGGTACTCATTCTAGTGTTGGAAAAAATTAATCAAAAAATATAAAAATCCGGGTGCCAAATCTTCTCAGAAACGTTGAAACAGTACTACTTCCGCGCGAGACCGAAACACGTGTCAAATTCAGTGAATAATTTTTTTAATTGATTTATTCGACAATCCAAATGTACGGATGTTAATCGGTAATAATTTATAGCATATTAATATTCTTTAAATTATATTATGTAATTATACATGATATTTATTTAATTTTAAATTATAAAAATTTAAAAAAAATATGTGCACACTATAGGAAAACACAAGACGACAGTTTTCCCCCCAAAGTGAATTATTGGAAGCAAACTTTTCCCCTTAAAAAAATTCCGCACTCGCTCACACTCACTCATTTTCAGACAAACTCACTCTCGTCCCGCTCTCATTCTCAGATACTCACTCTCCCTCTCATCCCGCTCAATCGAAAAACACCGCATGAACGCCGTAGTTTCAAAACTCACATCTCTTCTTCTTTTTTTTTTCTTCTCTAATTTGTTCCAAAAATCTAATTTATTTTTGATTTTGCAGGTGGTTAATTAGAGCTTCACTCACTCAACCCGATTAATTAGTAAGTACTTCATAATTTTAATTACTTAATTTATTTTTCTATCTTCTTCACTTTTCTGTTTTCATTTTCAATTAGGGTTTCAATTGGGGGTTTCAGTTAGGGTTTTAATTGGGGTTTTCAGTTAGGGTTTCGATTGGGGCTTTCAATTGGGGCTTAAAATTGGGCTTTCGATTGGGGGTTTCAATTGCAGGTTTCTGTATGTTTGTTGTATTTGCCCCTGTAATTTAAGTCACAATTGGCCTCCGCATTGATACATTGATAAAAATTATTTTGTATGTTTGTTGTATTTGCCCCTGTAATTATATGTTTGTGTGGGTATTTGTTTGTATGTTGGAATGTTTGTGTGTTTATGATATGAGTGAATGTAAGTATGTTTGTTTTTTTGTTGATTACTTGATATTGTGTTCTGTTATTGAAAGAGAGGCCCATGATTTGTTCTTCAGGACTTTGTTGTGGCAAGTGTGACCCTGAGCCTCGAAGTACATTAGCAATATGATTCTAGTCTGCTGATTTTGTTAAAGCGTATGTATAATGCCCGGTAACTTTTATGCCATCTACTTGATCGGATTCCAGGATTAATTCATTGGTTACTCGTAACTTATAACATATCTCTCAGCTTCTATGCTGTAAATTGTAATGTACATGCTAAAGCTTAGATGTTTTTATTGTTACATTACATGAAGAATTACATCATGTAATTGGAGAATCCCATGTTGTGTTAAATTCGGTGTCGAATACAAGTACTTCTATGAATGAGTCTACATATGTTATTAGTTTGACATTTCTAGATATAAGTCTCAGTTTATGACTTTATTACCATATCTCTTTGCTTGTGTATTGAAGTTGTTCCCTTGTTAGGTATTGAAGTATATAAATAAATTGCATATGCATTTTAGTTTCAAATGTGTGTAACTATTTATAATTATTAAGATTCTTTTATGTGTGACTAATATTGCGTGGTGGTTTAAGGTGTATAGTTAAATATTATAGTACTTGATTTAAAAAAATGTGTGTACATGTTTATGTAATTAAATAATATCATGAAACTATTCCACTTGTTTAAAAAGAGAAGAGAATTAGTAAAATATTGAAAGCAAAGGCAACTAGTCAGAGGACCTCTAGTTGTTCAGATATTGAACTAGATCGAAGATGAAGGAACTTGCTCTGTGCGGTTTTGGAAAAAAGAAAGAACGAGATGTCTTCGCAGAAAATATTAAAGGGCAATTTATATTTAAGGTTAAGCTGCATTTGAGCATTTCTATGTCACCAACATATTTTCTAGTACAGATAGACACAATTGCATTATGTGGACAGAAACTTTAGTTTCTTTGTAAATTTAGGTTCTTTATCAATCACATGTTCAAAAATTATAAGGACTAGTATATTTTTTTTTATTCCCTTTTTCTTTTGCATTGTGAACTTGCTGGAATCTTTCCTAGATGACGTGATCAATTATAAGTGGGCGTATGCTGCTGTGCACTTCTGTTCTGGCAATGCAATATACATTTCTAATTGTTGCCTTTATATCCCAAGAATACATATTGCTTACAGTGTGAATTTTATTCCAGGCCGTCTTCAAGCAGTTTGGAGCTGGTGGTTATGGAGGTTCCGATTTTGCTACTGATGGAGCAGAATTTCAGCAGCACCAGAAACTTGAAAAGCTATACATATCCACACGTGCTGCTAAGGTTTCTTTTTCCTCAAGTTCAATTTCTGGTTCTGTACTCAAAATTCTAGATAAAGATGTAAAAGCTTCTGCCAACATCGTTCCTAACTGCATGTGTTTCAAATGTTAACATATCCACACGTTCCTAATGTTAGCAGAAATAATAATATATCCAGTTCTGCATGATGTTACTCTCAACATTTGTATTCAATGGCATATCTATTGCAAATTGAGGTTTTCTTTTGGCTTGTAATATTTAAAATCTCGTGGATAAAGTTATATATGTGTTTCTCATTGGATCGTTGTTTTTGGGGCACTTCAGAAATTTTGTTTGTTATATATGTAGATTGGTATGCAGAACTCCACCGACTTGGCTCTTTTGGAGTGTGTTTTCTTTTGTTATGTCAAGATATTATATGATCCAATCAATCCCTCCTGATAATACTTTAAGGATTTAGGAGAGCTGGTAACTTAATTGGAATTTTTGTACCCTCTGTCTCTAAAACATCTTCAGCTTCCAGCTGAAAGCAACCAGACCCACTGCTTTAGCATATTGTAAAATTTGATATATTTGTACTGTTATGCCACGTTTTGGCATAGTCCAAATTTCTCCGTTTAATAATTATTAATTCAGATTAATAATTAATTGCTTAACCAATAAGCAATATCCTCTCTCTGAAACGAGGAAAAAATCAATCTCAATCGACGAATAACGGAAAATATCTCCAAACGATATTCTTCAAATCATGGAAAGAAATGCGGAGACGCCGCAAGATTGTAGGAAAACCGAAAACATGTGAAGACCGGACTATTTATGGGAACGTGAGGTGGATTGATAATCCTTGAACTATTTATGGGAACGTGAAGTGGATTGATAATCATTGAACTATTTATGGGAACATTGGATGGATAAACGTTGACTATTTAGGGGCTTGGACTGAATGGACTTATCTGATGACTTGTTTTTCAAGAAATACGTGAGGCTTGATCCCTATATAAGGGTACGTAGGCACCTTGTATGGTACACGACAATTGACACTCGGCAAGAGCAAGAGAAAAAACCCATTCTCTATTCAATTTCTGAGGAGTCATCATACAAGTCCAGCCACAACTTTCCATAAAGCTCCAACACACGGTTGTACGAAATTCCTCCAACAACATGTACTATCCTTGGCATAGTTTTTTTTTATTACATAGATATGTTTGGTTTGGTTTGTAGATGATTGAATTCATAAAATTTAATTGCATAAATCTGTCATTATTGGTTACCTCTTCTTTCTAAAGTTCTTGTAGCTTGTGCATCTTATTTTATTGTGTAAACTGTCAAAATAATTGTTGATGTCTTGTCGTCTCTAATGGCCATCATTTTGTTACTTTTAGGGTGGTTTTGCCATGAGACGGTATGTCTCAGAACTTATGCCGTTGATTGTTGAAGCATTGTTGGATGGCCCTGCCGCCACAAAACGTGAAGTGGGAGTTGCAACTCTTGGTCAACTGGTACAGAGTACAGGGTAAGTGGTTGATTTCTTGATAATAGTTTTGGTTGGTTACAGTTCCGTCCATCAAGAAATTATATTATATGGCTATTTTTGAGTTGGATGAATGCAGTTATATATCTGTGTTGATGTTTGGTGTGACTAATCATTTCATCGTAGGTAATAACTTGATGTTGAATGTACTTGGACAGGCAACTCATAACGAAATCGTGTTTAGCATTCACTGCTACTTAAGCATGCATACATTCAACATGAAGAATGGATGAGAAATTGGTGGGACTAACTACGATTATGTTACTTTAATTGCAGGGAAGTGCCAAGAGATTAGTAAAAACTGATGCATGAAGCAGCAAAGAAGAGGGAGATGAGATATTCAGATTTGAAAAAGATTGATCGTGGAGTAGGCCGCCATTTCCATGATGACATCACAGTTATTGTTCTGTTTCTGGACTCCAATCTTGTGAGCAAAGCTAGCACAGCAAAGGATCAGAACTTGTCTATTAAAGGGAATGGAATAAGTCTTCCTTTAATAATTCTTGCCCCTTCAGCATGATGCTAGTGAAAGCTGGGGAACCCGATGTAGAAAATGGCTAATTATCGTCTGTTGTACTATTTCTTGTGAATACGAGGTAGCTTCTTTAAAGACGAGAACATATGCTGTCAATCCTTTTAAATGTACTCCTTAACTTTTTAGCCAAGAACTAGTACCAATGTAATTTTAATGTCTGACAGTATGTTGTGGCACGGTGGCGGTATTCATGTTTCTGTTTGGTTTTGTAACTATGACTGTCTAATCTGCATGTAGATTGTGTGGCGTTGGATTGTATGTAAATTGGGATTTAATTTGAACCTGAAAAACCATCATAATGCTGCTTCTAGTTTAACTTATGACGAATTTCTGGGTAACTTATGACAGATGTTCATCTTTTTTATAATAATTTTTATTTTTTTATGAATAAAATATTGGTAGCAGGTGGGCCATTCTTTAACTTCCAACAGATTTTTCGTCGTAAAATATAAATTTATGACAGTATATTTCGTCGTAAGTTCATTTATTAATTTATTGAAAAAGGTGGGTCCTACACTTGAACTTATGACGAAAAGGTATACTTGTGACGAAAACTATACTTATGACAAAAACACTTCTTGTGATGGAACTAGTAGTTATGACGAAAGGCATACTTGTGACGAGAATGACATTTGTGACGAAAATGCGAACTTAAGACTTGAGCAAAAATGACGAAAATTTTCCGTCGTAATTGGACCAATTGTGACGATTTTAGTGTAAAATTTTCGTCATAATTGCCCAAATTTGTTGTAGTGACAGTACATTTATCCTATACTTTAATTTTTTTTAAAACACATGAATATTAATGAATGTTAATAGTAGAGGCATTTTGTAAAGTAAATAAAGTTTTTATTTTATTTTGTAATAAAAATAATATAATAGAATAATTTTATTTACAAAATATATTAAAAAGTTATTTGCCTAACTTGGAAAAAAACGGAGTAAATGATTAGAGATCAGACAACTTTCCTATCCTAATTAAAAACTTAAAAGATAATGATCAACTTTTCCTTTCCAGAGAATAATACATTTCATAAATTTACGTTAGTCGGCTTACATTAATTCACCCGAGTTTACCAAGAAAAAAAGAAAGCAAAAAATTAAAATTACAAAAAATTTACATTATTCAAAAAAGAATAAGAAGATAAATCAATTGTAGAGAAATTATTGGAATTAGAATCTTATCATCATTTTCTTGACGTGGTGGCTAATTAAGCATTCACAAACCATAAAAAGAAAAACACTGACAGTCTCAAAACCCTTCTACAATTTTCGCAGCTTCATTTTTATAACCCTAGAGCCAAATACCATGCAGTCCCTCTGTAAATCTAAAGTCTTAGCTCGAGGCTTCTACTTCCAAAACACAATACGTTGCTTAACCAACTATGCATCTCCTCAACCCTCCATAAATTTGGAACCTAAAACCCTAGCTTCCCCTCCTGAATACTTGTTACAACAAAAAAGATGCAAATCATATCAAACTCTTCGAGCAACACCGTATCGAGTTCCAAACTTCAATCGAATCGCATATGGCGGCAGTCCCGTAATGGGCTTAACCGAAAACCGGTCACCCACATTTTTGTCCACTGGCAATCCATGTCTCGATTTTTTCTTCCACATAGTTCCCGATACACCACCTAGTAGTATCGTTGAGCGTCTTGAATCAGCATGGGCTCATGATCCGCTCACCACTCTTAAACTTATTTGTAATCTTCGTGGCGTTAAAGGGACAGGTAAGTCTGATAAGGAAGGCTTCTACACGGCTGCGCTTTGGCTTCACGAGAAACATAGAAAGAACTTAGCGGGTAATGTTGCGGCTATGGCTTCGTTTGGATATCTTAAGGATACGCTAGAGATCCTTTTTCGGTTAGTTGATGGCGCGGATGCACGAGCGAGAATTCAAGAGGAATGGAAATTGAAAAAGAAAGTTGCGTCACCTAATAAGAAAAAGAATGCACGGGGAAGGGTCAAGTATAAAGAAGGTAAAGAAGTTCAATATTTGAGATCATCTGTGCTGCCGACTGAAGTGAGGGTTGAAGCGAATGAGGCAAAAATGAAAGGAGAAAGCGAAAAGGCTAGCATTTTAAGAAAGGAGACACGCCTGGCAAGATCCAAGAAATTTCAGGAGTTGTATGAGAGTGATATGTATTTTCAGTTCTTATACGAAAAGATTTCGAGTCACTTTGCGGAAATGCTGAAGGCGGATATGACGTTCTACCATTTGCGTAAGAAGAATAAGATTAGTTTAGCAGCAAAATGGTGTCCATCACTTGATTCGTTCTATGATAAGCATACATTAATTTGTGCAAGTATTGCAAAGAAAGTATTTCCGCGTGATGCCTACCCTGAATATGAAGGAATTGAAGATGCACATTATGAGTATAGAGTTAGAGACAGGTTGAGGAAACAAGTATTGGTCCCTCTTCGGGAGATGCTGCAGTTGCCTGAGGTTTATATGAGTGCCCAGAAATGGAGTTTAGTTGCTTACAACAGAGTTGCATCTGTTGCCATGAAAACATATACAGATATATTCCAGTGGCATGACAAAGAAAGGTTTATGAAGTTTCTTCAGGATGTGGGAGAAGGGAAACAAAAGATTGCAGCTGGAGCATTGCTTCCTCATGACATTATAAGGTCTTGTTTTGAAGGTGGTACTGATGGGACTGTTGCAGAGCTGCAATGGAAAAGGGTGGTTGATGATATGTTAGGGAAAGGTAAACTATCAAATTGTATTGCAATTTGTGATGTTTCAGGAAGTATGATAGGAACTCCACTGGAGGTTTCACTTGCACTTGGTTTATTAGTTTCGGAGTTAAGTGAAGAGCCTTGGAAGGGTCAGGTGATCACATTCAGTGAATGTCCGCAGCTTCACTTTATTGAAGGAAATAGTCTCCCAGAAAAGTGCAATTTTATGTTGCGGCTGCAATGGAATATGAATACGAATTTTCAGAAGGTTTTTGATCAGATATTGAATGTTGCGGTTGCTGCAAAGTTGAGTGAAGAGCAAATGGTAAAGAGGGTGTTTGTTTTTAGTGATATGGAGTTTGATCAAGCATCATCAAATCCGTGGGAGACTGATTACCAAGCCATTCAACGGAAATTTAAGGAAAATGGATATGAAAGAGTGCCTGAAATTGTGTTTTGGAATCTGAGGGACTCTTTTGCCACACCAGTGACAGCCAAACAGAATGGAGTAGCTATGCTTAGTGGATTTTCAAAGAACTTGTTGAGTATCTTCTTCAATAAAGATGGGGAAATCAATCCTGAGATTGCGATGGAGCTTGCCATTTCCGGTAAAGAGTATCAAAAGTTAGTTTTGTACGATGATTGATTCGGTACAAGTATGTTTGAATATTAGGCTTCTCAAAGATGAGATGACTACTTTGGTTTTTAATTAGTTCAAAATTGAACAGGGCCCTTAAAAATCTGATAAGTAGGCAGCCGTTTACTGTATCAGGTTTTCTTAGCAAGTTTAAGATATAAATACATGCATGCATTGATGTATCATTTCCTAGAATTTAAAACAATTACATGTGGTTTTCTATGATTTTATGAACTGGTCCGATTTGCAATAAAAATAATAGCTTAAATTCTTAGAGTAATAGAACAGGCTTGCTTTCCTATTGTTCGGTGATTGATATGCATCTATTTTTTGTGTTATCTCAGAAACTTTATAAGAATAGCAATCTGAAATATAGTTAGAAGTTCAAAAGCTTACCCAGCTTTTCCAGTTTATCGGCTTCTCTCTTATTTCCAAATAGTTTATATTAAAACCACTGCTCAACTCAGAACTTCTTTGATAATTTTACAATCACTAAATATATAGTGTTGGGTCAGATTTTTGGGTTCCTATGGGTCCTATTTGTCACTTTACCATCACCTTTTGTATACACTCTGGTCTGGGAGTTAAGGCAGATGTCAGTGACATATATTATACAGTGGCAGGTGCCTGCAAGTTTGTAATGTTAATCGGATTTTGGTATTACTTGAAATTACATCAGCATTGATTTTAGTTTTAATATAAGCATAGAGTGAGTCTGACAACAGCTATGTTACCCATGTACAAAGGTTTAACCATTGAAATGTAAAAGGTAGATGTCTTCTTAGCCACTTGCCACACCAGTGCTAGCCAAACAAAATGGGGTAGTCACGCTTTGTGGATTCTCAGAGAACTTGTTGACCATCTTCCTGAATAGATAGGGATTTTAATCCTGAGAGATAGCGATGGATCTTGCCATGACTAATAACTAAGAGTATGAGAAACTACCCCTTTAATGATGATTGATGAGTACATCCTGCTTCGTGGGAATTGATGGCTAGAACCATCTGTACGCAGAAATTTTCCGCGGTGATGTGAATATAGGAAGCCACGTAATTACTCTATGCGCGCTTAATATTTTGGTTTTCGGCTTTTGCCTATCAGGAAATTTTCCGCGGACAGTTGACAACCATCGCATGTATTTCTTTTTAGGCTTCTAGAGTTGAATCATTTTACTTGAGATATGACCTTTTTTTTAATTGGTAAGAAACCAAAATTAACCAATTGTACTGGTGTTTTGTTGATTGTCACATTAGCTTCCTTTGAATTATAATTGGTAGATGTCTCCTGAACCAATTTGTAATAATTAATAACTCACCAAAGTGAAACTTATGAATTTGAGCGTTGATCAGCTCCATCAAGAGCCTGATAATCATCCTCATGGTCCCTGGAAACTGGACTTATTCCATGTACTCACCCGCACACTGCCATCTGAGCCCAACGTCAGAAATTCAATGTGCACCCTGAGACGCATGAGAAGCACCTAGAAGTCTGACAGGGAAAGCTTCTACACGGCCGCATTATAGCTAACATAAACACTCTCCCAAAAGCCCAGCTGGAAGTATAACAAACTTGACTCATTTGGGCACATAGAGGACTTATTAGAGATCCTCTTTACAATAACGCAAGGGCCTGAGGCTCGATCAACGATGAAAGGATTGTTATCCAGAAAGTGGTTATGATGCAAAAAAGGTACACTGGGGAAATTGTTTTCTAATGTAGAAAAAAGTAAAATAAGATACTGTGTTTCAAACAGAGAAATGAATAGACTACAAGCTTACATAGCGTTATAGGCGAAAATAAACATAGCATCGCCATTTCTTTAATCTCGCCTTTTATCGTTGGGTCTGGCCCAATGGGCTGTTCAACATTACTCTACATTTATGAGTAATGACCGTTCACAGAGCCTCGCCACTTTGGAAGATTCTGGCTTAGCCGAGGGCCTCGCCACTTTGGAAGACTCTGGCTCAGTGAAGAGCCTCGCCATATTTTGAAGACTTTGGCTCAGTGAAGAGCCTCGCCTCTACCTAGAGCCTCCTCTTGCAGATATTTGGAGAAAATGTGGAAGCTAAAAAGACCTTGCCTAAATCATCTATTTTTTATATATCACTTATCACAGTTATGGAAGGAGTTTTGACCCCACCCAGGCTAAGAGCGTCGCCATCTTAGGGGGGTCAAAGAGCGTCGCCCTCTTAGAGAGGTCAAAAAGCATCGCCTAAAGGTACTTCCTGGGCAGTTTCCATTTAATTTCTATCTTTATCTTGTGGTCAAAGGAAAGTGTTGATTCCGATGATATCGGACTCATGACTTATCCACCACGTAAGGAGGAAGCAGTTATGGAAACATAAGCCTAGGAAGGATCCAGAAAGGCGGTGGTCTTATGGGCCATCCTAAAAATAAGGAAGCCTAGCCCATGTCGGTGACTTATTCCCCAAGAACTATGTATGGCTTGATCCCTATAAATAGGGTACGTAGGCACATTGTATGGTACGATGCAAGCTTGCGAAAAAAAGAGAATTCAATATTCGATCTTAATTGCGAACAAAATCTCACATACAATCTCAGCCTCCCCCAAATCACAAACCCTTACGCCAAACACCGTTCGCCGTCATCAACCACCACTACAATTCCAACACCCCTCCCCGAATTTGTTTTCACCAAATTCCTCTATTAACACATAGCTAGAAAATAATTAATTACAAAGAATTTGGTCATAGTGTTTAAAAACTTGCTGAATATTAAGGAATTGAGGATTTCAATTGTATTGTGTATTAGATTAAGGGACGGGTTGAGGAAACAAGTACAGGTGCCTGTTAATTTCTGTAAACTTTACTGTGTATTTCATTAATTGAGAAGAAAAAGATACAATGTGTTTTTATCTAAACTAATATATACAAGTCTAATATATTTTTTATCTATCAAAACTGGCAGGTAAGTTAGTTAGATCAAAATAACAGACTGAAGCACTATGGTGGTTGAGTTGGAATCTTAGCTGGCATAAGTATTTGCTGAGCTGGAATATGTGATATACTAATATCCCCCTCAAGTTAGGTGTGGTATGTAGTGATGACTGAACCAAACCTAACTTGGAAGAGAGAAGCTGCAACTGAGGAGATGGCACTGTCTTTGTATGAATGTCAGCTAGTTGATGTTCTGTGGGAAGATAAGTAAGTTGAATCAGGCCTTCAAGAACCTTATCTCGTGTAAAATGACAATCAACCTCGATATGTTTGGTGCGTTCATGGAAGACTGGGTTCTTTGCTATGTGAATTGCTGATTGATTATCATAGTGGAGTGTGACAGGACATAAATCATGAACTCCCAATTCTTGTAACAACCTCACAGCCCAAGTGACCTCTGAGGCAGCAGATGCCATGGCCCTATATTCAGCCTCAGAGCTAGACTTAGGTCTCGTTTGTTTCACAAGTTTTATGATTACACGGTAATTTAAGAATCCTAGGAACGAGGTTGCACAATGTAAGTTCCTTGGAAATTAAAAAGCATGTGTTTGGTTAATGAGTATTTAATTGGAAATTATATAACTGATTGAGAATAAAAATAATTTACTTATACAAATAAATAAATAAATAAAATAATAAAAAGATACATATTTGTTCTGTTTACAAGTATATAAATTAGAAATTATATTATTGCTACGTTACATCAAATCAAAAAATAAAATATGAAAATTCTAAAATTATAAAATAACTTTTAAGATGAGTCATTATATGTTTATATAATTTTACTTTATTTTAAATAGTAAATAACAGATCTAGAATTTTTTATTTTAAAAAAGTCGAATAAACATAAAAAGAAATTTTAATATGTATAAATAATGATAAAAGATAATATGTGTAAAATATATTACGTAATAGTATAAATTTTTGGTGAAAATGGGTTTTAGAAAAATGAAAAGAATAAGAAACAGCTATGTAACTCCCGGTAACCACGTATGACCTAGGTAACTGAGTTACATCGATTTAAACTAAGTAAAAATACCTGGGAAGTGTGAGTTACATAGGTTTATTTTAAATTCACCCAACCAAACACAGTAGTCATACAATTTCCAAGGAAATAAGAGTTACTGTGTTGAGTTGCATCAAACCAAACGAGGCCTTAGAAACAGTTGGCTATTTTTTTTATTCCCAAACTATGAGAGATTGACCTAATAGAAGTACATACCCAATAACTGATCTTCTAGAATCAGGGCAAGATGCCCAGTCAGAATAAGAAAAAGCTTGAAGTGTAAGCTTGTCTGAGCCTTGCAATAAGATACCCTGTCATGCTGTGTGTTTAACAAATCTCAAAGTGTGCAATAAAGCTTCATAGTGAACATCATGAGGAGAATGCATAAATTGGCTCAGTAACTGGACAGAATAGCTCAATTCAGGCCTAGTGTTGGTAAGAAAGTTAAGTTTGCCAAGAAGTGACCTGTAGAGTTCAGGATCAGATAAGGGTTTGCCTGTAGAAGTTGAGAGTTTCAGATGAAGTGGCAGTGGTATAACAACCTTATGACTACGATCATCAGGACAACAGCTCAGTAAGTCATTTGTAAACTTCCTCTGACTAAGTATAATACCATTGGGAAGATAAGAAATGTGAATTCCAAGAAAATAGTGTAATCTACCAAGGTCTTTGATACTGAAGGTATTATTCAAGTGATCTTTGATTTGCTGAATATGAATAGAATTGCTACCAGTAATTATAATATCCTCTACATAAACAACCATGATAGTAATGTCATGACCTGTTTTGTAGATAAACAGACTATAATCATTTCTGGATTGAGAGAATCCTTGATCAACTAGTTCAACTGGCAATTTTGCTGACCATTGTCTAGAGGCTTGTTTTAGCCCATACAAAGACTTCCTTAACCTACAAACTTTTCCTAAATGATTAGGATAACCTTCAGGTGGTTTCAAATATGACTCTTCTTGCAAATCACCATGCAAGAATGCATTGTTCACATCAAGTTGATGGAGATCCCATTTTCTAGAGGCTGCTAAAGCAATAATACATCTGACTGTACTCATCTTTAAAACAGGAAAAAAAGTTTCCATATAGTCAATTCCAAACTTCTGATTGAAGCCCTTAGCCACAAGTCTTGCTTTGCATCTTTCTAATGATCCATCAACATGAAGTTTAACTTTGAATACCCATGTTAGGTCCAAAGTATCGTAGAAGGGGGGGGGGGTTGAATACGATACTCACAAATAATTTAATTTCGTTCGCGGATAATTCATTCAGTTCTATAACGAGATCAAACACACCAAACAAACCAAGTTTCGGGGAATATATCTTTTTATAAATATAAACCTCGAAGGGTGCTACAATTTCTAATCCGTAGATTAGCTTCAATGAGTTTAAGGTTACACAAATTCAATACAATGATCAAGTTCTGAGCACTATTAATTGTCTGATAATTTCTCCGGCTCAATTCTCTCTCTCAGTAATGTCTCTGTGTATTTTGCCTAAACTGAAGAAGACACTTCTTCCTCTGTTAGTAATTGTAGTCTTTTCTTTTGAAAACTATCGAACCTTAATTGAAGAATCAATCTTGGTCGTCCATCTTCAAAATCAACCAATAAAACAAGAATACTTTTCACATGCTCCTAATTAAAAAACCATCGAATGATTTAAAAAACCATCGAATGATTTGAATTACTTTACCATTCGATAGTTTTAAAACAAAACTATCGAATACTAAATTAACTCAAATTGGTTTTCTATGAATCACTTTTTAATACCATTTGATAGTTTTCTGAAATGAAAAACTATCGAATCCTTTTTCTTGTCTTATATCATTTAATGATTCCACTGAGCTCCTGGGTGTTTAAGTAATAGACTGTATCACTTTCTTCTGAGACGGTAAAACAGCTTGATCTTTTTAGTGCCGTCACCTAGTGCAACTGGTCTGGTTCACAGATGAATAACACTTGATCAATTCTTCTTTTATGTCTTCAATTCAATGCTGCTGATACGTGCCTTGTCATTCTGGTTGCTTCAATTAAATCACTGGAATCCCGTGGTACTAACCCTAAATCATTCACATACTTCTGTCGTCTTGAAAGTCTTGTTTCTTTTGATGTCACCAAGGCTTGAACATTTTCATGAACTTCTTTCCGTGACCTGTTTACGGACTTCAAGAATACATAACGTATTTTGATTTTTTGAGTTTACCTTTTCTTCTTTGATTCTGGATTCATGTGCTTCTGTTAATATTATTGTATGTCTTGTCCTTTGTTGAGTTGTAGTTATCTCTTTTACATCTTATGTTACATTATGCTTTACAATCTCCCCCTATTTGATTGGATAGAGTTCGACAAGCAAATACTTCGAGGATAACTCAACTAACTAAGGAAACATGAAACTAATTAAAGTAAGACAGCGTAATAATATTAAATGCATTCTGGATCAGATATATATACATTTCCAGATTTCATAAATCAAAAAACAATAAGACTTTGTACAATGAAGTTGTTCCTCTAGTCTGAGCTGATAGTTCTTTTGTTCTTTGCTTCAATCTTCAGTCCATTCCAATCTCACCTTCTTCAATCATTGGATCGGAGTTAGCAGCTTGATAATCAATCACTGATAGATAGTGCAGTGGTTCTCCAGGTTTAAGGATTGGTGGATGTGTCTTCCAATATATTCAACCTCTTGACCCACTCCAGCCCATAACCATGCAATGTTAACATCTTTCTTGTTTAGCTTTGGCATGTTTGGTAATCTGGTATGCACTTCCAATCCTTTTTCCACTCTTTTCCTATAGTAAGGAACATTCTCCATTAGAAATCTTTTAAGAGTGTCTGCTGCTTTGTCCTTCTCCATTGATGAGAATCCAGTGGATCTAAGATACTTCTCAACTGATATTAGATAGTTGCTTGGATAGTCTCTCAGTTTGTCCTCAGCCAAATAGCAGATTCTGAACAAGTCATTCGTCATGAATCTAACCATTGGAGGATCTTCAGTAATCTCTGGACCGACTTTCATCAAGATCTCCTTAACATGCTCACGGAGCAGTTCATTTAGTCTTGTAGTTCTTTGGATCTTGATGAGTATCACCTGCAATTCTGTGTACGTTCTCTGTTCTAAAAACTTAGTGGAAATCACAAATGTACCTTTCTCAAGAAAATTGATCTATATGTTCCAGGCTCCATTTGCTTTAACCCCTGCTTTCAGAAAGATCATAGAGTTTCTTAATGCTGTGAAGTAATTCTGATCTTCAAGATTGGCACTTCTGATGTCCTGAATGATAACTTCCACCTCAGCATTGTCGTTGACTTCTAATCCGTCTTCAACTCCGCAAAAGGTTTTATAAGCCATCTCCCATTCATTACCTTCTTTCTTTGCCAGATCCATCATCTTTTTCTTCCTCACTTCACTATACATTTTGAGACTCTTCAGTTTTTCACTACGCAGAACTGCTTGTTGTTTCTCTTTCTCATCTTGCCTGGCATCTATTACATCTCTTTGAGCTCTCACAGCTTCCAAGGCAGCTTCTTGTTCTTGTGATAGAGGATTTGCTTCTTCTTCCATAAGATCCTCCCAGATTGGATGTTCAACGGGCTCTGGATAATATGGCTCATGCTCCTCCTGAATTGGTTGCTCTTGCATGACCTCAAATCCCTCTTCACTCTTCTCTTCTTGTACAAGTTCTTCTATCCAGTACTGTCTTATCGGAATAGCTTCAACCGTTTCCCAAACTCCCCATCCAGTCATACCTTTCTCCCCATCTCCAACTTTCTCCTCCTTAGTTGAGGAATCCTCGACAAAAGCATCTTCAGCATAAAAGGCAACAGAAGGATCAGGTTCCTGATTTGAAGGACCAGGTTGTCCAGTTTGTTGGTTCTTCAGCATAGTCCAAATTGACTGTACTCCGTCACCTTGATTGTCCAAGAAATCCATAATCTGCTTATTCATCTCATTCATAGAAGCTAGCGTCAGGTCAATGTTATCCAATCTTGAGTTGGTAGTCTTTTCCATATGATCCAGCCTCTTGTTCAGCTTAGACTCCACTCTTGAAAGTGTATTCATTGCATCTTTTACCCGCGCTTGACCATCCCGGATAACCAGAACGTCCTCTCTCAAAGCTTCCTGTCCTTGTGACAAAGCATCTACTTCATTCATGAATCCATCTTTAAGTTCCTTGACGTCTGTCCTCAACTCGACCAGTTCTTCCATAGCTTCCTTCTTCAAGGAGTCCACTGCCTGCTTCGTACCTGTTATAGTGCCAGATGCACTGCCAATGACCCTGGATGTTCTTCTGGAATCAGCTGCAACCAAGTCAACCTTCTCTTGAATAGTCTTTAAAGAAGCATTGGCTTGACTAGAGGAGATCCATTGGTCAAAGGAAGGTCGCGGTGGAACCTTGAATAGTGGATTTTCTTCTTTGTCACGAACTGTCATCTCCTTGAGGGTGGATTGAACATGTACCTCTCTTTCTGTAGGCAGTAGCAGATCATCAATATGTGGTAGGTTTAGGGTGTCACTCCTCACATTTGGCTCTGGGTGTACACTCAACGTTTCTGTTGGTGTTTCACTCATTTTTCCTTTCTCACTCAGGCCATGTGTAAGTGTTTTTGTTTCACTCAATCCCTCTTTGCTCAATGTACCTGCAGAAGAAAACACCGTAGCCATCCTTAAGGAGGTCACTGGTGGTGCAATGGGGCTTCACAAGTCCCCGACCTTGGTTAAACCAAGTTGCTGATCATCCGTAGATGATATATCCTTTGAAGGATCTAGAGTTTGAATCTCTAGGGGGTTAGAAACAGGCTCTATTAACAGCAGAGATCCTGAACCTTCCCCTTGAGTCTGTGAAGACTTCACCTCAGTTAACTCCTCAATAGTAATTGATTCATTGTCACCGAGTTGCCGATATGCACCTACGTCAGACCCTTTACCCGCAGGATCCAGATATGTTCCATCTGGGGAGGTAGACAATGACCCTTTAGATTGTGCATTTAGGTCAAAGCCTTCTCTCGACGTCTGTGAAGACTCTTGGTTCTTAGAACCTTCAACCAGTGAACCTGGCCGTAATATGGTCGGAACACCAGTTGCTTCCGTTAATTATTCCTTACTTGATTGAGCTATTGGTTCAGATATAGCTTTCGTCAGCATTGCCCAATCAAAATCAGAAAAATCAGTGAAGGGTTCTTTGGATGAGAGAAATGAAGTATCAACAGTTGCCTCGGTTTCTGTTCTTCTCCTTTTAGAGGAAGGCAGAGCTGTTGTTGAAGGGTGTATCTCCTTATGTGGTGCTGCTTTGGCACTATCTCCCTCTACACTCAAGGATGTTTGTTTACTGGGTATAGGAGGGGAAAGAGGTTCGTTTATGGTTTCATTTAGCTCTTCCAAAGGCTCTTCGACCGTGGTTAGAGGTTGTGGGTTTGCAATCTCCTGGTCAAGAATGTCCACTGAGGGCTCTGGATCAACATCCATTGGTTCAGGTGCCATTTCAGGTTGAGGTGGAGGAATATTACCTTCAACATGTTCCCCTGGGGGTAGAAGTGGTAGGGGCACCGTTCTTAGATATTCAGTGAGAACAGTGCACTACTAGAAAAAAGCTAATAGACATCGGTTTCTGGCCGATGTCTGTGTTTTTTTTGACCGATGTCTTTGTCGGTGATGTTAAAAGTCCCCCTCTTAGACATCGGTTTTTTACCGATGTCTAGAAAGCGTTTAGACATCAGTAAAAAGTACATTTCTGATGTTTATGTCTAGTTTTTTTTGCTAAAATTGCATGAGCCAAACTTTTATATTATTATATTACCAGTATTAGATTCTATTAAACATATGGCACACAGAATATAATTCGACATAGACATCATTGTTTGGCAACAAAATGATGTCTAATGAATTATGAACATCGGTACTTGTCAAAGAACTGATGTGTAATGTGTCATTAGACATCGCTTTTGAATTAAACTTTATTGTCCAAGTAGTTATTAGAAATCGGTTTTGTACTTCATTAATGTTGTATGTGTTTCTATTATACATCGATTTTTTATATGTTTTACATTTGAAACTGATGTTGTTTTCTATATTGTTACAAACAGAAACCATAAAAACTAATCATGCCCAGAAAAACAAAAATAACCATAATTACCCAATTTGTCATTGACAACATTTATACCAAACAATTATACATTGTCATTCAAATAAACATAATCCAAACATTCACACTTTAATTCAAAACATCATCCATACCATAATCCAAATTAATCTATAATCCACAAAACCAACAAAATTGTTTACCATAAGCTACAATCCATCAAAACAACCAAACTCCTAGAAAGTTACAGAACCATCAGATACTAATAGTCAAAGGTACATCCAACAACAAACTTGATCTTGTCAAAGCCAATGGAAAATACGATCTTGGATAAACTTGAGAGCCTCAATACGCACCTCATCAAGCTCAATCTCATTGTAATTCGAATCTTGTTCAATCACTACAATGTGCAACAAATAAAAAACTAATTATTTAACGTAAACAAAATTCCAACATAGGAAGTAATTTAATCACGAATTATGTACCTTCTCTGCAATGGTAAGAGAAGAAAAACCTTTACATAAAAGGTAAAGAAGAAAAATGACAATTTGCTTTAGATTTTAGCAAGCCAAAAACAACTCACTAGGAAGAAGAAGTTAGTGTTTGATGAGTAAAAGACATATCCAAGTACAGAACTGCAAGTACCTACATCAGGCCAATCACTGATGGAATTTCCCCAGATAACCGATTTCCTTGCAAAGACCTAAAATGCACCATATATATTTATATATATATATTTATATCAAAATTTATAAGATCTCTGACTATCAATTTGACATTTAAAATGGAAGACAGGAGCATGCACTCACAAGGTAGCTATTTGCAAGAATCCAATATTGAAAGGTATTTCTCCAGTTAAATTGTTGTAAGACAAGTCTCTGAAATTGATCAAGAACACAAACTTCTTTAGTTAAACATGTAATCTCTCAGACCTCTACTTGCACCACAACTTTATTAAGATCACATACAAATATACAACTAAAAGGTTAACAGGGTATAACAACTCTGTGAAGATCCAAAATTTACTTACAGATATTGTAAAACTTCATTCCAGTACAAAAGTCTTGGTATTTCCCCACTGATCTTATTTTGTCCAAGGTCTCTACACATAAATGCCCCAAACCATACAAATGTATTGACTTCAGACATAACAACATTTGACCAGAATACAAGGGGGCATAGGCTAACTTACAATATTTTCAGGTTGGGAATCTGCGAAAGCGTTGAGGGTATTGGTCCAATCAATTGATTGTTCTTCAAAATGCTGAAAAATTAGCTTACTTAAAAAAAATTTAGTAACAGAAATTTGCAGTAACAAAATATCGAAGAGGAATGCTAGGTAGTTAAACTTACAGGGTTTCTAGTTGCTTCAACTTTGATATTGAAAATGGTATATCACCATTCAACTCGTTAAAAGACAAATCCCTACAAAACAAAAACCATTCAAGTTGAGTTGACTACACATCAACTAATCATACAACAATTCATATGATCACTAAAAAAAATCTAAATTGCATGTAACTCAATATTCAATTCAAGAATTTCAAAAGGTGGGAAAAGATGCAACTTACAAGCTCTTCAAACCAACACAATCTCCAATCTCATCAGGTATTTGGCCAGAGAGAAGATTTCCCTTCAGATCTCTGTTCACAAGGTATATATATAAAGCTAACATTTTTAAGAACAATTCAAAATAAAAAAATGTACTCCTATTTAAGTAAAACAAAAAGTATGGCATGAGAGAGTGATATAAACTGTACATAGAGAGTAGGCCTTTAAGATCTCCAATAGAAGTTGATATCTCTCCGTCAAGATTCAAGCTAGAAAGATTACTTGACAAACAACCAAAATTTAAAATGCACATCACAAAATAATCAAAATTTTATAAATTTATAAAACATTTGTAAAACATACAGTGCGACAACATTGAAGGTGACATTGTCACAAGTAACTCCCCTCCAAACACAGTAGTCTGAAGAAGGTGAATCTGTCCAGTCATACAACACATTATCCACATCTCTAAATGACTTCTTTATCTCCAACAATGTTTTCCCTTTTGAGTTTAAAAATCCCCAATTGGAGTTTACATATAAATGCAAGCATACCCACTTTCAGTCGAACAAAAGAACACAGGTCATATATGGCAATGCACATAAGCAACAAAGGTCTAAATATATGCACTCAATTTTAAATAAAACAACAAACCTAATTTAGTACAACAACAACAACAAACATGGTCAAACTTTAATACTAACTGATTAAAAATCAAACCCCCAATTTTAAAAATTAGGTTTCAATTTTTAAAAACCCCAATTTTAAAAATTAGGGTTTTGATTTTTCAAAACCCCCAATTTAAAACTACATGTACGCTTACAAATGATAATATACATACAAATGCAGTTACATATATATATCTTACCAATTCGAGCTTTCGGCTTCAGACAACGCCCTTGAAGTTTCAAGCTTAGATTTGGTTTCGAAATCGAGCAGTGAAAGATGTCTAGAGTTATGAAGAGCACTTGATTTCGTGGGAGAGAGTTGAGAAAGAGAGGTGAGAGTCAAGAGAGAGTGGTGAGGTGAGAGTCAAGAGAGAGGTGAGAGTCGAGAGAGAGATAGAGAGATAGAGGTGAGTGTTTTTAGTTTTTAAATTTTAGATTTTGATTTTTAGTTTTAAGTTTTTAGTTTTAGATAAGAGGGAAACAAAAAAATGGTTATGGGGGAGGGGAAAAAATTGGTCTGGGGACGTGAAGGGGGGAAACAAAAAATTGGTTAAGGGGGAGAGGGAAAGTATATTTGGTATATAAGCGGGGAATATTGGAGACGGAGCGCGAATTGGATTTTTTTAAAGTGTACTTAAGACATCGGTTGGTTAGTAAAGTGATGTCTTAATAACATACATACATCAGTTTTTTAGAGAACAATGTTAATATCATCTTTTTACATCAGTGTCATTTATTCCGATGTTAAAGCTGTGATGTCTATTAACAGCAGAGATCCTGAACCTTCCCCTTGAGTCTGTGAAGACTTCACCTCAGTTAACTCCTCAATAGTAATTGATTCATTGTCACCGAGTTGCCGATATGCACCTACGTTAGACCCTTTACCCGCAGGATCCAGATATGTTCCATCTGGGGAGGTAGACAATGACCCTTTAGATTGTGCATTTAGGTCAAAGCCTTCTCTCGACGTCTGTGAAGACTCTTGGTTCTTAGAACCTTCAACCAGTGAACCTGGCCGTAATATGGTCGGAACACCAGTTGCTTCCGTTAATTATTCCTTACTTGATTGAGCTATTGGTTCAGATATAGCTTTCGTCAGCATTGCCCAATCAAAATCAGAAAAATCAGTGAAGGGTTCTTTGGATGAGAGAAATGAAGTATCAACAGTTGCCTCGGTTTCTGTTCTTCTCCTTTTAGAGGAAGGCAGAGCTGTTGTTGAAGGGTGTATCTCCTTATGTGGTGCTGCTTTGGCACTATCTCCCTCTACACTCAAGGATGTTTGTTTACTGGGTATAGGAGGGGAAAGAGGTTCGTTTATGGTTTCATTTAGCTCTTCCAAAGGCTCTTCGACCGTGGTTAGAGGTTGTGGGTTTGCAACCTCCTGGTCAGGAATGGCCACTGAGGGCTCTGGATCAACATCCATTGGTTCAGGTGCCATTTCAGGTTGAGGTGGAGGAATATTACCTTCAACATGTTCCCCTGGGGGTAGAAGTGGTAGGGGCACCGTTCTTAGATATTCAGTGAGAACAGTGGGTACCCCTGGAAGATAGTTGTTCTTCCTTATCAGAGCGGTTATTGCATTGCTCTTCATTCTCATGCACTCCTGACCAGCTTAGAAAAAGTGGATTCATCAAGTGGTTTAGTAAAGATGTCTGCAATTTGTTCCTCTCTGGGTACAAAATGTAACTCCACAGTTCCATTCATGACATGCTCTCGGATAAAATGATACCTGATGTCGATGTGCTTCGTCCTCGAGTGTTGCACTGGGTTGTTTGAGATTGCTATGGCACTTATGTTGTCGCAAAATATTGGAATCTTTGTCAACAAAAGCCCATAGTCACGGAGTTGGTTTCTCATCCACAAGATCTGAGCACAGCAGCTACTAGCAGCAATGTATTCAGCCTCAGTTGTTGATGTCAAAACTGAATGTTGTTTCTTGCTATACTAAGAAACTAATCTTCTTCCAAGAAACTGACAGCTTCCTGAAGTACTCTTCCGATCAATCTTACAACCTGCAAAATCAGAGTCTGTGTATACAATAAGATCAAATCCTGTATCTTTATGGTACCAAATTTCAAGATTTGGGGTCCCCTTAAGATATCTAAATATTCGCTTAACAGCTATTAGATGAGATTCTTTAGGATCAGACTGAAACCTAGCACACAAGCATGTTGCAAACATTATATCTGGTCTACTTGTAGTGAGATAAAGTAATGAGCCTATCATACCTCTGTAGCCTGTGATGTCAACCTTCTTACCAGTTTCATCCTTATCAAGCTTAGTGGCAGTTGGCATAGGAGTCTTTGTTGTAGATGAGTCTTCCATTTGATACTTATTCAGAAGATCTTTAATGTACTTGGACTGACAAATGAATATACCATCTTGTCTTTGGTATACTTGCAGTCCAAGGAAGAATGACAATTCACCCATCATGCTCATTTCATAACGACTCTGCATTAACTTAGCAAATCTCTTGCATAGATCATCATTAGTAGAACCAAATATTATGTCATCAACATATACTTGCACCAATATCAAATCATTTTTATGTTTTTTGACAAAGAGAGTTTTGTCTACGACACCTCTTATAAAATCATTTTCAAGTAAGAATTCAAAGAGAGTGTCATACCATGTCCTTGGAGCTTGTTTGAGTCCATAGAGAGCTTTGAATAGAAAGTACACAAAGTCTGCGAGTTTTGAATCCTCAAAACCTAGAGGTTGTTCCACATACACTTCTTCTTCTAACTCCCCGTTCAGAAAAGCACTCTTCACATCCATCTGATATACCTTGTAATTGGAATGTGCTGCGAATGCCAGAAACATTCTGATGGCCTCAAGTCTTGCTACTGGTGCATAGGTTTCATCATAATCTATACCCTCTTCTTGAGAGTACCCTTTAGCAACCAGTCTGGCTTTGTTTCTCGTTACAATGCCATCTTCGTCCAACTTATTTCTGAATACCCATCTTGTTCCAATAACAGATTTTCCCTTAGGCCTGGGTACCAGCTTCCAAACTTTCTGCCTTTCAAACTGATTGAGTTCCTCTTGCATAGAAATCACCCAATCTGGATCATCTAGAGCATCTTCAACTTTCTTAGGTTCTGTTTCTGAAAGAAACCCAGAATAGTGACATTCATTTTGTGATGTTCTCCTAGTTCTCACTCCTGTGTCCGGATCACCAAAGATCAAGTGAAAGGGATGATCTCTATTCCATACCATTTGTCCTGGCAGATGCGATCTTGATGATTCTCCTTGTTCTAGATGTTGTGGAGTGTGACTAGTTGATCCTTCTCCTGCTCCCCCTGAGTTGTTGACGGTTTGATCTGTTGATTCTGTAGACTGACTAGTGGATCCTGTAGAATTTTGAGGATCTCCACTTTGGTCACCACTTTGTCCAGAATCATTATCATTATGATTATTATTAATAACTGTAACAACTTCAGGTACTTCTTCATTGTCAGAGAGATCTCCTGATATATTTTCAAATACCAAGGATTCAGAGTTCTCTCCAGTTTGCAGGCCTGGTCTTTTGGTGTCGTCAAATGTTACATTAAAGCTTTCCAACACCTTCTGATCTTCAATCACATATACCCTGAAAGCTTTAGATTCCAGAGAATAGCCCAGAAAAATGCCTTCATTTTCTTTGGCATCAAACTTGCCAAGATGTTCTCCATCTTTAAGTACAAAGCACTTTGCACCAAACACATGAAAGTACTTCAGTGTTGGTTTCTTGTTGGCCATTAACTCATACGGAGTCTTTTCATGATCTTTATTGATCAGGGTTCGATTCTGAGTGTAGCAAGCTGTGTTCACTGCTTCAGCCCAAAAGTAGGTGGGAAGTTTTGCTTCATTCAACATGGTCCTTGCTGCTTCAACCAAGGTCCTGTTCTTCCTTTCCACTACTCCATTCTGTTGAGGAGTTCTTGGTGCTGAAAACTGTCTTGATATTCCTTTCTCTGAGCAGAAATCATTAAGAACTGCATTCTTGAATTCAGTTCCATTGTCTGATCTGATTGTCCGCACAGGTAGCTTAGCTTCCACTTCTATCTTCTTGATGTGATCAATGATTATTTGTGTTGCTTCATCCTTTGATTGTATGAACAACACCCACGTGTACTTGGAGTAGTCATCCACCATCACCAATGCATATCTTTTTCTTGAAAGTGACATAACATTGACTAGACCAAATAAATTCATATGAATCAGTTGTAATGGTTCAGCAATGCTTGTCATTCCTTTGCTTCCATGTGATGCTTTCTTCGACTTCCCTTTTTCACATGCTTCACGTAGTCCCTCTTGATTGAATTCCATCAGGGGCAACCCTCTCACTAACTCTCTCTTTACCAAAGAGTTCATAGTCTTGAAGTTCAGATGTGAGAGCTTCTTGTGCCATAGCCAACTTTGTTCTGAAGATGCCTTACTGTAGAAACATGTAAATTCTCCTTCACTGGTAGAACTTAAGTCAGCTATAAACAAATTTCCTTTTCTCACTCCCAGTAGAGTAAGTTCTCATCCTTCCTGTTGGTGATCAAGCACTTGTCCTTTCTGAAATCTACATTGTAGCCCTTATCACAGAACTGACTGATGCTTAGAAGATTGTGCTTCAATCCTTCAACAAGAGAGATGTTTTCAATGATGACATTTCCAAATTTTAATTTACCATATCCCGTAGTGAATCCTTTGCTGTCATCTCCAAAGGTTACAATCGGGCCGGTCTTCTTAACCACCTCTGTAAGCAGGGACTCTTCACCTGTCATGTGTCTAGAACAGCCACTATCCAGAATCCACCTGACCTTTGAGCTTTTAACCTTACCCTGCAATCACATATTGATTAAGCGGACTTTGGTACCCAAAATTGTTTGGGTCCTGAAGGTTTAGATGATTTAACAGGAGTAACATTCAATTTATTCTTACTCTGTCTGATTTTCATATCATCTGTGGATTCAACATTATCAGTGTTATTGCTACCAGATGCATTCATCAACTTAAAATAAGCATGCATGATGTTGTATGTACATAGCAAGCACTCTTTCTTACCACAGGGTTTATGAACATCAGGCATTTCAGACATGTTATGCATTGCAGAAGTATTAGCAGTTTCTACTTTAACCTTTTTACATGCATGTGTAAGGTGTCCAGCAGAATTACAATTGGTGCACAACTTCCTAGATGCAATGGGAGAAGAAGAAACAATATTCTGATTAACAACCTTCTTTTTCCCATTCCTGTTCTTTTTAACACTGTCAACTAAGTCACCTATTTCAGTTTTAGGTAAAACAGTTTTTACTGAAATCCTAGGCATCTTAGTCTTTACCTCTTTAACCTTCAACAAATCCTCCTCAAGCAATTCTTGTCTTATGAAAAGATCATCCTCAGGAAAAAGTGGTGGAAAAGGCTTAACAAAAACTGGACAATCAACATTCTTAAGAACATGTGGAGTATTCCTTTTGACAACTGAAGGTGTCACAGGGAATTCCAAAATCTTCTTACCAGCTTTCTTGTTATAGTCAAATCCTATAGAAGTTTTATTCTCTATGGCCTGAGTATCAATGATCTTCTTAGCAATTAGAGCAGAATTCTTAAAAGCATTCAGCTTCAGATCCAAATCTGAAATCTGCTTCCTGAGGATAGTCTTTATCTCATCATTACACTTAATCTTGTTCTCTAAGTACGCATTCTTTTGCTTAAGATCTTCTATTGTGATAGCTACAAGCTCTAGTTCTTCATTTTTAGATTCTAGATTTTTAATCTTAAGAACTAGTTTAGCATTCTCCATTTCAGATGCTAGCATGCTTGTGTGTACATTAAACTATTCTACACTAAGATCTTGCACAGTTTTCTTGTACTCAGAGTTAGACAAATCAATTGTAGTTAAGATAGGTACCTGAGATGATTGTGGTGATTCCTCTGAAGAGTCAGCCATTAGGGCAACATTTACATACTCTTCCTCTTCATCCGAATCAGTATCATCCCAGTGTTTTCCCTTTGCTATGTAAGCTTTCCCTTTCTGTTTTCCAGACAATGCCTCCAGTTGCTGTTTCAGCTTGGCATTCTCCTTCTTCAAATCCTCATAAGAATCTTTCTTTACATAGACATCTTTCATGTCTCTTGCTTGACGAGGCTTCCGGCATTCAGTGGTGAAATGCCCTAACTCATTGCAGTTGTAGCATCTTGATTTGCTTCTATCAATCATGCCAGTCTTGTAACCTCCCGTAGAGCCTGTACTAGGTGTATACTTGCTCTTCTGGAATCTGTTGGTTGAACCCTTGAACTTGTAATTAGGGTTTCTATTGAAACGAATGTGGCTAAACTTTGCAACTAAGTACGCCATGGTTTTGTCTTCCATTTGCTCAAGCTCTTCTAGGGTGTAGTAAACACTTTCATCAACACCCAGATTCACAGAATCCATTTCAGCTTCTATTATCACCTCCTTTCCAGCTCTAGGGGTTTGAACCTAAATCTCAGAAGTTGTTGGTTCATCCACTACAAGTGTTGTTGATCTCACAAGTGCATTGTGCTTGCTTTCCACTGTCCCTGATCCGTAGATTATCACTCTCTGTTCCTGTTCCATCTCATAGGTCTTCAACTTGCCATAGATCATCTCTAATGACATCTTTGTGAAGTCAATTCTTTCCCTTATGGATGATGACTTGTGTTCTACATGATGGGGCAGCGTCATCATGAACTTCCTGTTTGATTCTCTCAGTGGATAGGTCTTTCCTTTCATTGCCAATTCATTGAGAAGCTTAGTATATTTCTCAAAGACCTGAGTTATACTTTCTCCTGGCATAGACCTAAAAGCTTCGTATTGAGAAGTCAGGATGTCCAATCTGTTTTCATGCACGTCTTCAGTTCCTTCCATTATCAAGTTAATGGTATCCCACATGTGTTTCCCGCTTGTACAGTTCATCAACTGATAGTTCATTTCCTTGTCTGCGGAGTCCGCCAATATCAACATTAAACCTGTGTCCAATCGAATCAGTTCTTTGTCAGAATCTGTATACTCAGTAATATCCTTAGGTTGGGTGCCTGAAGGAATCCTGCTACCATTAGGACCTGTAGATTCACTAACTGGTTTCATTGGTATAAACGGTATGTTCTTGTTAGGCCGAATACACAATATATAATCAAGTATGTATTAGAATAACAATCAAGAACACAAGTTTGTAAATCAACAAACTGAATTATATTAAATAATTCTCTCTTAGTGATGTTAATGAATCACAAAGAGCTACTAGGTTACAAGAATAATATTTTCAATAATCGCATCCCTTCTAGGGATAACCTATCTGTGTTTATATAGTACACAGTTACACAATCCTTATCTAATTGATACTCCTATAAATTAGCTATACAATTATTATCAATTAAGGATTGCTTCTTATCTTCTATTCCGTTTCCTTAGCTGTATCAATATATTCTGCTTCTTTCCATCTTCAGAATATATTGCTTCTAGAATATTCAATTCAGCACCGACAGCTAATTCAACTATCACCAAGTCAGACTCTAACAAACTCTGACTGGCTTCAATGTAAACTCTGATGATCACCTGTTGCTTAAACACTGATGAACAAACGTCAGCAATTATATCTAACAATCTCCCCCAACTTGTGCATAATAAAAATGTACAAGTTAAACAGATAATTGATGATGTCAAAACATATAACAAATGCAGTGTTTAATATATCAGAGTTTAACTTTAACTTAGAATAGAAAACTTTAAAATAAAAAAAAACTTACAGTCAGACTTTATTTGATTTCTTGAATATCAGGAACAGTTCTGAGATAATCCATGAGAAGTCTTCTTTCAGCCCTTTCCAGCTCTTCAACCATAACTTTCTTCAACTCTCTTAACTCTGGATCAGATTCTCCAGTCTGATAAATTGCAGCTCTCAAAGAATAGATGGAATTTTTCCGCATCTCATTCCCTAGCCTAATAAAATATGATTTATCAGATTCTAGATTGAATTCTAAGACTTTAACTCCCAGATCAGTCCTTAGTCTTGCACTGTTTCTTTTCATTTCTACAATCTTTCCATAAGCATCTCTGTACTTAGGAATATATGCACTCGAGACTCCTCCTCCAAGCATTATCTTTGATTTCAGCATCCTTTCTCTGATAACTAAAGCAGCATCATGAGTACTTCTATTTTTGACTTTTAACAAATACAGAACATACTCCAATTCTTCATAAGATTTGAGATTGATGTCAGACTCTGCAACCTTGTAAACTCTTCCATCAGCCATAAAATACAACAAGAACTCTTTCTTTAACACTTTATGAAGTATCATCTGAACAGATTCTAGCATATCAAGACTCTCTTGAGTAAAAATACCAGATACTGTCAGTGATGATTGATCTCCAGGCCTGTTGTTTATTCTCTTCTCCCTGTGTGAACCTAATCCAGATTTATCATAAGATTCTTTACCCAATACAGTTCTGGTTTCTGAGAAGTTAACAGTTTCTGGCTTCAGAGTTTCAGGAAGTATAGGTCTTCTAAAAGTATCTTGGAGTTGAGGTGCTAGTTGAGTTTGCACAACATGAGCATTGTCAGAGGTTGTTACAACTTTAGTAGAAACATCAACTTGAGCAGCGTCAGAGGTTGATTTAATAAATTTTGATTCAACTTGAGCAATGTCAGAGGTTGAATAATTTTTCCTTGGTAACTGTCTTTCTTCTATCAGTTTACCCTTGCCCTTATCAGCGTTTGCTATTACCGGCCTCCTGGTGTATTGTATACTCTGTTGAGTATTTTCCTTGATAGAAATTCCAGTTTCTTTCTTTCTAGGAGCCTTGACAGCTTTCTTTTTGTAAGTACCATCCTTCAATTTCTTCTCAGGCTCTTCAGCAAGACTCAGCATTTCAGCTTCCATGTCTTCAACTGTAGCTTCATTACCATGTTCTTCTAAAAACATTTTTGTAGCAATTTCTTCATCAGTAGATGGATTGGCTGAAATAATTAAACTCTTAAGTCTTGAACCACTGGCAGAGTTTGAGATTCCTTTACCAGAGTTTGTCAACCTATCAGAATTTAATCTTGATCTTCTTTGCCCTTGAGCAGAAATTTGCTTCCTCTCAGTTTCCTTGCTTCCACCATCAGTAGAATCATCCCTCCGTCTCAGAGTTTGAGTGTCTTTGCATTTGTCATTAGGTACACTCTCCCCCTTTTTGACATCATCAGAAAGTAGTACTGATGTCAGCAATTCTATAGCAGTAGAAATAGAATTCAATTGTGCAGACATTGCAATCTGATTCTCCTCAACTTTCCCAAGCCTCTTCTTAAGTTCATCAGAATCCTTGGCTTGCTGCTTGAACATGGCAGAATAATAAGACCTATCAGTCTTTAAGGTAAGATACCTTAGACCAACTTCATTCCTAAGATTTGTAACCACTGTTTGTGTTTCATCAAACCTATTGTTTAAGGCTTTGACTTGAACCACAGTGGCCTTTAGACTTGTAAGAACATCAGAGTTTGAAATTTTCTTCACAGAATCATCAAGAAAATCAGCAGCCCTCTGTGCAGAAAAGATACAATCTGCAGCAGCCCATCTATTGTAGTACATATCCTGAAAATGCTCAGCAGTAGCTCGATTGACCTCTCTTTCCTCGTCAGAGTTTAATCGAATATCAGATAACTCTGGTATATCAGGATGTGAATGAGCAGAACTATTTTCAACATTGTCATCCTCTGCTGTATTCTCTGCAGGAACATTCTCGGCCATTCTTTCTGGATCATCAAACTCTGCTTCTTTTTGAACAATCTCAACAACAGATTGTTGCAAAGCTTCAAGAAAAATAATATCCTCAGAGTTTAGCTTATCAGTAGCCTCTTGTACATTCTCTGCTACAGCTTGATCAAGAATTGGCTCTGTAGCAACTGCTATCCTCTGATCAACCTCCTCACCTTTGTCAGAATGTAAATTGTGAACTGAAAGATTCTCTGTGTGAGAAGCAACAGAGTCTTCAATGACCAAGGTGGCTTGATCAGCTGCTACATCCTCAGTATCACAAATACTGATAGTAGGATGTGCATCTAGAATATCTTCATCAACAAAGAAATCCATTTTCTCAAAAACTCTGCTGTCAGAATGATCAGCAGCTTCCTCAACTACATCATCAGCCTTTGATGTAGGAGCTTCTATATCAGCACTTACCATTTCAGGCATAGGTGCTGCTTCAGCATTTACATTGGATGCACCAAAGAGATGTGCAGCCACCAGTCTTCTTTTCCTTTGATGAAGAGTTTCATCTTCAGTTTCACTCTCCTCATCAACATCATCAGTCTTTGCCCTGTTGGCTCTTCTTTTCTTTAACCTTTCCGTCTGAGGCATACCATCAGTGATTGATACCCCAGCTTCATTTTCTGATGGCTTTACTCTTGCAGACTTAACAACTCTCAACTTAGACTTCTTTGACCTCTGTGATTGAGATACAGAAGGTCCAGCTTCAGCATTTGCAAGTTGTTGTTGTTGTGAATTTACTTGAAATTGTCGCACAAACTCAGGTAGCAACAAGACACCAACATCCCCTTTCTTGTTATCCTTATTAGTTAGATCAGAGAATATGCGTTTATGTAATTTAAAACAGGGAATCACATCATTCTCAGCTATCTCTACTTCAGAAACACATTCAGAAAATATCAATTGACAGAATCTTGCAAAATAAACTACACCTCTGTTTTCAGTCATTTTCTCACCTATATTATTTAGAACTAGCCTAGCAACATCAAAATTACCTCCATAAAGAAGAGAATACCCGATTTGCAGACTATCGGTGGGAATTGCATCCCAGTTTGTGCACTTCTTTCCAAAAGCCCTGGTGATGCAATCGAAAAAGAAACTTCATTCCTTGCGCAAAAACGGCCTTTTCAGTTGACCAATCTTTGTCAATGGTCCAGAGTAGCCTATTTCTCTCATCATTCTAACCAACTCAGAATCGCCAACAGAGATTATGAAAGCATTGAAATCCTCAAGACCCAAAGCATCACGAACAGTTGTTGGAGTAACTGTAAATTCTTCGTCTTGAAATTCAAAGATTATGGACGGAGACCCAGACTCTCCTCCATTATCATAAGTGCATGTCTGCCAAAGAGTCCTGATTTGAGATGCAGATAGCTTCAACGGTGCGGTGAGAGCAGTACCAATATCAGAGTTTGACAAGAAATTCTGAATCAAATGAAACGCCTCCGGTGCGTTCTCATTTGCCAATGGAGCTGAATAGTTATTAGGGACAAATTCTAACCCATAAGCAGTAAACATTGTAGTAGCCATTAGAAAAGTTTAGAAGTAAGCAAGGAATAAGACAGAGAAAAGTGTAGAATGTATGCAGTGAAAGTGTTTGAGACAGTGTTTGTGAGTAAAAACTTATGAAAAGATGAATTGTGTAAAAGAATGAACCGTTTATGTGTAGTAAGTTTAAATAATATCTGTTAAAATTAAAACCCAATCGTTTTAATCATTACTACACACAGCAGGCGTCTTTGAAAAGTGTGTGAGTGGGACAGATGTCAAACATGCATACGATAACAGCTGTATGTAACAACTTCCAATACACACGCGCAGTAAAAATAGCCAAAATTACCGCTTTTCACATTGTTCAAAACACTCAACCTCTCTCTCTTCTGTTTAATACAAATATGAACCGTTTGTAATCATACTCTTTCAAATTTCTAAACAAATGTCTAATCTCAAAATCATAAAATGTCTGAAACAAAGAAATCATTTTAACCATCAGAGAGTAAAACAAAGTTACCTCGGCGTATTTCACACAATACATCAGTGTTTACCATTTGTCCTTCTTTGTCAATAAACTATTTTCTCAAACTGTACAGGTGTGAATAACTGTGTGTGCAATAGCAGAGTTTACCGAAATCAATATTTAGATCATCTCAAAGTGCATAAAATCCACAAACTAAAACAGTAAAAACTGATTGCTCAAACTCTCATCTAACATAAAATCTGATTTTTATATCTAAACTCTGTATTATGATATCCTTTCATTTGGATATATCTTTTATTTTTCACCCCCTTTATATATATATATATATATATATATATATATATATTTATTTTATTTTTTTATTTTTTATTTTTTATTTTTCCAGTAATCAGTGGTTGGCACTAGTCACCAAAAATCAAAGATTTTAGCCCTTATTTCATACAATAAGTTCCTGGATCTTCCTAGGCTCAGCATGATCTCAAAGGAATTTGTGCTCTTTTTGGCATCTTTTGATATGAGGGTGAAATATTTGCTATTAATTAGCAGAGTTTAGATTGTTCATCAGTTAATACCATTAATTTATGAGAGAAAGTGCAAACAGCTAATACAGACTCAGTGTATAGGATTAATAAACTAAGAGATGCTATAAATACAGAGACAGTATCATGCTGTGTTAACTTACTGCACATATTTGAGATCAGAATCTATACAACTTTTAAGGATTCATAATTACTTACTGAGAATTATGCTTCATACAAATTTCTTCATTGGTCCATATGTTTCAGACAAAATTACAATCAGAGTATAGCATTAGACTGTAACTATCAGAGTATGATCAACACTTTATGACTAACAGAGTTTACTTTCAGAGTTTATGACACTGGTACTCATAACAGTTAATACATGCAAGGAATCATGAGCATAAAAATCAAACATGTATAGTTTTTGAGTCTAACCCGTATCTCTAGTCAAAACCAGAGATCATTCCAAGTTCATTTACCAATCTTGTAAAGGTAGCTTCACTCAAAGGTTTGGTGAAGATATCTGCAAGTTGTTGGTCTGTAGACACAAAATAAAGCTCAATGTTCCCTTCTTCCACATGTTCCCTGATAAAATGATACCTTATGCTGATGTGCTTGGTCATGGAGTGCTGTACTGGATTACCTGTCATAGCAATGGCACTTTGGTTATCACAGAAAATAGGTATTTTAGAGTACCTTAACCCATAATCCAGCAACTGATTCTTCATCCACAGAATCTGTGCACAACAGCTACCAGCAGCTATATACTCTGCTTCTGCAGTGGATGTGGAAATTGACTTCTGTTTCTTGCTATACCAAGAAACCAATCTGTCACCTAAGAATTGACAACTTCCACTTGTACTTTTTCTGTCTATCTTACAGCCTGCAAAATCTGCATCAGAGTAACCAATTAGCTTAAACTCTGATTCTCTAGGATACCACAAACCCAAGGTTATGGTTCCTTTGAGATATTTGAAAATCCTTTTTACAGCTGTTAGATGAGGCTCTCTGGGATCTGCTTGAAATCTTGCACAAAGACATGTTGCATACATGATATCAGGTCTACTTGCAGTGAGATACAGTAAAGACCCAATCATGCCTCTGTAGGTTGTCATATCCACTGTAGCACCTGTGTCTTTGTCTAGCTTTGTTGCAGTTGCCATGGGAGTTGGAGCAGATGAACTATCAAGCATACCAAATTTCTTTAGAAGATTTCTGGTATACTTTGCTTGATTGATAAAAATCCCATCATCTGTTTGCTTGACCTGTAAGCCTAGAAAATAACTAAGCTCTCCCATCATGCTCATTTGGTACCTGGACTGCATAAGCTTTGCAAACTTCTTACAAAGTTTGTCATTAGTAGATCCAAAAATAATATCATCTACATAAATTTGAACTAAAAGCAAATCATCACCAGAATTAAAATAAAACAAAGTTTTATCAATTGTACCTCTTGTGAACCCACTTTCTAAAAGAAATTGAGCAAGAGTTTCATACCATGCTCTTGGTGCTTGCTTTAGTCCATATAATGCCTTGTCAAGCCTGTAGACATAATCTGGATGCTTGGAATCTACAAATCCTGGTGGTTGTTCAACAAACACTTCTTCTTCAAGCTTCCCATTGAGAAAAGCACTTTTCACATCCATCTGAAAGACTTTAAACTTCTTGTGTGCAGCATAGGCCAGAAACATTCTTATGGCCTCCAATCTTGCAACTGGAGCAAAGGTTTCATCATAGTCAATTCCTTCCTGTTGTGAATAACCTTTAGCCACAAGTCTAGCCTTGTTTCTTGTAATCACACCTTCACTGTCAGTCTTGTTTCTGAAAACCCACTTTGTACCTACAATTGATCTATTCTTTGGTCTAGGTACAAGTGTCCAGACTTAATTTCTTTCAAATTCATTTAACTCTTCTTGCATTGCTGTTATCCAATTAGCATCTTGAAGAGCTTCTTCCACTTTCTTTGGTTCTGTTTGAGACAAGAAAGCATGATACAGGCATTCATTTGTAGTAGCACTTCTAGTTCTTACACTAGCTTCAGGATCTCCAATTATAAGATCAGGTGTATGTGCCTGTGTCCACTTTCTTGCTGTTGGTAAGTGGTTTCTTGCATCATTATTGAATCCTCCCCCTTGATCCATGCTCTCCTGATTCATATGTTGACTTTCTGCATCATCTGAAGCTCCCCCTGAATTGGATGGCTCAGAGTTTGAACTGTCAGAGTTTGAATCAGTTTCCTCAACTGACTCACTTGCTGTGTCTTGTTGAGCTTCTTCACGCTCCCCCTCAACTGGTTCTCTATTTTGTTCAATTTGAGAATTTCCAGTTTCTCCAGTATTTACCAGTAGAGGTTCAGAGTATGCTTCGTCAGAGTTTGTCAGACCAGCTTCATCAGAGTTTACATCATCAGAGAATAAATTTCATTTTCAAAACGTAGTTGATCATATTCATTTTCATCTTCATGTCCAGTTATTTTCTTGTCATCAAATGACACATGTATGGATTCCATGATCACTTTAGTTCTCAGATTGTAGACTCTGAATGCTTTTGTTGACAATGGATAGCCAACAAAGATTCCTTCATCAGCTTTTAACTCGAACTTGGTCAACTGTTCAGGATGAGTCTTCAACACAAAGCATTTGCATCCAAATATATGAAAATATTTCAAATTTGGCTTCTTATTTTTCACCATCTCATATGGTGTTTTCCCATGCTTGTTGATCAGTGTAGCATTTTGAGTAAAACAAGCAGTTTGAACAGCTTCTGCCCAGAAATAGGTTGGTAACTTTGCTTCATCAAGCATTGTTCTGGCAGCTTCAATTAGAGTTCTGTTCTTTCTTTCAACTACACCATTTTGCTGTGGAGTTCCAGGTGCAGAAAATTCTTGTTTCACTCCTCTTTCCTTGCAGAAAGCTTCCATGATTGAGTTTCTGAATTCAGTTCCATTATCACTCCTTATAATTTTGACTTTGTGCTGTGATCCTTTGTCCAGTAGATTTACATGATCCATCAGAGTTTGAGCAGTTCCTTCCTTCTTTGATAAAAAATACACCCATGTATATCTAGTATATTCATCAACAATTACTAGAGCATATTTCTTTCTGCCCATAGACATCACATTCACTGGTCCAAAGAGATCAACATGTAGAAGATGATAAGGTTCCACTACTGAAGATTCAGATTTGCTCTTGAAAGATGACTTCCTTTGTTTGGCCTTTTGACAAGAATCACATAGGCCATCTAGACTGAGTATTGATTTTGGAAGTCCCCTTACAAGATCCTTTCTTATTAGCTCATTGATGTTGTTCAAATTGAGATGAGAGAGCTTCTTATGCCAATTCCAACTCTCTTCATTTGACATTCTTGCAGTCAGACGCACTGTTTTTCCATCAGAGTTTGTTACCAAACTTGCTTCATAAATGTTGTTGCGCCTGTGTCCAACTAGAACAACTTTTCCAGTAGATTTACTGATAACTTCACAATGTTCAGTATGAAAATCTACATGGTTTCCTCTGTCACAGATTTGACTCACAGATAGCAGATTATGCTTGAGTCCTGAGACTAGAGCTACATTTGTGATGATGACACTTCCAAGATTGATATTGCCATATCCCATAGTACGTCCTATGTTGCCATCTCCATAGGAAACCTTTGGGCCAGCCTTCTCCTCAAAATCTGATAGCAGGGCTTTATTTCCAGTCATGTGTCCTGAGCATCCACTGTCCAAGATAAGGGTGCTCTCTTTTATGCCCTGCAATCACAACCAATTACAAAGAGTTAGTTTTAAGGATCCAGACTTGCTTGGATCCTTTGCCTTTCTTAACATTGTTAGGTTTTACAGCGGAATCACTATCAACAGAGTTTAAACTAACATTGTCAGACTTTACACTTGCAGAGTTTGCTCTAACCCACTTCAGATTGGGTTTTAGCTCATAGTAGTTGTGATAAATAGCATGATAACTCTTACAAGTATAAATAGAATGCCAAGTGCTCCCACAGTGTGTGCATAAAGTCTGTGGTTTAACCCTTACATAATCATTCTTTACTCCTGATGTAGAAGGTAAAGAATTAATATCTTTGTTCTTATTACAAAATCTAGCAAGATGGTTAGTACTACCACAATTATAACATGTTTTCCTTGGAGCAGCAGCAGTAGGCAAATGATTATTTCTTTTATTTATGCCTATCTTTCCATTCCTATTCTTCTTGGACCCTTTTGGTTTCAAGGCAGACTTTACTTCTTTGAGCTTATGATTGAACTGGCTTTCTAACGGCTTCTACTTCCATAAGATTTTCTGTTATAATATTTTCCTGTCTTTCACAGGTTTCGTCTGATTCCATATCAGCTTCTCTTACTACAACAGATTTTAACTTAGTGGACTCTGGAACAAATTTCACAGGTTTAAGTTGTGGTTTAACCTTAACCTTGTCTTTAAACCTAAGTTCATCATTTTCACAATAGCCTAAACCTACAGAATCTGTCTGAAACACTTGATAAGTGTCTCTTCCAGAGTTTGTCCAAGTCTTGATTATTTTTCTTTCTTTTTCTAGATCAGATTCTAGCTGCTTATATCTCTTAGTCAACTCCTGTTCAATATAAACAGCGTCATCTCTTTCTTTTTGAATCTGCTTCATATTTTCAAGTTCTCCTTCAAGAAACTTGTTTCTATCTTTAAGGCTAAGATTCTCAGATTTAATTCTCTCATTCTCTAAAGTTTGATCCCTATAACTAACATGAACGCTTTTCAGATATACTCTTAACTCAGATATATTATCAGTATCATAAGCATAAGTAGTTAGGGGTACCTTATTTTTAGATGATTCAGTCTCATCTTTGACAGTTGCCATAAGAGCATAGTTTACTCCATCATCAGAGTCTGAAGTATCTGCCCAGTCTTTGCCTTTAGAGATGAATGCTTTCTCAGATTTTCCTTTCTTGCACTCTGGGGCATAGTGACCCATCTCCTTACACTTGTAGCACTGGATTTCAGATTTATCCTTCTTGCCAGACTTGGTCTCCCTTCCATCAGACTTTCTAAAACTTTTCCTTTCAGAGTTTGAATCTTTCCTTGAGAATCTCTTTGCTTTCTTGAAGTTCTTGAATCCCATCTTCTTGAAGGTCTTCACCATCAATGCAGCCATTTGCATCATCTGTTCTTCATCATCCTCAGAGTCAGAAGCTTCATCAGAGTTTGAGTCATCATCAGAGTTTGATGACTCACTTTCAGATTTAATGACTAAAGCCTTTCCCTTGGCTTTCTTCCTTGATGATTCCTTTTTGATGGGCTTCTCCTCAACTTTGAGAGCAACAGATTTTGTCTTCTTGCTGGATCTCCTGTTTCTTTGTTCTATCTCAAGTTCATAAGTCTTTAACAATCCATAGATCTCATCAAGATCTGTATCTGCAAGATCATAATTATCTCTGATTGTTGTCGCCTTTAAATCCCATCTTTCAGGTAGGGATAAGAGAAATTTGAGATTTGACTCTTCAAGCTCATATTCTTTATCAACCAGAGACAGATCATTCAATAGTTTGCAAAATATGTCATAAGTCTCAGTCAAGGTTTCATTAGGTCTTGAATCAAAGTGCTCATACTCCTGTGTGAGTATTGTTTTCCTGTTTTTCTTTATAGCAGTGGTTCCTTGACACCTGACTTCCAAAGCATCCCAGATTTCTTTTGCAGTTTTGCAACCAATTACTCTGTTAGACATAACATTATCTAAAGCACTGTGGAGAAGATGTCTAACCTTTGCATCTTTTGCAATTGATGAGATGTCCTCAGGAGTCATATCTTTCTTTTCCTTTGGAACAGTCTTTTGTTCTTGACCATCAACAACAGGAGACAATTTAGTCGGCATATGAGGACCATCATTGATTCTGTCAAGATATTCTGGATCTGTAGCCTCCAGAAACATGGTCATCTTCACCTTCCAAATTGGATACTCCACTGGCCTGAGAATTGGAACCCTGATTGTTTCATACCGACTCACAGAATTAGGTTTAACCTGTTCAACCTTGGGAGGAGCTTGATTTTCTTCAGACATGATTATTATTGTGTTTGAATCGAAAAACTGTATATATTAAACAGCCTTTGCTCTGATACCAATTGTTAGGCCGAATACACAATATATAATCAAGTATGTATTAGAATAACAATCAAGAACACAAGTTTGTAAATCAACAAACTGAATTATATTAAATAATTCTCTCTTAGTGATGTTAATGAATCACAAAGAGCTACTAGGTTACAAGAATAATATTTTCAATAATCGCATCCCTTCTAGGGATAACCTATCTGTGTTTATATAGTACACAGTTACACAATCCTTATCTAATTGATACTCCTATAAATTAGCTATACAATTATTATCAATTAAGGATTGCTTCTTATCTTCTATTCCGTTTCCTTAGCTGTATCAATATATTCTACTTCTTTCCATCTTCAGAATATATTGCTTCTAGAATATTCAATTCAGCACCGACAGCTAATTCAACTATCACCAAATCAGACTCTAACAAACTCTGACTGGCTTCAATGTAAACTCTGATGATCACCTGTTTCTTAAACACTGATGAACAAACGTCAGCAATTATATCTAACAGTTCTCTAATATGCCAATATACAACGGATTAGATGCCTTGATAAATAACAGCATCTTCATCTTCCACAAACCGAAATCATCTCTAGTAAACGGGGGAACTTTAATACCAGCGGTTGTCTTTGGAGCACTCATGGTTTCTGAAAATTTCAAATTGTTTAAAATTCAAGAAATTCCAATCAAATGAAAAATTTTGAAAGTTAAAAAATTTGCTTCGAATTTTCACGCTACGTTTGATTTTGGTCTCATTCACCGGATCTGATTTGTATATCAATCAAGTAGCTCTGATACCAATTGTTAGGTCCAAAGTATCGTAGAAGGGGGGGTTGAATACGATACTCACAAATAATTTAATTTCGTTCGCGGATAATTCATTCAGTTCTATAACGAAATCAAACACACCAAACCAAACCAAGTTTCGGGGAATATATCTTTTTATAAATATAAACCTCGAAGGGTGCTACAATTTCTAATCCGTAGATTAGCTTCAATGAGTTTAAGGTTACACAAATTCAATACAATGATCAAGTTCTGAGCACTATTAATTGTCTGATAATTTCTCCGGCTCAATTCTCTTTCTCAGTAATGTCTCTGTGTATTTTGCCTAAACTGAAGAAGACACTTCTTCCTCTGTTAGTAATTGTAGTCTTTTCTTTTGAAAACTATCGAACCTTAATTGAAGAATCAATCTTGGCCGTCCATCTTCAAAATCAACCTGTAAAACAAGAATACTTTTCACCTGCTCCTAATTAAAAAACCATCGAATGATTTAAAAAACCATCGAATGATTTAAATAACTTTACCATTCGATAGTTTTAAAACAAAACTATCGAATACTAAATTAACTCAAATTGGTTTTCTATGAATCACTTTTTAATACCATTCGATAGTTTTCTAAAATGAAAAACTATCGAATCAATTTTCTTGTCTTATATCATTTAATGATTCCACTGAGCTCCTGGGTGTTTAAGTAATAGACTGTATCACTTTCTTCTGAGACGATAAAACGGCTTGATCTTTTTAGTGTCGTCACCTAGTGCAACTGGTCTGGTTCACAGATGAATAACACTTGATCAATTCTTCTTTTATGTCTTCAATTCAATGCTGCTGATACGTCCCTTGTCATTCTGGTTGCTTCAATTAAATCACTGGAATCCCGTGGTACTAACCCTAAATCATTCACATACTTCTGTCGTCTTGAAAGTCTTGTTTCTTTTGTTGTCACTGAGGCTTGAACATTTTCATAAACTTCTTTCTGTGACCTGTTTACGGACTTCAAGAATACATAACGTATTTTGATTTTTTGAGTTTACCTTTTCTTCTTTGATTCTGGATTCCTGTGCTTCTGTTAATATTATTGTCTGTCTTGTCCTTTGTTGAGTTGTAGTTATCTCTTTTACATCTTATGTTACATTATGCTTTACAACCCACTTACAGCCTATAGATTTCTTTTCTTTTGGTAAGTCAACAAGATCCCATGTATGATTTATTTCTAGGGCTTTTAACTCTTTATCCATAGCATCTCTCCAAAGAGGGTGAGAAGCTGTTTCTTCATAAGATGATGGCTCAGTAATGACAGAATAAGACAGGAATAGAGGAACTAGGGATGATGTTACATCAGTGAGAATCATTATGAGAGAAATGACATTGATAATCAGTTAATTATGAAAGTGGATTTTTGGTTCTAGTAGATACTAGTAACAGATTGTGTATTTGAGGCAGAATCACTAAGATCTACTAAAGTAGCAGAAGTAGCATCAGAATGAGATGTAGAAGTATCGTGAATATTAGAAGGATGTGAAAACTCTGGATCAGATTGAGAAGTATGTGTATTTCTAGAAACATCATCAGATGAAAAAGGTGAAGTCGTAACAGGTAAAAATACTTCATTAAGAAAAAAAGAGACTGACTTAGATGACAAAATGTGGAAAGGGAAGATTTTTTCATAAAAAATCACATCTCTAGAAACTGTAACGGAATTTGGATTATAAATCAAAGACCCTATATCCCTTCTGAGAATTAAAATATCCTAAGAAAACATGAGCAGTAGCTCTAGGTAAAAATTTGGATCTGTTTATACTGAATGTGGATTCAAAACACAAGCATCCAAAATTTTTCAAATGAATAAGATCAGAATTGGAATGGTATAATCTGAAATAAGGTGTTTGATTCTGAATAGAATGAAGAGGCATCCTATTTATCAAATAGGTAGCACAAAGAATAGCATCACCCCAAAATTTACCTAGCAATTTAGATTGAAGAAATAAAGCTCTAGCAGTTTCTAATAAGTGTATGTGTTTTCTCTCCACAACACCATTTTGTTGTGGAGTGTAAACACAACTGGTCTGATGTAAAATTCCTTTAGACTGATACAACATCTTAGTAGCACCTTCACATAATTCCAATGCATTATCACTTATAATACACAAAACAGTAGTCTTGAACTGATTTTCCACATAATGAAAGAAATTTGCTAATACCTCAGAAACATCATATTTATGATTGAGGAGATGAACTCAAGTAAATCTAGTATAGTCATCTACTATTGTCAAAAACTGAGAACATTCAGTCAAATATTTGGTCTTATAAGGACCCCACAAGTCAACATGAACTAGATTTGATAGAACTAGAAGGAAAAGATTTCTTTGTTTGTTTAGCAGCATGAAAAATTTGACATATAGTACTCTGTTGACAATCTTTTATTGGAAGACCGGGTAACAAAAGCTTCATTTGATTGAATGGTAGATGGCCTAGCCTGAGATGCCACATCTGACTTTCTTCAATATCACTAAAACAAGTAGTGTTGATTTGAGTATCCAAGCATCCTGTCAAATTAGTATCCTCAACACTGTAAAATCCATTAGTCAGTTTACCAAGAGAAGTTGGAGGCCTGTTCTAAGAATGGCCCTGAATGTAACAACATTCATTAGTAAAGTGCACTTGACAATTCAAGTATGCACATAATTTGTTGATAGAAATCAATCTAAATTGGAATTCTGGAACATGTAACACTCCTTGTAAAGTGATGGCATTGTTTAATTTGACAGATCCAACATGGAGAACTTTTACTTTTCTGCCATCAGGATTGGTTATAAAATTATCTTTATCTGAAGACACTTCATAATGTTCAAAACTTTCAATATAAGGACATATATGTTGTGTTGTTCCACTATCAATCAACCAAAGATGATTTAGAGTGGAAAGCATACAAAAATCCTTTCTGTAATTGAGAGAGTGCAACAAACTTCTTCTCTTGTTGTCTTGCTTGAAATGCTGGAGGAAAGCCATGAATCCTGAAACATCTTTCAATACTATGCCCAGGGATTTGATAGTTAGTACATAAATAAGCAGGTTTTTGTGATTTCTTTGTGGCATAGCCAGTTCTTGCATCAGATTTATATCCTGATTGGGATCCATCGTTTTCAGATTTATAGTTTTGTTTCCTAGTAAAGCCAGCATTGTTTGTTCTAGAATAAACATAACTCTTTTGCCCAAACTTTCCCTTGTCGACATTGTTTGGTCTAGAAATTTCTCTGTGTTGTTCTTCTTGAGCAAACAATTTGTACATCTGAGCAATATTTGGAAGTAGTTGCATCATCAGAACATTACCTCTAACAGTACTAAACTTATCAGACAACTTCATCATAAACTGTAGCACCTTCTGCTCTTGCTAATTTTGTTGCAGCCTTTGAGTGAGATTTTCCTGAGGTAGTTCTCCTCTGAATTTTTTGTTTTATATTGTTGTCATGCTTGCTCTTTTAAGTGCATATTAAGAAAATATCATTATTTATAACTTAGTGAATTGTATCATGTATATACAGAGGAATATAAAAGGAATGCACTACACAATATAATAAAATGGTACCTGAGAATGTTCAATTATTTATCTGATGAATGTTAAATTATTGAGTGGCTGATATCTAGAACATCTCTCTGGTTAAACTTAATTAGTTTTAGAACACAATAATACTAAAATTAAAGCAGTTTAATTGTGTTTTAAGGGCTAAATCAGGCAGCAATTAGCTATTAACCCCTTCTGTTGTGGTTCTCAAGAATTCTTGGCATGTGCAAAGTAAGTTTTTTTGATAATTATGTGCTAAGTAAGTTGTTGATCTTAAAAGAGAAACAGGACCTTGATCAAATGTATTTTAGCCCCTAAATTAAAATGTCAGACTTATTCTCCAACAAATTATTCATATATGTCAAAAGTTGAAATTGTTGGGGCCAATTTTTGCTTAATTTTGACTAGTCTATAATTTCTTTAAGTGTCGATCGTAGTCATTCAGCAGAAGAGTTAAAGTGTATGTTTCATAAACTAGTAAATTAACAATGTATTTGAGTGCAGCTTTCTCTACACTCTTTTGACAAAAGAATGCAATGCAATGATATATTCGTGCACACAAGTTTAACAATATTGCTAAAAATCGTAGTGAAGCTAGAAAAATAATTATTACAATTTATCTAACATGTAGTTAGCGTTATACAATGGTAATAATTATTTATTATTGAATATTCATTTATCATATATTTTACTTGTATATAAATTAGGTAAGTAAATAATTAGGTAATCTATATAATATACTAAGACAATCACTATCTCAGGAAAATCTCCCTAAGGTCTACCTCATGATCTTTTTTCTCATATATATATATATATATATATATATATATATATTTGAGTTCTATGGAAATCGCATTTCATTGGAGACCTTATATATTCTGCAAGTAAAATCATGCAAATTATAATATTTTATCAATTATGTTATATGAAAATCACTATTTCATTGAAAATCTTTAAAATTATATATGTCTTGAAAACAAAAAAATGTAAAATATATTGTTCTGCAAGACATATTGAGTTTGCAGAACATACATGTTTAATTTACAAAACATACACGATTTTTCAAATTTTTGATGAAATAATGATTTTAATAGAACAATCTTTGCAAAATAATATGTTTTGCAATTTTTTGATTACAAAATATAATGTATTTTACAATATTTTGATTGCAGAACATATATGGTCTTCAAATCTCCAATGAAATAGTGGTCTCCATAGAACTTTTATATATATATATATATATATATATATATATATATATATATATATATATATATAGTTAAGTTATGTGTGTGTGGGGGGGGTAGCATTTAATAGAGAACTTCTTATATAGAGTCTGGGAGAGAACCATTACAAAAATATTCATAATACATATTTTTATCACATTTTTTATTAGATATGATTATAAATTTTAATTATTAAATCAAAAAATGAAATTAAACTACTTATTTTTAAAAATAATTGAAAATTAGTCAAATAGTCGAAAGTGATTCTACAGCACAATCAAATCTATCCAAAATGATTCTGCAGTAGAATCAAATTTAAAATCAACGTTTTAATTCAAATTTTAAATAATAAAATTTTAAAAGTATATGCTAATATTCTACATTAGAATCATTTTATATATTTTATGTAAAAGAATTTAAAATTATTTATTTCACCAGGCACTGCAGTTCCCGTGGTTACATAAATTGGAAAGAAAAGAAACTCGATCCATATGTTGCAACTAAAACAAACATAGATCCCATCCAATTCTCGTATATCAGTCCTATAGTTTCTTACACCAAAATAATCGAAGGTGTGAAGATCTTGAGTGTAATGCTTGAAAAAACAAAATCCGCCTCCATTGCATTAGTTCTAAATGATGGCATTGATTTCTAACAGTCTGTCGTGCAGTTTATGATGTTCCAGGAAGAAAGGAAGGTAATGGTGTCTATGGTGGCACTTGGTTTAGGGTTTCTGAGCTAACTGAAGATTACTGGAACCAATCTTTAAGCAAAGAGTGAACTTGCCAGCGATAGGAATTTGGGTTATGATGCACATTCGAAATTGGTTACTACCTATTTTTGGAGGTTGCTCTCAGTGGTAGGCTCAGGGAACAAAGTGTAAAGATATGCGTGTTTTAAGTGATATGGATCTTGACGAAGCGCCAGTCGGTCTGTCAAAGACAGAGCACGAAGTCATCTAGAGACTAGAGGAAATATAGGAACAGAGGATGAGGGGAGTGTTGGTCTGCCTAAAGTCGAGTTTTGGGAGCTAAGGCATGCCCTTGAAAGACTCCCAAACAAATAGAATTGGGTTGCAATGCTCGATAAAGTTTCAGAGGAACTTTGTGACTACCCCCTTAAAAGAAAGAGAGGTTGAATTCCTAACCCTAACACAAAATATTTCATCAGTAAAGGAAGACATAAATCATGAAGCCGCGTTGACACTGCTCTGAAATAAATAATGTTTACATCATTAATCTCTGAATCAGGATGATGTGCTCTATAGTTAATAGTTCTCATCTAAGAATCAACTCAGATAAGTTTCATGCACAACTGGAAACTTCACGTTCTTCTTAAATGCGCTCACCAAAAAAAGGATTCTGACAACAACTTTTGGCATATTTCAGTTCTATAAATGACTTGTGCCGGGTTCTCATATCAGTACAGAGGAGTAGTAAACTATAGCCATTGGCAGCAGAGAAATTTATTTGCAACTATATAATAATCTAATCAATTAATAATTTTTCAAAGTCACAAGCTTATAAATTACTTACAAGATGGTCAACTAAATAAACATCCTCTTCTCTAAGGATGCAAGCATACAAAGTGGAACTAGTTGGCATGCACTAGAACTACAGTTTTTACACAATCAGGATGTTGAAAGGAACATAGTTACCATCTATCATCCTCTGTCGATGCCATTGCTATCACTGTTGCATGGCAGATTTACGTGCGATTCAGTTAGTAGTGTTTGAACCTCTTTCTTGCGGTAAGTTAAACCTTGTTCTCCACCTCTGTTTCTTGTTCTTGCGGAAATGGGAACATCATCATGGGTTTGTGACTGATTCTTCTTCGAAAATTGGTTGGCAGCCAAACGCGCGCCAGATATAGCCGCAGCAAGAGTTGGTGATTTCTTCTCTATTTCAGATGAACCAGAGCTATCTGCACGGGCAACAAGTGATTTTGGCTTCAATGAAAAACTATCTCGTGGATTTCGAACTGGAAACTTAGTTTCTAGGGGAGCTTCAATAGGAGCAAGGCCTCTGATAGCTGAATCAAATATCTAGAAATTTTCAAAAGAAGAAACGAAGCATGGTTTAGTATTCACTACTCGGAAATGATGGGAGATCTATCAAATATATCCATCAATCTAAACATCAACAAATAAGTGTTTATATATTCGTGTGTGTATCCATCTGGTAGCTTTCCACAGTACCTTTCTTTCCAAATTATAAACGCCTTGATACCCCCTCATTTCAAATGGAATAATCAATTTCTGCACTCAAGAAAATGCATTTCTTAAGTAAATAGACATACGAATAAACAAACATAAATATTAATATAGATAAATAGATAGATACACATCCATGCTATGGGACATTCCTAAATATTTGTTCAATGTCAAAGCAACAAAGCTTCTCAAGAAAAATTTAACCTGTGGTTTCTCGCAAAGCCAGCAAAAATTTGTTTGACCTTCAAGCCTCACCTGCAAAAACACATCTAGGATTAATTTTAAAGAATATATGTTGCTAAAATTAAACTGAAAGTACCAGTCTTAAAGTTTTCCCTGAGAATGATAAAATGCAAATTATAGTATACCCACCCCTTCAGGGATATCCTCCCAACACCTTAGCTCTTCGAGTGTAACACAGCCAACCACTTCAACGCAGCCTGTTCAAGGATACTCTTTCATACATAAAATAGATCTCCAAATATAAAATTATTGCAAAACAAAAAAACACATTTCCTTTGTTACTTGTACATGTATAATGACATAACCATGTTAGGAATAATCTGCTTAGTCCACTTGCAAAGAACCAACTATAGGGCTGAGCATAATTATCCGAAACCGATCCAAACCGTCCAAACCGAAATTTTCGGTTTACTAACGGTTTGGTTTCGGTTTCGGTAATTAGCAAACCAAAATTTTTCGGTTTGGGTTCGGTTTTCACTTTTAAACCGACCAAAATAACCGATCCGAACCGTTAATACATATATTTTTTTAATAATATTTTTATTATTAAATTTAGATATTAAGATGTTGATCATTATTATAGATATTTCTGACTTTTAAAATTATTCGCCACTTTTATCTACATCCTTATTTTATTTACTTCTCGTGAATAATCATTGGTTTTTTTTCTTTTTGAATAATAATTTCTTTGTTTGTTGAAAATAAAATGAGTTAAACTTTTTTTCATAACAACAACAAGTAGCACCTAGAATTATTTATATTGGATGGTTACAAATTTCATCTTTGTCTTTTATATAATTGTTTTATTAAGGGACAAACAAAGGTAACATTTATAATTATTTATTTTACTTTAATGATAAAATATAATTTTTAAAAAAAATATGTTTGGTTTAAACCGAAACCAAACCGAACCAATCCGTTAAAAATTGGTTCGGTTTGGATTGGTTTTTATGGCATTCGTTTTGGGTTCGGTTTCTATATTTTCAAAACCGAAAATTTCGGTTTGGTTCGGTTTAGACCTCCAAAACCGAACCGTGCACACCCCTAACCAAAAATATCTAGTGTTCGGTAGGTTAAGTTTGAAGGCAAACATTAGACAAAAACAAAGGCAAACATTAGACAAAAATAACAAATTAACAATAAACTAAAAAACATACATACCAGAAAATAAGCTTTTATGAAGAAAAAGAAGAAAGAAATCAATTTATCAACAGATATGGGGTATGGTTGAAAATAGAAAAATATTATTAATCAACCAAATATGTTGAACAAAGAGGTTGAACTCTTAGCAATTGAACCTTAATGAAAAATGTAATTAAGCAAGCACCTAGAAGTCTTGAAGTAGGGTAATTATCAGGGAACTTGATATCGGTAATCCCATTCACTGCATAAATTTCTCTGTAAAAATCTTCCATTGCTTTGATTGTTTCTTGTTCTGGGATTTTACCAGCAGCATGAATCCAAAGTCGTCCTACAAAGCCAATCAAATATGACATAAAGGACATTCTATAATAATGGCAAAAGTGAAGTATGTAAAGGGCAATTTATCCATAAAAGTTATGGTCAATAAATTTGTGAGAACATACATATTATTGTCAGTCGAATAACAAAACGTATCTTGTTTTTGTTCAGTTTATATGGGACAGAAGTAACATATTCCATCTTTGACTAAAAAGGTAGCACTTATATTTTGTATATAATTTTTAAAGTAATTTCTATATAATTCTTTCAAGTTAAAAATCATCCCATATGCCGGTAGAACTGCATACAGTGTATACTAATCTTCGGAAGTAACAAGAAGGCACACATGCCAGAAATGCAAGCATACAAGCAGCTCTTATAAGAACTGAAGTTCTCTCAACTTTCCTCTTCCAAAAGTTATCTGTTGGATTTCACAGCATTTTAAACCCACAGACAGGTCAAGAGGCACAATTGCAGCTCGTCATTACAGCTAAGCTCAACTGCATGAGCATTATAGCGCTCCCTCCATTTCATTTTATATGACGCTCGACTTTTTACACATATTTCAAAGCGCTTTGACCGGGTACTTAAATTTATTATTTTTCAAGTTTTTTTTTTTTTTGAATTAAACCATCTTTTACATACTTTTATTTAGATAAAGAAAAATTTAAAAATAATAAGTTTAAGTACCCAGTCAAAACACCTTGAAGTGTGTGCTTAAAGTCAAGCATCGTATAAAAACAGAGGGGGGGGGGGAGTAGTTGATTAGCAAAATTGGGACAAGTCTTTGTTTGAGTTACAATCATATATATCTTTGAAATCAAAAGACGTGTTGCTACTCATGGTGGTGCATGAGACTATCAATTTCCGGCAATAAAAAGTAAGGTGTTCGTTTGAAGGGCTCATTGCTGCCTGGCTCATAAACGATTAGAACACTAGTGCTGCATAAATGTAAATTCATGGAAACACATAATATTGCAAATATAATAGTATCATTGCCCGAATTAAATATGAATCTCTGTAAAAATATGAAGTCTGCTCAATCTGGAAGATACAAAAATGCAGTTTCTCAGATATTCATCACATAAGGTCGTTTGGCGGAGAGAACAAGAAACAAGACTCATTCTAAAGGAAACTGAAAGCATTTACAACACCTTAAAGTTTAAACCCAATAACCCACACAACTACATAATGATCTTGATGAAGGACAATTAAGTAAAAGCAATAGAAAGCGCAGAAATTATACGAATCCCTAGAATAATCAGTCGATATTATTCCCATGAAAATAATGTATAATCAAAGCGTACCAATAATATAATAATGTGTTAGTATATATATCGAGAATTCGAGATATAAAACCTAACGGGCTAATAATAAACCAAGGCCCGGAACATAAGAAACCAAAGCCCTAAACATGTGGCCTAACATAAAGGATCATATATTAAACGTCTAATATATAATAATAATAAATCTATCAAGCTGATCCCTATCAGATCTCTCCATACAACAACACTTGTAGAGGATAGCCAGACTGAATACAATCTCTTTTTCTTTACTTAAGTAGTTCTGAAACATTACTGTTGAGTGTTCAAGTACTATTAACTAGAACGCAAATCCACATAAGTTACACGCCATGAGACAATAAAAATGTTAATAAGTAGTTCTTGAGGACACAAGGACACAATGTTTGCTTTAGTCATCGTCTATTCACATTACTTTCCTAAAAGAAACCATTCCAATCTTCTTCCATATTCAAATAACCGTCTAAAACCCATTTTTTCCCTCATCCTGTTTAATCGAAACATATATACATATCCCTAAAGTCAGAACTTAATACCTTTGAACATTGAAAGAAGCCATTTTTAAATTAGGGTTCCTCATAAATTTCATAATTTCAGCTAAAAACAGTGTAATTAGTACAAACTGGACTGTAACAACAGCAGCAAGAATCAAAACCCAAAAGGGTACATTTAGAATACACTAAAAACCCAAAAAGATCAAACAAATTCTTCATCAAACAAAACCCAAAAGGGTAAAATTTAAAAAACAAAAGAAATCAAGAAAAAGATTGAATTTTTATGAAAAAAAATCAAAGAAAAGTAAACAAAACATATGTAAACATAAGTACCTTTGATAGGAGAAGGCCAAGATCTACCCTCAATACGTTTGATGCCATGAACAAGCAAAGAAGCCCATGGTTGATGCATTGTGAGACATGGGTTCCTGTAATTTCCACTATTGCTTCTGTTATTACTTCCCATATCAATCAATTGCCCTGTGTGTGTGTATGTGTGTGTATAGTTCTTGGAGCTTATGGGGGCTATACAAATTGTTATATGCAGCTAAAAGACTAAAAGAGTCCTTTGTGCTTATGCTAACCCGTTTAGAGTGAGTAAAAATATCAATTTTTTATTCGAATTTTGAGTTTTGACATATTAATATTACTCTAGTTTTTTTCTATTTACAAAGTAATTTTCTTTAGTGTTTATATTTTCAGATTTTTTTTCTTTTGAAATCCTAATTTTTTCGAAATTTGAAAAGAAAAAAAGAATGAATCACTTCATAGTTCATAGTATCATGACCGCGTATGTGAAAATAATATACAAAATTAGTTTTTGTTTAATTTCTCAATAATTTAGAATAGAAATACCCGGAATTCCTTCATTTATAAGACAAACAAATTAAAATGAGAAGTGAACTTAGATTTTAAAAATTACTCCCATCGTAATGAGAAACTAACTAAAATTCTAAAATTACCATCTTCATCCCTAAATTTTAGTTCGTTTGAACTTTTACTCGTATTTTAAGTTTAAACATTGAAATTTTATTCAAAAGACTAGAAAAAATAACATGCCAAATTAATTTTAAACTAGCTTTATAACCCGTGCGAGGCACGGGTATGATTTAAACTTATATTTTATTGGACTGTTTACATGTTTTAGAAACGAACTATTTGTCATGTTAGATGTTTTTCATTTTGATTTGTAATAGGACCTACCCCTATTTATAGAAAATGTAAATTAAAAGAACTTTGAAGTTTTGAATTTTGGTTATGATTGAGTATGGACGTCCATCACTTTGGAAGAGACGGGCAATAAATTAAGAAGAAATTGAATTGATTTGCATTAGTTGCCTTAATTTTATATGTTGTGTGTATAATATACACGCTAGTAGACTAGTAGTTGTCTATTTCATTAATTTCATCAAATGTGTATTAGTCAATCACCTGCATAGTTCAGACTATATGGATGTTGATGGAAATGGACATATGAACACACGCTTAATCCGATAATCATGGTTACAAATGGTAAACTTAAGTTCTTAATTTAGACACTGTCTTAAAATTATGTTCTTGAGTTCCAAATATTACGAAGATAATCTTAATTAGCTAGATAATTTTGTTATTGATGTTCATTGACCATATTGGTTGCGTGATGTTTTTTGTTTCAAGCGATTTTTGGTTTCTTTTTCGAACCTGCCTCATCGTTGGGAGCAGTAACTGACGCTGTAGATTTTGAGTTTATGTGCACTATAGTTTATCTGTCATGTCCATCTAGATTGTAGGAAGTACTTTGCACTTCGAATATACATTCCTTGCCTACGATGTTGTTGACCATTTGAGAAATATTCTTAGTGATTTTGTCTACGTGTTGACGGGTGTTTATTAGTTTTATCATCACGTTCAAATTATTAGTGCGTGTAGTATTTATTTGTCTTAAGTGATCTGACCCGATAGTTTTTTAATATTTTGAGTTAACAATATAGTTTATAGATATACATGTATGTATTGACATATTAATTCTGAAATATTATTAAGTAATAATAAGTTAGATATAATTAGAGATATTAACTATCTAATCATTTAAGTATTAATAGATACATAAATATAATTATAAATTACAAACATTTTACAATAATGGAGTAATAAATATAGAGATAATAGTGATGATTAATGAGTTAGATATACTTAATATATTCATTAATTACAAAATTATTATTATATAATAAATATGGGTAATTTAGTAATTTCAAACCGAATAAATTGTCTCAATGATCCCCCTAGTTGCTCTATTATATAATAGATAGATAGATGTACTTGACGCAAAAGAGGAAGCAATGAGTTTGAGGGGGAAGCATGTAGAATCACTATTGTAGTACTTTTATTTGTATTTGTAATCCATGTGCCCAACATCCGTTGAAATCTTTATCTTTTGTGGTTCTTTTAACTGTAACTGAATGCACGGCATAATCCTGTTATAGGAAACAATCCTGTTATAGGAAACTTACTGTTGTTATTGATAGTTAATTCTGAGATCAAGTGTTTATTTGCTCTACTGCTCTCAATGGCGGAATCAGGGTTCGAGCCAAGTGGGATCACAAAATTTTCCATTCATAACATGTATAATTTTATGTTACAAAAGTACTTATCTATTTGGAGTACAACAACATTCTTTGTTTCTTCATGTTTTGAAACCTTTGCATGATTTCTTCGGCTGATTGTTTCGAAAACGTCTCTTTCTCTTTCAATATACATGTCAGAAGCTCCATATTAACATTATCGAAGCTCCATATTAAGAAGGCTTTCGAAAATCTTTAAACTTGTACCATGAAGAATTAAAACTACGACTTCTCCCAGAAAAATCAGTTGCAGGAAACTTTACAAGCTTTGGTTGACATGGTCCCTTAGTTAGATATGCTCTTCTTATTTTCTCCTGTTCCGCTGAATCAAAATCAATTGTTGGCATAGAGGGCCGTAGACCAGATCAACTATAACTTGTTCAAATATATTAGTACTGTCTACTAGTGGTTGTTCTTGCACAAGCGCACTTCAAGAACCTTGATTTTGAATAAATTCAGGTTCATCTTGATTAATTTCTGGACTTTCAGTTTATTGATTGTTGATTGGAACGCGTTTAGTTCTTATCACAAATTTATCCATGCCAATAAAAAATGAACCTGACACAATAACACAATACTTTATTCTCAAACAATCTCTAAAACCTTAATACATACAAATAAACAAGCAACACTTTCTAGTTCCTAACATTATCCTAAAAAAGTTAAATTAAATTCAAACATATTGCATATACAAGGTACCCAAAAAGGGTCAAACATGAAAACATGTTTTTAAGAATTTGGGGAAAACATACCTAACAATAATGAACACTGATCTTGAAATTTAATTTTACTTCTTACTGGGATGGTAACTTACTTTGGCTCTATTTGGTATTGCTGTTAAAAATTGTTGTGTTGTTGAAAAAAGTGCCGTTAAAATAAGTGATGTTGTGAAAATCAGATAACTATTTGATAATATTTTTGACATGTACATGTTTTGGTGTATAATATAAAAAATTAATGTTTTTGGTGAGTTTTGATGTTGAAACCAGTAGATGCTTCCCGCAAAAGCTGAAAAGCAGCTTTTTTTCAAAAGCATGGGGGGCCTGCTTTCTCTAAAAGCAGCTTTTCAGCTAAAAGCGCTTTTCAGAAAAGCAAATTTTAAATTTTACCAAACACTTTTTAAGCTGTTTTTCAGAAAAAAGCTGTTGTTGCTGTCTACAACAGCAATGCCGGAGCCTTCGTAACCATAACGTTGGAAAATTTTTGTAGATATATGTAATTAATTTCTCTTTTCTAAGGGGGCCGTCACTACTTATGCATTATAAGTTGATAAGAGCTTATGAGGGGTGTTTGTGTACTCAGCTTATTTGATAACTTATAATTTATAAGTTGATAAGTTGAATGTTACAAATCACCAACATTTTACTTAACTTATCAACTTATTCTTTTATTTCTTTATTTTTCTAATATTTTATATTTTTACATTTGTGTTTTTAAATATTTTTTTAATTTAAAATACAAGTGTTGAAATTATTATATTTAAAAACTAGATAAATAAACCGCGCTTCGCGCGGTACAAAAAATTATTTTAAAAAATGTAAGAACAAATTTAATATATACTCTATTATTAAAATTGAAAATTTAAAACTCTTAGTGAATCTATTGAACGATCGGCTTCTAGGTAAAGTAAATTACCTTTTCGTTTTGATCTTATTTTAACATAATAATTATATTAGGTAAAAAAGCCTCTAAGGTTGACCTTAAAAAACTTACTTATGATTAGTTTTGTAGTGTAAAAAGGGTGTGATAACTATATAAATTAATAGAACTTTCTGTAATTACAATAATACCTCGTGGGGAAATCTACTTAATCTTAGTATCTGTTCAATATAAGCTATGAGAGTCGAACTCAAGACGTTCCGGACCACAAATGGATAGCTCTAGCACAGTGCTACTCTCACCCCATTTAAGCCAATTTACTTGAATCCATTTACAAACCTATTTGATTTTAGATATATTTTAATAATTCTAATTATTTTAAAAAAAATTAACTAAATTTAAGTCATTTGATAGAAGAGAATAAAGTTACTGAAATTTAGACAAACAGGGAATTAGAAAAGTTACTTTGAAACAACATAAATTTTTTAAATGAACTTAACCAAACAAACTCTGTAGGTTTCACATTCACTTGAAGCTAGGGGCTGGGGAGGAAATGCAATGTAAACACACTTTACCCTACTCATATGAGTAGAGAGGTAGTTTCCATGAAAACTCCGGGCCTTTGAGAAAAAAATTAAATTTGTTTTGGAAGATGTTGAAAATACTTCAAGTAATTGATGTAGCCATCATGCTACTAAAGACAAAGTTGCAGTTACTACAATAAAATTCAGAATATAACACCCACTTAACAAAGTAAAGAACTGAATTGTTTTCTGAAGGTATTTAAAGTTCTTGGTAATGCATCCCACACCCCACCATGGTTAGAGCTCTACCCAATTGCATGTAACTATAAGCATACAACACTATGAATAAAATAAAAAAAAATCTAACTAAGCATGCCTCTCTCAACCAACCACCTAACAAAAGAGAGAGAGGTAAAAGGGAAACAAAAATTGGACATCAAGAAGCCTATCTTTTGAATACATTAAAAGAAAAATGCCAACAGTGCTACTCTCAACCCATTTAAGCCAATTTACTTGAATCCATTTACAAACCTATTTGATTTTAGATATATTTTAATAATTCTAATTATTTTGAAAAAATTAACTAAATTTGAGTCATTTGATAGAAAAGAATAAAGTTACTGAAATTACCTCAGAAAACTTATCCAAGGTAGAACAATCAAATACCCGAATTCTATGCACTTGTGTATGTATATAAAATTTTAATATTATTCACTTACCTTATATATAATATCTATGTAAATATTAAATATCTCTGCAAGGAAACTGGACAGGCTAGTGATAAGTCCTTTATTTATGTGCTGAAAGGTTAGGATGACTTGTACAATTTGGCCAATTACAGTTTGAATTATTTGAATATTGTTCATGCCTCTCACTATAAAAGCAGAACAATTGGTATATGAGAACTTAAAATATTGATGTCATTTCGAATGCGAGTACACTGTCATTGAACTAAAAGAATATTGTTTCATTCATCATTTTCTGAATGTATATATTAATTAATTAATCACCCGCAAGTATATAACTCGTGCAATACATTTGAGCTAGATAAAATATTTCTGTAGTTAATCACGCACTATGCATTCTCTATTCACCACTAAGACCATCCACAATGTATGAGCCCAAGTTTACTGTTTTTGGGACCCAATTTTAGCTAATCCACATAAGCAAAAGTTGATTTTAAAGAAAACTCGTCCAGCCTACTCCAGTGCAAGGAAGGTGGTGAATAATGAATATGCAGACAATATACGTCAAAAACGCGAGTTTATCGGAGAGAAGTGACTAAGATAATATTATATTTAATGAAAAATAGATAAAGCTGCAGCAGTTGGCCAAGCCCACCAACTCGGGCCTGACCAACTTTTTATTTCTTCTCCAACGCTGTTATGATATAGCGGATCCGGGACACATCTGCCAACGCAGAACTCAGACTCGCATTGGAGAGGTCTAAGACCCGAATAACTTACAATTTGGAGCCATTTGGCCATTACTTCCAAGTCCTGATACACAACCATAAAACAACGACGAAGAGCACAAAAAAGTCACCAACTAAATAGATTAGCATTCAAGTATATTTTTGATTTAATACAACTCAATGCATGATTAGCTTTAATCATAGTTCAGTCCTTCCGTGGACTATTAAGAATGCTAGATTTACATCTAGAATTACTGATGAAGACTTCTTCATCTATCTCAGAGATCTATCCTTTATAGGATTTGATACTGATAATCTAGTTTTATTAGGAGAAACCCTAATAAATTTAGACTCTTTCAAAGAGAAACTCAGTTCATACTATTTGAACAATAAAAATGAAGTCGACCACTTGTGTACCCACATAGGTCAATTCATAAGACGGAGAAGTAATGACTCTCTCGCCGAAACTAGTTCTTCAGAAAACCCTCTCGCCGAAACTAGTTCTTCAGAAAATCCTGAAAAATTGGTTTTAGACCCAGGTTACCCAAAATATCTAGGTAATCATAAATGGTCAGTTGGACCATCTTGCTTAGACCAGGTAGATTAACCATATCTATCTCCTCTAATCATGTCCTCCGCAACTTGGTATCAGAGACTTGTACTTAATTGTATTCTTGGACTTATACTTTGAATAATTATGACTTGGTTTTATGAGAAATTCAGGTACATAAAAAGAAAAGAAAGTGAACTAATTCCTTTAAAGGAACAATTAGATCATTTCTTCAGAATCCAATACGATGAAGATCTAGAAGCACAATGGGTCAACGACCACACAGCTTTGGAAATCATCAACGCTTGGATTGAGATTACTAATCTACAAACTCAGGTTAGAAATCTTGAAAACCATATTAAGATGGTAAAATCTACAATTACAGGAAATATTTATGCTTAAATATGTCTGAAATTGAGGAAAACTCTGAGGAAACTCAGAATAATTTGGAAATCGAGTTTTCAGAAAATGAAAAAGGTTTTCAAGCCAACATCTTGGTTAAACAAGAAATTCTTTCTAAAATCAGAAATTGCAAACTTGATTTAAGAAAAGAGAAAATATTTAACATACCTTTGTTAAATCGTTTTAAACGAAAAAACAATATCTTTTATTATGTTTCTACTAAAGAAATGCATGTAGACATAAAAGATACGTCCGGATTAGTTTATTTGCCTTTAATTACTAGAGAAGAAATAAACAAAAATCTGTTAAACATAGACTCTAAGATAAGATCTACCCTCAGCGTAGTCCACTTAGGAGCTATAAAAATTTTGCTTAAAGCAGAATTTCAAGAAGGAATTGATTCTCCTATTAAAATGGCTTTAATAGATAACAGAATCAACGACCGAAGAGACTGTATTTTAGGTGCTGCTAGAGGTAACTTAGCATACCAAAAATTCATGTTTACTGTCTATCCTAAATTTGGTTTTAGTTTAGATACAAAAAATATTGATCAGATATTATCTTTTGTGCATGATTTTGAAAGACATAATCTGATGAATTCTGGAGATAAAGTGTTTAGCATAACTTATGTTGTTGCTTATGCTTTAACTAATAGTCATCATAGTATTGACTACAGGAAAAATGAATACATTGAATTAGACGATGTATTCTCAGAAATTGGATCTGTAGAAGAGAAGCAATTCTCAGATATCAGTCCGATAGATAATTCTTGGGCAATTGATATTGCTAAGAATAAACCCATTCTAGGACAAAAACCTAGAAAAAGTGTTAGCAGAAACAGATTAGAGATTGAAAAATCTTCATCTTCTTCCGCTAATAAAGAATTACTCCATAGTGTTTCTAGAAGAGTTGATGACCTATGTCAGAAACTGGATCTTCTGTAAAAATTATGAGTAAAACCCCTTCAAATGTGCACCCGCACATTTATAAAAAAGGTAAAATTCTAGAATTTAAGAAATTAAATGAAGGAATAGACCTTGAACCAAGGAATTACATCTTTAGTGGTATACTAGGAAGCAATAGTCTAAACACCATTGTTTCGTCTACCAATAATCTTAATCAGATTACGGGAAGATGTTTACTAGGGATTTACAATTTACTATCCTACTTTGGACTCAGTAAAGATCCCAGTGAAAAACTTTCTAAATCACCTACCATTTATAACAGGTATTCTACTCATGTTAAAAAAGGAAGTGACATAGAAATAGAAATACTAAAAGATATTAAAAAACTTTTAGTAAGACAAAATGCTAAAATCGAAGGATTTGAAGCACAAATAGCCCAGCTTAGAAACTCTAAGTTGGACAATGAAGCTCTTGATTTGAAGCTTAACGGAATCGAAGAATACCTTAAGAAAATCATAGGATGAGCATTAAGGATTTGTTAGAAGATTTCGAAAAGAATATTAAGCCGCAATTAGAAGAAATTCTTAAGTTGCTTAAGATACAGCAAGCTAATCATATTACAGATAATATTGAAGCAGCTGCAGCAAAGGTAATCACTGAAGTAAAAGCAATAATTCATGATTGTCCTTGCAATAAAGAAATTCTGGATGTTCTTAAGACAGGTACATCAAACAGAAGAATCATCATTCCAGATGAAAAATTCAAGAAACCCTTGAAATACAGTTATCCAAATTTCAACGTAGGAAACGAAGAAATGGGTACTGGGAAAAATTCTGAAAGCATATCATGGCCATTTGAGAAATCAACATGAGCTACATGAAAGCAGTAGAAGACATTTTCTGGAAAAATCTAGAAAATGAAGAATTGCAGATTACGGATGACAATGTTGACATCCTAGAAGAAGCAATCAGACTAATGGAAATAGATGATGAATCTATTGCCAACAAAGAGATCGAAACCAACAGTAAGTTAAAAACTTTATTTGGTTTTAATGAAACTCTTAATGTTATTGAAACTTTCAGCTCTGCGGAAGAATCAGATGATCTTGAAGAACCTCAAGACTCAGAAACTGATAGTTCACAAACTGATAGTTCACAAACTGATAGTTCAGAAACTGATAGTTCAGAAGATGAAGTTTTCTCTGAAAATTTCAAAATGAACAATCAAACACCTTCTCCGAAAGAGGAAAAAGGAGAATCCTCGAAGAAGGAAGCAGGAGAATCTTCAGGAGGTCAACCAGAAGAAAAATTCTCCAGTAGTAAGAAAAGAAAAGGTGATTTCTATTCTACTACAGAATCAAAAAATACGAACAATATTTATGGTAGCAATATCTTAAATATTGATGGTAAAAATAATAGAAAAGAACTCATTGACAAATGGGCTCAAGAAATTAGTTTGATAATTCAGACTAATAGTGAGGCTTATGATGATTATAACACAGTTTTGTTATTAATGGAACATAAGACCACAGGTGTTGTTAATAGTTTGATTAAAAACACTGAATGGGAGCCAGTAATGAATCCCATACTTGCCTATGAAAAAGTAATAGATGCTATCTATACTATGTTCTTAGGTATAAACCTTGCTACTAACAAAGGTTTAGAACTAGCAAAAATAATTAGTAATGCAAAATCAATGCTTACTAATATGCAACTGTGCAATATATGTTTTCTTGATCAATTCTTTGGTGATTATGAAAAATATCTGTATCAGCTAAATCGACAAGAGGATTATAAGAAGTTTGTTCATGACTACCTTCTTAAAATTCCCTTAATTGGAGAAAAAGCTCTAGATAGATTCACTCGTGAAGCTACTGGAATTGAAGAGTTTAGCCTTGGCTATGCTCACAAAATAGTTAAGGAAGAAATCAGTAAGATTTGCGACTTAACTAGAAAACAGAAGCAACTGAAATCTTTTAGCAAAAGATGTTGTGATAAAATAATCGAGCAACCGCCAGATTATGGATGCAGGAAGACTCAAAAGTCCTCCAAGAAAAATTCGTATAAGAAAACTACGAAAAAATACAGGTTTGTCAGGAAGAAGAAGCCCTTCAAACCAGGTAAATACGTTAAGAAGAAATTTGTTAAAAATTATTCTAACGAAAAACAAAAGTTTTGCCCAAAAGGCAAGAAAAATTGCAGGTGTTGGATTTGCAATGAAGAAGGACACTATGCAAATGAGTGCCCTAATAGGAAAAAGCAGGAAGGAAAAGCCCGAATGCTTGAACAGGTATATTCTTTAGGATTTATTCCTATTGAAGATCCCTATGAAGATGTACAAGAAGTGTACATACTAATAGAAGAATTAGATCCCGGACCAGAAGATTCGGAAACTAATGAATTCACTTCCTCAGATTCAGAATGAAGAAGTAGAAGAATTAGTGATGCCCAATATCACTAATCCAAATTCTATTTATATCCAAGGTATAGTAAGATTTACAGGATATAAAAGAATAGAATTACATTGCTATATCGATACAGGTGCAAGCCTATGTATAGCAAGTAAATACGTTATCCCAGAAGAACATTGGGTTAATGCAGAAAGGCCTATAAGGGTATCCATTGCAAATGGAAATCACATTACCCTTACCAAGGTATGTAAAAATCTTGATATATTGATTGCAGGTGAAATATTTCATATTCCTACAATATATCAACAAGAATCAGGTATTGACCTTATCCTAGGCAATAATTTTTGTCAATTATATGGTCCTTTTACCCAATATACAAGGATGATTATATTTACTCTCTCAGGAGAAGAAATATACGTCAACAAGGTAAGATCAGCCAAACAGGTTGGTGTTAAAGGATTTCTTGAATTTATGAAAAAGAATTCTAAGAAAACCAAACCTGATGCTCTTAATATTAGCCCCAATTATATAACTCAACTTTTAGAGAGGGGGAAAGAAAGCATCAAACAGTTTAAAGAATTAAATTCTATTTGTTATAATTTAGTTCTTGACATTAACAAAAAATCTATAATTGAGAAATTATTAGATTCAGTTTGCTCAGAAAATCCCTTGGATCCAACTAAGACCAAGCATTGGATGAAGGCAAGCATCAAGCTCAGAGATCCCAAGACAGTAATCAAGGTAAAGCCTATGAAGTACAGTCCGCAAGATCGAGAAGAATTTGGTAAACAAATTCGAGAGCTTCTAGATATGAAAATCATCATACCTAGTAAATCACCTCATATGTCTCCAGCATTTTTGGTAGAAAATGAAGCCGAAAGGAGAAGAGGAAAGAAAAGAATGGTAGTCAACTACAAGGCAATCAATGAAGCCACCATAGGAGACAGCCATAACCTTCCAAATAAGGATGAATTACTCACCCTTATCAGAGGTAAGAAAATATTCAGCTCATTAGACTGTAAATCTGGATTTTGGCAGGTATTGCTAGATGGAGAATCACAGCTATTAACAGCATTCACATGTCCCCAAGGACATTATCAATGGATAGTCGTACCGTTTGGACTCAAACAAGCACCATCCATATTTCAAAGACATATGCAAAATGCATTCAGGTCCTTTGAAAAATTCTGTTGTGTTTATGTTGATGATATTCTTATTTTTAGTAATAATGAACAGGATCATCTCAAGCATTTAGCAGCGGTATTAAAGAAATGCCAATTACTTGGTATTATTTTGTCTAAAAAGAAAGCTCAAATCTTTAAGACAAAGATTAATTTCTTAGGATTAGAAATTGATCAAGGAACTCATTGTCCTCAGATACATATCCTGGAACATATTCATAAATTCCCGGATAAGATTGAAGACAAAAAACAGTTGCAAAGGTTTTTAGGTATATTAACCTATGCTTCTGATTATATTCCCAAACTTGCATCTATACGAGCTCCTTTGCAGGCAAAGCTAAGGAAAGACGTAGCATGGGAATGGAAAGATTCAGACACCAGTTATATCAACAAGGTGAAAAAGAATCTAAAGAGTTTTCCAAAACTCTATCATCCAGAACCGGATGATAAGCTTATCATTGAGACCGACGCCTCGGGAGAATACTGGGGAGGAGTACTCAAGGCAATTAATTCTGACAAAGAATTAATATGCAGATATGCTTCAGGAAGCTTTAAAGACGCAGAAAAGAATTATCACTCAAATGAGAAAGAGTATCTTGCAGTCATTAGAGTAATTAATAAGTTTTCTATTTATCTAACTCCAGTTAAATTTCTGGTTAGAACTGATAATAAAAACTTCACTTATTTTCTTCGTATTAAGTTACAGGGAGACAATAAGCAAGGAAGATTAGTCAGATGGCAACAGTGGCTATCTCGCTATAGCTTTGATGTTCAACACATTGAAGGAGTTAAAAACTGCTTAGCAGACTTTTTAACAAGAGAATTCCAGAAAAATCAGGTAAACACGCTAACGTGATGTTTTATCCTATTTCTACAGGAATTCAAGGCCTTTTCAGGCTATAAATAGAGCAGGATTGTTAACTATGAAGATCACCCCTTCACACATATCTCTCTACCATTATAGATCTCTCAAAAGATCAAAAGGCTTTGCTTGCCTTATATTAATCTCTTTCTTTGAGACCCCATTTTCCTAATAAAATGGAGAAATTGTCCCTTAAAGAAACTATTCTGTTGAAGAAACTACAGAATATTCAGGATGAACTTCATATAGTTCGTACTGAAATGGAGTTTCTCAGGATTTATCCAGAGGACACTCAGCAAAAGGTCATTCCATCACCTTGTTCAGAAATGAAACAAATTGGAACTAATCCGGTGCAAACGGTTGCCGGTAAAGATTCAACAAATCCGTTGAAGGCTGGTAGTTCGCCAACAACTACAACTGAGGTTCAGACCTCAACAACGTTAGAAACAACTTTAGAATTACTTCTAAAGCCTAACGGGGGAATTCAAATCCCTAACAAGACTGAAGGTCAAACTTCAGCTGTCCCTAACAGGTTCAAAGGCCCAAAAGCCTACTATGTTGTGTTCAATGGTCCTAATGCAGGAATATACACTACATGGGATATTGCTGAGAAAGCCGTAAAGGGATTCTCAGGAATCAAGCATAAGAAGTATAAATCGTTCACTGAAGCAAAAGTTGCAGCAGGCATTTATACTACCCAAGAGTTCAAGCCACCTCTAGAGTTGATCAGTTCAGCAGAAGCTTTACAACCAACCTACAAAGGAGCCTTGACAAAGGAAAAAACCTCGAGCAAAATAGTTCTGGGTTCACTTCCAAAGAATCAGCAGACAACGCTAATTCAAACAGACGAGGATACCGATGACATTCGCTATTCAGAATTCAAGTATCTTTATCAATTTGGCAGGCTTGCCACAGAAAAGGAATTTGTAGAAGAACACTTCTTTACAACCGATAAGAAGAACGTCAGCTACTTTAATTTCTATCCAAACGCCAACCCTGAAATGGTTTATGAGGCGTACCAATACGGAATATTAGCTCAGGTTTATCCTTCCAATAACCTTCTGGAAATTGCTAAATTCCCGAAAGAATTCAGAGATACGGTTAAGACATACAAAAAGAAGTGTCTTAAGAACCAGGACATCGGAATATTCATCAAAACCACCAGCACAATTATCTGTTGGGAAAATGAAGAGGAATATGACTGTCCGGCTAACCAGCCTTTTCACTATGTTCAGGTTGGAACCGTAAAAGAAAAAGTCTACTCTCCCAGTCAAGTTATGGAAGCCACTCTGGAGAAACAAGACTTAAGAGAAATGGCAGAAAATAAATTATTGATTCTGATCAATAAATTATTCTCCATTCAAAAAGAGGATAAACTAAAAGTTAACCTCGCAACTACTCATGTTTTAATTACTTCTTACTCCCATAAAGGATTAAGTGAAGAAGATTACAGCAAGGTGGTAGCTTTCAGACAGCAACTTCTACACAAAGATGCTGTGGGGGCGCACAAAGAAATCTTTTGCAGTAAAAAGCAAAAGGAGACAGAAAAATTTGGCATTAACCTCAATTGTCAAATATGTGGACCAGACAAAGCAGCTGGAAAGCAAATAATGGAGACCCCAGAAATAGGGATTCTCTATAAAGCAACGGCTGGAAAACGTTTTTGAAAAGAAAAGCACTTTCCACCAAAGACAAACTACTTTTCCACTAAAGACAACTAAAGAAAGCATCTTTCTTAGCACGCCAGGGGAAAAGCAAGTGGACGACAAAGAAAAGTAGAAAGGAATCTACTTTTAAGCACGCCAAAGGAGAAGATAAGAAATCTTGTCTTTAAAGTGCAACAATAATATACAATGACGCATACAATGATGTATGATAATTTTGTATAGATCCTCTTTCCTTACTCTATAAAAGGAAGAGTTTATTTCAGTTGTGGGATATCTCGAATTTAGCTCACCACAAAAACTGTACAAACCAGTTCAAGTTCAGCAAAATAATGAGTGAGTAAACCCATTAAGGGTTCTAGCAATGTAGTAGTGTGTATGGCCTGGATACTAGTTTCTATCCAGCGCCTGTAATAAGATTTTGTGATTGAATAAAAGTGAGTTCTTTTACAATATTTCCGTTAGTTCCTGGAGGGAGTAAGGCGTCGCTGGGTTAGTACCGCTTAGGCAGGTGGCCGTTTAGGGAAAACAAGATGCATCCTTGGATAATGGTATGTTGGTAAAAGAAGAAATTTATTTCATCTTACAATCTTTGGCGGATATAAGCCCTGGATCAGGTACACATGAACCATGTCTAGAACTCTATTAATTCAAGTATATTTTTGATTTAATACAACTCAATGCATGATTAGCTTTAATCATAGTTCAGTCCTTCCGTGGACTATTAAGAATGCTAGATTTACATCTAGAATTACTGATGAAGACTTCTTCATCTATCTCAGAGATCTATCCTTTATAGGATTTGATACTGATAACCTAGTTTTATTAGGAGAAACCCTAATAAATTTAGACTCTTTCAAAGAGAAACTCAGTTCATACTATTTGAACAATAAAAATGAAGTCGACCACTTGTGTACCCACATAGGTCAATTCATAAGACGGAGAAGTAATGACTCTCTCGCCGAAACTAGTTCTTCAGAAAACCCTCTCGCCGAAACTAGTTCTTCAGAAAATCCTGAAAAATTGGTTTTAGACCCAGGTTACCCAAAATATCTAGGTAATCATAAATGGTCAGTTGGACCATCTTGCTTAGACCAGGTAGATTAACCATATCTATCTCCTCTAATCATGTCCTCCGCAACTTGGTATCAAAGCTTCCTGAAGCATATCTGCATATTAATTCTTTGTCAGAATTAATTGCCTTGAGTACTCCTCCCCAGTATTCTCCCGAGGCGTCGGTCTCAATGATAAGCTTATCATCCGGTTCTGGATGATAGAGTTTTGGAAAACTCTTTAGATTCTTTTTCACCTTGTTGATATAACTGGTGTCTGAATCTTTCCATTCCCATGCTACGTCTTTCCTTAGCTTTGCCTGCAAAGGAGCTCGTATAGATGCAAGTTTGGGAATATAATCAGAAGCATAGGTTAATATACCTAAAAACCTTTGCAACTGTTTTTTGTCTTCAATCTTATCCGGGAATTTATGAATATGTTCCAGGATATGTATCTGAGGACAATGAGTTCCTTGATCAATTTCTAATCCTAAGAAATTAATCTTTGTCTTAAAGATTTGAGCTTTCTTTTTAGACAAAATAATACCAAGTAATTGGCATTTCTTTAATACCGCTGCTAAATGCTTGAGATGATCCTGTTCATTATTACTAAAAATAAGAATATCATCAACATAAACACAACAGAATTTTTCAAAGGACCTGAATGCATTTTGCATATGTCTTTGAAATATGGATGGTGCTTGTTTGAGTCCAAACGGTACGACTATCCATTGATAATGTCCTTGGGGACATGTGAATGCTGTTAATAGCTGTGATTCTCCATCTAGCAATACCTGCCAAAATCCAGATTTACAGTCTAATGAGCTGAATATTTTCTTACCTCTGATAAGGGTGAGTAATTCATCCTTATTTGGAAGGTTATGGCTGTCTCCTATGGTGGCTTCATTGATTGCCTTGTAGTTGACTACCATTCTTTTCTTTCCTCTTCTCCTTTCGGCTTCATTTTCTACCAAAAATGCTGGAGACATATGAGGTGATTTACTAGGTATGATGATTTTCATATCTAGAAGCTCTCGAATTTGTTTACCAAATTCTTCTCGATCTTGCGGACTGTACTTCATAGGCTTTACCTTGATTACTGTCTTGGGATCTCTGAGCTTGATGCTTGCCTTCATCCAATGCTTGGTCTTAGTTGGATCCAAGGGATTTTCTGAGCAAACTGAATCTAATAATTTCTCAATTATAGATTTTTTGTTAATGTCAAGAACTAAATTATAACAAATAGAATTTAATTCTTTAAACTGTTTGATGCTTTCTTTCCCCCTCTCTAAAAGTTGAGTTATATAATTGGGGCTAATATTAAGAGCATCAGGTTTGGTTTTCTTAGAATTCTTTTTCATAAATTCAAGAAATCCTTTAACACCAACCTGTTTGGCTGATCTTACCTTGTTGACGTATATTTCTTCTCCTGAGAGAGTAAATATAATCATCCTTGTATATTGGGTAAAAGGACCATATAATTGACAAAAATTATTGCCTAGGATAAGGTCAATACCTGATTCTTGTTGATATATTGTAGGAATATGAAATATTTCACCTGCAATCAATATATCAAGATTTTTACATACCTTGGTAAGGGTAATGTGATTTCCATTTGCAATGGATACCCTTATAGGCCTTTCTGCATTAACCCAATGTTCTTCTGGGATAACGTATTTACTTGCTATACATAGGCTTGCACCTGTATCGATATAGCAATGTAATTCTATTCTTTTATATCCTGTAAATCTTACTATACCTTGGATATAAATAGAATTTGGATTAGTGATATTGGGCATCACTAATTCTTCTACTTCTTCATTCTGAATCTGAGGAAGTGAATTCATTAGTTTCCGAATCTTCTGGTCCGGGATCTAATTCTTCTATTAGTATGTACACTTCTTGTACATCTTCATAGGGATCTTCAATAGGAATAAATCCTAAAGAATATACCTGTTCAAGCATTCGGGCTTTTCCTTCCTGCTTTTTCCTATTAGGGCACTCATTTGCATAGTGTCCTTCTTCATTGCAAATCCAACACCTGCAATTTTTCTTGCCTTTTGGGCAAAACTTTTGTTTTTCGTTAGAATAATTTTTAACAAATTTCTTCTTAACGTATTTACCTGGTTTGAAGGGCTTCTTCTTCCTGACAAACCTGTATTTTTTCGTAGTTTTCTTATACGAATTTTTCTTGGAGGACTTTTGAGTCTTCCTGCATCCATAATCTGGCGGTTGCTCGATTATTTTATCACAACATCTTTTGCTAAAAGATTTCAGTTGCTTCTGTTTTCTAGTTAAGTCGCAAATCTTACTGATTTCTTCCTTAACTATTTTGTGAGCATAGCCAAGGCTAAACTCTTCAATTCCAGTAGCTTCACGAGTGAATCTATCTAGAGCTTTTTCTCCAATTAAGGGAATTTTAAGAAGGTAGTCATGAACAAACTTCTTATAATCCTCTTGTCGATTTAGCTGATACAGATATTTTTCATAATCACCAAAGAATTGATCAAGAAAACATATATTGCACAGTTGCATATTAGTAAGCATTGATTTTGCATTACTAATTATTTTTGCTAGTTCTAAACCTTTGTTAGTAGCAAGGTTTATACCTAAGAACATAGTATAGATAGCATCTATTACTTTTTCATAGGCAAGTATGGGATTCATTACTGGCTCCCATTCAGTGTTTTTAATCAAACTATTAACAACACCTGTGGTCTTATGTTCCATTAATAACAAAACTGTGTTATAATCATCATAAGCCTCACTATTAGTCTGAATTATCAAACTAATTTCTTGAGCCCATTTGTCAATGAGTTCTTTTCTATTATTTTTACCATCAATATTTAAGATATTGCTACCATAAATATTGTTCGTATTTTTTGATTCTGTAGTAGAATAGAAATCACCTTTTCTTTTCTTACTACTGGAGAATTTTTCTTCTGGTTGACCTCCTGAAGATTCTCCTGCTTCCTTCTTCGAGGATTCTCCTTTTTCCTCTTTCGGAGAAGGTGTTTGATTGTTCATTTTGAAATTTTCAGAGAAAACTTCATCTTCTGAACTATCAGTTTCTGAACTATCAGTTTGTGAACTATCAGTTTGTGAACTATCAGTTTCTGAGTCTTGAGGTTCTTCAAGATCATCTGATTCTTCCGCAGAGCTGAAAGTTTCAATAACATTAAGAGTTTCATTAAAACCAAATAAAGTTTTTAACTTACTGTTGGTTTCGATCTCTTTGTTGGCAATAGATTCATCATCTATTTCCATTAGTCTGATTGCTTCTTCTAGGATGTCAACATTGTCATCCGTAATCTGCAATTCTTCATTTTCTAGATTTTTCCAGAAAATGTCTTCTACTGCTTTCATGTAGCTCATGTTGATTTCTCAAATGGCCATGATATGCTTTCAGAATTTTTCCCAGTACCCATTTCTTCGTTTCCTACGTTGAAATTTGGATAACTGTATTTCAAGGGTTTCTTGAATTTTTCATCTGGAATGATGATTCTTCTGTTTGATGTACCTGTCTTAAGAACATCCAGAATTTCTTTATTGCAAGGACAATCATGAATTATTGCTTTTACTTCAGTGATTACCTTTGCTGCAGCTGCTTCAATATTATCTGTAATATGATTAGCTTGCTGTATCTTAAGCAACTTAAGAATTTCTTCTAATTGCGGCTTAATATTCTTTTCGAAATCTTCTAACAAATCCTTAATGCTCATCCTATGATTTTCTTAAGGTATTCTTCGATTCCGTTAAGCTTCAAATCAAGAGCTTCATTGTCCAACTTAGAGTTTCTAAGCTGGGCTATTTGTGCTTCAAATCCTTCGATTTTAGCATTTTGTCTTACTAAAAGTTTTTTAATATCTTTTAGTATTTCTATTTCTATGTCACTTCCTTTTTTAACATGAGTAGAATACCTGTTATAAATGGTAGGTGATTTAGAAAGTTTTTCACTGGGATCTTTACTGAGTCCAAAGTAGGATAGTAAATTGTAAATCCCTAGTAAACATCTTCCCGTAATCTGATTAAGATTATTGGTAGACGAAACAATGGTGTTTAGACTATTGCTTCCTAGTATACCACTAAAGATGTAATTCCTTGGTTCAAGGTCTATTCCTTCATTTAATTTCTTAAATTCTAGAATTTTACCTTTTTTATAAATGTGCGGGTGCACATTTGAAGGGGTTTTACTCATAATTTTTACAGAAGATCCAGTTTCTGACATAGGTCATCAACTCTTCTAGAAACACTATGGAGTAATTCTTTATTAGCGGAAGAAGATGAAGATTTTTCAATCTCTAATCTGTTTCTGCTAACACTTTTTCTAGGTTTTTGTCCTAGAATGGGTTTATTCTTAGCAATATCAATTGCCCAAGAATTATCTATCGGACTGATATCTGAGAATTGCTTCTCTTCTACAGATCCAATTTCTGAGAATACATCGTCTAATTCAATGTATTCATTTTTCCTGTAGTCAATACTATGATGACTATTAGTTAAAGCATAAGCAACAACATAAGTTATGCTAAACACTTTATCTCCAGAATTCATCAGATTATGTCTTTCAAAATCATGCACAAAAGATAATATCTGATCAATATTTTTTGTATCTAAACTAAAACCAAATTTAGGATAGACAGTAAACATGAATTTTTGGTATGCTAAGTTACCTCTAGCAGCACCTAAAATACAGTCTCTTCGGTCGTTGATTCTGTTATCTATTAAAGCCATTTTAATAGGAGAATCAATTCCTTCTTGAAATTCTGCTTTAAGCAAAATTTTTATAGCTCCTAAGTGGACTACGCTGAGGGTAGATCTTATCTTAGAGTCTATGTTTAACAGATTTTTGTTTATTTCTTCTCTAGTAATTAAAGGCAAATAAACTAATCCGGACGTATCTTTTATGTCTACATGCATTTCTTTAGTAGAAACATAATAAAAGATATTGTTTTTTCGTTTAAAACGATTTAACAAAGGTATGTTAAATATTTTCTCTTTTCTTAAATCAAGTTTGCAATTTCTGATTTTAGAAAGAATTTCTTGTTTAACCAAGATGTTGGCTTGAAAACCTTTTTCATTTTCTGAAAACTCGATTTCCAAATTATTCTGAGTTTCCTCAGAGTTTTCCTCAATTTCAGACATATTTAAGCATAAATATTTCCTGTAATTGTAGATTTTACCATCTTAATATGGTTTTCAAGATTTCTAACCTGAGTTTGTAGATTAGTAATCTCAATCCAAGCGTTGATGATTTCCAAAGCTGTGTGGTCGTTGACCCATTGTGCTTCTAGATCTTCATCGTATTGGATTCTGAAGAAATGATCTAATTGTTCCTTTAAAGGAATTAGTTCACTTTCTTTTCTTTTTATGTACCTGAATTTCTCATAAAACCAAGTCATAATTATTCAAAGTATAAGTCCAAGAATACAATTAAGTACAAGGCTCTGATACCAAGTTGCGGAGGACATGATTAGAGGAGATAGATATGGTTAATCTACCTGGTCTAAGCAAGATGGTCCAACTGACCATTTATGATTACCTAGATATTTTGGGTAACCTGGGTCTAAAACCAATTTTTCAGGATTTTCTGAAGAACTAGTTTCGGCGAGAGGGTTTTCTGAAGAACTAGTTTCGGCGAGAGAGTCATTACTTCTCCGTCTTATGAATTGACCTATGTGGGTACACAAGTGGTCGACTTCATTTTTATTGTTCAAATAGTATGAACTGAGTTTCTCTTTGAAAGAGTCTAAATTTATTAGGGTTTCTCCTAATAAAACTAGATTATCAGTATCAAATCCTATAAAGGATAGATCTCTGAGATAGATGAAGAAGTCTTCATCAGTAATTCTAGATGTAAATCTAGCATTCTTAATAGTCCACGGAAGGACTGAACTATGATTAAAGCTAATCATGCATTGAGTTGTATTAAATCAAAAATATACTTGAATTAATAGAGTTCTAGACATGGTTCATGTGTACCTGATCCAGGGCTTATATCCGCCAAAGATTGTAAGATGAAATAAATTTCTTCTTTTACCAACATACCATTATCCAAGGATGCATCTTGTTTTCCCTAAACGGCCACCTGCCTAAGCGGTACTAACCCAGCGACGCCTTACTCCCTCCAGGAACTAACGGAAATATTGTAAAAGAACTCACTTTTATTCAATCACAAAATCTTATTACAGGCGCTGGATAGAAACTAGTATCCAGGCCATACACACTACTACATTGCTAGAACCCTTAATGGGTTTACTCACTCATTATTTTGCTGAACTTGAACTGGTTTGTACAGTTTTTGTGGTGAGCTAAATTCGAGATATGGTTTTTACATAGGTATGTAAAAATCTTGATATATTGATTGCAGGTGAAATATTTCATATTCCTACAATATATCAACAAGAATCAGGTATTGACCTTATCCTAGGCAATAATTTTTGTCAATTATATGGTCCTTTTACCCAATATACAAGGATGATTATATTTACTCTCTCAGGAGAAGAAATATACGTCAACAAGGTAAGATCAGCCAAACAGGTTGGTGTTAAAGGATTTCTTGAATTTATGAAAAAGAATTCTAAGAAAACCAAACCTGATGCTCTTAATATTAGCCCCAATTATATAACTCAACTTTTAGAGAGGGGGAAAGAAAGCATCAAACAGTTTAAAGAATTAAATTCTATTTGTTATAATTTAGTTCTTGACATTAACAAAAAATCTATAATTGAGAAATTATTAGATTCAGTTTGCTCAGAAAATCCCTTGGATCCAACTAAGACCAAGCATTGGATGAAGGCAAGCATCAAGCTCAGAGATCCCAAGACAGTAATCAAGGTAAAGCCTATGAAGTACAGTCCGCAAGATCGAGAAGAATTTGGTAAACAAATTCGAGAGCTTCTAGATATGAAAATCATCATACCTAGTAAATCACCTCATATGTCTCCAGCATTTTTGGTAGAAAATGAAGCCGAAAGGAGAAGAGGAAAGAAAAGAATGGTAGTCAACTACAAGGCAATCAATGAAGCCACCATAGGAGACAGCCATAACCTTCCAAATAAGGATGAATTACTCACCCTTATCAGAGGTAAGAAAATATTCAGCTCATTAGACTGTAAATCTGGATTTTGGCAGGTATTGCTAGATGGAGAATCACAGCTATTAACAGCATTCACATGTCCCCAAGGACATTATCAATGGATAGTCGTACCGTTTGGACTCAAACAAGCACCATCCATATTTCAAAGACATATGCAAAATGCATTCAGGTCCTTTGAAAAATTCTGTTGTGTTTATGTTGATGATATTCTTATTTTTAGTAATAATGAACAGGATCATCTCAAGCATTTAGCAGCGGTATTAAAGAAATGCCAATTACTTGGTATTATTTTGTCTAAAAAGAAAGCTCAAATCTTTAAGACAAAGATTAATTTCTTAGGATTAGAAATTGATCAAGGAACTCATTGTCCTCAGATACATATCCTGGAACATATTCATAAATTCCCGGATAAGATTGAAGACAAAAAACAGTTGCAAAGGTTTTTAGGTATATTAACCTATGCTTCTGATTATATTCCCAAACTTGCATCTATACGAGCTCCTTTGCAGGCAAAGCTAAGGAAAGACGTAGCATGGGAATGGAAAGATTCAGACACCAGTTATATCAACAAGGTGAAAAAGAATCTAAAGAGTTTTCCAAAACTCTATCATCCAGAACCGGATGATAAGCTTATCATTGAGACCGACGCCTCGGGAGAATACTGGGGAGGAGTACTCAAGGCAATTAATTCTGACAAAGAATTAATATGCAGATATGCTTCAGGAAGCTTTAAAGACGCAGAAAAGAATTATCACTCAAATGAGAAAGAGTATCTTGCAGTCATTAGAGTAATTAATAAGTTTTCTATTTATCTAACTCCAGTTAAATTTCTGGTTAGAACTGATAATAAAAACTTCACTTATTTTCTTCGTATTAAGTTACAGGGAGACAATAAGCAAGGAAGATTAGTCAGATGGCAACAGTGGCTATCTCGCTATAGCTTTGATGTTCAACACATTGAAGGAGTTAAAAACTGCTTAGCAGACTTTTTAACAAGAGAATTCCAGAAAAATCAGGTAAACACGCTAACGTGATGTTTTATCCTATTTCTACAGGAATTCAAGGCCTTTTCAGGCTATAAATAGAGCAGGATTGTTAACTATGAAGATCACCCCTTCACACATATCTCTCTACCATTATAGATCTCTCAAAAGATCAAAAGGCTTTGCTTGCCTTATATTAATCTCTTTCTTTGAGACCCCATTTTCCTAATAAAATGGAGAAATTGTCCCTTAAAGAAACTATTCTGTTGAAGAAACTACAGAATATTCAGGATGAACTTCATATAGTTCGTACTGAAATGGAGTTTCTCAGGATTTATCCAGAGGACACTCAGCAAAAGGTCATTCCATCACCTTGTTCAGAAATGAAACAAATTGGAACTAATCCGGTGCAAACGGTTGCCGGTAAAGATTCAACAAATCCGTTGAAGGCTGGTAGTTCGCCAACAACTACAACTGAGGTTCAGACCTCAACAACGTTAGAAACAACTTTAGAATTACTTCTAAAGCCTAACGGGGGAATTCAAATCCCTAACAAGACTGAAGGTCAAACTTCAGCTGTCCCTAACAGGTTCAAAGGCCCAAAAGCCTACTATGTTGTGTTCAATGGTCCTAATGCAGGAATATACACTACATGGGATATTGCTGAGAAAGCCGTAAAGGGATTCTCAGGAATCAAGCATAAGAAGTATAAATCGTTCACTGAAGCAAAAGTTGCAGCAGGCATTTATACTACCCAAGAGTTCAAGCCACCTCTAGAGTTGATCAGTTCAGCAGAAGCTTTACAACCAACCTACAAAGGAGCCTTGACAAAGGAAAAAACCTCGAGCAAAATAGTTCTGGGTTCACTTCCAAAGAATCAGCAGACAACGCTAATTCAAACAGACGAGGATACCGATGACATTCGCTATTCAGAATTCAAGTATCTTTATCAATTTGGCAGGCTTGCCACAGAAAAGGAATTTGTAGAAGAACACTTCTTTACAACCGATAAGAAGAACGTCAGCTACTTTAATTTCTATCCAAACGCCAACCCTGAAATGGTTTATGAGGCGTACCAATACGGAATATTAGCTCAGGTTTATCCTTCCAATAACCTTCTGGAAATTGCTAAATTCCCGAAAGAATTCAGAGATACGGTTAAGACATACAAAAAGAAGTGTCTTAAGAACCAGGACATCGGAATATTCATCAAAACCACCAGCACAATTATCTGTTGGGAAAATGAAGAGGAATATGACTGTCCGGCTAACCAGCCTTTTCACTATGTTCAGGTTGGAACCGTAAAAGAAAAAGTCTACTCTCCCAGTCAAGTTATGGAAGCCACTCTGGAGAAACAAGACTTAAGAGAAATGGCAGAAAATAAATTATTGATTCTGATCAATAAATTATTCTCCATTCAAAAAGAGGATAAACTAAAAGTTAACCTCGCAACTACTCATGTTTTAATTACTTCTTACTCCCATAAAGGATTAAGTGAAGAAGATTACAGCAAGGTGGTAGCTTTCAGACAGCAACTTCTACACAAAGATGCTGTGGGGGCGCACAAAGAAATCTTTTGCAGTAAAAAGCAAAAGGAGACAGAAAAATTTGGCATTAACCTCAATTGTCAAATATGTGGACCAGACAAAGCAGCTGGAAAGCAAATAATGGAGACCCCAGAAATAGGGATTCTCTATAAAGCAACGGCTGGAAAACGTTTTTGAAAAGAAAAGCACTTTCCACCAAAGACAAACTACTTTTCCACTAAAGACAACTAAAGAAAGCATCTTTCTTAGCACGCCAGGGGAAAAGCAAGTGGACGACAAAGAAAAGTAGAAAGGAATCTACTTTTAAGCACGCCAAAGGAGAAGATAAGAAATCTTGTCTTTAAAGTGCAACAATAATATACAATGACGCATACAATGATGTATGATAATTTTGTATAGATCCTCTTTCCTTACTCTATAAAAGGAAGAGTTTATTTCAGTTGTGGGATATCTCGAATTTAGCTCACCACAAAAACTGTACAAACCAGTTCAAGTTCAGCAAAATAATGAGTGAGTAAACCCATTAAGGGTTCTAGCAATGTAGTAGTGTGTATGGCCTGGATACTAGTTTCTATCCAGCGCCTGTAATAAGATTTTGTGATTGAATAAAAGTGAGTTCTTTTACAATATTTCCGTTAGTTCCTGGAGGGAGTAAGGCGTCGCTGGGTTAGTACCGCTTAGGCAGGTGGCCGTTTAGGGAAAACAAGATGCATCCTTGGATAATGGTATGTTGGTAAAAGAAGAAATTTATTTCATCTTACAATCTTTGGCGGATATAAGCCCTGGATCAGGTACACATGAACCATGTCTAGAACTCTATTAATTCAAGTATATTTTTGATTTAATACAACTCAATGCATGATTAGCTTTAATCATAGTTCAGTCCTTCCGTGGACTATTAAGAATGCTAGATTTACATCTAGAATTACTGATGAAGACTTCTTCATCTATCTCAGAGATCTATCCTTTATAGGATTTGATACTGATAACCTAGTTTTATTAGGAGAAACCCTAATAAATTTAGACTCTTTCAAAGAGAAACTCAGTTCATACTATTTGAACAATAAAAATGAAGTCGACCACTTGTGTACCCACATAGGTCAATTCATAAGACGGAGAAGTAATGACTCTCTCGCCGAAACTAGTTCTTCAGAAAACCCTCTCGCCGAAACTAGTTCTTCAGAAAATCCTGAAAAATTGGTTTTAGACCCAGGTTACCCAAAATATCTAGGTAATCATAAATGGTCAGTTGGACCATCTTGCTTAGACCAGGTAGATTAACCATATCTATCTCCTCTAATCATGTCCTCCGCAACTTGGTATCAGAGCCTTGTACTTAATTGTATTCTTGGACTTATACTTTGAATAATTATGACTTGGTTTTATGAGAAATTCAGGTACATAAAAAGAAAAGAAAGTGAACTAATTCCTTTAAAGGAACAATTAGATCATTTCTTCAGAATCCAATACGATGAAGATCTAGAAGCACAATGGGTCAACGACCACACAGCTTTGGAAATCATCAACGCTTGGATTGAGATTACTAATCTACAAACTCAGGTTAGAAATCTTGAAAACCATATTAAGATGGTAAAATCTACAATTACAGGAAATATTTATGCTTAAATATGTCTGAAATTGAGGAAAACTCTGAGGAAACTCAGAATAATTTGGAAATCGAGTTTTCAGAAAATGAAAAAGGTTTTCAAGCCAACATCTTGGTTAAACAAGAAATTCTTTCTAAAATCAGAAATTGCAAACTTGATTTAAGAAAAGAGAAAATATTTAACATACCTTTGTTAAATCGTTTTAAACGAAAAAAACAATATCTTTTATTATGTTTCTACTAAAGAAATGCATGTAGACATAAAAGATACGTCCGGATTAGTTTATTTGCCTTTAATTACTAGAGAAGAAATAAACAAAAATCTGTTAAACATAGACTCTAAGATAAGATCTACCCTCAGCGTAGTCCACTTAGGAGCTATAAAAATTTTGCTTAAAGCAGAATTTCAAGAAGGAATTGATTCTCCTATTAAAATGGCTTTAATAGATAACAGAATCAACGACCGAAGAGACTGTATTTTAGGTGCTGCTAGAGGTAACTTAGCATACCAAAAATTCATGTTTACTGTCTATCCTAAATTTGGTTTTAGTTTAGATACAAAAAATATTGATCAGATATTATCTTTTGTGCATGATTTTGAAAGACATAATCTGATGAATTCTGGAGATAAAGTGTTTAGCATAACTTATGTTGTTGCTTATGCTTTAACTAATAGTCATCATAGTATTGACTACAGGAAAAATGAATACATTGAATTAGACGATGTATTCTCAGAAATTGGATCTGTAGAAGAGAAGCAATTCTCAGATATCAGTCCGATAGATAATTCTTGGGCAATTGATATTGCTAAGAATAAACCCATTCTAGGACAAAAACCTAGAAAAAGTGTTAGCAGAAACAGATTAGAGATTGAAAAATCTTCATCTTCTTCCGCTAATAAAGAATTACTCCATAGTGTTTCTAGAAGAGTTGATGACCTATGTCAGAAACTGGATCTTCTGTAAAAATTATGAGTAAAACCCCTTCAAATGTGCACCCGCACATTTATAAAAAAAGGTAAAATTCTAGAATTTAAGAAATTAAATGAAGGAATAGACCTTGAACCAAGGAATTACATCTTTAGTGGTATACTAGGAAGCAATAGTCTAAACACCATTGTTTCGTCTACCAATAATCTTAATCAGATTACGGGAAGATGTTTACTAGGGATTTACAATTTACTATCCTACTTTGGACTCAGTAAAGATCCCAGTGAAAAACTTTCTAAATCACCTACCATTTATAACAGGTATTCTACTCATGTTAAAAAAGGAAGTGACATAGAAATAGAAATACTAAAAGATATTAAAAAACTTTTAGTAAGACAAAATGCTAAAATCGAAGGATTTGAAGCACAAATAGCCCAGCTTAGAAACTCTAAGTTGGACAATGAAGCTCTTGATTTGAAGCTTAACGGAATCGAAGAATACCTTAAGAAAATCATAGGATGAGCATTAAGGATTTGTTAGAAGATTTCGAAAAGAATATTAAGCCGCAATTAGAAGAAATTCTTAAGTTGCTTAAGATACAGCAAGCTAATCATATTACAGATAATATTGAAGCAGCTGCAGCAAAGGTAATCACTGAAGTAAAAGCAATAATTCATGATTGTCCTTGCAATAAAGAAATTCTGGATGTTCTTAAGACAGGTACATCAAACAGAAGAATCATCATTCCAGATGAAAAATTCAAGAAACCCTTGAAATACAGTTATCCAAATTTCAACGTAGGAAACGAAGAAATGGGTACTGGGAAAAATTCTGAAAGCATATCATGGCCATTTGAGAAATCAACATGAGCTACATGAAAGCAGTAGAAGACATTTTCTGGAAAAATCTAGAAAATGAAGAATTGCAGATTACGGATGACAATGTTGACATCCTAGAAGAAGCAATCAGACTAATGGAAATAGATGATGAATCTATTGCCAACAAAGAGATCGAAACCAACAGTAAGTTAAAAACTTTATTTGGTTTTAATGAAACTCTTAATGTTATTGAAACTTTCAGCTCTGCGGAAGAATCAGATGATCTTGAAGAACCTCAAGACTCAGAAACTGATAGTTCACAAACTGATAGTTCACAAACTGATAGTTCAGAAACTGATAGTTCAGAAGATGAAGTTTTCTCTGAAAATTTCAAAATGAACAATCAAACACCTTCTCCGAAAGAGGAAAAAGGAGAATCCTCGAAGAAGGAAGCAGGAGAATCTTCAGGAGGTCAACCAGAAGAAAAATTCTCCAGTAGTAAGAAAAGAAAAGGTGATTTCTATTCTACTACAGAATCAAAAAATACGAACAATATTTATGGTAGCAATATCTTAAATATTGATGGTAAAAATAATAGAAAAGAACTCATTGACAAATGGGCTCAAGAAATTAGTTTGATAATTCAGACTAATAGTGAGGCTTATGATGATTATAACACAGTTTTGTTATTAATGGAACATAAGACCACAGGTGTTGTTAATAGTTTGATTAAAAACACTGAATGGGAGCCAGTAATGAATCCCATACTTGCCTATGAAAAAGTAATAGATGCTATCTATACTATGTTCTTAGGTATAAACCTTGCTACTAACAAAGGTTTAGAACTAGCAAAAATAATTAGTAATGCAAAATCAATGCTTACTAATATGCAACTGTGCAATATATGTTTTCTTGATCAATTCTTTGGTGATTATGAAAAATATATGTATCAGCTAAATCGACAAGAGGATTATAAGAAGTTTGTTCATGACTACCTTCTTAAAATTCCCTTAATTGGAGAAAAAGCTCTAGATAGATTCACTCGTGAAGCTACTGGAATTGAAGAGTTTAGCCTTGGCTATGCTCACAAAATAGTTAAGGAAGAAATCAGTAAGATTTGCGACTTAACTAGAAAACAGAAGCAACTGAAATCTTTTAGCAAAAGATGTTGTGATAAAATAATCGAGCAACCGCCAGATTATGGATGCAGGAAGACTCAAAAGTCCTCCAAGAAAAATTCGTATAAGAAAACTACGAAAAAATACAGGTTTGTCAGGAAGAAGAAGCCCTTCAAACCAGGTAAATACGTTAAGAAGAAATTTGTTAAAAATTATTCTAACGAAAAACAAAAGTTTTGCCCAAAAGGCAAGAAAAATTGCAGGTGTTGGATTTGCAATGAAGAAGGACACTATGCAAATGAGTGCCCTAATAGGAAAAAGCAGGAAGGAAAAGCCCGAATGCTTGAACAGGTATATTCTTTAGGATTTATTCCTATTGAAGATCCCTATGAAGATGTACAAGAAGTGTACATACTAATAGAAGAATTAGATCCCGGACCAGAAGATTCGGAAACTAATGAATTCACTTCCTCAGATTCAGAATGAAGAAGTAGAAGAATTAGTGATGCCCAATATCACTAATCCAAATTCTATTTATATCCAAGGTATAGTAAGATTTACAGGATATAAAAGAATAGAATTACATTGCTATATCGATACAGGTGCAAGCCTATGTATAGCAAGTAAATACGTTATCCCAGAAGAACATTGGGTTAATGCAGAAAGGCCTATAAGGGTATCCATTGCAAATGGAAATCACATTACCCTTACCAAGGTATGTAAAAATCTTGATATATTGATTGCAGGTGAAATATTTCATATTCCTACAATATATCAACAAGAATCAGGTATTGACCTTATCCTAGGCAATAATTTTTGTCAATTATATGGTCCTTTTACCCAATATACAAGGATGATTATATTTACTCTCTCAGGAGAAGAAATATACGTCAACAAGGTAAGATCAGCCAAACAGGTTGGTGTTAAAGGATTTCTTGAATTTATGAAAAAGAATTCTAAGAAAACCAAACCTGATGCTCTTAATATTAGCCCCAATTATATAACTCAACTTTTAGAGAGGGGGAAAGAAAGCATCAAACAGTTTAAAGAATTAAATTCTATTTGTTATAATTTAGTTCTTGACATTAACAAAAAATCTATAATTGAGAAATTATTAGATTCAGTTTGCTCAGAAAATCCCTTGGATCCAACTAAGACCAAGCATTGGATGAAGGCAAGCATCAAGCTCAGAGATCCCAAGACAGTAATCAAGGTAAAGCCTATGAAGTACAGTCCGCAAGATCGAGAAGAATTTGGTAAACAAATTCGAGAGCTTCTAGATATGAAAATCATCATACCTAGTAAATCACCTCATATGTCTCCAGCATTTTTGGTAGAAAATGAAGCCGAAAGGAGAAGAGGAAAGAAAAGAATGGTAGTCAACTACAAGGCAATCAATGAAGCCACCATAGGAGACAGCCATAACCTTCCAAATAAGGATGAATTACTCACCCTTATCAGAGGTAAGAAAATATTCAGCTCATTAGACTGTAAATCTGGATTTTGGCAGGTATTGCTAGATGGAGAATCACAGCTATTAACAGCATTCACATGTCCCCAAGGACATTATCAATGGATAGTCGTACCGTTTGGACTCAAACAAGCACCATCCATATTTCAAAGACATATGCAAAATGCATTCAGGTCCTTTGAAAAATTCTGTTGTGTTTATGTTGATGATATTCTTATTTTTAGTAATAATGAACAGGATCATCTCAAGCATTTAGCAGCGGTATTAAAGAAATGCCAATTACTTGGTATTATTTTGTCTAAAAAGAAAGCTCAAATCTTTAAGACAAAGATTAATTTCTTAGGATTAGAAATTGATCAAGGAACTCATTGTCCTCAGATACATATCCTGGAACATATTCATAAATTCCCGGATAAGATTGAAGACAAAAAACAGTTGCAAAGGTTTTTAGGTATATTAACCTATGCTTCTGATTATATTCCCAAACTTGCATCTATACGAGCTCCTTTGCAGGCAAAGCTAAGGAAAGACGTAGCATGGGAATGGAAAGATTCAGACACCAGTTATATCAACAAGGTGAAAAAGAATCTAAAGAGTTTTCCAAAACTCTATCATCCAGAACCGGATGATAAGCTTATCATTGAGACCGACGCCTCGGGAGAATACTGGGGAGGAGTACTCAAGGCAATTAATTCTGACAAAGAATTAATATGCAGATATGCTTCAGGAAGCTTTAAAGACGCAGAAAAGAATTATCACTCAAATGAGAAAGAGTATCTTGCAGTCATTAGAGTAATTAATAAGTTTTCTATTTATCTAACTCCAGTTAAATTTCTGGTTAGAACTGATAATAAAAACTTCACTTATTTTCTTCGTATTAAGTTACAGGGAGACAATAAGCAAGGAAGATTAGTCAGATGGCAACAGTGGCTATCTCGCTATAGCTTTGATGTTCAACACATTGAAGGAGTTAAAAACTGCTTAGCAGACTTTTTAACAAGAGAATTCCAGAAAAATCAGGTAAACACGCTAACGTGATGTTTTATCCTATTTCTACAGGAATTCAAGGCCTTTTCAGGCTATAAATAGAGCAGGATTGTTAACTATGAAGATCACCCCTTCACACATATCTCTCTACCATTATAGATCTCTCAAAAGATCAAAAGGCTTTGCTTGCCTTATATTAATCTCTTTCTTTGAGACCCCATTTTCCTAATAAAATGGAGAAATTGTCCCTTAAAGAAACTATTCTGTTGAAGAAACTACAGAATATTCAGGATGAACTTCATATAGTTCGTACTGAAATGGAGTTTCTCAGGATTTATCCAGAGGACACTCAGCAAAAGGTCATTCCATCACCTTGTTCAGAAATGAAACAAATTGGAACTAATCCGGTGCAAACGGTTGCCGGTAAAGATTCAACAAATCCGTTGAAGGCTGGTAGTTCGCCAACAACTACAACTGAGGTTCAGACCTCAACAACGTTAGAAACAACTTTAGAATTACTTCTAAAGCCTAACGGGGGAATTCAAATCCCTAACAAGACTGAAGGTCAAACTTCAGCTGTCCCTAACAGGTTCAAAGGCCCAAAAGCCTACTATGTTGTGTTCAATGGTCCTAATGCAGGAATATACACTACATGGGATATTGCTGAGAAAGCCGTAAAGGGATTCTCAGGAATCAAGCATAAGAAGTATAAATCGTTCACTGAAGCAAAAGTTGCAGCAGGCATTTATACTACCCAAGAGTTCAAGCCACCTCTAGAGTTGATCAGTTCAGCAGAAGCTTTACAACCAACCTACAAAGGAGCCTTGACAAAGGAAAAAACCTCGAGCAAAATAGTTCTGGGTTCACTTCCAAAGAATCAGCAGACAACGCTAATTCAAACAGACGAGGATACCGATGACATTCGCTATTCAGAATTCAAGTATCTTTATCAATTTGGCAGGCTTGCCACAGAAAAGGAATTTGTAGAAGAACACTTCTTTACAACCGATAAGAAGAACGTCAGCTACTTTAATTTCTATCCAAACGCCAACCCTGAAATGGTTTATGAGGCGTACCAATACGGAATATTAGCTCAGGTTTATCCTTCCAATAACCTTCTGGAAATTGCTAAATTCCCGAAAGAATTCAGAGATACGGTTAAGACATACAAAAAGAAGTGTCTTAAGAACCAGGACATCGGAATATTCATCAAAACCACCAGCACAATTATCTGTTGGGAAAATGAAGAGGAATATGACTGTCCGGCTAACCAGCCTTTTCACTATGTTCAGGTTGGAACCGTAAAAGAAAAAGTCTACTCTCCCAGTCAAGTTATGGAAGCCACTCTGGAGAAACAAGACTTAAGAGAAATGGCAGAAAATAAATTATTGATTCTGATCAATAAATTATTCTCCATTCAAAAAGAGGATAAACTAAAAGTTAACCTCGCAACTACTCATGTTTTAATTACTTCTTACTCCCATAAAGGATTAAACATAGACTCTAAGATAAGATTTCTGTTAAACCATAGTGTATTAGTGTGGCACACGATATTACATTCCTTCATAACTAAAGCGAGACACACAACTGCGGTAGTAAACCAACAAATGATATCTTTCATGCCATTTAGAAATAAGCCTGCCAGCAGGTGATGCAAAAAAAAACATGTGCGTTATGGTAACCACGTAGAACCTCAGTCCTGGCATGAATCTTGCAGTTCACTCATGGAATAAATGAGAAGATTAATCAATAGAATAACAGGAGCCATGTAACAACAGGAGCATGCACACACAACAATGATTGGAATTTGAACATTATCAGCTAAGGTTGCCCAGCAAAATAGGTAGATGGCCAGAAGTTAGGTAGGAGAAACTATGTACACATGACAGAAATTGGAAGCGGATTGACAGAAACTATTAATGATCACTGGAATGCACACGGACTGATTGCTTTGTATGATGTAACTCCCGCCCCTTGCTCTTCAAAAGACTACACCATTAATAGGACAACCGAAGCAACAGGCAGCTAGCATTTACACCTTTTTCATTTTACCTGTATTTTTCTTTTGCATTAAAATAGACTTAGCTTAGAATATTAGAGAAAATAGCATCTGAGGATTGGGAGCCTTAGAACATGCCACGTCAGCCATCCGAGTTTTTGCTTTATATAGATATATAGATTATTTTTTCAAATTTAATTTAGCAAATTCTTCACTAACTTATAAGTAAATTTATCCAAACACCCGTATAGTTTATAAGAATTCATCAACTTATCACTTATATAACACTTACTCATTTTAAGCTATAAATCAACTTTTTGATGATCCAAAACGTGCACTAAATCTAGAATCCTTTGAGAGCAGGGTTACATAATTATCATTTTTAACAGTCATTCTGTTTGTCACTATCTTACTAACGTCTGTTTAAAGGAAATAATTTGATGACTTGTAATACCATCTCTATACTCCGTAACTTTGAATTGACCAGGACATGTTCAAGTATTCTGCTTTACTCAGACTTTTCGAACATTGGTGGTTTCCCTCCGAAATCCAGACATATATTTTTAGGTGATTATGTAGATTGTGAAGAGCAAAGTTCGGATGCCATATGCCTTCCCTTTGCGATGAAAATAATCCCTTTATTTATAGGTGCACATTCTTTGTTGAGATTATGACCAAACTACCTTCATGTACATATTAAACTCCAAACTTAATTTTAGATACGATAAGGGTAGTTTGGTCTCAATAAGGACAATCTTCTGTCATTTGGAATTCCAAGTTTTTGGGAAATTCATGATGGAGTGATCATGATCATCAGCAAGTAAACTCAAACTAAAATGAAGTGAAGTGAGGATGAGATGATGGAGAGATTCAAGCTACGTTAACTAGGCCAAAGTACAGAGTGACCATGGATGTAGTCATTTTTTTGTGCTTGTTATAATCTGATGTTGTTCCCAAAGTTAATAATCTGTACCTCAGTAACTCATGATAGATTTTGATAACTATGGCGCCTTGACGACCGTGGATGAAACATCATTTGCGATGTTTCCTGATACTAAAGCCTGCAGAATGGATCTTTCCAAGTACTAAATACCAAATACTTGTTCCACAAATTTGCATTTAAGTCTGAGTTGAATTCGTCTACACCTCAGGGGGAACACCTGATTGTAATACCGTGATTCTCAATGTTCTTCCAATGTGTCACCAATGCAACAGTACATTAACATAACTAATTAATTAGATTACCTTGGTCTTGTAGGTAAAATACATGCCGGCGTTCTACATAGTCTTTATTTATATTTTAGTAACTCTTTCGTACCTATTCTTTTACATCTCACATGTTTGCCTATATACTTGCAGTTCATTTTTTTCAATCTTTTGTAGATTTATAAGGTACTAACTAAGGTGGCTTTAGATCATAAGAATACTCGTCCCTTTATGAGAACACACTGACATTTCCTTCACGTACCTTTAATCGGATTGAAATTCCATAATCCAAACGGCCCTGAAGTTCATCGATAGATAATACAGTACAAAACAAGTTTAGGGGCACCTGCACCAATGCACGTCCCAAGATTGAATGGATAGAATTAGGGATCAAACATATCAGCAACTCGTGCAGATTAAAACAATCTTAGTGATTAAAAAGCCAAGTCGAGGTTAGATATTATCATAATAATCGTAAGAGAATATACTTTTCAATATGCCAACACCAGTCTCCTGATGAACAACTTAAATATGCGCCCTCCCTACTCAGTATTCATACGCGCTACTCTCTTTTCTCTTCCAGCCTTCTTGATCTTCTCATCACACACACCACATACACTTAAATAGTTTCATATAGTTGGTGTTTTTGTCATTGCTGCACCGATCCTCTAACGGTTGTAAATTTTGTAAGGTGAGATGAAGTTCTTTTACTTTAATTTTGCCTTACTAATAACACATCTATTGAGACATGATATATGATCCAAGTAAAGAATTCGCCTAGCACTTGGAGGTTTTAGGTCATCTATTTATGTAACTTTTAGACAAGGGTACTTATATAAGTGTTTATATTACATACTTTAGTGTTTTTACTCGCAGATAATTTCATGCATTGTTTTGTCAAAGAAAAAATCATCGCAGATAATCAACTTTTTCTGAAGATGAATATATAGATTGTCCTTTACAAGTATAAGTTTATTAATATTCAAAATGAAATTCATTGACAACATCTAGAATTCAGTGTTTGTAGAGTTTGTGGGCTAAGATGATTTCTGTTTGACCACAAGCCTTGATAGTTGTATCATTTTTATGTTCTTGCAGGAGTTAGGATCAGGATTGAATTTAGGAATGGCAAGAGAACAACTGCAAGTGCTTAATGCACTTGATGTGGCCAAAACACAATGGTATCACTTCACTGCAATTATTATTGCTGGAATGGGCTTCTTCACAGATGCATATGATTTGTTTTGCATCTCCCTTGTCACTAAGTTGCTTGGCCGCATATACTACCATGTGGAGGATTACCCCAAGCCCGGAACTCTGCCACCAGGTGTAGCAGCCGCGGTTAATGGTGTTGCTTTTGTTGGCACCATAGCCGGCCAGCTGTTTTTTGGATGGCTAGGAGACAAAATGGGGAGAAAAAGAGTCTATGGAATGACACTTATGATTATGGTCATCTGCTCAATTGGTTCTGGCCTTTCTTTCAGTAAAAACCCGAAAGCTGTTATCGCTACATTGTGTTTCTTTAGGTTTTGGTTAGGCTTTGGCATTGGTGGTGATTATCCTCTATCGGCTACAATAATGTCCGAATATGCTAACAAAAAGACACGAGGTGCGTTCATTGCATCTGTTTTCGCAATGCAGGGATTTGGAATTCTGGCAGGAGGTGTGTTTGCTATCATCGTGTCTGCCTCTTTTAAGGCTAGTTTCCCAGCTCCAGCATATGAAGATAATGCTCGGGGCTCTACCGTTGATCAAGCGGATTATGTGTGGCGAATCATTTTAATGTTTGGTGCAATTCCTGCCGCCATGACATACTATTGGCGCATGAAAATGCCCGAAACGGCACGGTACACGGCTTTGGTGGCAAAAAATGCCCAACAGGCAGCTTCTGATATGTCTAAAGTGTTGCATGTTGAGATAGAAGTAGAACAGGACAAAGTTGGTAAAACTAAAGATTTTGGTTTGTTTAGCAGAGAGTTTCTTCGACGCCACGGTCTTCATTTGCTTGGAACCACTAGTACATGGTTCTTGTTGGACATTGCTTTCTACAGCTCCAATCTTTTCCAAAAAGACATTTTCACTGCTATAGGATGGCTTCCACCTGCTGAAACTATGAATGCAATTGAAGAGGTTTTCAAAATTGCAAGGGCTCAAACTCTTATTGCTCTCTGCAGTACTGTCCCTGGTTACTGGTTTACTGTGGCATTCATTGATAAAATAGGAAGATTTAAGATTCAATTAATGGGCTTCTTTTTCATGACAGTCTTCATGTTTGCTTTGGCTATTCCATACGATCACTGGACTCATAGGAAAAACCGGATTGGATTTGTGGTAATGTACTCACTAACCTTTTTCTTCTCAAATTTTGGTCCAAATGCAACTACATTTGTTGTTCCAGCTGAGATATTCCCTGCAAGGCTACGTTCAACATGCCATGGTATATCAGCAGCATGGGGAAAAGCTGGGGCAATGGTCGGGGCATTCGGGTTTTTGTATGCAGCTCAGAACCAGGACCAAACCAAAACAGACAAAGGATATCCACCTGGTATTGGAGTAAAGAACTCCCTAATAGTTCTTGGCGTTGTCAACTTCCTAGGCATGATGTTTACATTCTTAGTGCCTGAAGCAAATGGAAAATCATTGGAGGAAATGTGTCAAGAAAATGTCGAAGAAGAGGAGATGGAGTCGAGGCCAGAAGATAGTAGGGCAGTCCTAGTTTAATTATGCTGTTATTTTATGCAGCTGAAGCATATGGACCTTTTACTCCAAATCATAAGAAAGATGAACTATCAATGTTTTTTGTTATGGTACTATTTTGTTGCTGTCTTCTGGATGTCACTGGTACATGTTACTTGTCAAATCTCTGAAAAGAGTTGTATGAATAATGTGTCTTGAGAAATTTGATTCATTTCGATGTCTCTCTGAGTTTAACAAGCAATAAAAACCTATCGGGCCTATAATTTCATAGATCAAAATAACTATTTCTTGTGAAGATTTCTGGAAAATTGTGAAGATGGTGTTGTCTATCAAGTAGTTTCCGTCCCAGAAAAATTCATTTACTCAATTGGAATGAATACACTGTTCCTCTACTCGCAAGCTGTTTGTTTTTGTATATTACCGATGGTTATGAAATTTTTTACTTTGTCTTTCCTATGTAAAGAACAGGTAATAAGAGCAACTCCGAGAGGTGCTCTGTATGATCTCTTAAGTCAAATTTTAAAGAAGTTATAACAAAATTACTTCATAAATCTCATCCATTTCTTTACACTTTTTTTTGGATATCCCATCAAATTCTTTACATTTTAAAACTTTCTCAAAATAGTAAACTTTTTCTAATATAAAAACTAACCACTTCTACTACTTTCTTCCATTTTACTTACTTTATACCTTAAATATTGATGGATCACGTTACTTTACTCATTTTTTTACTTTTTCTACTACTTTACTTATTTTTCTTAACCTCCGTGACCAAACCAAAATATAAACAATTGGCGGGAACGGATGGAGTACTTGTTAAAGATATATGTGGATATAGTTAGTTTCTGTAATTAGTTAGGGATATATTTAGCTTCCTTAACTATAGCCATAATGTATATCTAGTTTCCTTAATGATAGCCTTAATGCAGGCTTTGTATATTGTATATATACCAGGAAGGAAGTGAATGAGAAATGGGAGGAATTATTTATATTATGGTATCAGAGCTATAGGACTATCTCGAGATCCATCTTCTCTTCCGCAAACGCCCTAGTTATCTCTTCTTTTCTACTTCTTCTTCTTCTTCTTTGTCTCATTTTCTTACCACCATGTCTGACAAGAAGAGCTCGTTTCATCCGGCTCTCGCGGTGTCTAATATCCGCAATCATATCTCCATCACTCTTGAAATGGAGAATGTTCAATACTCGACATGGGCAGAACTTTTCAAAATTACTGCACGGTCTCATAGGGTTCTTCATCATATTATTCCTCCTGCTAAAGACAAAGATAAGACCCTATCGACTGCGGATGGAAAGACTGAGGCTGAAAAGGAATTGTGGTCGACACTTGATGCTACAGTTCTTTCTTGGATTTATGCAACCATATCTAATGATCTCTTGCATACAATCATTGAGTCAGATGCCACAGCAATGGAAGCCTGGAACCGATTACGGGATATATTCCAGGACAACAAGAATTCTCGTGTGGTAACTTTGGAGGCCAAATTCTCCAATACCAGAATGGAGAATTTTCCTAATGCTTCGGCTTACTGTCAGCGTCTCAAGTCTCTTGCTGACCAACTTAAAAATGTTGGGGCACCAGTATCGGATAGTAGGCTTGTTATTCAATTGGTGTCGGGTCTCACAAGAGCATACCGTGGCGTTGGGACATTGATCCGACAAAGTGACCCTCTACCAAAATTCTATCAAGCCAGGTCTATGTTGACATTGGAAGAGGCTGGTTTGGCGAAGGAGGCTGCTAACGGGCCTGACTCTGCTCTGTTGGTTGCCTCGCAGACAGCGTATGAGGACACAGGGTCAAATCAAGATTCTGTTCCTCCCCGTGGGAATAAGCAGAATGGAAACAGGAAAAATAACAAGCGTTCTGGATCCAGTGGAGGTCGTGGTTCCGGTGGGGGTCGTATGGGCCAAGGCCGCGGTGGCGGTGGCCATGGTGGACAACAGCAGCAACAAAACAGGATGCAGTGGGGGTCGCACCAGCAACAGTGGGCACCAAATTATTTCCCACCTTGGCCTTGGATGCAACAGTGGGCAACTCCGCCTTGTCCATATCCAACTCAAGGCTGGGCACAACAACATCCTGTGGGGGTTAAGGGGCAGCAGCCTGGCATTCTTGGGTCGAGGCCGCAACAAGCTTTCACAGGTTCCACCGTTGGGCAGTCAGCTTCTTATACTCCAACGGATATCGAGTCTGCGATGCATACGATGACCCTCAATCCACATGATCAGTCGTGGTACATGGACACCGGAGCTACCTCTCATATGACTTCCTCTAATGGTAATCTCTCGTCTTATTTTAATTTGAGCACTCATCATAATGGGATTGTTGTTGGTAATGGTCATATTATTCCAATTCAGGGTTGTGGAAACACTTCATTACCCTCTCCTCACCCTCCCCTGTCTCTTAACAATGTCCTACATGCTCCTAAAATTGTTAAAAATCTTGTTTCTGTTCGTAAATTTACAACTGATAATTCTGTGTCAGTGGAATTTGATCCTTTTGGGTTTTCTGTGAAGGATTTTCCGACGGGGATGCCAATAATGAGATGTGAGAGCCGGGGTGACCTTTATCCTATTACCAACTATCTCCACAATCAAGCTCTTCATTCTACATTTGCTGCGATATCTTCATCACTTTGGCATGACCGTTTAGGTCATCCTGGTGCTCAAGTTTTGGATGCTCTTAGAATTAATAAAGGCATTGATTGTTCCTCTAGTCTACCTAGTTCTCGCATTTGTCGTTCTTGTGTTCTTGGCAAACATATCAAGTTGCCATTTGTTTCTTCTAGTTCAAGTACTTTAACACCTTTTGATATTGTTCATAGTGATCTTTGGACATCTCTTGTTTTAAGTACTATGGGTCATAAGTATTATATGGTGTTATTGGATGATTTTTCGAATTTTCTATGGACCTATCCAATTGCTAAGAAATCAGATGTCTTTGATAAATTCTTGGTTTTTCAGGCTCATGTTCTCACCCAATTTGAACGTAACATTAAAAATGTGCAATGTGATAATGGAAGGGAATTTGATAATAGTCATTTCTGGGAGTTTTGTAAGAAAAATGGCATGTCTTTTCGGTTGTCGTGTCCTCATACTTCGTCTCAAAATGGGAAGCCAGAAAGAAAAATCCGAACTATTAATAATGTCATTCAGACTCTCTTAGCTCATGCTTCCCTCCCTCCGTCGTTTTGGCATCATGCATTACAAATGGCTACCTATCTTCTAAATATTCTTCCAAGCAAGATCTTAGGAAGTATATCTCCTCTTGAAATTCTATATAAGCGGGTTCCCTCTTATTCGCATATTAGGGTCTTTGGGTGTTTGTGTTATCCTCTAATTCCCTCTACCACAATTCATAAGTTACAACCTCGTTCCACGCCTTGTGTGTTTTTGGGATATCCTCCTAATCATCGTGGTTACAAATGTTATGATTTATCATCACATAAAATCATAATTTGTCACCATGTACTATTTGATGAGCATGTGTTCCCGTTTGCTAAGCTACAGACTCCATCACCATCGACTTATGATTTCCTGGGTGATGGCATGTCAGCATATTCCAAATATCATCTCCAAAATCTATATGCCCCTGTGTCAACTCAGCCACAAAATGCTCCAACACAAGACTCGTTTCCTGCCTCTAATACACACAGTCCAGAATTTGGCAGTCCTCCTCATTCTCCCCCAGACAGCCCATTAATCTCGACTGAGTCTTCTTCTCCGGTACAAACACCTACTGCTAGCACATCTCCCCTCTCGAGTCCGTCACCTGTAGTCCCGACATCATCTCATGTTCCTTCCCTCATCACACAGCCCACCATGGTCACAAGGAGTCAAAGGGGTATTTTCAAACCAAATAAGAAATATTCTGATCATGCCTATATCACGAAGGTTACGCGGTCACCTTTACCTCGTAACCCGGTTGAGGCTCTTCGTGACCCGAATTGGAAAATGGCCATGGATGATGAGTATAAGGCTCTTATTAAAAATAAGACGTGGGAGTTGGTGCCCCGTCCACCTGATGTTAATGTTATTCGATCTATGTGGATATTTACTCATAAAGAAAAATCTAATGGTGTGTTTGAGAGGCATAAAGCCCGTCTTGTAGGTGATGGAAAAACTCAGCAGGTAGGCATTGATTGTGGCGAAACGTTTAGCTCGGTAGTGAAACCGGCTACAATTCGCACAGTTCTTTCTTTGTCTCTCTCGCAGGCATGGCCAATTCATCAACTGGATGTAAAGAATGCATTTCTTCATGGTGAGTTACAGGAAACAGTATATATGCATCAACCTTTGGGGTATCGTGATCGTCGTCATCCAGATTATGTATGTTTGTTGCGTAAATCAATATATGGACTGCGGCAGTCACCCAGGACTTGGTCTAAGCGGTTTGCTGATTACACTATTTCTATTGGTTTCACTAATAGCAGGTGTGACAATTCTTTGTTCATCTATCGCAAAGGTTCTGACGTGGCTTATATTTTGATTTATGTTAATGATATAATTCTCACTGCTTCATCTAATGCTCTTCGCATCTCTATTATGGACCTGCTTAGCTCCGAATTTGCTATGAAGGATCTTGGTCCTTTGAATTCTTTTCTTGGCATTTCCGTGACTCGTCATGCGGGTGGTATGTTTCTTTCACAGCGGAAATATGCCCAAGATATCATTGAAAGGGCTGGAATGTCTTCTTGTAAGTCAGCACCTACTCCGGTTGATACGAAGGCCAAGCTTAGTGGCTCTACGGGTACTCTTTTTGAGGATCCTTCACTATATCGGAGTCTTGCTGGGGCACTCCAATATCTTACTTTTACGAGACCGGATATCTCTTATGCTGTTCAACAGGTGTGTTTACATATGCATGCTCCTCGGGTTGACCATATGCATGCTCTTAAACGCATAATCCGGTATATTCATGGTACACTGGAACATGGTTTACATCTATACTCATCTTCAGTGTCATCCCTTGTGTCTTATACGGATGCTGATTGGGGTGGGTGTCCTGATACACGACGGTCTACATCGGGTTATTGTGTGTTTTTGGGTGATAACTTGATCTCCTGGTCCTCCAAGAGACAACCCACACTCTCCAAATCTAGCGCAGAGGCTGAATATAGGGGTGTTGCTAATGTGGTGTCTGAATCGTGTTGGCTCAGAAACTTGCTTTTGGAATTGCATTGCCCGGTTTCAAAAGCAACTCTTGTGTATTGTGACAATGTTAGTGCAATCTATTTGTCCGGCAATCCGGTGCAACATCAACGAACCAAACATATTGAAATGGATATTCACTTTGTCCGGGAGAAAGTTGCACGGGGTCAGGTTCGGGTTCTTCATGTGCCATCACGATATCAGATTGCGGATATTTTTACGAAGGGTCTTCCCCGTATACTTTTTGACGATTTCAGGAACAGTCTCAGTGTCCGTCAACCTCCCGTTTCGACTGCGGGGGTGTGTTAAAGATATATGTGGATATAGTTAGTTTCTGTAATTAGTTAGGGATATATTTGGCTTCCTTAACTATAGCCATAATGTATATCTAGTTTCCTTAATGATAGCCTTAATGCAGGCTTTGTATATTGTATATATACCAGGAAGTGAATGAGAAATGGGAGGAATTATTTCTATTATCCCTAACTAATTACAGAAACTAACTATATCCACATATATCTTTAACAGTACTCTCCAACAGACTCCTAACCTATCTTTATAATCTTAAGAGCCTCAAAGCTCTCCTCAATGATGAGGAGCAAATTTAGCTTCTTTATTTAGTTTTATATTATTAAACTCTAGCTTCCCACCATTTTCAAGCCAAGTTTCTATCCTTCTGCCACGGAGTATAGTACATACCACTGTTTGACAATAAAAATAGATAATATTAGATAGATATTAAAGTTTGAGGAGGTTGTTGAAGAAAAATACATTTTTGTATCATAATTATCTAAGAGTCTATTTAATAAGATTTTTTATGAAAACAATACCAAGTAACTCTTGAAGTTGCTCTAACAGCTGGCACATTTCTGATAAATTATAATACATCTCACTTCACCTTGTCCTGAAGAATATTCTTCTCAAAGCATATACCAAAAGCATAGTAAAATCCCACTATCATTCCTTAATCCTTACTCCATATACAAGCATAATAATTGAACTTCTTGAAACCCCGGATATGCTCAGACATACTTTTTGGTAAAGTGAAGAAAGCAACCATATTGTGGGAGCTAATGATGCTTAATTTGAAAATTAAGATAAGCATTCAAAGTCCAAACCACATATATTTACAAGGATAAGATTCTCTCAAAAGAGAATTACACTCTTCAGCACCCAATTAGTAGCAAGTTTAGTGGATCATTTTACAAACAAGGATGCCTCTACAAGCCTATACATACTATTAGATCGATCGATAGATAGATACAAAATTTTCACATCGGAATGTTCATCTCGCGGTTGCCTTGCATCCATGGGTGTCCTGCATAATCACATTCAAAGTACAGACATTAGAGACTGTGTATTGGAATTTAATCATCGAAAAACAGATGCACTGCTACAACTTCAACAAGAAACAGACTAACAGGAACACGAACAACATACTTATATACAGTGAAATATCTACAAACGAATTGTTTCGTTTCAATACTGGAGAATCGTACTTATGATTTCATCAGGATCATGTCAATTACGTCGAAATTGAGGTAAAAATTGATTTATCGAAGTTGAACTGCAACTTCAATGTACTCACCAAGGACTTGCTCAGCAGAGAATCTTCTAGAAGCATCTTTACACAGCATTCTCCGCAACAGATCCTTAACAGCTGGTGACACCGAGTGAAAATACCTAGCCGGAAACCGCAAATTCGCCCTAAGAACTGCATCGAAAATCTCCGTAGCCGAATTACCGTAAAACGGAGCAACACCAGTTAGCATTACATACAAAATCACACCAGCACTCCACACATCAACCTTCTCATTGTAATTCCTTCCTGACAGAACTTCCGGTGCTACGTAATACGGAGTTCCGACAACTCCACTCAGCAGCTCGTTTTCCCTAACACACTCAGCCGATCCAAAATCAGCGAGTTTCAACCGGTTCCACTCGTCAAACAACACATTGTCCGGCTTCAAATCGCGGTGAACAACTCCGAGACGGTGACAGTGTGCAATCGCCTCCATTAACGGCACCTAATTCATAATTTTAAAACAAAATTTGTTCAATTAAACCAGAACACACACAAATATATACAGTTATAAACCAAAATTTATTCAATTTAAACGAATTAAAATCACTATATACTGATCAACATATTGAACTAGTAAAGTATTATATGCACATCTCTCTCTCTCTCTCTCTCTCTCTCTCTCTCTCTCTCTCTCACACACACACACACACACACACACTATAAACAACCACAAATCTAACATAATCGGAGTACAATTTTCAGAAGAAATTTTCATTTCAGAAAATCATTTTTTTAAAAAAATCACAACTACAAATAATCATATTCGTGATAATAAGAGTGAAATTTATTTTAACAAAAAAATAAAAAACTGTTGAAATTCATTTTATTAATTTTTTATGATGAAAAGGACAGAAGAACAACGAAGATCGGCGAAAGTAGCATACCATAACAGACCTCGCTTCAGACTCATCAAAAACTCGTTCACTGACTCGGCAGTAAAGATCAGGCGAGTTACACAGCTCCATCACTAAATGCAACCAGTTCTCATCTTCATACACATCATAAACCTGAATCACATTCGGATTTGGCGCCAAAACCTGCATAATCTTGGCTTCATTATACAAACATTGGCGATCAATCGAGTCATCGGAGAGAAGTCGTTTATCGACGGATTTGACGGCGAAAGAGTCACCGGAGCCGGCAGAATAGCACCGGTAAACAACGCCGAACCGTCCCCGTCCGATCTCTTCACAAACGGTGTAGTCTCTGTTCAACGCCTCACTCATAGTCTGTGTGTGTCTATAGTTGTGTGTGTATACAATTCTGTTTTCAGTGTGAGTGCTTGTTTATATAGAAACAGAATAGGAGAAGCTGGGAATGTTTGTCGGTATATTCGGTTTGGTTTTTGGCCGTTGATTTGGTTATTCCGTTTTTGATCGGACGGTTGATATTTGGGTTTGGGTGAAGATGGAGTTAATTACGAAATATGCCATTAATGAGGTTCCGTACGACTGTTATGAGACGGGTTTGACATGTGGGGCAGAGTTTGGTTTTATGATAAAGTAGGCTGTTTATTACGGAATTGCCACTGTTATATAAAGTGAGTGGTTTTTACTTTTATTTGGTTAGTATTATTTATTGTCACTGTTATATGTAATTTGTTTATTCGGGACCTTATATTTTCGGTTCGTTTGCTTAAAAATTGAAATTAACATTTTCGTCCCTTTATTTTGACTTTAAATGATCAAACAGCCCATTTTTTATTAAGAACTAAAAAAATTAGTTAATTTCTATTATTTTAAGAAACTGAATTATCTTTTGAAATTAATGATATAATATTTTACTTTTTTGATTATTATTATATTAAAGTCAAAATTTAATTAAAGTGCACTTTGTGTACTCGTACTTTAGTGAAGACACCACTTGCAATACTATAGTTTAAAATCGAGCAGTTGCAATATCAATGTTTATATTTCACTACACTTTGTTGCATTCCGTTAATTGAGGTTAACTCCGTTATTAATTTAGGGAGTAAAGTGCACTTTGTGTACTCGTACTTTACTCTAAAGTGCATTTTGTGTACTCGCACTTTACTATAAATTTTGAACTAAATTATTGTAAGTGATGTATTGAGCAAAGTGCGGGTACACAAAATGCACTTTAGAGTAAAGTGCGAGTACACAAAGTGCACTTTACTCCCTAAATTAATAACGGAGTTAACCTCAGTTAATGGAATGCAACAAAGTGCATTGAAATACAAACATTGATATTGCAACTGCTCGATTTTGAACTATAGTATTGCAAGTGGTGTCTTGACTAAAGGACGAGTACACAAAATGCACTTTACTCTTTAATCAATTTGATCCAAACAATCGAATGGGTACAGAAATCTTATATAATGTGAAACTATTCTTATAGTATATATATGTAGTTCATTGTTCTAAAAAGAACTATCGTATCTAGAGAATCGGGGACAACCATAAATTCTATTATATAATCTATTAAATAATTTTAAATTATTTTACATAAAATATATAAAATGATTCTAATTTAGAATATTAGCATATACTTTTAAAATTTTATTATTTAAAATTTGAATAAAAACATTAATTTTAAATTTGATTCTACTACAGAATCATTTTGGATAGATTTGATTCTGCTGTAGAATCACTTTAGATTATTTGAGTAATTTCAATTATTTTTTAAAAGTAACTAGTTTAATTTCATTTTTTAATTTAATAAATGAAATTTATAATCATATCTAATAAAAAATGTGATAAAAATATATATTATAAATATTTTTATAATGATTCTCTCCGGACTCTATACAAGAAGTTCTCCGTACGTAATACTTGCGTGATTTTAGTTCACAAAACAGGAGTAAAGCCAATTTGGTGAGCGGAGGCCACCGGTAATTTTACACTGCAAACGTATTACAAACAAGCACACACTTGTAGAAAAAAAGAATTAACTTGCATTTTAAAAAAAATAAAATAAGATTCCCTTGTTTGTCCGTAGTACATGCACTACTTATTTGCATGTCAAAAAAGAAAGACTATAAAAAAAACTTGGCATAGAATAGTTTTTTACAAAATAGAATTGTAGAATCAAGGTACAAATGTACGTTTTGTGGAGTTTTCAAAAAGGAAAAAGGAAAAAGTCTAACATCATGAGTATCTAGCAATATATATAGCGGGTTTTATTCCTTACTTGACAAGATCAACAAACTTTAATTCCAGTGAAATGAGAATGGGAAAGTGAACTACCATGAGAAGAATAAGTTAAAGGCCGACTTTCATTTAAAGTGATCTGCGTATCAATACAAATCACATATTATCATCATAGTATCAGGAGTATAAGTATATTCTCTCCGTCTCCCTCAATTCTTTACATTGAGGGACAGGAGTTCGACACGTATTTTAAAACTATTTTAATATATACTTCGATAAATTATTTTTAATTTTTTCTTTTTCCGAATAAAAATATAATGTTTAAATTTTTATTTAGAAAATAAAATTTTAAAAATAAGTTTTAGAGTTATAAAACCATAAAATATGTGCCAAAAATTGTAAAAAAATGAGAGACGGATGAAGTAGTATGCAGATACGAGTTTGAAGAATATAAAAAAGGAGGGACCTACGGGGAAGAAATGGATGCAATGGCGTTGTACACCACTAGCTTAATTTGGTGAATGGTGAAATGAACCAGGCCCTGGAACAAAAAAACGCCTTTTGAATACGGTGAAGGGTGCAACCTTTTCAAATATCTTTTGTCGACTAAGAAGAGATTACTAGGAGCTGCACAAAACAAATTTAGTTACTATCACGCAGAAATAGACACGATGTTAGTGGTTTAATTTGGACACGGTCTGAGTCAGTTAGTCACTTTAATTTGAAAGATAAGAGTCCAAAATTATATCCTATATATAATTGGTTGGCTTAAGGAGGTTTTGATGATTTGATCTACCCCAAATAACTAGCTTTATAGCCCGTGCGAGGCACGGGAATGCTCTAGTTATTTTCGGTTATGTTGGTCTCATCGTTTGGTGGAATGCATGTAGAAGAAAAGACATAAGCATGTAACGGTATATCAGAAGGAAATATGTCGAAGGTTTGATGATACATGTTTTACAAAATCTCAGTCTATAAGGTTGTTATTATGACCAGAGTAGGCGCAAATATTTTGACTAATTAACATGTTTTGTTAGCACGCACGATCCTTCTGTACTGCAAGATTTCGTCGGTTATAATTTTGTCAATCGTATTTGAATGAGAAGATGGTTTAGTGTCACTTTGAAAGAATATCGGGCATCTTTTACCATTTCCATTGCCTGGGGAACGTTGGCACTCCATTTACCTGTTTGTAGTTTATGGGGTAATCGTGACCTTGTGTACTGCAAGATTTCGCCGATTATAATTTTTCCAATTGTATTGGAATGAGAAGATGGTTTTAGTGTCACTTTGAAAGAGAATTGGGCGGCTTTTATCATTTTCATTGCAGGGGGAACGTTAGCACTCCATTTACCTGTTTGTAGTTCATGGGGTAGTCGTTAAGTGGGTGTTGTAAAATTTGATCGGTGTGCATAATAGAGTAAAAATGTAGAAGTACAAGTTGTATTAGTATGTGTGGATACACTATTTAAACGAATGCATACCACTTTGCCCGTTTTAAGAAGGGTCTCCTTGCAGACACGTTGAATACAATAATTGTACAGGTGTGGATATAATTTATTTTAGAAAACTATTACCTATACCTTTCAAGATAATGCTAAACTGATTCATGATAAGTTACTCGTTTCACCTTACAATTGCCACTTGACACAAATAATTTAACATTTAGTACTTTTAATATTTTATCATAGATATTCAAAAAAATTAAACCAATTTAGTTTAGATTTGATTTAGTCGTACGATGACAACTTCAACTTTCTTGTAAAAATCTCCAACACAAACTTTTTTTTTTTATATACAAATATAATTGTTTTTTGCATTTTTCGGGTTCAATACTTTATATACTATAGTGGATTTTTCGAAAATGACCAACGTATAAAATTTATCTATTGAAGACGAGATTTATAATATATTGGATCATAATAAAACTACAGTTTTAATCTTATTAGTAGCTAAAATTTCAAAAATGCATATATAATTATAAGTTGTTAATATCTTATAATTAAACAATAATAAATGTAAAATAATGATAAAATCCATTTTTACGCTTATTATATATAAGGATATAATTGAAAAGAAGTAAATATGTTGATAGTTTTAAATTTAAAAAAAATATTAAAAAAAAATATAATAAGTGATATTGGATATAGATGTCAATATTTGTCACACTATCACCTAGTTCACGTCAGTTTAATTTTGTGATAATAAGTATTCTTCAGTTAATTGTGGTGATCCTGCCACCAGTTTGAACTTGTTGGTGACACTATATGACATGGTTGAGAAGATTTGCAAGGAAGATCGGTTTGGTATTAGTCCGAAGAAGATTTTGTTCTTAGTTGAATGTATTTGATGATTAGTTTTATAAGCTAATTAATAATCAGATAGGAATTAGTTAAAGGTGTCAAATAAATGCTCCATTTCGAAAGTAACAATACTCTCCGGGCTCCATAATTCTCTATAAGCGGCCGGAGTAGTATACATGTCCTTAATGCATGAGGTGGCGGGATTGAGATGCACACAAATTCGTATTCGAAAAAAACTGTTCGAACTGGTTAAAAAAATCGGAAAAAATCTGATTAAAAAAAAGTCCACCTCAATTGGATCCAGCCCGCATGCTTAAACGAATCGCATATTTTTCACAAAACCCCGATCCGGTTCGAGCCGAATAAACCCAAATTTAATCTCGATTTGGACGTAGTCTTGATAAGGATAAAAGTCCAATCCAAAAAGCTAGAATTTTCAATTAAATATCGGATAAAAGCTTAATTTTTTTAATTAAATCCGAAAAAATAAAAAAAAGGTAAAGTTAAAGTTAAAGTTATCAATATCTAAAATAATTTGTAAAAATCCGATTTGGCCCCTCCTGACCCGACCCTATCTACATGTATAAATATTTTAGAGAAAATTTGTCTCGGTTTAAAAAAGCCCGGCCCTATCGGATATCGAAAAATCCGACCTGAATCCGGATTACGTATCTCTATTCAGGGTAAAAACTATAGAGGTGCTTATATTATTACTTATATTATCTGATATGTATGAATATAGTTGAGACAAAATGATTACTATTTTGTATTATTTTATATTATTGGATGCTCGGACTAAAAAGTGATATTATGTGACTAAAAATGCATTTGTACTTTGTCTTAAAATTTTGAATACAAAGGAAGAAACATAATTAAATTTAATTAAAGAGATACGAGTCTATTGGATATACTTTATACCAATAACCACTTTTATTAATAATCAAACAAATGAAATTATCATGAAAGAATCTTGAATAAAAACTAAAGTGTAAAATAATATTTGTGAAAGACATTACCATACTAATGGGTTCTATACCACAACAAAAAAACCCAAGTAGCTCAATGGTTAAATTGGTGACTTGAAATTCTTAGTAATTAGTATTGAAGTGTCTTAGGTTCGATTCCCATCAAGATCAAAATTTTCTTACATTTTTATAACATTTGACTTTGGAGGGGCAGTTACGTAATTTCAAGTGTTGAATAAAATGGTTCACAAAGTGCTTGTTGCAGTATAAGATATATAATAACTAGCGTAACAGCCCGTGCAAGGCACGGGCCTGCATAGATATGTCAATAATTTTTATTGTGAAAAAATTGGTCGTGATCGATTTATTAGCTTGAGGATTGTGTAGTCTTAAGTTTGAGAGCGTAAAATGAGAAGTATGGTTCATGCATAGTGAGGAGTAAAGAATTTTGTTGACGAATAGTGTAATTACTTTGAATCATAAACGTAACTATGACAAGGCTCTAAGACTTGTTTAAAGTGACTATTATTGATTTTGAGACCAGATTGAAATAATGTAGAATTTGAAGCACGAGTGTACTATTGTTCTTCTTGCGATTATAAGCAGGTTTACCTGAGTTTTGTGTGTTAGAGAAAGGATAGTTTGTAGATTGGTAATTTGCGTTAGAGAGCGGTTGTTACCTGTTTTTCGGGAATCGATTGTTTTTTTTTTTTTGCAATCTAGATTATGAATAGGTTATATGCATGCAATGTTGTTGTAATATAATCGAACATGCATGAATGAGATAGAGGATTTTAAAACGAAGCTGAAGGCCGACGCATCTTTGCACACTCTCACATCACTCAAGTTTGAACACCTATTACAGTTTGGAGTATTCATGTCACCTATTTGTTTTTAGTTTTTTTACTTGGGAACTGATTCTGCACTTCTCTCATGTGTTCGTCTTTATATTAAATTATATTAACACACTTAGTAAATGCATTAATAATGTGTTTGGAATATCGTTTTACAGTTACAAATTTTAATCCAATTTATTACGATATATTAAACCTCAACACAAGGGCAAAAGTTTCTAATTAAATGGCCGTCACAAAAATGTCACTCATATATTATTATGCAAAAATATATTAATAGTTGTTATACAAAGAAACAAACCTCCAACCTCTTTCTAAGATGTTCATGGGTTTAACCACTATTCTACATGCCTGTTTTAGTTTACTTCAAAAAAATTATTAGATAATCCACGTCTTTTCTCTCTTATCTTATATTATTTTTACTTTGATTTTTAAATAAATAAAATATTGGTTTGTATTATTTATATAAATCAGTTTTTCTTTTCATCTTTTCGTAATTTTGGTCAAAAAGTGTATTTTCCGGACACCCCAACCGGTATCACGCCAGACCCTAGAGTGCAGGAAGAATTCCCCACGCTCCCATGAATCGAACCTTGAATGCTTTGGTCAATAACCAGTGCTTTCACCAACTCATCTACAGGCCCGGAGGCTTCTTTTTGTAATTTTATATACCTATATATTCAATCACTGAATTTTATTATAGTTGTATGTTTTTGATTAAATATATATTAATTATGTTGTTTAAAATTCATACTTTATATTATATATATTTATTATACTTTATTTGAATTAAATTAATTATTCATACATAAAATATACTATTGAAATTCGACCTAATATAAGAAATATTGTATATGTTGTAGATGATGTCGTCAAGGACCCACAAACCCTATTTAGAATTTCATTTTATTAAAATGATTATATGACATTACGAATCAATTTAATGTATTCTATAAAGTTCTATTATTATTATGAAAGATTATACTTTTTTTTAACATCGTACAATAAATTTTGGAATACAATTTGAAATTCTATTTTCAAAACTCGTAATTTTCAATTCCCAGACTTAATCGTCTACTAACAGTCTGACTGATCATTATGTAATTATATACTATGTAATATCCTATATTTTAAAAACTCATCCCGATTTTTGACACGAACGTCACTGGGGTTGAGGGGGAGGGGGTTAGAAAGGTGGAAAAAGATATAGATAAGTTAATAAAGAATGACATGTTACTTTAGAAAATGTTAACAAATGAACAATACATTCCGGAAAAGAAAATTGTTAAGAAATGGATGTGACGAACAGAGTAGGCAGACAAATGTTTTGTATAATTTGAATGCTAATGTTCTTAATTTAAAATTTATAGAAATAACTAATAATAAGAGATATAATGTGTATAATACTTTTTATATTAGATCGAATTTTAATAGTATATTTTATGTATGAATAATTAATTTAATTCAAATAAAGTATAATATAAATTATGAATTATAATCAACATAATTAATATATATTAAATTGAAAACATACAACTATAATAATATATAGTGATTGAATATATAGATATATAAAATTACGAAAAGGAAAAAAGAAAAACAAATTTATATAAATAATTCAAACAAACATTTTATTTATTCAAACATCAAAGTAAAAAAATATAATATAAGAGATAAAAGACGTGGGTTATCTAATAAGATTTTTGAAAAAAACTCAAAAAGGCATGTAGCATAGTGGTTAAGCCCATGGATATCTTGGAAGGAGGTTGGAGGTTTGAATCTCTGTAGTAACACATCTATTAAAAATGTTTTGTATAATAATATAAGAGTGGCATTTTTGTTATTTTTCAAAAAACAAGGGTAAAACGGTAATTTCGCGGCCATTTAATTGACAAATTTTGCCCTTGTGTTGGCCTATTATATATAGTAATAGATAATAGATTTCAAGTAATAATTAAAACTAAGATAATGACAGTGAAAGACAAGCACTAGCATAAAATCTACATCATAAATAACAAACAAAATACTATTTATCTAAACATTTTTTAGAGAAAATATATATCTATAATGAGAGATAAATATTAAGGTTGATTTTAAAATAATAAATTATGGCAGAAATTAGTTGATAGATGTGAAATTCTGTGAAGAAGAAGATGTTGTTTACTGAAAATGTAAAAAGTGTATTACTCAGACTGTTGTTACAAGCTTTTATACATAATAGAATCCAAAATAAGAAAATGGCGGGAAGTAACTAACTCTAACAAACTATTGTTGACTTGGCACTATGTACTATCATAAATAGAATTACTATTATCCTTTATCAACTAATTGCCCTATGGCTTTACTATTATCAACATCCCCCCGCAAGATGGGCAGATTGTGCGGCAGAGTATTAATCAAGCCCATCTTGGATAGCAAAAACTGAAACTGAGCAAAAGGTAGAGTCTTGGTAAAAACATCAGCTAGCTGGCTTTGTGTAGGAAGATATGATAATTGAATAAGACCCTCAAGAACCTTGTCTCTTGTAAAGTGACAATCAATTTCTATATGCTTAGTGCGCTCGTGGAAGACAGGATTTTTGGTAATGTGTATAGCAGACATATTGTCACAATGTAGCTGAACTGGAGTCAAGGAAGAAAGCCCCATTTCCTGTAACAATCTGACTAACCAAGTTACTTCTGCAGAAGCAGATGCCATAGCTCTATATTCGGATTCTGAAGAAGATCTGGACATTGTGCTTTGCTTCTTAGATTTCCAAGCAATAGGTGATTGTCCCAATAACAAGATATAACCAGTAATAGACCTTCTAGAATCTGTACAAGCAGCCCAATCTGAATCTGTAAATGCTTGTAGAGTTAATTGCTCTGTGGCTTTAAGTAATATGCCTTGAGTAGAAGTGTGAGAAATATAGCACAAAGTATGTGCTAAAGCATCCAAATGAGTACTTCTAGGTGACTGCATATACTGACTTAAAACTTGTACAGTGTAGGACAGATCTGGTCTAGTATTAGTAAGAAAATTGAGCTTACCAACCATGGATCTATATGGTTCTGGATCAGAGAGAAGAGTACCATCTGTAGCATTCAATTTTACATTCATGGGCAAAGAAGTGACAGCTCTTTTAGAAAGATCAAAACCACAATCAAGAATTAGTTCCTTTGTAAATTTCCTTTGACTAAGAACTGTACCCTCTAAAAAGTAAGATAACTCAAATCCCAAGAAGTAATTAAGAATTCCCAAGTCTTTGATATTGAAGACTGAATCCAAATATAGTTTTAAAGAATCAATAGTACCTTTATCAGTACCTGTGACTATAATGTCATCAACATATACAGCAACCAGGATAATATGTGCACCATACTTCTTAAGAAACAGACTATAGTCATTTTTAGATTGACTAAAACCTTGAGATAACAACTCACTGACCAATTTAGATGACCACTGCCTTGAAGCTTGCCTTAACCCATACAAAGACTTTCTTAATCTGCAAACTTGCTTACCAGTATGTGGAATACCTTCTGGGACCTTCATGTATACTTCTTCATGAAGGTCTCCATGTAAAAAAGCATTATTAATATCAAGTTGATATATAGGCCAACATTTAATTGCTGCTATTGCAATCAAACATCTGACAGTTGCCATTTTTACCACAGGAGAGAAAGTCCCTTGAAAATCCACCCCATATTTTTGATTGTAACATTTGGCTACTAATCTAGCCTTGCATCTGTCAAGTGTTCCATCAGTTTTCAGTTTAACCTTATAAACCAATTTACATCCTATTGTCTTTTTCCCGGTAAGTAAATCAACAATATCCCAAGTTTTATTATTTTGCAAAGCTGTAATTTCTTTCTGCATGGCTTCCATCCAGAGAGGATGTTTAGAAGCTTTCAAGTAATTCAGAGGTTCACTAATAATGTGGGGATCAGAAGCATGAGTAGAGACCAGATTACACCAATCATTGAAAGTAGATGGTAAAGAAGGAAGATTACTGAGATGACACTGATAATCTTGTAAATAAGCAGGTATGCTTTTATGCCTAGTAGATTGTCTTACTATAGCAGAAGTAGTAGAAGAAGAACTATTTGTGTGGACATTATGTGAAGGAGGAATAAAAGATGAATCAGGAACAGTATGAGATAAATGATCAGAGGAATCAGAAAGAGCCAGTAACTCATATGATAAGGAAAACTCAGCAGAAATCATATGATAAGGAAAATGTAACTCATGAAAAATTATGTCTCTAGAGACAGTAAAAGAGCCAGTGGCCAAATCCATAACCTTATAGCCTTTAGTTTATGGAGGATAACCTAGAAATATGCAAGGAGAAGCTCTAGAAGCAAATTTAGTTCTAAGGACTTTAGAAGTTGTAATGAAGCACAAACATCCAATTTTTTTGATGTGATCTAAAGAAGGCTGTTCATTGTAAAGTTTATGATAAGGATTATCAAGATTTAAACTGATTAGGGGCATCCTATTGATAAGATAAGCAGCACAAAGAATAGAGTCTCCCCAAAGAAAATCATGTATTTTAGATTGAAGCATTAAAGCTCTAGCAATTTCTAAAAGATGTCTATGTTTCCTCTCTACTATCCTATTCTGTTGGGGAGTATAGGGACAAAAATTTTGGTGACAAATGCCTTTGCTAAGAAAGAAAACTCTAAGAGGACCTTCAATCAGTTCCAAAGCATTATCAGACCTAATATTCAACAACTTAGTAGAGAAATGATTTTCAATGTAACTGACAAAATTCTGCAAGACTTGACAAACATCAGTTTTGAACTTTATCAAATGTATCCATGTAAATCTATTAAAATCATCCACAAGAGTGACAAATGGAGTACAACCAGAAGGAGTTTTGGTTTTGTAAGGACCCCAGATATCTAAATGAACTAATTCAAAAGCTTTGCTAGTCTTAATACAACTGTGAGGAAAAGGTTTTCTAGACTGTCTAGCAGCAGGACAAATTTGACAAACAAAAGTATCAATACAGGACTTGATATCACAATTTGGTTGAACCAATTTTAACTGAGCAAAAGGTAAATGACCTAATCTCATGTGCCACAATTGAGTATCCTGAACAGCAGTGAAACAAGTCTTCTGAGAAACATCAATATGATCTTGATTCATTCCTCTAGGTTCTAGATTGTAAAGACCATTTCTCAAATCACCAAGATGAATCAGAGGCCTTTTCTGAGAATGGACCTGAAGAAAACATTTACTATCAGAAAACATGATAGTACAATCCAAATCTTTACACAATTTCTGCACAGATATCAACTTAAAGTGAAAATCTGGGACATGAAGAATATTGTGCAAAATAATTTGATCTTTCAAACAAATAGAACCAATGTGGAGCACTTGTATAGATCTACCATCAGGTACTGTGATATGATTATTAGTAACTGGTGTATAGGATTTGAAGCTCTCTAAAGTAAGACAAATATGGTCTGTAGCTCCACTATCTATCAGCCAAGTACTATTATAAGTAGAAGCAAGACAGATATTACCTGTCAACAATGCATGTCCATTATAAGATCCTGAATTAGAATTGTCTGAATGAGCGCCTGGAGTATTAGTATTGGCATTAGTGAGATCTCCTCCAGAAATTTGTTGATGCTTCAAAATTTCCAGCAAGTTATTATACCGTTCAAATGACATAGTTGAAGAACCAGTGGAAGAATCTTCATTATTTTCCACTAATGAACTGTCTGAATCATGATGTGCTAGAGCAGCAACTTTCTTGTCTCTAGTACCCTTGAAACCCGGGGGAAAACCATGAACTTGAAAACATCTGTCAATACTGTGACCTGGTATTTGACAATGAGTACAATAATAATTGGCACCAGGCTTTGAAGCCTTTTTACTGCCAAACATCCCTATACCAAAATTATTTCCAGAAGTGCCAGAATTATTTCCAAAGCCTTTGGTGAAATTACTAGAGTTCTGGGGCTTAAACCTTGAGAAGCCAGTGTTGTTATTGTTGTTTTTATTTTTTCAAGAAGAATTAAACCTTCTATCAGCCATAAATGCCATGGACTCAAGCTGATGCCCTTGTCCAATTTTTTTGTGATTCTCTTCTTGAGCAAACAATCGATAAGCATGTGACACAGTAGGCAAAGGATGCATCATAAGAATATGTCCCCTAACTGCAGTAAAAGCATCATTGAGTTTCATCATGAACTGAATCAGCCTTTGTTCTTGCTGTCTCTGTTGAATTCTTTGAGTAAGATTACATGTGCATTGATTACACGTGCAATGTGGCAAAGGATTTGCATCACTGATTGTAATATATAGAAATTTTTAATAATAATAATAACAAAAATAAAATATATTATAATTACAATAAGTGATTATATTGGTTAATTAGAAAAAAAAATGGTAGCAAGTGTTTAATTAATTATTAAAATTCTAATAATTGTCGGATATGTAGAGTAGTATATATACACATACAAGAACCCTAAAACAAGAACCGCACAAGGAGAAAAGCATAAGAAACAGTGTAGCCGGTCTGGTTTATTAATTCAAGGTTTAGGAATTAGGGCCTTCTAATTCCTGATCAAATCGGTATGTATACAAACTTATTCTTGTGTGTGTATATTATAATCAAAAGAGTAAATGGAGTGAAATAGTTCGGATCCTTTAGTTTATTTGATGTACTACCTATTCATTACCACTTACATGTGTTAATTAATGGGAGCCATGACTATTAAAATCTAATGAAATTATGATTGCCTGCATATTAGTTAATTAATTTATTTTATATGAGTCTATGCATTAACCTATTATAATATTTAGCCGAGATAAGTTGTTATAAATTCAACATAGTTTAAATTACATGTAATAGTTGGTTGGCACAAGAGCATGAATTGGCTTAGATCACTTTGTTGAGTTGTTCTGATAACAATATAATGTTTAAGTGCATGATTTTAGTAGTACACCACATTGGTTTCATTGTCCAGGAAGTCAGAGCACATATTTTTATACATTCATTAGCTAATAGGAGTCCAGTTAAATAATTGTAGTAGTTGTTTACGCATATGATATTAATAATTAATTCATCAAAATGCATGTACTAGTCAGGCCGTAGAGATTGAAGGAATTAAGAAGTGGTCACCAAGAGTCTAATCCAATCCTAATCCTAGGCAATGTCCACGTGCTTTAATGTGTCTATGTTAATAATACAATTGTTCAATAATGATAAGTTAAAAATTTTATTAGTGTAATTCATTTATAAATATATATTAATAACAAATTATAATTTTTAAATAGATCGAGAGCTGGAAGTTTAGCATTTCGTTGTGGATTTCCTTAATATTTTTAGTTGCTATATTCGAGGTACGGATTCTCTCCTCTTTTATTCAGCGCTACTCCTCTTAGAAATATTTAAATTAAATTCGTTTTGACCTCAAATCTGTTCGTTTGATTTTGAATCATTTTGAATATGAAAATTGTTTTGATTCTGAAAAGTATATTTAAATCTGTTTCGAAATACTTAAATATTTGTTTCTGCGATTTTCTGACATTGCGTATATTTTATATCTGTCGGAAATATTGAGAATATATGTTATGTGAGATTTTAAAATATTTTGCAAAATATTATATTTGAACCCTTAGTGATATAGGGTATACCGAGTTAATCAGCTGTAGGGGTACTAAAGCCATGTCATTGCGGCACCAGTGACATGACACTTCCATGGTAGTGTGATTGGTCATGGCGTATCCTTCTGTTCTGATAGCTCAGGAGGCGAGCTTTTGCGCATTTGATATTTGTTTTAGGATACGTGGGTGCACCCAGAGTTTGTGATTTGTGATTTGATTTGACGGTGACGTTGTATATGCCGTACACGTTATCCGGTTTGTTGCACACATTAGGTACCCTATGATGTGTGTATTTGTATTTGTTCTGTTCTGATCTCGATATGAAATATCCTAACCCCTCGTTGCTTCAGCCGTAATTATTTTTAAATAAATGTGTTATTATAAACTGTCAAATATGAATATCTGTTTTATATTTTATAAACTGTATTCCAAATCCGTACTGGGCGGTTGGCTCATGCCGTATTCTTTTTCTGGCAGGTGCTTAGGGGGATCTGGGACTGTGTGATGGAGAGCTACCCTTTATATCATTGATTAGGATTTGCAGACTTCTATCGTTATTTAAACTTGAATATCATTTTAGAGATTTTGGTTTTCGTATTTATTGTTTTGAACTGGTTTGGAGGTTTAATATTATCTTGGAGATTATTAGACTATTTAATTATTATTTGGAGATTATTTTAGTGCTCTGTTTGCAGGTTTATGGTTTAATAAGTAGCCCCTCATTTAATTATGGATGGGGGTGTTACACTGATACCATCCCAAATAGTCCTGATCTTAGTGTAAAACTCAGAAACAGTTGTAGAACCTTGAGATATATCAGACAACTGTTGTTCTAGAGTGAACACTTGTGTCATTGAAGCGAAACCAAACCTTTCTTCCAGGTCATTCCATATCTCTTCAGCAGTGTGAAGAAACAACACACTTCTTGCAATCGTATCATCCAGATTAAACAAGATCCAAGAAATAACCAGATTATTACACCTTTCCCAAGTTTTATACTCAGGAGCAGTAAGAGTAGGCTGTTTGATAGTACCATCAACAAAACCTACTTTGTTTTTAGCAGATAAAGTCAACATCATAGAGCGTTTCCAGTTATTAAAACCGATTCCATTAAACTTGCTTGAAACTAATTGTGTAGATGACGCATCAGAAGGATGTATATAGAAAGGACTTGACGGATCATGATTTGTTTGATTAGCCATAGGATCAGATGAAGAAAAAGTTGAGCCAGTCAAAAACACAAATAGGTAGAGTGCGTTTCAAGAACAAATCGCAGACAAGAGAAATTGATGAATAAAACAACAATTTCGATCACAAAACAAATACTAGATCTCAGGAACAAAATCAGAACGATTGATCAAGAACAAAACAAAACAAGAAGATCAGAATGAAGATAACGAGTGTTTAATCATTAAAAATAGAACATCAAGTATACAAGACTGTTTTAAAACATCAAAACGAAGAAGATCATACCGATTATTCACAATCTTGCACGAATATCTATGTAGAATAAGATAGCGATATAACGAAAACTGAATAACGAAGAAATGTCAAAGAAGGATTAACTAGGAAGTGTCGAATACGCAGTAAACTTTGTCGTCTTCATTATTGTTGTTTACGATCTGTAAGCATATATGTAAGAACCTTGCTTTGATACCATGTGAAATTCTGTGAAGAAGAAGATGTTGTTTACTGAAAATGTAATAAGTGTATTACTCAAACTGTTGTTACAAGTTTTCATACAGAATAGAATCCAAAATAAGAAAATGGCGGGAAGTAACTAACTCTAAAAAACTATTGCTGACTTGGTATTATGTACTATCATAAATAGAATTACTATTATCCTTTATCAACTAATTGCCTTGTGGTTTTACTGTTAGATATAATTGGTGACGTTTGTTCATCAGTGTTTAAGTACCAGGTACTCATCAGAGTTTACTAGAAGCCAGTCAGAGTTTGATAAAGTCTGACGGGGTGAAGAGTTCATTAACTGTCGGTGCTAATATGAAGATTCTAGAAGCAATATATCTTGAAGATGGAAAGAAGCAAGATATATTGAGACAGTTAAGGAAACGGAACAGAAGACAGAAGCAATTCTAATTTGATATGATTTGTATTGCTAATTTATAGGAATATCAATTAGAGATTGATTATGTAACTGTGTATTATATAAACACAGATAGGTTAACCCTAAAAGAGAGGCGAATATTGAATACATTATTCTTGTAACCTAGCAGCTCTCTGTGATTCTTTAACATCACTAAGAGAATAGTTATTTTATATAATTCAGTTATTGATTCATAAACAGTGTTCTTGAGTGTTATTATCATATTAATATTGATTATATATTGTGTATTCGGCCTAACAATTGGTATCAGAGCTAAGGCTGTTTAATATATACAGTTTATCGATCCAAACACAAGTATAATCATGGCTGACAACTCTCAGGAAGGTTCTAATGCAGGTTCTAATGCTCAGAAGGTTCAACCTACTTCTATGAGTCGATATGAGACTATAAGGGTTCCAATTCTCAGACCAGTTGAATATCCAATATGGAAGGTGAAGATGACCATGTTTCTGGAAGCCACAGATCCAGAATACCTTGATAGAATCTATGATGGTCCTCATATGCCAACTAAACTGTCTCCTGTTATCTCTGGTCAAGAACAAAAGACTGTTCCAAAAGAGAAGAAAGACTTAACTCCTGAAGACATCTCATCAATTGCAAAGGATGCAAAGGTTAGACATCTACTACACAGTGCCTTAGATAATGTCATGTCTAACAGAGTTATTGGCTGCAAAACTGCCAAAGAAATTTGGGATGCTTTGGAAGTCAGGTGTCAAGGAACAAGTGCTATAAAGAAGAATAGGAAGACTATTCTTACACAGGAGTATGAACACTTTGACTCGAGATCTGATGAAACCTTAACAGATACATATGACAGGTTTTGTAAATTGTTGAATGATTTGTCCCTGGTTGATAAAGAGTATGAACTTGAAGAGTCAAATCTCAAGTTTCTTCTATCCCTACCTGAAAGATGGGATTTAAAGGCAACAACAATCAGAGACAATTATGATCTTGCAGATACAGATCTTGATGAAATCTATGGGTTGCTGAAAACTCATGAACTTGAGATTGAACAAAGAAACAAAAGATCTGGAAAGAAGACAAAATCTGTTGCTCTTAAAGTTGAAGAGAAGCCTGTCAAGAAGGAATCATCAAGAAAGAAAGCCAAAGGAAAGGCTTTAGTCATTAAATCTGACAGTGAGTCATCAAACTCTGATGATGGCTCAAATACTGATGATGAAGCTTCTGATTCTGAGGATGATGAAGAAGAGATGATGAGAATGGCTGCTTTAATGGTGAAGACCTTCAAGAAGATGGGATTCAAGAACTTCAAGAAAGGAAAGAGATTCTCAAGGAAAGATTCAAATTCTGATAAGAGAAATTTCAGAAAGTCTGAGGGAAAATATACCAAGTCTGGAAAGAAAGACAAGTTTGAGATCCAGTGCTACAAGTGTAAAGAGATGGGTCATTATGCTCCAGAGTGCAAGAAAGGAAAATCTGAGAAAGCACTCATCACTAAAGGCAAGGACTGGGCAGACACTTCAGACTCAGATGAGGGAGTTAATTATGCTCTCATGGCAACTGTTAAAGATGAAGCTGAGTCATCTGGAAACAAGGTACCCCTAACAACTTATGCTTATGATACTGATAACATATCTGAATTAAGAATTTATCTTAAAAGCATACATGTTAGTTATAGGGATCAGACTTTAGAAAATGAAAGAATCAAATCTGAGAATCTAGGTCTTAAAGAGAGGAATAAATTTCTTGAAGAGAAACTTGTTAACATGCAACAAGTTCAAAAGGAGAGAGATGATGCTGTTTATGTTGAACAGGAGTTGCTTAAAAGATATAGGGAAATAGAATCTGAGTTGGAAAAAGAGAGAAAAGTAATTAAAACCTGGACAAATTCTGGAAAAGACACACATCAGGTTTTTCAGACAGATACTGTAGGCTTAGGTTACTGTGAGGGAGATCAACTTAGGTTTAAAGATAAAGTTAAAATGAAACCACAACTTAAACCTGTGAAATTTGTTCCGGAATACAGTAAGCTAAAGTCTGTTGTAGTAAAAGAAGCTGTTATGGAACCAGTTGAAACTTGTGTAAAACAGGTTAATATTGGTTCAATAACAGAGAATAAGATTGAGATAGAAGCTGTTAAAGAACCAGTAAAAATCTGTGATAAACAGGTTAATGTTGGTTTAATGACAGAGAAACAATTCAAACATAAGCTCAAAGAAGTAAAGTCTGTCAACAAACAGAAAATGTTTAAGAAGAATAGGAATAGAAAAGTAGGCATTAATAAAAGAAATGATTATCTGCCTAATTCTGCTGCTCCTAGAAAAACATGTCATAGTTGTGGTAGTACTAACCATCTTGCCAGGTTTTGCAAGAAGAACAAAGATATTAACTCTTTACCCTCCACATCAGGAGTAAAGAATAATTATGTTAGGGTTAGACCAAAGACTTTATGCACACACTGTGGGAGCACTTGGCATTCCATTTATACTTGCAAGAGTTATCATGCTATTTATCACAACTATTATGAGCTAAAACCCAACTTGAAGTGGGTTAGAGCAAACTCTGCAAGTGTAAAGTCTGACAATGTTAGTTTAAACTCTGTTGATAGTGATTCCGCTGCAAAAGCTAAAAATGTTAAGAAAGCCAAAGGATCCAAGCAAGTCTGGATCCTTAAATCTAACACTCAGTGATTGTTTGTGATTGCAGGGCATAAAAGAGAGCACTCTTATCTTGGACAGTGGATGCTCAGGACATATGACTGGAAATAAAGCCCTGCTATCAGATTTTGAGGAAAAAACTGGCCCAAAAGTTTCCTATGGAGATGGCAACATAGGACATACTCTGGGATATGGCAATATCAATCTTGGAAGTGTCATCATTACAAATGTAGCTCTTGTCTCAGGACTCAAGCATGATCTGCTTTCTGTGAGTCAAATCTGTGACAGAGGATACCATGTAGATTTTCATACTGAACATTGTGAAGTAATCAGCAAATCTACAGGGAAAGTTGTTCTAGTTGGACACAGGCACAATAACATCTATGAAGCAAGTTTGGTAACAAACTCTGAAGGAAAAACTGTGTGTCTATCAGCAAGAATGTCCAGTGAAGAGAGTTGGAAATGGCATAAGAAGCTCTCTCACTTAAACTTGAACAACATCAATGAGCTGATTCGAAAAGATCTTGTAAGGGGACTTCCAAAGTCAATACTCAGCTTAGATGGTCTGTGTGATTCTTGTCAAAAGGCCAAGCAAAGGAAGTCATCTTTCAAGAGTAAATCTGAATCTTCAGTTGTGGAACCTTATCATCTTCTACATGTTGATCTTTTTGGTCCAGTAAATATAATGTCAATGTGCAGAAAGAAATATGCTCTAGTCATTGTTGATGAGTACACTAGGTACACATGGGTGTACTTCTTAGCAAAGAAGGATGAAACTGCCTCAATTCTAATGGAACATGTAAAGCTACTGGACAAAGGATCAGAATTCAAAGTGAAAATTATAAGAAGTGACAATGGTACTGAATTCAGAAATTCTGTATTGGAAGCTTTCTGCAAGGAAAGAGGAGTGAAGCAAGAATTTTCTGCACCTGGAACTCCACATCAAAATGGTGTAGTTGAAAGAAAGAACAGAACTCTTATCGAAGCTGCCAGAACAATGCTTGATGAAGCAAAATTGCCAACTTATTTCTGGGCAGAAGCTGTTCAAACTGCTTGTTTTACTCAAAATGCTACACTGATCAACAAGCATGGGAAAACACCATATGAGATGGTGAAGAATAAGAAGCCAAATTTGAAGTATTTTCATATTTTTGGATGCAAGTGCTTTGTGTTGAAAACTCATCCTGAACAGTTGACCAAGTTTGACTTAAAAGCTGATGAAGGAATTTTTGTTGGATACCCACTATCAACTAAAGCATTCAGAGTCTACAATCTAAGAACAAAAGTGATCATGGAATCTATACATGTGTCATTTGATGACAAGAAAATAACTGGAATAGAAGATGAAGAATATCATGATCAACTTCGCTTTGAAAATGAAGATCTATACTCTGATGATGTAAACTCTGATGAAGCAAATCCAACAAACTCTGACGAAGCATACTCTGATCCTCTACTGGTAAACTCTGAAGAATTTTCTCTGACAGAACGAAATGGAGAACCAGTTGAGGGGGAGCGTGAAGAAACTTCAGAAACTTCTCAAAGTGATGACTCAAATTCTGAAAGAGAGTCAAATGAAGAATCCAACAGAAACTCTGAGTCAAACTTTTAAAGTTCAAATACTGAACAGTCCAATTCAGGGGGAGCCTCAGAGAATGCAAATGGTCAAGCAGAAAATCAGGAGAGCATGGATCAAGGGGGAGGATCTAATAATGAAAATAGAAGCCAATTACCAACAGCAAGAAGGTGGACACAAGCTCATACACCTGACTTGATAATTGGAGATCCAGAAGCTAGTGTAAGAACTAGAAGTGCTACAAATAATGAATGTCTGTTTAATGCATTCTTATCTCAAACTGAGCCCAAGAAAGTGGAAGAAGCTCTTCAAGATGCTAATTGGATAACAGCAATGCAAGAAGAGTTAAATGAATTTGAGAGGAATGAAGTCTGGACACTTGTACCGAGACCAAAGAACAGATCTATTGTTGGTACAAAGTGGGTTTTCAGAAACAAAACAGACAGTGATGGAGTGATTACAAGGAATAAGGCTAGACTTGTGGCAAAAGGCTATTCACAGCAAGAAGGAATTGATTATGATGAAACCTTTGCTCCAGTTGCAAGACTGGAGGCAATAAGGATTTTTCTGGCCTATGCTGCTCACAAGAAATTTAAAGTCTTTCAGATGGATGTGAAAAGTGCTTTTCTCAATGGGAAACTTGAAGAAAAAGTGTTTGTTGAACAACCACCAGGGTTTGTAGATCCCAAACATCCAGATTATGTCTACAGGCTTGATAAGGCATTATATGGACTAAAGCAGGCACCAAGAGCATGGTGTGAAACTCTGGCTCAATTTCTTTTAGAAAGTGGGTTTACTAGAGGTACAATTGATAAAACCTTGTTCTATTTTAATTCTGGTGATGATTTACTGTTAGTTCAAATCTATGTGGATGACATAATTTTTGGGTCTACTAATGACAAACTCTGTAAGAAATTTGCCAAGCTTATGCAGTCAAGATATCAAATGAGTATGATGGGAGAGCTTAGTTATTTTCTAGGCTTACAGGTCAAGCAAACAGATGATGGGATTTTTATCAATCAAGCAAAATATACCAGAAATCTTCTCAAGAAATTTGGTATGCTTGATAGTTCATCTGCTACAACTCCCATGGCTACTGCAACAAAGCTAGACAAAGACACAGGAGCCTCAGTAGATATGACAAACTATAGAGGAATGATAGGGTCTCTTCTTTATCTGACAGCAAGTAGACCAGATATCATGTATGCAACATGTCTTTGTGCAAGATTTCAAGCAGACCCCAGAGAGCCACATCTAACAGTTGTAAAGAGGATTTTCAAATATCTCAAAGGAACCATAACCCTCGGTTTGTGGTACCCTAGAGAATCGGAGTTTAAATTAATTGGTTACTCTGATGCAGATTTTGCAGGCTGTAAGATAGACAGAAAAAGCACAAGTGGAAGCTGTCAATTTTTAGGTGACAGATTAGTTTCTTGGTACAGCAAGAAACAGAAATCAATTTCCACATCCACAACAGAAGCAGAGTATATAGTTGCTGGTAGCTGTTGTGCACAGATTTTATGGATGAAGAATCAATTGCTGGACTATGGATTAAGGTACTCTAGAATACCTATTTACTGTGATAATCAAAGTGATATTGCTATGACAGGTAATCCGGTACAACACTCCATGACCAAGCACATCAGCATAAGGTATCATTTTATCAGGGAACATGTGGAAGAAGGAGATATTGAGCTTCATTTTGTGTCTACAGACCAACAGCTTGCAGATATCTTCACCAAACCTTTGAGTGAAGCTACCTTTACAAGGCTGGTAAACGAACTTGGAATGGTCTCTGGTTTTGACTAGAGATACTGGTTAGATTCAAAATCTATACATGATTGATTTTATGCTCATGGTTCTTTGCATATGTTAACTGTTATGTGTACCAGTATGTTAAACTCTGATAGTAAACTCTGTTAGTCATACTCTGTCAGTAATACTCTGTTGGTTAAAGTCTGATGTTAAACTCTGATTGTGATTTTTGTCTGAAACACATGGACCGATGAAGAAAGCTGTATGAAGCATGATTTTCAGTAACTAATCATGAATCCTTCTAAGTATTATAAATTCTAAATTACAAAATGTGCAGAAATTTTACACAGCATGATACTGTCTATATGTTTATAGCATCTCTTAGTTTATTGATCCTATACACTGAGTCTGTATTAGCTGTTTGCACTTTCTCTCATAAATTAATTGTATTAACTGATGAAAAGTCTAAACTCTGTTAATTAATTGCAAATATTTCACCCTCAAATCAAAAGATGCCAAAAAGAGCACAAATTCCTTTGAGATCATGTTGTGCCTAGGAAGATCCAGGAACTTATTGTATGAAATAAGGGCTAAAATCTTTGATTTTTGGTGACTAGTGCCAACCACTGATTACTGGAAAAAAAAATAATAATAAAAATAATAATAATTTTATATAAAGGGGGTGAAAATAAAAGATATATCCAAATGAAAGGATATCAGAATACAGAGTTTAGATACAAAAATCAGATTTTATTTTAAATGAGAGTTTGAGCAACCAGTTTTTACTGCTTTAGTTTGTGGATTTTATGCACTTTGAGATGATCTAAATATGCATATTCAGTAAACTCTGCTAATTCACACACAAATACTCACACCTGTACAGTTTGTGAAAAGAGTTTATTTATAAAGGAGGAGAATTGGTAAACACTGATGAACTGTGTACTCTACGCTGAGGTAATTTTATTTTAATCTCTGATGATTAAAATTAATTATTTGTTTCAGACAGTTAACAATTTTGAGAAAACATTCTTGAAAATAAAAGAGTATGATTGATAACGGTTCTAATTTGTATTAAACAGAGGAGAGAGGTTGAGTGTTTAGAAAAGTGTAAAGGGCGGTAATAATTGCTGTTTTTACTGCGCATGCGCATTGGAAACTGCCAATTATTTGCTGTCAGTCATTGCATGTGTGCCATGTGTCCCACTCACACGTTTCACGGAGTAAGACAGTTGTGTGTATTGATTAGAAATTGTTCAGTTTTTAATTAACTCTTTTGTATTAATATCCAATACACAAACCCATTTGAACTTTTCACAACTTATTCCAATTCACACATTTTCACAAACACTTTTACTGCAAACACTCTCAAAAATTTTCTAAGTCATTCTCTGATTATTTCTAAATCGTTCAAATGGCTTCTACTGCTTTTGTATCCTCTGATCTTGAATTTGTTCCTAACAACTATGCTGCTCCATTGGCTAATGAGAACGCACCGGAGGCGTTTCATCTGATGCAGAATTTTCTTGCCCAATCTCCAATCGGGCGTGCTCTTGTAGAACCAGAGAAGCTTTCTGGATTACAAATTAAAAGCTTCTGGGAGACTGGTGTCTATGATGATGGTGGTGAATCAGGAACACCATCCATTATTTTCGAATTTCAAGAAACAGAGTATTTTATTACTCCTGGTACAGTTCGTGCAGCTATGGGCTTTGGTGAGTATACTGCTTACACCATTGCTGTTGGTGATGCTGATTTGGTAAGGATGATGAAGGAGATAGGATACAGTGGGTCTTTGGCTAAGATAGGTCAGTTGAAGCGACCGTTCTTGAGAAAGGAGTGGAGCTTTTTCTTCGATTGCATTACAAGAACGTTCGGAAAGAAGTGCACCAACTGGGATGCAATACCCACTGATAGTCTTCAAATTGGGTATTCTTTACTTTATGGTACTCATTTTGATTTTGCTAAATTAGTTTTAACTAATTTAGGTGAGAAAATGACTGAAAACAGAAGGGTAGTTTACTTTGCTCGTTTTTGTCAGATTTTATTTTCTGTTTGTGTTAATGGGGTAGATATTATTGATAATGATATTATTCCTTGTTTTAAACTGCACAAAAGAGTATTCTCTGATCTTATTAACAAGGATGTCAAGAAGGGTAATCTAGGTGATTTCTTATTACCTGAGTTGGTTCAACAGTTTTTGATCAATTCTACCCAAACACAATCTGAAACTCAACCACAACCACAATCTGAACCACAGCCTGAACCTCTAGATACTGTTCTTCCCAATAAACCAAAATCTAGTGGTAGAACTAAGCATATGGGTTCTAAGCCAGCAAGGATTTCTAAATCATCTGTTGATATTGGGGTGTCAACATCTGCTGGAACTTCAAGGAAGAAAAGAAGGGCAAATAGGCCATCTTTTGCTGACAGTGAGATTTCACATCAGAAAAGAAGAAAGTTGGTAGCAAATTATCGTTTTGATGATTTGGATGAGTCTACACCAGACTTTGAAGCTGTCCAGCATAAAGCTCCAGAAGATTTTGTTGAGGAGCATGTTGTAACTACTGCTGATGAGGACAGAGTGTTTGTAAACGCTGAAGCTCCTGAAGCTGAAAATCAGGAGGTTGTTACTGATGAGACCAGAGCACATGCTGATGAGGCTGATGTTGTTATTGAGGAGATTGTTGTCGATGATAACACTACTGTGCCTATAGTGGACAGAGTAAATTCTGATGAAGCTCCTGAGGTGTTCCTTGAACCTATATTGGAGATGGACAATGAAGAAGAGATTGAAGCACATCCTACTGTCAGTATTTGTGACACTGCGGATGTGGCAGCTGATCAAGCCACTATGGTAATTGAAGAGTCAATGGCAACTCATACAGAGATTCTCTCTGTCACTAATCAAGTTATTGAAGTTGGTGAAGAGGTTGATCAGGCAGCAAGATCTGTCTCTTCTGAGCAGATTGTTGAAAATGCTGAGAAGCAGATTATAGTAGAAGAAGATGCTGAGAAAGATGATGTTGCAGCAGAGAATGTTGACATTACTGCAGAGCATATTGTTGAAGAAGCTGCAGAAAATGTAGTTGTAAACTCTGATCTTCCTGAGAGAGCACAAGATAATGCTGACGAAGATGTTTCTATTTCTTCTAATGCTGCTTCTTCTGCAAACTCTGTTGATACATCTCAAAGAGTTGCTGCTCAACATGCTACAGACGCTCACTTTCAGGAAATGTATTTTTCTAATTGGTCAAGCAGAGAAACTATCTTTTCTGATGAAAGAGCTGCTGATTTTGTGACCAAGTCTTCTAAGGAAATTCAAAATCCTGAACTTTTAACTCATCTCAAAGCCACAATTGTCCAAGTCAAATCATTGCATAATCGCTTTGATACTACTGATAAGGTTATTGATGGAGTGAGAAATGACATAGTTGCCAGGGAAGTTACATTGAAAAAGGATAAATCTTTATATCTTTCCCTGTGTCAAGAACAAAAGGATTTTAGCTCCAGGTTACTGAAGGTTGAAGAGAATCAGACTTTGATGTCTGGAAAAATTGATTCTATTGCTGCATCACTAGAGTTGCTGACATCAGTTTTTATTCCTGATGATGTCAAAAAGGGGGAGAAGATACCTAAAGACAAATGCAGAAGGACTCCAACTTTGAGACTGAGGGATGATTCAAATGATGGTGGAAGCAGGGAAACTGAGAAAAGGTCAAAGTCTTCTAAAGAGCAAGGGCGACTTAGGTCAAACTCTGCTAGATAGACAAACTCTGATATGATAAACTCTGGTGCTACTGGTTCTGGTACTCATGCTCAATCTTCTTCAAGACTTAAGAGTCTAGTGATTTCAGCTAATCCAATAACTGATGAAGAGATTGCAGCCAAGCTGTTTTTAGATGAGCATGATGGTGAAGTGACAGTTGAGGATTTGGAAGCAGAAATGAAGATGCTGTCTGAAGAACATAAAAAGAAAGTTGCTTCTGGTACTTATAAGAAGAAATCAGTAAAGGCTCCTAGAAAGAAAGAAATTGGAATTTCTATCAAAGAAAATACTCAACAGAGTATACAATACACAAGGAGACCTGTGATTGCAAATACTGATAAAGGAAAGGGTATACTGGTAGAAGAAGGACAGTTACCAAAGAAGAATTATTCAACCTCTGACGTTGCTCAAGTTGAATCAAGGATAAACAAATCAACCTCTGACGTTGCTCATGTTGATATTTCTACTAAAGTTGTGACAACCTCTGACAAGGCTCAAGTTGTACAAACTCAGCTAGCTCCACAACTTCAAGGTTTCTTAAGACCTGTACTTTCTGAAACTCTGACGTTAGAAGCTGTTGATTTTTCTCAAACCAGGACAGTACTTGGAAAAGAATCTTATGACAAGTCTGGTTTAGGTTCACACAGGGAAAAGAGAATAAATAACAGATCTTTAGATCAAACATCACTGGCAGAAGCTGGTATTGGGGTATCTCAAGAGAGCCTTGATAAACTAGAATCTGTTCAGATGGTCTATCATAAAGGATTGAAGAAAGAGGTTCTGTTATATTTTATGTCTGATGGAAGAGTATACAGAGTAGGAGAAGCTGATGTTCAATTGAAGCTATGGGAAGAGCTTGAGTATGTTTTATACCTTCTCAAAGTCAAAAATAGAAGTACTCACAATGCTGCTTTAGTTCTAAGAGAAAGGATGCTGAAGACAAAAGCTATGCTTGGAGGAGGTGTTTCTAGTGCATATATTCCTAAGTACAGAGATGCTTATGGAAAGATTGTTGAGATGAAGAGAAATAGTGCTAAGTTTAAGACCGCACTGGGTATTAAAGTCTTGGAATTCAATCTGGAGTCAGACAAATCATTTTATATCAAGCTAGGGAATGAAATGAGAAAGAACAACATTTATTCTCTGAGAGCTGCTATCTACCAGACTGGAGAAGGTGATCCAGAGCTCAAGGAATTGAAAGAGATCATGGTAGAAGAGCTAGAAAAGGCTGAAAGAAGACTTCTCATCGAGTATCTCAGGACAGTGCCTGATATTGAAGAGATTAAGTAAAGTCTGACTGTAAGTTTTTAAAGTTTTCTGTTCTAAGTTAAAGTTAAACTCTGTTATATTTAAACACTGCATTTGTTATATGTTTTGACATCATCAATTATCTATTTAACTTGTACATCTTCATTATGCACAAGTTGGGGGAGATTGTTAGATATAATTGCTGACGTTTGTTCATCAGTGTTTAAGTACCAGGTACTCATCAGAGTTTACTAGAAGCCAGTCAGAGTTTGATAAAGTCTGACGGGGTGAAGAGTTCATTAACTGTCGGTGCTAATATGAAGATTCTAGAAGCAATATATCTTGAAGATGGAAAGAAGCAAGATATATTGAGACAGTTAAGGAAACGGAACAGAAGACAGAAGCAATTCTAATTTGATATGATTTGTATAGCTAATTTATAGGAATATCAATTAGAGATTGATTATGTAACTGTGTATTATATAAACACAGATAGGTTAACCCTAAAAGAGAGGCGAATATTGAATACATTATTCTTGTAACCTAGCAGCTCTCTGTGATTCTTTAACATCACTGAGAGAAGAGTTATTTTATATAATTCAGTTATTGATTCATAAACAGTGTTCTTGAGTGTTATTATCATATTAATATTGATTATATATTGTGTATTCGGCCTAACATTTACTATATGACACTTACTCATTTTAAGCTATAAGTCAACTTATTATGAGTATAGTCAGCTTATTTGATAACTTATAACTTATAAGTTGATAAGTTGAATGTTAGAAATCATCAACATTTTACTTAACTTATCAACTTATTTTTTGATTTCTTTATTTTTCTAATATTTTATATTTTTACTTTTAAATATTTTTTTAATTTAAAATACAAGTGTTGAAATCATTGTATTTAAAAATTATTTTTTCAAATTTAATTTAACAAATTCTTCACTAACTTATAAGTAAATTTATCCAAACACTCGTATAACTTATAAGAATTCATCAACTTATCACTTATATGACACTTACTCATTTTAAGCTATAAGTCAACTTTTTTGTGATACCCTAAACACGCACTAAGTTGTGGGTTTTTTTCTTGACACCTTAAAATTTTAGAGGGTTACTTAATATGTTATTAGGGATAAATTTGTTTGATGTGGGATAGATTGATTAATAGTTGAACGTGATCGCTTCCACATATTTGACTTTAAATATATGCATTTTGAATTATTTTTTTCTTCTTTTTATCTTCTCTTCAAATCGGTTAGGTTTTTTTCTTCTTGGATTTCATCGTCGCTTCAATTGTTTTAGTTTGAATTATGCTTCATTTTCTATTATGCCCTTTAATGGATTAGCTCTTTGGGTAAGTTTGTTTCTTTTCTTAGTGTTTTTTTTTTCTCTTCGTATTGGTCTGTTTTTTCTTCGATAGAAATTTATTTAATTTAAACAAATCGTGCAATACTCGTCAATCGTGATAAAAGGTATCGCACAATTGAGGGAGAGTGTTGAATAATATTATAATATAAAAGTATAAGATCGTGTTGGAATCTTCCTCAGATACTTAAGATTTTAGAGAAATTAGTTACGACGGGAACATTTTGATTTTATTAATAATATTAATTTTCTTTTCTTAGTTGTTTTGAAGAGTTTTATTAACATTTTATTTTGGACAAGGTTCAATAACATTTATTATATGAAATGAGAATGAGAATGAGAATGAGAAAGGGTTCCGGGACAAGAAAAAGTTAAAGGGGAACTTTCGTATCAAGCGTGTAAAACAGTGAGCTGCGTATCAAATTATCAAAATCACATATACAAACTTTCGTATTCAAAGATCTAATAGATGTCGATACGGGTTTCGAAAGAATATAACAAAGCGGGACCTACTGCGAAGAAATGGAAGCAATAGCGTTGTACACCACTAGTTGATATTTGATGAGTGTGGTGAAATGAACGAGGCCCCTGTAACCAACAAATGTCTCTTGAACAAGGTGAAGAGTGCAGCCTTCAAATACGTTTTGTCGACCAAGACCCAACCCAAGGACAAAACAGAGGTACATTCCAAGGACAATCACCCAATTCCAAACATAAACAATTTGTAGTGTTTTCTTTTTCTTTTTGCTTTTTGCTTTCTTTGCTAAGCAACAAGTTGTTAGTGTTTTTTACATGTTTTGTCAAGACTTTTAAGTGTGTAATTAACTTTGGGAGTTCCTCGTACAAAAAATTAAGGTTTGTGTGATACATTTTTTACATATTCATATTTTTTTATTTAATTTATAGTTTTCTATTTCATTAATTTTAGTTTATTTTTTTGTTTACATATTTTAGTCACATGTTTTTCATTTAATTTATAGTTTTCTGTTTCATTATTTTTATTTTATTATTCAATTTACATTTTTTATTCACATACTTTTCATTTAATTTATATTTTTATACTTTATTTTCTGATTTAAAGTTAGTTTCTTAAATTTTTCTAAATTTGATTTTTGTTTTCAATAATTATTATATCTAAATTTTGTAAAATACTAAACAAAAGAATTTGATCATCTTTTTTTATGAAAAGAATAATATTTTTTTGCCATCAAAGAGAAAACTTGCATTAAAACTTCAAATCCTCCATAAGTACATTTTGAAAAGCAGGATGGACATCCCCCATCCTCCAATTACGTTCAGCTATGGAACAACTATATCTCGCCAGGAAGTGAGACACTCTATTCGCTGATCGTTTCACAAAACGGAAAAGCACATTACGAGCTTTTAGACTAGACAAAAGAATACGACACTCCTCGATTACTCTTCCAAAGTATGAGAGACTACTGATAGATGATCTTATTGCTTGGACCACTTGTAAACAGTCGGTCTCCACCTCCACTCCGACACTTTGATTCTGTTTAATCCAACTTAGTGCCTCACGGACACCTATTGCTTCTGCTAGCTCAGGTGAAAGTTTGCCCTCACAGCACTTCGACTTCGCTTCAATTAGTTGGCCATGCTCATCTCTGACCACAAACGCATAGCTATAGCATGAAGATTGATCAAATATAGCAGCGTCAGAGTTAACCTTGATTTTATTAGTCGGGGGGACACGCCAGTGTTCATGTCCATCCTCTTGAGTCATGTAGCCCAAAAAGATGTTAAAAGATTTATCTTGAACACTCTTCCATTGATCAAGGACAAACTTAGACGATTCCACTATTTCTGACACTCGTGTATTATTTTGATTCCACACAAGCTCATTGCGACTTTTCCATATCATCCAGCAAAGCACTACAGCTCTACAAACTTCTTGTTTAATGGCTCTCTGCAAAAGGTCATCAAACCAATCTGAAAAATTCTGAAAAACAGTTGTTGTTGTGGTAATACCTGCAGAGCTCCAGCAATCCATTGCAAACGGGCAATACAACAGAGTGTGTGTTACTGTTTCAGCATCCTCATGACACACTGGACACCAGGCGTCGACCTCTACTCTTTTAGTTCTGAGAGTAACCTTCGTTGGTAAATTTTCAGAGAGGGCTCTCCACATAAAATGTTTGATTTTTGGTGGGATTTTTAAATTCCACAGTTGCTTTCAAAAACCTGAGTTGTCCGCATTTCTGTTATTTTCCTTGAGCTCACAAATACGTCTATACGCACTTTTGACAGTATACTCTCCTAGTTTTTCAAACTTCTAGTACCAAGAGTCATTCTCCGTTGTATTCACAGGAATTGCCAAAATTAAATTTGCATCCCTTTCTTCAAATATGTTTAAGACTAACTCACGATTCCACTGATTTTCTGAGTAGTTTAGCAGCGAGGAGACCCTATCATTTTGCATATCATCACGAACAGTGCGAATATAAGGATCAGCAGTATCTGGAAGCCATGGCTCCTTGAAAATAGACACTGAATTACCCCTCCAATTCGACAGGCTAAGCCTTCCTTAATCAGGTGCTGAGTTTCTAACAAGCTACGCCAAATATAGCTTGGATTTCCACCTAGCTTGGCATTTAAAAAGGAAGTATGAAGGTAGTATCTAGATTTAAAAATCTGGCTCACCAGCTTTTCTGGTTGTCGCACCAACCTCCAGGCCTGTTTTCCGATAAGGGCTAAATTAAAGTCACGAACACAACGAAAGCCCAACCCTCCTTGGCTCTTACTTCGACTCATTCTTTCCCAGCTCATCCAATGGATTGATTTGTCTTTATTAGCACTCGAACGCCACCAGAATTTGCACATCATACGTTCAATTTCCTGACATAATTCCACTGGAAGAAGAAATACATTCATCGCATGATTCAGGATAGTTTGAGCCACCGTTTTTAGCACCACTTCCTTCCCTCCTTTTGATAATGTACTTTTATCCCATCCCTGGATTCTGTCCTGCAACTTGTTTTTTATGAATCCAAACATTGCTGATTTCTTTCTGTACATCATATTCGGTAATCCGAGGTATAGACTAACTTCTCTAGCCTCCTGAAACCGAAGCTGTCTCAGTAAACTCTCCTTAATCTCCACATTCGTATTTCTGCTAAAGATCACAGACGATTTATCCAGATTTATTTGCTGCCCCGAAGCCTTTTCAAAGATCTTTAACAGCTCTAAGATATGCTCAGCATTTTGCGACGTCGCTTTACAGAAGATGAAGCTGTCGTCTGCAAAGAAGATATGAGAAATAGTTGGAGCAGTACGCGCAACTTTTATTCCTCGAATTAAATGTCTTCTTTCATAATCTTGGATCAGTGCAGAGAATCCTTCTATGAAAATGAGAAACAAATATGAGGATAATGGATCCCCCTGCCGGATACCTCGTTGAGGGAATATAGAACCAAAGATACGTCCAGCATGAGAGATTTGATAATTAGCTGATACAACACATGACATAAGAAGCTTGATCAGCTTTCGCTCAAACCCCATTTTAGAGAGAATTGCTTCTAGAAAATCCCACTCAACACGATCATACGCTTTACTCATATCTAACTTTAGCGCCATCCACCCTTCCTTGCCCGAAGTTTTGCGCTTCATGAAATGTATAACCTCGTGGGCCACCATTATATTATCTGTGATTAATCGGCCTGGAATGAAAGCACTTTGAGTTGGAGAAATGACATCCTCTAAGACAAGCTTTAGTCTATTAGCTAGCACTTTGGAGATAATTTTATAGACCACGTTGCAAAGAGAGATTGGACGAAGGTCCATCATAGTTTGAGGATTGTTTTTCTTTGGGACAAGGACTATATTAGTGCTTGTCAGTTGAGTATCCAACATTCCATCATCAAAGAACTTTTTCACCATCTGCACTACATCACCTCCTACTATATTCCAGAATTTTTGATAAAAGCCTGGACTCATGCCATCCGGGCCTGAGGATTTATCTGGATGCATATGGAATAAGGCTTGTTTCACTTCCTCATATGCAACAGGCTCCAATAGCTTTTCATTTTGCTGTTGAGTTACCTGTTTTGATATGCAATTTGCAACCTCTCTCCAATCAGTGTCAGATGCCTTAAATAAACTAAAGAAATAACGAATCATTTCTTCTTTTAGACCTTCTCCCCACTTCACTTTAAAACCATCTTCATTGTATAAGGAGGATATATGATTGACTCTTCTTCGTTTCTTTGTGGCATTATGGAAAAATCTACTATTTTGATCTCCTTCGCTTAACCATAACTGGTTAGACCTTTGGCGCCGAAAAATCTCCTGTTGGACATATGTCTCCGACAATCTTTCTTTTTATTCTCGCCTCAAATCTATTGAGATGGTATCCCTGCGACCTTTCAGAATTTTCAGCACACGCTTGCTGTGGTTAATTCTTCGTTTAAAATTGCCAGTAATGTCTTTTCCCCAGATCAATAGATTAGTAGAACAAGCTGAGATTCTTCCAAAGAAGTCTAAGTCCTGGGTATTATTCCATGATTCCTCCACAATTTGTTTGCACATAGGCTCCCTGAGCCAAGCATTTTCAAACCTAAAAGGCTTGACACAACGAACAGAGTTACACTCACCTGGGTCAAGTAATATAGGGCAATGATCAGAAGTACTTACCTCCAAATTCACCAGTTTGACTTCTTTGAAAAGTTGTAGGAAAGATTCCGATACAAGTGCTCTGTCTAGACGGACTTCAACCCAATTTTCTGTTCCCTGGCACCGTTCCCAAGTGAAAGGATACCCAACTAAAGGCAAGTCTATCAATGCACAATCCTCAATAACATCTCTGAATCCTTGAACCAACCACTGTGGATAAGAACGACCACCTCGCTTGTCTTCTTGAGACGTAACATTGTTCATATCTCCTATAATGGTCCAAGGCAAAGAGTTATCAGATGCCAAATTTCTGATTAAAGCCCAGGTGTCTCGTCTCTTTGATCTGTCAGGCTCTCCATAGAGCCCTGTAAGTCTAAACTTTTTACCATCTCTCGTAGAAACAATCATATCTATGTGATTTTTACTGAAAGTTCGCAGTTGTATCTCATCATTATATCTCCACATAAAAGAAATACCACCACTGAGACCTTGGGGTTCTACTGTAAAAGCACCCTCAAAATTCAAGAAACTCCTGACTGACTCTACTCTCTTCTCGTTGCAGAGGATTTCACTAAGGAAAATGAAGTTTGGATGTCTTTGGGACGTTAGCTCTTTAAGGAATTGATAAGCCCATGGTGTCCCTAAACCATGGCAATTCCAGCTGATGACACTCATTGTGTTAGGCGAGCACCCCTATGGGTACCCGCCTCTATCAAGTTTTTTGGAACGTTGTCATTGTTTAAGCTGTCTTCCGTATTCATATTATCTTCCTCATCAGAGCCCGCTATGATTTATGTATCCAAGCCCAATCCAGTATCCAAGCCCATATGTGTATCTGTCTTTCGCTTTTTTGAGTCAATAATGATTAATTTGTTATGGCCCTTATTTTTAGCTCCAGACTTATTATCTTTCCTTAATACAGTGGATAAAGCACTAGAATTAATTTGAATTATCCCTCCAATATTCCCTGTAACCGCTTGCTCAATTTGTGGCAAAATTATTGGATCTTGATTTTTCTGAATGTCTCCTGATTCCGGCTTCTCCTTCGCTCTGCCGGAATTCCACTGTGGATCGTCTTCTCCACTTCGAAGCCATTTTGCTCCAATTGGTTTAACTTGTCGTTTAAACGAGGCTCATCCATGCTCCATATGGTTTGACTATATTTTGTTCTGGAGTATCGAATAACTTTGAACAGAACTTTTCTGAATGTCCCAAAAGACCACAAATGAAGCAAAACGTAGGTACATTCTCATATTTGAAGTTTATCCAGAAACAATCTTCGCCTGTCTTCCTGATTTTCATTCGACGCTTCAGTGGTTTGGATAGATCTATAGATACACGAACTCTCATATAGTCACGCCACACACCTGCAAAGTTTGAGTCACAAGCTTCCACATAGACCCCCACATAATTCCCTACCTCCTTGATGATTTTTTCGGACATAAAACCTGGCCGAAGATCGTGTCACTTTTATGTAGAAACTTGTATTATGACCAATAAACATGAAAGTCTAAATTTGGTTGTTTTTTTTTTGAAAAATCTAAATTTGGTTGCTTGTTTCCTTCAAAATTATATTTTTTATATAAAAATCATAATTTACTTTCTTTATCTAACAACAAGTAAAAAAATCAATTGGATCGTATTATGTTCTTTTCACATCATAACTCTTACTTCTTGTCGGTATGAACTTACATGTAATTTGTTTATTGATTTATTCAAGAGTTGGTAAGAATTTTGATATAATATTTAATATTATTTATAATATGTTTTAATATATATTAAATAATTATCTTATTAAATTTTCAATTTTCATCAATGTATTATATTTAGATTTTTAAAATAGTTGCAAAAAGATTGAGATCTAGAAAAATAATAAAAAGAAAATTAAAATTAAGAAAATCAACTTTAACTCAAAAATTAAAATAATAAATTATAAAATTATAAGATGAATGAAAAATATACGATACAAAATGTAAATTGAAGTATAGAATAATAAAGTAGAAAATTATGAATTAAATAAAATATGTAAATGAAAAAATAAAACTAAAATAATAAAACTAAAAAATATAAAATAAATGAAAAATATGTAAATAAAATATGTAAAAGATGTGGATTAAGCAAACAAATATCACACAAATCTAGGTACCGCGGAAACTTTCAGCGGTATATGAAGATCATTCTCATGTATCGCGGAAACTTTCAGCGATACGTTCCAGAAAATTTTTAAATCCTAGTCCTCCATTTCTTAATCTAATGACATAAAAATAGTTTGTTGTTTAAGCTTTTCCTGGCAAACGATTGCAAGTGACCGACTCCCATTAACTTTTTTGCAAAGACGAAAAGTTATGATACATATGCATATATTAACATGAGTTGCTAAGCAACGAGTGTATGACCATATTCTGTTAACTGTTCGTATTTCGTTCGTTAATGTTTTGTACATTTCCGTTCAAGACTTTCTAGCGTGTGATTAACTTTTTTGCAAAAAATGAAAAGTTGTGATGTGATGATCGTGTCAAATCCCGAGTCTTTTTTCGAAAATAGGGTCAAGTTCCGATTCCGAGTTTGAATAAGCCGAAGCATACTGGCCCAGCTACAGTCAACTTGGGTAATCTACTAGCCCCACAGGCCCCCAAAAGATCATGATTTGTTGGTGCTTATTGGTAGTAGTACTTTTCCTTATAAACTGAACAGAAGTCCCAAATCTCCTCGATGTGGGACTAGGATGTTACAAACTCCCCCACTTAAACTCCTGACGTCCTCGTCAGGCCTGAACGGATATTCCATAGATCCAAGATCGTTCCTCCCTAGCCATTGTGGGATAATATTGGCTGGCTTCGTGTCCACACCTCCGACAACTTGACGAATCAAGCTTTCGAGGATCGGCTCTGATAACATATGTTACAACCCGGGTCACAAATCCCGAAGTTTTTTCAAAAATCGAGTCAACTTGGGTAACGATTAGCCCACCGTAAACCCCAAAAAATCATGATTTGTTTAGTGTTTATTATTTGTAGTACTTTATCCTATAAACTGAACTAAAATCTCAAATTTTCTCGATGTGGAACTGGGGTGTTACATGTGATGCATATACATAGATTAGCGAGGGAGGGAGAGAAAGGTCCAATATAGTTGAAAGAGAATTATACGAAAAAATATTATGTAGATAAATTTCGTAAAACCAAATCAAAGTAATAATTACAATTTTTTAATGTTTTATTATCATTTTATATACAAAATTATCGAATTTATCCTATGTGCGTGCTACCAGGGGTTGGGGAGCAAGGAACAAAAATTCCTCGATTCATCATTCTTTGAAGGTATATCGAGTGACCTCTCTTACCAGCCTGACAGAGTGACAGGTACATCAACAAATATGCAAATTAGGTCATAATCTTTGGGCGTTAAAAGTTAGGCCGAACATATTTCTGCATGTAGTGTCCATCTCACGTCTAGCTAGCTACTCATTCTTTTCTTTTCAAAAATTGATTAAAGACTAATAGAATTGTGATTGAAATTTTTTTTAGCGAAAATTATTAAATATATACATATACACTACAAGCTGAATCCAGGCGTTCGTAATTACTAAAAAATATTCAAGATTCGCTACAATTCGATAATGTCATTGAGTATTCGAGTTCGTCGCAATCAATCATAATCAGACGGTAGTATTGGTTATTTAACTTTGGCTTTAAGAAAACTGCCCAATAATACAGCAGTTTAATTATTATTTAAACAATTAAACAAGCATGAAACTGGCTGAGTTGCACTGCTCTACTAGGTTATACTATAATAATTAATATTAATAGTTGTAGAATGTAACAAAGATTAGTTAACATGATTTAAATATTGACCCGGCTGCCTAGGTTGTATTAGGGACAGGCGTCACGTGTCTTTGTGAGCCGACTAAGAGCCTCCGCACCCCTCCCCGATTTTTAATCCGTTAATTTGTCAATTTACTTGATGTAGATTATTAACTGGCTTACTTAATCAATAATCATATGATTAAGGATAGGATTTTGTTTGGACATGGTTGTTTTGACTCAAATTCCTTTAAATTAGATTTCGTGAAGCATTTTGGTCGCTCAATGAAGTCCCTGGAAATTGAACCTAGCTACGAAATGCAAACATCTGTCCTAAACATTATTGAACTACAAGAACTAGGATTTTGACTGTTATAATACATGTGTTTGTGGTGCATAATCAAAGAGAGAATTGGTTTGATCAAGTATATTAGCACGCTGGAATTGAATCTGACCTGCCTAACTCTTGATACGAATTCAAATCAAAGGTTCTACCATCTTGTAAACAGCTTCTTCTCTTCAAATAAAACATGAAGAATATACGTTGAGAGTCATAGGTTGATTTTATTTGTAGAAATAGGTGTGTTATGGGTGTTTATTTTTACAAAAACAATACTTATTTCCTTAAAACAAGTCTATTTTATACTGTTTTATTAAGCTTTTATGTTCGGAAAAAAATAGCATACACTACTAGTATAGACCGGGCAATTGGGCTGATGGGTTTGATTTTCGGGTCTGAACTTTCTCGTTCGCATCAACTTTCGGTTACGAAATATTTGGATATAGTTCGGATTGGATCAGATCTGATTAATTCGAATCGGGTCTAATTCAGATTAAAACATGATGAAATTCGGATTAAGATCAGACTAATTAATTTCGGTTCGGATCTTTTCGGGTCATTACTCATTCGATTTATTTAGTGTGTAATACTTTAAAAAATATCTTATTATTGAATATAATATTATTAATGTAAAATAATTTGCTTTTTAAAAAATTGAATTAACTAATAATGTTATTTTGACATAAAATTGTTTAAAATATGAATTTTGTTTATGAATCCACCATTTTATTGAAATAGAAAGTGTGGTAATGTATAACGACTATTAGGGCTGAGCATTCGGTCGGTTCGGTCCAGAACCGGACCGAACCGAATAAACCGAGAACCGAATTATCATTTTTTTCCGAACCGAACCGAACCGAAATTGTATTTTGGACCGGAACCGAACCGAACCGAAATAATGCTATTCGGTTCGGTTCTTTCATAAAAGAACCGAATTTTTTTCAAATAAAAAATTTTTATTTCAAAAAATATGATTTTTCTAAAATTAAAAATATTAGCTAATGAAATACAAGTATGAAATGTAAATATAATAGTTCAAACTTCAAATGTCGAACCAAAAATAAGTCATGCAAAATTTAGAATATATACATACATATAAAATTAATATATTATATCTATAAAAATTATATAAATATAAAATAAAAAAAATTCGGTCTATTCGGTTCGGACCGAATTTTTTTTGAAAGAACCGAACCGAACCGATATTTATTTCGGTCTATTCGGTCCGGACCGAATAGACCGAATTTTCAGAAAATTAGAACCGAACCGAACCGAAATTATACTATTCGGTTCGGTTTTTCGGTTCTGGTTCGGTTCTGCTCAGCCCTAACGACTATTATTTGTAAATATTATTAACAAATTTACTAATATTTCAATTTTTGGATCGAATCAATTTGATTTTTGAATTATTTTTCAAATCTACTAATATTTCAAATTATTTTTGGTTAAAATTTTGGATCGAATCAATTTGATTTTTGAATTTTTAACAAATTTACTAATTCAAATATAAAATCAGATTCGGTTTCATGAATATCGATTCGATTTTTCGGATCTGAATTATAAATTTTTCATCGATCACGCAACTGCTAAGTTTAATAGTTTGGGCCTAGAACTTTTATTGCTATGAATAAATCTGTCAAAGTTGTTTTGGGTCTAATTTGTTTAGAAAAGGACTCCACAATTTGTAAAGATCAAGAGTAAGATGTTTTATGGATATTTGTATTAGGCGCCTAGGCCCAAGTCCAAATCAAATTATTTTTTACCCGTAAATTTTAGTGGCAGCTCAGAAAATAAAAATTGCACTAATATATTGAATGTAATATTTTTTCTTCCGGAACATTTTCTGGACATTGTTGAATTAGAATTTTGTATACAAAACAAAAATAATGAAAAATATTTTGCACTAATATGTGATCATATCCTGCACTTCAAACTAGGTATCAAAAATTATGAATATCATATTTTGAAACATAGATGGTATTATTTAATTTAATTTATATGTAGAATATGTGATTAATAATTGTTGGAGAAATAAGAAGAATTGAGTAAACATAATTAAAATATAACTATGAGTAAAACTAGACCCGAAAATTAAACAAATGTTCGAAAGTAGTTAAAGATAAAAAATAATCTTTAAATAATAAAATTTTATAATAGAGTGAAATAGATCGATTAACATAGATGATGACTCATTAACCAGAAATGCAAGAAGTCTTTAAATAATATATTCAGTTAGAAGTGGTTCGCTAAGAGGGTCATGTAATCTATTAGAACTTAATAATCATGTTTAATTTTGCTTTTTATATATTTTTAAATATAAGCTGACATTTAATTTTGAGAAAAATATATAAAAATAATGGATACAATAATATTTATAATAAATTAAAATAATAAAAGTAATAACAATCATTTATTTTGTACTATTTTTTCAAAAGTTCCAGTGAAAGAACTTTTTCTTTCTATATTGAATAGAATTCTCTATGTGAAAATTTGTAACATTTTTTTTTTAAAATTTTGGGTGTTTCATATTTATTAACGTACTTTTTTTAAGATGAAAACTAACATATGTAAACAAATAAGTCTAATCATCTACTAGCCTATAACCCCTGCAAGGCACATGTCTTAAAAAATAATAAACTAAAAAATTTAATATAAACGGAAAATATTAAAATAAAAGTAAAAATTAATATGATAAATTATAAAATGAGAAACTTAAATATTAATTGGAACATAAAAAAATATAGAAAAAATACAGATGGGGCTGGGGCTGAGGAAGATAATTGATGTATTATTAATATTATTTTATAATAAAATAATATTAATAATAAGGACCGATAGAAAATATAACATGTTTTAATTATGGACTTTTTCACAAATATCCTATTCCAGAAATATTTTTGCAAAAATACATTTTCAAAAAAAAATATTTTACGAAAATACAATCTTAAACCAAATCAACCAAATTCAAAGCAACACATATGCAACTGCATACAACGTGCTGCGCAACCACACTTGTAAATTTAATTTTTAAGATTTTCACAATCAACTTGTTTGCAACCACATATGCAACTGTATGCAGCAGTAGCCACAATGCAAATTCAATTTTAAAATTTTTACGATTCACGTGTTTGCAACCACATATGCAACTGGATGCAATCTAAGTAGATTGTATTTGGTTGCAGAACGTATTTTTGCAAATATTTTCTAAAAGATAGTATTTTCGCAAAATATTTTTCAAAAAAAGGTATTTTTGCAAATATTTTGAGAAGATGGTAAAATTGCAAAGAAAACTTTGAAAAAGTGGTATTTTTGATAAATATCCTTTAATTAAAAAACGTAATTGCCCGTGATATTTTTAGAAGTGTTTTAATTATATTAATTGTATTTATTACAAAAATACGTTGACATGTTAAAATAAGTAAGTTTTTTTAATAAGGACAAATAGAAAAGCTAACATTTTTTAATTAAAAAAAATTAACTTCCCGTAATATTTTTAGATGTGTTTTAATTATATTAATTGTATTTGTTAAAAAAATCCGTTCACTTGTTAAAATAGGTAAGTTTTTTTAAATAATTAAAAGTATTAAAATAGGTTTTAAAATATATATAAGTAAGGGTTGCACTTGATATTTTTGGAAAAGAGAGATTTTAGTGATAATAAATATAAAATGTAATATATTTTAATTTAAAGGTAATTGCCCGTGATATTTTTGGGAAAAAAGTAGATTTTGTTAGAAAAAAATGTTTTAACTATAAAAGGCAATCAACTAGTTACTATTTTTATATTGTTTTATTATTTATTAAATAGAGTATTAAAATAGGTTTTTAAATAAATAAGTAAGGATTGCACCTCATATTTTTGGAAAACAGAGATTTTAGTGATAACAAATATAAAAGGTAATATGTTTTAATTTAAAGATAATTGACATGATATTTTTGGAAAATCAGTAGATTTTGTTAGAAAAAAATGTTTTAATTATAAAAGGCAATCATCTAATTACTATTTTTATATATTTTTTATTATTTATTAAATAGAATAAAAGACCGAAAACCAAAACTTTCAATGTTTCGTCTTTAATAATATAGTATAGATTGTTGAATATTTACCTATATATATATATATTCATTTGTTTATAAATTAGGAAAGTGAGTAATTAGATAGTTAAAATAATCAACTCAAATGATTAATTACTACATCAGGAATCGGGATATTTATTCTTACTCATAACTTACTAACACAAATTTATGTTTCGTATCAACTCAACAACATATTAATATTACCTATTTCAAAAATTAACAAAGAATTGAAATAAATATACATAATATATATGTTTTTTGCACCAGGCGCATACCATAAAAAAAATTAAGAATCTTTAAATATTAAAATATATATGAGAATCGTGAGATTTTCGAACTCCATCAACAACGTATCAAATATAAAAATTAATATTTTTATCTCTAAATATTTTTAAAAAAAATCCAGAGTTTTGATCGTTGAGGGACAGTAGTACTACAAAAAAATTAAGAATCATTGGATTTTAAAATAAATATATGAGAAACCGTTGAATATAAGGTCAAGTAATTTTTTATATTTTAATAGATAAATTATTTTCCAAAAGTCTAAGTTTCGAAATTCGTCGACAATATATTAAAAAAATTGTATTATTAGAATTATAAATTAATAATATTAAAAAAATAAAAAATATGCATACTATGAATAAATTAGAGAAATGATCAAAACTACTACTTTTTCTAATTTTTTTGTTGCAATTTTACCATCTTTTAAAAATATTTACAAAAATACGGTCTGCAACCAGATGCAACCAAAAAATATTTGCAAAAATACGGTCTGCAACCAAAGCAATCAGATGCAATTTTGTATACATATTTTTTTATACATAGAGATTTTATTGAAAACTGACCGGTTCAACCAATGTGATCGTCGATCCTTTCTTAGTTGAGACGCTTCCAAATCCTCGTCATCGTCTCCTTATTGAATCTATGAATGTGTGTATATGTATTTACTGTTTTTGTGTAATTTGTGATTTGATTGGTAATTTATTTAGGATTTTTGAATGGATGTGAGTTGTGTGTTTGTATATCAACAAGTCCTCGCAAAACTTATGCAACTTAGTATGTAATCAAAGATAATTTCAATTATTAAATTTTTATAAGTTGCTTTTGTGGTTGATTTTGGTTGAAGTAGTTGTAGATATGATCACAAAAAATGCAGATCATATTTCTACAAATACTTTTAAAAATTTGGTAAACAAATATGTTGGTATTTTTGTAAAATATTTTAAAAAATATAGTATTTTTACAAAAAATAATAATCTGAAATTGAGTATTTCTGCAAAAAAAAAAAAACTATAAAATAATGAATTAATATAATAGAGAATATTAAAAAAAATCCATGCATTATATAGGCTATAAGCTAGTATCATGCAACAAGCCAATCTATGTTTACATATATGATTTCGATTGATCTGCGATTATGACTTTCTGAGAATTATTTGATATGGCAACAAGAGATGGTAAGGGTAATTCACTCCTGATAATGTTGATAAACACGTTTGTTTAAATTAAAAAAATTACGTGTCATAAAGTTACTTAAATAAAGAAATTAAAATAAGTCTTAAGTTAGTAAATGTTTGAATAGTTTCATATTTATTTAGGAATTGTGAGCAACTGAAAATAAAAAAAGGTTGCAGAAATATAAAGTTATACCCCCTCCGTCCCCCTCAATTCTTTACATTAAGAGGACGGTGAGAAGGTTAAGAAAAAATGTAAATTAATAGGGTAAAGTAAGAAAAATGAGTAAAGTGATGGAACAATCAATATTTAATGTATAAAGTGGGTATAAAGTAAATATAGTGGAGGAAAACAGTGAATGTGATTGGATTTTATATTATAAAATATTACTATTTTTGGTATGTAAAAAAATGAGAAGGACGTACTAAAAAGAAAAAGTGTAAAGAAATGAGAGGAAGAGAGAATAGTAAACATAAGAAGTAAATTCTGAGAAATTGTTTAATTTCCACAAAGACTTGGTGAACTGACGGGAATTCCAGTCAATTGGCAATTGTTAATTGTCTCGTTTCCATCAAAATAAAATTAACTAATCAAAGAACCTAGAATTTCTTTTCACAATTAAACATTAAACTAATAGAAAAAGCCGCGCTTCGCGGCGGCGTCATAATTGTTTTTAAAAACTATATGAATTAAATTATAAAAATTATTTCGTTATCTCTAATAAGTCGTTCTCCCGTAAAACATGCTTTCTTTTTTAATATCAAAATCTCAAATTTAATATATTAAATACTTGTGTTATATATTAATTTTCATGTTAACATACTCTTTTTTCTAATGAGCCGCTCTCACGTTGAAAAAAATAATTCTATCAATTAAATTACAAAAATTACTCGTTTCTACCTAATAGTCGTCCTCCCGTGAAATACACTTTCCTTTTTAAGATCAAAATCTCAAATTTAATATATTGAATACGTGTCTTATATATTAATTTTCATGTAAACATACTACTTTCTAATAAGCCACTCTTTCGTTAAAAAAACACCTATATAAATTCACAATCCTATTTTACTTCTTATAATTCGAATTATTCTCCTCTATAAATTTGCACACATATTCTACTTCGAATAAAATTTTTAATTATGTTCACAAACACCTATTTTACTTCCAAGAAAACTTTAAATTGTATGTATTTTTTATAAATTCGAACTCTTCTACTCTATAAATTCGAACATATATTTTACTTTCAGTAGAACTCTTAATTCTACGACTTACTTATAAATTCGAACTATTCTCCTTAATAAATTCGAACACCTACTCTATTTCAAATAAAACTTTATTTATATGTTTTCTCTATAAATTCGAACTCTTATACTCTATAAATTCGAACACCTATTCTACTTCTAATATGCTAAAAAATATTTTTTGATTTATTAGTATTTAAAATTTTAAAACTCTAGAAAAATTAGAAAAATAAATTAAAATGATTGTAGAGACGCCACCTCACCTCACGTGTATTCTCCTATATATATAGTTAAGTTTTATGGAGACCACCTTTTTTGAGAAGACCTGGAGACCACATACGTTCTGCAATCTAAATTTAGCAAAATAGAACATATTTTGTAATCAAAAATTTGCAAAACGTACTATTTTGCAAATTATATTCTATGAAAATCACTATTTCATTGAAAATCTTGAAAATCATGTAAGTTGTGCAAACTAAACATGAATGTTCTGCAAACCGAACATGTTTTGCTCAACAATATGTTTTGCTATGTTTTAGTTGCAAAACATATATAATTTTAAAGATTTTAAATGAAAATAGTTATTTTCATACAACATAATTTATAAAATATTATATTTTGCTAAATTTAGATTGCAGAACGTATGTGGTCTCCAGGTCTCCACAAAAAAAGTGGTCTCCATATAACTTAACTCATATATATATATATATATATAATATATATATTTTGATATTGATTTATATTCAAACTATGAAAATGACATAAGATAAAATATATGTATTCAACTAAAATTAGAGTATTTAATTAGAAAAATCACTATAAAAGTATAAGATAAGATATATATTATGACAGTTTTTTTCAGTTGTCAGAACCTTGCCAAGTCCGTTAATGTTACAAAATTTTTTAAATTTTTTTTCAAGTATTTTCTTTGCAACTTCGATGCAAAGAGTGGAAGTCAATACTGCGAAATGTTCCAACACGTCTGCGAAGCCTAGGATTAATGTTTATCTAGAACGCAGCTGCGTCTATAAATTTCTGTTAGTACTCGAAAGTTGAAACATGCAAATATATCAGCTATTTCAAAAATAAAATAAAAATAGAGAGCGATTCTACAGTTAAAAAGAAAATTTATGACTTCCTCCTCATTGGTGAGAATTATATCTTTTGTTGTGTTGATCATCTTCATCATGCAGTTGGTTTTATCTAACGCAGGTACGTACTGTGTTGAGTCATGATTTTTAATTTTTATGAAGTCAATTGATATTGCATAATTTTTTTTTTTTAATATAGTTTTTCAGTAGTGTTTGCAGATGAAAATGCAAAAATCATATACGGGATGCAGGCGACACCAAATAGCCCCCCTCCGCCTCCGATACAGGCACCGTCGCCGATGTTTTAAGCACAATACAAACCAATAAGCTTTCTTTTATACTATGAATAAGGATGTGTTGGGATTGCTTTTAAAAATTGTTGTGTTGTTGAAAAAAATGTTGTAATAAGTGTTTGTTGAAAAAAATGCTGTAACATTTTTTATTTGTGCATGTTTTGGGTTATAATATAAAAAATAATGTTTATGGTGAGATTTGATGTTGAAATCAGTAGTTGCTTTCCGCAAAAGCTAAAAAATAGCTTTTTTCAAAAGCAGGGGAGACTTGGGCTCTGTTTGGGATTGCTGTTAAAAATTGTTGTGCTGTTAAAAAAAGCGCGGTTAAAATAAGTGCTGTTGTGAAAATCAGATAACTGTTTGGTAATATTTTTGATATGTGCATGTTTTGGTGTATAATATAAAAAATTAATGTTTTTGGTGAGTTTTGATGTTGAAACCAGTAGTTGCTTCCCGCAAAAACTGAAAAACAACTTTTTTCAAAAGCATGGGGATCTGCTTTATCTAAAAGTAGCTTTTCAGCCAAAAACGCTTTTTAGAAAAACAACTTTTAAATTTTACCAAACACTTTTTAGCTGATTTTTAGAAAAAAACTGTTGTTGCTGCCTGCAACAGCAATGCCAAACGGAGCCTTGATTTCTCTAAAATCAGCTTTTCAGCCAAAAACACTTTTCTAAAAAGCCGCTTTTGAGATTTATCAAACAATTTTTTACCTACTTTTAAGAAAAAAATTATTGTTGCTGTCTACAACAACGGGTTAATTATCTTGTTGGTCATTAAAGTGGGCCTAAAATATCAAGTTGGTCACCAAACTAAAAACGCTCTCAAACAGGCCACTAAAGTCAGCTACATGTACATTCTTATATATAACTTATTTTTTTCTGGACAGAAAACACTAATATTAATGCTAATGTCTTCGATTTTATGGTCTGAAATGGGTATGTTACCCTACCAGGTAGATATCACATTAAATATTTTTTAATACATTATCATTTTTCGTCCAAAAAAAATTATTTATTTAGCGGAGTGTACCCTGTAGCCGACTTAGTGACCTGATTGAGACCATTTTCAGTTTGGTGACCAACTTGATACTTTAGATCCACTTTAGTGACCAACAAGATAATTAACCCCTACAACAACAAAGTCAAACAAGGCCTAAATCTATGAAATGTAGCCTTGTTTTTTAGTTCTTTTTTAAGAATGTTCTATTTTTTAAGTCTCTAAAACTTGAAGCACATTGTCATATAAGTCCTTAATTTATGGGGGTAAAAATCTTTATTTACTGTATGCAAATATTGTTGTAAAAACAAATAAGCGAAAATTTAAAAAGAAAGAAATTTCAAAAATATTTTTTTTTTTGTCAAAAAGATATTTTACAATTATTAAAATTTGAAAAGGGACGAGTGTACCGAATTTTTCTAGTATAAGATCAAGCTTTTTTTAGAATATTTCGGAGCTATGTCCGAGATAGTACAGAACAATCACGTTTTTGTCACGCAGATCCCAACATAAAAAAATTAAAAAAAAACCTTTGTACGATAATTATTTGCTCCATATATTGCTCAAAATAATTTTTTCTTTTCAAAAAATTATAAGCACACCGATGACTTCAAAAAAATATAAACTCCACCTCTGTATGTAGCCGAGGAGAAATAACAGCCTTGATATTATGATATTATTGCACCACAAGTATAAAAAATGTGAAACTATGATGGTGTATACCTGCACGGGGACAAAAATTTAGAAGCGATGGTTCAACCAACTAAAAATATAGAGATTGTAGCTTGCTTTCTTTTGGTGTGTGTAGAACAATAGAAATGAGCATCGTTATATAGGCCAATTAGGAGCAAAACACCAAACATGGACCAAGCCTTCCAAAAAATTTGCTTGCAATAACTCAGTCGTTACCGAATGAATTTGGACAAGATTATGCAGGATATACATAAAAAATATGATATTTTGAAATATAAATTATTGCATCAGTTTTAATTTTCAAAATAATTGATAAATTAAATATACTGTTTTTAAAGTAATTCATAAATTGTCCAACAATTTCTCACTTGAATATTTTTTTTTTAAATATAAAAGTATATTTTGAGCAGTATTCGGAAAAATTAGGTTGCACATAAACAAAGATATCTTTAAACTTGAACCTTTGCGTAGTGAGTAGGATTCTCAGTTAAACAAGAGTGAATCGTAGTCTTTAATTATATCCTAAGCATCAAACCAAACACAATCTTTCAAGGTGTAGTCAATTAGTTCGTTTATTTATAAGTCATGCACGTCTATCCCAATATGTGAACGCTTTAAAAATTTATACTTGAAATTTTTATAAGAATCGGCCTTCACTTCTGCTTTCACATTGATGAGTTTATCAAGAGTAGTCCTGAAGGTAGGTACTCCCACCAAATATAGTATAGAGTTCATTAGGAAACATGCTCTAATAAAATTAAAATGCATGTGTTGTGGAATAAAAAACGTAATTGTAAATTTACTGTTAGGGTTTAAGAGCTTTCGAGCTTTAATGGTCGTTCTCGTGTTTCGTGACTAAATCGGTCCTCACAAGATGCCTACGTATCTCAATTAGTGCTGAGAATCAAGCAAAAAAATGTAGTACTAATGTGAAGTATCAGGGTCCTTATATAGGCGTCAGGAGCCTCGTATTTAGAGTATGTTTATGAGACTTAGCGAATAAGTCTCCTTCTTGACAGTGGATAAGCATTGTATTTCTTGGTGGACAAGTCTTTTCCTTGTTATAGGATAAGGATTGTGACTAATTATTTCTTTTAATTGAGATTCTAGATCCTTCTTTGAAGAATTTACCATATTTTGGACTCTTTTCATGAGCTGTATATTTTCCCTATTTATTAATTGCGAAATTAATAAATAATTAGGGTTTCGGGCTTGTTTATTGGGTCGTATTCTTGGACCAATCTGAGTCTAATTAATACATCATTAATTACACTTCTAGGGTTATTTTTCAGCTCATATCATTTGCCCCCCAACTTCTAGGAAAATCTTTTTTGGATTATCGTAGAAGTTATTTCATTCGGGAGTTACAAAGTTCTCTTTTGTATTTTTCGTACTAGTTTGGTTCTCGAACATATAGCTCTAAACCAATTTTTATAATTTTCCCAAAATAGGAATCATGATTTTTCATTAATTTTCTGGAAAATAATCCAAAATTTGAAAATCTGGCATAATTTCGACCAGGATTCTGGTCGAATTTGTGCCTCACTTTGGCTCCTGGTCGAACACCTTCGACCAGGATTCTGGTCGAATTTGTGTGCCATTTTGGCCCCTGGTCGAACACCTTCGACCAGGATGAGGTCGTAGGGTTTCGACCAGGACCGTGGTCTAAGATATGTGCCATTTTGGCCCCTGGTCGAACACCTTCGACCATGATGAGGTCGTAGGGTTTCGACCAGGACCGTGGTCGAAGATATGTGTCATTTTGGCCCCTGGTCGAACACCTTCAACCAGGATGAGATCGTAGGGTTTCGACTAGGACCGTGGTCGAAGATATGTGCCATTTTGGCCCCTAGTCGAACACTTTCGACCAGGATGGATGTAGTGGGGTTCAACCTCATTTGAGGTCGAACATTTTGCCCATTTTGGATCCTGGTCGAACACTTTCGACCAGGATTCTAGTCAACCATTTCGATCTCGTTTGGGGTCGAACATAGAATCACGAGTTTCTTTAAGTTGTACCTCTTGTGCTCTTTGAGGTCCATCTTTGTTGGGCTCAAGTTGCGCCCAAGGCTTTTATTGGCCCAATTAATAATTGGGCTTGTAATCTTTTATGGGCTATACCGGCTAGTGTCGGTTGCCCTTCTTTTAACCGGCCCATTGACCGGCTATTCTTTCTATATAAGTGTGAAGTTTTAATCAACATTATTCATTTCTTACTTTCTATTTCTCAAAGTTACTCTGCTAGATTTTCTCCAAAATTTTCTCTGCGAGGCTCTGCTAGGGTTTTGCGGTAAGGCGATTCCCGGCGAGATTTTTCGATAGAAATCACCGGTTTCTGGGTTTTTTCGTTTGAAGATTTGAAGATTCTGGGATTTTTGCCTTGAAGATTTTGGGTTTTTGCTGGGTTTTGAAATGACTGATCGTGCTTCCCAACGTCTCCATAAAATGAACTCTGCATCCAAGCGAGGTACTCTCATTCCTATTCGTTCCAAATACATGTCTTTGCATGATATGATTAATGAACGTGGGGATGAGTACCCGTCTGTGTCTGCCTTAGATTCATATGATTGTAGTAACAAATTCCATGACGTAGATAAAATCAGAGATTATAATAAGATGTATAGGGTTAAAGCCCCTTTAAAATTAGTTCCTGCCGGTGCCGGCGACCGTTCCTGTCATTGACGGTCCAATGCCCTGTGTATTTATAGAGACACCATAGTCGCAGGTCTTAGGTTCCCTTTTCATGAGTTTATACCTAGACTTTTGGCAGATGTCCAAGTAAACCCCTGTCAGTTACCCCCCCAATGTCTGGAGGATAATTAACTGTTTCATGGTTTTGTGTTTGCGTAATAAATTTCCTCTTTCTGTTCCTTTATTTAGAAAGATTTTTCAGTTTAAGAACAGTTCTGCCAATAATTTGGGTTGGGTGTATTTTAGCCATAGGGTTGGATTTCCCTTTATTTTTCACCCAAAGTCTATCCCTGACAACAACCCTAAGTGGAAGAACGAGTTTATGTATCTTGTCTGGGAAGGCGGGGATTGGGGAACCTTGTTCCGTAAATCTTTTGGGAGAGTTGCGGATGGTAGTCCCAGCAACATAATCTTGAATGACGAGGAGTCCCATGCTTACTCTGAGCTTATCAAAGACAATGGGACTACCGTATCTTGGGAGCTACTGGACGAATTTTTCCTCAAGTCTGTTCATCTTTCAACTGTTTCTGATAAGGGTAATTTTACTTATCCTTTTTGTTTATTACTTTTTTTCTTTTTGAGATTTTCTGTTAACCATTCTTTGGTTGTGTTTACAGCTGCGGCCTTTATAAACAAAACCAATGAGCCCAAGGCTGATGAAACCTCGAGGATGAAGAGGGCCAGGATATGAGATGATCCTCGTGGGAAGTCTGATGTTCCCAGTTTCTTGATCCCTCCTCAGATTCCTGTGGATGAGGCAGACACCCATGTGTCCACAAAGTCCTCAGTTTGGCGCCCCAACTGGAGTATTAGGAAGAGGGACACCATTACTCGGGTGTCCAAGCATGCTCTGGATTGGTCATACCATTCACTCACTCCCTGCGACTACAAAGATTTTGTTGCAAATTCTACAATCGAGGGAGTTGAGCATCTGGGCGCTCAGGCCATTGTTGCGGTATTCTTCTTACCTTAGCCTTTTTAAGTCTTTATTCTTCTTATCTAACCTTTATATTACTTTGAATTCCTTTTATTTTTTGGCAGAACAATGCCAACTTCCAGGGGGGCACTTTTTGTAACAGCCCCAAATCCGGGGTCAGAGATTTAGAGTAGTCACGATCCACTTACTTCTTGCCTTGCCTGCTTTACTCACAATAGACACAATTCATCTGCTTATGACCCCACAATGTATATCTCTCTCTCTCACACACACATGTTAGAGTCTCAGAAACGACACAAATACCACAACTACGGAATAAATAATCTTTATTACAATACCCAAATGTCTTTTAAATCCTTGAATCCACTTGATATAATTCTCTTGATGATCATGTAGGATATTTAATCTTGTCATAATTTCAATCCTTAATCCATGATTCGTTTGCTTAATCGCTTAATCTCGTTATAAAGTATCAGCGGTTTTCGTTCTAAATTCTCAAATCAAATATAATAAAATTCCAAAATATTAAATCCTCAAATCCTCAAATTTAATATCTCATTTCTTGATTATAATAATATATAATTCACTTCCCGGTCAAATACTACACCAAAATAAAATTTGGAATTTCTGAATTCCGATCGTCTTTGCATACACTTATTTACTCCGTAGATCACTAATATGACTTCGGAATATCCACACTACGTCTCGTACATAGGTTGCATGAATTTTATTTCTTAATCCTCAAAATCACTATTCATCCACCAAATTCACTATTCACTGATGCACTTAATCATAATAAGAAAAGTTTTAATTTTACCAAAAATTCGGGTTATTACACTTTTTCAAGCTAAAGCTTGGTGTACCTCTTCTGAGGCCAACAGGATTAAGCTGGAGAAGTCCGAGGATGAGGTGAAGTCTCTAAAAGAGACTTTAGCTAGGAGGGAGAAGGAGCTTGCTGATGCTCAAGCTCACCTAGTTGAGCTGAGAAAGAGCAAGGATGACTACATTGATGATTACCTTGACTCTCAGGAGTACAAGGATTTGATAGAGAAGCATGACGAGATCCTTTTCCCAGTCCAGCATTCAGCAGGATAGGAGGATGTGTTAGATATAATTGCTGATGTTTGTTTATCAGTGTTTAAAGTATCAGGATACTATCAGAGTTTAGCTGGAAGACTGGTCAGAGTTTGTTAAACTCTAACAGTCAGAGTTTGCTTAGCAGTCGGTGTAAAAGTCAATGAAGATTCTAGAAGCGATATTCTTTGAAGATGGAAAGAAGCAAAGAGATATCGAGATGGCTAAGGAAACGGAACAGAAGACAGAAGCAATTCTAGATTGATATTAATTGTATAGCTGATTTATAGGAATATCAATTAGAAGATTGTATGTAGCTGTGTACTATATAAACACAGATAGGTTAACCCTAAAAGGGATGCGAATACGTGATTTATTATTCTTGTAACCTAGCAGCTCTCTGTGATATTTTACATCACTGAGAGAGGAGTTATTAATTCCATACAGTTTATTGATCATAAACAGTGTTCTTATTTTTATTCTTATACGTATACTTGATTATATATTGTGTATTCGGCCTAACAATTGGTATCAGAGACTAGGCTGTTTAATATATACAGTTTTTGATCCAAACACAAGTATAATCATGGCTGAAAACAGTCAAGCAGGTTCTAAACCTGAGAAGGTTCAACCAACTTCTGTGAGTCGATATGAGACGATTAGGGTTCCAATTCTCAGACCAGTGGAATATCAAATATGGAAGGTAAAGATGACCATGTTTCTGGAAGCCACAGATCCAGAATACCTTGATAGAATCAATGATGGTCCTCATATGCCAACTAAACTGTCTCCTGTTGTTGCTGGTCAAGAACAAAAGACTGTTCCAAAGGAAAAGAAAGATTTGACTCCTGAAGATATCTCATCAATTGCAAAGGATGCAAAAGTTAGACATCTTCTTCATAGTGCTTTAGATAATGTCATGTCTAACAGAGTTATTGGCTGCAAAACTGCCAAAGAAATTTGGGATGCTTTAGAAGTCAGGTGTCAAGGAACAAGTGCTATAAAGAAGAACATGAAGACTATTCTTACACAGGAGTATGAACACTTTGACTCGAGACCTGATGAAACTTTGACTGAGACATATGACAGATTCTGTAAACTGTTGAATGATTTGTCTCTAGTTGATAAAGAATATGATCTTGAAGTGTCAAATCTCAAGTTTCTACTATCTCTACCTGAAAGATGGGATTTAAAGACAACAACAATAAGAGATAATTATGATCTTGCAGAAACAGATCTTGATGAAATCTATGGGTTTCTTAAAACTCATGAACTTGAGATAGAATAAAGAAACAAAAGATCTGGAAAGAAGACAAAATCTGTTGCTCTCAAAGTTGAAGAAAAACTTCGTAAGAAAGAAACATCAATGAAGAAAGCTAAGGGAAAGGCTTTGGTCATAAACTCTGAGAGTGAGTCATCAAACTCTGATGATGACTCAAACACTGTTGAATCATCTGAAACTGAGGATGATGAAGAACAGATGATGCAAATGGCTGCTTTGATGGTGAAGACTTTCAAGAAGATGGGTTTCAAGAACTTCAAGAAAGGAAAGAGATTCTCTAGGAGAGATTCAAACTCTGAAAGGAAGAGTTTCAGAAAGTCTGAAGGAAGGGATATCAAATCTGGGAAGAAAGACAAGTCTGAGATCCAGTGCTACAAGTGTAAAGAGATGGGTCACTATGCTCCAGAGTGCAAGAAAGGAAAATCTGAAAAAGCACTCATCACTAAAGGGAGAGACTGGGCAGACACTTCAGATTCTGATGAGGATGTAAACTATGCTCTCATGGCAACTGTCAAAGATGAATCTGATTCATCTGAAAATAAGGTACCCCTAACAACTTATGCTTATGATACTGATAATATATCTGAATTGAGAATTTATCTTAAAAGCATACATGTTAGTTACAGAGATCAGACTTTAGAAAATGAGAGAATTAAATCTGAGAATCTAAAGCTTAGAGACAGAAATAAATTTCTTGAAGAAGAACTTGTTAACATGCAACAAGTTCAAAAGGAAAGAGATGATGCTGTTTATGTTGAACAAGAGTTGCTTAAGAAATTTAGACAACTAGAATCTGATTTAGAAAAAGAGAGGAAGGTAATTAAAACCTGGACAAACTCTGGAAAAGACACACATCAAATCTTTCAAACAGATACAGTTGGGTTAGGTTACTGTGAGGAAGATGAACTTAGGTTTAAAGATAAAGTTAAAGTTAAAACACATCTTCCACCTATGAAATTTGTTCCTGAATCCAGTAAGCTAAACTTTGTACTTGAAAAAGAAACTGTTAAGGAAGAACCAGTAACAACTTGTGTTAAACAGGTTAATGTTGGTTTAATGACAGAGAAACAATTCAAGTATAAGCTCAAAGAGGTAAAGTCTGTTGAAAAACAGAAAGTGTCCAGGAAGAACAGAAATGGAAAAGTAGGCATTAATAAAAGCAATAATCATTTGCCTATTTCTGATGCTCCTAGAAAAACATGTCATAATTGTGGTAGTACTAACCATCTTGCAAGTTTCTGCAGGAAAAACAAAGACATTAATTCTTTACCCTCCAAGTCTGGAGTTAAGAATGATTATTTTAGGGTTAGACCACAGACTTTATGCACTCACTGTGGGAGTACTTGGCATTCTATTTATACTTGCAAGAATTATCATGCTATTTATCATAACTATTATGAGTTAAAGCCTAATTTGAAATGGGTTAAAGTTGATTCTGCAAGTGTAAACTCTGATACTGTTAGCTTAAACTCTGTTGATAAGAATTCCGCTGCAAAAGCTAACAATGTTAAGAAAGCCAAAGGATCCAAGCAAGTCTGGATCCTTAAATCTAACTCTCTGTAATTGTTTGTGATTGCAGGGCATGAGGGAAAGTACCCTAGTCTTGGACAGTGGATGTTCAGGGCACATGACTGGAAATAAAGCCCTGCTATCAGATTATGAGGAGAAGGCTGGCCCAAAAGTTTCCTATGGAGATGGCAATATAGGACGTACTTTGGGATATGACAATATCAATCTTGGAAGTGTCATCATCACAAATGTAGCTCTTGTCCCAGGACTCAAACATGACTTGCTATCTGTGAGTCAAATCTGTGACAGAGGTTATCATATAGATTTTCAACCTGAATACTGTGAGGTTATTAGCAAATCTACAAGGAAAGTTGTTCTAGTTGGACACAGACGGAATAATATTTATGAAGCAAGTTTGGTAACAAAATCTGAAGGAAAAGCTGTGTGTCTGTCTGCAAAAATGTCTAATGAAGAGAGCTGGAAATGGCATAAAAAGCTCTCTCATCTAAATCTGAACAACATCAATGAGCTAATTCGAAAAGATCTTGTAAGGGGACTTCCAAAGTCTATACTCATCTTAGATGGTCTGTGTGATTTTTGTCAAAAGGCCAAGCAAAGGAAGTCAGCTTTCAAGAGTAAATCTGAATCTTCAATTGTGGATCCTTATCATCTTCTTCATGTTGATCTATTTGGTCCAGTGAATGTAATGTCTCTTGGCAGAAAGAAATATGATCTAGTCATTGTTGATGAGTACACTAGATACACTTGGGTGTACTTTATAACAAAGAAGGATGAAACTGCCTTAACTCTGATGGAACATGTAAAGCTACTGGACAAAGGATCACAGTATAAAGTGAAAATTATCAGGAGTGATAATGGTACTGAATTCAGAAATACAACAATGGAAGAATTTTGCAAGGAAAGAGGAGTGAAACAAGAATTTTCTGCACCAGGGACTCCACAGCAGAATGGTGTAGTTGAAAGAAAGAACAGAACTTTAATCGAAGCTGCAAGAACAATGCTTGATGAAGCAAAATTGCCAACTTATTTCTGGGCAGAAGTTGTTCAAACTGCTTGTTTTACTCAAAATGCTACACTGATCAACAGGCATGGGAAAACACCATATGAGATGGTGAAGAAAAAGAAACCAAACCTGAAATATTTTCATATTTTTGGGTGCAAATCTATGTGAATAACATAATTTTTGGGTCTACTAATGATAAACTCTGTAAGAAATTTGCCAAGCTTATGCAGTCCAGGTACCAAATGAGCATGATGGGAGAGCTTAGTTATTTTATAGGCTTGCAGGTAAAGCAAACAGATGATGGGATCTTTATCAATCTGTTAGATATAATTGCTGACGTTTGTTCATCAGTGTTTAAGTACCAGGTACATATCAGAGTTTATATAGAAGCCAGTCAGAGTTTGATAAAGTCTGACTGGGTGAAGAGTTTATATAGAAGCCGGTCAGAGTTTGATAAAGTCTGACAGGGTGATAGTTGAATTAGCTGTCGGTGCTGAATTGAAGATTCTAGAAGCAATATATTCTGAAGATGGAAAGAAGCAGAATATATTGATACAGCTAAGGAGACTGGACAGAAGACTGAAGCAATCCTTAATTGATAATAATTGTATAGCTAATTTATAGGAGTATCAATTAGATAAGGATTGTATGTAGCTGTGTACTATATAAACACAGATAGGTTATCCCTAGAAGGGATACGCGAACATTGAATATATTATTCTTGTAACCTAGTAGCTCTTTGTGATTCATTAACATCACTAAGAGAGAATTATTTAATATAATTCAGTTTGTTGATTTACAAACCTGTGTTCTTGATTGTTATTCTCATACATACTTGATTATATATTGTGTATTCGGCCTAACAATTGGTATCAGAGCCAAGGCTGTTTAATATATACAGTTTTACGATTCAATCACAGTAATAATCATGTCTGAAGAAAATCAAACAGCTCCCAAGGCTGAACAGGTTAAGCCTAATTCTGTGAGTCGATATGAAACAATCAGGGTTCCAATACTCAGGCCAGTAGAGTATCCGATTTGGAAGGTGAAGATGACCATGTTTCTGGAGGCTACAGATCCAGAATACCTTGACAGAATTTATGATGGTCCTCATATGCCGACTAAATTGTCCCCTGTTGTTGATGGTCAAGAACAAAAGACTGTTCCAAAGGAAAAGAAAAACTTATGGAAAGAGAAGCCCATTAAGAAGGAATCTTCAAGAAAGAAAGCCAAGGGAAAGGCTTTAGTTATTAAATCTGAAAGTGAGTCATCAAACTCTGATGATGACTCAAACTCTGATGAAGCTTCTGATTCTGAGGATGATGAAGAAGAGATGATGAAGATGGCTGCTTTAATGGTGAAGACTTTCAAGAAGATGGGATTCAAGAACTTCAAGAAAGGAAAGAGATTCTCAAGGAAAGACTCAAACTCTGAAAAGAAAAGTTTTAGAAAGTCTGATGGAAGAGAGACCAAGTCTGGCAAGAAGGATAAATCTGAAATCCAGTGCTACAGGTGTAAGGAGATGGGTCACTATGCCCCAGAGTGCAAGAAAGGCAAATCTGAGAAAGCACTCATCTCTAAAGGCAAAGACTGGGCAGATACTTCAGACTCTGATGATGGAGAAAATTATGCTCTTATGGCAACTGTCAGAGATGAGACTGAATCATCTGAAAATAAGGTACCCCTAACTACTTATGCTTATGATACTGATAATATATCTGAGTTAAGAGTATATCTGAAAAGCGTACATGTTAGCTATAGGGATCAGACTTTAGAGAATGAGAGAATTAAAGCTGAGAATCTTAGTCTTAAAGATAGAAACAAGTTTCTTGAAGGAGAACTTGAAAATATGAAGCAGATTCAAAAAGAAAGAGATGATGCTGTTTATGTAGAACAGGAGTTGCTCAAAAGATATAAGCAATTAGAATCTGATCTAGAAAAAGAAAGAAAAATAATCAAGACTTGGACAGATTCTGGAAGAGACACTCATCAAGTGTTTCAGACAGATTCTGTAGGTTTAGGCTATTGTGAAAATGATGAACTTAGGTTTAAAGACAAGGTTAAGGTTAAACCACAACTTAAACCTGTGATATTTGTTCCAGAAGCCAATAAGTTAAAATCTGTTGTAATAAGAGAAGTTGATATGGAATCAGATGAAGCCTGTGAAAGACAGGAAAATATTATAACAGAAAAACTTATGGAAAGAGAAGCTGTTAGAAAGCCAGTAAAAATTTGTGAAAAACAGGTTAATGTTGGTTTGATGACAGGAAAACAGTTCAATCATAAGCTCAAAGAGGTAAAATCTGCCATGAAACCAAAAGGATCCAAGAAGAATAGGAATGGAAAGATAGGCATAAATAAAAGAAATAATCATTTGCCTAATGCTGCTGCTCCAAGGAAAACATGTTATAATTGTGGTAGTTCTAATCATCTTGCTAATTACTGCACAAAGAATAAAAATATCAATTCTTTACCTTCTACATCAGGAGTAAAGAATGATTATGTTAGGGTTAGACCACAGACTTTATGCACACACTGTGGGAGCACTTGGCATTCCATTTATACTTGCAAGAGTTATCATGCTATTTATCACAACTATTATGAGCTAAAACCCAATCTGAAATGGGTTAGAGCAAACTCTGCAAGTGTAAAGTCTGACAATGTTAGTTTAAACTCTGTTGATAGTAATTCCGCTGCAAAAACTAACACTGTTAAGAAAGACAAAGGATCCAAGCAAGTCTGGGTCCTTAAAACTAACACTTAGTGTTTGTTTGTGATTGCAGGGTATAAAAGAGAGCACACTTATCTTGGACAGTGGATGCTCAGGACATATGACTGGAAATAAGGCCCTGCTATCAGACTTTAAGGAGAAGGCTGGCCCAAAGGTTTCCTATGGAGATGGCAACATAGGACACACTCTGGGATATGGCAATATTAATCTTGGAAGTGTCATCATCACTAATGTAGCTCTAGTCTCAGGACTCAAGCATAATCTGCTATCTGTGAGTCAAATCTGTGACAGAGGAAACCATGTAGATTTTCATACTGAATACTGTGAAGTTATCAGTAAATCTACTGGAAAAGTTGTTCTAGTTGGACACAGGCACAACAACATTTATGAAGCAAGTTTGGTAACAAACTCTGATGGAAGAACAGTGTGTCTGACTGCAAGAATGTCAAATGAAGAGAGTTTGAATTGGCATAAGAAGCTCTCTCATCTCAATTTGAACAACATAAATGAGCTTATAAGAAAGGATCTTGTAAGGGGACTCCCAAAATCAATACTCAGTCTAGATGGCCTATGTGATTCTTGTCAAAAGGCCAAGAAAAGGAAGTCATCTTTCAAGAGCAAATCTGAATCTTCAGTAGTGGAACCTTATCATCTTCTACATGTTGATCTCTTTGGACCAGTGAATGTGATGTCTATGGGCAGAAAGAAATATGCTCTAGTAATTGTTGATGAATATACTAGATATACATGGGTGTATTTCTTATCAAAGAAGGATGAAACTGCTCAAACTCTGATGGATCATGTAAATCTACTGGACAAAGGATCACAGCACAAAGTCAAAATTATAAGGAGTGATAATGGAACTGAATTCAGAAACTCAATCATGGAAGCTTTCTGCAAGGAAAGAGGAGTGAAACAAGAGTTTTCTGCACCTGGAACTCCACAGCAAAATGGTGTAGTTGAAAGAAAGAACAGAACTTTAATTGAAGCAGCCAGAACTATGCTTGAAGAAGCAAAACTACCAACTTATTTCTGGGCAGAAGCTGTTCAAACTGCTTGTTTTACTCAGAATGCAACATTGATCAACAAGCATGGGAAAACACCATATGAGATGGTGAAAAATAAGAAGCCAAATTTGAAATATTTTCATATATTTGGATGCAAATGCTTTGTGTTGAAGACTCATCCTGAACAGTTGACTAAGTTCGAGTTAAAAGCTGATGAAGGAATCTTTGTTGGTTATCCATTGTCAACAAAAGCATTCAGAGTCTACAATCTGAGAACTAAAGTGATCATGGAATCCATACATGTGTCATTTGATGACAAGAAAATAACTGGACTTGATGACTTAGATGGATATGATCAACTGCGTATTGAAAATGAAGGTTTACTCTCTGATGATGTAAACTCTGATGAAGCAGTACCGACAAACTCTGATGAAGCGGTTCTGACAAATTCTGACGAAGCATACTCTGAACCTCTACTGGTAAATACTGGAGAAACTGGAAATTCTCAAATTGAACAAAATAGAGAACCAGTTGAGGGGGAGCGTGAAGAAGCTCAACAAGACACAACAAGTGAGTCAGTTGAGGAAACTGATTCAAACTCTGACAATTCAAACTCTGAGCCATCCAATTCAGGGGGAGCCTCAGATACTGCAGAAAGTCAACATATGAATCAGGAAAGCATGGATCAAGGGGGAGGATCCAATAATGATGCAAGAAACCACTTACCAACAGCAAGAAAGTGGACACAGGCACACACACCTGATCTCATAATTGGAGATCCTGATGCTAGTGTGAGAACTAGAAGTGCAACAAATAATGAGTGTCTGTATCATGCTTTCTTGTCTCAAACAGAACCAAAGAAAGTGGAGGAAGCTCTTCAAGATGCTAATTGGATTACAGCAATGCAAGAAGAGTTAAATGAATTTGAAAGAAATGAAGTCTGGACACTTGTACCTAGACCAAAGAATAGATCAATAGTAGGTACAAAGTGGGTTTTCAGAAACAAGACTGACAGTGAAGGTGTTATTACAAGAAACAAGGCTAGACTTGTGGCTAAAGGTTATTCACAACAGGAAGGGATTGACTATGATGAAACCTTTGCTCCAGTTGCAAGATTGGAAGCCATAAGAATTTTTCTGGCCTATGCTGCACACAAGAAGTTTAAAGTCTTTCAGATGGATGTAAAAAGTGCTTTTCTCAATGGGAAGCTTGAAGAAGAAGTGTTTGTTGAACAACCACCAGGATTTGTAGATCCCAAGCATCCAGATTATGTCTACAGGCTTGACAAGGCATTATATGGACTAAAGCAAGCACCAAGAGCATGGTATGAAACTCTTGCTCAATTTCTTTTAGAAAGTGGGTTCACAAGAGGTACAATTGATAAAACCTTGTTTTATTTCAATTTTGGTGATGATTTGCTTTTAGTTCAAATTTATGTAGATGATATTATCTTTGGATCTACTAATGACAAACTTTGTAAGAAGTTTGCAAAGCTTATGCAATCCAGGTATCAAATGAGCATGATGGGAAAGCTTAGTTATTTTCTAGGCTTACAGGTCAAGCAAACAGATGATGGTATTTTTATCAATCAAGCAAAATATACTAGAAATCTTCTTAAGAAATTTGGTATGCTTGATAGTTCATCTGCTACAACTCCCATGGCTACAGCAACAAAGCTAGACAAAGACACAGGAGCCTCAGTAGATATGACAGATTACAGAGGAATGATAGGGTCTTTACTGTATCTTACTGCAAGTAGACGTGATATCATGTATGCAACATGTCTTTGTGCAAGATTTCAAGCAGATCCCAGAGAGCCTCATCTAACAGCTGTAAAAAGGATTTTCAAATATCTCAAAGGAACCATAACCTTGGGTTTGTGGTATCCTAGAGAATCAGAGTTTAAGCTAATTGGTTACTCTGATGCAGATTTTGCAGGCTGTAAGATAGACAGAAAAAGTACAAGTGGAAGCTGTCAATTCTTAGGTGACAGATTGGTTTCTTGGTATAGCAAGAAACAGAAATCAATTTCTACATCCACTGCAGAAGTAGAGTATATAGCTGCTGGTAGCTGTTGTGCACAAATTCTTTGGATGAAGAATCAGTTGCTGGACTATGGATTAAGGTACTCTAAAATACCTATTTACTGTGATAATCAAAGTGCTATTGCTATGACAGGTAATCCAGTACAGCACTCCATGACCAAGCACATCAGCATAAGATATCATTTTATCATGGAACATGTGGAAGAAGGAGATATTGAACTTCATTTTGTATCTACAGACCAACAGCTTGCAGATATCTTCACCAAACCTTTGAGTGAAGCTATCTTTACAAGGCTGGTAAATGAACTTGGAATGATCTCTGGTTTTGACTAGAGATGCTGGTTAGATTCAAACTCTATACATGATTTTATGTTCATGATTCTTTGAATGTGTTAACTGTTATCTGCACCAGCATGTTAAACTCTGATAAGTAAACTCTGTTAGTCATACTCTGACAGTTATACTCTGATAGTTACAGTCTAATGTTATACTCTGATTGTAATCTTGTCTGAACTACATGGACCGATGAAGAAAAATGTATGAAGCATGATTTTCAGTAAGTAATCATGAATCCTTCTAAGTATTATAAACTCTGATTACAAAATGTGCCGAAATTTTACACAGCATGATACTGTCTCTATATTTATAGCATCTCTTAGTTTATTGATCCTATACACTGAGATTGTATTAGCTGTTTGCATTTTCTCTCATAAATTAATTGTATTAACTGATGAAAAGTCTAAACTCTGATTATTAATTGCAAATAATTCACCCTCAAATCAAAAGATGCCAAAAAGAGCACAAATTCCTTTGAGATCATGTTGTGCCTAGGAAGATCCAGGAACTTATTGTATGAAATAAGGGCTAAAATCTTTGATTTTTGGTGACTAGTGCCAACCACTGATTACTGGAAAAATAATTTTAAAAAAAAATAAAAAATAAAAATAAAAATAAATGAAGGCATATATAGAAAGGGGGTGAAAAATAAAAGATATATCCAAATGAAAGGATATCAGTATACAGAGTTTAGACATAAGAATCAGATTTTATTTTATACATGAGAGTTTAGGCAACCAGTTATTACTGCTTTTAGTTTGTGGATTTTATGCACTTTGAGATGGTCTAAATATTTATATTCAGTAAACTCTGCTAAGTCACACACAAATACACACACCTGTACAGTTTGTGAAAAGAGTTTATGTATAAAGGAGGAGAATTGATAAACACTGATGATTTGTGTACTCTACGCCGAGGTAATTTAATTTTAATCTCTGATGGTTAAAATAAATTTTGTTGGTTTCAGACATATTATAATTTTGAGAAAAAGACATTTGTTTTGAAAATTTAAAAAGAGTATGATTGGACAGTTGTTCAAGGATGTTTTTAAACAGAGGAGAGAGGTTAATGCCTAGAAAAGTGTAACAGACGGTAGTTATTGCTGTTTTTACTACGCATGCGCATTGAAAACTGTCAATTATTTGCTGTCAGTCATTGCATGTATGCCACGTGTCCCACTAACACAGTTAACGGAGTAAGACAGTTGTGTAATAATGATTAAAAACTGTTCAGTTTTTAATTTTGAATTTTCCATTTATACAATACACACACCTTCGTCAAAACTTTTCACATCTTACTCCAACACACATCAATTGTCACACAAGCATATTCACAAACACTTTTCTACACACAAACTCTTTTGAATCAGTTTCTTTGATTTTTCTTCTCGATTCGTACTAATGGCTACTACAGTTTTTGTTGCTTCTGGGTTAGAGTTTGTTCCTAATAATTATTCAGCCCCATTAAACACTGTCAATGCACCAGAGGTGTTTCACATCATACAAAACTTTCTTGCTCAGTCAGCGATTGGGCGTGCTTTGGTGGAACCTGAAAAACTTTCTAGTTCACAGATAAAGGCGTTCTGGGAAACAGGATTGTATGATGATGGTGGTGAAACAGGTAACCCATCGATTATTTTTGGATATGAAGATACAGAGTATGTAATTACTGCTGGAACCATTCGCGCTGCAATGGGGTTTCCTGAATTTTCTTCGTATACAATTGGAATGGGTGATGAGGACTTGATAAGAATGATGCGAGAAATTGGGTATTCTGGACCCTTGTCGAAGATTGGACAGCTAAAACGCCCATTCTTAAGGAAGGAGTGGAGCTTCTTCTTTGATTGCATCACAAGGACTTTTAGCAAGAAATGCACAAACTGGGATGCTATTCCCACAGACAGTCTGCAAATCGGGTATTCTCTTTTATTCGATAATCATTTTGATTTTGCACGACTTGTTTTGAATAATCTAGGAGAGAAAATGACAGAGAATAGAGGAGTAGTCTATTTCTCTAGATTCTGTCAGACTTTGTTCTCTTACTGTGTTGAAGGAGTGGAAGTCGGTGAAGATTATGTCTCTTGTTTTAAATTACATAAGAGAATATTTTCTGATCTTATTAATAAAGATGTTAAGAAAGGGGTTGTTGGAGACTTGTTGCTACCTCAATCTGTGCAACAGTTTTTAAATGCTCAAGTCAATCCACCACCACAAGATTCTTCTCAACCTGAGCCTCTACAACAAGTACTGCCTCCGTCAACTTCTGTTAAATCTAAAAGGGGTGGTAGGACTAAGCATGTTGGTACTAAACCTGCCAGGGTTGCTAAGTCAATTGCTGAAGCTGGGGCATCAAAAACTGATGGTATGCCTCAGGAGAAAAGGCTAAAGAAAAGAAGAGCCAACAGAGCACAGTCTGATGCTGCTGTTGAAGATAGTGAAACTGATGAAGAAACTCTTCATCAGAGAAAACGAAGATTAGTATCAGCACATCTCTTTTGTGCTGAGAATATTTCTTCCAAAGCTGTAGAAAATCTTGACGTTCAGATTCAAGAGGATGAAGCTGTCTTTGAGGACAGAGTTTCTATGGAGAATGTAACTCCTGAAGTACAAGAGGAGATTTTTGATACTACTGTGCCTACTAAGGACAGAGTAAATACTGCAACAGAAGCTCCTACATCAAATGCTGATGATGTAGTTGAGGAAGCTGCTGATCACTCTAATAGCAGGATTTTTGAGCCTCAAGAATTTCATATGGAAGTTGAAGCAAACACCTCTTTAAACTCTGACCATTTCACAGAGGGTTTAGAAGCTGATCTAGATACTGTGAGAATTGAAGAATCCATGGCTTCTCACACAGAAATACTTACTTTTGAAGTTGAGAAAGGTGAGGAAGTCAATCAGACTTTAGCTGCTAATGCTACAGAAAATGTTCCTTTTGAAGCAGAGTTTGTTGCAAACTCTGAGGATGCTCTTGTTCTTGAAGCTCTACAACAATCTGTTGTTGAGATTGTTCAAAGAGAAGCAGAGTATAGTAATAATGCACACTTTGATGATCCTGAAAAAGTGGCAGAGAATATTATTACAGAGAATGAAGCAGAGGATGACAATGCTGAAGCTAGTCCTACTCATTCCAATCCTGATATTCAAGTAGAGTTATTTGATATTCAAGCTAACTCTGATGAGGCAAGAGAAGTCAATCGTGCTACTGCAGAACATTTTCAGAATATGTACTTCTCAAATTGGTCGAGCAAGGATACTATCTTTTCCAATGAACGAGCTGCAGATTTTGTGACAAAGTCTTCCAAAGAGATTAAAAATCCAGAACTTCTCAGTCATCTCAAAGCAACTATTGTACAAATCAAATCATTAAACAATCGTTTTGATGCTTCTGACAAGGTGATTGAAAGTTTGAGGAATGATATAGCTACAAGAGAGCTTACACAACAGAAAGATAAATCATTGTATATTTCTTTGTGTAAAGATCAGAAGAATTTTGATTCCAGGTTGTCCAAAGTTGAAGAAAATCAAGTCCAAATGTCAACTCAGTTGGATGAAATTGCAAATTCCATTGAATTGCTCACATCAGTTTTGCTGTCTGATGATGTCAAAAAGGGGGAGAGAGTATCTAAAGACAAATGCAAGAGCTCTCAAACTCTGACTCAGAAGGATGATACTGCTGATGGTGGTGCAAGAGACAAACATCATCCAAGATCAAAGAATGTTCAAAGGCAAGGGAGGAGGTCAAACTCTGATGCTCAGACAAATGCTGATGGAAAAAGATTATACACTGGAGGGCAATCTTCTTCAAGGGTTAGAAGTTTACTTCTTTCCTCTAAATCTCCAGTTACTGATGAAGAAGTTGCTACACAGTTATTCTTAGCAGAACATGGTAAAGATGTTACTATTGAAGATATCCAGGCAGAAGAGCAATTGCTTGCTGAAGAACACAGGAAAGATGTTGAAGCTGGAATTTACAAACAGAAGGTTATCAAGGCTCCGAGGAGAAAAGAAAAAGGAATTGTTATCAAAGAGAATGTAAACTCTGATCAGAGTTTACAGTACTCAAGGAGGCCTATTTGTTCAAATGCTGATAAAGGTAAAGGCGTGATGATTGAAGAGCCTAACCTGAATAAGAAGTTTAAATCAACCTCTGACATTGCTCAAGTTGAAACAAGATTAGCTAAATCAACCTCTGACGCTGCTCAAGTTGATGTTATTACCAAAGTTATGACAACCTCTGACGTTGCTCAAGTTGTACAGAAATCTACACTACTTCCAGGATTCAGCAAACCAAAAATTCTTGAAGACTTAAAGCTTGAAGCTGTGAATTTCTCAGAAACCAGAACAGTATTGGGAAAAGAAGCCTTTGATAAATCTGGACTAGGTTCACACAGAGAGAGAAGAACAAATAACAGATCTCAAGACAACATTTCACTGGCAGAATCTGGTATTGGGGTTACACAAGAAAACCTTGATAGGTTAGAGTCTGTTCAGTTGATTTTTCACAGAGTATTGAAGAAGCAATTTTTGTTATACTTCATGAGTGATGGAAGAGTTTATAAGGTTGGAAAATCTGATGTCAATCTCAAATCATGGGAAGAACTTGAATATGTACTTTATCTTTTGAAAGTCAAGAACAGACACACTCATGATGTTGCTCAAGTGTTGAGAGAAAAGATGCTGAGATCTAAAGCTATGCTTGGAGGAGGAGTGTCAAGTGTTTATATTCCAAAGTACAGGGATCATGCTGGAAAAATAGTGGAAATGAAAAGAAACAGTGCTAGATTTAAAACTTCACTTGGAATAAAGGTTTTAGAATTTAACCTAGAGTCAGACAAAGCTCATTACATTCGACTAGGGAATGACATGAAGAAAAACAGTATCTATTCTCTGAGGGCTGCCATATATCAAACTGGTGAAGGAGATCCAGAGTATAAGGAGCTGAAAGAGATTATGATAGCTGAACTTGAGAATGCTGAAAGAAGACTGTTGATTGATTATCTCAGGACAGTACCTGATGTTCAAGAAGTCAAGTAAAGTCTGACTGTAAGTTTTTATGTTTTCTATTCTAAGTTAAAATTAAACTCTGTTATATTTTAAACACTACATTTGTTATATGTTTTGACATCATCAATTATCTGTTTAACTTGTACATTTTGGTATGAACAAGTTGGGGGAGATTGTTAGATATAATTGCTGACATTTGTTCATCAGTGTTTAAGTACCAGGTACATATCAGAGTTTATATAGAAGCCAGTCAGAGTTTGATAAAGTCTGACTGGGTGAAGAGTTTATATAGAAGCCGGTCAGAGTTTGATAAAGTCTGACAGGGTGATAGTTGAATTAGCTGTCGGTGCTGAATTGAAGATTCTAGAAGCAATATATTCTGAAGATGGAAAGAAGCAGAATATATTGATACAACTAAGGAGTATCAATTAGATAAGGATTGTATGTAGCTGTGTACTATATAAACACAGATAGGTTATCCCTAGAAGGGATACGCGAACATTGAATATATTATTCTTGTAACCTAGTAGCTCTTTGTGATTCATTAACATCACTAAGAGAGAATTATTTAATATAATTCAGTTTGTTGATTTACAAACCTGTGTTCTTGATTGTTATTCTCATACATACTTGATTATATATTGTGTATTCGGCCTAACACAATCAATCAAAATATACCAGAAATCTTCTCAACAAATTTGGTATGCTTGATAGTTCATCTGCAACAACTCCTATGGCAACTGCAACAAAGCTAGACAAAGACACAGGAGCTTCAGTAGATCTGACAAACTACAGAGGCATGATAGGGTCTCTTCTTTATCTGACTGCAAGTAGACCAGATATTATGTATGCAACCTGTCTTTGTGCAAGATTTCAAGCAGATCCCAGAGAGCCTCATCTAACAGCTGTGAAGAGGATTTTCAAATATCTCAAAGGAACCATAACCTTGGGTTTGTGGTATCCTAGAGAATCAGAGTTTAAGTTAATTGGTTACTCTGATGCAGATTTTGCAGGCTGTAAGATTGACAGAAAGAGCACTAGTGGAAGCTGTCAATTTCTAGGTGACAGACTAGTTTCTTGGTACAGTAAGAAACAGAAATCAATTTCCACATCCACAGCAGAAGCAAAGTATATTTCTGCTGGTAGCTGTTGTGCACAGATTTTATGGATGAAGAATCAGTTGCTGGATTATGGGTTAAGGTACTCTAAAATACCTATTTTCTGTGATAATCAAAGTGCTATTGCTATGACAGGAAATCCAGTACAACACTCCATGACCAAGCACATCAGCATAAGGTATCACTTTATCAGGGAACATATGGAGGAAGGAAATATTGAGCTTTATTTTGTGTCTACAGAACAACAGCTTGCAAATATCTTCACTAAGCCTTTGAGTGAAGCTACATTTACAAGACTGGTAAATGAACTAGGAATGATCTCTGGTTTCGACTAGAGATACTGGTTAGACTCAAAATTTACTCTTCTGTGATATGTTGCTCATATTTCTATGCATATGTTAACTGTCATACAAATCATGTTGATAAACTTTGGAAGCATACTTTGTTGATTAAACTCTGATGTTAAACTCTGATTGTGGTATTGTCTGAAACATAAAAAAACCGATGAAGAAAATAGTATGAAGCATGATTCTCAGTAAGTAATCATGAATACTTCTGAGTTATATATGATCTGATCTCAAATGTGTGCAGAAAATTAACACATCATGATATTGTCTCTATATTTATAGCATCTCTTAGTTCATTGGTCCTATACACTGAGTCTGTATTAGCTGTTTGCACTTTCTCTCATAAAGTATATATGTTAAATGATGTCAGTCTAAACTCTTGTAAATAGTTGCTACTTCACCTCCAAACAAAAAAAAAAGATGCAAAAACATGCACAAATTCCTTTGAGATCATGTTGTGCCTAGGAAGACCCAGGAACTTATTGTATGAAATAAGGGCTAAAATTTGAAATTTTTGGTGACTAGTGCCAACCACTGATTACTGGAAAAGAAAAGAAAAGAAAAAATTTATATAGGGGGTGAAAACAAATAAATACATATAAAGGTACAGAGTTTAGATGACATCAGATTTTGTTTTGCAGATGAGAGTTTGGGCAATCAGTTTTTACTAATTTATTTTGTGGATTTTATGCACTTTGAGATGCTCTCAATATTTACATTCAGTAAACTCTGCTATTCACACACAAATAATCAAAACTGTGCATTTTGAGAAAAGATATTATTAATGAAGGAGGAGAATTGATAAACACTGATGAACTGTGTACTCTACGCAGAGGTAATTTATTTTTAATCTCTGATGATTAAAATAAATAAAGGTGTTTCAGACATTTCATAATTTTTGAGGAAACTTATTTTTGAAAATAGAGAGTATGATTGATAACGGTTTGTTGAGTTTTGAAAATGATGAAGCGTGTAAATAGCAGTAATTATTGTTGTTTTTACTGCGCATGCATGTTGGAAACTACCACGATTAGTGATGTCAGTTAATGCATGTGTGACAACTGTCCCACTCACACACTTCACGAGTAAGCCTGATGTGTATCTTAATGATTAAAACTCTTCAGTTTTAATTCTTATTTAATCATTATACACACAACGTTCAAATTTTTACAGACTTACTCTATTCACATGACATTTTCACAAACACATTTTCACAAACACCTTTTCTGCATCGATTTTTCAAACAGTTTTCCAAGCATAAACTCTGATCATTTTCTATTTTAATTCAAATGGCAACTACTGTGTTTCAATCTGTTGGTCTCGAATTTGTACCTAACAATTATGCAGCACCATTATCTACTGAGAACGCACCGGAGGCATTTCATTTGCTCCAGAATTTTCTTACTCAGTCAGACATTGGGCAAGCTCTTGTGGAACCAGCAAAGATGTATGGATCTCAAATCAAAGCTTTCTGGGAGATGGGTGTGTATGATGATGGAGGAGAGTCAGGAACTCCTTCAATTGTTTTCGAATTTAATGAACAAGAGTTTGTGGTCACTCCAACCACTGTTCGTGATGCTCTTGGTTTTGAAGACTTTAATGCATACACTATCTCTGTTGGGGATGATGAGCTTCAGAGAATGATGAGGGAGATTAGTTACCCTGGGTCTTTGGCAAGGACAGGTAACTTGAAGCGGACGCTCTTGAGGAAGGAATGGAGTTTCTTCTTTGATTGCATCACAAGGGCGTTCGGGAAGAAGTGTACCAATTGGGATTCTATTCCAATCGATAGTCTGCAAATCGGGTATTCTCTTCTTTATGGTACCAATTTCGATTTTGCTAGACTTGTTTTGAATAACTTAGGAGAAAAGATGACAGAGAATAGTAGCGTAGTTTATTTTGCTCGTTTTTGTCAGTTAATCTTTTCTACTTGTGTTGATGGGGTTGAGATTGCTGAGGATGATGTAATTCCCTCATTTAGATTGCATAAAAGAATATTCTCTGATTTGACGAATAAGGATATTAAGAAAGGAAATGTTGGTGAATTGTTGCTTCCTGCTTCAGTCCAACAATTTTTACAACCTCAACCACAACCTCAACCAGAGTCTGAACAACCTTTAAACACTGAACCTCTTTCAACTATTTCTCCAAGACCAAAGGCTGGGGGAAGAACAAAGCATAGGGCTTTTAAGGCTGTCAAGGCTGCTAAACCTTCAAATGCTAATGATTTACCAAACTCTGTTGGTACTTCAAGGAAAAAGAAGAGGGCAAATAGACCTCATTCTGATGAGAATAGGGCTTCTGATGAAAATGAGTCTATCCACACCAAGAAAAGGAAGCTGGTTGCTGCTTATCTATTTGATGGATTGATTCCAGATTCTACAACTGCTGCAGTTCCAGAGGTTATTATGGAAGATATTTCTGAAAATGCTACTGTGCCTGAAGAAGCCAGAGCAAATACTGATGATAATGCTGTTTTCAATGATGATTTTCTTGAACCTATCTTGGAGATGGATATAGAAGACAATGTTGAAGCACATCCTATTGCAACTCTTGAAGAGTTTGGCAGTGTTGGTGAAACTGAGGATGTGGCAGCTGATCAACCTACCGTAATTATTGATGAGTCTTTGGCTACTCATACAGAGGTTTTCTCTGTCACTCACCAGGTAATTGAAAAGGGTGAAGAGGTTGATCAGACAGCAAAGACTGTAGCTACAGAGGGTATTCTTGAAGATGCTGCAGAAAATGTTTTTGAAGCTACTGCAGAGCCTGTTATTGAGGCTGTTCAAGAAACTGTAGTTGAGAATTTAAACTCTGAGAAGCTTGTAAATGAAGATGCTCAAGAAACTTTTGCTGAAAATATTCCAAATTCACTAAGTAAAGAATCTACATCAAAGTCTGATGATTTAGCTGATTCTTCATCTTCTCAAAGGATTTCTGCTCAACCAAATCCTAAGGTGACTGATGTTGGTGGTTCAACTCAGCATAACACTGAAATTCATTTTCAGAATATGTACTTTGCCAAATGGTCAAACAGAGATTGTATATTCACTGATCAGAGAGCAGCTGATTTTGTGACAAAGTCTGCTGCATCTATTACAAATCCTGAGCTTCTCACACATCTCAAAGCAACAATTGTTCAAGTCAAGTCTCTTCACAACCGTTTTGATGAAACTCAGAAGTTTGTTACTGGGTTGAGAAATGATGTGGTTGTCAGAGACATGTCTTTGAAACAGGATAAATCTATGTTGCTTTCCTCGGTTAAAGATCAAGAGGTTATCAAGAACAGACTGAGCAAAGTTAAAGACAATCAAACTGTCATGTCTGACAAGCTTGATTCAATTGCTGCTTCACTAGAGTTGCTCACTTCAGTGTTGATTCCAGATGATGTCAAAAAGGGGGAGAGAGTACTTAAAGACAAATGCAAGAAATCTCAAACTCTGAGTAGACATGATGATACTACTGATGGTGGTGCAAAAGGAAAAGAGATAAGGCCAAAATCTATTCAAGAGCAAGGGAGACTAAGGTCAAACTCTGCTAGGGCAAACTCTGAAGGAGTAAACACTGGTGCTCAATCTTCTTCAAAAGCTAAAAGCTTATTGCTTTCTTCTCAACCAAATACTGATGAAGAGATTGCAGCTCAGTTGTTTCTGGAAGAACATGGTGATGATGCAACTATTGAAGACATTCAAGCTGAAGAGAAAATGCTGGCTGAAGAGCATGAGAAGAATCTAAAATCTGGAAAGGTCAAAAAGGTTGTTAAAGTTTCAAGGCCAAAGGAGAAAGGAATTGTAATTAAAGAAAATGTAAATTCTCAACAGAGTTTACAATATTCAAGAAGGCCATTTGAAGCTAATCTTGATAAAGGTAAAGGAAAGCTTGTAGAAGAACAAGTACTGAAGAAAGTCCAATCAACCTCTGACATTGCTCAAGTTGTTAAATCATTAGAAGCTGTGACAACCACTGATTCTACTCAAGTTGTACAGACTTTGAACTCCAAAGGACTTTTGCTAAACCAGTCACAGTTCAACATTCTCTAATTCCTGGAAATGTTAATATTCTTCAAAGCAAAACCATCATGGGTAAAGAATCTAGAGATAAATCTGGTTTAGGATCTCATAGAGAGAAGAGGGTGAACAATAGTCCTATGGATCAAACTTCATTAGCTGAACCAGGTGTTGGTGTGACTCAAGAAAATCTTGATACTTTAGAGTCAGTTCAGTTAATTCATCATAGAGGGCTTAAAAAGGATTTTCTGTTATACTTCAAGGCTGATGGCAGAGTATACAGAGTTGGTGAAGCTGACATTGGATTAAAAATGAAGGAAGAGCTGGAGTATGTGTTGTATCTACTGAAAATCAAAAATCAAAGAACTCATCAAGCAGCTGAAGTATTAAGAAGTAGAATGATGAAAGCTAGAGCTCTTTGTGGCTTAAAGTCTGTTGGTTCTTACATACCAAAGTACAGAGATTACAATGGAAAGCTTGTTGAGATGCAAAGGAACAGTGCAAGACTCAAAACTGATCTTGGTATAAAAGTGTTGGAATTTAATCTGGAATCAGATAAATCCTTCATAATAAAGCTAGGAAATGAGATGAGGAAGAACAGTATCTATGCTCTAAGGGCTGCTATCTACCAAACTGGAGAGAGTGATCCAGAGTTAAAAGAGCTGAAGAAGATAATGGTAGCTGAGCTAGAGTGAGCTGAAAGAAGATTGCTTATGGACTACATCAAAACTGTACCCGACATTGAAGAAATTAAGTAAATGGAGTCTGTAAGTTTTTAAGTTTTCTGTTCTAAGTTAAAAATAAACTCTGTGATTTTATAAACACTGCATTTGTTATATGTTTTGACATCATCAATTATCTGTTAACTTGTACATTTTTATATGCACAAGTTGGGGGAGATTGTTAGATATAATTGCTGATGTTTGTTTATCAGTGTTTAAAGTATCAGGATACTATCAGAGTTTAGCTGGAAGACTGGTCAGAGTTTGTTAAACTCTGACAGTCAGAGTTTGCTTAGAAGTCGGTGTAAAAGTCAATGAAGATTCTAGAAGCGATATTCTTTGAAGATGGAAAGAAGCTAAGAGATATCGAGATGGCTAAGGAAACAGAACAGAAGACAGAAGCAATTCTAGATTGATATTAATTGTATAGCTGATTTATAGGAATATCAATTAGAAGATTGTATGTAGCTGTGTACTATATAAACACATATAGGTTAACCCTAAAAGGGATGCAAATACGTGATTTATTATTCTTGTAACCTAGCAGCTCTCTGTGTTATTTTACATCACTGAGAGAGGAGTTATTAATTCCATACAGTTTATTGATCATAAACAGTGTTCTTATTGTTATTCTTATACGTATACTTGATTATATATTGTGTATTCGGCCTAACAGGATGCTATTCAGGCTATCTTGGTCAAGCATCCCGAGTCTTTTGATCATGCTGATTTCCCAACTCATCACCCTCCTACTCCTCTAGAGCGCCTCATGGCTGGGACAGCTGACATGGAGGAGGATGAGAGGATTTTGGATCCAGTACATTCATCACCCCTTGGTGACACATCTGTTGATGATCCTGATGCCACTGATCATACTTCTGGCTCTAGCTTAGGAGAGGAGACAGATGCTGGTGACAAGGGAGGGGAAGTGTAGTTGTAGTTTGTTTATCTTTTATGGCCGTTTGTTGCTAGTGTTATTTTTCATGTATTTCCAGCCTTCGGGCTTAACTTAAACTCTTAGTAAGTTTAATTTTATTTCTTCCAGTTTCTTCAAATTCTTGACTTTGCATGTTTAGTTAACATTTTGTGCATATATATCAATATGCAATGCACATAAAGCATCATGAAAACATAAGAATATTGGATTATAACTTTGAAAATGGGTTCAACCCTTACATAATACTCTACTTTCTACCTCAAGTTTAAAAACTTGGATTGGTTTCGTCGACCTTATTTCTACTTGTCCTAATAGTGAGTCCAGCCAGGACACACTTAAACATAATAGACTTTCAAGTTTGCAGCATGCCAAGTTCTTGGCACTTCAATCCCTTCAAGGGTTTCCAATTTGTACGAGCCTCGACCAAATACGTTCTTAACTCGGTATGGTCCTTCCCAATTTGGAGCCAACTTGCCTTTTTGTCCAACCCCGGATGCCTCAATCTTTCGGAGGACTAAGTCTCCTTGACGGAGGAATCTCTTTTTAACCCTTAGGTTATAGTAGAAAGATGCCCTTTTTTGATGTTCAACTACTTTAGCATTTGCCTCATCTCTAACTTCATCAATTAGATCCAAGGCCAACCTCATGCCTTCTTCATTTGCCTCTGGCTCATAAGCTTCGATTCTTGGAGATGTGTGAGTAATCTCCACTGGAACCACTGCTTCTGCCCCATATGCCAACAGAAAGGGGGTTGCTCCAGTGGTGACCTTACAAGTAGTACGATATGCCCATAGTATGGGGAGCAATTCGTCTACCCAAGTGTTTCTAGAGCGTTCAACTCTTTTTTTCAGTCCATCTAGGATAATTCGATTTGCAACCTCAGCTTGCCCGTTTGCTTGAGGATGGGCAACAAAAGTGAAACGTAACTTAATATCATTCTCCTCACAATACTTCTTGAAATCTTCATTGTTAAACTGAGTTCCATTATCCGTGACCAAGATTCGTGGAATCCCATATTTGCATATTACATTCTCCCAGAAGAAATGCATTACTTGCTTGGTTGTTATCTTGGCTAAAGGTTTAGCCTCAATCCACTTAGTGAAGTAGTCGATTGCCACTATAAAGAATTTTCTCTGCGCACTTGCCATTGTAAATGGTCCAAGTATATCCATCCCCCACATGGCAAATGGAATAGGTGAGTTTATGGAAGTCAACATCTCTGGTGGTTGTCTAACCACTGGTGCATGCTTTTCGCACCGTTCACACTTCTTCATATAACTTTTAGCATCTACAAGTATGTTTGGCCAATAAAAACCTAGACGAGTAATTTTATGAGCAAGGGCTCTGCCCCCCAAGTGCTGCCCATAAATTCCCTCATGTACTTCCCTTAGGGCCAATTCTGCCTCCTGTGGTCTCAAGCATTTCAAATAAGGAACAATGAAAGACTTTTTGTATAGGATTCCCTCAATCAAGGTATACCTTAGTGCTCTCGTATATAACTTTCGTGCTTCTGAAATGTCTTTGGGTAACCAACCAGTTTCCAGATGAGATTTGATGGGATCCATCCAACAGATAGCCACATCAATGGGTGCTATCAACTTTCCATTAATGCTTGGGGTCTTCAAGACTTGGAAGTATACACTCTCTGCATAGTTCTCAATTTCAGAAGAAGCAAACTTAGATAAGGCGTCAGCCTTCATGTTTTCTTCTCTCGGAATGTGTTCCACATAACACTCATCAAACTGAGCCATAATGGCCTTGACAAGTTTCAGATACTTTGCCATGACTTCATCTCTAGCCTCAAACTCTCTATTTGCTTGGGAAACCACTAACCTCGAGTCTCCACACACTTTTAGAGTCTTAACTCTCAAGGCTCCAGCCAGCCCTAAACCAGCTATCAAGGCTTCGTACTCAGCTTCATTGTTGGTCGTTGGGAAGTCCAGTTTTAGTGCATACTCTATAAGGAATCCATCGGGACTTTGTTGCACCAAACTTGCTCCACTTGATTTTGATTTTGATGCTCCATCAAAATAGAGTACCCAACATTCTTTGGACATCATGCCTTCATCTTTCTTGTCTTCTTCCTTTCCTTCCAATATTACTTCCTGCCCCCCGACTTCCTGGTTGTCAATGGTGCATTCAACCATGAAGTCAGCGAGTACTTGAGCTTTTATTGCTGTTCGAGGCTTATACTTGATGTCAAACTCTCCCAATTCAATAGCCCACTTGATCAACCTTCCACTAACTTGAGGGCTGTGCAAGATGTTTCTTAGAGGCTGATTGGTCAAGACCTCTATCTTGTGTGCCTGGAAGTATGGGCGTAGCTTTCTTGAGGCCATGATCAAGGCTAAGGCAAACTTCTCTATCGTAGAGTAGTTTATTTCTGCTCCATGTAGAATCTTGCTCACATAATAAATGGGCTTCTGAACCTTCAACTCTTCTTTTACCAAAACAGCTCCAAGGACAGTGCTAGAAACTACCAAATATAAATAGAGAATATCTCATGGTTTTGGTTTTGCCAACAGTGGTCCCTCAACCATGTACTTCTTCAAGGCCTCAAAGGCCTCCTGGCTTTCGGTTGTCCACTCAAAAAATTTCACGTTCTTGAGTGCTTTAAAGAAAGGTAAACACTTTTCTCTTGACTTGGAGATGAATCTTCCCAATGCTGCCACTCTTCCCGTTAGTTTCTGAACATCCTTGACGGACCGTGGTGGCTTCATGCCCAGGATTGCTTTGATTTTGTCGGGGTTAGCCTCGATTCCTCTCTTGGAAACCATCAGGCCTAAAAACTTTCATGAGCCTACACCAAAGGCACACTTAGCTGGATTCAACATCATCTTGTGGTGCCTCAGCACTTCAAATGCTTCCCGTAGATGGTTTATATGGTTAGCCTTATCGAGGCTTTTAACTAACATGTCATCCACATAGACCTCCATGGTCTTTCCAATCAGGTGTTCAAAAATTTTATTCACCAACCTTTGGTATGTTGCTCCTGCATTCTTAAGTCCAAATGCCATGACTAAATAATAGTAAACACCAAAGTCAGTGATGAATGATACCTTGGAGATGTCATCTTTGTGCATTTTGATTTGTTTGTATCCACTGAAGCCATCCATGAAACTCAGCATCTCGTGCCCAGCTGTGGCATCTATTAGAGTATCAATCCTTGGCAAGGGAAAACAATCCTTAGGGCATGCATTGTTCAAATCAGTGAAGTCCACACACATCCTCCATTTTCCGTTGGCCTTTTTGACCATCACTGGGTTAGCCAACCATTTTGGAAATTGAATTTCTTCAATGAACCCGGCTTCCAAAAGCTTATATACTTCCTGTTTGATGGCATCTTGCCTCTTTGGAGCAAAATTTCTCTTTTTCTGTTTCACAGTCTTCCTTTCAGGATCCACGTTCAATTTATGGGTTATCAACTGGGGATCAATCCCTGGCATGTCAGCCGCTGTCCAAGCAAAAACATCATTATTTTCTTGAAGAAAATATATGATCTTGCTCTTCAATGGTTCAGGTAATAATGCTCCAATGTACGTGACTTTCTCCGGTTCACCAGGAACTAAGGGAATTGGGATTAAATCCTCAGCTGGTTTTCCTCTTCTATCCTCGTTATCTCTAGTATCCATGTCTTCAATGGGGAGAACCTGCCCCCGATTCCATCAGGCCTTAATGCGGCTACGTAACAACTTCTAGCCATCTTTTGGTCTCCCCATTCTTCATCAATCCCATTTCTTGTTGGGAACTTGATTTTCATATGGTAAGACGAGGCTACAGCCTCGAATGCATGAAGGCCCGTCCTTCCAAGGATCGCGTTGTAGGTTGAAGTTGCCTTTATAACTATGAAATTCAACATCTGAGTAGACATATTCGACCCTTGCCCCATTGTCATAGGGAGTTGGATTGTGCCTTCCACCTTCGACTCCACTCCATTGAATCCATAAATGGGCATATTCGAGGGTGTCAACTGAGAGTTAGTATAGCCCATCTTGATAAAAGCATCATGGAACAAGATGTCCACTGAAGCTCCATTGTCAACCAGAACTCTCTTCGTTTCAGAATTGCCTATCACAGGTACGATGACTAAGGGATCATCGTGGGGAAACTTCACTCCTTCCAAGTCAGAATCATCAAAACCTATTGCTATTTCCGTTCTGGCACGCTTCGGTGCTTCTCCAACCACAGTCATTACCTCTCGGGCATAGGCTTTCCTTGAGTTTCGAGAGGACCCAGCAGCAGTTGGTCCTCCAAATATCATGTTGATGACATGCCCTCGGGGTTTGGGATTACGATCTTGATCGTTATCCCTTTTGTCGTAATCCTTCCTTTCATAGTTTCCTCTTTGACTCCCCTGATTTCCATCCTTAGTGAATTTATTGAGTTTTCCTCTTCGTATCAAAAACTCAATCTCATCTTTCAGTTGTCTGCAATCATCCGTGTCGTGACCAACTTCTTTGTGGAGCCGACAGAATTGGTTTTGATTCCGTTTAGACATGTCAGTCATCAGTGGCTTCGGCCATCGGAGATCCTCTTCCTTTGCTATTTCCATCAGAATTTGGCTCCTGGGAGTGTTTAATCTTGCATACTCCGTGAACCTTGGCCCAAAATTGTTCCTCTTGGGTGGAGAATCAGAATCCTTTGACGTTCTAGGAAACTTTTCCTTAACATCGTACTCCTGAGTTTCCTTTCTTTTCTTTGAATTTCCACTGCCACCAGCAGTGGGTTCATACTTTCTCATGCTTTCTTCAGCCTTGATGTACTTTCCGGCTCTATCTTGGAGCTTCAACATGCACCAATGATCTCTTGAAGTGATCATCAGTGGTTCCTTGCTGCTGGGCTATCATAGCTACTTTGTCCTCCAAGTCTGGGACTTTCAGAGCCTCCCGGGTGAATCGATTTATATAATCCCTTAAAGCTTCATTCTTTCCTTGCTGGATTCCAATGAGTGATGCAGAACTCTTCTCATGCACCCTTCCACTAACAAATTGGTTGAAAAACGCTTTGCTTAGTTCCTTAAAAGACCCAATGGAATTGGGAGGTAGTCGGCTATACCAACGTTGGGCCATGCCCGCCAAGGTTTATGGAAACGCCCTGCACTTGACCTCATCATTGGTTGGCTGCAACATTAGTGCATTAGAGAAGGTTCTCACGTGATTTGCGGGATCCCCCGTTCCATCATAAGCTTTGATCGTTGGCATCTTAAATTTCCTGGATATGTTAGCTTTCATGATGTCTTGAGTAAATGGTGGTGTAGGATCATCAGGATCTCCTAGGGGCAACAAAACACTAGGATCAACCCTTGGGGCTTCAGCCCTCTTGGTTCTTCTCGATTTTGGGTCCAAATTGATTATAGGGACTCTTCCGGTTGCTTGGCTTTGTGCTCTTGCGGCCTCCTTTTCTGCCAACAATTTCTTGAGTCTTGCAGCTTCTGCTTCATGGGCTACAATTCTTTCCTTGGTAGTTTGGGGTTGCTCCCGATTTGTTTGGGATGAACGTCTTCTTCTTGGAGCAAGATCTTATCCAGTTGAGTCATTCTCATCCTCAGTGTAAGGACCTGAGTAGTCTTGAATCAAGAGCGTCTGCCGAGTTTGGGTTTGTTGATTTTGAGGTCCTAGACCTTGAATATATGGGGGAACATATGCTTCATGGTAGTTTAGGTTGATACCACTGCTGCCCACCGTGGGTCGAGGGGGCATACCATAGGTTGGCATCCCTAAGGTTTGAGTTGCATATTGGGGGAGATCCGTGGTATGAAGTTGAAGGCCACGTGGTGCATTCACGAGCAGTGGGGAGATTGTGATTGGTTGCTGGAGAGTGGTCTCTTGTGGATTAGGTCCATGAACGACCATTTGCAGGGGATTCGTCCCTTCAACCGAAATCGGGACTTTTGGTCCTTGGGTAGTGGTGAGGGGGATATTCGCCCCTTCCGCACCAGTAGTTGGCGGTGGTTGGCTTCCTTGAGTATTTGCTTCAGAGGTGAGAGGAAGTCCTTCAGAAGTTTGAGTTTCTCGAATCGTTATTCGTGTGTTTTCCATGGTTGATGTTGTCTTCCCACAGGCGGCGCCAAATGTTGTGGAATAAAAAACGTAATTGTAAATTTACTGCTAGGGTTTAAGAGCTTTCGAGCTTTAATGGTTGTTCTCGTGTTTCGTGACTAAATCGGTCCTCACATGATTCCTACGTATCTCAATCAGTGCTGAGAATCAAGCTAAAAAATGTAGTTCTAATGTGAAGGATCAGGGTCCTTATATAGGCGTCAGGAGCCTCGTATTTAGAGTATGTTTAGGAGACTTAGCGAATAAGTCTCCTTCTTGACAGTGGATAAGCATTGTATTTCTTGGTGGACAAGTCTTTTCCTTGTTGTAGGATAAAGATTGTGACTAATTATTTCTTTAATTAAGATTCTAGATCCTTCTTTGAAGAATTTACCATATTTTGGACTCTTTTCATGAGTTGTATATTTTCCCTATTTATTAATTACGAAATTAATAAATAATTAGGGTTTCGGGCCTTGTTTATTGGGCCGTATTCTTGGACCAATCTGAGTCTAATTAATACATCATTAATTACACTTCTAGGGTTATTTTTCAGCCCATATCAGCATGTTCTTCACATAACACTTTACGGCTTGTTATTACCACATCGAACCTGTTTCTTGGAATCTCCAGTCAGTTATGTTGGTTTACCATCACGAGTGACTACTCTCTATGTGCAATAGTCCCATATTAACTGAAATTTTATGGATTTTCACACTGACTAATCCTTTCATCAAAGTACCTGCCAAATTATCATTTGATCTTATGTGATCCACTTGAACAACTCATTTAGAGAGTTACTCTCAGACAGTGTTGTTCTTACGATATATGTTTTGTTTATTTTCTTTGAATTAACGGTTATGAATCCTATCGACGCGGTTATATCGCAATGCATTTATACAAATGGAACTAGTCTTTTCCATAAAGGAATCTTTGCAAGCAAGTTTCTTAACCAACCTGCCTCTTCACTAGCTATGACTGGTGCTATCATCTCCGCTTCCATAGCGGACTCAGCTAAGACTGTCTATTTCTTTGACTTCCAAAAAAGAGCACCACCGACTATCACTACACCATATATGGGATTCACCAACATTAATTTTTGTGTTACCGGTCAAAATGTTACCTTAGATGACTTAAAATAGATATAAGGCAATACAATTTTTTAGTGTTACTGTTGATGTAATTTTGTGTTACCTTAAATATAATTAAATTTCTATTGTAACAGAAATTCGAGCGTTACAATTGATGATTAAAAAAGTGTTAGCAAAACAACTAAAGAATAAGCGGGCAGAAACTTAACCCAACTTACAACTAGGCGGGTAAAATTTTGGTCTAAAATTTTGGGCGGCCTATATCCTAAAATTAAACCCGCTGAAACATTTTGGGGCTTATACACACAAACATTACTCAAATACTCTCTCTCTCTCTCTCAAAACATTACTCTCTTAAATATTTCTCTCTCGCTCGACGGGTTCTACATGGTATAGAGTGAATTAGGGTTCCTCGCAGTTTAATTAGGGTTCCTCATAGTTTAATTAGGGTTCTTCACGGTTCAATTAGGGATTCTACGGATTGTAGCAATTAGGGCTTCTACACACAGACATCAATTGGATATTTTATACACTGTTTTGGGAGCTTATTTCAACAAGGTATAAACCCTAATTTGCAAGAGCTTCACTGTTTGTGTTTCTTGTAAACCCTGATTTTTGTGTTTCGTAATTAGGCCTGGAATTTGTGTTTGTATTTCTTAACTTTACTTTGTATGCATAATTTATGTGAGCTTAATTTACTTAATTTGTGTTTTAATTTGTATAAGCTTTGTTTTGTTCGTTAGAATGATATTGGGAAGTAGTTTGTACTACTTTGTGGGTAAATATATTTGTTTTTCTTCTATAATGAATGGGTGGAATGGATATTATCATATTTCTGTTCCTTTAAGTAATTATAGAGTAGTAGTAATTTTTAGAGCAGTAGTCTTCGAAATTGTGGTTCCGGTTAATTGTAATTATCAATTAGGAGAATATTTAGCTGAGGTTCACATGTTGATTGACTATACATACTTGGTTGTCCTCTGCCCCTCTGTAATTCAAGTACTGAGATAGATTTGGTTCACTAGACTACTTCTCTTTATGGTAGTTGGTAGATTGTATATAATCTTTTTGAAAAATAAAAACTTACTGAATACATATCTTCACTTGTATTCTAAGTCTTCTCATTCATTTCTGATGTAAACTTGGAGCAAAATAACTTCATTTTTTTTAACCGGCACTTGCCATGAGATGTTTGATTTTTGGATTTTCCGAGGAAGTACTAGTTAAATCCAGTGAAGATATTAAACATAATTCTTTTTGTAAAAAATATTCATTTCACAGCTGCCTCCAACTAAAATAATTTACCAGTTAAATTTTCTGTTAGGAATATGTTGTTCTTGATGATAAACATAAAACACTTAGTAGAATTTGTGTAAAATAATTTTGTCGCTGTCAACGAAATGGCATGCTTTGCAGCATTCCGTTGACAGGAAGCTCATCAACGAAATGAGTGATGTAGCAATTGCACTGTACAATACTTCTAGTTTGATATGCATTTCATTGTAGATATTGGATAGGTTTTCTCAGTCATGTTGACTAAGTACTAGATAGGCAAAATAGGTTGGTTAATTGTAAATACATCATGCCTTGTAATTTTGCCTAAGTGAAGACCTGTCAACGGAATGAAAATTATCCTATCAACGGTATAGAGTTTACTCATCAACGGAATGAAGATTATCCTATCAACGAAATGAAGTTTACTCATCAACGAAATGAAGAATGAAGCTATCAACGAAACATATCTCCCTGCTATCAACGAATCACTATTACTTTTTGAATAGTTGACAAAGTGATAGTGACAGTTTACTGAACAGATCTAAAGGAGATATGGAAGTGTACTGTGCATTGGAAGCCATCAAAATGGTCACTGGAAATAAGGAAACATTCCAATTTCCAAGAAGGCTCTTGGGAGTGATCATAATAAGCGTGAAGACAAAAGTAAAGATCTCCAAGGACCACTGGACAAAAGGAATGAAAAACAAGCAACTGATGGTTATTACTAGTGTACATTAGTGTAGCCAGAAATAGTATTGTAAACTTGGGTTATGTATATAACCAAGTGTAGCAGTTAAAATAAGTGTAAGAGAAGAAAAACAAATAGATTGTATTAGCTATCTTTGAGAGCATTTTCTTCTCTACATTCTTGTAACTGAGCAGCTGTGTACATTTGTATCATAGATTATTTCCGCAATAAAAATCACTTCAGTTGGATCATCAAACAATCCAACTGAAATTATTTATGTGCTTGTGATTTTTACATTAAGTTCAGTTTTTATTTGTAAGTTGTTTTTAAGTTTAAGAAATATCAAGAATTGTATTCAACCCCCTCCCTTCTACAATTATGTTAGGTCATTTGGGATTAACAATTGGTATCAGAGCTAGCTTCTAACATACAAGAAGTTTAAAGATCAAGACCAAAACAGTAACCATGGTGAAGAAGGATGCAGGAGTAAAGATACCAGTTCTTGATAAGGACAATTACTTTCACTGGAAAGTAAAGATGCATTTACATCTCATGTCTATGGATGAGAGGTATGTAGACTGCATTGAGAAAGGTCCACACGTTCCCATGAAGTTTGCATCTAGAGTTGGAGTGCCAGATGATGCTCCTGATGTGGAAATTCCAAAACTTGTCTCAGAATGGACTATTGAAGATGTTGCAGAAGTCCATAAAGATAAAAGAACCATGAACATTCTGTTTAATGGTTTGGAGCAAGAGATGTTTGACAATGTCATAAACTGTACAACCTCCAAAGAAGTATGGGACACTGTTAGAACTCTCTGTGAAGGAACTGAGCAAGTTAGGGAAAACAAAATGCAGCTCCTTATACAACAATATGAGCATTTTCATTTTAAAGCTGGTGAAACCCTAAATGACACGTTTAGTAGGTTTCAAAAGCTTTTGAATGGATTAAAGTTGTATGGGAGGATCTATCAAACCAAGGATTCAAACCTTAAATTTCTTAGAGCTCTTCCAAAAGAATGGAAGCCTATGACTGTTTCTCTCAGAAACACTCAAGAGTACAAAGACTACACTCTTGAAAGGCTTTATGGAACCTTGAAGACATATGAGTTGGAAATGGAGCAAGATGAAGAAATTGAAAAGGTACAAAAAAAGGGTGGATCTATTGCATTGATTGCATCTGTGAACCAACTGGAAGATGACAATGAAGAACCTGCAAAGGCCACAACTAGTAGAGCTAGTTGTAGGAGTGATGTTAGCAAGGGTAAAGGCAAGATGACAGAAGAAGAAGAATCAGAACCAGCCAACTTGGATGACTTAGATGAGATTGATGAACACATTGCTTTTCTGTCAAGAAAATTCTCTAAGTTCAAGTTTAAGAGAAACTCAGAAGCAAGGCCACCAAGAAGAGACTTTCAACCCAGCAAAACTAACTAGATTGAAAAGTCTAAGTCTAAATGTTTCAATTGTGGAATGCTTGGCCACTTTGCTGGAGACTGCAGAAAGCCCAAGGTTGAGAAGGGCAACAGGAAATTTGAGCCTGTTGATTATAAAAAGAAATACTTTGAACTTCTCAAGCAAAAAGAAAAGGCTTTCATGTCTCAGGAGTATGATTGGGCTGGTAATGGTGAAGATTCTGATGATGATGTTGAGTATGTCAACTTGGCTCTTATGGCTAACAATCATGAGCAGGAAGCAAGCTCCTCAAGCAACCAGGTAACAATTACTAATCTTTCTGAGCTTTTTAAAGAGGAATGTGATAGTGCAGTAAATGAAATGTCTACTGTACTATATAATTTGCGTGTTACTCTTAAATCACTTACCAAAGAGAATTCAAGAATAAAAGAGGCTAATCTGCTATTAAGTGATAGGAATGCAATGTTAGAAGCACAGCTCATTGAATTTGAGAAAATGAGGTGTGTTAGTAGGGATGCTAAGAAGGAACTTGAAAACATGTTAGAAAGGGAAGAAATTCTTAAAACACAACTTGAAATAGAACAAAGTGTGATTGCAAAATGGAAAGATGCCATGAATGTTGCTACCAACATCATTAATGTTCAAGGTATGGAATCTTTCTGTGAACAATCATGGAAAAAGAACAAAGAAAAGCTAGGGTATGTTAGTGAAACCTTAGAATCAGAAACATAGTCAACAAACAACAATGATCATTTGTTGAAGGTTGATATGTCAACGGAATGCAATGTTTCGTTGACAGATGAACCATCAACCGATCAGGCTGTTTCGTTGACAGAGAAAAGAAAAGATAAACTCACTAGACTTAATAACAAGTATGGTCCTGTCACCAAGAACTTTGTTCAAGGTGAGTCTAGTAATTCAAAGAAAGTTGAGAAGCCTGTTGAGAGAGCTAATGTAGGTCACTTGTCTAACAAGCAATTGAAGGACAAGTTAGAGAAAGTTCAAGTTGAGGCTAAGGGAAATAAAAAGAATAACAGGAATGACAAAGTAGGGATTAACAAACACAACAATTACACACCTGATAAATATGCTCCTAGAAAGACATGTGTCAATTGTGGAAGTGTTAGTCATTTATCTACTAACTGCAAATCTGTCAAGAAGACTGCTAATGTGAAAATTCCCAAGCCTACAATGAATAGTTCTATGCCTACAATGCCTGTTATGCCTAACATGTTTGCTCCATATGCACAATTTCAGAATCCATATGCTAGCATGTCATTTGTGCCTAATCCATACATGAATATGTTTAATGTACCACAAATGCCATGGAATGTGAATAACATGTTTGTTCCACCAACTATGCATGCTGTGAATGAAAATGTGAGCAACTCTCAAAAATCAACACCAAGGGTAAAGATTGATTTAAATCAATCTGAGCCCAAGGTGAAAAATGATATTAAAGGAAAAACAAAGGCTAACAAAACAGGACCCAAGGAAACTTGGGTACCAAAATCAACTTGATTTGGTTTTATTGTGTGCAGGGAGACAAAAGGAATCTTTGGTACTTGGATAGTGGTTGTTCAAGACACATGACTGGTGATTCTACCCTGCTCATAGAGTTTCAGGAAAGAGCTGGCCCTTGTATTGCTTTTGGAGATGACAGCAAAGGCTACACTAAGGGATATGACTTGATTTCAAAAGAGAATGTCATCATAGATGAGGTTGCATTGGTGGATGGCCTTAAGCACAATTTGCTTAGTATCGGCCAACTTTGTGACAAAGGATTTTTAGTTACTTTTTCTAAAGAAGCATGTGTTGTTTCTAAAGGAGGAAACAACAATGTGGTAATGACTGGATTCAGAAGAGGGAATGTGTACATTGCTGACTTTAGTAGCACAAGTCCAGAAACCATCACTTGCCTATTCAGCAAGGCAAGCAAGGATGAAAGTTGGCTATGGCACAAGAAATTATCTCATCTGAATTTTAAAGTTATGAATGATTTGGTGAGGAAAGATCTTGCTAGAGGAATTCCACAAGTGGAGTTTTCCAAGGATGGTTTGTGTGATGCCTGTCAAAAAGGGAAACAAAAGAAGGCATCATTCAAAAGCAAGACAGAGTCATCAATTGTCCATCAGCTTGAGTTGCTTCATATGGATTTGTTTGGCCCTGTAAATGTCATGTCTATTTCAAAGAAGAAATATTGTCTTGTGATTGTTGATGATTTTTCTAGATTTACATGGACCTTCTTTTTGCACTCCAAAGATGAGGCAAGTGAAATCATTATCAATCACATCAAGATGGTAAACAATCATCCTGACTTCAAAGTAAGAAGGATTAGGAGTGACAATGGGACAGAATTCAAGAATTCAAGCATGAAGGTGTTCTGTGAAGAAAATGGTATTTTGCATGAGTTTTCAGCAGCAAGGACACCACAGCAAAATGGTGTAGTTGAAAGGAAAAACAGAACACTTATTGAATCTGCAAGGACATTGCTAGATGAATCAAAGTTACCAACTTATTTTTGGGCTGAGGCAGTTAACACAGCTTGCTTCACTCAAAATATTTCTTTGATTAATCAGGCCAAGGGAATGACCCCTTATCAATTACTCAAAAGAAAGAAGCCACTATTGGATTTTCTTCATGTCTTTGGATGCAAGTGCTTTGTTCTGAGAAATCAAGCTGAGCATTTGGGGAAATTTGAAGCAAAGGCAGATGAAGCAATATTTGTGGGATATGCAGCAGGGAAAGCTTACAGAGTCTATAATCTCAGAACCAACATTGTTATGGAATCTGTACATGTTGTTTTTGATGATCTCAAAATTCAAGGTCTCTGTGATGAAGGTTTCCATGAAAGTCTTTCTTTTGAGAATGAGGAAGGAGATCAAGTGAATCATGTTAAGGCTACTAAGAAACATCCTAAAGTTGTTGTATCTAGCACAGATGAAAGCAGCAGTGAAGATGAAATTGCTGTATTAAGATTGAAAAGAATAGCTGCTAGCAGATCAAATGATCATTTCGTTGACAGTCATGATGGTGGATTCGTTGACAATCAAAATGAGCGTTTCGTTGACAACCAAAATGGTCATACCGTTGACAGTCATAGAAATGCTTCTAGAAGTGATCAATTAGGGACAACAAACTTAGGGGGAGTTTCTCAAGGACAGATATCCAATCAAGGCAATCATGATCATGAAGCTACCTCGTCAAGAGCAAATCTACCTCCCTCAAGGAAATGGACTAAAGATCATCCCTTTGAACTTATTATAGGTGATGTTACTTCAAAAGTCCAAACTAGAAGAGCAACTCAAGAGGAATGTCTATATAGCAGCTTTCTGTCTCAAGATGAGCCAAAGAAAGTTGAGGATGCACTTCTAGATCCAGATTGGGTTTTAGCCATGCAAGAGGAGCTAAACCAATTTGAGAGGAACAATGTTTGGAAGCTGGTGCCCAAGCCTAAGGACAGGAGTGTCATAGGCACAAAATGGGTGTTCAGAAACAAGATGGATGAAAATGGCATAGTCACAAGGAACAAAGCTAGATTGGTTGCAAAAGGCTATTCATAGGAAGAAGGAATTGATTTTGATGAAACATTTGCTCCTGTTGCAAGACTAGAAGCAATAAGGATTTTCCTAGCCTATGCAGCCCATGCCAATTTCAAGGTCTATCAAATGGATGTGAAGAGTGCTTTTCTGAATGGGGAATTGGAAGAGGAGGTGTATGTAAGTCAACCTCCTGGTTTTGAAGATGATGATTTTCCAGAATATGTATACTTCTTCCTCAAAGCACTCTATGGTTTGAAACAAGCACCTAGAGCCTGGTATGACACACTTTCACAGTTCCTCCTTGAGAATCACTTCACTAGAGGTACTGTAGATAAAACTCTTTTTCACAGGGTTGTGAATGGCTCTACTATACTTGTTCAAATTTATGTAGATGACATAATCTTTGGGTTTACAGATGTGAAACTTTGTCAAAAGTTTGCCAAGCTTATGCAAAGTAAATGTGAAATGAGCATGATGGGAGAATTAACTTACTTTCTTGGTCTTCAAGTGAAGCAAGTTAATGAAGGCATTTTCATTAGTCAGACAAAATATATTCATGATTTATTAAAGAAATTTAACTTAATGGAATGCTCTCCTGCTAAAACTCCCATGCCTACTGCCACCAAACTTGAATTGAATACTAAGGAAAAATCTGTGGACATTTCAAATTACAAAGGCATGGTAGGCTCACTTTTATATTTAACAGCTAGTATACCTGATATTATGTTTGCTACATGTCTATGTGCTAGATTTCAGGCTGATCCTAGGGAATCCCATTTAGTTGCTATCAAAAGAATTTTCAGATATCTCAAAGGAACACCAAACCTTGGCATTTGGTATCCTAGAGAATCTGGCTTTGAACTAATTGGTTATTCAGATGCAGATTTTGCAGGATGTAAAATTGACAGGAAAAGCACAACTGGCACCTGTCAATTCTTAGGAAACAAGATTGTGTCATGGTTCAGCAAGAAACAAAACTCAGTTTCCACCTCCACAGCTGAGGCTGAGTATATTGCAGCTGTAAGTTGTTGTGCACAGATTTTATGGATGAAAAATCAACTACTTGATTATGGATTAAGAGTTGAGAAAATTCCTATTTTCTGTGACAACACTAGTGCCATTGCCATTACTGAGAATCTAGTGCAGCATTCAAGGACCAAGCACATTGACATCAAGTACCATTTCATTAGAGAACATGTTATGAATGGTACTGTGGAGTTACATTTTGTTCCAAGTGAACAACAACTTGCAGACATCTTTACCAAGCCACTTGATGAATCAACATTCTCAAGATTAGTAAGTGAGCTAGGTATGCTAAATTTCTCTTAATTATTTTTGAGATATTTGCAAGTTATAATGTAGCCAGAAATTTGCTATGTTTTTCTGTGAATTAATTTTCTCAGGAAAAAGTGCAATTTTGTCTAAGTCAAAATTACTATGTCAACGAAACGCACCATTTCGTTGACAGTCCTAGCATTTTTCTGGGTGTTTCGTTGATAGCTCTTTTATATCAACGAAACGCAGCTTTATCAACGAAATAGACGGGACTTTAACCGCCCAATCCTGATTCGTTGATTTAGCGCAGTTAATCTGAACCGTTGAAATTTGACACGTCTTTTACCACGATCTATGCATACACCCCTGTAAGTATAAATCATGGTAATACTTTAAAAGTAACGGTTATATTTTTAAGCCAATCCAGTAATTTACATTGATTATTGGACTTAATTTCTGAGAATTTTTGGGGGAGTATTTAAGAAATTCTATTTTATTTAATTCCTTTTTACCTGTTCTCAAAAATTCCAAAGGCTTTTCTCTCTTCTTCTCTCTAACAAGCAATTCAGTTCGAAGCTTTTTCTCACTCAACAATGGCACCCATAGTCAAGCTTATGTCTGCTGGAGGGTTTATCTATGAGAAAAACAACTCCATCCCCTTTGTTGTCAAGGAAAGCCCGAACATCATATATTTCAAGATGATGGACTTCATGAAGAATTGCAAGTTGAGCTATGCAATGTTTCACTCTACACCACTCTACAATGAGATAATCGAGGAGATTTGGACCTCATGTGAGTATAGTGGGACAAATTGCACTTTGCAATTCACCATCCAAGGTAATGAGTATATAGTTAATTCTGATGTATTGCAAGCATGTCTACATATTCCTGAAAATAACTGTAATGCTTTGCCTACATACACTGAAATGGTTAACATGCTAAATTCTATAAACTACTCATTTCCTACTGATAATTTGGGTAAGATAATTAGGAGAGGTTTGGTGAGAGAATACAATTATTTAGCTGATGCATTCATTAAAGTCTTTTCTGGAAAGATTAGTAATTTTGATGCATTAACTAATTCTATGTTGATTCTCTTAACCATGCTTCTAACTGATAGATATTATAACTTTAGCACCCAACTTATGTATGAAATTGGTGCTAAGTTGGGTGATAAGGCAAATAGGAAAAAGAATATCTATTATGCTAGGTTTCTAATGATGTTGGCTAACCATGTTAGTCCAGCACCATTAGTTATCTCTAACCCTGTTTCCAGGTTTGAGTGTTTTGTGCAAGAAAAGAGAGTTTTGACAGATATACTGAGACTCAACCACAATGGTGATGTCCCAGTGGTATATCTGCCCATCATTGAGGTAACTTCTTCTAACCCTGTTAGTGTAGTTGTTACTTCTATTGTTTCACCTTCCAATGTTGCTATGGAGTCTGTAGTTGTGTCCCAACAGGCTCCTGCCCAAGCAGCAAAACCTAAATCTAAGAAATCCTCAAAGCCAACCTCAGGTGCTTCTCAAAAGGCACCTGTTGCAAAAACTACTTCACAACCCAAGAGGAGTGATTCTGGAGTTGTGAGAGGTGAGGGAAGAGGTGAACATCAAAGAAACCCCAAGAATAAGGAAGGAAAGGAAAGTGTGTCCCAGCCAAGCCCCATTGTGTCTTCCCAACAAGGCACAATGAGTAACATGGATTTAAACACAAGTCTAGTTGCATCCTCCCAAAAGGATGTGATTATTGAAACAAGCTCTCCTCCAAGAACACACTCCAAGAGGGTAAGGAACACTTCAAGCCCACAGTCTACATTTTCCCAATACCAAAGGAGAGTGAAGCAAAAATCCAAGGGTACACAGGGTGCACACACTCTGGAAGCAACACTTCCAGTTTCACAAATTCAATTTGATGTAAACCCTATTGTTACTCTGGGGTTACAGTCCCATTCTCTAAACATCAACCTTGAACTATCTCCACCAAATTCACCAACTTAGTCTCTAGATGTGGACATGATCCATTCATCTTTTCCTGATTCTCCAACTTTTATCTTGGAGAAGCCCCACTCTGAAGCTGGTGGTCATCACTTGTTAAGTGATTTGTTGGGCCATCAACCAATTTTTCCTGAAGTTACAAGAGGATCTGTGGACCAATCTCTAAAATCAATCACCACAGATTCTACTGTAATTTCACTTTCTCAAAGTGCTGTATTGACTTCATCAACGAAACAGCCTCTTTCGTTGACAAGTGTTTCTCCATCAACGGTATCCATACCATTGATAGTTCAAACTACCATTCCGTTGATAGGTCATTCTACACCCATTATTGAAGATCAAGTTGTTTCCACAACTAGTGTAGATGACCTGGTGGTAGTTGAGACACTTTTAGGTTTGAGAGGGAGTGAAACTGAGAGGCTGGCTTGCAGCCAGGCAAAAGGAGAGAATGAGAGTGAGAGGCTGGCTATTTCTTCCAGCCAGGCAAAAGGAGAGATTGAGGGTACCACCTTAGAAGGTGAAGGAGAGGGTGTGAGAGGTGTGAGCCATGGGGAGCCCATGATGCAAGAAAAGAGTGGAGAGAGAGAAGGGACTACATGAGCAATAAGGGAGGAAGCAGCCATTACTAGTGAGTTAATGGAGGTCAGTGAGGGAGAAAGGGAACTTACTTTCCAAGAGCATTATCAACAAATTCTGGATAGTATTTCTCTGGATCCTGAGACCTTTACTCACCCTGTGCCAGCCTATCAACTTATGGCTCAGCAGGGCAATGTGGAGGCAGAGAGGTCACTAAACCTAATTCATACAACTGCATCAATGCAAAGAGCAAAGGATGCATTGACCAATCTATCTCCAGGAGCTGCAGCTAGTGATGAATTTGATTTTTCTGATGATGAGGACAGCTTTGGTGACAATCTACAGGTGGCCACTACTTCACAGACTGGGACTTCTGTGGTGCCCCCTACACCAGACTGGCTTTCTCAGGATGTTCATGGAAGAATCAACCTGGATGCTGCAATCACTAGACAGTACAATGAAGCCTTCTTGGCTCATGCATCTGTTAGTGTTGAACACAAGCCTTTCTACAAAGCCATTATGGACTCCTTGGAGATTCAAAGGCTACAAATGTTGCAGACCAGGGTGGAAGCAAGGGACATCAAGGACTCTGTTGGGAACTTGAAAGATGCTATAGACAGGAGGCTTGATGAGAAGCTTCCTTCTCTCACTGTGTCCAAAATGAACAGGTTTTTCTCCAAGGAACCTGAAGTGTCCTCTTCTTTGAAGACTCTCTCCTCTAGAGTGGACAAAGTTGAGGCTACACTTTCTCAAATGCAAAAGGAACAGGAGAAGCAAACTCAGCTACTCACCCAACTTTTGGCAGCTCAAGGACTCCCTATTATCTCTTTTGATGATAACAAAAAGGGGGAGAAATCTAAGGAGCTAGAGAAATCTAAAGAGCTTGATATACAAATCACAAAGGTTTTGGTCCCAGCCATTTCCTTACCAAATGAGCCACTAGCAATGGGGGAGCTTGGACAGAAGAAAAAGGATGGTATTGACCTGATTCAGGAAGCTTCTATGAGGATGAGACTTGCAGAACAGATTAAAGATCACTGGTCCAACATAGAAGCAAGGGTCAAGAGAATTGCTGGAACTGCAATAAACTCAAATCCATCAACGGATCAACCATCAACGGATGCCATGGTTGTAACATCAACGAAATGGGAGCCACAGTTCAAGAGTTCTTATGTTATAGAACCCCTTCAACATGGACTCTTTCAAGATTCAAGAAATGAGAAAGGGCAAGCTTCATGCTTTAGGAATGTGGATGCAAGAGGGATATCTCCAATATCACCTGTCAAACCCAAGGGCAAGAACACTGCAAGGATATTTTATCCTCCACCAAAGCCAGATGAGTTCAAAATCCTAGGGAAGCTGATTATTGAAAGCAAAGAAAGCAATCATCCAAGCATAAGGAACCAAAAGGCCATCATCTACAGGGATAGCAAGGAAATCTGCATTTGGGTTGGTCGCCCAAATTTTGCTAAGGCTAAAGCTGAAGAATCTGAAAGAGCAGCAATGCAAGCTCTTGCAGTTGCTCAATCACTTGAAGATGAAGAAACCCTAAAGGAAGAAAAGGCCAAGGATGAAGCTGAGGAAGCTGGAAAGGAAAGGAAGAGTGTAAGGCAGCCAAAGGCTAGAGCAAAAAGGAATCTAAACTTTGATAAAGATGATTCTCAGGACACTGCCCAAGACTCTTCCACAACTAGTGCACATCAAATTCCTGTTGATCAACCTCATGAAGGAAAGTTGGCCTGTGATCCTGCACATCCTGTCAACTTTCATGATCAACCAATAATGCCAAAAGAGGAGCCTTTTGAATTTGATGAGGCCTACTTTCCAAAGTTTCTATTTGAGAAGGATCAACCAATGAAGACAAAGAAAAGGGCTGTCAAAGCAAAGCCAGTATTTATGAGAAAGCCACAACCTCATAAACCCCCTGCAAATCCAGAGGACTGCATGTACATTGTTGACATCAGGGAAGAATCCAGTCTACATCTTGACTTAGACAACCTGGTGGAAGTAAGGGGCATTGCAGCTTCTCAAAAATTGCATGAGAGACTGGTCTTTGTATTCAAAGGTGGTAGAGAACAGGTGTGGCCTCTCTACAGAATTTTAGGAGAAGACTACCAAACACTACTCTCAGTGTTTAGATGCTTGAAGAAAGACTTTGGCTTCACCAAAACAGCCAGGTCTGAGGTGGTCTCCAAAATTTGTTAGATAAAGGCTAGCTGGAACAAGCCTGAGGCTCTTCCCAGGATGCTTAGAGTGCCCTCAACAGGAAAGAAGATCCATCTTCAACCATACTGGATGATGGAATTTAAGGACAAGGACAATTGCAAAAGAATCTTCAGGATGGAAGACCAGCTGGATAAGGCATCTAATCAAACTCTAAAGTTTATGCAATCCATGCTTGGTGATCAAGATGAAGAAGAGAAGATCTTTTACAGAAGGCTACAGGTCCAAATTGAGGAAAACAACTCTAAGAGAGGGAAGAAGACTATGCCACAAAGAAGACACAGATGAATCATTTGTTCAGTCTAGAGGAGCACTTTTGGGCATTAGTCTTGTAAGTCTTGTATTTTGTCTAAAATATTATGAAGCTTAATGCATTTTCTACTTTTGTAATTTATGATGTATCTGAGTGTTTTTGTTATCATCAAGTCTCTTGATTTACGGCTGTTATTCTATCAGTCATAAATTGGGGGAGATTGTTAGGAATATGTTGTTCTTGATGATAAACATAAAACACTTAGTAGAATTTGTGTAAAGTCATTTTGTAGCTGTCAACGAAATGGCATGCTTTGCAGCATTCCGTTGACAGGAAGCTCATCAACGAAATGAGTGATGTAGCAATTGCACTGTACAATACTTCTAGTTTGATATGCATTTCATTGTAGATATTGGATAGGTTTTCTCAGTCATGTTGACTAAGTACTAGATAGGCAAAATAGGTTGGTTAATTGTAAATACATCATGCCTTGTAATTTTGCCTAAGTGAAGACCTGTCAACGGAATGAAAATTATCCTATCAACGGTATAGAGTTTACTCATCAACGGAATGAAGATTATCCTATCAACGAAATGAAGTTTACTCATCAACGAAATGAAGAATGAAGCTATCAACGAAACATATCTCCCTGCTATCAACGAATCACTATTACTTTTTGAATAGTTGACAAAGTGATAGTGACAGTTTACTGAACAGATCTAAAGGAGATATGGAAGTGTACTGTGCATTGGAAGCCATCAAAATGGTCACTGGAAATAAGGAAACATTCCAATTTCCAAGAAGGCTCTTGGGAGTGATCATAATAAGCGTGAAGACAAAAGTAAAGATCTCCAAGGACCACTGGACAAAAGGAATGAAAAGCAAGCTACTGATGGTTATTACTAGTGTACATTAGTGTAGCCAGAAATAGTATTGTAAACTTGGGTTATGTATATAACCAAGTGTAGCAGTTAAAATAAGTGTAAGAGAAGAAAAACAAATAGATTGTATTAGCTATCTTTGAGAGCATTTTCTTCTCTACATTCTTGTAACTGAGCAGCTGTGTACATTTGTATCACAGATTATTTCCGCAATAAAAATCACTTCAGTTGGATCATCAAACAATCCAACTGAAATTATTTATGTGCTTGTGATTTTTACATTAAGTTCAGTTTTTATTTGTAAGTTGTTTTTAAGTTTAAGAAATATCAAGAATTGTATTCAACCCCCCCTTCTACAATTCTGTTAGGTTATTTGGGATTAACATTTTCCGGTCTTATTCTTCGTAAAACTTAACTTATAAAGTGACTATGTAAATTGTTTCTGAATATTTAGCTACCAAGATTATGTAAATGCAGTTACAGAGACACGGTACCTTAATGCCAGTAATCGAGAAATGTGTGCTCCAAATGATGCTCAAAACTCTTTGGACATTCCTAATTCAGAAAACAAAATGTTGCGTCAGTTACTTCAGTTTACTTTCCAGGAGCTAAAATCAGCTACTGGGAATTTTAGACCAGATAGTATACTCAGTGAGGGTGGTTTTGGTTTCGTATTTAAAGGATGGATTGAAGAAAATGGCACAACTCCAGCAAAACCTGGATCTGGAATCACAGTTGCAGTTAAGAGTCTAAAGCTAGATGGTCTTCAAGGCCATAGAGAATGGGTGGTTAGTAGATTATCTGGTCGTGGTTAGAAGGTTAATGTCAAAGAAGAAAGTTGTTATGATAATAAAATGGTATACATAACATATGACATTGTTTTTTGCAGGCGGAAGTAGACTTTCTCGGGCAGCTTCATCATCATAACCTTGCCAAGCTAATTGGTTACTGTATTGAAGATGATCAGAGGCTGTTTGTTTATGAATTTATGACTCGTGGAAGCCTTGAGAATCACCTTTTTAGAAGTAAGTATTGCATAGTTTTTTGCCCATCATTAATATTCTGCATGTTATGATTCATGGAACATGAATGCAAAATTACAACTAGTATTACATCATAGTTGACTGTTGTCATGAATATTTATCATACATATCCTAATAAATATTCAAATTCTTGAAGGAACTGTGCCTCTTCCGTGGTCCAACAGGATTAAAATAGCACTAGGGGCAGCGAAAGGTTTAGCATTTTTACACATAGGCTCTGAACCTGTCATCTACAGAGATTTTAAGACATCTAACATTTTGCTTGATTCAGTATGTAGTAATCTGTAAATATTAGTGCACTTCCTGGATTAATCTATTCCCCTGACAATAACTTCTTTCTGTAGGAATATAATGCAAAGCTTTCAGACTTTGGTCTAGCAAAAGCAGGTCCACAGGGGGATAAGACTCATGTCTCTATGCGGGTAGTTGGGACATATGGATATGCTGCTCCAGAGTATGTGATGACAGGTTTGTGGCAATACTTATTCAGCTTGTTTGAGCTTGGAAAAATGATTTCTTACATTGTTTCTATTTAGCCGAGGTTCACATGTTGGGTAACGGCTTCTGTTTTCTCACCTGAAATTGAGTCAAGGTGCTCAAAAGGGTGTCTATCTTCAACATGCACGCAAAAGGGGTTAGGAGGGTATACATCCATTGCAAATTGAGCCATTACTAACATATAGCTCTTGTAGAGCATGTGATGTTTTAAAAAGGTCACAAGTAAAATAAAATAGATATATAGTATAATAATTTTATAAAAGGTACACGTGTTGTTTGAAGATTAAGTACTCTGTAACAATGGTTCTCAGTCAGTTGTTCTTATGTGTTGGATATTTCTTATGTATAGTTGGGTTGTACTCGAGTTAAAAATATATAAACCCAAAACAAACGTGACTGCTTCAACTTGTTTACTATTCACATAATCTACAACATTGTCTTATTATTGAAGTTGTTACTTGTGGGTCGGAATGAGAAGCAGCACATAATGTTTTTTCCTCTTTGCAACGCATATAGAGATTTATACATATTGAACCGGATATACCGCTGCTTCACGGAACCCCACTTTGTTCATTGGATAAGTATGTGATGTACTATTTTTCCCTTTTAAGTTGGTTTACACTCCTTTTCTTCTAAGTCCTTTACTCTTTTCTTCTTTTCATCCTAACAAAATAAAAATGCTTGGAACTTTCAGCTTGGATATCTGGTCTTATTCAGACACTGCTTTACGCTGATTTCTTTTACTACTACTTCCAAAGGTAATATATTCAACTTTCAAACGTGATACAAAAAATATAGACTTTACGTATTAACTTGTATTTGTATTGTTACAATTGTGTGCAGCTGGAAGAATAATGTAAGGCTTCAATTACCAGCTTGAGCTCCAGCCTGGATGTCTGGACTGGTTAACGTTGCTGAAAATGTATACACAAATATGTATGTGTTTGGTTGCAGCCTTGCAGGTGTTTAGCACTTTTGTGTTGACTCTTATCAACTTTTTTGTGCTTCTTGTTACTTTCTAGGTTATTTTGTAATTATATAGTGACAATGTACATGTCCTTGTCCTTGTGTTATCTTTATTTAGCTTATATTCATGCTAATGTTGTGCTTAATGTTGCCCAGTAATAAACAATTGTAGAAGGGGGGTTGAATACAATTGTTTAAGATTCTCGACTTAATAAGATATGAATCACAAATATGAAAGAATGATAACAGCTTTGTTAAATCTGATATAAAACTGTTACAAACTCTCTCAAGAAATTCTGATGTTCTTGAGAGCTGCTAGGTTATACAATACTCGTGTATGTGATCGATTACCTGAACTCTATCAAATCGAAACCTAAACTGTGTTTATATACTACATATCTTCTCTATCAATTACAAGATAAGTCCTAATCAATTACAAAGATTGAAACCTATCCTTAATCGATAGCTTCATTACTACAAACCAGGAACCGACAGAATAATCTTCCTTATTTCACTAGACTCCAAATATAACTCGAAGTAGGAATCCTGATCAGCTTCCAGTCCTGATGATCAATCCTGATCCCAGTCCTGATATTCATTCTGATCCTGACGACCATGCAATCCTGATGACGTCAGCAATCCTGATCAGTTGAAGTCTAGACCCTGGCGATCATTGAATCCTGATCTAACACTTAATACCAGTTAATAACTGCGATGTCCAATTATCTGGAAGCTAATTGTTAAGCCTATTAGCTTGATACACGAGGCCAAGGATGGAACACTTGACTTGAACAAGACTGCAGATGTGTTAGAGGTATGTTTGGATCTATTATAATATTACTGATGGAGTCTGAGTTATTTTTTCGGTGGTCTGGATTTAACATGGCCTAGTTTGTTATTGATGTGATATAGTGTTATTCACTAGTATCCCTATTAATGCTACTGGATAATCTTGTTTTGAACCATTATGAATACTATATAAGCAAGATTGATCTGCTTTTTCCTAAAGTTTCTACCTTGACACAACCTACATTTTAAAGGTCTTTGTCCTTGTAGAATGACTGAAAATTATTCAGTTACATAAAGCTAAACATTCATGACCAGGTTTTTTCTGAGTCGATTTAGTAGTTTAGTTGTCACGTGATTTAAACATATCTTTTTGTTCCGCAGATCATATCAAAGGACTTGTCTGATCCAGTTCGTTCACATAAAGATTTGGACAAGGACACATCACCTTATTTTAGAAAAGATGTCCAATATTATGAAGAACTTGCGAAGCAGCTCGTCAGCCAGGGGCACGTCGAAGGACATATTAGATAAAGGTCTACTAATCTCAGGAGCAAAAGAGAGAGGAGATCTAGAGGGACGTGTAACTACGTTGATCAAGGAAAGAAAAGAGTCAAGTGTTTCCGTTGGAGATGACGACGATACTCCGTGTCTGGTCTGCTTTTGAAAGCTTATTTAAGTAGTTTTTTTTCTAACCAATATTGCGATAATACTTTTGTGAATAATATTGTGGCGGTACTTTATTAGTGTGACTGTAAAACTAAGTAGGTACTGCTTTTGGAAATTTGTTGGGTAGTTCTATCTAAGTACCTTTTGGTGTTTGTTTAATGACATCGAACATATGTTTATAGTGATGCTAATCCAATGCATTTGGTTTTTGTTGGTTTACAAAATGTTACTAAAACAAGAAAATGTGTTGGCAAAAAATGAATAATGTTGAACAAATTAATGTTGCAATAACATAAAATGGTGTTGCCAAAATACAAAAAAGTGTTTCGCAAATAAGTGTTGGAATAGAATACTAGGTGTTGCCAATTAAGAAATATTGTTACAGTGCTAGGTATTGCAACACATGCTTTATCGAGTACTTGTGTTGGCATAGGGTTTATTCCAACGCTTTTCTTAGTGTTGGTAAAGACAAGAAAGTATTTCCATTGGGGTATATGGTAACAGTTTTTTCATGTGTTACTGCAGGTTCATCAAGTGTTGGTGTTAGAAATGAATACTACTAGAAACTAGACAGAGGGGGGGGGGTGAATGGATAGTTTGATATATTTTTCGATTCTTGAAACCTAAGTAAACAACTGTATGTGATTATGATATGTAATATGCAGAAAGTAAATAACACACACAATCACTTTAATCTACTTTGTATAAGCAAATTAAATACTACAGCTTTCCAGGAAATTCACAATCGAATTTCTGGCTTCTAAAACAAGAACAGTTTGAACTTGCTTGCTTACAGAGAAAAGAGCTTAGCAAATAACTATGTGTATCTCTCTTGCAGCTTACAGTTGTGTGTGCACGATATATATATTCACCTATACAAACTAGGCACACACAATATTACACAGCTACCCCTTCTGAAAGTCCAACTTGTCCTGCCATAAGAAGTTCACTGTGTCAGGAAGGACCACCTGCTTTTCGGAGTCTTTCCCGTTTCTGTAGCTGCTTGTCTCTTATCTTTCTCTCCAAGTTTAGCTGTAGATTTGCCATCTGTTCTTTGGACCACCTTGCCAGAACAAATGCTTCAGTATTTGTCTTCTTTGATTCTTGGTTCTGTACCTTGATTTGTCTTGTTATAAACGGCTAAGTGTTGATATCGTGAACTCCACTTTATCCCTGACTTCGCGATCTCCCTTGTGAGGACTACGCGATATAGCCTTTGAAGACTTTGCGACATAGGTCATTTGATGACTATGCGACATAGGTCATTTGATGACTATGCGACATAGGGCTTCTGAGGACTTCACGATCTAGGCTCTTTTGACTTTGCTGACTTCAACACTTCACGACATGTGTCTTGAGGACTTCTCGACATAGTACAAAATGGACTATGCGATATAGTACTTCACGACATGGATATTGGTGACTTCACGACATAGCTTTCTTTTGACTTTGCTATATAATGCCTTAGACAAATTCCTGCAACTTATTTCTTCATAGCCTTATTCAACTCTATCCTGCTGCATGAACACTTCTGAACTTCTACCAGGATAATTATTCAATGGCCTATATATACAATCTAGATGCAAGAAACTTTACTAAGCTCATTATAAATCTGAGCATACATGATAAAGCTGTTGTTCATGAGAACAAGACAAGTACATTTAGAGACCTATACTCTATCCCAGTGATAGAAATCACTAGGTCATGTAGTGTGACATAGTCACATAGTGTAGGCTTGTTAATAGTGGTATTCAGACATGTCTTGAGCCTAACAATCTCCCCCAAATTGTGAGTAAGATCCTTAGGCACAATTTCATGTCTGATAACAAGCCTAACTTACATAAAAGGAAATTTAGTAACAGAGAGGACAATTGAGATCAGAAATTTGATTACATCGAAAAATTGGAAGCTTACAGTTTACTTTTGTTGCTCAGCAGCTCCAGCTTCCAATTGCTTCTCTAGCAAATCATCATATATCTTCTTTTTCCTTATCTCTTCTTTTCTCTTCATGTCTATGATGGCTTCTTGAAGTTCTTCTCTTGCAATCAGTTCTTCAATGAGAGGTGAGCCTTTCAAGTCATCAATTGCAGCCTTGAGTGCACTTTCTACATAGGAATCAAGAAACTCCATCCTTATTTTGCTTTGACCTCCATGTGAGTTTTTGTACTCCACAATGTAAGGATTTTGTTTGACCCTGCACATCCCTTTCTGCCTTAGCTCCTTAGCCCTCTCCTCCATCTCAGCCATTTCTTTCTCTCTCTGTATGTTTTTCTCTTCATTCTCTTTCCTCATGTTTTCTTCATAATCAACATGCATCTTCAAGTACCTGGCAATATCTATCTTCCATGTCCTTTCATCTTTTTCTTCAAAATTCAGTAAGGCATTTATCCTTTCAAGCTCATACTTATAGAAATATTGCCAGCTTCCTTGCTTCATTATCCTTTCTCTTCCATCAGTGTACTTGATCTCTAGATGATCCAACTTCACTTTGACTTCAAAGATCCTTTGAGCCCTCAAAAATGCTAGGGCATCTTCATCATAGTCCTCATCTAGTGGAAGCACATTGATGCCAATAACATTTGTGAGTTTTCCAGTCTTCTTTGTTATCCTCATCCTTTTGGGTACACTCTTGATCTTCAAATGCTTCACAAGAGATACCTTTCTGAAACAAGGAGAATTAGTCTTCAGTGCCACATCACTTGGAAGTAGCTTCATTCCTTTCCCCTTCATCCACTGTAATACTCCACTAGCTGTGACTTTGTGGAAGTGTTTTCTTGAAATTACTTTAGTAGCTTCATCTTTCTTCTGTGGCAATTCAGGTTCAGAAGTCATGGATAATGATTTTGGAGGATCATTGCTAACAGTACCCACCCTAGACTTAGAGTCTTGTGTTGTGGTTAAAGTACTACTAGCAATGTCCTTGACTTGCTGAATTCCACTTCTTGTTTTCTTAACTGATTCCTTTGCCCCCTTGTCATCCCTCTTGCTATCATCAGCATCCTTTGATTTCTTTGAATATTTGCTCCTTTCCTTATCTCTCCTTGACTGAGATCTCCTTTCATAGGTTTTCTCCTTATCATCATCATCATCTCCATCCTTCTTTTTGTTCTTTTCTTTGACAGATTCAGGAATGACTCCATGAATCAGAAAAGATTGTAGAGTGTGAATCATCTCTAGTTCCTTGGCTGTCCTGACTCCCCTCTTGGCTCTTAGCATTTGCAGCACCTGGTTGATCTTTGCATTATTCTTTCTTGTCAAATCTGAAGGGATCACCAACTGGTCAATGCTGCTGTCTTGAGATAGACTTTGGAAGATTATTGTCTTTGGCTTTGAGATAACCTCAGGCAGTCTTTGATCTTGATCCATCTTCAAGTCATCAAACAGTCTCTTGTTGTTAGCCCCACCTTTTTCTATTAAGTCCATTATTGTTGACAGCTCAGTGAATCTCAGTTTCTCTAGAGTTTGAAAAGCTAGGTGCCACAAGCAGTTGTCCTTGCACACCATGATTATCTCTCTTAGATGGACATCCTTGATTTTCCTTACTGCAACTGTGAAGTACTTAATGTTTTCCTTGAGCTTCATTCTGTAAGTCCTTGCATCTTCTTGTGCATCTCTGTAGGTGGCTTTCAGAAACTCCAGGAAGGCCTCATCATGATAGATGTGGGAATTGGCAACTTCCTGTAGCTTGGCCTCTGTGATTGTTGTTGCTTTGACAGGTTGAGCATTGGAAGTAGGTTGAGCAGGTTGAGAAGTGGAGATATCTTTTGGCATTGTGGAGGGATAGTAGGTAGTGGTGACTGTGCTTTTCTGGCCTTGTGCATTTATGACCTCTACAGGGGGAAGATTGATTGGCTTTATTGTCTCTTCAATGAGCTTGCCCTTAAGTTTTGACTGCTTGGCAGGTACTCCCCCTTTCTTTTTCACAATGACCTCCTTAACTTTCTCCCCCTTAGGCTTGGGATCAGACAAAAGGTCTTGAGCTTCACCAGGGATAGGCAGGTTCATGGATCTCATCATTGAAGTCATCATTTGTTGCTGCACCAGTAAGATGTTTGAGGTGTTGTTGCCTTGGTCATCCAGCTTGTCATTGAGTTGGCTTAAGGATGTAGATAGCATTCTGTTTTCATCCTTGAGAGAGGCCACTTCCTTTTCTAAGCCATCCACCTTAGAGAATAATTGTTGAGACCTAAATGAGTTTAGGGATTGATCTTTGACCCTGGCAAAGTCATATTTGGAGATGTCTAACAGAGGGACTTCATCCACCAACTTATCACCATACTGATTTTTCCACATGACATTTAACATAGCATTGGAGGTGACGGTGGCTTTTGCTTGAGTTTCCAGTGAAGAAGCCAGTTTCTTGATGTTGTCTGTGACCATGGCAAGAGTCACATCCATCATGGATACATTTGTGGAGGTTTTCTGGACTTCTTTGAGGATACCATCCACCTTGGGAAAATCAGAGAGATAAGAGTTCCTGAGCTTAGTGAGGGATCTGTCTGTCTCCTCCTGGATTGAAGAAATCTCTGATTGAAGCCCTTTCCCAAGATAGTGCAGAGCCTTCAGCTGGTTCTTGTACACATCATTCACAGCATCATAGATGGCAGCAGGAGAGAGATCCTTTGCATTGGAGCCCAGAGAAGTTAGGAATTCTTCTCTTAGAAAAGCTAGGGCATCCTTGAGCTTGAGAGTCCTCTTAGCATCCAACCAGGCATCCACATTTCCCTCTGGTTCAGCTGCATCCACAATCTTCTCCTGCTGAGCTTCAACATCCTCCTTGTGGCAAAGTAAGATAGCTTCATAATCAGCATTGGGAAGATTTGAGGTGAGGAGATGTTGAGCTATTTTGGAGAACTCATCAATTTGTGCCACATGGAGATCTTGTATGGCTTCTTCTGTCATTTTGGAAGGCACAGATGATGATCCTGAAGGCCTGTCATGGTGCACAGGCTTCAGCCATTCTGACATAGTGGCCTGAGCCAAGTGAGAGCTAGTGCTAGGCACTTCATGAGATGTAAGAGTTTGAGTCTCCTCCAGCCTTGGAATGGCTGTAGGGTCTAATGTTGTCTCCATTGAAATGGGATGTGCTACAACATTAGCCCTATTTGTCTGTGAAGACAGTTCCACATCCCTAAGGATGGGAGAATTTGGCACAGAGTCTCCAGTGAAAACTGGTGAATCCTCCATGTTGGTGTTGGTGTCATTAGGATATGCCCCAGCATGCATTCCCTGACCAACTAGATGTGGTTCCTGGGTGGTGAGCACAGTGTCATGCACCATGTCACTTGAAATTGGCTCAATCACAGGGGAGAATGGTGATTGATCAAAGGCAAGATTGTCATTGGAATGACTTTCTTGTTCAGAAGAAATTTTTATGGAAGAATCTGAGAGAGAAGTGGGGTTTAGACTAGATTTTGGCAACTCCCCCTGAGAAATAGGAGGAGTTTCAACAGTGATGTGCTCTCCACTCTGTGTGTCATCAGCCTTATTACTCCTAGGGTCAAGAGTGAGTTCTTGATCCTGTGCAGACTCAGTACAGGTTGTAGTGGGGAGACTACTCTTTTCAATGCCAATAACCTGTTGGGAGGCCATTGACAGTAGTAGGTGTACCCCTTTTTCCACATCTGAATCCTGTTGGGAGGATTCAGTGGTAGGTTTAGATTTTGACTTCTTCCTTTGTCTGGTAAGGGGTGACTCAGGATCCTCACTTCCTATCTCTACAGAGTCATTTATCACTGCTAGGGCTCTCTTCTTTGACTTCTTTTTAGTAACATCAACCTTTTGAGAGATTGATGCACTTGGTTGCCTATCCTCTACAGTGGTGTTTTCAGTAGGATTGCTGGATGGGATAGGAAGGCTGGGGATAGACTGTGCAGCTCCTTCAGTCTTAGCCTTCCATGTCCAGGAAAGTTCATGATATATGGGCTTATCAAGTGGATAAGACTCAAATGTGTCCTGCATATGCTTGGTCACACTTAGAATCACATCCACTTGATTCCTTGTGTCCAATGAACCAAATAGTACTTTGGACATGGACTTGGAATAAGCCATTTTAGTGTGATCTATACCCTCCAATAGATGGACATTTGCATCAAGAAAATTTAAAATAACTTGAAGGAAACGAGGGTAAAAGATGTCATTACCTCTGCCACGAATGGTCCTGCCTAGCCTCTGAGTCAATTCTTTGAGAATTATGGCTCCCACATTGATCTCCTGGTTGTTGGCCAAGGAGTAGGCTAGCTTCACAGCGATGTGACTGATATGGTCCCATCCTGTCTTCCTGCAGAGAAACACCTTCTGGAGTGCGTCAAGCAGAAATGACCACTCCCTTCTCACAAACTTCTTATTCAGCTTTCCAGTATCTATCTCATCAGCATACTGAATGAAGGTCATGAATTCTATGATTTGAGCATCTGTAGCTTCTTGGTCATGACCTTCCACCTTGAACCCCAAAGCTTCATTGATTTCCCTTTCACCAAATTGAAAGTGTTTGCCTCCAATTGAACAGCTAACCTCCTGGAATGAGATTCCATCTTCCCTAGCCATTGTTGATACCAACGCCGTTCTCCAGAATCCTTCCAATACATCAACATACAAGGTAGGGTTCAGGGTTAGGGCTTGGCGTAGGTAGGAAGTGTTCAAGAACCGTACAAAACACTTGTACCTTGGGTTAGCCTCAGCCTCAGAGGGAATGGTGAGAAGATTGGTTTCTTTGGGAATTGTTAAAGGGATAGGGGAAGATACAGTTTGAGATTTGGGTGCCATTTCGAGAGAGAGAGAGAGTGAAAATTAGAGTAGAGAATTTGTGCTTAGGTTTGAGAGTTTGAGAGCAATAGACAAGATGAAAAGTTGTGAACGGTCAGAAAAGGTATTTATATGATGGAGACACTGCGATATGGAGTTATGAATATGTACAGTCTATATGTATGTCGCGAAGTCAATAATAGCCTGTACCGCAAAGTCTTGCAAAATATATCGCATAGTCTCAACAATGAACTATGTCGCAAAGTCTTCAAAATGAAAGGATCGGGGAGACTTTGCGATATAGTAGAAATACCCTATCTAAAGCTCTCTTTTAGGAATTTTAAGCAATTTGTCAGACTTTTATCAAATTTTGAAATAAAATTAATTTAAATCAAAATTCTGTCAACTATGGAGACTTGTCGATATAGTTATTCTAAGTCGCGAAGTCATAAAATTAACTATGTCGCAAACTCATGAAATGAACTATGTCACGAAGTCTCACAATCTCAACAGTTTGCGATATAAGTCTGTTTAATTTGAACTATGTCGTGAACTCTGAAAATCATCTATATCGAGATGTCTCAAAAGCTCACAACTCCACTAACAAATATGATTTTGAAAAATATGCAGTAAAATACTGAAATATTTATAAATCATATCTCAGCTAATTTTCACTCCAAACAAATAGATCATTTAAATACAATGAAAATTTACTGCTGCAACCATTAACCAGCATATTTACTTAGAACAACTGAATGAAGGATTGAGCATTCCAATTTCACTCACAAGTCTGTTGAAGACTGCTTCATTCAGAGGTTTAGTAAATATGTCAGCTAGTTGTTTCTCAGTTGGAACATAAGAGACTTCTATGGTACCATTTGCAGCATGTTCCCTAATGAAATGGTACCTGATCTCAATGTGCTTTGTAGTAGAATGATTAACAGGATTGGCAACTATGGATATTGCACTAGTATTATCACACATTAGAGGAATGTGTTCTAACACTAGCCCATAATCCATGAGTTGATTTCTAATCCAAAGCAATTGAGCACAGCAACTTCCAGCAGCAATATATTCAGCCTCAGCTGTGGATGTTGCTGTGGACTGTTGTTTCTTACTAAACCAGGACACTAACCTTTGACCTAGGAATTGACAGCTTCCAGAGGTGCTCTTCCTGTCAATTCTGCATCCAGCATAATCAGAATCTGTGTAACCAACCAGGTTGAACCCAGTGCCCTTTGGATACCATAGCCCAAGATTAGGAGTCCCCTTCAGATATTTGAAAATTCTTTTGATGGCCATCATGTGAGATTCCTTGGGATCAGACTGGAACCTTGCACAAAGGCATGTGGCAAACATGATGTCTGGCCTGCTAGCTGTGAGATAGAGTAGGGATCCAACCATTCCTCTATAGACCTTGATATCAACTCTCTTGCCTTTCTTGTCTTCATCCAGCTTGATTGCAGTAGACATAGGAGTTTTAGCTGGGGATGACTCTTCTAAACCATATTTCTTTAAAAGATCCTTGACATACTTAGATTGGTTTATAAAGATGCCATCCTCCCTTTGATGTACTTGCAGGCCTAGGAAGTAAGTTAACTCTCCCATCATACTCATCTCATATTTACTTTGCATCAACTTAGAGAACCTTTCACAGAGTTTTTCATTTGAAGAGCCAAAGATGATATCATCCACATAGATTTGAACAAGAATGATATCATTTCCATGCTTCTTGAAGAATAGGGTTTTGTCAATTGTACCCCTAGTAAATTGATGCTCAAGAAGGAATTGAGATAGAGTTTCATACCAGGCTCTTGGTGCCTGTTTGAGTCCATAGAGCGCCTTGAGCAGTCTATACACAAAGTTTGGGAAGTCTTCACTTTCAAAGCCAGGTGGTTGAGACACATAGACTTCTTCAGCAAGATCACCATTGAGAAATGCACTTTTCACATCCATTTGATACACCTTAAAATCTGAGTGAGCTGCAAAAGCCAGGAAGATCCTTATGGCTTCCAGTCTAGCTACAGGTGCAAATGTCTCATCATAGTCAATGCCTTCTTGCTGACTATATCCTTTGGCAACCAGCCTTGCTTTGTTTCTTACTACCACTCCTTCTTCATCCATCTTGTTTCTGAACACCCATTTGGTGTCAATAACATTCTTTCCTTTTGGAGGTGGCACTAGTTCCCATACTTTGTTTTTCTCAAATTGATTCAACTCTTCTTGCATGGCAACAATCCAATCAGAATTCTTCAAAGCTTCTTCAATTAATTTAGGTTCCTCTTGTGACAGAAAGCAGCTATACAGACATGTATTTAATGTTGCCCTTCTTGTTCTAACTCCCTCACTAGGATCTCCAATGATTTGATCCCTAGTGTGGGCTCTGTCCCATTTCCTTGTGTGCCCCTGTTCATTTCCTTGATCTGTTCCAATCTCATTTTGGTTGACAGTTGCATTCTCTTCTTCTCCCCCTGTGTTTGTGAATCCTTGCACAGGTGTTTGAAGAAGATTGTCAACTTCAAGAATTTCATTTTCTAGAACAGTTTGAACAGGGGGTTCATCTTCACTTTCAGAATCCTCAAGATAACCTTGATTCTCAAATCTCAATAGCACACTGTCTTGATCACTTGTTTTCAGTCCTGGAGTTTTCTTGTCATCAAAGGTAACATCCATGCTTTCCATGACTTTGTGTTGCTCAGGTACAAACACTCTGTATGCTGTCCTTTCCAGAGAGTATCCAATGAAGATACCTTCAAATGCCTTAGCATCAAATTTTCCAACATGCTCAGAGGTATCTTTCATCACAAAGCACTTGCTTCCAAACACATGCAGGTGCTTGAAGGATGCTCTTTTTCCAGTCATTAATGAGTAAGGAGTTTTGCCAGACTTCTTATTGATTAATGTTCTATTTTGCACATAGCATGCTGTGTTAACAGCATCAGCCCAAAAGCTAGTGGGTAGCTTTGCATCCAGCAGCATTGTCCTTGCAGCTTCAATGAGAGTTCTATTCTTTCTCTCAACTACTCCATTTGTTGAGGTGTTCTAGGAGCTGAGAATTGTTGAGAAATTCCTTTATCTTTGCAAAACTCATACAATGTTGAATTTCTGAACTCAGTCCCATTATCACTTCTCAAAGCAACTACAGAGGAACCAGTGCTTTGTGCTTCTTTATCAACTCTCTTGATATGCTCTATTATGACTTGGGGTGCTTCATCCTTGGAGAATAGGAATTTCACCCAAGTATATCTTGAATAGTCATCTACCATCACTAGAGCATATTTCTTTTTGGAGAGGGACATTACATTCACAGGGCCAAATAAGTCCATGTGAATTAGTTGCAGAGGTTTTGAGTTTGTATTGAGCAACTTGTTCTTGTGACTTGATCTTTTAATCTTCCCTTTCTGACAAGCTTCACATGCTCCATCTTGCACAAACTCCAAGGCAGGCAAATCCCTGATGAGTTCTCTCTTGGTTAGAGAGTTCATTGCCTGAACATTCAAGTGAGACAGTTTCTTGTGCCACAGCCAGAATTCCTCATTTGTGGCTTTTGTGTAGAAACAACAAATTTCTCCCTTATCTGCAGCCTTGAGATTAGCTACAAACAAGCTTCCTTTCTTCACACCAGTTAGAACAACTTCACCACTTTCCCTTTTTGAGATTGAACAAAGGTCTTCATCAAATTCCACTTTGAAGCCTCTGTTGGTAAACTGTCCAATACTCAAGAGATTATGCTTCAGTCCTTCAACAAATGCTACATCTTCAATAATGACATTTCCAGATTTAACACTGCCATATCCCATTGTATAACCAATGTTGTCATTTCCAAAGGTTACTGATGGGCCAGCCTTTTCCTCAAAATGTGATAGCAGGGCCATATCACCAGTCATGTGACTTGAGCATCCACTGTCCAAGATCCATATGACTCTTTTATTCCTGTTGCCCTGCATTCACAAAGTGACTAAGTTGTTTTTGGTACCCACACTTGGTAGGGTCCAGATGATTTAGAAACATTTTGATTAATAATTCTTCTGTCATAAATTGCATTTCTCATAGTAGGAGACTTCACTTTTTCTGTGGCTTTGGAGTTTACACTCTTAGGCTCACATGAAGTTTTCACCCTCTCAACCCTGATTGGGGACCCTGTCCTATGAGAATGTATGTGTGTGTGTGATTCACCAGATTGTGCAGAGTCAAGTTTATGTTTAAGAGATAAACAGTTAGCAATCACAGTCACATAGCATGTCATGCAGTTTGGCTTACCACAGAAGGAATCATGACTAGAATTTATGCTAGCAGAAAGGTTACTTAGGTTGTCAACTTCAACAATTTCAGGCTTACTACACTTATGAGTCAAATGATTAACAGATAGGCATTTTTGACATTGTTTCCTGGGAGCATTTGGCACATAAGCATAGTTGTTTCCTTTGTTAACACCAACTTTACCGTTTCTGTTTTGTTTCCTTTTCTTAACAACTTCTTTCTTTGCTTTAGGACTCTTGACAAGATTGTCTTTGGTCTCTTTCTGATTGACAAGTTCAGGAAAGGAAGAAGTGTTCTTAGCAGCCTCATCTTCTTCAAGTAGTTGTTGCTTGATGATCAGTAGTTCCTCATCAAACTCAACAACACTCTTTCTGAAGATGGGCAGTTCAACACTTGACAGTATGGTTGGGGCATTTTTGTTTGTAAAAGTTTCCTTTCCTTTGCCCTTGACCTTCTTCCTTCCCTTGTCATTATCATAGTCAAAACCAACTCCAACCTTGCAGTCTTCAGTGTGTTCCTTGTGGTAGGTTTGAATAAGTTCAGAGGAGTTTTTGAAGCTTCTTAGTTTCAGTTCAGTTTCAGCAATTTGTTCTCTAAGGGCATTCTCTATCTGCTCAGCACAAATCACTTTGTTTTTAAGATACTCAACCTCCTTTTTCAAACCATCCAGGTTCACAACCATTAACTCAAGTTGCTCATTCTTTTCTGTAAGCTCAACATTCTTAGCAGTTAGTCTGTCAATTTCTTCATTAGCTACTAACATGCTAGTATGAATATTAAACATCTCAGTGCTCATATCTTCAACAGTTTGCTTATATTGAAGGGGAGTCATATCAAGAGAAGTAAGAATAGGTACCTGACTTGAATCACCTTCATCAGAAAATGCCATCAAGGCATAGTTTGAGTACTCTTGTTCTTCTTCTTCATCAGAGTCATCCCAGCATTTTCCCTCAGCAATAAAAGCTTTGCCCTGTTGTTTCTTGAGTAGAGCCTCATACTTAGCTTCAAGCTCTAAGTATGCTTTGTCCTTCTTGACTTGTTTAGGCTTTTTGCACTCAGTGGCAAAATGCCCAAGTTCATTGCAGTTATAGCACCTTATTTTGGTCCTATCCACACTTCCTGTCTTGTATCCACCTTTAGCAGCACCAGCAATCCCTTTTCCTTTATTGAAGGTGTTTGAGCCACTAGATCCACCAGTGTTTCCATTATTGAACTTGGACCTAAATGGCTGCTTTCTTTTAAACCTTATGTTAGGATACCTCCTAGCCATATAAGCAAAAGATTTGTTTTCCATTTTGTCCAGCTCATCTATACTGTAGAACTCATCCTCTTCAGGTAAATCATACACAACCTGAGTTTCATCACCAGTGTCTTCAACTTCCAGTTCCTCAATCTTGACCTGACTGATTTTAAGAGAGTCCATTCTTTGACTTAGGTTGTCAGCAATAAGTGCACAGGAGGTATTAGCCACTAATCCTTGCTTTGCTTGAATAGATCTCTTTTGAAACAGCCCTAACTCATATGTCTTTAAAACACCATACAACACATCAAAACCAATCTTTGTCAGATCTCTTTCTTTAAGGGAAGAGATTCTTGGTTCCAAGTGATCTGGCAGAGTTAGTAGAAACTTCATATTGAGCTCTTCTGTTTCATAGTGTTTGTCATAGAGTTTGAGCTCGTTTATCAGCTTGTTGAATCTCTCAAACACTTCTGTGATTCCCTCTTTTGGCTGAGCCATGAAGGCTTCATATTGTGAAACAAGAATCTGCTTCTTGTTCTTTCTTACTTCAGTAGTTCCTTCACAGAGCACTTCTATAAGATCCCACATCTTCTTGGCACTAGTACAATGAGCAACAGTGCCATACATGTTGAAGTCCATAGATTCACAAATGATCAGTTGAAGATGTCCATCCAATGCTACTTTTTCCTTTTCAGGATCAGTGTATTTTAAGGGATCTTTGGGCACATGTTTTGCTGGTACAATCTCAGTGCCATTGGTTGTTTCACCAATCTCGATCATTGGAATGAAGGGACCATGCTTTAGAATATCTAAATACATGGGGTTAGAAGCTTTGATGAAAAGCAACATCTTCTTCTTCCATAAACTGTAGTGCTCCTTGTTAAAGGGAGGAATCTTGATACTGCTTAGTTTCTGTGAACTCATTCTTGATCTTTTCCTGTTTGTACGTTAACAGCCTACGCTCTGATACCACTTGTTAGAAATGAATACTACTAGAAACTAGACAGAGGGGGGGGGGTGAATGGATAGTTTGATATATTTTTCGATTCTTGAAACCTAAGTAAACAACTGTATGTGATTATGATATGTAATATGCAGAAAGTAAATAACACACACAATCACTTTAATCTACTTTGTATAAGCAAATTAAATACTACAGCTTTCCAGGAAATTCACAATCGAATTTCTGGCTTCTAAAACAAGAACAGTTTGAACTTGCTTGCTTACAGAGAAAAGAGCTTAGCAAATAACTATGTGTATCTCTCTTGCAGCTTACAGTTGTGTGTGCACGATATATATATTCACCTATACAAACTAGGCACACACAATATTACACAGCTACCCCTTCTGAAAGTCCAACTTGTCCTGCCATAAGAAGTTCACTGTGTCAGGAAGGACCACCTGCTTTTCGGAGTCTTTCCCGTTTCTGTAGCTGCTTGTCTCTTATCTTTCTCTCCAAGTTTAGCTGTAGATTTGCCATCTGTTCTTTGGACCACCTTGCCAGAACAAATGCTTCAGTATTTGTCTTCTTTGATTCTTGGTTCTGTACCTTGATTTGTCTTGTTATAAACGGCTAAGTGTTGATATCGTGAACTCCACTTTATCCCTGACTTCGCGATCTCCCTTGTGAGGACTACGCGATATAGCCTTTGAAGACTTTGCGATATAGGTCATTTGATGACTATGTGACATAGGTCATTTGATGACTATGCGACATAGGGCTTCTGAGGACTTCACGATCTAGGCTCTTTTGACTTTGCTGACTTCAACACTTCACGACATGTGTCTTGAGGACTTCTCAACATAGTACAAAATGGACTATGCGATATAGTACTTCACGACATGGATATTGGTGACTTCACGACATAGCTTTCTTTTGACTTTGCTATATAATGCCTTAGACAAATTCCTGCAACTTATTTCTTCATAGCCTTATTCAACTCTATCCTGCTGCATGAACACTTCTGAACTTCTACCAGGATAATTATTCAATGGCCTATATATACAATCTAGATGCAAGAAACTTTACTAAGCTCATTATAAATCTGAGCATACATGATAAAGCTATTGTTCATGAGAACAAGACAAGTACATTTAGAGACCTATACTCTATCCCAGTGATAGAAATCACTAGGTCATGTAGTGTGACATAGTCACATAGTGTAGGCTTGTTAATAGTGGTATTCAGACATGTCTTGAGCCTAACAGTTGGCATAGACCCCTACGGCCACGGTGCAAAGTCCAACACTTCGAAAATTGGGAAAAGTGTTGGCGTAGACTATTTTTTGGCTTTTAGCAACAGTATTCATGATTTTTCACACTTTTTTTAGGTGTTGGCAAATGTCATATATGGTGTAGTGTATACTAAAAATATAGCTACTTGTTGCCTGGAGTCTTCTGACAAGGTATTCCAGTTAGCGTCACCGTATCCTTCAATGTAAAACTTACCATTGTGTAATTCAAGATTCATAATTTTTTTAGGTATCTCATGACCCTCTCTAAGGCATGCCAATGCTCTATATTAGGTCTATTTATAAACATGTCCAACAATCCCACGACATTGGCAATGTCCGGTCTAGTGCCATCAGTAGCATACCTAAAGTTACCATTATACTTGCATATTCTCTTGTTGTCTTACACCATATCCTTCATTTTTAAATAGTTTAATACTGGGATCGTAAAGATCTTCTCAGCTTTTCAAGATTGATCTAAAGAAAGCCTCTTTTCTGACCTAGTGATTTTGATCCCAAGAATTACACTTACTTCTCCAAGATCTTTTATATCAAAAATGACATTCAACAATGATTTCACTTTATTAACTGCATGAATATTTGACCCAAATATTAATAGGTCATCTACATATAAGTAGATAATTAATAGTGCCAATACCATTTTCGAATTTGTAATAAATGTATTTGTCACTTTCATTGACTCTAAAGTCATAAGACATTATAAATTTGTCAAACTTTTCATGCCATAAGATAGGCGATTACTTAAGTCCGTATATAGACTTATTTAACTTGCATTTGCTTACCTTCTTTTCTTGCTTATAGATCACAAAATTCCAAGTTGATTTATGTAAATTTCTTCTTCTAGTTCCCCATTTAAGAATTAGTCTTAACATCCATTTGGTGAATTTCTAAATTATGAATAATAGTTATAAAATTAAAACTCTATTGACGTCACCCTAGGTGAAAAGTGTCAAAAAAATTCATATTTTCCCTCTATTTAAATTCACATTTTCCATATGTTAAAACCTTTGGCCACTAATTGAGCCATGTACCTTTCAACACCATCATCAGGTCCTATATATTGCAATTGTAATTCTTTTATACTAGGTTATAGCCCGTGCTACGCATACGGGTATTTAAAAAAATTATTTAATTATAATAAATTAAATAATTTAAGATCAAAGAGTACAATAACGACTTTACTTTAAATGATAAAATAAATTTGTTCAGTTTTTTTTATATTTTGTTGTATATGTAACATATATTTTGTGATAATTTATATTAAATGCTTACCAAAAATTAAAAGATTGTTTTTAAATTTTAATTAATGAACTTACCATTAGCATTATTACGATATTAATGATATTTAAAATTGTAATAAAAAGTTTCTATAATTAAAGATGGGTCAAAATAAGTATATGAGTCTTCTACAAACCTAAATATGGATACCAAACCTAAAATGGATAGTCTATTGGATCAAATTTATATATTAAAATGTTATCCGAACCTAAATATGGATTCCGAACCTAAGGTATGAGATATCCACAAATTTATAATATATAGATATTGAGAGTCCCATTCTAGGGAGACCATAATATATGGAGAATCATAGAGAACCATCATCTCAACCATTCATTTTTTTTCCATTTTTTTAACGGTCAAGATTTAATTAAATTTGCAATGACACTACTGTAATTAAAATAAAGATTAATACTATTTTAAATATAACAATATACCAACATCATCGGCTGAATGGATACACACAATTATACACACTGTAGCTGCATCGAGTGAGAGGGGGGGGGGGGGGGAGAAATCGAACTAAAAAACAGTCGCAATCATCGATTACAGTTTGAGATTCGAAGATTTCATCACAAGAAGGTTTATAATATTTATTATTCAGTCAAGTTTGATCTTATTACCCCTTAATTCGTAGATTTAAGATTTTGATATGACATTTTATACACCATAACATGATTTAGACTCATTAGTACTCTTTGATTCATTTTGTCAGGTTAATTTCAATTGAAATTTATATTACATGATGTTGCCCCAAACAGTCAATGCTCTATAGTATAATATTAAGATTCCATAGTAGAATGTGAATTTTATAATTATTAAACTATGTTTGTTCTTGTTTATGGCTTCTATGTAGAATCACATGAGAATTTTACATGAATTTACTAGATCTGGATTTAATCATGTATATTTGTATTTGTTAGTTTTGAATTCTACAGGAAAAACATATTAGTAATTTTTTATTGTTGTGTGTAGATTTTGATTCTACTATAGAAGAATAATTTAGTATGTAATAATTTTGTGTGTGAAGTTTTTGATTCTACTGTAGAATCATTTTGTATTTTTATTATTGTGGGAAGATTTTGATTCTATTAGAGAAGTATATTTGTATTTGTATAGTTTTTTTTCTATTGTATATGCATATTTGTATTTGACTATTTGTATTGTTGTGTGTAGATTTTGATTATATTATAGAAGCATATAATTTGTATGTGTGTAATTTTTTGATTCTATTGTAGAAGCATATCTATATTTTGTATTTTACAATTGATGCATACTGGATGTAACTCTAGTGTTGTTTATGTTCTACATCAGAATCATTTATATGAATTTGATATATGTGTTCTACGATAGAAGCATAATTTTTAAGTATTAATTAAGATTTTCGTATAGTGTTATGATTCTATAATACAATCATATGTACGTGTATTTAGTAATTTTGATAAAGATGATTAAAAAATGAAAGAATTTTGTTTAGTACATATTTTATGTGTTCTACCATAGAATCATATATGATTATATAGGAATCACATATGAGCTCATACATTAGAAAATTAGAAAATTATATAAATATATAGTAGATGTCATTTTTAAATTATGAGAATTTAAGGTTCTACAATGGAGTAATATATACACTTAGTAGATCTCATTTCCATAGTAGAATATATGAATTTATATATATATATATATATATATATATATATATATATATATATATAATAAGTCTAATTTTAAAATTTTATGAATTTTGGTTTGGATTTAAGCTTCCACTGTAGAACAATTTGCATACTTGGCAGGTGTCATTTTTAATGTGTATTGGTTTGGTTTGCTGGTGTTTGCAAAAATATCTCGGAGGTAATGTGTTGAAATGTAGGCTATTGTGATAGTTTTACATGGAATATATCAAAGTCATAATGTGTATCTTTGTATGGAGTTAAGGTTCCATAATAAAAAATATATGAATTTATAAATATATTTAGTAGGTCTAATTTTAAAATTTTATGAATTTTAGTGTGGCTTTAAGATTCTATTGTAGAACAATCTGCAAACTTACGAAAATAATTTTTAATGTGTATTGGTTTCTCTTGCCGAGGGTTTGTAAAAATCTTTCGGAGGTGATGTGCTGGAATGTAGACTATTGTAATAGTTTTACATGGGATTTATCGAAGTCATGCATGAGACATTGTCATAGTTTTTATGTTCTTTTACAATGTGCAATGGTTTACGATTTGATGTTAATGTTAAAATCTATGTCCTGAGAAGTGCAGTAGAAATTTGAATTATTTTGGTGCGGGATTATTTTGGTGTCTACCGGTGTGCATTCCTGGCTTTGTACTTAAATAGGTTATGTTATTAATATGTGCTGACCTTGTCATGCTTTTTAATGGAAATGTTGAAGTCAATAATTATGAAGACATGATTATTTATACTTAAATAGATATAGTTTTATACGTCATTTATCAAAATTTAGAAGCCACGACGCGAGGGATCAAAAGTGTAGGCAGATATATATGTGTGTCCAGCTATTTAAATGCCATATTTAAGTCTCATGATAAGCTTAACTTAGAAGACATGAATAGCTTGATATTATGAACTAGCATGGTCACTCTCTTTTTGTTCATCTCGTAGGCAAGTGAACTAACAGAATTTTATCCTTCTTAGTCCTATGACTATTTATATTGATCGACCTTTGTTTTTGCAGTTACAATCTGGACTCAGTAGATTTTATTTTGTGTTTCCACAAGCTTCAACGACATGTACAAGAGCACAGACACTCTCGGGGCACATAAATGGAGGCAGAGCGCTCGACATGACATGTTTAATTCTTAAGGCCACCTTCTTGTGGCTTGGAGATAGTAGAGAATCTCTCTTGGTTAATTTTCTTGGAGGTTTAATAGGTTAATCATATCTTGGTGACCATTGATTAGAGTTCGCCTATGGCCTCTAATATCGAGTATGATAAAAATAGAGTACCTACAGTTTATTTTGTTTTGATTCTTCTGAATGTGTTTGTCCTTGGAGGGTCTACCATATTTTTGTTTGAATTGTTGGGTATACTAACCTTTCTTTGTCATTATGAGGTTCAATTGTGAAAATTATATTCTTATATATTAAAATGGGATTAAGTGTACTATGATACAACCAAACGTTTTGGATAAAAGTTTTGAAACATTCAAACTAAATTGTTGTATAATAAATATTACAACACTCGATTATTCAAAAATAAAGAAAATGCCTTAAAATTCGTATTATTAATGTTACTTCATTCAGACAAAAACACGTTATTTGTAGAATACGAAACAGTGACAAAATTACATATAAGAGAAATCATTAATAAAATGGAAGCAAATATGATGTAAACTATTCGTAAACAAGGTCTCTGATGAAAATCCAAGATATGCGATGACCAAAAAACTGATAAAAGACCTCCTCAAATGGGTCATCTTGACAGTTCACCCTGAACACTAGAAAACACTTTATGAAGATCTTATTTCCAAATTGACTCCAAGTAGACCTGCAATTTGCAACAACAAACTATCCTGAATGCAAATGAACAAACTAGCTACCATATTTTGATCCCAGAAATAGCAATACCTCAACAAAATTGGTAAATTACATATATAACAGACATTTGCAAAGACACGGGCTCATGATCACAATACAAGTACCACTCAAGAATACTTAAAGCTCTGTCCAGAAAACAGCCATAGGCCAGCTTTTGCGCTTCTTCTTTTTGAATAAATTGAGAAGAAATTTCAGAATCAGATTTGAAAAATCCCTCTGCACATCAAACAACTTCTTGTCATAACTATGAATAACATCACATCTCACAATCAAATGTATAAAAATAATTTCCATTACACGACAAATAATTGGAGTTTAGAAGAACTAACATTATCCACAACAATATAATCTCGCGATATTTCCCGGAAGGTGATAATAGACCAGGATACAAAAATAGGCCATTTGCAAGATTAACTACCAGATAATCTTGGCATATCTCCGCAAAGTCGCTTGGTCTCTAGAAACATTGCGCATCACAAAAGAAAATTTAAAATAAATAAATATAGTTTGTTAACTTCTAAATTTTGTTTTTTTGCTAATTGCTAACTTTTAAATTTTAGCCATATTAAGCTTAACTTTTACACTTCGCTGCGAGGACATATGGCAGTGCAGAGCTATAGTGGATAATATCTAGTATGATAAAAGAAATACCAAAATAGGTGCCCTGGACTGGACAATAAATGTTGTTGGTGCCTCTTACTATATAGTTTGGCAGATGTCCACTAGCCCATAAATGCAGAGAGTTGCAGTCCTACATGCACCATTCTCTCATATACTTTTCACTACTAAGCTACAATTATACATATTAATAACACTTGGTAGCACCTTTGACAACAACAGGACAAAATGATGCATCTATAGAAACAACTTCAACAATAATACATTAGCTACTTGTAAATCTCGCAGGTCAAAAGCAAGCGTGTGTAATTTTATAATATTAATAACAACATAAATTACAAAATAGCAATAATTATTCTTAAATAGCATATAAGTTAAATTAGAAAGTAATAAAAAACTAGCCAAACTTACTAAAATTATATTGAATCAAACCCATATTTGATTCTAATATAGAATAAGTTAACTGAACCTACTATATAGTTTTATTATATAATCAGATCTACGAAACACATGTATAAAACTGTTATTTGATTCTATTGTAAAACCACATTGTTTCAAAAACTAAGGACACTTGAATTTCACAAGAACCTGATCAGGTTTACTCAATTTATATATGATTCTACCATATAATATTTAAGCAAAAAATTTAATTAAATATACAATTTATTATAAACATAATAAAAACTAGGAAAACAAATCAAAAAATACCGAATCAAACCCAATTTTGATTCTAATTTGAAATAATATTACCAATTATATAGTACAATCTTAGTACTAAATCGATCTATGAAACAAATATTTACAATAATATATATTTCTACGGTAAAATTACATGAAAAACTAACGAAAATTAAATCTCATAAGAACTTAATCAAATCCACAAAATTCATATGTAATTCTGCTATAAAATATTTAAGTAGAAAATTCTATCATAGCATATTTGATTCTGTTATAGAATAAAAAAGGTCTATATAAAAGTATATAATAAAATCAAAATTTCTACAACTAAAAACAACTAACTTCTGGTTCTATAGTAGAACTAAAATATGATACATTAAAATCTACAATGGAATCAAAATGTCTGCACTAGAATTAACAAAATTAAATAAATATTAATTTTGGTTCTACAATAGAACTAAAAGGCCTACCTAGAATATTAAGCTTATGATTTACTATTTATGAGTAATTTAGCTTATTCTATAGTAGATTTACGCATTAAAAGCCTAACTTAGAATCAAAACGTCCACACCAGAAAATAACAAAATCATAGGAATACTATTTTTGATTCTATAATGGCATTAAGAGCTCTACCTAAAATTTTGAGCATATAAATTGCTGCTTATGAGTAATTTATCGAATTCTGTAGTAGAATATATGCATTAAAAATCTACTGTAGAATCAAATATCAACATTTGAATGAACAAAATCAAATAAATATTAAATATATTCTAAAGTAGAACCAAAAGGCTTACTTAAGTAATGACAAACACTTTCATTATCAAAATAGGATTGAAACACATTATCTAACAAATAGAGAACGTATCAAGATTCTATAACAGAATAAAAAATTGTAGCATATTATTAGTAATGCGACTAATTATATAATAAACATTTTTTTTTATCCTATTGTAGAATCAGAAATACAAATTAAAAAAAAATACCGTAGTATCAAGATTCTGTAGGAGAATAAAAAAATGTAGGATATTATTTATTAATGCAACTAATTTTATATAATAAACATTTCTTTTTAATTCTACTATAGAATTGAAAAATATCTCTTCAAAAGTTAGTTCTTTGTCATTGTAGAATCAAAACCTTAACAACAAATTAACACCGAGATGATATTAATTTAAAACTACTCAACTGCCTTGATTCCAATAAAAAAACAAAATTAACAAATACGAAGCGTATATCGAAACTAAGCGGATACGAACCACTACGAAATACATGTCAAGAATATTAATGTGAATACATAAATTAACAGTTTAATTCGTTGAAACGAACTTGAATCCAACAATTATTATGAAAAAAATAAAGATCAAAATTAGAACCTGATGAAGACTCAATTTCAACACTAGAATCACAAATTTGGGCATGATTCGAAGAAAACACCATACTTTTTGCAGGGAGAGGGAGAGAGAGATGTCAAAGAGAGGTCGTCGAGAAGAGATAATTTTCAATAAAATCGTGAAGATTCAGAGAGATACGTCGGAGATAGATCGTCCGAGAGAGAATTGATTGTGTGTGTACTAACCTATACATACAACTATTAACCACTATTTAATTAAAAAAAATTAGTTTTAATTATTGAATTATATTGATCGTTGGATGTGATTTTAATCCTAGGGCTTAGATTAATGAAGAGGGTTCTCCCCTGGACTCTATATAACTTGGTTCTCTCTAGAACAATGACCTAGATATTGATATAGATTAGTTGCACAATAAACGTAATTTTATTATTCAATAATTGTAATTTTATAAAGTATTTGTTTGACCTTCTTAAATTCACTTTTGTATTAGCTAAAAACACCGATATAATTGTTTCAGTATGTTGTATAAATAGAATATAATATTTTTATATTCTGTTGAATACCACTAGTAATTTTTTAAAAAGTAAAAAATTTGAAAAAAAATCAATTATTAATTACATACAAAATGTCAGACTTATTATTATTATTAATATAATACCAAATATTATAAAATTTAATATCAAATTATTGATCAACTTAAATAAATTTCCTGGGCCCGTGCTTCACACCGGTTATCATCTAATGTTACTAACATATATATTGGAATTTGCTTAAAACTAATTTTTGTAACTTTTATATAAAATTAGTTAATATTAAAAGATACCTGTTAACTAAACTAAAAATTGTATCATGTTTTGCTCATTCTAGTTCGGTAATAAATATCTTAATTGGGCAACAATGATTGTTTTTGTTAATATAATAAATTTTTAAATAAGCACGTTCAAATTCCTTACAAAAAATTAAACACTTAAATATACTCTAAAGTGCACATTATCATTTAACCACGTATAAATTTTTAATTCCAAATTCTAACTTTTAGAGGAAGTTCCAAGTAATTTCAAAAATACAATATTCTAATGCACACAATTAACTAAAATAAAAATATCAATTTTAAAAAATAATTCCATGCTTTTTTCGTACACGACATGATAATATATTGTATTACCTTTTCGTTATACGAACACGAGAGTATACATGTAAATTTTAGTGTCGATTTTAGGTTTACCTTTAGCTACACGACACAAAACGAAAGAACACGACATGCAATAAATAATTAAATAAATATTTTAAAATTATATAGTTACAGATTATCAATAAATATTGGGGTTAATTATCAAGCTGGTCACTAAAGTGGTCTTAAAGTATCAAGTTGGTCACTAAACTGAAAACGGTCTCAAGCAGGTCATTGAAGTCGGCTACGGGTACATTTTGTTATATAACTCACTCTTTTCTGTACGAAAAATACTAATATTAATGCTGATTTCTTCGATTTTATAGTTTGGAATGGATATGTTACCCTAACAAATAGATGTCATATAAAAAAAAAATTAATACATCATCATTTTTCGTCTAAAAAAAGTGAATTATTTGATGGAGTGTACTTGTAGCCGACTTTAATGACCTATTTGAGACCGTTTTCAGTTTGGTGACCAGTTTGATACTTTAGGCTCACTTTAGTGACCAACTAGATAATTAACCCATAAATATTGTATATGTAATATTTACTAAAAACAAAAATAATAATTTTAGATTTAAATTTAACAAACTCTTACCACACTTCACTCGTTATGACTTATTAACTTAGGCTCTGTTTGGGATTGCTGTTAAAAATTGAAGTGCTGTTCAAAAAAGTGCTGTTAAAATAAGTGCTATTGTGAAAATCAGATAACTGTTTGGTAATATTTTTGATATGTGCATGTTTTGGAGTATAATATAAAAAATTAATGTTTTTGGTGAGTTTTGATGTTAAAACCAGTAGTTGCTCCCGCAAAAGCTGAAAATCAACTTTTTTCAAAAGCATGGGGGGACATACTTTCTCTAAAAGCAGCTTTTCAGCCAAAAGCACTTTTCAGAAAAGTAGCTTTTAAATTTTACCCAACACTTTTTTAGCTGCTTTTCAGAAAAAAGTTGTTATTGCTGTCTGCAACATCAATGCCAAACGGAGCCTTAGGACTCAACTAGTTAAAATTAAAGCTAACAATTTAAAAATTATTTACTTTAATTAATTTATTTTATTTTTAGTTAAAATTACATGAACCACGACAACGACACGATAATACACGAACACGAAATTATACGAATTCTTAAGTCATATTTTGATTTAGTATAAACACGAAATTACATGACACGACACTAAATAATTGAGAGGTCTACCTCTAATCATTGTTGTAAAAAGCGGGAATCGGAGTTAATAGATGAAGGCACCGTCCAGGGATTAATCGGGTAATCGGGGATTAATCGGAATGATTAATCGGATCATTAATCGGAATAAATTTAATAATATTTTTTATATACATTTATATTCATATTTATAATTGTTTCGTTATTTCAACTAAACATATGTTATTGTTGGTCCTCGTGTATTGCAGAAGGGGGGGATGAATGCAATACTGATAAAATTCAATCTCAGTTTCAACAACCAAAACTAAGATTTAATGTTATCAATAATATGTATGCATTCACAAACAGTATAATCGAGAAGACAGGATTCACAAAATAAATGTTTTATTTATTTTGCAAAGTGTTGCTACAACCTCAAGAGAGAATTCTTGAGCTTCGGGTTTTCTTCAAGACACTTGCTTGTCTTCGTTACTTTCCTAGAATGAATTAATAGTCTAAGTATAAAACTAATCCTATCACTGTCAACACGGGTCTGTGAAGCTGCTGTCATTATCAAGTGGCAGCTTCTTACAAAGTGTCTACTCATATGACTTTCCTAAATTGCTAACAATGTCAGATATAAATTACAAAGAAAGCAACCTAGATTCATTCTATTTCTAGCTAAAACAATTCAGCAAATAGAGACTTGACCTTTATCTTGAATTGATTCGCTTTTGTTTGCAGTGCTTGAAGCTTCTGTCGTAGTCTTGCAGACTTGGTGCAGCTTAGGGATACTGCAACACGCCTGTTTCTTGAACATTGAAACTGTCACGGGGTTTGACTGAGAAAGATACCTAGAACAAGGATCTTTCTCGAGACAGTTACTTTTGCCGCAAAGCTTGCTGTCACAGGAATGTGCTTTTGGTGACAGTAAGAGTTCCCCGCATAGTGTGCTGTCGAGGTTTCCAAACTTGCTGTCGAGGGCTAAAGTTGTTGTCGCGTAGTCTTCCGCCAATGTTGCTGTCAGAGTGAATATGCTGTCTTGACTCGCAACATTCTGTCTTCTTGTAATCTTACTGTCAATGCTTATGACAGTAACCTTTATTCATGCTGTCATCTAATATGCATTTTTTGAGGCTTGAACACAGAAAGTGAACTTCTTCCAAATTACACAATAAAAATAACATTGCATACTGATTACAAGAACATACTTTGGCTGTGACAGTATGTTCTACTTAATTAAAAAATTAAGTCTATACAAAGTTAAGTTGTTCCTATGCTATCACCCATAAATCCCAACAATCTCCCCCAATTTGTTTTTATGGACAATAACAACAAATTTACAATATATGCTGACAACTTAACTAACAAGATCAGAATGGATTTAGAATGTTTACTTAGCTTGAGATTTCCTCTTCTGTCTTGTTACTTCCTCTGTTCTGAGAGCTTCTACCAAGCAGCCTCTTAGACCTTCTACAAGAGAGATTTCAGCAGGTGTGACTGCAGCATCTTCTATTTCTTCAATGATCTTCTTGATAGTAGGAGAAATAAGAGAACTAGCATCCCTGAGATTCAACCATTGCTCTTGATCAAATGGATAGCTTCTGAAGTGGAGTTCTTCATGAATGAGCTTGAATCTACTTCCACGATAAGCATTGAGAGACATCCTCCTTTGCTTGTCCAGCTTTGAATCTTCTCCTTTTCTCCTTTCCAATAATTCCTCTATCTTTTCAGAACAGATCTGCTTCAGGGGATGAATTGATCCAGCAACCATATACTGTAAATCCTTCAGAATAGTTGTTTTTAGCTTGTGCAAGCTGCAAACATAGATTTCTTCTTTTAGATGCTTGATTCTTAAGGGATTTTCCAGCATACATGTTTGATAATTTGGAGCTTCACTTTCTGCCTTGTTGCCAGTCTTGCATCTTTCCAGGAGTTCAGCTTCCTTCTTATCAAGTTCTGACTGATATTGAGCGTATTGAGAAGAGTCAGGTCTTTTGCTTGGCTTGGGTTGCCCTTCCTCTGTGGGTTGGGTTTTCCTTTCTTCTGTGGGTGAATCATCAAACTCATAGTACCAGTGATATATGGTATAGGAGAAGCTGGTAAATCAGTTGAAATATCAGCATCATCAAAATCTGCAAAGTTGTAGCCAAATTTCTGATAGAATTCAGCATCCCTATCAGCTTGATATTTCAGAATATGTTCCATAACAGACTCTGGAACATTTTCATAGCTCTCCAGCAACTCCACCATTCTTTCCAGGTAGAAGAAGTCAATTCTTCTTTTATCTAAGGTTGATATCCTACCACTGGTTGATGTGGAGACCAGATTGAAATCCTTATCAACCTTGGTAGATCTTGATTCATCCCACCACAGAATGTACTCAGTGACCTCTTGATTTGCATCCATCTTGACCTCAACACTCTTGATTCCTCTAGATTACATCTGTTGTATCTTAAGACTGTTGGGAGGTATTGATTGAATTGGCTTCTTAAGATTCCTGCCAAATCCAGTGGCCTTTTCCTTTCCTGAGTACTTGTGCTTTCCTTCAGGTTTCTGTCTGGAAAACCATGCTCTTGCTTTGGCTTTCAGTCTTATGGGATTGACAGTAGCTTTGGCTTCATCCTTGACAGAACCTTTCTTGACAGTATCTTTGTCGACAGTATCTTTCATGACAGTATCCTTGTCGACAGTACCTTTGGTGACAGTATCTTTTTCTGCATTTATGCAATCAATAGCACATCTAAGAATGCTTGCCTCCAAAGCTTCCAGTATTCTTGGCTCCTCTTCATCTGTTGCACCAGCATCTTTCTTTTCTTGACTAGGAGTTTCTTCATTGCCTTCATTCTGAGATTGAATACCAATGTTCCCAGAATTACTTCCACCAGCATTTCCAGCATTTCCAGAAGCTTCACCACCTCCAACCTCATCATCATCATCATCATCATCCTGAGGAGGAATGTCATAGAGACAGCTTCCACCTTGATCATTTCTTTTGGCATTGGCTCTAGAGATTAGTTCCTTCGCTCTAGCTCCCAGTGCCTTGTCTCTCAACACCAGCATTTTGTAGATCTCTTGAACAGCATAAACTCTTCCTGGATTGGCATTTGAACTGAGTATTCCATCTAACACTTTCAGAATTGACTTGGTTTCCATTCTGGATGGGCTAACCAAATTCATGAAGCTGTTCCTTCTTGTGCCATCCTTAGTTTTAGATCTGTAGAAAACACTTGGTGGATTCGTGTAGACTTCAGGTAGCTTTTGTGTGATCAGGTTCTGGATTTGCATATCCAATATTTCATTGAATGGTGTTTGAGTTGCCCTGATCTTTCCCTTCAAAGCACACAACACCTTTGCTGGCAGACTCTGCAATAACTGCATTTTGATGAAATAAGATATGCCAGAAGTGAAATAGATACTTACAGCCCATCTTTTCTCATCATTCACCATTACACTGACACTGGTGATTTGATCCTTTAACAGTTTTGTGGTGTTGGTTGGACGGTTGCTTGGAGCATTCATTGCTTCTTCCACCAAACTGCTAAATTCACTGTCATGATTGTGTAATGTGCTCTCCCTGTAATCCACCATTAGAGTATTGGCTTCTTCTTGATCATACTCAGTACCATTGGACCAAGTATTTCCTTTATGGATGGATTCAGGCAGTTTCCCTTTACCTTTCCCAATCTTATTATGTTCCTCTATTTCTCTCCATCTTCTTTGTAGAGCAGATTCTTGAGTTGCTGGAGTTGGCTCTCTGATTTTCACAGGAGGTAGAATTGGATGTCTAGATGCAGGTCTTCTTTGCATTGCATCTTGAGTTGCCTTAGACATCAGCACTCTTTCTCCATCCAAGTCAACTTCAACAAGCTCTTCAGCTTTATCCTTTGGTTGTCCACTGCTTGGTTTGACTTGCTCCCCCTTAGACATTGCATTCCCCTTAGCTCCCCCTTTGGTCTTCACAGCTACTGGCTTCCCCTGAGTTCCACCTGATTCCTGAATAGATATTGATTCTGATCTTGCTACCTTCTCCCCCTTAGTTGAGTTGGCAGCTACTAGGTCAGTGAGGAACTGGATAGATAGCTGAGTAGCAGCAAAACCATCAACCACCAGTTGAGAGAGAGAGAGTCCATCTTGGAGTTCAAAGTAGCACACTGTCCTTCCAGAGCTGCAATCCTGTTACCAAAAGTAGCAGAGGGGCCACCAGACCTTAACCTTCTTGGAGGGGAAGGAAAAGAAAGGGGCTTGGAGGCTATGGGGGTTCTCACACTCTCAGGGTGTTTTTGAGTGATCTCATCACCCCTCACAGATTGACTCTCAAGGCCTAATGCCTGAATAGTGTGGGCTCCCTCAAAGTCTCTCTGGACATGCTCAAGTCCCTCTCCTTTTGCCAGCACATTTGGCTGCCTCTCATTTTTATGCTCACCTCTCTGTTCTTTTATCTCTCTTTTCTTTTGCACACCCTCACTCAACCTAGATGCATGGGTATGAGCAGTACTAACATGCATGGAAGGAGAAGATTTAGAATGTACCTTTAAGAGTTTGGCAAGAGGTAGATCATCATCAGAGGCATCCTCAATGAGTACAGCTTCAAAATCAGGCTGAGAGGACTGGACAGTATCTTTGGCATGAATGTTACTGTCAGTTGGAGTCTGGACTGCAGGTTCTGGCATGACAGCAACTTTGGGAGGTGGAGTGACAGTAGGTTCTGTAGTGACAGTATCTTTCTCTCCACCCATGACAGCAGCTGTGTCCAGGACAACAACATTGCCAGTGTCTTTGCCAGCAACAGAGGCTGTGACAGCATCTTCCTGAAGGTAAGATGCTCCTTGGAGTTCAGACAAAGTGTTGGCTGTTTCATTTTCTGACAAACTACCACTTTGCCCTGGCTCAGTGTTTGGAGGAGTGGTGTCCATTTCACTTTGAGAAATGGGTTCTTGTGGACCACTAGATGGGGGCTCATCCATGATTGGAGATGGATGATCAAAACCTGAAGGGTTGGGACTGTCCCCTTCTCTAGGTTGTGGAGAAGAAACAAAAGAATGTGTAGGGAAGGAAGAAGGTGAAAGTGTAGCAGAGAGTGGGGGCTGATTCACAGGAGAAACATGTGGATCATCAAAAGGAATAGAGAAATCCTCATTGTGCCCTAACTCACTGTGTGTTTCTTCAAGTGGAGGTTCCTCAGGTTGTGAACCATGAGTTTGTGCAGACTCTGTATAGGGTGCCTTGGGAGACAGACCAATTTCAATAGATGCACCTTGTTGAGAAGGCACATCTAGGGAGGTGTTTGAATCCCTTTCAGTAACCACAGTTTGTTGAGAAACTGCAGCTTGGGTAACAGTGGTTTTAGTCCTCCTAGCTCTCTTCTTCTTAGGCTCAGGGGGAACCACTGGGGGTTCTGTTTAACTAGCCTCCTTATTTGCTGCACTAGGTGCAGTGTCTCCCTCTTGACTCACAGAGCTACCACCAACATCAGCTTCTAAAGGCCGTTTTCTGGATTCTTGCAAGGCTTCTCTTTGGGCTTTGGAACGTCTAGAGGGCCTAGGCTGAGTGTATGGTGTTGAATATGGGTTAACTGAATTTGGGTCTAATTCAGTTTCATTCTCAAGAGTGAAAGAGTCATAACCAGATGGTAATGGTAAATCAGGGTTGGACACTTGATCAACCATGTGCTGAGTGAAACAAAGTGGAATATGTGCATTGAGATTCTGTGAAGATAACAGTGTGTGTGTGTGTTCTTTTTCAAAACTGAGCAAGCCTCTAAACGAGGGGCAGCATCATTAAAATCATAGAATGAATTAATGCACATCATAAGGAAGCGAGGGTAGATTGATACCTTCTTACCTATGGCAGCCCTGAGGTGTGCCATGAGGAGAGCTCCAACATTCACCTTGTATCCATGGACAAGAGAATGTGTCAGTTTCTTGATGTAGAAGGGTATTCCATTCCAGCCTGTGGACTTGGTAGAGAACACCTTGACCATCACATCAAGTATCATGCTCCACTCCTTTCTCAGATGCTTCCTATCCATTTCATCAGACGGATACCATTTGGTAGTCCCCTCTTCGAGAATAGGGCATGCATACCCAATCTTCAAGAAGAGCTTCTTTAGAGTGTCATCATTGGCAAGTTCAGCAAATTGGTGTCCTGCTTCAAGTGTAATTCCAAGAGCAATGTTGATGACCTCAACTGTAAGAGTGTATTGTTGCCCAGAGATTGTGAATTGAATACCCGGGTTCTCACCCTCAGTTTGAGAAACAGCAGTTCGCCAAAATGCCTCAATTCTGTCTAAGTCGAGAATGGGGGTTGAGGTGATGGCAGAACCGAGATAGGACTTGTTCAAGAACAACACGAGTCCTTTGAAACCTTCACCAGCATCATTTGGGGAAAAGATGCCAGCAAAGTTTGTTTGAGAGAGAGTCTGTTTGGATTCCATGGAGATTTCAAGAAAAGAAGAAAGTAAGAAAGTGGCTTTTTGCTTGAAGAAAAGTCTATTGCCTTGAGTTCGATGAGAGTGATATGTCTGAGTAACTGGGGAATAAATAGAGGTATCTCAAACGTTGTGCACAAAAAGTGGAATTAAAGAACGTGTCTTAACCCACTCTTATAACACGTCAGTTACTGCCCGTTATTCACTGACCAACGTGGGATAAATATCCAATTTCAACGGTCCACTATTGTTGACAGTAACCTGTGCGCTAGAAACAATCTGTCAGTAATAAGAGGTGGTGATAGTAGGTTTTGCGCGACAGCAACTATTGCGCAAAAACTTGCTGTCACCGTTAAGCATATGAATGACAATATCCTTTACAAGTCTTGACAGAAAGTCTTTCCCTGCTGTCAAGAAACACACGACAGTATTCTTCTTAACGACAGTAACTTCGATTGAGAATTGGTTCTGTCATGAACTTATTAGAATGCTTTATTCATACACTTAACTTAATATTGACAAATTATGGATTTAGCAATGCAATCTTTTGAACACATATATTAAGCAATTAACACAGACAAATCATAAACACAAGAACAAGAACTTTTATTATTATTGATAAAATCATTAAAAATGGAACATTGAGTACATTATTCTATGATTTTATCAACTAGTTCTAAAAGCTCTTCCTTAGTCTCTTCTTCAGAGCGACCTTCTTCTTCAAGAAGTGCCTGAAGCTCCTTCTCTTCTTCCTGAGCCTTGGCCTCCTCTTCCTGTTTCTTTTCCTCGTCTATCTCATCCATGGCGTCCAACAGCATCTCGAAGAGTTCATCAATCTCTTCACTGTCGGGTTCACTATCACACAGTTTTAGCCCTATATCAATTCCTACTTTGTTTTCCATTATTTATTTTAAAACTGAGAGCAGACTGGTGAAACCTAAGGTTAATTTATAGGCAAAACCGTCTAAGGATTAAAGTCTAATGGTCAACAGTTAGAGTACCCATACAACTACCGCAAAAGTAATTAATGGTCGTGTCCTCCTTTAATCCTACAGATTAATGCAAAACGGTGTGAAAGTCCAATGAAACAGATTTTTATCTCTCAAACTTAACAAGTAACCACATTAATGTCATACACGGTCTAAAAGTATGAGACTGGCACAAAATACTGACATGAAAAGTCAAATCAACACATGCTGTCACATATTAGACATAGACCAAGTAGACAGTAACTTCTCTTGACAACAGGTTTGAAGTTGCTGTCATGAGCTTCAAAAGAGAATTTGGAAATATAGAAAACTGAGTAAATCAACATACCAGATTCAGCATTCCCAATTCACTTACCAACCTGTTGAAGGTTGCTTCATCCAATGGCTTAGTGAAGATGTCAGCAAGTTGCTTGTCAGTTGGGACATAGATCAGCTTCACAGTTCCTTGTTCAACATGCTCTCTGATAAAGTGATGTCTTATATCAATGTGCTTTGTCCTAGAGTGTTGAACTGGATTGTCTGAAATGGCTATGGCACTAGTGTTGTCACAGTAGATAGGAATGTCTCTTAACACTAGACCATAATCTAGAAGTTGATTCTTCATCCATAGAATTTGTGCACAGCAACTGCCTGCAGCAATATACTCAGCTTCTGCAGTTGAGGTAGAAACTGAATGCTGCTTCTTGCTAAACCATGAGACCAATCTTCCACCAAGAAATTGACAGCTACCAGTAGTACTCTTTCTGTCAATCTTGCATCCAGCATAGTCTGAGTCTGAGTAACCAATCAGATCAAATCCAGTATTCTTAGGATACCAAAGACCTAGATTAGGAGTGCCTTTTAAGTATCTAAAGATTCTCTTGATGGCTACTAAGTGTGACTCTTTTGGATCACTTTGAAACCTTGCACAGAGACATGTAGCAAACATGATGTCAGGTCTGCTAGCAGTTAGATATAGGAGAGATCCTACCATGCCTCTATGGGTGCTTGAGTCAACTTTCTTTCCTTTAGAATCAAGATCCAGACTAGTTGACGTTGACATTGGTGTCTTTGCAGGTGATGAATCTTCCAAGTTGAACTTTCTGAGAAGTTCCTTGATGTATTTAGCTTGACATATAAAGATTCCATCAGGTTGTTGAAGAATTTGTAATCCCAGAAAGAATGACAATTCTCCCATCATACTCATCTCATATTTGTTACTCATGATAGAGGAAAATTTCTCACACAGCTTCTCATTTGTAGAACCAAAAATGATGTCATCCACATAGATTTGTACCAGAATGATGTCCTTGCCATGGTGTTTGTAGAAAAGTGTCTTGTCCACAACTCCTCTAGTAAACTGATTTTCCAAAAGAAAAGCGGAAAGTGTGTCATACCAAGCCCTGGGTGCTTGCTTTAGTCCATACAAAGCTTTGAAGAGTTTGTATACAAAATCATACATTTCAGCATCCTCAAACCCTGGTGGCTGTTCAACATACACTTCTTCTTCCAATTCTCCATTTAGAAAGGCACTTTTGACATCCATCTGAAATACTTTGAAGTTGCAGTGTGCAGCATAGGCTAGAAAGATTCTTATAGCTTCAAGTCTTGCAACAGGTGCAAATGTCTCATCATAATCTATTCCTTCCTGTTGACAGTAACCTTTAGCCACTAGCCTTGCTTTGTTTCTTGTCACTGATCCATTTTCATCAAGCTTGTTTCTGAAAACCCATTTGGTCTCAATGACTGACTTTCCCTTAGGTCTTGGAACCAGCTTCCATACATTGTTCCTTTCAAACTGATTTAGCTCTTCTTGCATGGCTATCACCCAGTCAGAATCCAACAATGCTTCATCAGTTGTCTTGGGTTCCATTTGAGACAGGAAGCATGAAAACATGCTGTCAGCAGAGACTTTGTTCCTTGTCCTCACACCAGAAGTAGGGTCACCAATGATAAGGTCATTTGTGTGATCCTTGTTCCACTTGGTGATTCTGGGCAAGCTACTTGATTGTACAGGAACAGTTGCTTCAGTTTGTTGAGTTGAATGCTCACCAATCCCATTGTCTTCACCATGTTCTTCATTGTCTCCAGAGTCACCACTGTTATGAATGTTTGAGGTTATGGTCTGTGACTGAGCTGGAGTTTGGTTGACAGGAGTGGTATTGACAGTATCTTTATCAACTTCAACAATTTGAGTGAAGCTAGGTTCTTCATCAACAATTTCCTCAGCTTCCAAGTATCCTTGATTCTCAAATCTAAATGTCTGCATCTTTCCTTCTTCATGCAGTCCTGGAAACTTGGTTTCATCAAATGTGACATTTACACTTTCTTCAATAATCCTGTGTTCCATAACATAAACTCTGTAGGCAGTCCTTTCTGTACTGTAACCCATGAATAATCCTTCAAATGCCTTAGTGTCAAATTTTCCTTTCTTCTCATGGTTATCCTTCATCATGAAGCATTTGCTCCCAAACACATGAAAATATTTGACAGTAGGTTTCTTTCCAGTTAGCAGACAGTAAGGTGTACTTGCATGAGTTTTGTTAATCATGGTTCTGTTTTGAGTATAACAAGCTGTGTTGATAGCTTCAGCCCAGAAATATGTTGGCAGTTTGGTGTCATGTAACATAGTTCTAGCTGCTTCAATGAGAGTCCTGTTCTTTCTTTTTACAACTTCATTCTGCTGTGGAGTCCTTGCAACAGAGAATTGTTGTACAATTCCTTCATCTTTACAGAAATTTCCAAGTGTGGCATTTCTGAATTCAGTACCATTGTCACTCCTCAAGATTTGAACTTTTGAGTTTGGAGTTCTATCAAGAACTCTAACTTGATCAGTAATTACTTGAGCAGCTTCATCTTTGGATTCAAGAAACTTCACCCAAGTGTACCTTGAGTAATCATCCACCATTACTAAGGCATATCTCTTTTTGGCCATAGATGGTACATTGACTGGTCCAAAAAGATCCATATGAATCAACTTGAGTGCTTCTATGTTGGTGTTCATCTGCTTGGACTTGTGCACAGATCTCCTTAGTTTGCCCATCTGACAATCTTCACACAGTCCTTCTTGACAGAATTCCTGTTGGGGCAAACCTCTCACTAACTCCTTCTTCATCAAAATATTCATTGTTTTGAAGTTGAGATGTGAAAGCTTCCTATGCCAAAGCATACTGTCACCAACAGTTGCTTTACTGTAGAAACAGTAAACTTTATCCTTCTTTGTTGAGTTTAAGTCAGCAACAAACAAGCTTCCTTTTCTAACCCCTTTTAGAGAGAGGCTACTATCCTTCTTGTGATAGATGTTACACAGCATCATATCAAAATCAACCTTGAATCCCCTGTCACTGAATTGGCTGACACTGAGTAGATTGTGCTTCAATCCATCCACAAGAGCAATATCTTCAATGACAACATTTCCAATTTCCAGACAGCCATATCCCACTGTGTAACCCTTGCTGTTGTCTCCAAAGGTTATGATTGGGCCAGCTTTCTTTACATAGTGTGATAGCAGGGCTTTATCACCTGTCATGTGTCTTGAGCAACCACTGTCAATGATCCACATGACTTGATCTTTCTTCTTGCCCTGTAAAACAGAATGTATTTAAGATGCATATGGTACCCAATCCTTGTTGGGTCCTGCAGTTTTAGTGTCTCCTGAGTTTCTTCCAGTCATAAAATCACAAGCATCATTAATGATCTCCTGTTTGACTTCTCTTTTCACCCACTTAGGTTTAGAATTGGACTTGATCCTTTTCTTAGTGGATGAGGCCTTCTTGTTGTTGCCAGCAGGCTCAGAAGTCTCAACAGTGTGCATGTATGAACATTTTTCAGTAGTGAGAATAGGTAAGTTAAAGCATGTACTCATGGCAGTGATCTTGCATGGCATACATTCAATGTTATTACAGACACTCATAGTTCTATGCATAAGGGGGCTTCTGTGTAAATTACCATTGAGTTCAGTAGCATTGATCTTATCCTCAATTGGCTTAATACAGACATGTGTTAAATGATGTGAAGATCCACAGTTATTGCATAGTTTCCTAGAAGCACCTCCAACATTAGTGTATCCATTTCCTTTATTGACACCTACCTTACCATTCCTATTCTTAGACTTGGGAGTTACTGGATTGACAGTGTGTTTAGAAGTTGATGTCAAACTTTCCTTGACAGTACCTTTTATTCCAACTGTCTTGACAGAAGGTTTGGAAGCTACTGTCTTGGAACCATTCTTGACAGCATCTTTGGAAGATACTGTCTTGCCAATTGTGACAGCATCTTTTGAACTTGCTGTCTGATTGCTTGGTAAGTTTACTGTCTTGGGGATCGTGACAGTATCCTTTCCATCCTTGAATGTGATGTCAACACCTTCATCCTCATCAAGAATTTCTTGTTTGATGAGCATGGCTTCTTCATCAAAGTCAATTTCTGTAGCTTTGAAAATAGGAGTTTTAACCTTCTTGAGAATGGTGGGTTTGACAGCAGCATCTCCAGAACAATCTTGAATCACAGTTTCCTTTCCAGGTCTCCTACCATATGAAAAACCTATGCCAACAATTTTATTTTCTGTATGCTTATCATTGTAATCCTGAACTATCTTAGATGAGTTTTTATAAGCCTTAATCTTGAATTCATTTTCAGCATTCTCATTTCTCAGGAATTCCTCAACTTCTTTAGCACATTTCAATTCATTTTTAAGTTTTGCATTCTCCTGAGCTAAAGAGTCTAGTGAACTGGTTTTGAGAACAAGAGATTCATTTTCAGACTTTAGTGTTTCATTTAGCTTACTCAGCCTAGTGATTTCCTCATTAGCAACATATAAGCTAGTATAGACATTGAACATTTCAGCACTTAAGTCTTTAATGGTTTTCTTATACTCATCAATGGACATATCAAGTAAGACAAGTGAGGGTACCTGACTTGAAGATGTTGATGTTACTTCATCAGTGCTAGCCATGAGAGCTAGGTTGACATATTCTTCTTCATCTTCATCATCAGACTCATCCCAACACTTTCCTTCAGCCACATAGGCTCTACCTTGATTCTTCTTAGAGTATCCACCAGTTCCTTTCTCAAATCTCTGAACCTGTTTGGGTCTTTTGCATTCAGTAGCAAAATGACCAGGTTCACCACAGTTGTAACACTTGAATTTAGATCTATCCACAAATCCAGTCTTGTATCCTCCTTTGAATGAGCTTCCCACAGCTGCCTTTGATGAGCTTCCCTTGGTGAACTTGGATGCTTGGCCTTGGGGCCTGAATGACCTATCCTTCTTGAACCTAAAGTTCTTGAACTTTTTAGCCATGTAGGCCATAGTAGGATTGTCCATGCTTTCCAGTTCCTCCATTGTGTAGAAGTCTTCATCTTCCACAACTTTGAGCTGTAGTACTACTTTCTCATCATCTTCAACAACCTCTTCTATCTTCAAGGATTGTACAGGGGTTGGTTGTGTGATTTGTAGTACTTCACTTGGTTGTGTGATCCTTGGCACTTGTGCTACTAGGGCACTTGACATATTAGCCATCTTATTCCTTGTTCCACTTTGTATGGCTCTCTTTTGAAAGAGTTCAAGTTCATAAGATTTCAGAATGCCATAAAGTGTCTCAAAGGTTATATTATAGGGCAATTGAATTAATTGTTAACTCCATTAAAGGGTTAATGATCTAGTTGGTCACTGAAGTCAGCTTAATGTATCAAGTTGGTCACTGAACTGAAATTGAACTCAAATAAGTCACTAACTCGAATCAATTGTTAACTCCGTTAAATGGGTTCACTTTTTTACACGAAAATTACCGACCTTTAACATTACAACTAAATTGATAGCTCGGTTTGATAATGTCTAAAAAACCATAATGATGTACCTAAACATTAACCCTTATTGACATCATGTAAAATTGAAAGACCTAATTGATATATACACTACAATCAATATGTAATACACAAAAAATATGATTCATATATTTTATTTTTGTTTGTATGTTTTATTCAATTGCTTAAACTTAGTTAACTAACTATAGTTAAGTTAATAGACGTTAGTCACGTCAATAACATGCTTACCATGTAGTGATTTTTGATGAGCATGGCTTCTTCATCAAACTCAATTTCTGCAGCTTTGAAAATAGGAGTTTTAACCTTCTTGAGAATGGTGGGTTTGACAGCAGCATCTCCAGAACAATCTTGAATCACAGTTTCCTTTCCAGGTCTCCTACCATATGAAAAACCTATGCCAACAGTTTGATTTTCTGTATGCTTATCATTGTAATCCTGAACTATCTTAGATGAGTTTTTATAAGCCTTAATCTTGAATTCATTTTCAGCAATCTCATTTCTCAGGAATTCCTCAACTTCTTTAGCACATTTCAATTCATTTTTAAGTTTTGCATTCTCCTGAGCTAAAGAGTCTAGTGAACTGGTTTTGAGAACAAGAGATTCATTTTCAGACTTTTGTGTTTCATTTAGCTTACTCAGCCTAGTGATTTCCTCATTAGCAACAAATAAGCTAGTATAGACATTGAACATTTCAGCACTTAAGTCTTTAATGGTTTTCTTATACTCATCAATGGACATATCAAGTAAGACAAGTGAGGGTACCTGACTTGAAGATGTTGATGTTACTTCATCAGTGCTAGCCATGAGAGCTAGGTTGACATATTCTTCTTCATCTTCATCATCAGACTCATCCCAACACTTTCCTTCAGCCACATAGGCTCTACCTTGATTCTTCTTAGAGTATCCACCAGTTCCTTTCTCAAATCTCTGAACCTGTTTGGGTCTTTTGCATTCAGTAGCAAAATGACCAGGTTCACCACAGTTGTAACACTTGAATTTAGATCTATCCACAAATCCAGTCTTGTATCCTCCTTTGAATGAGCTTCCCACAGCAGCCTTTGATGAGCTTCCCTTGGTGAACTTGGATGCTTGGCCTTGGGGCCTGAATGACCTATCCTTCTTGAAACTAAAGTTCTTGAACTTTTTAGCCATGTAGGCCATAGTAGGATTGTCCATGCTTTCCAGTTCCTCCATTGTGTAGAAGTCTTCATCTTCCACAACTTTGAGCTGTAGTACTACTTTCTCATCATCTTCAACAACCTCTTCTATCTTCAAGGATTGTACAGGGGTTGGTTGTGTGATTTGTAGTACTTCACTTGGTTGTGTGATCCTTGGCACTTGTGCTACTAGGGCACTTGACATATTAGTCATCTTGTTCCTTGTTCCACTTTGTATGGCTCTCTTTTGAAAGAGTTCAAGTTCATAAGATTTCAGAATGTCATAAAGTGTGTCAAAGGTTAATCAGTTTGGTGGCCCGACGTCTAGCGATTAATCCCGATTAATCGCCGATTTTTAGAACACTACCTCTAATATATGAATAATTTGATGTTTATGCAATTGCAAATTTGCAATGGTTTAACCGGTGGATCTGGTAGAGAACAACGGAGGAATTGGTTTCATGCATAAAGTGAAAAAACTGTAAACATTATCTATTTGCAGAGCGATGCAGATCATGCAGGTAAAAGTTTTAACCAATAGACACTTAATTACAAAAATTTCAGTATGGTGTAAGGTTAGTAATCTATCCCCGTGCATTTAGATTTGATAAATGTTAGGCCTGAGGTCTCGTACAAGTGTAGGTGGTCAATTATGGGAGGACTGTGAGATGAACAGTTGTCGTAATTATTGAAGAACTTGTAGTTGCTGCTTAGTTCCTGTCTAGTCCCTATGAAAAATATCCTCCACATGGAGACAACATAGGGTATTCTTGTAAATTAAAAGTTTGAGTTGTCAATCAATGATAAACAGTGATTTGTCCATTAAACAAAATTATATCTTACTTATTCACGTCCTTTTGTCCTCCTACCATTATTTTTTTTGCTGTTCAACAAATTTAACATCAACTCACCAGCAGTCGACCATCCTGTACAGTTTTAGTTCTTTGCAACTGTATATGTTTCCTTTTTTCCCGATGAACCATAAATACAGACAGTACAATTTTATGGAGGAGAAATAGACTTGAAAACTGAACCCGTAACCTTTCATCATTCGTCCCGCACATGAACTCTCAACTGTATACTCTCTCCGTCCCAGTGAATTGTATACATTAGGATTGGGCACGTAGACTAAGAAAAAATATAAAAAATAAGTAAAATTAGATGAAAAGTGAGTAAAGGGGTGGACCTATCAATATTTAATAATAGATTTGAGATAGTGAAGTGAGTGTAATAGTGATTTATATTGTTATAGAATAGAGATAGTAGAGAAAGTAGTGGGTGTAATAGTGTTTTATATTATTAAAAGTTACTATTTTTGGAATGTATAGAAATGAATGGGACATCCAAAATTGAAAGTGTATATAAATGAATTGGACGGAGGTAGTATAGTATATAGGTTTATCTAATTTGTATTTATTGACACACACTACGAACTTATTTGACATTTTTTGATTGTTTTAACTTTCATTAATAATAATGAATTTTCTACGTACACAAAATCTCACTCAATTAAAATTATTCAATTCATAAAAAATTAATTGTAGTGTGTGTCCATGAGCATACACTATTAAACTATATATTTTTTCAAAAAGAAAAAGAATATTGCTAATGTTCTTTAGATTAAGACTAATAATTCGTGTTCCTCTGAGAGAGAGAAGATGCTGAGCCGTAGTTCAGCTACAATTACTTGCTGAAATAGACGAAGGCCTTCTCTTTATAGAGCTGCAAACAAACAAAATTGTGAACAAAATTCGAGTTCAACTCATTTAGTTGAGACTCGACTTGGTCATTTATCAGCTTAAATATGAAAATATGTTCATTAAGTAAACTAATTCGGACAATCTTTACATCAGTTCAATTAAAACTCGGTTTGTTTGGCTTGAGATTTGCTAGAACTGTGCTCTAACTCGTTAAATTTGGTTCATTTCATTTACTTAAATATAAAATTGTGTGTAATGGATGCAGGACGAACAAATTTCGTTTATGTGGTGCATATGGTGGACACTATAAAACCTGAGCCCAACCCTACTCATTATCATTCCTTCATGTACATCATTAAGTGATAATTTGATTGAGTTAATGATTTAGTTGGCCACTAAAGTCATAAACAGGTCACTAACTTGAATTAATTGTTAACTCCATTAAAGGGTTAATGATCTAGTTGGTCACTGTTTAATGTATCAAGTTGTTCACTGAACTGAAATTGGACTCAAACAGATCACTAACTCGAATCAATTGTTAACTCCGTTAAATGGGTTCACATTTTTACACGAAAATTGCCGACCTTTAACATTACAACTAAATTGATAGCTCGGTTTGATAATATCTAAAAAACCATAATGATGTACCTAAACATTAACCCTTGTTGACATCATGTAAAATTGAAAGAACTAATTGATATATACACTACAATCAATATGTAATGCACAATAAATATGATTCATATATTTTATTTTTGTTCGTATGTTTTATTCAATTGCTTAAACTTAGTTAACTAACTATAGTTAAGTTAATAGACGTTAGTCACGTCAATAACAGTCTTACCATGTAGCAATTTTTGTTTAAAAAATTCAACCCATTTAATGAAGTTAACAATTAATTCGAGTTAGTGACCTGTTTGAGTTCAATTTGAGTTCAGTGACCAACTTGATACATTAAGCTGACTTTAATCACCAACTAAATCATTAACCCCTCCATTAAATGGGTTGACTTTTTAAAACAGAAATTACTACCTGATAAACCTGTTATTCACGTGACTAACGTCTATTAACTTAACTATAGTTAGTTAACTAAGTTTAAGCAATTGAATAAAACTTACGAACAAAAATAAAATATATGAATCATATTTATTGTGTATTATATATTGATTGTAGTGTATATATGATTGTAGTGTATATATCAATTAGTTCTTTCAATTTTACCGAATGTCAATAAGGGTTAATAATGTTAAAAGTCAGCAATTTTCGTGTAAAAAAATGAACCCATTTAACGGAGTTAACAATTGATTCGAGTTAATGACCCATTTGAGTCCAAATTCAGTTCAGTGATCAACTTGATATATTAAGCTGACTTTAATGACCAACTAGATCATTAACCCTAATTTGATTTATATGCGACTTGGGAGATGTGGTTTGGGTGCGAGAATGTGAATTGCACTAATCATTTTAGAAATTGAATTTTGGTTGAGCATAAAATATGCGAATTATGAGTGCACAACTTGAGTCGGCTCAAGTTCGGTTCGACTCCAATTGTTCATGATGAAACTCGTGTTGAGCTCAGCGAGCCGATTTTAAAGATCACTTTTCATTTGATTATAAAATTCGGCTCGATTAGGCTATGTTCATTTAAAGAAAAATTAGGTTCGCCTTGACTTGGACAAAATTCGATTTTATTCGTTTACAACTCTACTATGTCTCTATCACCAAATTAATAATTTCAATAAGTTCTATCGTTTTGTAATTTTATAAATTGAATTTATGATAAACTAAATAACTAATTACTGAAGTGAGCTATATATAGGGCTGTTCACGAACCGAGTCGAGACGAGCTTTGATGTAAACGAGCCGAACTTTACTTTTTTCTCTGACGAACCGAGCCGAGCTGAGCTTTCTTATCGCACAAAATTCGTGTTCGAGCTCGTTAACTAACGAGCCGAACACGAGCTTTTATCGAACGAAAACGAGCTGAGTCGAGCCGAACTCATTAGAACTTACAATTTTTATAGATAATAAAGCCTAATTTTTCTTAGCCCAACGAACTAAAACATTTTTTGTCAAAACCGAACCCAATTTCCCAATCAATTCTCAATAAACCTAAAATACACATACTATAAATTGCAAAATTAATTTAAAATGTTAACAAATAATATAAAAATATGTCGAATATATTTTAATTTTTCCGAGTTTTATCGAGCCGATCTCGAGCTCGAACCGAGCTCAAGTCGAGCTCGAGTTGAGCTCACTAATAGCTCGACTCGAGCTCGTTTTCTTAACGAATAATTTTTTGTGTTCGAGCTCGAGCTCGAGTTCTTAACGAACCGAGCTCAAGCTTGTTCACGAACAACTATGTTCGTGAAGAGCTCTAGCTATATACGTAAACTCTAGTAATTACGGGAAACTATGTACCTGATTTTCAATGTTTTGAATTATTTATAAAATTTTAGGAACTTGGAAATGCAAAAGTTTAAAATTTATTCACTCCATCAAACAATAAAGCTTATCTAAACTTTAATTTCAGATAACTTGGAATACTTAGAAGACGATCTAAGAATAACAGCTAACATTTGATAAGTATATTTTACTGTCTTGACTGATACAAATTTATGTGACTTGTAGTTAGAGGATAGTTAACTGAGAACAACAATCAGTTTGGGGAGTCACCATCTGTCATATCCATCTTGCTGTCAAACCTCTTTTTATTTCCACAAAAGCCCCAACCAAGTATCCTTCACTCTTCACAGTTCCTTTTCTCCATCTCTCTCTAATGCTATTACACTGTTGCTGAGGGGGAGTAGTAGTACATTTTTTCTCCTTTTGTAGGAAACTATGTTCCAATCTCTCTTCTATCATTTCTAAATACAAATCCAAGAAAATCTTGAGAATTTTATAGATTTGATTATGAAACCCTAGTTGTGCATCTCTCCATAAAACAAAACCTAGGGTTTTTAAATCTAGCTTGTACAACCAAAATGAACTTAAATCAAGAACTAGTAAACTCATCAAACCCAGTCACCACAAGCATGCTAATCTCCACCACAAACTCAAACTCCATTGCTTCCTCTGCATCTAATTCGGTTACCTCACCAACAACCCTAAGCCGATACGAAAGCCAGAAGCGCCGTGACTGGAACACCTTCGGTCAATACCTCCGCAACCACCGCCCACCTCTGTCTCTCTCCCGTTGCAGTGGAGCCCATGTCCTTGAATTTCTCAGATATCTTGACCAGTTTGGGAAAACTAAGGTTCACAATCAACTCTGTCCTTTTTTCGGGCACCCTAATCCTCCTGCCCCTTGTTCGTGCCCGCTTAAGCAGGCTTGGGGCAGCCTTGATGCCCTCATAGGCCGTCTTAGGGCAGCCTATGAAGAAAATGGTGGTAGACCCGAAGCTAATCCGTTTGGAGCTAGAGCTGTTAGGCTTTATCTTCGAGAAGTTCGAGATTCACAGTCGAAAGCTAGAGGAATTAGCTATGAGAAGAAGAAGAGAAAGAGGCTTTCGCCACCACAACATCCAACACCGCTGATGCAAGCTCCTCATCCTCCAATTTAAGCGGATGGTACTGAATGATGAACATGACCTAAATCTCATAAGTATAATATTTAATGAATCTCATTATATTTTTAGGGTTACATAGTAGTTGTGATCGAGCTTGTAGCACTTGGTTTCCTTCTCATTTCAATCGATCTAGCTATCTGAACGGTCTTATGAATTTTCTATATTAATAATGTTAAATCAGATTGCATGATCTGATATTTGATACATGTTTTTGTAGCATTGGTTGTGATATTAGTGTGTGTGATTTGATAATTATGTACGTTAATTTTAATGAACTCTCGTTCTGTCTGAACTAGTACTAGAGGAAGCCAAAACTTCAAACACTAGTGATATGGAGCGTATTTTATTTTACTATCTAGTTTAATTACCTTGTAGAAAGTAATGTAGAGAGATCTGAAGTTATGAAAGATTAATGAAAGCAATGCTAGATTGCTAGTGTCTAATCTGCAGGTAAAATCTACTGTATGAGATCTTAATCGAATACTTTTTCTATAGATTTGCATATCATATTAGATTGTTTTTATTGTATTAGGGTTTATATATATATAATTGATCCACTTTAGCTTTATTAAAGCATCCTGCAAATTGCGACCTCTTGTCGCTAGTATCAAATATGTAAAGGGATTCATATTCCCGAGCTCACTCATATAAGTAATAAGTTAGCTGATGTTATATTAAAATTCTATATAAAAACATGAGAGAATGGTAATAACAGTAGGTTACTCATATTTAAAAAATTGCCATCAATATTAAAAATTAAAATTGTCATCAATATTTTAGACTAGAAAACGCACTAGCCTGCAGTACCATGGCTGCAAGTTCATAAGATGTTCTGTTTCACCAACATTTATAATTGCTTACCATAATACTTGAAGTATCTGTTCATCTCGCAGAGGTACCAATTAGGTAATACTGTTGCACGTAGAAGTGTTGAAGCCTTGAAGGGACAGACGGGAGAAAGTGCAGTATTATATACACTTACAATTGTACATGCTAGTTTTAATAGTGATAATTAAATGTGTTTTGAAGCCATGTAGTGTAGATTTTGAAATATAAAATGCTTCTAGTTTATAATTTGTTAAGATACCCAAAGAGTTCATCCATTTTAAATTATATGTACAAATATTTATGAAAATTATGATAGTTTACTTTAGTATATGCTTGAATTTTCAAAATTCTCTTAAAAGAAAAATGTGATTGGTACAATGGTACACCCTTTCATCCCCACCAAAAACATAAATTCTCTTAATAAACATATTTCGTTTGGATGCATGCAACGTCTAACATAAATTATAAGTACTGTGTAACATTAATTACAACAAAATTTAAAAATAAGCTATATACATGTTATTGAGATTCAATCCAACAAATTTGAGGAGTAATTTCTAAAATTAATATATATACGGTCCTTTTTGTTTATATGAAATTATTAAATGATTGCAGTTAGCCACACGTTCTGTGCCAGCTATATAACCAAGTCATAAAAAAATATTATTTTTTTATTTTGATTTTATTTTATATTTTCTAATTTAAACAACTAATTTTCTAAAAGTAACATGTACAACATATATATAAATGTAATATTATTTTATATAATTATTAATAAGTCTTTTTAAGAACATTGTCTTTTGTATATTTTTTAGGTAAAACAACTCATATTCAAATTAAAAATAACACGGACAAAATATATATATAATGACAATATTTTTATATTAAACTTATAAAATCCGGGTTTAATATAAGTTTTTTATAACATACAATTTAAATAAGATAATTAATAAAAAAATAAAAGTATAAGAATGTTTTGTATTATCTTTTCTCTCCATCCCTATGTGAGAGTTTTCTGAGTATTTCTCTCCTATCTTTCTTTAGATTTGTGAGAGGCTGTTTCTAGCAGCATGGCAACGGAGAACAGTATTGAGGATTTGATGTCTGGTCTAGATATATCAAATGAAGAGAATGAAGAATTGGTTCTAGATGAAGAGTTTGATGAAGGTGAGAATGGATTTGAGTTATGTCTGGTTGGGAAGTTTCTTACGGAGAAGAGCATGAATGTACGTCCAATGAAATCAAAAATGGCGGATATCTGGAAGCCTGCTATGGGGATTAACATTAAAGTGTTGACACCAGGTCTATTTTTGTTTCAGTTTTATCATAAGGAAGATATGAAATGGATCCAAAAGCAACCAATGAGACTTATGAAATTAATTTGTTTCTGGCATGCAAGTCAATTCCTAGGAACTTAAATCAATCCTCTATTCATCATTACCACACCCCAATCAACATCGACTCACCAACCAGGAAATAGCCAAGTCCTAAGGGATCATGAATTATGCTATGCAAATGCAACTAAATGAACTCACATGATAGATATAAACAAATATGCAACAGAATGCTCTATATGACATAAACATGCAAAGATATGAATGAATTCACTACATATGCAATATGAATCCTATATGAACACACACTAACACTACTATTCCTTAATTATCACCCCCAAACTTAAAATATTCAGTGTCCTCATTGAAGGTAATAATAAGGAAAGTGCAGAATATACCTAATCATCAGCAGGACCACCCTCCTCGGGTGGTGTATCCGGTGGCGGATAAACAGAATCCGCTCCAAAGCTAGGCCAAGCGATATCAACTCCAGTGGCTCTGAACGCAGTACTCAAAGCCTGAGTCAAATCCTGAGCAAAACGGCTATGACTGTCATGGATCGCATCAATGCACCGAGTCAGCCGCCTATAATGAGTATCGCCAAGACCAGACCTATCCACCTCACGCTGAATCCTAGATGCACGTCCCCTCCGTGCTGCAGGCTCACGAGGTGGAGCCTCTGCTCCCTCTGCTCCCTCAACATCAAAATCAGTATACCCCAAACCATAGTAGTCCGGGGCACCACCGTCCTATTCCTCCATCCTCGAAATCGTCGAATGATCAATAGGAGCGCTAGGTAACTGAACCTGCTCCTCCTCGGACCAACGAACACCGACAGCTGAACACAACTTGGTAACAATAGAGGCATGAGGAATCGCCCTCGTTGTACCACCCTTCAAGAACTTCAAAATACTCCTATGAAGGAGTGCTCCAAGATCAATGTACTCTTCATTCAGAATTCCCCAAAGAATAATAGCCCTTTTCACCGTAACCTCATGCGAATGCGAAGAAGGCAAAATATTAGCACATAAAAACATGTTCCAAGCCCTCGCATACCTGTTCATCAAGGCTGTGAACTTGCGGTTGCAAAAATGCGTACCTTCATCACTGATGATTACCCTAGGAGTTCCGAAACGCGTGAAGATTTGCTTATGCAAAAAACTCAACACCACTTTAGCATCATTGGTCGGTAAAGCCTTTACCTCGACCCATTTAGACACGTAATCCATAGCTAACAGAATGTACTGATTATTGCAAGACGAAACAAACGGTCCCATGAAATCGATCCCCCACACATTGAAAATCTCCACTTCAAGCAGCATATTAAGAGGCATCTCATTCCTCCTAGAGATATTACCAACCCTTTGGCATCGATCACATCTCAACCCAAACTGATGAGCGTCTTTAAACAGAGTCGGCCAGTAGAATCCTGCCTGAAGTACTCGAGTAGCTGTCTTCTCTCCACCATAATGACCTCCATAAGTGGTGGAATGGTAATCTCGCAAAACACCCTCAGTTTCACTATAAGGAATACACCTCCTTATTACCTGATCAGCTCCCTGTCTGAATAAGAATGGCTCGTCCCAACAGTACCACTTCACATCAGGCAGAAACTTCTTCCTTTGAGCATAAGAAAATTCAGCCGGGATAACATTACTCACAAGATAGTTCACAATGTCTGCAAACCATGGTTCTTCATCTTGCACCCCAAAAAGTTGCTCATCAGGAAAAGATTCATTGATTAGAGTCTTATCCCCTGCATTCTTACCGTGATCTTCCAAACGTGACAAATGGTCAGCCACCTGGTTTTTCGTACCCTTCCTGTCCTTGATCTCCAAATCAAATTCTTGTAGCAAAAGAACCCAACGAATCAACCGAGGCTTTGAATCTTTCTTCGAAATCAGATAACGAATGGCTGCATGATCAGTATAGACTACTACCTTCGTCCCAAGCAAATACGACCTGAATTTCTCGAAACTGTAGACAATTGCCAAGAGCTCCTTCTCTGTGGTAGTGTAATTCAGCTGCGCATCGTTGAGAGTTTTGCTAGCATAGTAAATCACATGAAATACCTTGTTTTTCCTTTGCCCAAGAACAGCTCCCACTGCATAGTCACTAGCATCACACATCAACTCGAAAGGTTCACCCCAATCAGGTGTAGTGATAATGGGTGTAGTAGTCAACTTCTTCTTCAAAAGCTCGAAAGCAGCTAAACAATCTTCATCAAACTTAAAAGGAACATCCTTTTCCAACAAATTACATAAGGGTTTGGAGATTTTTGTGAAGTCTTGAATGAATCGCCAATAGAAACCCGCATGACCAAGAAAATTGCGAATTCCCTTAACTGAGATTGGTGGAGGAAGATTTTCAATTGTCTCTACTTTGGCTTTATCCACTTCAAGCCCCTTTCTAGATACCTTATGCCCAAGAATGATCCCTTCTTGCACCATGAAGTGACATTTTTCCCAGTTGAGCACCAAATTGGTCTCAACACACCTTTTCAGCACCATGCCAAGATTTTGTAGGCACTGGTCATAAGAAGTTCCAAAAACTGAGAAGTCATCCATGAACACTTCCACATTAATTCCAATCATATCTGAGAAAATGGCCATCATACACCTCTGAAAGGTTGTTGGTGCACCACAAAGTCCGAAAGAAACGTGACGGAACGCAAAAGTGCCAAAAGGACATGTGAATGTGGTTTTCTCCTGATCCTCTGGAGCAATGCAAATCTGATTGTAACCTGAATAACCATCCAGAAGGCAATAGAACTCATGGCCAGCCAACCTGTCCAGCATCTGATCAATGAATGGAAGATGGAAGTGATCTTTTCTGGTGGCTTTATTCAGCTTTCGGTAGTCCATGCAAATTCTCCACCCTGTAACTGTACGAGTAGGGATGAGCTCATTCTTCTCATTAGCAACTACTGTCATGCCTCCTTTCTTAGGCACACATTGCACCGGACTCACCCCAAGAACTGTCTGAAATAGGATAGATGATTCCTGCATCCAGCCACTTAAGAATTTCTTTCTTCACTACCTCTTTCATGATAGGATTGAGTCGCCTCTGAGGATCCACAGTTGGTTTACTTCCTGGTTCAAGCGGAATCTTATGCATGCAATACGAAGGGCTGATTCCCTTGATATCCGCTATGGTCCAACCAATTGCTGACTTGAACTCTCTCAGAATTCGCAACAGTTTTTCTTCTTCACTACCTGACAAGTTAGATGCAATAATCACAGGTAAAGTAGATGCATCACCTAAGAAAGCATACCTCAAGTGCTCCGGTAGTGGTTTAAGTTCAAAAGTAGGAGCTTCTTCAATAGATGGCTTGAGACGCTCCTGAGACTTTTTTAGCTCAGCTATGCCAAGAGAATCGAATGGCATGTCAATTTTCCTTTTCCATGGAGAAGCATTCAAGTACTGCAGTTGCTCTTCTCTTTCTTTGTCTTCTGTCTCAGAATCTCCTATCAGTACCTTCTCTAAGGTATCTGACTTAAACAATTGCTCCATCTCCGTGTACACCGCAGACTCCACCAAGTCCACTGAAAAACACTCTCTTCCTCTGTAGGAAACTTCATTGCATTGAACACACTGAAGGTAACATTCTGGTCATGCACCCTTATTGTAAGCTCTCCTTTCTGCACATCAATCAAAGTATGGCCTGTAGCCAAGAACGGTCTTCCCAAGATAATAGGAATCTTCTTGTCTTCCTCAAAGTCCAGGATTACAAAATCAGCGGGAAAGATGAGCTTATCCACTCTAACCAAGACATCCTCTACTATACCTCTTGGATATGTGATTGACCGATCAGCCAGCTGTAAGGACATGTTTGTAGGTTTAGACTCAGGCAGCCCAAGTTGCATGAATACAGACAACGGCATCAGATTAATGCTAGCTCCCAAGTCACACAAGCACTTGTTGAAAGATAGATTGCCGATACTGCATGGTATGGTGAAACTCCCTGGATCCTTGAGTTTAGGAGGTAACTTCTGCTGTAGGATAACACTGCACTCTTCTGTCAAAGCAACGGTTTCCAACTCCTCGAGTTTCAACTTCCGAGATAGAATACCCTTCATGAACTTTGCGTAGCTCGGCATTTGTTCAAGAGCTTCCGCAAAAGGTATATTGATCTGCAACTTCTTGAAAACTTCGAGAAACTTAGCAAACTGTTTATCCAACTTCTGCTTTTGAAGACGTTTGGGGAATGGCGGAGGAGGATAGACCTCCTTGGTCTCTGTACTTTGCTTGAGAACAGATTTCTCATTAGATTGGTCACCCTTTTCCGCATTGTTTCCCAACTGAATAGCTTTTCTCCATTCTTCTCACTTTCTGGCAGAAGGTCAGGCGCGGGCGCGCTCCCTAGGGCGCGGGCGCGCTCTACTTTCTGGCCATTTTCAAAATTTTCTCCGTTTTGCTTTATTTCAAGGTAACTGCTTTTACCTGTTCCTTGACCTCTCTTTTGCCAGGATTAGATTCCGTATCACTAGGGAGAGTTCCCTGTGGTCTATTCAACAAAGCATTGGCAATCTGACCGATCTGATTCTCCAGAGTTTTGATCGAAACAGCTTGGCTCTTGCACATTAGCCTCAATTCCTCCAATTCAGATTTTTCATTAGATGATTGCCCATCATTGCCATGAGATGGTTGTTGAAACCCTGGTGGTTGATATGGTTGCCTTGGAGCATACTGCTGCTGAAAACCAGACGAGTTGAATGGCTTAGCTCCAAATTGCTGACCTTGATACTGTTGATACGGTTGTTGTGGCTGATTCTGACCACCCTAATTGTTACTCCAGCTGAAATTAGGATGGTTCCTGTTATTCGGATGATAGGCATTAGGCAATGGTTGCTGTGGTCTCTGGAAATTGCTCATAAACTGTGCCGATTCACTAGATATGGCACACTGAGTCGTGTCATGTGCACCTGCACATAGCTCACACACACTAGCCACCTGCTGAACTCCATAGTTAGTCAGAGAATCTATCTTAATAGTCAGAGCCTTTAACTGAGCTGCTATTGTCGTAGCTGCATTCACTTCCAGAACTCCTGCAACCTTACCTTGTGATAACCTCTGAGTTGGATTCTGGTATTCATTAGCAGCCATCATCTCAATAAGTTCATAAGCTTCATCGTAGCTTTTATCCCAAAGAGCTCCACCTGATGCCGCATCAAGCATTGGTCGAGATTGACCTCCCAGACCATTATAAAAACAATTGATCACCATCCAATCAGGAATTCCATGATGAGGACACTTCCTAAGCATCTCCTTGTAGCGCTCCCAAGCTTCACATAAAGTTTCTCCAGAATGTTGTGCAAACTGAGTAAGAGCATTCCTGATTGCTGTTGTTTTAGCCATCGGGAAAAATTTAGTGAGAAACTTCTGAGCAAGATCCTCCCATGTAGTAATAGAACCTGCTGGTAGAGAATGTAACCAGCCCTTAGCCTTATCCCTCAGAGAAAATGGGAAAAGTCTCAGCTTCACAGCATCTTCTGACACTCCGTTGAACTTGAAGGTGTCGCAGATCTCAATGAAATCCCTAATATGCATATTAGGATCTTCCGTTGGAGCACCCCCAAACTGAACTGAATTCTGCACCATCTGAATCGTGCCAGGCTTGATTTCAAAAGTATTAGCTGCAATAGCCGGCCTGACAATGCTAGATTGAATGTCATTGATCTTCGGCTGAGAATAGTCCTTCAAAGCCTTCGTTTCTGTTGCTGATGGTTCTCCCATAACTAGACTTAATTCAAGTTCTTTCCGAGATTGAGAACGTGTTCGCATACACGCTTACTAAAGTACCTGAAACTCACCAAACAAAGTAAAATTGATGAGAATAATCCGAGTCAGTGAACTTTAACGACCACTGATGACAAGCACATAAACTATATAAATAACACCGAGTCCCCAGCAGCGGCGCCAAAAACTTGTTCGCACAAAATCACGCAAGCGTACGCGGTCACAAGTAATATATGAATAAGTAGAGTTCGTTCCCACAGAGACTGCTTTTGGTTATTATAGTTATGCACTTATGCAACAATGTATGACTATTGTTCAATGCTAAGACAAGTATCAAAGTTGTGTTTTGATTAACTAAATTAACTAATCAACGTAACAAGATTATAATTAACTAAAGAGAATGCTGTTGAATTACTTATGAGAATAAAACATGGGATCCTAACTTCATTAAATACTTCATCTAGAGTCTTTTGTCTTTAATCAATGCATGTGACGGTTGTGACAACTAATCGGATAACACGAAATCAGTACATGCTACCTTTCAGTATACGTATACCAAACTACTCAAACATCCACAAAAGAGATAGAAGTTGAGCAGACACCAATTATGCTTAGACCCTATATGTCTATAAGATTTGAAAACATAACGGTTTAACGAGCAAGTTATCCATTCAGATTACATAGGGCAGGTAAGATGGTTAAAATCACCTACGAATCATGCATGACAAATATACATAAACCTATGCGAGCATGGCAAGTTCTAAACCTCTATATCCACTTTCGCAATCAATAGAGATTAACAATACAACTTAGATGTTAGCTACGCATCCAAGAAGAATAAGCACAACCAAACTAGGTTATCAATAATTAATCACACACAAATCTTTAAAACAATTAACTACTAAAATCCATAAATAAATCTGTTAGAATCCCACGACAACGATTAGTTCATAACCGAACCGTTCATCATCGTGGGTTCTGATGAAAACATGATAATAAATATGTCTGGAATACTAATAAAGAGTAATAAGGTTTATGAAAAAACAAACGAAAATCCAAAGTATCGCCTAATTAGAAGAATACAAAGATAAGTTGAAAACTAGATCTTCGTAATCAGCCGTCTTCTTGTTCTCCTCGCCGGTGGATGGATATGTAGGATAGTATATGGTTGTGTATCTCAGAAATCGTCCACCAAGTGCTTAAATAGGCCTTTCTGCTGACTTGTTGCTGCAGGTTTCCTTTTCAGAATCGAAGTTGCCTTTCTTCAGCAAGTTTCAGGGGAGGGCGCGCCTAGTAGAGCGCGGGCACACTTGGTTTGAATTCCTCTAGGGCGCGGGCGCGCCTGACCTTCTTCCAGTTTCCTTCCTTTTGCATTTCCTTGGCAATTCTCAACATTCTCAAGTCCAGCAACCGCTTAGCCTTCACCAATATGCTCAAATATCTCCACACAACCACAAGAACTCCACAACTATGCTGACAAAGTAACTCTGCACACACTAACACAAAACACATTAAAAACACCAAGTACTTGAGTACAAACAATCAATTTAAGCCGAATTAGGGCGTTCCAAGTAGATATGAAATCCACTTATCAAAGTCCCAAATCTCCTCGATGTGGGACTGGGGTGTTACAGCCGAGAAAGCATCATGTGGATCTTAGAAGAATGGAAGATGAGCTTCAAAAGGCATCTGAAGTTATCACTCATAAAGCAGAATTTCAAAAGGCTGAAAATCTAGAAAAACAACGTCTTTACAGTCTGAAAGTTAATCAAAGAGAAGTGGACGTTAAACTAAAAGTGGGTGATAGATGGGATAAAGCCAGGAGAGTGTTTGTACTTCCACAGCTAAAGCACGAACAATGGTCGTGATTTCCTTCATCTTGTTGATAGATTTAAAACTACAAATCTCGACAATTCAATCTACATGGATGCTTTGAAAATTGAAATCTCAAGGATTGTCACTGGATTTGATAGAGTTAGAGATGAAATGGATATCTACGTTTATTGTCAACATCAAGTTCATTTCTTTGAGAACCGAACACTTTCTGAGCTTTGGATTCTTCTTAACAAGGTATGTATGACATCTGAATTGAATGAACTGCTTCATGATCAACTTAAGGAATTTGCTAGTAAGGCCAGTACTCAAGTCATAAGTCTGCCTTATAAAGTCAAGTTCTTTAAAAATAGCTCAATTCAGACCTACAGCTTGGATTCTTTATCTATGGAAGATTATCCCGCTAAACACTTAGTGATGTTGGAAAATTTTTTAAGGACTTCTGGGTTTGCTACTCAAGATAAGATTGAAGATGCTGATATGATTCAGGCTTATTGTTTAGAGAACATCAAAAGGTATAATTAGTTGAAGGTATATTTATCAGGTGTGTAATTGTTATGTTTGTTAATCCCTACTTTTCCATTCATGTTATTCCTTTTATTGCCCTTAACCTCAACTTGAATTTTCTCTAACTTGTCTACCAATTGCTTGTTAGACAAGTGACCTATAGTTGCTCTTTCAACAGGCTTCTCAACTTTCTTTGATTTACTAGACTCACCTTGAACAAAGTTCTTGGTGACAGGACCATACTTGTTATTAAGTCTAGTGAGTTCTACTTTTTTTTTCCCTGTCAACGAAACACCCTGATCGGTTGATGGTTCATCTGTCAACGAAACCTTGCATTCCGTTGACGTATCAACCTTCAACAAATGATCATTGTTGTTTGTTGACTCTGTTTCTGATTCTTAGGTTTCACCAGCATACCCTAGCTTCTCTTTATTCTTTTTCCATGATTGCTCACAGAAAGATTCCATACCTTGAACATTAATGATGTTGGTAGCAACATTCCTGGAATCTTTCCATTTTGCAATCACACTTTGTTCTATTTCAAGTTGTGTTTTAAGAATCTCTTCCCTTTCTAACACTTTCTCAAGTTCCTTCTTAGCATCCCTACTAACACACCTCATTTTCTCAAACTCAATGAGTTGTGCTTCTAACATGGCATTTCCATCACTTAAGAGCAGATTTGTCTCTTTGATTCTTGAGTTCTCTTTGGTAAGTGATTTAAGAGTAACACGCAAATTATATAGTACAGTAGACATTTCATTAACTGCACTATCGCATTCCTCTTTAGAAAGCTCAGAAAGATTAGTAATTGTTACCTGGTTGCTAGAGGAACTTGCTTCCTGCTCATGATTGTTAGCCATTAGAGCCAAGTTGACATACTCAACATCATCATCAGAATCTTCACTATTCCCAGCCCAATCATACTCCTGAGACATGAAAGCCTTTTCTTTTTGCTTGAGAAGTTCAAAGTATTTCTTTTTATAATCAACAGGCTCAAATTTCCTGTTGCCCTTCTCAACTTTGGGCTTTCTGCAGTCTCCAGCAAAGTGACCAATCATTCCACAGTTGAAACATTTAGATTTAGACTTTTCAATCCAGTTATTTTTGCTAGGTTGAAGGTCTCTCCTTGGTGGCCTTGCTTCTGAGTTTCTCTTGAATTTGAACTTAGAGAATTTCCTTGAAAGAAAGGAAATGTGTTCATCAATCTCATCTAAGTCATCCAAGTTGGCTGGTTCTTCTTCTTCTTCTGTCATCTTGCCTTTATCCTTGCTAACATCACTCCTACAACTAGCTCGACTAGTTGTGGCTTTTGCAGTTTCTTCATTGTCATCTTCCAGTTGGTTCACAGATGCAATCAATGCAATAGATCCACCTTTCTTTTGTACCTTCTCAATTTCTTCATCTTGCTCCATTTCCAGCTCATATGTCTTTAGGGTTCCATAAAGCCTTTCAAGAGTGTAGTCTTTGTACTCTTGAGTGTTTCTCAGAGAAACAATCATAGGCTTCCATTCTTTTGGAAGAGCTCTAAGAAATTTAAGGTTTGAATCCTTGGTTTGATAGATCCTCCCATACAACTTTAATCCATTCAAAAGCTTTTGAAACCTACTAAACGTGTCATTTAGGGTTTCACCAGCTTTAAAATGAAAATGCTCATATTGTTGTATAAGGAGTTGCATTTTGTCCTCCCTAACTTGCTCAGTTCCTTCACAAAGTGTTCTAACAGTGTCCCATACTTCTTTAGAGGTTGTACAGTTTATGACATTGTCAAACATCTCTTGCTCTAAACCATTAAACAGAATGTTCATGGTTCTTTTATCTTTATGGACTTCTGCAACATCTTCAATAGTCCATTCTGAGACAGGTTTTGGAATTTCTACATCAGGAGCATCATCTGGCAGTCCAACTCTAGATGCAAACTTCATGGGAACGTGTGGACCTTTCTTAATGCAGTCTACATATCTCTCATCCATAGACATGAGATGTAGATGCATCTTTACTTTCCAGTGAAAGTAATTGTCCTTATCTAGAACTGGTATCTTCACACATGCATCCTTCTTCACCATGGTTACTGTTTTGGTCTTGATCTTTAAACTTCTTGTGTGTTAGAAGCTCGCTTTGATACCAATTGTTAATCCCAAATGACCTAACAGAATTGTAGAGGGGGGGGGGGTTGAATACAATTCTAGATATTTTGAAACTTAAAACAACTTTCAATAATAAAACTGTACTGAAATAAAAACACAAACAAATATAAAATTTCAGTTGGATGTTTTGAGGATCCAACTGAGATAATTTTTATTGCGGAAATAATCTGTGTTACAAAAGTATCACAGTTGCTCAGTTCTTGATTGAGAGTGAGAGTGCTCTTTACAGAAGCTAATACAAACTAATTTTATCTCACTCTTCTATATCTAAAATGAACTGCTACACTTGGTTATATAACCCAAGTTTACAATGCTATTTTGGCTACTCTAAATTAATCTAGAAGTAACTTTCAGTAGCTTGCTTTTCATCCCTTTTGTCCAATGGTCCTTGGAGATCTTGGGTTTTGTCTTCATGCTTATTATGATCACTCCCAAGAACCTAATTGGAAATTGGAATGTTTCCTTATTTCCAATGACCATTTTGATGGCTTCCAATGCAAAGTACACTTCCACATCTCCTTTTGATATGTCAGAAAACTGTCACTATCACTTTGTCAACTATTCAGAAAAGTAATAATGATTCGTTGATAGCAGGGAGATGTGTTTCGTTGATAGTTTTATTCTTCATTTCTTTGATGGGTAATCTTCATTTCGTTGATGAGTAATCTTCATTCCGTTGATAGAGTAATCTTCATACCGTTGACATGTCTTCAATTAGGCAAAATTACAAGGCATAATATATTTACAATTAACCAGCCTATTTTGCCTATCTAGTACTTAGTCAACATGACTTAGAAAACCTATCTAATACCTACAACCAAATGCATATCAAACTGTGAAGTTTTGTACAATGCAATTGCTACATCACTCATTTCGTTGATGAGCTACCTGTCAACGAAAGCTGCAAAGCATACCATTCCGTTGACAGTTACAAAATGACTTAATACAAAATCTACTAAGTGTTTTATAATTATCATCAAGAACAACATATTCCTAACATGAAATACCAAATTTATTTGTTATTTTTTACATGAAATATCTCTGAAATTGACATGTATTCCAAATTTATAAGTTTCCCATGGTGTGGTGATGTAAAGATAAAACATTTGGGGCTTTACCTGAAAATTAAAGCTGCTATTCTTGGTATTATTAACAACAGAATGGGTGTTTTAAAATGGAAGATAACAAAAGTGACCAAAACGCAATATTCATACAAAGACATAAACATCAGACACTAAATTTAATAAATTAATTGGATCAATTTCTTGCGTCCACACAATCATTATTCAGAACTCTACGTGAAAAAAGTTAAGGATTCCTATATTTTGACAAAATCATGGAACTAGAATTGGCCTCTTTATATAATCTAAAAAAACAATAAGCATAGGTTGCAAATATTAATTGGCCTCTTCTCAGGTGACCTGTGATACGCCTGCCAGTAGCTAAATATTAATTAAGGCTCTAGCAGACAGAAATAGAGGCCAGAGGCCAGAAACAAATACAGATGCATAGGCTTACCATTGTATAATCTCTGAACACTCTTCATACTTGGTGATCAATCCATAGTCCTTCAGCATGGTCATTACATAAATAATTCACATCCACAATCTCGTTACCATTTGAAGTTGGTAGACCCATTGAGAAGGGAGGGTTCTTATCAAATTGGTCATACTCTTCCTCGCCTTCAATATTTTCAATACCTAGAATACGTCTCTTACTTTGAAGAACAATGGACCACTTAGAATCAGTCGGGTCTTGAATATAGAATACTTGTTTCACTTGTGTTGCAAATATATATGGGTCATCTTCATTCCCAACCCGACTAAAGTCTACCAAAGTAAATCCTAATTCATCATAGCGAACACCACGCTTGATGTCAAACCATCTACATTTAAAGAGAGAAATATTGAAGTCTTTATACCCGAGTTCCCAAATTTCTTCTATTACCCCATAGTATAACTGCTTCACATCTCGTGATCCGCTAGCATTACATCTACAAAATTCTGTTAAAGAAGCTTCAACCGATACGTCGTTGTTCTGCATAGTGTTCTTATCATCTTGGCGTTGTGTATAGAATGTGTACCCATTGATATCATAACCTTCATAAGATTTCACAGGCATGTCAAGGCCATATGCCAACCATTTTAATGTATTGGAAACACCACTAGGATTTTGTGACAATTGAGACATTACTCGTTCTTTGAACCATCGAATGAACGAACGATTATGTTCATTTGTAATCCACTTCCCACTCTTTGAAGGATGCGTATGCCGAATCAAGGCTATGTGTTCCTTTAAATAAGGATCAATTTCGGTCATGTGTTGAAGAACAAGTAAATGGGATCTATCGCACAATTCAGCACTTGGAGAGATCATTTTACTTCCCAAAGTACCCTGACCTTGGAGTCTTCCCTCGTGACAAGATTTAGGAATTTCAATAGGATCAATAGCTGCTAAATACTCGGTGCAAAATTCAATTATCTCCTTAACAGAATATCCTTCAATTATGCTACCTTCCGGTCGACATCGATTCCTCACATATGCTTTCAAGGTACACAATAATCTCTCGAAAGGATACATCTGTCTCAAATATAATGGACCACACAGTTTAATCTCTCTCACCAGATGGATAACTAAATGCACCATAATGTCAAAGAGTGAAAATGAAAAATATATTTCAAATTCACAAAGTGTGACTATAATATCAGCTTGCAATTTATCCAACATCATAGGATCAATCACCTTGTTGCATATAACGTTGATGAAGAAACATAATTTTGTGATAACCAATCTCACATGCTTTGGCAATATCCCCCGAATGGCAATCGGTAATAAATGTTGCATTAACACATGACAGTCATGTGGTTTCAGACCCACCAATTTCAAATCTTTCATTGACACAAACCCTGTAATGTTTGAAGAATATCCAAATGGAACCTTAACACCAGATAAACACTCACAAAAGCTAATTTTCTCTTTCCTGGACAAAGTAAAATAGGCCGGGGGTAAATATGAACGTTTTCCTCTGAGTTGCGGTGCTAATTCTGTTCGGAGTCCCATTTCTTCCATGTCTAATCTGGCATTGATTCCATCCTTTGTCTTTCCAGGTATATTCAACAATGTCCCAACAATGCTTTCACAAACATTTTTATCAATATGCATAAAATCAAGACAATGTCTAACCTGTAAGTGTTCCCAATATGGAAGATCCCAAAAAATAGATTTCTTCTTCCAAATTTTGCTTTGATTAGGCTTTTTATAAAGCTTTCCTAGTACAACATCAATATCTTTGACCCGTTCAAAAATCTTCTTTCCAGATAAAGGCAAAGGAGCAACTCGAGACTCGATAGTTCCATCGAAAGACTTTTTCTTCTTTCGATAAGGGTGATTAGGAGGAAGAAATGTTCGATGACCCATATATACATTTTTCCTGCAATTTTTTAGGTGCCGGTCAATAGTACCCTCTTCACAAACTGGACATGCTTTAGCTCCTTTAATGGTGTACCCTGAAAGGTTTCCATAGGCAGGAAAATCACTTATGGTGCAAAATATCATGGCACGCAAAGTGAAATCAGATTGACTATACGCATCATAAACCATAACACCTTTGTCCCACAATAGTTTTAAGTCTTCAATAAGAGGCTGAAGATAAAAATCTATGTTATTCCCTGCTTCCGTAGGACCTGAGATTAGAAATGCCAACATTATGTACTTGCGCTTCATGCACAACCACGGAGGCAAATTATAAATCGTCAACAGAACTAGCCAAGTGATATGGTTAGAGCTCATAGTGCGATATGGGTTCATGTCATCCGCACAAAATGCAAGCTGAAGATTTCTAGGTTCTTCTCCAAATTCAGAAAACTTTCCATTAATGATTCTCCATTGTGGAGAGTCACTAGGGTGTCTAAGCATCCCATCAGATTTTCTCTCATATGTATGCCACCTAAGAAGCTTTGCATCTTTTGCATTCGCAAAGAGGCGTCTGAATCGTTGTACTATGGGTAAATACCACATCACCTTGGAAGGAGGCTTTTTCTTATCCTCTATACTAGATTTATTGCCCCTTCGCTTGTACCGAGATGCTCCACACTTAGGACATATGTCTAGATCTTCATGCTCATTTCGAAACAACACATAGTCATTTGGACAAGCATGTATCTTTTTTACATTCATGTCCATGGGACACAGTATCTTCTTCGCCTGGTAAGTAGAACAAGGGAGAACGCTACTTGTAGGAAGTATTTCTCCAAAAAGTTGAAGCATCTCCGTGAAACTCTAGTCACTCCAACTATGCTTCACCTTTAGCTTACACAACCTGAAGGTTGCTGACAACCTAGTGAATTGATCGTTGCACCCAGGAAATAGAAGGTTCTTGGAATCATCAACCAAACCGTTAAGGATGTCTGGTTGGTGCATGAAATGATCTTCCATATCTTGTATCATCTCTTCTAACCTATCAACACCCATATCATCTTCCTCAGTCGTATTATCTTCCTCCCTTTCACGTTTTGTGCCTGAAGTCTTGCTAGAGTGTACTCCTTCACCATGCCAAATCCATTTCACACAACCTTTCTTGAAACCACGACGAAAGAGATGATCCCGCACTATGTCAACACTACGATACTTTTTAAAAATTTTACAATCGTGACATGGACATAAGATCATTTTTTCTTTTCCCTCTTCCTTATGATTCTTTTTCATGTCTTTCATCGCACAAATAATGAACTTTTTAACTCCATCAACATACTTGATCGTTGTACGCGAGATTTCATACATCCATGTATGTCGATCCATGATGTAGATATTACTAAAAAATAAGTAGAAATTAGAATTGGAGTAAAGTATTAAGTTTAAGATTTGCTAAAAGTACTTATGTGGGGTATTATTTTTTTCCCCTGCTCTACGGGGTATAACATATTACATAAACCCTCTTGAGTAGCCTTTTATCACCTTAACAAATGGATCGCAAATTGTTTAATATGTGTTAGGTTCTGTTAATAATATTTGGCTCCTGACTTTGTTTTTTAAGCTATCTAAAGTGCATCTTCACAATGAAAGTAATCATTAGGCCAATCCCAAGTAGGGTCAATGATGTTTGAACTTTAAATATTTGTCATTCTTGTTTGATGAAGATTCAACAAAATAACTCAAAGAAATAAGGTAAACGAGAACGTTATATATAAAAGTAACCTTAGTAAAAGATATAATTTTGAGTTACGATTGAAAGTTAAAAACATTAACCACGGCAGCAGGAAATTAACACATAGATTATTGGGTTACTGAATTTATATTTATATTAAAGTTTAAGCAAACTAACAGAGCTTTTTACACTTCTTTCTTCGTAAAACAATGGAAAAAAACAATCAATATTCAATAATCTTGCAAATTTTCTAAATATAAAACTTAACATTAAGAAACTTAGATGGTATAAATCCTGCTTCAGTTTAGAACAAATCAAGAAAAACTTAATACCAATACCAAAAACTGAATTCCAACACAAACCTACAAAGACCCGATACCAACACAAACCTCTGATGAAAACACAAAGACCCGATACTAACAAAGAAATTTAAGCAGTTATACATACAAGAGAAAGAAAGAAACCCAATACTAGCCCTAAAGAGAACAACACAGGAGGTTATATATACATTCACATACCTACATATATACACATATATATATATATATATATATATATATATATATATATATATATATATATATATATATATAGTTACATATATATCAAATGAGCGTGAATATTACAATCATATACCTGAATCTGATTAGGTAAATGATTACTTGAATCCTAATTGATCGTGTGTGTCCTAGTTGCTTGAATTGAGTGTCAGGGCTAAAATAATGTAGTCGACAGCTGCAATTTGGGGAAGAATGGAGTAATTGAAACAAGTAAGACTCATATTCTAAATTGAGTTGCACTTTTATTTTTTATTTTTTTATTTAAAAGGTTTATACATCAGATAGAAGAAACCGCCATATATTATAGAACCTTATATGTCGGGCAAAACAAAAACCGATGTAAAAAGTCGATACAATATATGACGGGTTTGGAAAAACCGACGTAAAAAAGAGTTTTATACGTCATAAAAAATTAAACCGACGTATATGTTAGATATAATTGCTAATGTTTGTTTATCAGTGTTTAAGCAACAGGTACTGACAAGAGTTTATCAGAAGCCGATCAGAGTTTAGTTAAACTCTGATAGGGTGAAGAGTTTAAAGGAAGCCGGTCAGAGTTTATTTAAAGTCTGACAAGGTGATAGTTGAATTAGCTGTCGGTGCAGAATTGAAGATTCTAGAAGCAATACATTCTGAAGATGGAAAGAAGCAGAATATATTGATACAGCTAAGGAAACAGGATAGAAGATAAGAAGCAATCCTTAATTGATATGAATTGTATAGCTAACTTGTAGGAATATCAATTAGAGAAGGATTGTATGTAGCTGTGTACTATATAAACACAGATAGGTTATCCCTAGAAGGGATGCGATCATTGAGATATTTTTTGTGTAACCTAGAAGCTCTTTATGATTCATTAACATCATAAAGAGAGAAGCTGTTAATAAGATTACAGTTTAATTGATTCATAAACAGTGTTATTAATTATTGTTATTCTCATACATACTTGATTATATTGTGTATTCGGCCTAACAATTGGTATCAGAGCCAAGGCTGTTTAATATATACAGTTTTACGATTAAAACACAGTAATAATCATGTCTGAAGAAAATCAAAATCAAGTTCCTCCTGCGGCTGAACAGGTTAAGCCAAATTCTGTGAGTCGATATGAAACTATCAGGGTTCCAATTCTCAGGCCAATAGAGTATCCAATATGGAAGGTGAAGATGACCATGTTTCTGGAGGCTACAGATCCAGAATATCTTGACAGAATCAATAATGGTCCTCATAAGCCAACTAAATTATCTCCTGCTGTTGGTGATAAAGAACAGACACTGATTCCAAAGGAAAAGAAAGATTATACTCCTGAAGACATCTCATCAATTGCAAAGGATGCAAAGGTTAGACATCTACTCCACAGTGCTTTAGATAATGTTATGTCTAACAGAGTAATTGGCTGCAAAACGGCAAAGGAAATCTGGGATGCTTTGGAAGTAAGGTGTCAAGGAACCACTGCTATAAAGAAGAACAGGAAGACAATACTCACACAGGAGTATGAGCACTTTGATTCAAGATCTAATGAAACCTTGACTGAGACTTATGACAGGTTTTGTAAATTACTGAATGATCTGTCTCTGGTTGACAAAGAATATAATCTTGAAGAGTCAAATCTCAAGTTTCTCTTATCTCTACCTGAAAAATGGGATCTGAAGACGACCTCAATCAGAGATAATTATGATCTTGAAGATACAGATCTTGATGAGATTTATGGCTTGTTAAAGACTCACGAACTTGAGATAGATCAAAGAAACAGAAGATCAAGCAAGAAGACAAAATCTGTTGCTCTCAAAGTTGAGGAGAAGCCCATTGAAAAGAAGGAATCATCAAAGAAGAAAGCCAAGGGAAAGGCTTTAGTCATTAAATCTGAAAGTGAGTCATCAAACTCTGATGATGACTCAAACTCTGATGAAGCTTCTGACTCTGAGGATGATGAAGAACAGTTGATGCAAATGGCGGCATTGATGGTGAAGACCTTCAAGAAGATGGGATTCAAGAACTTCAAGAAAGGTAAAAGATTCTCAAGGAGAGATTCAAATTCTGAGAAGAAGAATTTCAGAAAGTCTGATGGAAGGGATACCAAGTCTGGTAAGAAGGACAAATCTGAGATCCAGTGCTACAAGTGCAAAGAGATGGGTCACTATGCTCCAGAGTGCAAGAAAGGAAAAACTGGAAAAGCACTCGTCTCTAAAGGCAAAGACTGGGCAGATACTTCAGATTCTGATGATGGAGAAAATTATGCTCTTATGGCAACTGTCAAAGATGAGACTGAATCATCAGAAAATAAGGTACCCCTAACTACTTATGCGTATGATACTGATAATATTTCTGAATTAAGAATTTATCTTAAGAACATACATGTTAGTTATAGGGATCAGACTTTAGAGAATGAAAGGATTAAATCTGAGAATCTTAGTCTTAAAGAAAGAAACAAGTTTCTTGAAAGAGAACTTGAGAATATGAAGCAGACTCAAAAAGAAAGAGATGATGCTGTTTATGTGGAACAGGAGTTGCTTAAAAGGTATAGGCAACTAGAATCTGATTTAGAGAAGGAAAGAAAAATAATTAAAACTTGGACTAATTCTGGCAGAGATACACATCAAGTTTTTCAAACAGATGCTGTAGGTTTAGGATACAGTGAGGAAGATGAACTTAGGTTTCAAGATAAAATTAAGTTTAGAGCTTTCACAAGTTCATATTCAACTCCTGTAACATTTGTTCCTGAATCTGGAAAGTTAAAATCTGCAGTTGTGAAAGAAACTGTTATGGAGCCAGTTGAAACTTGTGTTGAACAAGTAGATACTGAATCTAAAACAGAGAAGCCTGTTGAGTTAGAAGCTGTTAAAGAACCAATAAGAGTCTGTGAGAAACAGGTTAATGTTGGTTTAATGACAGGAAAACAGTTTAAACATAAGCTCAAAGAGGTTAAGTCTGCCATGAAACCTAAAGGGTCCAAGAGAAATAGGAATGGAAAAATAGGCATAAACAATAGAAATAATTATTTGCCTAATGCTGGTGCTTTAAGGAAAACATGTTACAGTTGTGGTAGTTCTAATCATCTTGCTAGATTTTGCACTAAGAACAAGCATATTAATTCTTTACCTTCTACTTCAGAAGTAAAGAATGATTATGTTAGAGTAAAACCACAGACTTTATGCAAACATTGTGGGAGCACTTGGCATTCTATTTACACATGTAAGAGTTATCATGCAATTTATCATAATTACTATGAGCTAAAACCCAACTTGAAATGGGTTAGAGCAAACTCTGCTAGTGTAAAATCTGACAATGTTAGTTTAAACTCTGAGAAAGTTGATTCCGCTGCAAAAGCTAACACTGTTAAGAAAGGCAAAGGGTCCAAGCAAGTCTGGATCCTTAAAACTAACACTTAGTGTTTGTTTGTGATTGCAGGGTATAATAAAAAGCACACTTATCTTGGACAGTGGATGCTCAGGACATATGACTGGAAATAAAGCCCTGCTATCAGACTTTGTGGAGAAGGATGGCCCAAAAGTTTCCTATGGAGATGGCAACGTAGGACATACTCTGGGATATGGCAACATTAATCTTGGAGGTGTCATCATCACAAATGTAGCTCTAGTCTCAGGACTCAAGCACAATCTGTTATCTGTGAGTCAAATCTGTGACAGAGGAAACCATGTAGATTTTCATAGTGAATACTGTGAAGTTATCAGTAAATCTACTGGAAAAGTTGTTCTAGTTGGACACAGGCGCAACAATATTTATGAAGCAAGTTTGGTAACAAACTCTGATGGAAAAACAGTGTGTCTGACTGCAAGAATGTCAAATGAAGAGAGTTGGAATTGGCATAAAAAGCTCTCTCATCTCAATTTGAACAACATTAATGAGCTGATAAGAAAGGATCTTGTAAGAGGACTCCCAAAATCAACACTCAGTCTAAATGGCCTATGTGATTCCTGTCAAAAGGCCAAACAAAGGAAGTCATCTTTCAAAAGCAAGTCTGAATCTTCAGTGGTGGAACCTTATCATCTTCTACATGTTGATCTCTTTGGACCAGTGAATATAATGTCAATGGGCAGAAAGAAATATGCTCTAGTAATTGTTGATGAATATACTAGATATACATGGGTGTATTTCTTGTCAAAGAAGGATGAAACTGCTCAAATTCTAATGGATCATGTAAATCTACTGGACAAAGGATCACAGCACAAAGTCAAAATAATAAGGAGTGATAATGGAACTGAATTCAGAAATTCATTCATGGAAGCTTTCTGCAAGGAAAGAGGGGTGAAACAAGAATTTTCTGCACCTGGCACTCCACAGCAAAATGGTGTAGTTGAAAGAAAGAACAGAACTTTAATTGAAGCAGCCAGAACTATGCTTGAAGAAGCAAAATTACCAACATACTTCTGGGCAGAAGCTGTTCAAACTGCTTGTTTTACTCAAAATGCTACACTGATCAACAAGCAAGGGAAAACACCATATGAGATGGTGAAAAATAAGAAGCCAAATTTGAAATATTTTCATATATTTGGATGCAAATGCTTTGTGTTGAAGACTCATCCTGAACAGTTGACAAAGTTCGAGTTAAAAGCTGATGAAGGAATTTTTGTTGGCTATCCACTGTCAACAAAAGCATTCAGAGTTTACAATCTAAGAACTAAAGTGATCATGGAATCCATACATGTGTCATTTGATGACAAGAAAATAATTGGACTTGAAGACAAGGATGGATATGATCAACTACGTTTTGAAAACGAAGATCTATTCTCTGATGATATAAACTCTGATGAAGCAGGGTTGACAAACTCTGACGAAGCATACTCTGAACCTCTACTGGTAAATACTGGAGAAACTAATAATTCTCAAATTGAACAAAATAGAGAACCAGTTGAGGGGGAGCGTGAAGAAGCTCAACATGACACAGCAAGTGAGTCAGTTGAGGAAACTGATTCAAACTCTGACAATTCAAACTCTGAGTCATCAAATTCAGGGGGAGCCTCAGAGAATGTAGAAAGTCAACATATGAATCAGGAGAGCATGGATCAAGGGGGAGGATCCAACAATGATGCAAGAAACCACTTACCATCAGCAAGAAAGTGGACACAGGCACACACACCTGATCTCATAATTGGAGATCCTGATGCTGGTGTAAGAACCAGAAGTGCAACAAATAATGAGTGTCTGTATCATGCTTTCTTGTCTCAAACTGAACCAAAGAAAGTGGAGGAAGCTCTTCAAGATGCTAATTGGATTACAGCAATGCAAGAAGAGTTAAATGAATTTGAAAGAAATGAAGTCTGGACACTTGTACCTAGACCAAAGAACAGATCAATTGTAGGTACAAAGTGGGTTTTTAGAAACAAGACTGACAGTGATGGTGTGATTACAAGGAATAAGGCTAGACTTGAGGCCATAAGGATTTTTCTGGCCTATGCTGCACACAAGAAGTTTAAAGTCTTTCAGATGGATGTGAAAAGTGCTTTTCTCAATGGGAAGCTTGAAGAAGAGGTATTTGTTGAACAACCACCAGGATTTGTAGATCCCAAGCATCCAGATTATGTCTACAGGCTTGACAAGGCATTATATGGACTAAAGCAAGCACCAAGAGCATGGTATGAAACTCTTGCTCAATTTCTTTTAGAAAGTGGGTTCACAAGAGGTACAATTGATAAAACCTTGTTTTATTTCAATTCTGGTGATGATTTGCTGTTAGTTCAAATTTATGTAGATGATATTATTTTTGGATCTACTAATGACAAACTTTGTAAGAAGTTTGCAAAGCTTATGCAATCCAGGTATCAAATGAGCATGATGGGAGAGCTTAGTTATTTTCTAGGCTTACAGGTCAAGCAAACAGATGATGGGATTTTTATCAATCAAGCAAAGTATACCAGAAATCTTCTAAAGAAATTTGGTATGCTTGATAGTTCATCTGCAACAACTCCCATGGCTACAGCAACGAAGCTTGACAAAGACACAGGAGCCTCAGTAGATATGACTAACTACAGAGGAATGATAGGGTCTTTACTGTATCTTACAGCAAGTAGACCTGATATCATGTATGCAACATGTCTTTGTGCAAGATTTCAAGCAGATCCTAGAGAGCCTCATCTAACAGCTGTAAAAAGGATTTTCAAATATCTCAAAGGCACCATAACCTTGGGTTTGTGGTATCCTAGAGAATCAGAGTTTAAGTTGATTGGTTACTCTGATGCAGATTTTGCAGGCTGTAAGATAGACAGAAAAAGTACAAGTGGAAGCTGTCAATTTTTAGGTGACAGATTGGTTTCTTGGTACAGTAAGAAACAGAAATCAATTTCTACATCCACAGCTGAAGCAGAGTATATAGCAGCTGGTAGCTGTTGTGCACAGATTTTATGGATGAAGAATCAATTGCTGGATTATGGATTAAGGTACTCTAGAATACCTATTTTCTGTGATAACCAAAGTGCTATTGCTATGACAGGAAATCTAGTACAGCATTCCATGACCAAGCACATCAGCATAAGATATCATTTTATCAGAGAACATGTGGAAGAAGGGAATATTGAGCTTCATTTTGTGTCTACAGACCAACAACTTGCAGATATCTTCACCAAACCTTTGAGTGAAGCTACTTTTACAAGATTGGTAAATGAACTTGGAATGATCTCTGGTTCTGACTAGAGATACGGGTCAGACTCAAAATTTATACATGTTTAATTCTTGTTGCTCATGATTCCTTGCATGTGTTAACTGTTATGTGAACCAGCATGTTAAACTCTGATGATAAACTCTGTGAAGTGTTAGTCATACTCTGAAAGCATACTCTGAAGATAAACTCTGTTGGTCATACTCTGATAATTACAGTTTAAATGCTATACTCTGATTGTAATTTTGTCTGAAACATATGGACCAATGAAGAAATTTGTATGAAGCATAATTCTCAGTAAGTAACTGTGAATCCTTAAGAGTTGTATAGACTCTGATCTCAAAAATGTGCAGTAAGCTAACACAGCATGATACTGTCTCAATATTTATAGCATCTCTTAGTTTATTGATCCTATACACTGAGTCTGTATTAGCTGTTTGCATTTTCTCTCATAAGTTAATTATATTTACTGATAAAAAGTCTAAACTCTGATTATTAATTTCAAATAATTCACCCTCAAATTCAAAAGATGCCAAACAGAGCACAAATTCCTTTGAGATCATGTTGTGCCTAGGACGATCCAGGAACTTATTGTATGAAATAAGGGCTAAAATCTTTGATTTTTGGTGACTAGTGCCAACCACTGATTACTGGAAAAATAAAAAAAAAAAAAATAAAAAAAAAAAAAAAAAAAAAAAAAAAAAAAAAAATTAATTAATAAAGGGGGTGAAAAATAAAAGACATATCCAAATGAAAGGATATCAGTAATACAGAGTTTAGATATAAAATCAGATTTTATGTTATACATGAGAGTTTAGGCAACCAGTTTTTACTACTTTAGATTGTGGATTTTATGCACTTTGAGATGGTCTAAATACTGATTTCGGTAAACTCTGCTACTACACACACATATTTTCACAACTGTACAGATTGAGAAAAGAGTTTAATTGACAAAGAAGGACAAATGGTAAACACTGATGTTTTGTGTGAAATACGCCGAGGTTACTTTATTTTAATCTCTGATGGTTAAAATAATTTCCTTGTTTCAGACAGTTTATGATTTTGGGCTTAGTCATTTGTTTTTCGAAAAAGTGTGATTGAACAGAGAAAAGATAGAACTTGTTTGATAGTGATTGACCAATGTTATTGAGTATGTTTATTAAGTCCTGTTTGTGATTTGTATTGCTGCTGAGTATGTTAGTTAATTGGTTAAAGTTTTTTTTGTCTTTCCAATTACTAGGTAAAATTGATAATACTGAAAGTAAAGCAATAAAATGAGTCTTTTTCATTAATTGATTCAAACTCTGTTACATTCAGTCAATTACATACTCATGCTTAGCTAATCTTTCTGGTACATACTAATCACTATGGTTACAAAAGAGAAAATCTATTTAACCAGGACAAGTACTTGAATGCTATCCAACATCGAAGCAGAAGAGCTAGAGCCAGAAGCTATTGTGCTCTACTACTTCTGATGATAGCTACCCAGTTGCTCATCTGGTCATTATACCATTTGGGATAGCTTGAAATCCTCCTAATGATGAATCATCATCATCATCTTCTCGGGATCTCTTTCTGCTTTGCAGCTTGCAGGATTCTAAGAAGAGGTTTTCTTTTGAACCCGACAAGAAACTCAGTTGAAAAAGCATGAAGCAGATCTCCATGGCATCTTCATCTGCGAGGATTGGTGCATCATATGGCCCTGGACGGAAGATGTATACATGAGGGTTGGAGAAAGGCCCTTCGGCTATTTCATCATCTACGATAAGGCCTTCATCATTCAAGAATGAGAGAACAAGAAACTCATCGATAAGATAGTTTTCTTGTTGCTGCCAGTTCATGTTCAAAAACTCTTCCACATCCAGGAATTCGAAAGTTCCAGCCATTTTGGTGTATAGTAAGTTTAAGATATGAAGCCTGTTGTTACATTGCTTTGGTATTTAAAGCATTCAAACAGGGTATCTGAAAGGTTTTTCTTGGAGATTGAAAGGTTTTCGAAGCGCTTGGGATACTAAGGTGCGGAGTTTCGAGACAGTCATTATTATTTTGACTGTTGAGTTCTTTGTACTTTATTATTTAAATTGATAATTTTATTATTATTGATTTTTTTTTAAACGAATATTTTGAGTGTTATATGTGATGACAGGTGTCTCCACGTTTGCACGTGTGTATAGGAAGTTGTTAGATACAGCTGTCAGCGTATTCACGTTTGACATCTGTCCCACTAACATACTTCTAATCTTTACAGTTATTATTTAATACACTACATACACACGATTCAATCTTTTACGCATTTCATCTTCTCATAACATTTTACTCACACACAAACACTCAAACACTTTCAAAGCCCTGTACTTTTTGTTTTCAAATCTTACAAATGGCAACTACAGCGTTTATTGCTTCTGAATTAGAATTTGTCCCAAATAACTACTCCGCTCCTGTAGCAAATGAGAACGCACCGGAGGCGTTTCATTTGATTCAGAGTTTCTTGTCAAACTCTGATATTGGCACTGCTCTCACCGCACCGTCGAAGCTGTCTGCAACACAAATCAAATCTTTTTGGCAGACAGGTGTTTATGATAATGGAGGAGAGTCTGGATCTCCATCTATCATTTTTCAATATGAGGACAATGACTATGCTGTTACTCCTACTACTGTTCGTGATGCTTTGGGTCTTGAAGATTTCAATTCGTTCACAGTTGCTGTTGGAGATTCTGAGTTAGTTAGAATGATGCGAGAAATAGGTTACTCTGGACCACTGACTAAGATTGGTCAATTGAAGCGACCGCTCTTGAGAAAGGAATGGAGTTTCTTTTTCGACTGCATTACAAGAGCGTTCGGGAAAAAGTGCACAAACTGGGATGCAATTCCCACTGATAGTTTACAGATCGGGTATTCTCTTCTCTATGGCAGTCAATTTGATGTTGCTAGATTAGTTTTAACTAATATTGGTGAGAAAATGCTAGAGAATAGAAATGTTGTTTACTTCTCTAGGTTTTGTCAATTGATATTCAATCATTGCTGCCCTGATGTTGAGATTTTAGATGAGGATGTAATTCTTTCGTTTAAATTACACAAACGTATATTCTCTGATCTTATCAACAAGGACAACAAGAAAGGAGAAGTTGGTCCTTTAATGTTACCTGCTTCTGTGCAACAATTTCTTGACAACTTACAACAGCAAAATGTCTCAACTGCTGAAGCTGGACCTTCTGTATTTCAACCACAGAGGTCAAAGAGATCTAAAGTTCGAGCAGTTAAGTCTAACTTGCAACAACCTGAAGCTGAGGTATCAAATGTTGAACCTGAAGCTTTTGTTCAGGAGGAAGCTGCAAATCCAGAAGCTGTCAATCAAGACAGGCTAAATACTGATGATATTGAAATGGATTTTGATAGAAAAGCTCCTACATCAAATGCTAATGATGTAGTTGAGGAAGCTGCTGCTCATTCTGACAGCAGAATTTTTGATCTTGAAGAAAATGTAAGAGAAGCTGATCAAGCTACTACAGAATTGGTAGAAACTATTGCTTCCCACACAGAAATCATTTCTCTTGATTTTGAGAACGGTGAGGAAGTTGATCAGATTAGAATTGATCATCCTACAGAAGCTGTTGCTGAATCTGCTGATGCAACAGAGAATGTTCCTGTAGCAGCAGAGTTTGTTTCAAACTCTGAAGATGCTCTTGTTCTTGAAGCTCTACAACAATCAGTTGTTGACATTGTTCAGCGAGAAGCAGAGGTACTTGCTAAAGCAAACTCTGATATTCCTGAAACTGTTGCAGAGAAAGTCAATGATGAAGTCACTGCTGAACATGTTCCTGAAGAGGTTGCAAGAGAGGATGACAATGTTAATGCTAGTCCTGCTCATTCACCTACACACATATCTGACGTTCAAGCCAACTCTGATGAAGAAAGAGAGTTCAATAGGGCTACTGAAGAACATTTTCAAGAGATGTACTTTAACAACTGGACAGCAGCAGATTGTATTTTCACTTCACAAAGGGCTGCTGATTTAACTGCTAACTCTGTTAAAGAGATTTCAAATCCTGAACTTCTCAGTCATTTCAAAGCGACTATTGTTCAAATCAAATCATTAAACAATCGTTTTGATGCTTCTGATAAGATGATTGAAGGGTTAAGGAATGATATAGCTACAAGAGAGCTTACACAGCAGAAGGACAAATCTCTATACATCTCTTTGTGTAAAGAGCAAAAGACTTTCAATTCTAGATTGTCGAAAGTTGAGGAGAATCAGACTGCTATGTCTGCTCAACTAACTTCAATTTCTAATGCTCTGGAGTTGCTGACATCAGTACTACTTTCTGATGATGTCAAAAAGGGGGAGAGTGTACCAAGTGACAAATGCAAAGACACTCAAGCTCTGAGACGGAGGGATGATGGTAATGATGGTGGAAGCAAGGGAGGTGAATCTGAAAAGAGTTTAGGCTTAAGACCAAGATCAAGATCAAACTCTGAGAGAAGATCAAACTCTGGTAAGGAAAAAGTAATTTCTGCCAGTGGTTCAAGGCTCAAAAGTTTGATAAACACTGATAAGCCTAGCACTGATGAAGAAGTTGCTGCTAAATTATTTATAGCAGAACACGGAAAAGATGTTACAATTGAAGATATCCAAGCTGAAGAGCAAATGCTTGCTGAAGAACACAGGAAGAATCTTGAAGCTGGGATATACAAAAAGAAAGAAATCAAGGCTCCTAGAAAGAAAGAAACTGGAATTATTATTAAAGAAAATACTCAACAGAGTATACAATACACCAGGGGGCCTATGATTAGAAACTCTGATAAGGGTAAAGGCAAAATGATTGAAAAGTCTAACCTGAAGGAGAAAGAATATTCAACCTCTGACATTGCTCAAGTTGAAACAAGATTACCAAAATCAACCTCTGACGCTGCTCAAGTTGATGATACTATTGAAGTTAAGCCAGCCTCTGACAAGGCTCAAGCTGTGCAAACTCAGCTAGCTCCACAACTCCAAGGTATTTTTAGAAGACCTGTACTATCTGAAGCTCTGACACTTCAACCTGTGGATTTTTCTCAAACCAGGACTGTACTTGGAAAAGAAACTTTTGATAAAGCTGGTTTAGGTTCACATAGGGAGAAGAGAATAAACAACAGATCTGGAGATCAATCATCATTGGCAGTATCTGGCACTATTACTCAAGAGAATCTTGATATGCTAGACTCTGTTCAATTGATATTTCACAAGGGTTTGAAGAAAGATTTTCTGTTGTATTTTATGAATGATGGAAGAGTTTACAGAGTTGCAGAGTCTGATATAGATCTCAAATCTTATCAAGAATTGGAGTATGTTCTGTACTTGTTAAAAGTCAAAAACAGAAACACTCACAATGCTGCTACATTTATCAGACAAAAGATGCAAAGATCTAAGGTGATGCTTGGAGGAGGAATTTCAAAGGTATACATTCCTAAGTATAGAGATGCTTATGGAAATGTTATAGAAATGAAGAGAAACAGTACAAGACTAAGGACTGATCTGGGAGTTAAAGTCTTAGAATTCAATCTAGAATCTGATAAAGCACATTTTATTAAGCTAGGGAATGAGATGAGGAAGAATTCCATCTATTCTCTGAGAGCTGCTATTTATCAGACTGGTGAATCTGATCCAGAACTCAAGGAACTGAAAGAAATCATGGTTGAAGAGCTGGAAAAGGCTGAAAGAAGACTTCTAATTGATTATCTCAGGACAGTGCCTGATATTCAAGAAATCAAATAAAGTCTGACTGTAAGTTTTTAATATTTTCTATTCTAAGTTAAATTAAACTCTGTTATATGTTAAACACTGCATTTGTTAAAAGGTTTTGACATCATCAATTATATGTTTAACTTGTACATTTTATTATGAACAAGTTGGGGGAGATTGTTAGATATAATTGCTAATGTTTGTTTATCAGTGTTTAAGCAACAGGTACTGACAAGAGTTTATCAGAAGCCGATCAGAGTTTAGTTAAACTCTGATAGGGTGAAGAGTTTAAAGGAAGCCGGTCAGAGTTTATTTAAAGTCTGACAAGGTGATAGTTGAATTAGCTGTCGGTGCAGAATTGAAGATTCTAGAAGCAATACATTCTGAAGATGGAAAGAAGCAGAATATATTGATACAGCTAAGGAAACAGGATAGAAGATAAGAAGCAATCCTTAATTGATATGAATTGTATAGCTAACTTGTAGGAATATCAATTAGAGAAGGATTGTATGTAGCTGTGTACTATATAAACACAGATAGGTTATCCCTAGAAGGGATGCGATCATTGAGATATTTTTTGTGTAACCTAGAAGCTCTTTATGATTCATTAACATCATAAAGAGAGAAGCTGTTAATAAGATTACAGTTTAATTGATTCATAAACAGTGTTATTAATTATTGTTATTCTCATACATACTTGATTATATTGTGTATTCGGCCTAACAGTATAATACAAGTTTATACGTCGGTTTTAACCAAAACCGACGTAAAAAGTACCTTCAACAACGTAAATATATGTCGCTTTTTAAAAAACCCGACGTATAAAGCGTAATATACGTCGATTTTTAATATGTACGACGTAAAATGTGCGACATATAAAACCAGTTTTGTACTAGTGAATGCAGAATTACTCCAAGTCTGTAGATTGACTTTAATCTTCATTCACTTTGACTGATATTATCTTCTGATATTCCTGTGACAGTTTGTATATTATTTACTTATTACATTCTTGTTTAAGTTGAGTCGAATCATCGATGTTTACAAATAGGTCAAAGCATATGCCTTTCACATATCCCCTTCTGGTGGTTCAACTCTATCAGGATACTTATAATATTCCTGCCAAACCAAATTGCATTTGTATTAACATTAAATAATATTATATTAAATGTGATCATGAGCACTACTTTTGATAAAAAAAACTAGAACTCAACACATAAAGTATTTAATTACCTGAAACTTTTCGATATAACCGTCATAAAAAGCTTCATGGTTTGATCCTTTGGTATTGATTGTATTTCCACCCCATCTCATTTGAACAATGTGTTACAAAGTGTGCTTGGAATCAGGCTCTTTGATACTGTTAAACAAATTTTTTATCATGCGAATAGACTTGAGAAAATGAACAACCAGTAAATGTAATTAATAATGTCTTAAGTAAGAAATTTCAGACGCGAACTTACATTTTTGGTTTAACAAAATGCACTGTAGGTCTCGCATTGAAGGGTGGTTTTTTCGAGTAACGACCTTCACTGCAGCTGCGCCTTTTCCTCTCATATGTGACCCTCTGGGGTAATTCTTCCATAAAACTTTCTTCAGCACAGCCTCCACTGACTGTACCATTCTTGCTCCCCTTACCCTTGCTTGACTTACCCTCCCATGATTTAGGACCGGCCCATTGCTCTTACAAAAATATAGAAATACAAATTCATGTCATTAATTAAGCAAGTGTTTACATTGTAATAGACAATTTGGACTTTGTTTGACTTGATTACAATCTTAATCTCTGTATAACAATTAACAAACATATATGAAAACAGTTGTGATATAAACAGATCATTGCCTTTCAACTTATCCCTAGCATGCACTCCAATCATTTGACATGTCAATGTATTCCTCCTCCACACACACACTTCACACACACTTATACTATATAAACATGTGTACATAAGTTTATAAATTTAAGTCTATAATTCTAGTGGTTGGTTGTAAGTAAGGTGGTTACATGTGGTAACATTTTCAGATCAATGAGCAAATTTACATATTTAAAAGAAGTGTCTCATTCTGACCCAAAAGAACAAGCGTCCATTCAAAAATTAAATTCATTCCTGAAATAGAATAATAGAGTCTTAAAGTCAAAATCAAAATTAAAATCAGAATTGAAATGATCTCGCATATTAAATTAGATACTAGAAAATTAAAAAAAAAATCCTATAAGTTAATGTAATTGTTGTTCTATTATGTTCTGTTAATGCAAGCCGAATTTTTTTCCAATGAAACACGTGACTAACTAAATCAAGCGACAAGGTCTTACACTACCCATGACCAAGAACCCCATCTATTTACAGAACCTGGAAATAACAAAACATGATTCAATCAACTTAATTATAACCCAAATGACCTGTTTTATAACTTTATAATTCCTCTCAAGCTTAAACATATTCATGTTTATCCAATTTCAGTAAATTGACAACTAAACAAATTCGACAAATTTACATGACCTGAAACCCGAAAAATCATTAACAAATATCAGTCAATTGTTAACAAATGCTACCTAAACAACAACAAATAAGTACCAGGAGTTTGAGTAATGCAACCAACTCTGCGTTTCGACTGATGACAACTAATAAATCAAACAAAATTTTGAAACATACTTTACGTTCTAAAGAAAAACAACATAACAACAAATAAATCAACAGAACAACATACTTGCTAATTTTTCTAGGGCCATTCTTGTAATAGAATGTAAATCCCTATCCTTCAGTATATATACACAAAGAAATTCCAACAAGCAACCAAACAAAACAACAAAAGAGAAAATTTTGACTTAAACACAATGAAACCAAACATAAACCCTAATTTCAAACAAAACTCTAATTTCATACAAATAAACCAAAAGAAAACGAAGAGAAGAGAAAATTTCGACCATAATTTCGACTTAAACCCTAATTTCCACAAAGAAATCACACCTGCGTAAATTTAATGAGGTCGATCTTTCGTTTCTTCTATCCAATTTGAGATTCATGTTGTTCGATTTGAGTACCCATCGATTCCTGTTGTCCGATTTGAGTATCCATCGATTTCTCTTGTCCGATTTGAGATTCCATCACTGTCGGCTTAAAACCCTAATTTCGATTTCAGTATCTATCGAGAAAATGAGAGAGATAAAATGAAAAATAGGAAAAGTGTGTATATATTTAAGACATGTTTGACAAGAATCAGTCGAATTAATTTGCGATGTCAAACATTTGAATTTAGCCGTGCCAATTTAATCGACCTTTTTTAGTCGAATTTAACATACCACAAATTTTTTGAAGCCAGTAGCTACTGCATACACTGATCCCCTGTAAGCTAAAAAACTAACACAACACAAATTCACTTTCCTAATTCATAAAATATTAGAAAATTTCAATATTTTTAATTTAAATTAATAAGAAATAATTCTTTGAATACAAATTTAGTAAATAACTAAATTACACAAAATCATCATTATCACTTAGCTCTTCATCTTCTTTTTCTTCTTTGTCATCATCTTCCTTTTCGTCTTCCTTATTCTTTTGACTTTCTTCTTCCTCGTAATGTATCGAATGGTCATTTTCAAACATTGTCAAGTCAACAAAAAAATTGAAGGGATCACGAATAATAACTCTTTCAACGTGTGATGATGAAACATTTGGCACTTCATTTTGGAAAGCATCGTCATTGATTTTGGTCTTTTCTTTAGTTAACACACTTTCATCAACTTCTCGACGCTTTTTTGTTAAAACCGTGTACCATGATGATTTTGCATTTGAAATATTTGGTGCATAGTATACTTGATGGGCTTGGCTAGCTAACACAAACACGTCTTCGGCATTTAGTTTTGATTTGACATCTACGGTAGTCATCTGGTGTCTATCAACTTTAACATGTGTCGGGTGATCAAACCAATGACATTTGAAGATGATGACTTCATGCTCGTTGTGATAGATGAGTTTCAAAACTTCTTCTACTCTTCCATAATAGTTTCCATAGCTTTCTTTGTAACTAGTTCCTACAATTATAAATGTAAAAAATTTGGATGCAAATAATAAAGGAAAAAATGTATTCAATATTAAGAATAAATTAAATTCCTCACCAATGACAACTATGCCAGAATTTGGTGAAGTAACCTCATTAGCATTTATGCTAATGAATTTGTAACCATTGCACTTGCACCCTTTATAAGACTCCACTTTATACATCAGACCTCTTATTAGGTCTATAAATTTCTTATTGAGTTGCTCATCATCTTGCACCTACAAAATATATGAAAAACATAATATATAATGTGTCAATAAAATTATACAAGTAAAAATGTGTACACATGTATGTATAAAATTTGACACGTACCCTTCGTTCAAACCAATCTCTAAATTGTTGTTTTTGAAGTTGCTCTTTTTCGACATCGTTGAGACGGGGGTAATTTTGTTGTACCAATTTTTGGAACCCACTACATAAAAAAAACATAAATTTGAGTTGTAAATCAAATTCGTAATTTTGAAGTAAAAATGGTATAGAAAAAATCTTACCGCATGTACATTCCAACTTCCGGTGAATTGCACGTAGTATGTCATAAGCTCATGTTCCTCATTACTCAAGATTCTATCTCTACTCCGTAGACTAGGATGTGTTGGATATGTGTAAACTTCTAACAAGTCGGTATCATATAATTTTCGAGGTGCCTCGTTTCGACGCTATCGATTTTGCACTATTCCAGCTTTGGAATCGAAATACAACGTGCAAAAGTGTACACATTCCTCCTCAATATAGTGTTGTGCCATAGAACCCTCAGCTCGATCTTTGTTTCTAACTTTCAATTTCAAGTTGTGCAAGTATCTTTCAACAAAATACATCCACCTCCAATTAGCCGGACCACCCAACTTAGCCTCGGTAGCTAAATGTAGTGGCAAATGCTCCATCAGATTAAAAAAACCAAGAATAAAAATGGTTTCAAGTTTGGAAATTATCCTCACTATATCTTTCTCCATTTTTTCCAAATTTGTGTACATGAGGGTGGAAGAGCATAAATCTTGAAAGAACTTGCATAACTCAATAATAGGATCATCTACATTTTTCGGAAGTAAGTCACGACAAACAATAGGCAACAACTTTTGCATGAAAATGTGACCGTCATGCGATTTCATCCCGCGAATGCAATTCTTCTACCAATTCACACACCTAGATATGTTTGAGGCAAACTCATCTGGAAGTTTTAATGTTTCAATCCACTTGAACAACTTCTGAATTTGTGAGGGTGAAAACACGTATGGTGCATCTGGCTTCGTGTCATCACCTCGAAGCCACAACTCACGGTGTACACGTAATTCTTCACAATCCTTTCTCGCTTTTGTGTTATCTTTGGACTTCTTTGCATCATTAAGAATTGTGAAAAATATGTTGTCAAAAACATTTTTTTCAGTGTGCATATATCAATGCAATGAGGAAGGCTAAGTGTCTCCCAGTATGGAAGCTCAAAAAATGGAGAACTGTGAGTCCAATTATGTGTCACGCCATAATCTTTCGGTTTTCTCTTCGTTGACTTCCCTGGTGGGGGAAACTGTATCTGCACACACATAGTCTTTACAAGCAATCCTGAATGTCGAGCACAGACTGATCGTGTCTCAATACTTCCAAACTTTGTACTCCTTCTTAGGGGATCATATGGTTCCAAAAAATACCGAGCAGTGCCATAAAAAGTAGATTTACCTCCATTTTTGAGATATTTAGCCTTTACCTCTCCCATGCAAACTGGACATGCCAACTTATCCTTAGTGGACCATCCGCTAAGCATGACAAGTGCAGGAAAGTCACTAATTGTCCACAAAAGTACGACATTCATCATAAAATTGGTACGTGAGAACATGTCATATGTTTCCACCCTTGTGTGCCATAATTCTTTCAATTCATCAATTAGCGGCCTAAGATAAACATGTAAGTCTTTTTTCGGATCCGTCGACCCGGGAATAAGAAGAGGCATGAACATGTATGGAGCCTTAGTACACATGGATGGGGGAAGATTGTATACAACAATCACCACATGCCATACAATATATTCCTTAGCATGTGGCATCGCGAAAGGGATAAAATCCATCAGTAGCGAGTCTGAGTCCAACATTCTGAATCTCCTTTGAAAATCTTGGAAATCTACGATCAAATTGGTTTCATTCATCTCCATTTGCTGGGTGACTCAGTTGACCTTCAACTTCAACTCTATCATGGTGACATCTCATACATTTTGCAGCCTTCTCGGACATGAATAAACGCTGCAATCTCATGGTGATAGGAAAGTATCACAATATCTTTCACGGGATCTTCTGTTTTTCCGGATCTTTTTGCACTTTGTATCGGTTGACATTGCATATATCACAAACCGTCTTATTGTTGTTTTCCTTGTAAAATAACATGCAATCATTCTCACAAGCATCAATCTTTTCATACTCCATATACAATCCTTTAATCATCTTTCGCACAGTGTAGTACTTCTCAGGCAATTTATGATTATCGGACAACACTAATCCAATGAGGTGAAGTAACTCATCAAAGCTGTTGTTACTGCAATTATGCTTGTTTTTCCAGTTAAGCAACTCCATTACGAACTCCAATGTTGTGAAATTGGCATTGTTTGGATAAATTGGTTCAGAAGCAGTATTCACCATTCTATAAAATTCCTTAGCTGTTGCATTTGGTTCTTCTTCAAAATCCTTATAATCCACAAAATCATCGTCATGTGCATCATTCATATCATCATCTTTGTAGTTAGTATTAGCAGAACTCGTTCCAACTTGAACCCTCGACATATCTTCATCACCATGACAATCCCATATAGTGTACCATGACATGATACCATATCGATACAAATCAACTCTCACGGTACTTGGATATTTATAGAACGAATTTCCACATTCTCTACACAGACATCTTATACGACCATTGTCTTCCTTTTGCATATTTTCTATAGCATGTTTAATGAAATTTTCCACACCAACTTTGTATTCTTCCGTTAAATATTTAGCCTCATTATACCGACTACGACCAGTCTAACTACGATCTAATGTCATCTACAAAATATATACACAACATAGATATAAATTACCAACAATCAATTTACTTTTAACAACTAATTAAAAACCACTAAAATTTATTCACACATGATTATATGTAAAATTATCATAATTAGACTAATCAAAACAAACACAATAATATTAAGAACATAAATATACACTTACTTGATAAATTAGGAGCTCACATGAAGGAAAAATGATGAAAGAAGAAGAGAATTGGGGGAAAGTGTAGAAAACGACAACTGGACAGAAAAGAGGCAGTAGGGTTGTGACCACAGTGGGTTGAATATATATGCTCTACACCAAAAGGTCGAATTTAAGCACACAGCTAAATTCGATCAAAAACGGTCATATATGTATTTTCGACCATTTACGGTTGCATTAGATAATTTCGACCATAAATAGCTGAAAATATATATTTAAGACCAAAAATGATTTAATTTACACGTAAATTCGACCGTTTAGGTTTTCTGGTCGAATTTATTTTAAGAAAAACTAATATTACTCAAAATACTAAAAACAATTATTAAAAAAAATTTTGTAGATGATTTTAAATCATTCAAATCTTGACATTCGTACGATTATGATTTAGAAATATTTATAATAATTTAGAAATCAAAACCTTAAGATACATCCTAAATTCAAACCCTAAACTTCATGTTCTACTAAGCTATTTCGTTTATGAACCGATTTTCAAAGAATATTTTTGTCGATTCGCTATTATTTTCTAAAAAAAATATATAATAAGTATATAATGTCTTGGTAACACTCTCATTTTTTTTTTGTATTTTTTCAAACTAATTACATTTATTTTTAAAAAATTTGAACGTATCAAATCTATTAAAATTCAAAATTCTCTAATCATATAATTTTTTCTTTGTACAAACTAAATTTTTTAATATCACGAAAATGTATCCTTGTATTCGTATATAATTTTTCATGATTTGTGTCAATATTAAAATAAACAAAATAATATTTTTTTCAAATATTAGGATAACGGTTTCAACCAACTACGGTCATATTTATATAAGTTCAACTTTATAAGGTCGAATTTATATTTGAACAGATTGGCCACAAAATGGCGGCATGTTTCCCTCTTTTGCTAAATTTCAAAAACAAAATGGCGGAAAAATTGCCGCCAATGCTGAAACTTAAATTCAACCAAATGTGATCGAATTTATATTTTGCAAAATACACTATAAGCGGGAACTATCCCACTATTATGTGGTGGGAGGCGAATTCGACCGCCAGAAAAAAATGATCGAATTTAGTACTATTTTCAAATTCGATCGAGTCCGGTCAAATTTAAGTTTGACTAGTCAAGACTTTTAATCGCGGCTAAATTCGACCGCAGTCGAAACTAACCGGTCAAAATTGCCAGAGCTTTGTTGTAGTGTATCCACCACAAAAACACTTTAATATACATGCTTCGTTCGAAGCATGCAACCTCCAAGAATATACATAGACATGCATGGGAGCGGCTCTTAGAAGAAACTAACATAATTGATACTCACTGAATTATTCATAATTTATATTATTAATTTGATAATTTGAAAATCATGTTTATCATCAATATTTCTTTTTCTTTTTTAAAAGAAAGAAAGAACTATTTACTATACCATCTTATTACATGCATGCATATGCAGTACTAATAGAAATAATAACATTTACAAAATTTTGAATTACCATTTGCCTATATAAACATCTTTAATTTAATTTATTGTTTCTTCCATTAGTCTTCACATCCGCCTCTTATCTATACATACAAAATACACCCACTTTCTTGGCCTAAATGGATTCAAGCAACACGCAGTGGGTGATCTTAGGAGCGGATGTCACAAACATGTATGTATGGGGTTACCAAGACAACATAAAATATATAAGGGCAATTACAGGGGAAGTTTCATTGATGATGCCCCTGAGGAGGCTAAGGATAACCTTTTTCGTGGTTCGACAATTAGAACCACTAAATTCGGAGGTAACTATAACAGCCTTGAGGCCGCTGCCGATGTAACTTGATTGAACCTTGTATTAGGAATTCCAAACCTCAACAGGCCATTAGAAGCATTTACTGGGGACAAGAAAATCAATTAAATCAGGGCAATGCACATGCCAAATTTTTCCTTATCGCTATCCATATGGTTTCGGAGGCAGCACGATTCAAATTCACGGAGGAGGCGATTATTAGGAACAATAATACACCAAACATTAAAAAGAAAATGGTTGCTTTTCAGAATGATTGGAAGAAAATCTCGAGCTCTATTCATAAAGTCGAAGCTGAAAAACTGAAATGTACTTGGATTTCGCCAACCCTTGTAATTAGTACAGACAAGAGGTGAACACGGTGGCAGAAATAAAAGATGACAGGGGCCTCCTTAAGGACTAAATAATATAGGCAGATGGTCAAAAACAAACGATTGTTATAACAAACTGTACTGCATAAAGTTTTCGCGATACGTGTAATGATGGCCCCCATGTATGTACACCTAAAACCCTATTGTACACGTACAACGGAAACTTTCAGCGGTACAGTTTGCTGCAACAATCGTTTGTTGTAGACCGTCCCCCAATAATATAATCTCTAATCTTGTATACTTAGGCTCTAGTGGTCGGCTGCATGTATTCTACAACTAAATGAATAAATCTTTCTGTTTTATCACGCCTTTTTTTTGTTATATGTGAACTTAGGTGCTCTAAGTTCCAAGGCACTTAAATTCAGCAGTTCTGTTTTTTGCGGCAATATCTGTGTATTTTATTTTCATTTATAAGGCAGTTACGGGATCGTTGACATTGATATATATAGTTTATAAAGCTTTGGTAAAGCTCTGGTTTTTTTATAGTAGCTATTATATGATCATCGAACTCCAAAACTCCTACATAAGGCTTCAAAACAGGGGTTACAATTCTTCTCTCGTCAGAATTATAAGGTCTGCATTTGGGGGAGCTCTAATGGAAATGACTCTAGCTACTTTGCTTTCCTAATATTCTTCAGTTTGTTCATAAAATTGAAATTGCAGTGTTGATAACAAATAGATATCATTCCAACTTTCTTTTTAAAGGTTTTCAACACCAGAGATAATAAAAAGTAAATAAAACTTTGTTATCGAATTACCCACCTAAACTTGAAGTCACTTCTTTCCCGGACCTTCTTTCTGTCTTTTCCCCTTATCTATGGTTTCTGAAAGATATTTCAGGAAGTTTTGGTGCAGCTTTCTGGATTTGGAGATAAAGAGGATAAATAGTTTGGCATTGGTAAACTTGTTAGGGAGTGGTCTCTGCCATGTGATTCCTCAGAATGTGTCGCAGGTCTCCAAAGAGATCTATCATTATCATGTCGTTAAATACTACAGGGTGACATTCTGATTATTCTGATTATCATTATCAAAATCGCAGTACCAGATATTATGCTATGATACCATGTTGAGTAACCAGCTCATCTAAAACCTTAAGGTATTAGAGGAAGGCCCCAAATGGATCTTATGCTATATTTCAACACTCCCCCTCACTCGAAATCCCATTTTTGGGTTGAAGAGTGGATCACGGGCGCCCATTTTTGGGGCATTAATTTGCCTTCGTGTCCCTCATAAATTGTGAGAATATTGGGGGTGGCAGGGAGTCGAACTCGTGACCCCCGCCAACCAGAGCTCTGATACCATATTGACAAATGCAAATGATATAGTGAAAGATCACAAAGATGAATACTGAGTATAAGTTTGTTACCAGACTCTTGCTCTCTAATGAACCACAACTCAGTAATATATCCTAACAGAATCCTAACAGAATGACTTTTGAGCAAAGACTAAACTACCCCTATGACACAAACTATAATACAAAAATACCTTGACTGTATTTTTGTATTATCATTAGATATCATTTAAACCATTGGTAACATGAATAATTGTATAAGCATTTAACTTCTGTGAATATGTAAACTCTAACTAGTACTGTGATATAAATTCCGGTCTGATGATCACAAGGACGCTTACATACTTACCACTATCCTTCAGCTTGATTCATCTAGGTTATTTAGAATCGCTAGAGTTCCTGATCCAAATTCAAACTCCTTTGAGAAACCCTGTAAACAACATATTTGAGAAATAGTCTATACTTATTTTCCTTTCACATTTGAATTTGCATTAATCTTGCTTACCTTAAAATCTGATTTTTGTTATAAATAGCAAATTAGTGCATATACTTTTAAGCTATCTCTTAAACAAACCAACAGTAGATTCATTGTACTGATAAATTTTAGAGTAAAGTGCACTTTGTGTACCTGTACTTTAACGAAGACACCACTTACAATACTATTCTTTAAAAGACCTCACTTGGAATATTGTACTTACAAACCCGTCACGCTTTGTGTATCGCCGTTAATTTCAGTTAACACCGTCAACATATGTTTGTTCATATCTTACATATACATAAACAGTAAACTTCGATTGATTAACTACTATACCAGTCATGTTACTCCATCTTATTTCAAGATTGCTCAAAATTGAATTATGAATATGTATATAATACACAAACACACATCTTTCATCTTATTTTCCAAATTTTTATTCATCTTTGTAAATATATACATACATACACACATGTTTCCTTTTCTTCCCCAAATTAATTTCATCTTTGTTTTCTCTTTAAATCTATTCACGCTTCATTATGTTTACCACGTAATTTCCAAATTTAAACTCAATTAAAACAAATGACTTGATAACATAGTTAGATATTGATAGAAAAGTCCAACAAAAGAAGATGAAATTCAAAATGGGTTTGATTAAAAACCCTAATTTAGCTTACAAAATATCATTCATAATTCATTGAAATGATTAATGGTTAGCTTTGGTGAAAAGACACATTTACCCTTGAAAATGTAACGGAGTTAATTAGAAATAGACGGTGATACACTAAGTGTAGCTGGTTTGCAAATTCAGTATTATAAGTGGAGTTTTTCAAAAATCAATATTGCAAGTGGTGTCCCGCTAAAAGTACAGGTACACGAAGTGCACTTTAGTCAAAAATTTATCTAAAGCTAGTCGTTTTAGTAACCGGATAACCAGCACCTAAGAAATGAAAACGAAAGCCTTGATTTTCTTGGAGCCTTGTACACTCTTGTTAGATCGCATACCAGAATATGTATAAGTAAGAACCTAACTGCGTGAATTATTATTAGAGCAAGAAAACTTAAAGTACAGCACCACATCTTGAGCCTCTAATTACTCTCTGGTCTTTTTTACTCATACCAAAGAACTCGGCACATATAGGCAGGTCATTCCACTAGAAACACACAACTCTCTGGCAGAGAATGATGAATGACTTAGCTTGATGATTTATGGCTTAATTTTCCTCCGGCTGCTTCCCTGTCTTATTCTTATCTTTGATCGAAACCAAACTTTCCATGTAAGCAAACACTCCTTGCAAGATCCTTTGTTTCTTGTGTGTCGGGATCAAATAAGACCAACTTACCATCCTCAAATTGCAGTACGAGCCTGTTACCAAATTTCTTGCTCCAACTGCCTTCACCCCATATCCAAATTTCAAGATTCTTGTTAGTCTCCTGGAGAGACAGAAACGCAAGAGAATCATCATCATATACTGCAACACACTTATAACTTGGTTGTGCATGGTCTGGAACGTCAATCTCTTTGAATGAATCATTAGCTTTCATATTTCAATAACTTTTCATAACAACCACCTTATAATCCCTGGTAACATGATCAAACCAAAACCAGACTTACAAATGATCTCTTTCTCCTAAACTACTAAAAATAGTAAAGACACGTTTTAGTTGTAAATTATAAAAATTGAGCCAAATTACAGACGGTTGAAAAAAATAACTAGCACCGACTATGTTGGTAGGCATGAATTTAAGAATAATAAATTTTAAAATGGTAGTATTCAATTTAAAAATTCATATACATAATTACGAATTGAATATATTGTAAGAACTTTTTGTTGGTAGATATACATATAAAAAATAAAACAATTTAAGTACATATTCTTCAAGTATTTATTTTACGAAGCTAATTCGACAAATACATAATTTGTTCAAGAATTTATTAATAAATTATAAATACAAAAAGTAACTATTCATAAAATAAAATATTCCAATCTAAGATGCATTTTCATTCATTAGTTTTATGAAAATACAATAAAAAAAACTTTTCCAAACATTTTGTTAAAACTTTATATTTTATTGCTGGACTTTAAATTACAAATACTGAGACTTTTATTTTTATTTATCATCAAACAAACACCTCTTCTCCTTCTCTCTCTCTCATCTCTCTCTCTCTCTCTCTCTCTCTCTCTCTCATCTTCCCCTTTTCTCATCTTACCAAACCCCCAACTTCTGTCCTCACTCTCCCACCCTTTTTTTTCTTACACAGATCCCTCAAAATATATAACCCCAACTCAATTTCACACTTTTTGTTGAAATTCCCAATTTTTATTCTTCCAATTTCACCACTTTCTGCAATCTTTCTGTACTTCACTTATCAGTTTTTTACTTGTATAGTCTACTTATAAGCTAATGTATCATAAAGTTAGGGTTTTTGCATCTAACTTGGTGATAATTGCAATTGCTTTATGCTTTTAATTGATTTTGATTTTAGGGTTTCAATTAATTATTACATTGGATTCTTGCTAGTTCTTGAAAGTTTCAATCTTTATTGGTAGATTGAACTTTATCTTCATTTTCTTGTTGCTATACAGTATATATATATATATATGTGTGTGTATGATTATATGTTTGAAAATTAGGGATCAGATGATTTGAGGTGAAATATATAGTTATAGGAAGACTGGGTTTTAGTGATCTTTTATTCATAGTGCCTTTTTGTTCGATCTAAGCTAATTTTGAATGATTAGGACTTTCGAGATAATAAGGTGTGTTAGGTTTTTGTTTTTTTCGAAAGTGGTGTGTTGGTTTTTGATAGCTGCAAAAGAGTTGGAAACTGTCTTTTGATTGTTTATTTGGGGAATTTTGATTTGGTTCAAATGGATCAAGTTGTTGGTGGGAAGTTTAAGCTCGGGCGGAAAATTGGAAGTGGATCATTTGGGGAGCTTTATTTGGGTATTGCTTACTTTGTTTTCAAGATTTTATTTTACCCTTGTGTTTTCACTTTTGACATCTTATTTTTTGAATATTTACTTTGTACTTTGTTTTAATTTGTTAACAGGAGTAAATGTGCAGACTGGAGAAGAAGTTGCTGTTAAGCTGGTAAGTGTTGTTTGGACTAATAAATTTTTTAAATGCTAGTGGTTGTTTCAATTAGTTGTTGGTTGGTTATGATCTTTAAGTTATCGAAGAACCTGTTTATGTGACTAGATTTTTTTGATCACCTAGAATGAAATCTGGCTGTTGATCTTCTGTTAATGGTATGTTATATCCAGTTAGTTTATGTGTGGTATTTTAGGAACTAGCTTTTTGTCAGATGATGATGCACACTCTTCCAACTTGTTTATGACTAAATATTATTGCAAGATATTCCTGTGTTCGCTGTACAGGGTAACATGACATAAACCGTATCAGTCATGGCTTGTGACACATTGAACCCTGAGATTTCCTTTTCTACACATATATGATAGAAAATTGCACATCTTTGGTGGTAGGAGAATATCTGTATGTTTTGGGTTATATCTACAGACATGCTTTTTATTAACAAGCTTGTTCCAGTATTAGGCTTATCTGGCAGACACAAGTTTCAATTTTGATAAGCTAGTAATGTTGGTAAGTTAGGAATATTTGTGCCAGAAAAGAACTTCAGGATTCCATGTTTTGAAAGTCGAATTACCTAATAAAGCCTAATTAGTCATACATCAACAAATATATATGCCTAATTACCTACTATTATGTTTAACATGCCCAAGGATTCCTTGGTAAATTAGTAATAAGTGTACAAGCCTAATTACCTACTATTTTCTTTTGTTTATCATGCCCAAGGATATATACGGAAGAAGGTAGGTATAGTTGGAAATGACCTGTCTCAAGTTTTGAAGAACAAAGGCAACACATGACAACAGATTAATATATAAAAAATTACAACTCTGGAAACTTCATTTTTCGGTATTCTGTATAAGCTGAGTAGCCTTTTTCCTCGAGATTGAACCCTGCAATCTTGGTTGGAAAGTTAAGGAACATGTAATAAATCCGGTTACCCAACACGAGTTGCATTTTATATTATGCAAGAATACAGTTGGAATGTGATAATGAGGGTCACTATTTTTAAGTGGGGTTGTTCGGGCTGCATGAAGGCTCCTGCTTCTAGGTAGTGAGGTTTATCATTTTGGGAACATGTAATCTTGAGCTGCAATACCATTACAGATGTCAAAACGTCAAATAAGTGTTACAGAATTCTAAGTGCGACCACGTTCTGCAAAGTAACCTACTGTGTATTTGGTCTTTTGAGGGTAATTAAGCAGTTGCTTATTTTCAGATGAGTTACTTTGGTTTAGTCATACATCAACTTTATAGAACTAAGATCCGTTGCATGGTTTCGTAAAAGATTTCTTGTTGCATTAGATTACTTGCTGAAATTCCAGTCAGAAAGAAATTGTAATATATCCTTCGTTTTGGATCCAGGTGTCTAGATGCTTAAAGTGTTTGTAGTTTCCTTTTATATCAAAGCACCTTGAAGGATGAGCTCCTTGTAGTCAGTTTATTGCTGTGTTGTTTTTCTTCCAGCATAATGTGTCAAGTTCTATTGCACCACAAGATACTTTGTTGTGGGAAGTGGGAACTTAGGTTCACTATGATTTTTTTAATTTATTTTCGAGAACTTAGTTTAACTAGATGAGCATGGTATTAGTTATCCCAAAGTTTAAAGTTGTTACTGCTCCTTACTGCAAATCAATCTTTGAGCTTTAGTGAATTAGGTACTGAAAGCCAGAAGGCTTTTGAGTGTACTACAGCCTGATGGTGTAAAAGGATGTGGCTAAAGGTTGGTTGTTTGTCTGGTATTGATAACAGGATCCACAATGAAAGAAAATTGTTTATCAATTCTGGCAATGAATGCAATATCTTTGGCACGTCATAGAGCCGTATTGCTTTGAGAGTAACTTGTGCAGTTAATGTGAATTTTCATTAAGGACAGAGTTTCTAGGGATGATGAATATGGGACGCGTACAAATTTATATACATTCCATTACTTGGGGGGGGGGGGGGGGGAGATTATGTACATCTAGGTTCTTTCCATGCACACGTGCAATGGTAATCACAACAGGATTGGCATTTACAAGTGGGACTCACAGGTGTAAAGTTTTGTAAAACATGAACATTGGGAATTTGTCCTTTATTATTGAGGCTTAAAACCTCAACTTTTTGGTCAAAAGAGGAGGCGAGTAACCATTGGGAATACGTCTAGGCTGAAGTCTTTTATATATAGATATAAAACTTAAGGAGTGTTATCTTTTAATTAATTTAGTAAGAAGTACTTTTGGTCCATCTGCATCAGTTTCAGTTATACTAAACATCACATGCAGAAATTCTTCTTCTTTTACTTCTATCACTCAAATATTAATTTATGTGGTCTCCAGCTCTATATTGCTAAAAACACTCTTACAATGGTGTATATTTGTTTTCTTTTTTTACCTCATGTAAGGAACCTGCTAAAACCAAACATCCTCAGCTCCACTATGAGTCTAAGTTATACATGCTTCTCCAAGGAGGAAGTAAGTTCCTACTTCCTATTCTTTCAGTTTCAGTTTTACCTGTTAAGACATATTTAAGATTTGATGAACAGAAGTTAACATATTTAAGTGTTTGGTCATTCTATGTAGCCGGTATACCTCATCTCAAGTGGTTTGGAGTTGAAGGGGAGTACAATGCAATGGTTATTGACCTTCTTGGACCAAGTCTAGAAGACTTGTTCAACTATTGTAATCGCAAGTTTACTCTGAAAACAGTTTTAATGCTTGCAGATCAGATGGTAAGTTCTCGTGCCATATAGATTGTCTATCCTATTGTATTAGTAGCATTACTTGTGTTTACCTTTTTAACTTTGTTACTTATAGATAAACAGAGTTGAATATATGCACTCAAGAGGTTTTCTTCACCGTGATATAAAGCCTGATAACTTTTTAATGGGGTTAGGGCGAAAAGCAAATCAGGTATGTTGTACTCTAAACTCTAAAGTAATTAAATTTTTAAATTTGTACCTTTATTTAAGTTGAAGTTGTGGGGAATGCATCTCAAACTATTTTATTGTGTATACTTGCGAACGTTCTTAGAGTAGTGAACATATTTATCAGGTCTTCAGATCATAGAATTGTGGAAAAATCTTAAAGTGTTGTCAAGTGGGTGTTTATATGTACACTGTTGATGTGTATATTTAGAGTTACGTTCACAAGGAAGGACTGATATCAATACCAATTCCAAGTCTTTTATCTTTTGCAATTCAGAAGTGTGGAGAATAGTTTGTGGGTGTGTGATTATCTACTAACTAATCTAATAAGCAAATAAAGCCTATATAATAAATAAGAGAGAGTAATTCAAGAATCAGGGTTCTTCAATTGGCTATCATAAATGTCTAATTTGTGTCTCTTGTTTGCTAAAAACAATCCTTCTTATGTTATAAAATCCTCTCCCAATGTAGATTATAGTGCCTACAATTATCCCTTGAACGCCACTCCCATGGTCATACAAAGTACAACTATAGACTATTAAAACCCAAGGATTATTAGTTTCACAATTCGCATATCAATCTCCCGATCTAATAATTAAATTGTTAAATTGTGTCCATATCATGTACTAGAATACAACTTTGCAAGTTCCTTTGAAATCCGGATGAATCCCTTCACTCCTTCCAATCTCCCTCTCTAATTGATTCTCTCCCATCTCTCTCTAAAGTACGGCTATCTCTATTACCATCCTCTTTAAACCCTAATACATATGTTTATATATACTTGGATGGGCTTTTTAAAGTCATACAAGGTAAATAAAAGAGATTTTAAAATAAGATAAGAAAGCCTTTTGATTGTAATTCCCGTCAGGCTCAAGCCCTGAACCCCAGCTTCAGGTCCTCTGACACAAGCTCAAGCCCTGATCTCCCTGATTTATATGCCACTGTTTGGCTCAGGCCCTGAGCCTCCAAGCTCAAGTCCTGAGTCTTCTTTAATTGCCTTCTTTCATCATGCATTCTTCTCTCTTACACCTTGCTCTTCCATAATTTCCTATAAACATAGAAAATCAATATTTAGCATCCATCTAAGTTAAATAACAACTAACACTAGTTATGAAGGACTAAAGCACCATAAAACAAGGTTAAACGAAGTATAACATAAGGCAAAATATAGATATTTTGACCATACATCATACACGTGTGTGTGTATGACTGTATGTTAAATGTTTAGAGTACTCGTTTTTATATTTTTCTTGTACATTTTAGAGTCCATGCCCGTGACAAATATTTAATTGGCATTAACTTAAAAAAATAAATGATATATTAGTTTGACACTTCAACCTGAGGTGTGTACATGTTCACTTGAGTTGGAACTTGGGAGAAATTTTATTATCTTGCTTCCATTTGCAGGTGAGAATTATTTAAAAAATTGTAAACATAAAATTAAGCATTTCCCAGAACTCCATTCATGCACTTTCGGCTATTTAATTGTATTTGACTGTTTGTGCTTTGCTTGCTTCTTGACAGGTGTACGTAATTGATTATGGCCTTGCTAAAAAGTTTAGGGATCTTCAAACACACAAGCATATACCCTACAGGTATATATTCCCTTATTTTTTTTATGCGCAAATAATTGTTGGTGCTCATTAGAAAATACAGCACTTCTGAAGTCCAACTCCTTTTGAGACAAATCTCGCTGATATGATTTAAATTTGTTATGGAGAAACTCGGGCTGGTTGGTTGAATCATGGGGAACCTATAACATGATTCTCCTGTTGCACATTCTGTATCTCTTTAAAACGTACTTAAAGTTTTCACCATTTAGAAGGAAAAAATTTAGTTGTTAATGTTAATACTTAATAAACTAAATACTTTCCTAACAGTAAGAACATTTTTTATTATTGTTTTCTGCACATTTGAGTTTTATCTAAAAGTTATGTAAAATATGATCGTCTTTAGTTAGAGTCTGTGCAAGAAATAAATGTTTTGGTCATTGAGATTGCCATAGTAACGGGTGATTCCCAACTTTGATTGTGGGTTGTTTAGTGTTATTTTGATGACTTGTAACTATAAGTTCTTTTGTATCTTATAAGTTAATGTGTGTGTGAATATTTCATTTAATAAAGTAATGTAGGATAAGGTAAACAAAGGGTTAATGCAAGGAATAATACGTATCCATCCTTTGGAGGGTAAAGATGGATCATTAGTGTAGATGATTTGTAAAATATAATCGGAGGATATGCGTGGTTAGGTTCCATTTGTATACTTGGTGCAATCTGGCATATCTTAACCAAATCTTTCGTGTGTGCTCGATGCGCACTTGTATGGTCCGGAGAGGCTTGCTTATCTTATAGTTTAGCGGCTTTATCCATCTTTGGTTTCATTGCTTCTCCGGGGAACTCTGTTTAAATTGTTCCAGTGGATTCTTTCCAATCTACTTCTTTTTATGATCTCATTGGAAATCATATAAAGTAAATCTTCATAATAATTACATATTCCATCAATTCATATTAAAGATTAATGAAAGTTAAAATGGTTTATATAGAGATCCAAAACTTGAAGAATAAACATAAATACTAAATAATAGGAAACTAACTTGAATATTTGTCTAGATTATATATAGATATATATTTCCATATATTTAAGTGTAGAATAATCCTAAAGAAAAATTACAAATATGTATTCACAGTAGTATTTCTTAATAATGTAGAATAACTTACAAGTTACATAGTATAAATTACAAGTTATAAATTAGATTTTAAATTTCGGGAGGCGGAGAGAGCTGCCACTTTTTGTCAAGTAAAATTATGAACTTATAGTTGGTCTCTGAAATATAAGCATCTCCTACCTATTTTTTCAAATATAACTTATTGAGTATTTAGACACAAATTGAAACTTATCTTCATTATAAGCCTTTCTCATACAAATATATTCCACTTATGTAAACATATTCTTTTTCTATTATAGTCTATCTGATACAGTAAATGACTATCGTTTCAGCTATTTAAAAATTTATGTAGACGATTGCAACCTTTTACATCCCCCACATCCATGAACAACTTTTGGATATAAAAAGGCAAACTCCAGTATTAACAATTTTTTCTCCGCAGGGAAAACAAAAATCTGACTGGAACAGCTCGATATGCAAGTGTTAACACCCATCTTGGAGTTGGTGAGTTACTTTGCTAGCTTCAACTTCTACTAAATCTTTCTTGCTTATCTATATAAAGTCAATTGTTCCAGAGTTACGATTGTAAGAGACTATGATTTTGCAGAGCAAAGCAGGAGGGATGATCTGGAATCTCTAGGTTACGTGCTTATGTACTTTCTGAGAGGAAGGTAGATATATTATTAAAAGCCGAAATGATACATTATTTTTAATTCTATGTGGGTCTTTACTCGAGTCCTGTTTCCATTTGGACTTTTTAGCCTTCCTTGGCAGGGTCTAAAAGCTGGCACAAAAAAACAGAAGTATGACAGAATAAGTGAGAAAAAGATGCAAACTCCAATAGAGGTATTGTTTTAGGAACACCTGTTTTAATTCAAGTTAAACTTGTAAGGCATTCATAATATAGGCATTAGCCGACTGAAAATATGTAATGGATGTGAAATACTGCTTTTGTATATCTGCAGGTGCTTTGCAAATCTTACCCATCGGAATTCATATCATACTTCCATTATTGTCGTTCCCTGCGGTTTGATGACAAACCAGATTATTCATATATGAAGAGGCTTTTCCGTGATCTTTTCATTAGAGAAGGTAATTTGTCTTCTTCTTCTTTTTTTTCATTGTTGTCATCAATTCTACTCCTATCCTAAGAAGATATCCCCGCCAAAATTTCTGAAGTTGATCGTATCAGTCCAATCATTAATGCTGATCCCAGCTTCATTCATATTTTCTTTATTTTGTAAATAAAATTTGTTAACTCATCAACAATTGTGCAGGGTATCAGTTTGACTATGTATTTGATTGGACCATATTAAAGTATCCACAGATTGGTTCCAGTTCGAAGTCACGGGTATGTAGTGCTGATGAATTGATATCTATTTTTTGCAGTAATTGTATCAGATCTCATTTGTATGTTTATCTTATTATTTTCCGCAGCCAGCTGGGAAATTACCTTTGAACCCTGGACCGACTATAGATAGAGCAGAAAAGACACCAGGTATATGCCAGATAGCAGTTTTGAAGTACATGCTTAATCCAATCTTTAATGCTTTACTGAAATTCCTATTTTAATATGATATTCTTTCATCCAAAATGTCATCTCTTCATGTTTTGTAATTCACAAAAAATTAAAATGAAGGATTCACTTTTTTGGAAGCAGACAAAAGGTGAATGTTTTTAGATATACCGGTCAGCAAACTTCTGCTTTGATAATATTTTGTTTTATAATTGTTTCAAGTCCCAGCAAAGTAGAAATCAATGATGGTGATTTTTACGATTATCCATTACTTCTATTTATGGACTTGAGTAGGAAATCTGATTATGTTTTGTTCTCCATGTATTCATTTAGTGAAGCGAGAGATGAGAGATCGATTGTCAGGGGCTGTTGAAGCATTTGCTAGACGGAAAGGTTCTAGTTCAGGTGCTAATTTGCGAGGTGATCACTCATGGCACAGATCTTCTGATAATGTACCTTCGTCAAAGGATATGGTAAGTCTAAAGTTCACTCGCTAATGCTAAGATTTTGTGTGAACTGGTCCATAGTTTCATACAAATTATTGTTCACATGCAATTTTTTTTTTATTTGCAGCAAGCCGATCCAGTCAGAGGACGGGTTTCCCGAGCTGCTAGTGCATCAAAGAGGGCGGTTGCATCAAGCAGTCGGCCTAGCTCCTCTGGCGAACCCAGTGAAAACCGGTTAAATCGACTGGGTTCAGGCAGTGGTCGTCTGTCTACTACTCAAAGGGTCCAACCTGGTTTTGAGCCGAAGCCATCATCTTTTACCCGAGCCTTAGCATCAAGAGGTGGCCGTGACGATGCTCTCCGGAGCTTTGAGCTGCTTACCATTGGCTCGGGAAAGAGGAAGTAATTGTTGCAATTTGCTTGCATCTTTAGTGAGCCAATATGTACTTTCTTTTTCTTTTATCGAGATCTCCAAGCACCGTGGTGTCCAAAACTTTTACTATGCCCGTGGAAAATAATCTCATGAACTAATTTAATATTCAACTTTTTTCCCGAAAAATGTACCATATAAAAATTACAATTGAGGATTGCACAAGTATAAATGTGCAAAGGCATGAACATCAGAATCTACGGATAGAATACACGACACAAGTGATAAACTTAATTACTTGTTCTTTTTTTCCATTTTGTACTAGATGGAAACGAAAAGTTGATAATGTGATTTGAGTTGTTGATTTGTATTTCCCTTCATTTTGTTTCAACCATTTGTTCCCTGTTGCGTTAGACTTTGCATCTTCATATTGAATATATTAATATTTTTTAATATATTTATACATATAACTAGTTTACTAAGTCGCGCTTCACAGCGGTTTTTATAATAATTTTTTAAAATTTTTCTAAAATATATTTTACAAAATATATTTTTAGATAAAATAATATTTCTAACATGAAATTAAAGTTTCTTTTGAATTCTTTGTTTCGTCTCAATCTTTTACTAAAATTTTGAATAAATATTGAAAAGATAAATTGTTTAATATTTTTTATTATTTTAATATTATATCAAATAATAATATATTGTAACCATTTTTATTTTCTTAAAATTCACATTTCAACTTCTATTTTAAAATACATAATATAACATTAATATTTTATTTTAGCATATAATATGTTTTTTCTAATGAATAGCACTAACATTTAACATGTTTTCTTTCAATGATTCGTTTTCTCGTTGTCACCAAATCCTAATAGATAACAAACTAATTTAATTAAATAAGTTACATCATTTATTAATCAATTTTATTATATCATAAATTTTAATTTAAGTATTTTAATTTTTTTTTAATTTTAATTATTTAAAATATAGGTACTCGAAAAAATAAATGAAAAGAAAATAAGACTTCTACCTTTTATTTAATAGAAACTTGCATTTTCTGTAAGTATTATCTTCTTTATATTTTAGAAGGTAAAGTTTTAAAAAAATGGTTTTTAATATATATGTAAAATATATAGATGAAGTAAACGTGGATTTTTTTTTTTAAAAATTATTAGAACATAATTTTTAATAGTTTTTTTTTAGGAAAATATTAAGATGATAATCTAATTTCAAGATAAATTTTAGAACTTGAAAAAAAATGTGAGAATATTAAGATGGTAATTTCGAGTTCAAGAAAAAGTTTAAGAAAATATCAACATGATAATTTGACTTGAAGATAAATTTTAGGAGAATATTACGATAGTAATTTGACTTAAGAAGAAAGTTTAGGAGAATATAAGGTAATTAAGATTTTCATTACTGAAGATTTAAAATGCAATTTAGATATTTTATAACCTTTTATATTATTAGTTTAAAATTTTGAGAAAATTAGAAAAATAAATCAAGACAATTTGAGAGACGCATCTCTAATCGTCTCGCATATCTCATATCGTCTCCTTATTATTTTCCTTGATTAAAGTATAGTAAAAAAATTACTAAATAAATTAGACGTAGAGTAAGTTTAGGATAATATTAATATAATATACCTAGTTTTGACTTAAATAGAAAATTGGAGAATATTAAGATAATATTCTTATGTTCTCATTAATAAAATATTTAGGAGAATATTAAAATTGTATTTAGTTTCCTACATTAGTAAAGATTTTAAAGGCAAGAATATTACAATTGTATATTTAGTTTCCTCCATTAGCAAAGAGTTAAACGACAATTAAGATATTTTCTAATAAAAAAATTAGGAGAATATTAAAATTGAATATTTAGTTTACTCCGTTAGTTAAGATTTTAAATGCACGAATATTAATATTGAATATTTAGTTTCATCCATTAGTAGATATTTTAATGACAATTGAGATATTTTTGAATTTTTAATATTATTAATTCAAAAAATTAAAAAAATTAAAAAAATAGATCGATTTGATAACTGACACATCACCGCCTTCGTCTTCTACTTTATAGAAGTATATTGATGATTTGTAGATAATTAAACTTAAATCGGATTTTAATGATTTAAGCGTTAATTATGAAAATATATGTTAGAACTATGATGGTGGAGACTGGAGTTGGACTGTCTTTTTTCCTAGACTATACTTGCAAATCTATTGGTTTTTTTTTTGTTTTTTTTTTTGAAAACAATTGCAAGTCCATTTTTGATTTTGATCATGAAATGTATAGGAGTTGAATCATTTAAATATGTTAATGAAATAAGCATATCGAATACAATGATATTTTAAATTTTTTTGTTATAACAGGGAAAAAATAATACAGCAAAATAAATGAGGTTTATATACCCTATAAATTTGAATTCACCCAGCTGCGTGATGATGTAATTTCTGAATATGCAGTGAGCTATAGTTAGACTCGAGTAGTCGAGTTTGGTTTGTTTTTGGGTACGATCGTACCAGTACTAATGCATCAAGCGTGTTTGGACGAGAGTAGTACGAGTTTTCCTGAAAGTCCTAGTGGTTTAAAAAATTTAACAAAACATTTGATGATGTTTCGAAAATAAGTACTTATTTGCGAACACATCTATATATACATTGATGAATTCTACACTAGCACTTGTAAAAACGTGTCTAGACAACCCATTTATAATCAAATCAAAGTCCCATGCAATTCAACTTCATGCACAAATCATCAAAACCTCCACACACCCCTCTTTATTTTCTTCAAGATTATCAACCCTTCTGTCAATTTACTCTAATTTCACTTTATTACATGAATCTTTACACGTTTTCAACACCCTTCATTTCCCGCCACCTGTTCGTGCTTGGAAATCACTCATTAAGACTTATGCTTCAAATGGGTGTTTTGTACAATCTTTGGCTTGTTTTGTTGAAATGAGAAGTTTTGGGGTTAGCCCAGATCATAATATGTTCCCTTCTGTGTTAAAGTCTTGTGCTTTTTTGAAAGATTTGAGAGTTGGGGAGTGTGTTCATGGGTGTATTGTTAGGTTTGGGATGGAGTTTGATGTTTTTACTGGGAATGCACTTATGAATATGTACTCTAAGTTGGGGGGATATCATGTGTTTGATGAAAGGTCTGAGAGAGGGGGGATTTCTCGAAATGGCGGTGGTTTGGGTTTTGTGATTGATGGGGTGAGGAAAGTGTTTGAAATGATGCCTGTTAGGGACATTGTTTCTTGGAATACTGTGATTGCGGGGTATGCTCGAAATGGGATGTGTGATGAAGGTTTACGGATGATTAGGGATATGGGGAATGCTGGTTTGAAACCGGATGTTTTTACGTTGTCGAGTGTACTTCCTGTTTTTGCTGAGTATGTGGATGTTTTGAGAGGGAAGGAGATTCATGGATATGTTATAAGGCATGGGTTTTGTGAGGATGTTTTTATTGGGAGTAGCTTGATTGATATGTATGCAAATTGTACGAGGACACGAGATGCGTATAGAGTGTTTTGTTTGTTGCCTTATCGGGATTATGTTTCGTGGAACAGTGTTATCGCGGGTTGTGTTCAAAATGGTTTATTTGATGAAGGCTTGAACTTGTTCAGGCAGATGGTGATAGCTGGGATCAAGCCTGTGGAAGTTTCTTTTTCAAGTATAATACCTGCATGTGCTCACTTGACAACACTACTTTTGGGAAGACAACTTCATGGCTACATAGTAAGGGGTGGTTTTGATAAAAATGTTTTTATAGCTAGCTCTCTGGTAGACATGTATGCCAAGTGTGGGAATATTAGGATTTCTAGATGGATATTTGATGATATAGAAAAACCGGACATGGTGACATGGACAGCTATGATAATGGGTTATGCACTACACGGGCATCCTCGTGATGCAATTTCCTCTTTTGAACGGATGATTTTGGATGGAGTGAAACCCAATGATGTGGTATTCCTGGCTGTTTTCACGGCGTGTAGCCATGGTGGAATGGTAGATGAAGCTTTGAAATATTTTAACAGTATGACCCAATATTATGGAATTTCTCCTTGTTTGGAGCACTATGCTGCTATGTCAGACCTTTTAGCCCGAGCAGGAAAATTGGAGGAAGCCTACAGGTTCATCTCTAACATGCAAATTAAGCAGACTGGAAGTATCTGGTCAACTTTGTTGGCTGCATGTAGATCTAGCAACAACATTGAACTAGCCGAAAAGATTTCCAAGAAAATAGTTGCCTTAGATCCTGAGAATTTGTGTGTGTATGTTCTCTTATCTAGTACCTATTCTGCTTCTGAGAGATGGGGAGATGCAGCGAATTTGCACTCCAAAATGCGAAACAAAGGCTTGAAAAAGAAGGCAGCTTCTAGCTGGATTGAAGTGGGAAAAGAAGTACATGCTTTCGTAGCAGGTGACAACTCCCACCCAAGTTATAATGAAATTAGCGATGCACATGATGTTCTTTTAACACAGATGGAGCTAGAAGGATATGTTCCAGACACTAGCTAGGATTGTATGATGTTGCAAAGGAAAAAAAAAAGGTCCTTATTGTTCAGGCGCAGTAAAAGACTTGCAATAACATTTTGCATCATTGCACTCCTAATAGGATGGGCTTCTGTTCATAGCAACACAAAGAATCTTTGGTCCAGAGTATCTCGCGCTTGATGTTATTCCAGAATATTGATTTTGAGAATTAGTTCGGTACTTTCTTCATGATTTTTAATCATATACAATGTAGGGCTCCTTGTAGCAACTAGCAAGTTTATTGTTGTGTTGTAGGAAGGGCTATCCTCCGGTTCTTCCTTACTTATGCTCAACAGTTCTGATGTTTTAATCAAGAATTCAGCAGTGAACAGTGATGCACTTTTTCTTTCAGCATGATGTAAACTTCTATTGCACCACAAAGATACTTAAATACAATGTTTATCTTCTACATCTCTCTTGCTTATCTATGAGAAGTCGATTATTCTAGAGTCAAATTTGTAAGACTTCAAGTTTGCATAGCAAAGCCAGAGGGATGATCTGGAATCTCTATGTATGTGCTTAAGTGCTTTTTGAGAGGAAGGTACATACATAATTAAAAGCCTAAATGATATTCATACTGTTTTTAATTCTATGTGGGTCTTAACTCCAGCCTTCCTTGGCAGGGACTAAAAGCTGGCACAAAAAAAAAAACAGAAGTATGACAAAAGCAAGCAAGACAAAGATACTTGCTCCAATAGAGGTGATGTTTGTTGCACTAAAAAGAACACTGTTTTAATTTAGTTAGACTTGTACGAATTCATAATGTAGGCAGCAGCCTACCGGAAATGTATAATGAATGTAAGATTCGGCTGTTATATATTTGCAGGTGCTTTGCAAATCTTACCCATCGGAGTTCATATCATACTCCCATTATTGTCGATTTGTCTTTTCCTGCGATTGGTGACAAACCAGATTATTCATATGTGAAGAGACTTTTTCGTGATCATTTTATTAGAGAAGGTATTGTCTTCTGTTTTTTGTTATTATTATCAATCTGCCCAATTACTCCAACGCTAAAGAAATACACCCCCCTCCCAACAATTCGTAAAGTTCACCTTCTCAATCCAATCCTTAAAATATTTTCTTTATTTTCTTTATTTTTATTTGTTCTCATCAACACCAGTGCTGGGTATCATCAACACCAGTGCTGGGTATCAGTTTGACTATGTATTATTGGGCCATATTAAAGTATCTACAGATTGTTTCCAGTTTAAAAGCATGGGTACATAGTACTGATGAATTTCTGTCTAGTATTTCTGGTAATTGAATCAGATCTCATGTGTATATTTTTTCCTTTTACCAGCTGGAAAATTACCTTTGAACCCTGGAACTACTATAGACAGCAGAAAAGGCACCAGGTGTATGCCAAAAAGATACAAGTTTTATAGTACATGTTTTAATCCAACCTTTCATGCTTTGCCGAAGTTCCCCTGTTAATTTGTTATTTTCTAGATATAACATTCCCTCCATTTGAAATGTCATCTCTCCTCCATGTTTGTACTTCACAAGAAACTAAAAAATTGGACTACTTGTCAGCAAGACTTCTGCTTTGATAATATTAGGTTGTCAAAAGGTTACTAGTCCCATTAGAGAGAATTCAATGGTTGTGATTTAGCAATTATGATGCAAACGTTCATTACTTTTTTTGGCTAGTAATGAATTTGTATGGACTTGAGTATGAAATCTGATTATGTTATGTTGTTCTCCGTGTTTCACTAATTCATTTATTGAAGCGAGAGATGAAAGATCAATTGTGTGGGGCTGTTGAAGCATTTGCTAGTCCGAAAGGTTCTGGTGCTAATTTGTGTATAATCACTTGAGGCACAGATGATAATAAGATATATCAATCTATAGTTTCATACAATTTTTTATTGTTTTAATATCTGCTATTTTTGTCATTTGCAGCAAGTTGATTCAGTAAGAGGACTGTTCTCCCGAGATGCTAGTGCATCAAAGATGGCAGTCGCATCAAGCAGTTGGCCTAGCTCCTCTAGTGAACCCAGCGAAAACAGATTAAATTGGCTAGGTTCAGGAAGTGATCGTCTGTCTGTCTGTCTACTACCCAAAGTTTCGAGCAGAAGCCATCATCTTTTACCCAAGCCTTGGCATCAAGAGGTGGCTGTGACAACGCTCTTAGGAGCTTTGAGCTTCTTACCAGTGGCTCAGGAAAGAGCAGGTAAGTGTTGCAATTTGCTTGCGTCTTTAATGAGCTACTCTCTTTTTTTGTCCTTTAATTAACATCTCCAAGCACCTTGATGTTTTTATTTCAATTTGCACTAGTTTCTCAACTTATTTCACTTGTAGATTTGTACTCATCATAAATAATATTTTTTTATTTTTTTCATTCATTTATATCATATTTAGCACTTTCAAGTCCAATAGTTGGCACACCATGTAAGGTGTCTAGATGGTCCCTAAATAAATAATATTAAAACTAGATATACCGTAATAGGAATGGACCAAATATACTTTTAATACTAGTATTTGGGATTTTTCCATTTAGAAAGAGTGTCAAAAGTTGACAACTTCTCTTGACACTCTTTGAACATCCTTGCAATCTCAATAGGAAGGTACCCAAGAGGGTCATGTCACGTAGGATTTGACATCTCTATTGACACCCATGTTGAAGATGCTCCGAGGGCTAAACTTATATTTTAAATAGGATTGCAGGTTGTAACCAGCTATTATTCAAAAAGGTTTGATTCCATTAAAAAAAAGTGATGAAAATGGTGGACAAATTTTAAAAAAATAAAACAAAAAATGGCAAGTCTTCGTGCATTACACCTTAGGCTTAGCTAGTGTAGTGCCAAATGAAAAAGGTGCAGAATACGTGTGACATGCACCGATCAAGTTGCAGTCTAGTTTGTGCAAAGGTTGGTGCAAACTCAATTTATGACCAGGAAAAGAAATCAAGACTTGAAATGTTTGGTGTGAAACTTTACCAACAAAGTAACACTGACGTTCGAACAAATACAAAACGATTGTCTTTCAATACATTTTTTTTAACAATTGTAAAATACAAATTTTAAGTCATGTACATTGTTAATATGATGAATTAGTTTATCAAGATACAAAATCATCAAAGTTTTTATATTTTTTTTAAAAATTTAAAGGTGAAAAAAAGTAAAATTTTATTTTAGAGAGAACAGATATCCCTCCATACGTTTTCCATTATTTTTTTTTCTTTTACGAAGATATAAAGGTGTTCTTATAAATTCAACATCTCTCAATGTAATGGTATTTCTTTCGCTCATTTCTGCGAAATATTGAGCGTTTCAAACCTTGTAAAAGACAAGTTAAATGTATGAGTGTGTTCAATTAAAAAAAATATTGTAAGAAAAAGTATACTCCTATGTGTTACCAAAAAAAAAGTATATCTTTCTAAATTTATATGTGAGATTATAGTACATATACATGTCATAAATCAAAATGTAATATATGTCATGCCTATTATTAAAAAGATTGTTTTTTATAAATGTATTTGGGTTCTCTAACAATAAGTTTTTTTAATACCACTTAACATGATATAGATTGTTGGTTTTATCGGAAATATTGAATTTTTAATATTAAAATAGAAACCTTCAATAATCAATCAATATACATATATAAAGGAGAATATATGAACGGTGATGTGGCGTCTCTCAAATTGCTTCGATCTATTATCTTAATTGACTTTAAATAGAGGAAACTAAATATATAATTTTAATATTCTTATCTTTAAAATCTTTACTAATAGAGAAACCGAAATATACAATTTGAATATTTGTGCCTTTAAAATCTTTATTAATGGAGGAAACTAAATATACAATTTTAATATTTGTGCCTTTAAAATCTTTACTAATGGAGGAAACTAAATATACAATTTTAATATTTAATTTTAATATTCTCCAAAATGTTTTATTAGAAAATATATGAATTGTCTTTCAAAATTTTTAGGAGAAAATTAAATCTACATTCCTAAACTTTCTCTTCAAGTCCAATTTATTTATTTACTAATTCATTCATATTATCTATCTTTTAATGGAGGATACTAAGTATACTGTTGTTGGATGAATTTCGTAACAACACAAATCAGAGATTGCTGGAATAACGAATTATGAAAATAGATGGATTTGGAATTTTTGGATGTTTGGGGGACTTGGGAGGTGTCTAGATTTGTCTCAGATATCAGATCCATTTTGCCAAGATGCCTGCGTATCAATTTATATTGGATCAAACCCACGCAGTTCTGTTCAATTGTGTTTATCCTTAGAGACTTTAGGGATAAACTTTATTAATGTGGTAAATTACCGATTTTATCTTGCATTATCTTGGCGTTGTGATATCTTCCTGATTTGAAGATTTGAAGGATATCGTTTGAAGATATTTTTTGTAATTGATTGATTGATATTGATTATTTCCTCGTTTCACGGAGAGTATATTACTTAATGATTAAACAATTAATTATTAATCTGAATTAATAATTATTAAACAGAGAAATTTGGACAATGCCAAAATGTGACATAACATATACTATATTAACATTCTCCTTAAACTTCCGGTTCATTTACTAATTTCTTTTTTACGATTTTTTTAACTTTATCAAAAAGATATCGGATTTTAACCTTACGAAACCCGAGAGAAAACCAAAAAAACGCGGCGTTGCATGGTAATAATATTTGGTAAAGTGAAAATAGTGATGAGATGCAAGCCCAACTGTGCAAAGGTTAAGGGCAAGGGGACACCAAGACAAAAGATGAAATTATGTTGTTTTGTCCCTCTGCCCTCTACTCTACCCCCACTCTCCTCCGGTCGGAATCCTAAGCCCTAATATCTCTCTCGATCATCCTCTCTCTCTCTCTCTCTCTCTGTACAACTATACTACTAGTATAACATATACATATGACAATCCTTTGTATTTTTAAATATAAATAATCTCTCTCTCTCTCTCTCTGTGTAAACCTCTCTGCTCTTCAACCCTACCTTCTTCACTTATTTTACACACATTTTAATGTAATGCTGCAATTAGATAAGTTGATAGCTATATTCTCCATCTGATCCCCTTCAATTATAAGATCTATATACACACACACACAATCTCATATCATACATTCATACTAAATTACCAGATGAAGTCCACTACTCGCCTCGATTCAACTGTGTTTCAGCTCACTCCTACTCGAACCAGGTCCCCCTCCTCTCTCTCTCTCTCTCTCTCTCTCTCTCTCTCTCCCCCCCCCCCTCCCTTCTCTCTCTCAAATACTACAAGCGATTTGTAGTATGTTTGCTGTGATTGATTTGTACAATTGTAACTCGTAATTTAGTAGACGTTATATTTATATAATTGTTATAATGTTGCTACTTATATTTGCTGCGGTTTGTAATTTCCCTTCATGTTTTTGTTGTTTAGACTTTACCGTGATTACTGTTATGCATTTTCAATTAAGCACCGACTTATTGTTGGACTCTAGTAGTTGAGTTCTGTATTTTTTATGTTTTGGTTTTGAGATTTTGACAGTTTCTTGTTTTCGTAGAATTGACAGTTTTTGAATTGGTAGTTTATGAGTTGTTATTATCAGTCTAACCAGTTCTTCTGATTCATCACTATATATCAGGTTTGACTTGTATATTGTTGCTAATGGGAAAAAGGAGAAACTGGCGTCAGGTTTGTTGAAACCTTTTCTTCCGCATCTAAAGACGGCTGAAGAACAGATAGCAAAGGGAGGTTATTCCATTTTACTTGAACCGCCAGCTGCTGATAATGCAACTTGGTTTACGAAAGGCACCCTGGAAAGGTATGTACCATGATGTGAATCACTACGTTATTGGAAGTCAATCTATAGATATGTGGAGAGTTGCAGTTTTTGGTTAATGTGGATATTAAGTACTTGTGCTTCCCGATGACATTATATGCTAAATTACTGCTAAATGCAGGAAACCTTATGACTAATATATTAAGTTATGAACATTTAATTGATTCTAGAAATTTGATTTTGCCTTGCTGAGTTGGATTCTTGAGTATGTATGTTGGATTTGCCAAAATAGATACCTAAAAATCTTATTAGTAGGTTAAATTATTCATCAAGTAGTTAATAGTATATAATTGAGGGGTCCAGTTTATCCAAAATTTAGGTGTTGAAAATCACAAATGTGCTACTTTGAAAGTACAACTTCTCCTTCATGGAATCTCCCACAACCATGTCCTCTTACTAACTTCTTGAGTCTTGTGTCTTCATCTTTATATTTAATTAGAATGATAGATTCAGGTCACTTTAAGGGTATATACGGATAAAGAATCCCTAACATTGTCAAATTGCAAGAATGAATGTCCTAAACAGTCAACAAATTTGCTGAAACTTGTTTTTCAGCACGGGGTCAGTCTAAGCTGATCTATGCACAATGGCGGTGGTTATTCCATAATAAAGCTCGGTATATAGCTTGTGAAGAAACTTTCTATAACGATATCTAGAATTAGGGCCTAAAGTATTAGCTGTGGAGATAAGACCTTTGCTGTTTTTGCGGATTATGTGACGTGAGAAAGCTTTAGGGAGATGAGGCATGCAGGTTGTAGTATGTATATTGGCAATTTACCGGCTCAAGGAATGGACTTGCATGATACATGGTTATTCTATTGCCAAGTAGAATCAGTGGAAGTTGTGATTGCAACATTTCCTTACAACCAAAATGAAAGCTTTATTAGTAACGGTGATTCCTAAGTAGAATTCGGCGTAGCTGTTACTGTGTTGTGCTAAGCTTGAACAATGTAAGGTTCAAATAGTTTCCAATGATTTTGATCAATTTCAAATAAACATATACAACTCAAATTACTAGAAGAAGACCTTTGGCACATAAAAAAAAAAGAAACTTATAAGTAATTTAAGTGGTATTCAGCAGATTTGTGAAAAGGAAATGGATTGTACAATAACTGATTGTATGTGCTAACTTTAACAGGTTTGTTCGTTTTGTAAGCACTCCAGAAATCTTGGAACGCGTATACACCATAGAATCCGAGATTGTACAGATTGAGAAAGCAATTTCCGCACAAGGCAACAATGATATTGGGACAAAAACTGTGAGAATTTTCCTAACGATTTTAATTTATTAGATATTTATTTCGCCTTAGCCATAAATTCCTTCGTTTAATCATTAATGTTGCAGATAGAAGATCATCATGTGAAACCTGTGCTAGCTATAGAAGGTACTACTGGGAAATACAAACATGGGTATCTCTATCATATAATCTGAAACTGTACATGTTTCAGGATGTTCTTTGACTTCCCTTTTTTCTCTCCCCCCCCCCCCCCCCCCTCATGAGTGTCATGAATCAACAATTTATAACTAGGATCAGAAGTATGTTCAGCTTCTTCTGTGTAATAACTAATAACTAATAAATATGTTGTTTTTTTACTTATTTTACTACCTGTAATCTTTGACAGGGAACAGCTCTAAGCCAGATGCTAATGAGGAGAAAGCAATTGTCCTTTACACGGTATCTGAGTGCTATTTGCTGCTCAATTTTGGGATGTCAGAATTACTTACTAATTTTTGGTCTTCTTCTGTGCAGCCTGGCACACAATCAACTGAGGCAAATGGGTCCATTATACAGGAGGAAAATTCTAAGTATAGTGCTACTCTTAACTGATATACAAAATTCCATTAATTGAGGATGTGTTGCTTAGTTAAGAAATAAAATGATCATAAATGACAACAATAATTAGGAATTAAGATTAGATATCAAGTGTTTCTTCTATGATCCTGTGACAGCTTTAAAACAAGATTAGTTGATACAACCTATTAGAACCGCACAAGTCAACACAAATCTCAGTACCAGATTGCATGCCTTTATTCGATATTTAGAATCATGAGGGAAAAGGGACATACTCAGTTATCCCGCTTAGAGTGGGCTTTGTGGAGGGTGGGGTGTACGCAGCCTTATCCCGAGAGAGGCTGTTTCCAGAAAATACCCCTGCCATATAGGATAAAGAATCGAACCAATTACCTTTGGGCACCCAACTACTGAGCCAACTCAACACCTTTAGGATAATATATATCTTTTATTAAACCACTTTATAGACAACTGTCATACAATCTGTCCAAGTGAAACCATAACGATTTCAATCCTGTTATGAACACATGTTTAAATTATGAACTGCAGTTGTCAAATTCAAGTATTCTTTTGAGCCCTACATGTATTGTCAATATTCACCATGGAGATTGTCATAAAATTATCACATCATTTTGAATTATTTCGTATAATGACAAAACTTGGTTCAGAGTATGTGAGACGTACATGTTCTTCCTGTCTTGCCTTAATTGTATGTCTCCGTAATGAAGTGTCACTGCACGCATACATAATTTGTTCATTAGGTTGTGAGGTTCATCCATATCATCCTAACTTGCCTACGGTTGATTGTATTTAATTGCACTCCTGATCAATTTCTTTTTTTTTTTGAATGTATCGCTGGACTCCTGGTCAATTTTTTTTTTTGTTTTGAATGTATCGCTCGCAACTTGAACAGAGTTGAGCTTCTGAAAGTCCTCGACACACGGAAAACTGTGCTGCAAAAGGAACAAGGCATGGCTTTTGCCCGTGCTACAGCTGCGGGTTTTGACATGGATCATATGACACCACTTGTATCTTTTGCTAAATGCTTTGGAGCATCACGGTTATTGTAAGCAGAACTTTGTCTTAATCTTTTAAAACCACCTCCTTCCAACTTATATTTAGTAGATTATAGAAAGGCTCAATTTTGAAATTCAATATTCACTTATCATAGTTGGCCATTCTTTGTTACTTACCCGTATGAGTTTTATTTTGTTTTGAAGTAGATGATGCACATAAGTTTTGTAAAGAATAAGGACCTGATATGTGAAACATAGCATTAACATGAATGTTGATTGTGTTAAAAGACTACGTAGTTACATATTGCATGTGTTTCTAAAGTTAGCGACTTAGGTTTTTAATTTTTGACAAGTGGTTCCACAATTAAAAATATAAGTATGTATTCATTTGTATGTTTTGTATGAAAAGACCTAAAATCGAAATTTATGCAACATATTGCACCTTAGCGAATAAATTGGTGTTGCTTTTTAACAAAAGGAAAATTTTAGATATTTATACAAGGTAACTAATCAATAAAATAAAATAGCTCAATTTTTTTGTCTTTTAATCATCAGGGATGCATGTTTAAGGTTCATGGATTTGTGGAAAGGAAAGCATGAATCGGGACAGTGGCTTGAAATTGAAGCTGCTGAAACAGTCTCGAGCAAATCAGAATTCTTGACAATGCATGCATCAGGCATTATGCTTTCTAGCATAGCCAACAAACATGAAATGCAGCAAGAGTTTGTTCCTGAAATTGATGATAAAGCAGGACCTGATAAAAGTGCAGGTATGTGTCACCTCATATATTAGGCCTACTACTAGAATCTGTTGTCCTTAATTACTCTATTGCTATAAATCAGACAAATAATTCTGAAGTTGCTGCCTACTTAATCCTCCTGCCATATTGGTTGAAGAATTGACCCTAAACTACCTACCAAATATACTGATTATTTTCTGTGGTTAATCCAAAGGGTTGTAGAATATTATTACATACCCAGTGGAAGAAATCCTCTTCTGTATCTAGTCTATCCCATATAGTAAAGAGTATGCATTTGAACTCAGTGTCGATATACTCGTCTTCAGGGTGAAATGTTTGTTCAACAGTGTCCAATGTGGCAACCTTTTCTGACCAGATGCTACTATTTAACAAGAGAAGTCATAATATTGACAATAAGATAACTTTGCTTTACCTTTTGTGTTTAAAGAGTTTTTAAAGGTTAATTTACCACCGAGCAGTTCCAAGGATTAGGGGTTCTTTTTACATGTGGGTTTAGTACATATAATTGTTATCTTCTTGAGTGTCATTATCATTCCGATGATTCTCGTTAGAGCCTCTATAAAAAATTTCGATTACATATAAAAATATACACAAGGTTTGGAAAAATTCTTTCGCATCTTTCATTTGCTGCAACCTTTTATATGGAGTTTTCAAAAGATTGTAACGTGTTCTGATTTTGCCATCTCGGCACTGTACAAATCACAATTTTGTACGGAATAGGCAACTCGCCCATTATGATGTAGGCTGTAGCTTATCTTGTCTTTACAGTTAAGTCATCATAGCTCCAGATGATATTATACCGGTCCTTGCCAGAAAAATGGCTAGTTATATGATGAATTCATTTGATTCCATAAAACAGTAAAAGTTACTAGACCTGAATATCAAATACGAATGTCCTTGTTATTTTTTCCTGTTCAGAGTATGAACTCATGTCTAGTAGGTTAAGATAATTATTCACTTCTTGTCAGGTTTAAGGCCTCCAGTAAGTTACCAAGTTCAATTAGGCCAGCAAGAATATTTTCCAGGCCAGTTTCCTCATCCCATGTTCCCTCCCTGGCCTATGCAGTCTCCATCTAGTGGCATGCCATTTTATCCAGGATATCCCATGCAAGGGACTCCCTACTATCAGAACTATGTAGGAAGTGGTCCATATCAGCAGCCATTTCATCAAGTAGCGGAGGATTCACAAGTTAGTATTAATCAGAGGGAAAGACCGAGAAGGCAGTCCTTGGATAGTTCAGATGGCAGCACCGAGTCAGACACATCTGAAATTGATGCCTCCGGAATCAAAATGCAGAATGATTTGCATAAAAAAATTACAGATAGTGAACCACGAAAGAAAGCTGGGAGATCGGGTAAAAAGAAAAGAGACATGGTTGTAATACGTAATATAAACTACGTTACTTCAAAACAGAAGAAATCTTCAGGAAGTGAGTCAAATTCAGATTCTGGGTCGGAAACTGATGGTGATGGCAGAGATCTACTTTCTGAATTTAATAAATCATATGACAAGGAAGAATCTGCTATTGCTGATGGTGGACACTGGCAAGCATTTCAAAGTTGTCTACTGAGAGATACAAATGAAGATAGTTTGGCTGTAAGTGATGCTATGTTTGCAAGCGAAAAGGATGTTAAAATAAGAAGAAAGCAAAATACTGTGATTGATGATCCATTAGCTTTTACTGAACGAAATCCAGTTGAATCACAAGGTAGGTGGTCCACTAAATTTGATAAAGCTAGTGGAAATGTGTCTCGCCTAAATAAAGCATCAAATGATGAACTATCTACAGCTAGAGTAGAAGGTCATTATAGAAATGGTAGATTGGGAACAGATGACATGCAGTTTCCAGATATAAATGGAAGCAATATTTTGCTTACTACAGGAAATGATGAATTTATGGTTGCTGGACGAGAAAACAAATCAGAATTTAGAAGTGCTTCAGATTTGGCTATAAATAAGTATGAGGTTTCCACAGATAATATGGCTTATATGGCTGATGAGTCCTTCATTGTGCCGTTCAGGTCTATGTCACTAGATCAAGTTGGATCAGATGACAGAGCTAATTATGGTATGGACCCTGAGATCTCATCCAAACATGAAAGTTCAGAAAATATTGTTAACATGGATAGAAATCAATTAAATGATGAGTCAGCTGAGGTCAGCTTACTTCCAGAGCGAGGATCAGAAAAGAGGTCCCTTGGTTATGATCCTGCTTTAGACTATGAAACACACTTTGGACATGCTGCTTCAGTGGCTACAAAACACAAGGAAGCTGTGACTGATGCCAAACAAGTGTCCAAGAACACTCATAAGGACAAGAAGTCAAAGGTTGTCTCAGAAACTTTAGATAAGAAGAAATTTGGTGGTCCAGTGAGGAGAGGAAAACAATCAAAACTGAGTCCTGTAGATGAGGCACGATTGCGTGCTGAGAAGTTAAGAACCTATAAAGCTGACCTCCAGAAACTAAAGAAGGAGAAGGTATATAATCTTTTTAGATTTCTAGCACTCAGAACTAAGAATATTAAGCAATAGCATTTTTTTTAGTAGTTTACTTTTTTTAAGTATTTGGGGAGGGGAAGGTGAGAAGGACCTTCTCTAGCACCTAAAAGCACCTTTGCCACAGCCCAGGCACTCCTTGATTTTAAATAAGCATATATATTTACTAGAAAAGTTATTTGATCTTCTTAGCATGGTCGCAGAAATCGGAATTAATTGGTTAACCTACCGATTCAGGAATCAGGATTAATTGGGGATTAATCGGAGATTTTTTGATAAATCGGGGATATCTTGAATAAATCGGGAATTTTTAGATAATCGATAAAATATTTTATAAGGATTAATCAGGAATTAATCGGTGATTTTCCGATAAATTCGGGGTTTTTTAGAACAATGCTTATTAGTACATACTTAACTGGTTTATGTCACTAGGTCTGTGCCATAATTGTGTCAGAGTTATCATCTTCAAGTTTATTAACCATTTAGCATGAATTTGATCTTGTAATTTTCGTTTTCGTTCTTTTCTAATTTAGTGTTAAACTGTATCTTACTTACAGGAGGAGGCAGAGCACAAACGTATCGAAGCTCTAAAAATGGAGAGGCAGAAGAGAATTACAGCAAGAGGCAGTTCGACATCTGCCCAGTCCTCATTGCCCTCTTTGTCAGCCAGGAAATCTTTGCCAACAAAAACTTCTCCCATTTCTCACAGAGGGTCTAAGTTTAGTGATTCAGAACCTGGATCATCATCACCTCTGCAGAGGTCTAAGATAAGAACTGCTTCACTTGGATCAGCTGATTCTAAACTAGCTTCTAAGATCTCCAAATCAATTGATTTTAACCACTTGCCAGGGAATAGGTTAACTAGATCAGTGTCATCATTAACAGACGCAAAGAATGAACCCAGTAGTGTTACCCCCGATTCAAAGGCTTCCATGGCACGAATTAGAAAATTATCAGAACCCAAAACAATAAGCGGTCATCCTGCTCTGTCACTGAAATCTGGTGCTGCTGAATCACTGCCAAAACTGAAGGTGTCCAACGGGTCGGAGGGCAAAAAGAAAAATGCTATTGTAAACCTTGATCGTACTAAAGGTGCAACTCTTCCTGAGGTGAAGACCAAAACATCCAAAGGAACATTAAACGTCAAACAGAAGAAATTAGTGGAAAAGGATACAACATTAAAAGTCAATGAGGGGAAGTCTTCTGTACCTTCTGGTAGAATACATGAGAATTTGGATGACAATCTGGTCGTCGAAAAAACTGTTGTAATGCTTGAATGTCAGAAATCCTCTGTTCTAGATGTAGGTACATCAGTGGGAGTTGCAGGGAAACACAATGATATCAATGACAGTCAAATCGATAATTTGGTGGTTTCAGAATATGCACCTATCCGTGCAACGCCTTCACCTTTTTTTCATCCCCCCCGAATAAGTAAGGCCCCGATGATTACAGTTGATCAAGAACCATCTCTAATCCAATCACAAGAGAAGACCAGTTCTTCAAAGGTAGGCCTGGACTGATAATACAATGTTTACAAATGAAATTGCACTATATGCTTGTCGTGTACACATTCTTTTGCTAAGCAACTCTTAGTTTGGCACTTTTGTGAGCAACTGTTCTGGGCCTTCTGTTGCGACCCTGATTAAATCACATGTTTGGTCTATAGCTAAGTGCAGGGCACATGACACAGTTGTTAAGTAAATAGATTTAGTATAAGTTTATGATGTTGATATATATTTACTATTTAGCGCTCACCAACCCCTGAACTATCCTGCATGTTAAATTTCTGTTTTGTCCAGTTAAGTGGCTAATGCAAACCAATTAAATATTGGAACAGTGTCTCAGTTTTACTTGAAGCATGTAATCCGAGCTTTGGCATTTCCCCTATTGCTTACATTCTAGCTGGATTAAAGACAAATGAACCCTTAAGGCTACTTAAATTCGAGCCAAGGCATATTCCAGTTTGTTTGAGGTCCATTGAAGTATTGGGTTTTCTATACCTAGATCTTGCTTTGATCTTTATAAGTTATTTTTGAGAAAAAATATTGTCTTGAGCTATGTTTATTAACAAGTTCTGTGTATAGACTAGTTATGCTTACTTGACCGTCGAGGTCACAGTTTTTGGTTTTTCATTAAAAACCAAACTAGGTATCAATGAATTAAAAAAAACTAAAATACCAAATATATAATTTATGATGCTGATATGATTATTATCTGCTAACATGTAATATTCCTGGTAGGTGATGACAAACACAGTATCGAGGGGATCTACAACCTTTTCAAGCATAGGTATCTCTGAAGAGCCTTATCAAGCCCCCTTTGCTAGGGTCTCATCTATAGAGGATCCATGCACTCGAAATTCGGAATATGGAAAGGTCCCAACAAGCTCTTTGCTATCAGTGACTACTAAAACCACTGAAAATCATACATCTCATTCTGAAAACATGAAATTTGAGAAGCCTCTGACTAAGGAATCTTCGAAGGGCTTTAGACGGTTCTTAAAAATGGGAAGGAAAAATCATAGCTCAACTGCTACAGAGCAAAATGCCGAAGTAGATAATACGAGTATTAATGAAGTTGAGCAGGACAAAGATGGAAAGATTGATGCTACTTCAACTGAAGGTATCATATTTTCATTATCTTATATAAATGTAGCTAGATGTCGAGTTTACATTCTATATGTGGATTTACTTTCAGACAGAGGCATTGGTTAAAAATTACCACAACAAATTATGTGTGATAAGTTCAATCAAAATTATATATAATAATCTGTTTGGCCACACTTACAACAAAGTCATCTAACTTGCGTTCATAAACTTTATTTAGTTGAATTCACTTATAAAATAAAAAAAAGCTCTTGGAGCATTATATATATATACAACTCCTGAAGTAACTTGACCATCTTGTCTGTTTTATCATATGTGAGTTTGAGGAATATTACAGATATAAGAAAAATCATAGAGCATTTATCCAAAAAAAAACCATAGCAGAACTTGATCATTCTTGTCCCTTTTACATTACATGAAATAGGTTTTAAAGGTGAAATTACATGAAATAGGTTTTAAAGGTGAGAAAAATTACAATCACACATGTTAATTATTAAGAAGGAGACTATTTTGATCACTCGTTAATTTCTTTCTATATTAATTTGAAATAACTAAGTGCATGACTAAAACAGTAGAATTTAAATGGATGTGGTAAGTGATAATTTTTGATAGGCCGATATCTGGGTAACTGGGTTGATATGTAGTTAGGTATATAATATTGTGAGTCATTTTAAATGACTAAAAGAGCTGCATTTACTTATCAGGTCTTACATTGAAGAATCTAATTTCCCAAGATGAGACGCCAACAGCTGCCAGCACTTCACAAAAGTGTAAGGTTCACCACACAAACTACATTTCTTGATTTTGATGTAAATGGTACATAGCCTAATTCTCTATTTTCTTTGCTGCAGCTTCACGACACTTTTCTTTATTGTCGCACTTCCGCAGCAAGACAAGTGAGAAGAAACTGATATCATGAGTGCAAAGATTACAAGGGTGGGCTTTAATATATTAAATCTTCTAGCTCTTATGGTAGGCAGTTGGGGTATTGATCACTCCAATTTTTGGCATGTTATCCAATATTATACATACTTAGTTACCCATGTGAGTTGGATGTTGCCATGTAAATGGGTTGTGGTACATCTAAATCTATGTTTATAGCAGAATGGTGACTTGCTTTGGGTTCAGTTCTATAGTTGACTAAATAGTCGCAAAAATTTTCATGAACATTGTTTGATCTAAGTGTCATTATTCATTAGATCTTCTGAACCAATGAATGATGTTTTTAAGTTGCAGCCTCTCGAAGCATTTAGTGAAGATATACATATAAATTAGTTTTGATGGTCACAAATATAACTTCAGCTGTGTACTCTTTCATTTATCCAAGAAATGGATATTTGTGACATATCACCCTGCCTTTCAAGATGTAAAATATACAGATATTCAATTGACATACATGATGCATCCTTTTTATGTCTTTGTTTTACCCAAAAATATGTATTGTACTATTACTTTTTGTCATTCTTGTGGTCTGGCTTATCTTGATAGCAAAATGATACTACATGAGATTACTCAAATCGAATTATTAAACAGGAAATTTTGCTTTTGCTCATTCTTACTAAAGCCTCCTTTGCTAAGCACTCCGCAGCTTCTTGCGGGTCATCTAGGTGCCTGATGAGGTTTACAGCCTCTTGATACTTCATCACCTACGAAAAATGGATAGTGAAGTTGATTAAACAATGACTCGGTTGTCTGTTGTTTTGTGAGGGGGGGAATGAGTAAGTTTCTTAATATATATACCTCCCATATGCCAGTACTTGCCAAGACAACAAATTCAGTACCAGAGTCTATTTTTTCAGATGAAACAAAAGGTTCAGAGCTTTTAGAGGACCTTGTTCCTCCCGAATAGCCTGCTATGCATAACTTGGGCATCTTAGCACCTGATATTAAGGTGAGCACACAACAATATCTTAGTTGATTACTTGATCATCGTCTCGAATAGATGTAGAGGCAGAGAACATCATTACCTGAGAACAATTTGTGTGACCAATGTCGCTTAGTTGACTGCTTATGCTTTCGGCCTACTTGGTGAGCCTCACCATCTTTACACACAATAGTTCTATACTCACCCATATGAGCCAGTACCAGCTTCTCTCCATTGATGACAATGGCAGATGCAGAACCCACTTTCCACATATCTTCCCTCTTAGTTGTTTCCCTGATCTTTGCTCTCACGCCAAGATAAGCCTTTCTTATCGTTTCTTTGGTCTTCCTCCTCATCTCAGACTGCACATAATAACGTAAAATTAATCCCAAACAAGAACACATACAGTCAGTTCTTCTTGAGCTCAATTACACTGCTTACTTCTCGGGGCTTCTTATCGAATAAATGAGACTGCATGTACTTGGTAACGCGATCTCCTATCTGAGCATCAAAAATGCTGAAGAACCACAACGCCTGTCCTTCGTTTTCTTCTCTTTGCACCACAACCGAGTCCGAGTCGAGATCATTTGTTTCACCTGTCGATAATCTATCCTCTACCACATGAAATCCATGTGAGATCGGTGTCATCCACGAAGCCTTCTTACCATTCTGATCCTTTCTTTTGCCTTGTCCGATGGCAAACTTTTTTAGCTTAAATGCCTAAATATTGAGGATATACAACAAGTGCTTAGCAGGACCTTTCGAAAATTATTATCCTTCCTATAACATACAATTTAGCGACATTTTCCTCTAAAATATTGAAATTTCTGATTAGACAAAAAGTCGAAAATTATGAAGGTAGATAATTATAAAAACAACTAAAATGGAACAGAAAGCACAGATATCGACTAGATTAATGTGTGTAAATAGAGTAATACCTTAAAGTTGAGAGAAAGCTTCTTCATCCCCATGTTAACGGTTACTGGAAGAAAAGGTAAAATCTTGGAAATTTTAATCAGCGAAGGAGAGGGTGAATTTTCCAGTCAATATGGAGTCCAGAAAGTATTTGATTATTTTTGAAATATTCAATGCAAATCCTATTTTTCTGAAATCGGTTACGCTAATAATATTCCCATGAGAAAGTGTGTTGTGCCTACTGGTATCTATCAATTAATTTTAAGGAATCAAAAATTCAAAAACAAAGGTTCAAGGCTCTTCTTAGATATGGATATGGTAGATTAAAAGATTCTATTAGCCAGGTTAATTTTTTTTAACAAGGCCAGCTGTCGGGGTGAACATAAATATCCGAAAATCGGATTATTCTAATTTCTGGTCCGGTATCCGATTTAAAAAATTCCGAAATTCGGATATCCGATCCAAAAAATTCGGACCGGATATCCGATCCGGTGTTTTTCACTAATTCGGATTCGGATCCGGATCACAACTTTTTATAAAATCGAATATCCGGATCCGATCCGATTTTTACTATTTTTTTAAAAATAATTTATATATTTAATAAATATTGAACATATTAACGCCAAAATATTTCAAATATGTTATATTAAATTAAGTAACAAATTATCACTAATAAATTAACAAGTTTGTTGTTTTTACTAAAGTTTAAAAGCATTTTAGACATTATAATACAAGGATACACTTGAAATTATATTTTTAAGATTGAACTTACAATTGTTCCATAAATTTATACGTGAAAACCTCGTAATCTCATACATCAACTTCAAATTTATACGTGAAAATTTCATAATCTCATACATCAACTTCAAAATACATTTTTCACTAAATTAATATTTTATCTATAATGATTTATTAATAAGTTACAATACTTTTTTATAACAATAATTTAAAATACTAAATAGTTTTGAAGAACAAGGTAAATGAAAAAGTATTTTTTTAATATTATTTTTTCACTTAAAATTTTAATTTTGAGAGTTAGCGTGTAATTAATATATCCTAAAAAAATATTTAAAAGAATTAATTTAATAAATGAACAATGGTCTATGATGGTTCAAAATCAAGTTAGAAAAAGAAATTATAAATGTTAAAGTATGAAATGTTGATGTCAAAAATATTGTTGATTATTTTATAATTTATAAAATTAACGATAACTTATCAAAATATATTAGAATTTAATTTTTTTTACAAATTAAAATATATATTACTTATTTAATTCGGATTAATCCGATTTCCGATCCGATTTAAATGGATATCCGAATTCCGGATATCCGGTTAAACCAGAACCGGAATAGATTTTTAATGATCCGAAAAACCAAATATTCGATCCGAATTCTACTAACTGGATCGGATAGCCGATTTTGTTCACCCCTAACCAACTGGCCAAGTACTTTTTTTATACTGACCGTACTAATTGTTTTTTGAGTTCGATTATACTAAAGAGAATAATGGATGTGAGGATGATCTCAGATCCTGAGATTATAAGATTTTACATGTAAAATTTTAAGGATGTATTTGTAAATTCAAAATTGATTTACGATCATGAGATTATAAGATTTTACATGTAAAATTTTAAGGATGTATTTGTAAATTCAAAATTGATTTGTGTAGTTATAAATATTAGTTGATAACCGATGTCAAGAGTCTAGCATGAGTCGATAATAAAATATTAATATTAATAAATATTATCAAAAATGTACTTATAGAGAATTGAATGTTAAAAATATATAATAGATAAACATTAATTAATTATGTAGTTATATGCAATTAAATCCTGAATGAAACTAATGTCTTTGGTACCGTGCTCATTTAAACATTGTGGGAGCTAAAAAATTTAAAATAAAATAAATCTTGTAAGATTATGTATTTGCAAAAAATCGAACTCGAATTTAGTGATAATTAAATTTATTACTTTTGATACTTTGATAGCACACACCATTTACCAATTATTTTATTTATTAATAAAGAGTATAAATATTCTAATGCATTATATGTAAAAGTAGTCTCAGGATATTATTACCGGAGACTATCCTCAGGCACATCATATTCCTATACTAAAAGTTTACAGATTTGCGGACATTTATGTACATCAAATCGTTTTTATGAAATTGGTTAAGTTTTGAAACTTATATCTTATATCTTAGAGCAAGGCCAACAATGTAATTGTGTGTTACTTACAGTATTGTAAAAAGCGGGAATCGAAGTTAATCGGTGAATGCATCGTTCAGGGATTAATCGGGTAATCGGGGATTAATCGGAATGATTAATCGGATCATTAATCGGAATAAATTTAATAATAGTTTTTATATACAATTATAAAATTGTTTCGTTATTTCAACTAAACATATGTTATTATCATATATTTATGCAAATATGTTAAAAATGTTATATAATTGTAATAAATAAAATTTTGAAGGTTTAATTTTTCAATTAGAGATAAATTTAAGAGAAAAACTTAAGAGAATTTACGATTTAGGCATCTAAAATTATAATTATATGTACAAAAATAATGTTTTTCCTATTGTTTAATCAAGTTTCTACCTTTTAAATTTTTTTTTTTTTTTTTTAATGTTAACTATTTATTATTATTTTTTAATAATTAGCCCGATTTTTGACCGATTAATCCGATTTTTGACCGATTCAGCCGATTTTTGACCGTTTTTATGAAAAAACGATTAATTGACCGATTTTCGCTTAATCAGTTCGGTGCCCGCCGTCTAGCGATTAATCGGCGATTAATCCCGATTAATCGCCGATTTTTAGAACACTGGTTACTTATAAATATAATAAAATAAAGAGTTTTAGTGATTTAAGACAAATTTTTGAATGTCAACTCCAACAATAATTCATATACTCATTCCTTATTATTATTATAATAATAAATTTGAAAAGAGATTGGACAACAAGTAAAAAAAGAGAGAGAAAAGAAGTTAAGAAAAGAAGGGAAATAAATTTTTTATTGATAAAAATGAAATAGGTAATGGTTAGAGGTTTTACCTAAAGATAAGTAATGAGAGCAATGTCCTAGTGTTTTAAGTAATCACTAGGACACTGTTGGAGCACTTTTTTGTGTCATATTCCCTAAATTTTGACTTATGATATGAAATATGTAAGCTGTTGGACTTGCTCTTAATCCCCATTTGACATTGATGTTACAAACAATAACAATTTCTTGAAAACCAGTTAAAAAATCTGTTTTGTAAATTTCAAAAATAGTTTTTTCTGAAAAGTGTTTTTTGCTGAAAAACTGTTGTGGAAAGTTTCCAGTTATAAAATCAACAATTGATGCAGAGATATATGCCTGCATGGAAACCATGGAAGCTCTAAAGATCCACTACTTAGATAAGAAAGAAATCACCCTCAGAACCGATTGCCAAGCAATAATTTCTTTCTACAACAAATCCAGTAATAACAAACCCTCAAGAGTCAGGTGAATAGGATTCACTGACTATATCACAGGATCAGGCGTAAAGATTGAGTTCGAACACATTGATGGGAAAAATAATGTTCTAGCAGATTATTTGTCCAGACTAACTATGTTTCTTTGTGCAGATAATACTGAAGAATGTCAGGTGGACCAAGTTACGAAACAGAATTTGACTATTCTAGAAGAGACTCTCCAGGAGGCTCAAGACCTAACTGGAATCCAGGATTCGCCGACCTATTTAGAAGAACTCCATCAGACGATCCAAGCATTGTTCAAAGCCCAGTTGTCATGGCCCATAAAGAAAACCTTATTCAATCATTCAGAAGGCCCGTCTCAATCGACAGGACTTACAATATGCAAATTCAAGCAGCCCAAGAAGAACAAAAGGCAGCCCAACAGGCCTCAAAAGCCTTGGCCCAGTGGTACCAGATACTCCAGAAGGAACAGTTCAGTTGGTATAAATCAGGAAGTTCAAACTCGGAAATTAAGGAAATATTACCTACCCGAACGGATCACGTAAACAGGTTAAGTTTTATCCTTGACCAGGTTGAAATTCTGAGGAACCAAACCAAGGACTGGTAAAATCTAGAAGCACTACGTGTGCGATCAACAATAAAAGATGGAAATGAGCCGTCCATCAGGCTTTGTCGGTTCAAACGTCAAAAGAGTTGTCTTACTTTTTCAAAAGATACGATAGCATCTTTAAAAGTAGTTTGTATTATTAAGAGTCAGCATATTTGATAAATCTGCTTTTTGTAAAGATAGTGGGGGTGGTTACTTTATATCCCACTAAGTCTGTCATTTTGTGTGATTCATACGCGTTATCACTTTAACGTGTAAAAGAAGAGATAAAGAATCTTGATTATTGTGTCGATGAGGCCCCATGAGCGCTCGACAATAATTCAGAAACCCCCTTATAAATAGCTTGTAATCTCATAGATTGCAGAGTACACGGGAATCATCCAAAACTCTACTTTCTAGCTTTTATCCATTCTAGCTTGTATCCAAAGTTTATGTAATATATTCAAGGTACTATTTTCTATATCTATCTTTATGCCTTTGTTTTAGTTTAATACTTGTACAAAGCCGATCGTATCGTTCCGCACCCCCCCCCCCCCCCACAGAAACTTGAATATTAAAAACAAAATTTTCTGATATGCTTAAGTCGTTTCCTAAATGATGGACCTGTTTGGTAACACTCCCTTATGTATTATAAGTTGATAAGAGCTTATGAGGGGTGTTTGTGTACTCAGCTTATTTGATAACTTATAACTTATAAATTGATGAGTTGAATGTTATAAATCACCAACATTTTACTTAACTTATCAACTTATTCTTTGATTTCTTTATTTTTCTAATATTTTATATTTTTATATTTGTGTTTTTAAATATTTTTTTAATTTAAATTACAAGTGTTGAAATCATTGTATTTAAAAATTATTTTTTTCAAATTTAATTTAGCAAATTCTTCACTAACTTATAAGTAAATTTATCCAAACACCCGTATAACTTATAAAAATTCATCAATTTATCACTTATATGACACTTACTCATTTTAAGCTATAAGTCTACTTTTTTGTGATATCCCAAACATGCACTAAGACTTAAGAGTATAGATTAAGTCCAATTCCCAGGTTTTTAGAACTAAGACCATCTCCAACCCATGACACTAAAATAGTGTCACTATAACACTATTTTTTGTGTCAAAAAGACACCATCCATAAAATGTACTCCAACCCATTGACACTATAATTTGACACTAAAAAGAATCTTTCACATTAAAATTGGAATATTCTAACTTTTTCTTTTATTTTTATATTGTCAATAAAATCTAAAGTTGAAAAGTACAAAATAATAAGTTCAATAGGACAAGAAAAAACTTGTTTTATTAACAAACATAAGGGTATAGTGGGAATTATGAAAGTCACCAAATTTTGTGTCAAAAGATCACCAAATGTATTTTTGTCACCAAATTTGATGACCCAAAACTCATTTGGTGTCCTTGGGTCACTATTTTAGTGTTGTATTGGAGTTGTTTTGACACTATGTCCATCACTATTATGATGATTTAGTGTTGGATTGGAGTTCTCTAAGAGAGTGACTGGGCAATTTGTCATTTATGGAGGACTATCTATGCAAACCTCCATCTGCAATCTTTAAGAAAAATAAGGAAAAAGAAGCCCCATCCGCAATTTTTTAACTTTCCAGTTGATGTTAATCAAAATATAAATAGTAACTCAATAAATGACAGTGATCCATGACAATGGTGAAATCAGTACTGAGCTAAGGAACAACCAAACATATTAGGAATGTACATTGTAAATACTTTGATAGATAATGCATATACATGGGAGTTCCGAAAGTAACATGTTTTTGCTTTTGCCAACAAAATTTCAGCTGCCTTGTTTACTGAATCGACAGACTAGAGAATTTGAAAAACACTAAACTTGCCTACACAATTATTTCCTTGTATCAAATCTTAGACATCTATTTCTTTGCATCATTATGGCCAGCAACAAAAGACGAGGAATAACAAATATTAATAGGAGAGAAAGAGTCTGAGATTGTGTCACACAATCGCGAAATCCACCATATAAGCGCTGAAGGGCCAATTTACCAAAGTCTGGTGTAATATCAAAACTTAGACCTTAGTGTCATGTCCTTTACTTCCTGCTATGCTTTTCAAAGTAGAGGGCATAACCAGGGGCGAAACTAAGGGGAGTTAAGGGAGGCTAGAGCCCCTATTAGACGCAAAACAGTTCCGTTTCTGATGGTTTTGATTTGAAATCAACAAGATGATTGGATTTTCGTCAATTTGATCTGTCTTTTATGAGTTTTTTTGTAATGAGTGGGAATTGATTTTATGTACTTTAAGTCGCTTGACTATCGGATGGGATAAGGTTATTGTCTCATATTAGTCATACTATATCACAGTCCAAGTCAAAGTCAGATCAGCATTAGCACACAATCAATAAGTGTGAGTTCACTATATGTGAGTTCACTATACGAGGACACAAGAGTTCACTATATTCATTAAGGACGGTGTGATCATTTTACAATATAATTCTGTTACAAATTAGTTACACTATTAATTAATATTGTATATAATAGAGAGTTAGTTAGATTTCCGCCAAGAAGTTAGTTAGAGTTTTTGTTCTGTTTCTTCTTGTATATAAACTATAGCAATGACAATGTAAAGATCAAGCTTTGTAATTCTTCAATTAGTAACAATAACAATTCTACATTCACTGAAACTTTTATGATATCAGAGCTATTGTTTCGATCTTCCGCGTTCAAGTATTCTGTTATAATCATCTTCTTCGTTATGGTATTCTGTTTTAGTCGTCTTCTTCGTTCTGAATCGATCTATTACAATCAAGACCAGGTTTAATACACACTTCAATATTGATTCGTCTCGCTTTAATTTCGAAATTGTGTTAGTTGATTGATTACTTTAGTAAATTGATCTGAGATTGTTCTGAAGTGTCGTTGATTGTCCTGAAATTGTGTCGATTTTCTTCATTTTTTTCTGAAATTGTTGAATCAATCGAGTTCTGTCATCATCATTGAATTCTTGGTGTTTTACTCATTCGATATATTCATATAAACACTCAGTTTTTTTTATTTGCACATCAACTGTTTGATAAAATTGTTCACTGAACGATTTGTGTCAATTCTTGAACGATCATGTCTGCTTCTAATAATCATGATCCGTCGAGTGTATATTACATTCATCCTTCAGACGCGTCTTCAGTTCAACTTGTTTATGTTAAGTTTGATGGAAATGGCTTTACTAACTAGAAAAGGTCAATGTTACTGGTTCTTTCTGCTAAGAACAAGATTGGCTTCGTTGATGGAACTATACTTGTTCCTGATAAAGCTTCACCTGAGTATAAATTTTGGTCGAGATGCAATGACCTAGTCATTTCTTGGATTATCTTTAATCTTGATGCAACTATAACAAAGAGTGTTAGGCTCAAGACATGTCTGAATACCACTATTAACAAGCCTACACTATGTGACTATGTCACATTACATGACCTAGTGATTTCTATCACTGGGATATAGTATAGGTCTCTAAATGTACTTGTCTTGTTTTCATGGACAATAGCTTTATCATGTATGCTCAGATTTATAATGAGCTTAGTAAAGTTTCTTGCATCTAGAATGTATATAGGCCATTGAATAATTATCCTGGTAGAAGTTCAGAAGTGTTCATGCAGCAGGATAGAGTTGAATAAGGCTATGAAGAAATAAGTTGCAGAAATTTGTCTAAGGCATTATATAGCAAAGTCAAAAGAAAGCTATGTCGTGAAGTCACCAATATCCATGTCGTGAAGTACTATATCGCATAGTCCATTTTGTACTATGTCGAGAAGTCCTCAAGACACATGTCGTGAAGTGTTGAAGTCAGCAAAGTCAAAAGAGCCTAGATCGTGAAGTCCTCAAATGACCTATGTCGCATAGTCATCAAATGACCTATGTCGCATAGTCATCAAATGACCTATGTCGCATAGTCATCAAATGACCTATGTCGCATAGTCATCAAATGACCTATGTCACATAGTCATCAAATGACCTATGTCGCAAAGTCTTCAAAGGCTATATCGCGTAGTCCTCACAAGGGAGATCGCGAAGTCAGGGATAAAGTGGAGTTCACGATATCAACACTTAGCCGTTTATAACAAGACAAATCAAGGTACAGAACCAAGAATCAAAGGAGACAAATACTGAAGCATTTGTTCTGGCAAGGTGGTCCAAAGAACAGATGGCAAATCTACAGCTAAACTTGGAGAGAAAGATAAGAGACAAGCAGCTACAGAAACGGGAAAGACTCCGAAAAGCAGGTGGTCCTTCCTGACACAGTGAACTTCTTATGGCAGGACAAGTTGGACCTTCAGAAGGGGTAGCTGTGTAATATTGTGTGTGCCTAGTTTGTATAGGTGAATATATATATCGTGCACACACAACTGTAAGCAAAAAGAGAGATACACATAGTTATTTGCTAAGCTCTTTTCTCTGTAAGCAAGCAAGTTCAAACTGTTCTTGTTTAGAAGCCAGAAATTCGATTGTGAATTTCCTGGAAAGCTGTAGTATTTAATTTGCTTATACAAAGTAGATTAAAGTGATTGTGTGTGTTATTTACTTTCTGCATATTACATATCATAATCACATACAGTTGTTTACTTAGTTATCAAGAATCGAAAAATATATCAAACTATCCATTCACCCCCCCTCTGTCTAGTTTCTAGTGGTATTCATTTCTAACAAGTGGTATCAGAGCGTAGGCTGTTAACGTACAAACAGGAAAAGATCAAGAATGAGTTCACAGAAACTAAGCAGTATCAAGATTCCTCCCTTTAACAAGGAGCACTACAGTTTATGGAAGAAGAAGATGTTGCTTTTCATCAAAGCTTCTAACCCCATGTATTTAGATATTCTAAAGCATGGTCCCTTCATTCCAATGATCGAGATTGGTGAATCAACCATTGGCACTGAGATTGTACCAGCAAAACATGTGCCCAAAGATCCCTCAAAATACACTGATCCTGAAAAGGAAAAAGTTGCACTGGATGGACATCTTCAACTTATCATTTGTGAATCTATGGACTTCAACATGTATGGCACTGTTGCTCATTGTACTAGTGCCAAGAAGATGTGGGATCTTATAGAAGTGCTCTGTGAAGGAACTACTGAAGTAAGAAAGAACAAGAAGCAGATTCTTGTTTCACAATATGAAGCCTTCATGGCTCAGCCAAAAGAGGGAATCACAGAAGTGTTTGAGAGATTCAACAAGCTGATAAACGAGCTCAAACTCTATGACAAACACTATGAAACAGAAGAGCTCAATATGAAGTTTCTACTAACTCTGCCAGATCACTTGGAACCAAGAATCTCTTCCCTTAAAGAAAGAGATCTGACAAAGATTGGTTTTGATGTGTTGTATGGTGTTTTAAAAACATATGAGTTAGAGCTGTTTCAAAAGAGATCTATTCAAGCAAAGCAAGGATTAGTGGCTAATACCTCCTGTGCACTTATTGCAGACAACCTAAGTCAAAGAATGGACTCTCTCAAAATCAGTCAGGTCAAGATTGAGGAACTGGAAGTTGAAGACACTGGTGATGAAACTCAGGTTGTGTATGATTTACCTGAAGAGGATGAGTTCTACAGTATAGATGAGCTGGACAAAATGGAAAACAAATCTTTTGCTTATATGGCTAGAAGGTATCCTAACATAAGGTTTAAAAGAAAGCAGCCATTTAGGTCCAAGTTCAATAATGGAAACACTGGTGGATCTAGTGGCTCAAACACCTTCAATAAAGGAAAAGGGATTGCTGGTGCTGCTAAAGGAGGATACAAGACAGGAAGTGTGGATAGGACCAAAATAAGGTGCTATAACTGCAATGAACTTGGGCATTTTGCCACTGAGTGCAAAAAGCCTAAACAAGTCAAGAAGGACAAAGCATACTTAGAGCTTGAAGCTAAGTATGAGGCTCTACTCAAGAAACAACAGGGCAAAGCTTTTATTGCTGAGGGAAAATGCTGGGATGACTCTGATGAAGAAGAAGAACAAGAGTACTCAAACTATGCCTTGATGGCATTCTCTGATGAAGGTGATTCAAGTCAGGTACCTATTCTTACTTCTCTTGATATGACTCCCCTTCAATATAAGCAAACTGTTGAAGATATGAGCACTGAGATGTTTAATATTCATACTAGCATGTTAGTAGCTAATGAAGAAATTGACAGACTAACTGCTAAGAATGTTGAGCTTACAGAAAAGAATGAGCAACTTGAGTTAATGGTTGTGAACCTGGATGGTTTGAAAAAGGAGGTTGAGTATCTTAAAAACAAAGTGATTTGTGCTGAGCAGATAGAGAATGCCCTTAGAGAAAAAATTGCTGAAACTGAACTGAAACTTAGAAGCTTCAAAAACTCCTCTGAACTTATTCAAACCTACCACAAGGAACACACTGAAGACTGCAAGGTTGGAGTTGGTTTTGACTATGATAATGACAAGGGAAGGAAGAAAGTCAAGGGCAAAGGAAAGGAAACTTTTACAAACAAAAATGCCCCAACCATACTGTCAAGTGTTGAACAGCCCATCTTCAGAAAGAGTGTTGTTGAGTTTGATGAGGAACTACTGATCATCAAGCAACAACTACTTGAAGAAGATGAGGCTGCTAAGAACACTTCTTCCTCTCCTGAACTTGTCAATCAGAAAGAGACCAAAAACAATCTTGTCAAGAGTCCTAAAGCAAAGAAAGAAGTTGTTAAGAAAAGGAAACAAAACAGAAATGGTAAAGTTGGTGTTAACAAAGGAAACAACTATGCTTATGTGCCAAATGCTCCCAGGAAACAATGTCAAAAATGCCTATCTGTTAATCATTTGACTCATAAGTGTAGTAAGCCTGAAATTGTTGAAGTTGACAATCTAAGTAACCTTTCTGCAAGCATAAATTCTAGTCATGATTCTTTCTGTGGTAAGCCAAACTACATGACATGCTATGTGACTGTGATTGCTAACTGTTTATCTCTTAAACATAAACTTGACTCTGCACAATCTGGTGAATCACACACACACATACATTCTCATAGGACAAGGTCCCCAATCAGGGTTGAGAGGGTGAAAACTTCATGTGAGCCTAAGAGTGTAAACTCCAAAGCCACAGAAAAAGTGAAGTCTCCTACTATGAGAAATGCAATTTATAACAGAAGAATTATTAATCAAAATGTTTCTAAATCATGTGGACCCTACCAAGTGTGGGTACCAAAAACAACTTAGTCACTTTGTGAATGTAGGGCAACAGGAATAAAAGAGTCATATGGATCTTGGACAGTGGATGCTCAAGTCACATGACTGGTGATATGGCCCTGCTATCACATTTTGAGGAAAAGGCTGGCCCATCAGTAACCTTTGGAAATGACAACATTGGTTATACAATGGGATATGGCAGTGTTAAATCTGGAAATGTCATTATTGAAGATGTAGCATTTGTTGAAGGACTGAAGCATAATCTCTTGAGTATTGGACAGTTTACCAACAGAGGCTTCAAAGTGGAATTTGATGAAGACCTTTGTTCAATCTCAAAAAGGGAAAGTGGTGAAGTTGTTCTAACTGGTGTGAAGAAAGGAAGCTTGTTTGTAGCTAATCTTAAGGCTGCAGATAAGGGAGAAATTTGTTGTTTCTACACAAAAGCCACAAATGAGGAATTCTGGCTGTGGCACAAGAAACTGTCTCACTTGAATGTTCAGGCAATGAACTCTCTATCCAAGAGAGAACTCATCAGGGATTTGCCTGCCTTGGAGTTTGTGCAAGATGGAGCATGTGAAGCTTGTCAGAAAGGGAAGATTAAAAGATCAAGTCACAAGAACAAGTTGCTCAATACAAACTCAAAACCTCTGCAACTAATTCACATGGACTTATTTGGCCCTGTGAATGTAATGTCCCTTTCCAAAAAGAAATATGCTCTAGTGATGGTAGATGACTATTCAAGATATACTTGGGTGGAATTCCTATTCTCCAAGGATGAAGCACCCCAAGTCATAATAGAGCATATCAAGAGAGTTGATAAAGAAGCACAAAGCACTGGTTCCTCTGTAGTTGCTTTGAGAAGTGATAATGGGACTGAGTTCAGAAATTCAACATTGTATGAGTTTTGCAAAGATAAAGGAATTTCTCAACAATTCTCAGCTCCTAGAACACCTCAACAAAATGGAGTAGTTGAGAGAAAGAATAGAACTCTCATTGAAGCTGCAAGGACAATGCTGCTGGATGTAAAGCTACCCACTAGCTTTTGGGCTGATGCTGTTAACACAGCATGCTATGTGCAAAATAGAACATTAATCAATAAGAAGTCTGGCAAAACTCCTTACTCATTAATGACTGGAAAAAGAGCATCCTTCAAGCACCTGCATGTGTTTGGAAGCAAGTGCTTTGTGATGAAAGATACCTCTGAGCATGTTGGAAAATTTGATGCTAAGGCATTTGAAGGTATCTTCATTGGATACTCTCTGGAAAGGACAGCATACAGAGTGTTTGTACCTGAGCAACACAAAGTCATGGAAAGCATGGATGTTACCTTTGATGACAAGAAAACTCCAGGACTGAAAACAAGTGATCAAGACAGTGTGCTATTGAGATTTGAGAATCAAGGTTATCTTGAGGATTCTGAAAGTGAAGATGAACCCCCTGTTCAAACTGTTCTAGAAAATGAATTTCTTGAAGTTGACAATCTTCTTCAAACACCTGTGCAAGGATTCACAAACACAGGGGGAGAAGAAGAGAATGCAACTGTCGACCAAAATGAGATTGGAACAGATCAAGGAAATGAACAGGGGCACACAAGGAAATGGGACAGAGCCCACACTAGGGATCAAATCATTGGAGATCCTAGTGAGGGAGTTAGAACAAGAAGGGCAACATTAAATACATGTCTGTATAGCTGCTTTCTGTCACAAGAGGAACCTAAACTAATTGAAGAAGCTTTGAAGAATTCTGATTGGATTGTTGCCATGCAAGAAGAGTTGAATCAATTTGAGAAAAACAAAGTATGGGAACTAGTGCCACCTCCAAAAGGAAAGAATGTTATTGACACCAAATGGGTGTTCAGAAACAAGATGGATGAAGAAGGAGTGGTAGTAAGAAACAAAGCAAGGCTGGTTGCCAAAGGATATAGTCAGCAAGAAGGCATTGACTATGATGAGACATTTGCACCTGTAGCTAGACTGGAAGCCATAAGAATCTTCTTGGATTTTGCAGCTCACTCAGATTTTAAGGTGTATCAAATGGATGTGAAAAGTGCATTTCTCAATGGTGATCTTGCTGAAGAAGTCTATGTGTCTCAACCACCTGGCTTCGAAAGTGAAGACTTCCCAAACTTTGTGTATAGACTGCTCAAGGCGCTCTATGGACTCAAACAGGCACCAAGAGCCTGGTATGAAACTCTATCTCAATTCCTTCTTGAGCATCAATTTACCAGGGGTACAATTGACAAAACCCTATTCTTCAAGAAGCATGGAAATGATATCATTCTTGTTCAAATCTATGTGGATGATATCATCTTTGGCTCTTCAAATAAAAAACTCTGTGAAAGGTTCTCTAAGTTGATGCAAAGTAAATATGAGATGAGTATGATGGGAGAGTTAACCTACTTCCTAGGCCTGCAAGTACATCAAAGGGAGGATGGCATCTTTATAAACCAATCCAAGTATGTCAAGGATCTTTTAAAGAAATATGGTTTAGAAGAGTCATCCCCAGCTAAAACTCCTATGTCTACTGCAATCAAGCTGGATGAAGACAAGAAAGGCAAGAGAGTTGATATCAAGGTCTATAGAGGAATGGTTGGATCCCTACTCTATCTCACAGCTAGCAGGCCAGACATCATGTTTGCCACATGCCTTTGTGCAAGGTTCCAGTCTGATCCCAAGGAATCTCACATGATGGCCATCAAAAGAATTTTCAAATATCTGAAGGGGACTCCTAATCTTGGGCTATGGTATCCAAAGGGCACTGGGTTCAACCTGGTTGGTTACACAGATTCTGATTATGCTGGATGCAGGATTGACAGGAAGAGCACCTCTGGAAGCTGTCAATTCCTAGGTCAAAGGTTAGTGTCCTGGTTTAGTAAGAAACAACAGTCCACATCAACATCCACAGCTGAGGCTGAATATATTGCTGCTGGAAGTTGCTGTGCTCAATTGCTTTGGATTAGAAATCAACTCATGGATTATGGACTAGTGTTAGAACACATTCCTCTGATGTGTGATAATACTAGTGCAATATCCATTGTAGCTAATCCTGTTAATCATTCTACTACAAAGCACATTGAGATCAGGTACCATTTCATTAGGGAACATGCTGCAAATGGTACCATAGAAGTCTCTTATGTTCCAACTGAGAAACAATTAGCTGACATATTTACTAAACCTCTGAATGAAGCAGTCTTCAACAGACTTGTGAGTGAAATTGGAATGCTCAATCCTTCATTCAGTTGTTCTAAGTAAATATGCTGGTTAATAGTTGCAGCAGTAAATTTTCACTGTATTTAAATGATCTATTTGTTTGGAGTGAAAATTAGCTGAGATATGATTTATAAATATTTCAGTATTTTACTGCATATTTTTCAAAATCATATTTGTTAGTGGAGTTGTGAGCTTTTGAGACATCTCGATATAGATGATTTTCAGAGTTCACGACATAGTTCAAATTAAACAGACTTATATCGCAAACTGTTGAGATTGAGAGACTTCGCGACATAGTTCATTTCATGAGTTTGTGACATAGTTAATTTTATGACTTCGCGACTTAGAATAACTATATCGACAAGTCTCCATAGTTGACAGAATCTTGATTTAAATTAATTTTATTTCAAAATTTGATAAAAGTCTGACAAATTGCTTAAAATTCCTAAAAGAGAGCTTTAGACAGGGTATTTCTACTATATCGCAAAGTCTCCCCGATCCTTTCATTTTGAAGACTTTGCGACATAGTTCATTGTTGAGACTATGCGATATACTTTGCAAGACTTTGCGGTACAGGCCACTTTTGACTTCGCGACATACAGATAGACTGTACACATTCATAACTCCATATCGCAGTGTCTCTATCATATAAATACCTTTTTCTAACCGTTTGCAACTTTTCATCTTGTCTATTGCTCTCAAACTTTCTAACCTAAGCACAAATTCTCTACTCTCTTTCTTCCTCTCTCTCTCTTGAAATGGCACCCAAATCTCAAACAGTATCATCCTCTATTCCTTTAACCATCCCCAAAGAAACAAATCTTCTCACCATTCCCTCTGAGGCTGAGGCTAAACCCAGGTACAAGTGTTTTGTACGGTTCCTGAACGATTCCTACCTCAGCCAAGCCCTAACCTTGAACCCCACGTTGTATGTTGATGTATTGGAAGGATTTTGGCGAACGGCGTTGGTTTCTACAATGGCCAGGGAAGATGGAACTTCGTTCCAGGAGATAGCTTGTTCAATTGGAGGCAAACACTTCCAGTTTGGGGAGAAGGAGATAAATGAAGCATTAGGGTTCAAGGTGGAGGGTCATGACCAAGAAGCTACTGATGCTCAAATAGTAGACTTCATGACCTTCATTCAGTATGCTGATGAGATAGATACTGGAAAGCTGAATAAGAAGTTTGTAAGAAGGGAGTGGTCATTTCTATTTGATGCACTCCAGAAGGTGTTCCTTTGCAGAAAGACAGGATGGGACCATATCAGTCACATTGCTGTGAAGCTGGCCTATTCCCTAGTCTACAATCAGGAAATCAATGTTGGCGCAATAATCCTCAAGGAATTGACTCAAAGGCTAGGGAGGACAGTCCGTGGAAGAGGTAATGACATCTTTTACCCTCGCTTTCTTCAAGTTATTTTAAATTATCTTGATGCTAATGTCCATGACTTGGAGGGTATTGATAAATCAAAGATGGCTTATTCCAAGTCCATGTCCAAGATTCTGTTTGGTTCATTGGACACAAGGAATCAAGTGGATGTGATCTTGAGTGTGACCACGCATATGCAGGACACATTCGAGTCTTATCCACTTGATAAGCCCATATACCATGCTCTTTCCTGGACAGGGGAGGCTGAGACTGAAGGAGCATCATAGTCTAACCCAAGCCTCCCTATCCCATCCAGCAACCCCACTGTAAACACCACTGTAGAGGCTAGTCAGCCATGTGCATCAATCTCTCAAAAGGTTGATGTTACTAAAAAGAAGAAGAAGAGAACCCTAGCTATTATCCATGAATCTGTAGAGCTAGAAAGTGAGATTCCTGAGTCACCTCTCACCAGACCAAAGAAGAAATCAAAATCTAAAGCTACCACTGAATCCTCCCAACAGGATTCAGATGTGGAAAAAGGGGTACACCTGCTACTGTCTATGGCCTCTCAACAGGTCATGGGCATTGAAAAGAGCAGCCTCCCCACTGCAAGTTGTAACGAGTCTGCACAGGGTCAAGACCTCACTCTTGACCCTAGGAGTGATAAGGGTGATCAAACACTAAGTGGAGAGCACATCAATGTTGAAACTCCTCCTATTTCTCAGGGGGAGTTGCCAAAATCTAATCTGAACCCCACTTCTCTCTCAGATTCTTCCACTAAAATTTCTTCTGACCAAGAGAGTCATTCTCATGACAATCTTGCCCTTGATCAATCACAATCCAGCCCTGTGATTGAGCCAACTTCAAGTGACATGGTGCTTGACACTGTGCTCACCACTCAGGACCCACATTCAGTTGGTCAGGGAATGCATGCTGAGGCATATCCTAATGACACCAACACAAACATGGAGGATTCACCAGTTTTCACTGGAGACTCTGTGCCAAATTCTCCCATCCTTAGGGATGTGGAAATGTCTTCACAGACATATAGGGCTGATGTTGTAACACATCCCATTTCAATGGAGACAACATCAGACCCTACAGCCATTCCACGGCTGGAGGAGACTCAAACTCACACATCTCATGAAGTGCCTAGCACTAGCTCTCACTTGGCTCAGGCCACAATGTCAGAATGGCTGAAGCCTGTGCACCATGACAGGCCTTCAGGATCATCATCTGTGCCCTCACACTTGACAGAGGAAGCCATTCAAAATCTTAATGTGGCACAGATTGATGAGTTCTCAAAGATAGCTCAACATCTCCTCACCTCCAACCTTCCAAATGCTGATTATGAAGCTATTCTGCTATGCCATAAGGAGGACGTTGAAGCTCAACAGGAGAAGATTGTGAATGAAGCTGAACCAGAGGGAAATGTGGATGCCTGGTTGGATTCTAAGAGGACTGTAAATCTCAAGGATGCCCTAGCTTTTGTGAGAGAAGAATACCTCACTTCTCTGGGCTCCAATGCTAAGGATCTTTCTCCTGTTGCCATCTATGAGGCTGTAAATGATGTGTACAAGAACCAGTTGAAGGCTCTGCATTATCTTGGGAAAGGGCTTCAATCAGAGATTTCTTCAATTCAGGAGGAGACAGACAGATCCCTCACAAAGCTCAGAAACTCTTATCTCTCTGATTTTCCCAAGGTGGATGGTATCCTCAAAGAAGTCCAGAAAACCTCCACTAATGTGTCCATGATGGATGTGACTCTTGCCATGGTCACAGACAACATCAAGAAACTGGCTTCTACACTGGAAAATCAAGCAAAAACTACCATCACCACCAATGCTATGTTGAATGTCATGTGGAAAAATCAGTATGGTGATAAGCTGGTGGATGAAGTCCCTCTGTCAGACATCTCCAAATATGACTTTGCCAGGGTCAAAGATCAATCTTTAAACTCCTTCAAGTCTCAACAATTATTCTCCAAGGTGGATGGCTTAGAAAGAGAAGTGGCCTCTCTCAAGGATGAAAACAGAATGCTATCTACATCTCTAAGCCAACTCAATGCCAAACTAGATGATCAAGGCACCAACACAACAAATATTTTGCTGGTGCAGCAACAAATGATGACTTCAATGATGAGATCCATGAACCTGCCTATTCCTGGGGAAGCTCAAGACATTTTGTCTGATCCCAAGCCTAAGGGGGAGAAAGGAAAGGAGGTCAATGTGAAAAAGAAAGGGGGAGCACCTGCCAAGCAGTCAAAACTTAAGGGCAAGCTCATTGAAGAGACAATAAAGCCAATCAATCTTCCCCCTGTAGAAGTCATCAATGCACAAGGTCAGAAAAGCACAGTCACCACAACATTCTATCCATCCACAATGCCTAAAGACATCTCAACCCCTCAACCTGCTATACCTACTCCAATTGCTAAACCTACCCAAGCTACACTTATCACTGAGGCCAAGCTACAGGAAGTTGCCAACTCTAACATCTATCATGATGAGGCATTCCTGGAGTTTCTGAAAGCCACCTACAAGAATGCTCAAGGAGATGCACAAGTGTACAGAAAGAAGCTCAGGGAAAGTATCAAGTATTTCACAGTTGCAGTAAAGAAAATCAGGGATGTTTATCTGAGAGAAATAATCATGGTGTGCAAGGACAACTGCTTGTGGCACTTAGCATTTCAAACTCTAGAGAAACTGAGGTTTACTGAAGTGTCAATAATTCTGGAGTTGATTGAAAAGAGTGGGGCTAACAATGAAAGTCTTTATAATGACTTGGAGATGGACCAAAATCAAAGACTGCCTGAGGTCATACCCAAGCCAAGGACAGTAATTTTTCAAAGTCTATCCAAAGTCAGAAGTATTGACCAACTAGTCATTCCCAAAGATCTGCAAATGAAGAATAATACAAAGATCAATCAGGTGCTGCAAATGCTGAGAGCAAAGAAAGGAGTCAAGACAGCAGAGGAATTAGAGATGATTAACATTCTACAATCTTTTCTGATTCATGGTGTTTTGCCAGAATCTGTCAAAGAAAAGAACAAGAAGAAGGATGGGGAGGATGATGATGAGGAGAAAACCCACAGGAGTAGATCTCATGACACAAAGGGGGCAAAGGAGACAGTGAAGAGAACTAGGAGTGGAACTCAGCAAGTCAAGGACATTGCTGGCAGTACTTTAACCAAAACACAAGACTCTGAGTCTAGGGTGAGTATTGTTAGTAATGATCCTCCAAAATCAGTATCTAAGACTTCTGAACCTGAGTTGCCACAGAAGAAGGGTGAAGCCACAAAAGAAAAATCAAGAAAACACCTCCACAAGGTCACAGCCAGTGGAGTGTTGCAGTGGATTAAGGGCAAAGGAATGAAGCTACTTCCAAATGATGTGGCAGTAAAGACAAAGTCACCTTGTTCCAGAAAGGTACCTCTTGTGAGGCATATGAAGATCAAGAGTGTACCCAAAAGAATAAGGATAACAAAGAAAACTGGAAAACTCACAAATGTTGTTGGCATCCATGTGTTTCCACTTGATGAAGACTATGATGAAGATGCCCTAGCATTTTTGAGAGCTCAAAGAATCTTTGAAGTAAAGGTGAAGCTAGATCATCTAGAGATCAAGTACACTGATGGAAGAGAAAGGATAATGAAGCAAGGAGGCTGGCAATACTTCTATAAGTATGAGCTTGAAAGGATAAATGCTTTACTAAATTTTGAAGAAAAAGAAGAAAGGACATGGAAGATAGATATTGCCAGGTTCTTGAAACTGCATGCTGATTATGAAGAAGACATGAGGAAAGAGAATTAAGAGAAGAAGATACAGAGAGAAAAAGAAATGGCTGAGATGGAGGGGAGGGCTAAAGAGCTAAGGCAGAAAGGGTTGTGCAGGGTCAAGCAAAATCCTTACATTGTGGAGTACAAAAACTCACATGGAGGTCAAAGCAAAATAAGGATGGAGTTTCTTGATTCCTATGTAGAAAGTGCACTCAAGGCTGCAATTGATGACTTGGAAGGCTCACCTCTCATTGAAGAACTGATTGCAAGAGAAGAACTTCAAGAAGCCATCATAGACTTGAAGAGAAAAGAAGAGATAAGGAAAAAGAAGATATATGATGATTTGCTAGAGAAGCAATTGGAAGCTGAAGCTGTTGAGCAACAAAAGTAATCTGTAAGCTTTCAATTTTTCTATGTAATCAAATTTCTGATCTCAAGGTTCATGAATTGTCCTCTCTGTTACTAAATTTCCTTTTATGTAAGTTAGGCTTGTTATCAGACATGAAATTGTGCCTAAGGATCTTACTCACAATTTGGGGGAGATTGTTAGGCTCAAGACATGTCTGAATACCACTATTAACAAGCCTACACTATGTGACTATGTCACATTACATGACCTAGTGATTTCTATCACTGGGATATAGTATAGGTCTCTAAATGTACTTGTCTTGTTTTCATGGACAATAGCTTTATCATGTATGCTCAGATTTATAATGAGCTTAGTAAAGTTTCTTGCATCTAGAATGTATATAGGCCATTGAATAATTATCCTGGTAGAAGTTCAGAAGTGTTCATGCAGCAGGATAGAGTTGAATAAGGCTATGAAGAAATAAGTTGCAGAAATTTGTCTAAGGCATTATATAGCAAAGTCAAAAGAAAGCTATGTCGTGAAGTCACCAATATCCATGTCGTGAAGTACTATATCGCATAGTCCATTTTGTACTATGTCGAGAAGTCCTCAAGACACATGTCGTGAAGTGTTGAAGTCAGCAAAGTCAAAAGAGCCTAGATCGTGAAGTCCTCAAATGACCTATGTCGCATAGTCATCAAATGACCTATGTCGCATAGTCATCAAATGACCTATGTCGCATAGTCATCAAATGACCTATGTCGCATAGTCATCAAATGACCTATGTCGCATAGTCATCAAATGACCTATGTCGCAAAGTCTTCAAAGGCTATATCGCGTAGTCCTCACAAGGGAGATCGCGAAGTCAGGGATAAAGTGGAGTTCACGATATCAACACTTAGCCGTTTATAACAAGACAAATCAAGGTACAGAACCAAGAATCAAAGGAGACAAATACTGAAGCATTTGTTCTGGCAAGGTGGTCCAAAGAACAGATGGCAAATCTACAGCTAAACTTGGAGAGAAAGATAAGAGACAAGCAGCTACAGAAACGGGAAAGACTCCGAAAAGCAGGTGGTCCTTCCTGACACAGTGAACTTCTTATGGCAGGACAAGTTGGACCTTCAGAAGGGGTAGCTGTGTAATATTGTGTGTGCCTAGTTTGTATAGGTGAATATATATATCGTGCACACACAACTGTAAGCAAAAAGAGAGATACACATAGTTATTTGCTAAGCTCTTTTCTCTGTAAGCAAGCAAGTTCAAACTGTTCTTGTTTAGAAGCCAGAAATTCGATTGTGAATTTCCTGGAAAGCTGTAGTATTTAATTTGCTTATACAAAGTAGATTAAAGTGATTGTGTGTGTTATTTACTTTCTGCATATTACATATCATAATCACATACAGTTGTTTACTTAGTTATCAAGAATCGAAAAATATATCAAACTATCCATTCACCCCCCCTCTGTCTAGTTTCTAGTGGTATTCATTTCTAACAAAGAGTGTATTGTTCTTGCAAACTGCTAGAGAAATTTGGTCTGATCTGGAAGAACGTTATGGCTATGCTTCTATGACAGAAGTCTATTCTTTGGAACAGAAGTTATCTGAAACTGTGCAGGGTTCACAGAACATATCTGAGTTTTTTATTGCAATCAAAATAGTTTGGGATGGAATTACAGACGCTAATCCACTTCCATACTGTACTTGTAAACAATGTACCTGTAATCTTACTCAGAGGATTCAAGAAAGGCAACAAGATCAGACGTTACTTTAGTTTATGATGAAATTAAATGACAATTATGCTGCAGTACGGGCAAATGTGTTAATGATGCATCCATTACCCAATGTTTCAGCTGCTTACAGGTTATTTGCACAGGAAGAAAGACATTAAGAACTTTCTCAGACTTCTTCTCAAACTGAGTCTATGGCTTTTGTGGCAGATAATAGAAGGTTTGGTCCATCTGGTACTCAAAGAAATGGAAATAGAGGTGGTTTTCACTTCCACAACAATTCAGGACTGTCCCAGAATTCAGGACAATATCAGATTAGGTCTAACCATTCTGGAAATAGGAAATTTGGAACCAAACCAGGCTCTAACTACTATTGCACGCATTGCAAGGTACCTGGTCACAGTGTTGACAGGTGTTTCAAGATTCATGGCTTTCCAACAAATTTCAGGGTTAATAAGAAAACCAAAGTTGCAGCTGTTGCTCAAGGCATCTCATAATCATCTTTTTACTCAGAGGAAAACAAGGATGATAGATCTTATGCTCAGTACAACAACTCTTATGCTCAGTCCAACAATATTTCTATGGAACAGTACAATCAGCTCATGGACATTCTTAGCAAACACAATGTTTCTGATGGCCATATTACTAATCATGTTACAGATAATACTTCTCATACAGCTCTTCTTACAAGTAAGACCTGTCTTCTTTCTTGTTCTAAATCACTCTGGATACTAGATAGTGGAGCCACAGATCACATTACCAATACTTTAGATGATTTTTGCTCTTATAGTCATGTTTCTGAAATAGACAATGCAATAACTATTCATGATGGTAGCACAGTCAGAGTTACACGCATTGGTCAAGTCTTATTACATGATAATATTCTTTTAAAGAATGTTCTTCATGTTCCTATTTTTCAATTTAAACTCATTTCAACTCATAAATTGTGCCCTGATCTTCAATGTCAGTTAATATTCAATTCTGAATATTGTATGCTTCAGGACCATTCTCAGAAAGGTCCTCCAACTCTTCTTGGTAAATTTCATAATGGCTTGTATAGTGTGGACAAGGTTGCATTGGAGTCACATTCAAAAATTTGTCCTCCACTTATTCAAGCCTATCTCAGTTCTTCTCTTCAAGATTCTGCTAGTCTTTGGCACATGAGACTAGGTCATCTACCTTTTGCTCAAATGAAGCTTATTCTTCCTTCTTGTGATGTAAAGTCTTTTACTTCTGATCATATATGTCAAGTTTGTCCTTTGGCAAATAAAACTAGGAATCTTTTCCCTTATAGTAGCATTAAGACTACAGTTGTTTTTCAGTTAATTCATATTGATGTTTGGGGGCCTTATAAGGTCAAAACTCATACTGGTTGTAGTCACTTTCTTACTATTGTTGATGACTTTAGTCGGTTTTCCTTGGATTCTTCTTATCAAACATAAATCTGATGTACCTTCTGTTCTTGAAAATTTTATACAGTTTGTCAAAAATCAGTTTTATACCTATGTTCTTTGTGTAAGATATGATAATGCTTTGTAATTGACTGCTGAAAAAATGAGAGAATTATATCTAAGAGAAGGGATAGTCAACCAAACAACTTGTGCATACTCTCCACAACAAAATGGAGTTGTGGAGAGAAAACACAGACATTTGTTAGAGACTGCTAGATCTTTATACATTCAATCCAAAGTACCATCTAAATTCTGGGGAGATTGTGTTTTGTGTGCTACTTATCAGATTAATAGAATGTCTTTAAAAGCATTGATTTTCAGACTCCTTTCTATAAATTGTATAAATCTAATCCTGAATTGTCACTTTTTAGATGTTTTGGTTGTCTTTGTTACATTTCTACTTATAAGGTGCACAGATCTAAATTTGATCAAAAAGCATCTCCTGCTGTTTTTCTAGGATATCCTGTTAATCAAAAAGGATATAAAGTTCTTGATTTAATCACTAATTCTGTTATAGTGTCAAGAGATATTCAGTTTCATGAATCATATTTTCCTTTTCATTCGATGAAACCTCCAGTTGATAATCCTTACCAGTCTTCCATATTCTTACCATTTATGACCTCCTCTTTTTCCGAATCTTATTTTGATTCACAACCACCTTTATACAATCATAATGTTCATAACATCACTGAATCTTCTTCTCCTCCATCTTTACATAATTCTGGTCCTAGTGATCATTCTGAAAATTCAATTACCACAATTTCACCTTCTCAGTCTGTAGATCTTAGTGATATTTCTACAAGTCACAATGACTTGAACAATAATACTTCTAATATTCAGTCAAATTTAATTCCTCTTAGACAATCTTCTAGAACTAAACAACTTCCTACTTATCTTCAAGATTACCATTGTCCTCTTAGTCAACACAATCTCAGTCATACTCCTCACTGGTGTAATCTTGTTTCATCCAATTTCTTGCCTAGAAGTCACTACAATTTTCTTTCTAATAGTATCCCAATTACTGAGCCATCTTCTTATCTGGAAGCTTTTGTCAATCCTCTCTGGGTGGAAGCAATGAATAAAGAGATTCATGCTTTACAAGATAACCATACATGGACTTTAACTGATCTTCCTCAAGGAAAGAAGCCTATAGGGTGTAAATGGGTGTATAAAGTTAAGCTGAAATCTGACGGTTCTCTTGAAAGGTGCAAGGATAGATTAGTAGCCAAAGGATTTACACAAAAGTATGGAATAGACTATCAAGAAACCTTTTCTCCAGTAATTAAAATGAACACTGTTAGGTGTTTAATTGCGTTGGCTGCTCATAGAAACTGGAAATTATATCAATTGGATGTAAATAATGATTTCCTTCATGGTACTCTTAAGGAAGAAGTCTATATGAGGGTTCCAGAAGGTATTTCTCATTCTGTCAATCAAGTCTGCAAGCTTAACAAGTCAATTTATGGGTTAAAGGAGGCTTCTAGAGAGTGGAATGAAACTCTGGTGGATGAACTTATTAATCAAGGATTTTATCAGTATAAACTGGATTATAGCTTGTTTATTTGTAAAGATAATACTGACATCACTATTGTGGCAGTATATGTAGATGATATCTTGGTTACAGGAAGCAATCTTGCCAAAATCACTTCTCTTAAACAACATCTACATGCCACCTTCACTATTAAAGATCTTGGAGTTTTTCTGTTAGATATAATTGCTAATGTTTGTTTATCAGTGTTTAAGCAACAGGTACTGACAAGAGTTTATCAGAAGCCAGTCAGAGTTTAGTTAAACTCTGACAGGGTGAAGAGTTTAATTGAAGCCGGTCAGAGTTTATTTAAAGTCTGACAAGGTGATAGTTGTATTAGCTGTCGGTGCTGAATTGAAGATTCTAGAAGCAATATATTCTGAAGATGGAAAGAAGCAGAATATATTGATACAGCTAAGGAAACGGAATAGAAGACTGAAGCAATCCTTAATTGATATAAATTGTATAGCTGATTTATAGGAATATCAATTAGATAAGGATTGTATGTAGCTGTGTACTATATAAACACAGATAGGTTATCCCTAGAAGGGACGCGATTATTGATATATTATTATTGTAACCTAGAAGCTCTTTGTGATTCATTAACATCATAAAGAGAGAAGCTGTTAATATAAATACAGTTTATTGATTCATAAACAGTGTTCTTAATTATCGTTATTCTCATACATACTTGATTATATTGTGTATTCGGCCTAACAATTGGTATCAAAGCCAAGGTTGTTTAATATATACAGTTTTACGATTCAAACACAGTATTAATCATGTCTGAAGAAAATCAAACTGCTCCTAAGGCTGAACAGGTTAAGCCCAATTCTGTGAGTCGATATGAAACAATCAGGGTTCCAATTCTCAGGCCAGTAGAGTATCCGATTTGGAAGGTTAAGATGACCATGTTTCTGGAGGCTACAGATCCAGAATACCTTGACAGAATTAATGATGGTCCTCATATGCCAACTAAATTGTCCCCTGTTGTTGATGGTCAAGCACAAAAGACTGTTCCAAAGGAAAAGAAAGATATGACTCCTGAGGATATCTCATCAATTGCAAAGGATGCAAAGGTTAGACATCTTCTCCACAGTGCTTTAGATAATGTAATGTCTAACAGAGTAATTGGCTGCAAAACTGCCAAAGAGATATGGGATGCTTTAGAAGTCAGATGCCAGGGAACAGGTGCTATTAAGAAGAACAGAAAAACAATACTCACACAGGAGTATGAGCACTTTGATTCAAGAACTAATGAAACCTTGACTGAGACTTATGACAGATTTTGCAAACTGTTGAACGATCTGTCTCTGGTAGATAAGGAATATGAACTTGAAGAGTCCAATCTCAAGTTTCTGTTATCTCTACCTGAAAAGTGGGATTTAAAGGCAACAACAATCAGAGATAATTATGATCTTGCTGATACAGATCTTGATGAGATCTATGGATTGTTAAAGACTCATGAACTTGAGATAGAACAAAGAAACAGGAGGTCCAGCAAGAAGACAAAATCTGTTGCTCTCAAAGTCGAGGAGAAGCCCATCAAGAAGGAATCATCAAGGAAGAAAGCCAAGGGAAAGGCTTTAGTTATTAAATCTGAAAGTGAGTCATCAAACTCTGATGATGACTCAAACTCTGATGAAGCTTCTGACTCTGAGGATGATGAAGAGGAGTTGATGCAAATGGCTGCATTGATGGTGAAGACCTTTAAGAAGATGGGATTCAAGAACTTCAAGAAAGGAAAGAGATTCTCAAGGAAAGATTCAAACTCTGAAAGAAGAAGTTTCAGAAAGTCTGATGGGAAGGAGACCAAGTCTGGCAAGAAGGATAAGTCTCAAATCCAGTGCTACAAGTGTAAGGAGATGGGTCATTATGCTCCAGAGTGCAAGAAAGGCAAATCTGAGAAAGCACTCATCTCTAAAGGCAGAGACTGGGCAGATACTTCAGACTCTGATGATGGAGAAAACTATGCTCTTATGGCAACTGTCAGAGATGAGACTGAATCTTCTGAAAATAAGGTACCCCTAACTACTTATGCTTATGATACTGATAATATATCTGAGTTAAGAGTATATCTGAAAAGTGTTCATGTTAGTTATAGGGATCAGACTTTAGAGAATGAGAGGATTAAATCTGAGAATCTTAGTCTTAAAGAAAGAAACAAGTTTCTTGAAAGAGAACTTGAGAATATGAAACAGATTCAAAAAGAAAGAGATGATGCTGTTTATATTGAACAGGAAGTGCTTAAGTTAAATAAGCAGCTAGAATCTGAACTTGAAAAAGAAAGAAAAATAATTATGACTTGGACAAACTCTGGAAGAGACACTCATCAAGTGTTTCAAACAGATTCTGTAGGTTTAGGCTATTGTGAAAACGATGAACTTAGGTTTAAAGACAAAGTTAAGATTAAACCACAACTTAAACCTGTGATATTTGTTCCAGAATCCACCAAGCTAAAATCTGTAGTTGTGAAAGAAGCAGTTATGGAGCCAGTTGAAGCTTGTGTTGAACAAGTAGATATTGAATCTAAAACAGAGAAGCTTGTTGAGCAAGAAGATGTTAAAGAACCAATTAGAATCTGTGAGAAGCAGGTTAATGTTGGTTTAATGACAGGAAAACAGTTTAAACATAAGCTCAAAGAGGTTAAGTCTGCCATGAAACCTAAAGGGTCCAAGAGAAATAGGAATGGAAAATTAGGCATAAATAATAGAAATAATCATATGCCTAATGCTAGTGCCTCAAGAAAAACATGTTATAATTGTGGTAGTTCTAATCATCTTGCTAGATTTTGCACTAAGAACAAACATATTAATTCTTTACCTTCTACTTCAGAAGTAAAGAATGATTATGTTAGAGTAAGACCACAGACTTTATGCAAACATTGTGGGAGCACTTGGCATTCTATTTACACATGTAAGAGTTATCATGCAATTTATCATAACTATTATGAGCTAAAACCCAACTTGAAATGGGTTAGAGCAAACTCTGCTAGTGTAAAATCTGACAATGTTAGTTTAAACTCTGATAATACAGATTCCGCTGCAAAAACTAACACTGTTAAGAAAGACAAAGGATCCAAGCAAGTCTGGATCCTCAAAACTAACACTTAGTGTTTGTTTGTGATTGCAGGGTAAAATAGAGAGCACACTTATCTTAGACAGTGGATGCTCAGGACATATGACTGGAAATAAAGCCCTGCTATCAGACTTTGAGGAGAAGGCTGGCCCAAAAGTTTCCTATGGAGATGGCAACATAGGACACACTCTGGGATATGGAAATATTAATCTTGGAAGTGTCATCATCACAAATGTAGCTCTAGTCTCAGGACTCAAGCATAATCTGTTATCTGTGAGTCAAATCTGTGACAGAGAAAACCATGTAGATTTTCATAGTGAATACTGTGAAGTTATCAGTAAATCTACTGGGAAAGTTGTTCTAGTTGGACACAGGCGCAACACTATTTATGAAGCAAGTTTGGTAACAAACTCTGATGGAAAAACAGTGTGTCTGACTGCAAGAATGTCAAATGAAGAGAGTTGGAATTGGCACAAGAAGCTCTCTCATCTCAATTTGAACAACATAAATGAGCTTATTAGAAAGGATCTTGTAAGAGGACTTCCAAAATCAATACTCAATCTAAATGGTCTATGTGATTCTTGTCAAAAGGCCAAGCAAAGGAAGTCATCTTTCAAGAGCAAATCTGAATCTTCAGTAGTGGAACCTTATCATCTTCTACATGTTGATCTCTTTGGACCAGTGAATGTGATGTCCATGGGCAGAAAGAAATATGCTCTAGTAATTGTTGATGAATATACTAGATATACGTGGGTGTATTTCTTGTCAAAGAAGGATGAAACTGCTCAAACGTTGATGGATCATGTAAATCTACTGGACAAAAGATCACAGCACAAAGTCAAAATTATAAGGAGTGATAATGGAACTGAATTCAGAAACTCAATCGTGGAAGCTTTCTGCAAGGAAAGAGGAGTCAAACAAGAATTTTCTGCACCTGGAACTCCACAGCAAAATGGTGTAGTTGAAAGAAAGAACAGAACTTTACTTGAAGCTGCCAGAACTATGCTTGATGAAGCAAAATTGCCAACTTATTTTTGGGCAGAAGCTGTTCAAACTGCTTGTTTTACTCAAAATGCAACTCTGATCAACAAGCATGGAAAAACACCATATGAGATGGTGAAAAACAAGAAGCCAAATTTGAAATATTTTCACATATTTGGATGCAAATGCTTTGTGTTGAAGACTCATCCTGAACAGTTGACCAAGTTCGAGTTAAAAGCTGATGAAGGAATCTTTGTTGGCTATCCATTGTCAACAAAAGCATTCAGAGTTTACAATCTGAGAACGAAGGTGATCATGGAATCCATACATGTGTCGTTTGATGACAAGAAAATAATTGGACTTGAAGACAAGGATGGATATGATCAACTACGTTTTGAAAATGAAGATCTATTCTCTGATGATATAAACTCTGATGAAGCAGGGTTGACAAACTCTGACGAAGCATACTCTGAACCTCTACTGGTAAATACTGGAGAAACTGGAAATTCTCAAATTGAACTAAATAGAGAACCAGTTGAGGGGGAGCGTGAAGAAGCTCAACAAGGCACAGCAAGTGAGTCAGTTGAGGAAACTGATTCAATCTCTGCCAGCTCAAACACTGAGCCATCCAACTCAGGGGGAGCCTCAGATACTGCAGAAAGTCAACATATGAATCAGGAGAGCATGGATCAAGGGGGAGGATTCAATAATGATGCAAGAAACCACTTACCAATAGCCAGAAAGTGGACACAGGCACACACACCTGATCTCATAATTGGAGATCCTGATGCTAGTGTGAGAACTAGAAGTGCAACAAACAATGAGTGTCTGTATCATGCTTTCTTGACTCAAACAGAACCAAAGAAAGTGGAGGAAGCTCTTCAAGATGCAAATTGGATTACAGCAATGCAAGAAGAGTTAAATGAATTTGAAAGAAATGAAGTCTGGACACTTGTACCTAGACCAAAGAATAGATCAATTGTAGGTACAAAGTGGGTTTTCAGAAACAAGACTGACAGTGAAGGTGTGATTACAAGAAACAAGGCTAGACTTGTGGCAAAAGGTTATTCACAACAGGAAGGAATTGACTATGATGAAACCTTTGCTCCAGTTGCAAGATTGGAGGCCATAAGAATTTTTCTGGCCTATGCTGCACACAAGAAGTTTAAAGTCTTTCAGATGGATGTAAAAAGTGCTTTTCTCAATGGGAAGCTTGAAGAAGAAGTGTTTGTTGAACAACCACCAGGATTTGTAGATTCCAAGCATCCAGATTATGTCTACAGGCTTGACAAGGCATTATATGGACTAAAGCAAGCACCAAGAGCATGGTATGAAACTCTTGCTCAATTTCTTTTAGAGAGTGGGTTCACAAGAGGTACAATTGATAAAACCTTGTTTTATTTCAATTCTGGTGATGATTTGCTTTTAGTTCAAATTTATGTAGATGATATTATTTTTGGATCTACTAATGACAAACTTTGTAAGAAGTTTGCAAAGCTTATGCAATCCAGGTATCAAATGAGCATGATGGGAGAGCTTAGTTATTTTCTAGGCTTACAGGTCAAGCAAACAGATGATGGGATTTTTATCAATCAAGCAAAGTATACCAGAAATCTTCTAAAGAAATTTGGTATGCTTGATAGTTCATCTGCTACAACTCCCATGGCTACAGCAACGAAGCTTGACAAAGACACAGGAGCCTCAGTAGATATGACTAACTACAGAGGAATGATAGGGTCTCTACTGTATCTTACTGCAAGTAGACCTGATATCATGTATGCAACATGTCTTTGTGCAAGATTTCAAGCAGATCCCAGAGAGCCTCATCTAACAGCTGTAAAAAGGATCTTCAAATATCTCAAAGGAACCATAACCCTGGGTTTGTGGTATCCTAGAGAATCAGAGTTTAAGTTAATTGGTTACTCTGATGCAGATTTTGCAGGCTGTAAGATAGACAGAAAAAGTACAAGTGGAAGCTGTCAATTTTTAGGTGACAGATTAGTTTCTTGGTACAGCAAGAAACAGAAGTCAATCTCCACATCCACTGCTGAAGCAGAGTATATAGCAGCTGGTAGCTGTTGTGCACAGATTTTATGGATGAAGAATCAACTGCTGGATTATGGGTTAAGGTACTCTAAAATACCTATTTTCTGTGATAACCAAAGTGCTATTGCTATGACAGGTAATCCAGTACAGCACTCCATGACCAAGCACATCAGCATAAGATATCATTTTATCAGAGAACATGTGGAAGAAGGGAACATTGAGCTTCATTTTGTGTCTACAGACCAACAACTTGCAGATATCTTCACCAAACCTTTGAGTGAAGCTACGTTTACAAGATTGGTAAATGAACTTGGAATGATCTCTGGTTCTGACTAGAGATACAGGTTAGACTCAAAATCTATCCATGTTTGATTGTTTAATGCTCATGATTCCTTGCATATATTAACTGTTATGAGTACCAGTGTCATAAACTCTGTCGGTTAAACTCTGATGCTAAACTCTGTGAGTCATAAAAAGTTGGTCATACTCTGAATGTTACAGTTTTAATGCTATACTCTGATTGTAATTTTGTCTGGAACATATGGACCAATGAAGAAATTTGTATGAAGCATAATTCTCAGTAAGTAATTGTGAATCCTTAAGAGTTGATAGATTCTGATCTCAAATATGTGCAGTAAGCTAACACAGCATGATACTGTCTCTATATTTATAGCATCTCTTAGTTTATTGATCCTATACACTGAGTCTGTATTAGCTGTTTGCATCTTCTCTCATAAGTTAATTATAATTACTGCTGAAAAGTCTAAACTCTGATTATTCATTGCAATTAATTCACCCTCCAATCAAAAGATGCCAAACAGAGCACAAATTCCTTTGAGATCATGGTGTGCCTAGGAAGATCCAGGAACTTATTGTATGAAATAAGGGCTAAAATCTTTGATTTTTGGTGACTAGTGCCAACCACTGATTACTGGAAAAATAAAAAAAAAATAAAATAAAATAAAATAAAATAAAAAATATATATATAATAAAGGGGGTGAAAAATAAAAGACATATCCAAATGAAAGGATATCAGTAATACAGAGTTTAGATAGAAAAATCAGTGTCTATGTTATACATGAGAGTTTAGGCAACCAGTTTTTACTACTTTAGTTTGTGGATTTTATGCACTTTGAGATGATCTAAATACTGATTTCGGTAAACTCTGCTACTACACACACATATTTTCACAACTGTACAGATTGAGAAAAGAGTTTATTGACAAAGAAGGACAAATGGTAAACACTGATGTATTGTGTGAAATACGCCGAGGTTACTTTGTTTTAATCTCTGGTGGTTAAAATAATCTCTTTGTTTCAGACATTTTATAACTTTGAGATTAGCCATTTGTTTTTCGGAAAAAGTATGATTGAACGGAGAAAAGAAAGAGTGTGTTTGATAAGTCCTAATAGTGATTCGTAATGCTGCTGAGTATGTTAGTTTATTGGTTAAAGTGATATCATTTCTTTCACTTTACAATTACTATGCAAAATTGATAATACTGATATGTAAAGAACCAAATTTTTTTTTCATTAATTGATTCAAATTTACATTCAGACCATTTCATACTCATGTTTAGCTAAACTTTCTGGTACATACTAATCACTATGGTTACAAAAGAGAAGATCTATTTAACCAGGACAAGTATTTGAATGCTACAACTGAAGCAGAAAAGCTAGAGCCAGAAGCTATTGTGCTCTATTACTTCTGATGATCGCTACCCAGTTGTTCAACTGATCATTATACCATCTGGGATTGCTTGACAACATCCTGAAGATGAATCATCATCATCATCTTCCTGGATTCTCTTTCTGCTTTGCAGCTTGCAGGATTCCAAGAAGATTGTCTCCTCAGTACCCATCAGGAAGCTCTGCTGGAAGAGCATCATACAAATCTCCATAGTATGATCGTCTGCCAGGATGGGCACATCATATGGACCGGGACGGATGATGTGCACATAAGGATTAGAGATCGGTCCTTCTGCTATTTCATCATCTGCTATAAGACCTTCATCATTCAGAAAAGACAGAACAAGAAACTCATCTATGATATAGTTTGCTTGTTGATGCCAGTTCATGTTCACGAATGATTCTACATCCATGAATTCAAAGGTTCCTGCCATTTGGTGTATGGTAATTTTAAGATATGAAGCCTGTTGTGAAAATGCTTCGGGTTTTAAAGCATTCAACAAGGTAACTGAAAGGTTTTTCCTTGAATCGAAGCGCTTGGGATAATAAGGTGCGGAGTTTCAAGACAGTCATTATTATTCTGACTGTTGAGCTCCTTTGTACTTTATTATTAAAATTGATAATTTTATTATTATTAGTTTTTTTTTAGGCGGATATTTTGAGTGTTATATGTGATGCCAGGTGTCTCCACGTCTGCACGTGTATTGGAAGTTGTTAGACACAGCTGTCAGCGTATGCACGTTTGACATCTGTCCCACTAACATACTTTTAATCGTTACAGTTCCTATTTAATACACTACATACACACGATTCAATCTTTTACGCACCTCATCTTTTCATAAGCTTTTACTCACACACAAACACTCAAACACTTTCAAAGCCCAGTTCTTCTTGTTTTCCAATCTTACTAATGGCAACTACAGCGTTTATTGCTTCTGAATTAGAATTTGTTCCCAACAATTATTCTGCTCCTGTAGCAAATGAGAACGCACCGGAGGCATTTCATTTGATTCAGAGGTTCTTGTTACACTCTGATATCGGTACTGCTCTAACCGCACCATCGAAGCTGTCTGCGACTCAAATTCGTACTTTTTGGCAGACAGGTACTTATGATAATGGAGGAGAGTCTGGATCGCCATCTATAATTTTTGAGTTTCAAGGAGATGAATTTGTTGTTACTCCTACTACTGTTCGTGATGCTTTGGGTCTTGAAGATTTCAATGCATTCACAATCTTTGTTGGAGACTCTGAGCTCGTCAGAATGATGAACGAGATAGGCTACACTGGACCTTTGACAAAGATAGGTCAACTCAAAAGGCCATTTTTGCGCAAGGAGTGGAGCTTCTTTTTCGATTGCATTACTCGGGCTTTTGGAAAGAAGTGCACCAATTGGGATGCGATTCCCACGGATAGTCTACAAATCGAGTATTCTCTTCTTTATGGCAGTCAATTTGATGTTGCTAGATTAGTTTTAACTAATATTGGTGAGAAAATGCTAGAGAATAGAAATGTTGTTTATTTCTCTAGGTTTTGTCAATTGATATTCAATTTTTGCTGTCCAAATGTTGAGATAGTAGAGGATGATGTTATACTTTCGTTTAAACTGCACAAACGTATATTTTCTGACCTTATCAACAAGGACGACAAGAAAGGAGAAGTTGGTCCTTTAATGTTGCCTGCATCAGTGCAACAATTTCTTGACAACTTACAATAACAACAAGTCTCAACTGCTGAAGCTGGACCTTCTGTGTCTCAACCACAGAGGTCAAAGAGATCCAAAGTTCGAGCAGTTAAGTCTGGTTTGCAACAAACTGAAGCTGAGGTATCAAATGTTGATGCTGTGCCTCAGAGAAAAAGAATGAAGAAAAGGCGAGCCCAAAGGGCAAAGTCTGTTGCTGCTGATTCTATTGTAGACTCAGAAACTGAAGCTGATGAAGAAACTCTTCATCAGAGAAAGAGAAGACTAGTTGCTGATCACCTTTTTGGTGATATCATTGCCAATATGGACAAAGAACCTGAGGACACTGAAGCTCCTACATCAGAGAATGAGGAGATTGTGATTACAACTGTTCCTTCCAGTACTCCTGCAATTGTTGTTGAGGAGGATATTCTACCTGCTGAGGATGCTGCAAATCCTGAAACTATTATGATGGATTTTGAAACAGAAGCTCCTACATCAAAAGCTGATGATGTAGTTGAGGAAGCTGCTGCATACTCTGACAGCAGGATTGTGGATCATGAAGATACTGTCCTGGAAGCTGATCAAGCTACTACTGAATTAGTAGAACCTATTGCTTCTCACACAGAAATCATTTCTCTTGATTTTGAGAAAGGTGAGGAAGTTGATCAGATTAGAGTTGATCCAGTTCCAGAAGTTGTTGCTGTGCATGTTGATGCAACAGATAATGATCATGAGGATATTGTTTTCCTTGAAACTTTGCAACAATCAGTTGTTGAGATTGTTCAGAGAGAAGCAGAGGTTACTGCTCCAGCAAACTCTGATGTTCCTCCAACTGTAGCAGATCAAGTACCTGATGCAACTGCACAGTTAATTAATGAAATCACTGCTGAAAATGTGCTTGAAAATATTCACAGAGAGGATGACAATGCTGAAGCTAGTCCTGTTCATTCAAACTCTGATATTCAAGTGGAAGTTTCTGATCTTCAAGCAAATTCTACTGAAGAGATGGAAGTTCAAAGGGCTGCTTCTGAGCATTTTCAGAATATGTACTACAATACATGGACTAATGCCGATTGTGTCTTTCCAGCACAACGGGCTGCAGAATTTCTATCTGATTCTGTTAAGAAGATTACAAATCCTGATGTCCTTACGAGCTTACAGGCAACTGTTATTCAAGTCAAATCTCTCAATAATAGATTTGATGAGAATCAACAAATGCTTACAAAACTGAGGAATGAAGTAAGTCTGAGGGATCTTACTTTAAAGGCTGACAGAACTTCTTACTATGCCATGTTCAAGCAGCAAGCCAGGGATTCTGAAGAAATCAAGAAGAGGCTTGGGACAGTTGAGGACAATCAGAATGCTATGTCTGCTCAACTGACTTCCATTTCTACTGCGCTTGAATTGCTGACATCAGTCCTACTTTCTGATGATGTCAAAAAGGGGGAGAGTATACCTAAAGACAAATGCAAAGATACTCAAACTCTGAGACGGAAGGATGATTCTACTGATGGGGGAAGCAGAGGAAATGAAAGAAGGATTTCTGCTCAAAGGCAAAGACGTGTAATAAACTCTGGTGGTCAATCTACTTCAAACCTCAACAAAAGTTTAGTTGTTTCAGCTAACCCATCTACTGATGAAGAGATTGCTGCTAGGATCTTTATTAAAGAGCATGGAAAGGAAGTTACTATTGAAGATATCCAGGCTGAAGAACAGATGCTTGCTGAGGAACACAAGAAAAATCTTGAAGCTGGAATCTACAAGAAACAGGAAATCAAGGCTCCTAGGAAGAAAGAAGTTGGTATTTCTATCAAAGAGAATACACAACAGAATATACAATATACAAGGAGACCTGTGATTAGAAACTCTGATAAGGGTAAAGGCAAAATGATTGAAGAGCCTAACCTTAAGAAGAAAGATAATTCAACCTCTGACATTGCTCAAGTTGAAACAAGATTAGCAAAATCAACCTCTGACGCTGCTCAAGTTGATGATACTATTGAAGTTAAGCCAGCCTCTGACAAGGCTCAAGCTGTGCAAACTCAGCTAGCTCCTCAACTCAAAGGTTTCTTAAGACCTGTACTCTCTGAAACTCTGACACTTCAACCTGTGGATTTTTCTCAAACCAGGACTGTACTTGGAAAAGAATCTTATGATAAGTCTGGTTTAGGTTCACATAGGGAGAAGAGAATAAATAACAGATCTCAAGACAATATTTCACTGGCAGGATCTGGTATTGGGGGTACACAAGAAAATCTTGATAAGTTAGAATCTGTTCAGTTGATTTTTCACAGAGTCTTGAAGAAGCAGTTTCTGTTATACTTCATGAGTGATGGAAGTGTTTATAGAGTTGGAGAATCTGATGTAAATCTCAAATCATGGGAAGAACTTGAATATGTACTTTATCTGTTGAAAGTTAAGAATAGACACACCCATAATGTTGCTCAAATCTTAAGAGAAAAGATGCTGAGATCAAAAGTGATGCTTGGAGGAGGAGAAGTCTCAAATGCTTATATTCCAAAGTATAGAGATCATGCTGGAAAGTTGGTGAAGATGAAGAAAAACAGTGCTAGATTTAAAAATGCACTTGGAATAAAAGTCTTAGAATTCAACTTAGAGTCAGATAAAGCTCAGTACATTCGGTTAGGAAATGACATGAAGAAGAACAGTATCTATTCTCTGAGGGCTGCCATATATCAAACTGGTGAAGGAGATCCAGAGTATAAGGAGCTGAAAGAGATTATGATAGCTGAACTTGAGAATGCTGAGAGAAGATTGCTGATTGATTATCTCAGGACTGTACCTGATATTGAAGAAGTCAAGTAAAGTCTGACTGTAAGTTTTTAATATTTTCTATTCTAAGTCAAATTTAAACTCTGTTTTAAATTAAACTCTGTTATATGTTAAACACTGCATTTGTTAAATGGTTTTGACATCATCAATTATATGTTTAACTTGTACATTTTAATTATGAACAAGTTGGGGGAGATTGTTAGATATAATTGCTAATGTTTGTTTATCAGTGTTTAAGCAACAGGTACTGACAAGAGTTTATCAGAAGCCAGTCAGAGTTTAGTTAAACTCTGACAGGGTGAAGAGTTTAATTGAAGCCGGTCAGAGTTTATTTAAAGTCTGACAAGGTGATAGTTGTATTAGCTGTCGGTGCTGAATTGAAGATTCTAGAAGCAATATATTCTGAAGATGGAAAGAAGCAGAATATATTGATACAGCTAAGGAAACGGAATAGAAGACTGAAGCAATCCTTAATTGATATAAATTGTATAGCTGATTTATAGGAATATCAATTAGATAAGGATTGTATGTAGCTGTGTACTATATAAACACAAATAGGTTATCCCTAGAAGGGACGCGATTATTGATATATTATTATTGTAACCTAGAAGCTCTTTGTGATTCATTAACATCATAAAGAGAGAAGCTGTTAATATAAATACAGTTTATTGATTCATAAACAGTGTTCTTAATTATCGTTATTCTCATACATACTTGATTATATTGTGTATTCGGCCTAACATTTTCATTACTTCCTTGGTATTGAAGTCTCTTATCTTCCAGAAGGAACAATGATGAGTCAAACAAAGTATACTAAAGAAATTCTGGATCTTATTGAGGTTGATCTCACTAAGGAAGCATTGACACCTTTACCAATATATATTAAGCTTACTGCATCATATGGGGATTTTTTTGATAATGCAGAGTTATATAGGTCATTGGTTGGAAAATTAAATTTTCTAACCAATACAAGACCTGATTTGAGCTACACAGTCCAGGTTCTCAGTCAGTTTCTTCAAACATCTAGAGTTCCTCATTATAATGCTTTGCTACATACATTGAGATATGTGAAAACTACTATTGGTCAGGGTATTCTTTTAAAGGCTTCAGATTCTCTTACTTTACAAGCATTTTCTGACTCGGATTGGGCATCTTGTCCAGATTCTAGAAGGTCTGTCACATGATACATACTCTTATTGGGGAATTCTCCTATCACTTGAAAATCAAATAAACAAACAACTGTTTCTAGATCACATCAGAAGCTGAATACAGAGCTATGGCTTCTGTAGCTACTGAGGTTGTTTGGACAGTCAGTTTATTAGAAGAACTTGGGGTTCATAATCTCAAGCATGTGGAACTGCATTGTGACAATCAATCTGCTTTGCACATTGCCAAAAATCCAGTCTTTCATAAAAAAACTAAACACATCGAAATTGATTGTCATTTCACAAGGGATAAGGTGTTGGAAGGTCTTTTGCAGCTCACTTATTTACCTACTCAGAATCAACTTGCAGATGTTTTTATAAAGATAATTCCTTCACCGCATTTCAAAGAGCTGTTATTCAAGTTGGGACTGTCTCATGCTTCTTCATCTCCCAACTTGATGGGGGATATTAGTCATACTATATCACAGTCCAAGTCAAAGTCAGACCAGTATTAGCACACAGTCAATAAGTGTGAGTTCACTATATGTGAGTTCACTATATAAGGAGTTCACTATATGTGAGTTCACTATATAAGGAGTTCACTATATGTGAGTTCACTATATGAGGACACAAGAGTTCACTATATTCATTAAGGACAGTGTGGTCATTTTATAATATAATTTTGTTACAAATTAGTTACACTATTAATTAATATTATATATAATAGAGAGTTAGTTAGATTCCCACCAAGAAGTTAGTTAGAGTTTTTGTTCTGTTTCTTCTTGTATATAAACTATAGCAATGACAATGTAAAGATCAAGCTTTGTAATTCTTCAATTAGTAACAATAACAATTCTACATTCACTGAAACTTTTATCTTATATTCCAAGTCCTGTGCACATGATTAAATTTTCTTAGCAGCTGTGTCATGATAATAGTAACACTTGCCAACTTACTCAAACTTGCAATTATCTAAAAAATAGAAAGCTAACATAGTAAATTATCAAAATGTGAGAATTATGTTAGGAGAATGCACCTGGAGAAGCATCGTGAGTTTGCTATCTCTAAATGGTACGTGAGGATCACCATTTGCAATCGACTCTATGACTCACTTCAAAGCTATGTTCCCCTGGTTGATTTTTGACATCTGAATTTTTTTTAAAAGGCATAAACATGATCACAATGTCAATGGGTAGAGTTACAAATAAAAATTGTTGCAAAACCGAAATGAGAATCCCATGTATCCAAATTAAGTACTTCCGACCCAATTTGTCCAGCCTGTTCAATATTTTCAGAACCTGCCATGTCAACAAACATAAGGCGTCCTTCAACTGTTGGGACATCCAGAATAATCTGTCATATGAAAACATAGAGCAGTTCTAATTCTGCTAATTTTGACAATTATTAGTTACAACATATTGACAAATCGGGATACGTCAAAGTTAAAACCATGTAATGGCTTCGAGAGCTTCCCTTTACAAAAAGTGCTTTTTTTCTGTTGGGTATAATTCTAAACTACACAGTAATAATAGGACAATTATATATATTTATATTAACAAGAAAAGATAGATAAAACCAATTAACAAAACAAACACGAAGGTCGAAACAAGAATATAATTAGAGACTGTAAATAACAAGATAAACAAGAACACTTATCTCTGTCGCTTTAACAAAAACTGTAAAGAACAGAACAGCTGAGTCACCAAGCCTTTAGAGAAGTCTTGACTGAAGAGATTATTCGTGTTATATATTGTTAATTAACAAGATGGCTAACGAAACTGAGAAAGAGCATGTTGGTGCTACTGCTTCTGGTGTTACTGCACCGATCGTCGATTGAACCACGTATCGTTTCCCACAGCCTATCGATTTGTTAGGTATGCCTGATAAATTCGGTGGGGGTGTTGGTTTTTCTCGTTCGCAGAAAAAGTTGAAAATGTGGCTTACGGTAAAGGGTCTATGACCAGTGGTGCAGTATGAGAAACCAGTGATTGATCAAGCAAAAACTGAAACTGTTAATGCTTATGCTATGTGGGAGGAAAAAGATGGGGGTGGCTAGGGCTGCAATACTGGCAGCTTTAGCGAACACTCTGTTTGATGTTTACTCATCAGATTCTTTCACAGCTAAGCTCTTATGGGAGAAGCTGGACCAGACACATAATACTGACTCACAAGGGTTGGAAAAATATTTTGTGGCTCAGTTCCTTGATTTTAAACTAGTGGATACTAAATCCACGACTGAGCAGGCACACGAGTTTGAGATGTTGGTGCATGCTTTGAAGGAGTCCGGAATGGATCTTCCTGAGAAGTTTCAGGTTATGGCTGTGATTGAAAAGCTCCCAAAGTCTTGGGAAGAGTTTGCTCTCTCCCTGAAAAGACAGAAAGGAGAGATCACATGGACAAACCTTATGTTGGACATCTCTGTGCAGGAACAACACAAGTCCAAACAGGGACATGTGATGCCTGCTGAATATGGGAGTTCGAAGGTGAATGTAGTGACTGTTGGACAGAAAAGAAAGGTTGTCACTAAGAAGGAAAACACTAAGCCTAAAAATGACAAGAACAAGGCTAAGAGACCAAAGGCAAACAAACCTTGTTGGTCTTGTGGACAGGTTGGTCATTGGAGCAAATTGTCCTGAAAAAAAAAGCAAAGAAATCTGTTGTGGGAGCACAAGCTAATACTGTGCTTTGAACCACTGATGGGACTATGGTTAACATGGTTGTTGGTGAGGTTGTTGCCTCTGGAACCAACGACGGTATGTTACCTACAACCCTGTACTTCTTTCCACTTATCTGTCTCATGAATGGTTGATTGATACTGGAGCTAATGTACATATTTGTGCTGATATTACTCTATTTGTATCTTATCAACAGACTCGTGTATTGACAGTGACGATGGGGAATTCTAGTGCTGCTCAAGTTCTTGGAATAGGAACCGTGGACCCGAAATTTGCTTATAGGCGTGTTCTATCCCTCACTAGAGTGCATCATGTTCCCGATATTCGTCGAAATATAATAAGTGTGAAGCTGTTTAGTTAAGAATGGATTTGAACTTTCTTTGAAATGTAATAAAGTAGTTATTACACATACTGGTGTATTTTTTTGGCAAAGGTTACTTGTCTGATGGTTTGTTTTTAATAAATGTTGAGCCTATTTTGAGCAGTTTTATTAATGATTGTGTTGCACCTTCTGTTAATTGTGTTGAATCATCCGATTTGTGGCATTCTCGACTTGGTCACTTAAATTTTGGCGCTCTAAAGAATATGATGAATTTAGAGTTGATTCCAAAACATGCCATTGATAAGAAATCTAAATGTCAAGTATGTGTGACTGCTAAACAAACTAGGAAACCCTTTCATAATGTTGTTAGAGATTCAGGAGTATTCGATTTAGTACACACAGACATATGTGAATTTGGTGGCATATTGACTAAGGATAATAAATGATATTTTCTTAATAAATTTTGTTATGTTTATTTTCTTAAGCATAAAGATGAAGCACTGAAAAAATTCATTATGTTCAAAACTGAAGCTGAAACACAAACTGGTAAAGTACTTAAACATTTGAGATCTGATAGAGGCGGTCAGTATTCTAGTACATCGTTTAATGAATTTTGCGCAAACAATGGTATAGTTCATGAGGTGACTCCACCATACACACCTGAGTCTAATGGGGTGGCTGAACGAAAGAACAAAACTTTTAAAGATATGATTAATAACATGCTTCTTAATTATGGGTTGCCTAAGTACATGTGGGGAGAGGCTCTGAATACGGCTTGCCATATTCTGAACAAAGTCCCTCTGAAATATATGGACAAGACACCGTATGAATTATGTAAAAGTAGAAAGACAAGTTTAAAGTATCTTCGTGTGTGGGGCTGCCATGCAAAGGTACTTGTCCCTGAATATAAGAGAAAGAAACTAGGTCCAAAAACTGTTGATTGCATCTTTCTGGGCTATATTGAAACCACTACAGCTATGAGATTTTTAGTGTTAAAATCTGACATAGACGGTATAGTGGCTAACACTATAGTTGAGTTCCGTGATGCAACATTCTTTGAGGATGTGTTCCCTATGAAGACTGGTATACCTCAGGGTATTTTTAATGATCGATGATCCCACTCACACATCGAGTTCTATTCCTGATCATGTGGAAAGGATGACAAATGTGGGGGCAGATCTTGCTAGTAGTTCTACTCCTGACGAAGTAGAGGAACCTAGAAGGAGTAAGCGTGAAAAGGTAGTCAAGGACTTTGGAAGTGATTTTGTCACTTACAATGTCGAGAATGAGCCTTTAATTTCCGACAAGCCATGAATTCTTCGGAGTCTGGGCATTGAAAAGGTGATGTAAAGAGTGAGATCGACTCAATTGTTTCTAACAGAACATGAGAGTTGGTTGATCTTCCTCCTGGGTGTACTACTATAGGATGTAAGTGGATCTTCAAAAGGAAGATGAACCCGGATGACTCAATAGATAAGTATAAGGCTAGGCTGGTAGTTAAGGGTTTTAGGCAAAAGGAAGACATTGATTACTTTGATATATACTCTCCTGTTGCAAGAATGACAACAATCCGAATGCTTATAGCATTGGCTTCCTTACATGGTCTCATCATCCATTAAATGGATGTTAAGACAACTTTTCTTCATGGTGATCTTGAAGAAGAGATTTACATGGATCAGCCAGAGAGATTTGTTGCTTCTGGTAACGAAAGGAGAGTCTGTAAGTTGATCAAGTCTATATATGGCTTAAAACAAGCTCCTAGAGACTAGCATAAAAAGTTTGATAAAACTGTTTTATAATCAGTGTTTGTAGTTAATGAAAGTGACAAGTGTGTGTACTACATGGTTAAAAGGAATGTATGCATTATTGTGTGCCTATATGTGGATGAAATTTTATTGTTTGGAACCAATATTGAAATTATTAACGAGACAAAAAGTTTCTTGAAATGGCATTTTGAAATGAAGGATATGGGTGAGGCTAGTGTGATTCAGAAATCTATACTTGAGAAGTATGATTATTCAAATTGTAGAATCGCTAGTACACCGTACGATCCTAAAGTTGTCCATGTCAAGAATAGTTCGGGAGTTCCTGTGTCTCAGTTAAGGTATTATCAGATTATTGAGAGTTTGCAATATCTTGTTAACGTGACTAGACCAGACATTTCTTATTCCGTGTCTAAGCTAGATAGATATATAAGCTAAGCGAATGTAATTGTGTAATTTGACGAGATGATAGCAGTACATCTCTGGAGATGCCCAACTAAGCGAATGTAATTGTGCGGTCGCAATTAGAGAAAAAGGGTTATTCCTTGAAGCATTCGACGAACATGATCGAGCCAGGACCATTAACGTCTCAAGGCCGTAGATCAGCACCATAGCCTTTGATTTGTCGTCGTCTATGGAGTATGGTTACACCAAACCGATAAAGATTCAAGGTGAAACATTCCATCTAGATCCGGTAGCCATCGAAGTAGAGGACTTAGAAGGGTTCAAACCCGGAAGGGTACCGACTCTGAAAAACAAGTCATGAAAAGGACCAATATGCATTTCTGTATGGATTTGTGGGGGATTGTTAGAAAATGGAAAGTTTGAGGCATATTTTTATATATGTTCTTGATGAAATTTCCGGAAACTAACAATTGGAGGTTGTTCCTTGTTACGAGGACTTAAACTTTCATATTTGGATCTAAGACATTTTCTTAGTGCAATCCATAAATAAACTGAGTTGAAATAGGTTGCTTGAAATGGGTTATGTGGGTTGTTTAAGTTGAAAGAACTTTTGTCCCACATAGATTTGGTAATGAGAGGTTGGTGGCTTTATATAGAAACATGTGAAAGAGTAGTGTACAACTACTAAGGCATGTGAGTGTGCATGGTGTTATTGTGTGCCTCTCGCGCGCAAACACGCGCGCCCCGCCGCCGCCCGCCTCGCCTCGCCATGTCACGACACGACTCGGGTCGGGTCGAAGGGCGATTTGGGCGAATGTCTCGGCGTCTCGCGTACGCGAGGTGACCTGGGAGAGAAATTTTATTACCTGTGCGTCAAATCCTGATAGGATTAAATCCTGATGGCAGCTGTAACTGTTAATGATATTTAAATCAGATTATACACATAGTTCTCGGGCGAACTGAGGTGCGGGTCGCTATTGATCATTGATGTTACTGTGAGCGGATTGATCTGTGTTGTTTTATCCTGAAAGTGATATTGCTGCAATCCAACACAACATAAGTGGGGCAATAATCTCTTCAAGAACAATCAAGACTTCTCGAAAGGCTTGACAACTCAGCTGTCTCTTCTTTACGATTTTTGTTAAAGCGACAGAGATAAGTGTTCTTTCTTATCTTGTTATTTACAGTCTCTAATTATATTTTTGTTTCGACCTTCGTGTTTGTTTTGTTAATTGGTTTTATCTACCTATTTTTGTTAATATAAATATATATAATTATCCTATTATTGATGTGTAGTTTAGAATTATACCCGACGTTTCATGCACGTCTGTATTTCCTTTGATATTTTCGCATCCTCATATCCAGATGTAAAAGTTACATTTTTTGCTTTCTTTCCCCCTGCTTCCACTCTGACCTGCACAATTAAACTCAGAAGTAAACTACATTGCCATATTGAAAATGTACGTGTAGAAAAAAAGAAGCAGCACTCTTTGACAAACAAGCACAAGGCAAGGGAACTGGGGGCTACATGTTTAAATTGCGAAGAAGGCATAAGAATATCAGAAGTACAGAACCTGCTTAACGCATGAGAGACAACAAGAAAAACTTATTGTATTGCAAGTGCATGCACACTTAAACTCAAATGTAAAACTTGTTTGAGATAATCAAACATAAATTAAAAAATAAAATCGCGAGCTAGTTTTATACAATCTGAAATTGTGCTATTTATTTTTATTGTTATGGTTAATTGGACAATTTTATTGACATACAATTTAATTTTTTAAAGTACAACAATGTCAATGGTGAAGACACGGGCAGATCTCCGAAAAATTAGCGTGAAAATATGTAATGTATCGTGTTACTTTTGTTCTTCGAAAAGATGTCGCCGAAAAACTTAGTATGAAAATGTATAATATAACGATACAAAAAGAATTTATGAACCACATTTCTCACAGCTTGAACCGTTAGAAATAACCCAAATGTAGTCCATAGGCATATAAAGCTTGTTCCCCTCCATATCTCTGAATCCCCCCTAAACTTCAGCTCAGCTCCTGATTTTCATTACAACAACAAACCATCCAAGTTTTTACCCATCCATTGGAAAACATACAAAAAAACCTTTGTTTTCTTGTACACTTTCATACTCTTTCGTTAAACAATACAAATTTGTTGTTCTTGTAGCGATAATTTCTTATCTTTTACAAATTATCCTTCCCCTAAGTACGTCGTAAATTTCGATATTTTGAAATGATCCATTTAGCCATTTCACCCCTTCTGGGGAATCCATTTCATTCTTATAAATTGTTAATGTAGCTCCGTATTGACATTGGTCTGGTGAATGCTCGATCACAAGGCAATTTGAGATTTCTTGAATTTATTGTTTATCGTCGTTTAGTCCTTCGAAAATGTCAACCGTGAAGGGCATATTGAAAGGTCTCAGATATATTTCACAGATATTTGGTAAGTACAATTTCTTATACATGAGAATTTTCGGGTTTATTATAAAAGATTGATCGTGCTAGAAATCAATCATTCGAGAAAATGCAGAAAAGGAAGAAGAAGAAGAGGAAGAAATACAGATTGGTAATCCCACGGACGTAAAGCATGTTGCGCACATTGGAAACGAAGGTCCATCTAATAGTAAACCAAGCTGGGTACGTAGTATTGGCCTGTATACGAATAACACTTCAATTCACTCGAAAACTCATTTTTCCCGCTAAAATAGTAATTAAACACGTACAAAAATTCTCAACGGCACAAAGTAAATGAGAGATGTTTCTAAAATTATGCAGATGAAGGAAGCATCAAGCGAAGCTAACAGTAATGGTAATAGTGGGAACAAATCGTCCTCGAAAGGTACTCTTCATGCATTATTCATCTTTTTCGTTTTTTTAAAGTGCATTTTGTGTATTCGCACTTTGAGTGTCAGATCATTTTAGATACTGAATTTTTAAAACTATCAATTGTTATACTGGACTTTTAACTTTTTTATAAGACGTGTACTTCCGTCTGTTAACTTTTTCAAGGGTATTTCAGTTTTTTTATCATCATCTTCTTCCTCAAACTCATTTCCATCATTGTTGAAACTTTTGAGAAATTAAAAGTTGAATATCTCGTTCATTTTTTAACGAAATCAAGTCATTTAAGTTACAACATAATCATATTTTCTTCCTCTACAAATAGATATTGATTTTCACTATCAATATTTTAATTTGACGAAAATAATTTAAAATGACATAACTTAACAAGCTATACATGAATTGAAGTTTGTTAAATATTATAATTCTTGAAAATAAATTTTTAATAATTATAATTAATATTCCATTATAAAGAAGAAAAAGACGATTCTATTGCAATTTAAATGAATTTATTTCGTTATAAGCTTCTACAAAGATTATCAATGGTGAAAATGAGTTTGAGGAAGAACATGATTGATAAAAAACGAATATACTCCTGAATTTGCTAACGGCGTCAAATGAATTTAACGGAAGTACACATATCGTAAAAAAATTAGAAGTCCAATATAATAAGTGGTAGTTTTAGAAGCGGTCTGACACCTAAAATACAAATACACAAAGTGCACTTTACTAAAAAATTATTCATTTATTTGTTAGCGGCATTAGTAATTAAATTTTCCGAAAATCAAAATTTTTTAATTTCGTAACGTGCACATTTATATTCCTCATTTCTAGAAGTCCAAAGTTCATCGGATTCTTCGGGCAAGCCAGAAAAAAAGAAGCAAACAAAACGCCATGCGGCAAAAACTTATATTGGGTCAATTGGTTCAACGGGCCGAGACCCACCGAGCGGTGCCAAGCCCAGGCGTAACAAGAATTCAAGTACTGACTCACAAAGTTCTTATGGGATGGACTCACCATCTCGTGACCCAAATACGCCCAAAAAATCATCCCGTCCAAAGAAATCTAAAGCTGGGACCAGTAAATCTAAAGCCCAAGACCAAGATGGTGTAGACGACAACTTTTCTTCCTCCCCTGGACCTGGATATGAAAAGGATAGTGGCAAGATATCCCAGAGATCAGCATCATGAATTTATTTTTTGTTCGAGTGTGAATATATTTGAAATGGAATATACATATTTCTGACTAATTAACCATCGATCAAATCAAATATATCCAGTATATCCGTTCTCGTAACCTCAAATATCCTGCTTAGTTAGTTCGGAAAAAATAAAATGTAATTTTTTTGCAATTACTATGTTGTTTTGTATAGAGTAGGATTATAGTAGTTCTACATGTAAGATCATGATTTACATGGTTATTTTTTCCATTATCAATTTGTACAAACTTCATATCAGTATTTATAAATTCTAGTCTCAAAAATGTATTTATTACCTTGTACGGTTAAACCTCTTTAAAATAATAGCCTTGGGACCGGGAAAAAATATTACTTTATCGAGAGTAAAAATACACTGTCTCCATTATGTATGCCGGGACCGGAAAAAAAAATATTATTTTATCGAAATTATTACTTTATCGATTATTACTTAATCGAGGTTCAGCTATATACTATTTCAACAAAATCTTTAAAGTAAAAAAAACAAGAAATATCATCAACTAGAAATAATTTGACTACATTTTCTCATAGAAATACAGAGAAATCAATTAGAAGTTGATCCAGGAGATACCTTGAACATAAAACGCTATAAACACTATGGAGCTATTAGTTCGAGAATTATAATACAGCGTAACAAACATACCCTTAGAGAAGAAGAAAATGTATCAGAGAACGAGACCGAGTTGAATTTCAGAAGATCTCAAATCGACAATGCAACGCAAAAGTTAAGAATCCTCAAACAAAAACAACTTTACACAACCAAAACAATGAAAAAACAGCTGTGTCAACTACCATTGCTGGCTCTCCTGAGATACACCTCTGGTAGGAATAGATGGAGATTTGTGATGAGACAACTCTCTGTGACTTCCACATAGTGTAAAGATATTCTGAATCCTCATTTGCCTAGCAGCAGCTGTATCTTGGCTAGTCAAAGGTGCTAGTACAGAACGCTGCAATGGCTTAGACGGAACTGAATTCTGATCAAGAAGAGGCCCTCCTGCGGTTGTATACACTGTTTTTTCCTGTATTACCTCTTTCTGCACTTCATCTACCAAATTTTCTTTACCATCATCCTCATCAACTTCTTCCTCCTCGTCCTCATATACAGTGCTTAAAAATGTCTTGTTTGCGAAGTTTGAGGCACTAAATTCCTGATTAACATCTTCATCACTGCTACATTCACTCATATGTGGATAGGTGCCAGTACTGTTCTTTTCGGTTTTATAAGATACCACAACGTCTCGTTTTCCCATGTCAAGGTCCAACGACTTGTCCAAATCCATTGATTTCTCCATCCCTGGATCTTCATCAGTATAAATCTCCAATAGTTTCTTTGCAAAGTTGCTTCCCTCCAACTCCACTGATCCGTTTTTCTCCCTGGAGTTTTGTAACTCTGATTCAATATCCTCCAACCGTTGTCTCAACACTTCAAGTTCTTGCTGCTGTTGCAAAATCTTTTCTTCCATTTTCCTCCTTTCAATTTCAACAAGCGCATCCGCCATTCTCTGGCATTCCTGTATTTTATCCTCCAACTCGGTTTTCAGTAACGCTGTCTGTTCGTTCACCTTCAAACAAATTACCTCCTCTTCATTTGTTACCGGACCTTTCTCTTCAACTATCATGAGTTTGGCTTTAAGTGCAGAAATCTCCTCTTCTTTCTTCATGAGCTCTTTCTGTGCATCATTGCGCTCTTTCTCTCTGATTCTGTTCTCCATTTGCAGCTTGTATATGAACTGATCCATAGCTTCGATCCTTGATCCTAAAATAACTTCTGAGGAAGAATCTTCGGCACCTTTATCTTTTATCGGCGTATGAGGACCACGTACAATGCATTTTGCCTTGGCCCCATATTCCAATGTTGCAATGGTTTTATGCATCTCCTTTGGATCTGGGCTCGCGCACAGTACCATCAAGATTTTAGATTTTTCATCCTCAAAAGAATCCTGAAAAAAGAACAAGAAGATTTGCAATTAACTAAAAAATTGATAGCCAACGCAGTCAATTATAAAATTTGAGAATCATGTTAGGAGAACGTACCTGGAGAAGCATTGTGAGTTTGCTATCTCTAAATGGTACGTGGGAATCACCATTTGCGATGGACTCTACTACACGCTTCAAAGCTATGTTCCCCTGATTAATTTTTGCCGTCTGAACGTTTTAAAATGGCATAAAAAGGATCACAATGTCAGTAGGCATAGTTACAGATAAAAACGGTTGAAAAATGCCAAAACCGACAAGAGAAACCCAGGTATCTAAATTAAGAACTAAGAGAACTAGCCTGCATTTTTGCTTCCAACCCAATTTGTCCAGCCTGTTCAATATTTTCAGAACCGGCCATATCAACTAGCATTAGACGTCCTCCAACTGTTGGGACATCCAGAATAATCTGCCAAATGAAAACATAGAGTTAAACTTATTCTGCAAATTTAGACAATTATTAGCTACAACATTTTGACTAATCGAGATATGTCAAATTTCAAACCATGCAATGGCTTCGAGAGCTTCTCTCATTGCAGAGAGTGCTTTTCACAATCCTGCGCTTCTCCACTTTCTGTATTTCTTTTGAAATCTTTGCAGCCTCATTTCCAGATATAAAAGTTGCATTTTTCGCTTTCTTTCCCATTACTTCCAGTCTGACCTGCACGTTTAAACTCAAAAGAAAACTACATTACCATATTATATGTGTAGACCCGAAAAAAGAAGCATTCTTTAACAAACAAGGGAACTGGGGTTGTAATTATAACGTTATATGTTCAAAGAGAATGTACATCACTTTAAATAGAGAAATTCAAATTTCAAAGGAAGAAGAATAACAGAATCTACTTAACGTATCAGAGACAGCCAGAAAAACTTGTATTGCAAGTGCATGCACAATTAAACTCAGAAAAAGTGTGGCAAACAAAAGGACTTCTAAAGGGGAAAATTCACGAGCTAGTTTAATATGATCTAATTATATGTTTATATTTCAATTGTAAAATTTGCAATAAGGTCGGACATCATTTTTTATGACATATACACTGATATCACCGTACAATCTAAATTTAGATGATCAACAGTACACAAATGGGAAACCAACAAAATGTAATAAAACAAAAGGAATATCGAATTCGGACTTAACAATGTAACAAAGCTCAATCCATTTCGTCAATTCAGGATGGGACTTGGTAGGTTTCTATTCAGTTGCATAACTTGACAAACAAGGTCATTGTTTCTCTTATTGAAGTTGGCATATAAATTAGTTCATCTAGTGGAGGATGATTAAATTTTGCTTCTCCAACCTTCTTAACATGTCCATCACTCTCTTCATGCCCATTTTCCGAAATACCCCACAGAGACAACAAGATAAACCATTTGTATTGCAAGTCCATCCACATTCAAACTCGAAAAAAGAACTTGTTTGGGAATTTTAAACATATGTGCAACATGAAGCATTCTGCTACAAATAATAGAACTGCAGTACAGGCTGTAGGGCACATATGCATAGCTACTGTGATACGATAAATATATATGGCATTCATCCTTAAAATCATGAAGATCTAGAGAAACTGTGACTGAAAACTAAAAATAACAGTCTCATTAAGGAGGCCCGAAGCCTAACTTTGGACATTCACAGGAAGTCCAGGGCGGGAGTGCAGGACTAGGTAAACATTTAACTTAATTGCATAACTTAAACAGACAAGATGATTTATTTCTATTGTTATGATAAGCATAATTACTATTATAAAAGCCTACACTTCAGTATTAAAAAAATTAAAAAAATTCAGAAAGCATACAATTGACATTTCAAATGAAATAACTCTTCAAATTGTCAGTCATGTCACATTAACAAACTATAGAAGCCAATTTCAATGTAGCATACGATAAACCATGGACAGCGATAACACTAATCAAACTTGTAATATCAAATTGGAGGATATACACAAAAGAAAAAACAGTCTTGCCAGTATGAAATTCTAGACTATCATTTGTTCATCACTTCACCCTTATCCTTATATTAGAGCTCGGAAACAATATTCTTTCTGTCGACTCCAACAGATCATAATGCAAATCTCTACAAAAAGTTTAAACTACAATATCAAACCCCACAATTCACATTAAAAAAGCACATCCATTATGCATGTAACTAATCCAGTAGGACATATATTGATCATATCACACATCACAAACTAAAAACAAAAAAAATCACTTAAACAACAAAACTTAATACAAAACAGCAACTTCTAACCTTAGAGGCATTGCCTTTCGACCAAGCAAGACTAAACCCTCCAGCACCATTACTCGACAACAAATCGTAAATCTCCTCATTATAAATTTCCAAAACAGTCACTTGAACAAAACTCCCAACATTCTTAACTTTTCCATCACCCTCTTCATCCCCACTTCCCAAAATACCCCTCAAAGATTTATACACTATCCCCTGCTGCTTATTACCTCCAAACATCGTATAACTTTTACCCGAACCGGTCGGTCCATACATCATTATAGTACATTTATCCCCTAATTTCACAGCATTAATTCTTGATTCCACAAAACCCTTGTAAAACACATCAAGATTCTCACTTTCTGATAAAGAAACCCCATCAAGACTAAAATCTCTGTACCCAAATTCAGTTTTGACCCGAATTGAGTTCTGACCCGAATTGACAACCAATGCTGAAATGGGGTTTTGTTTCTTGTCATTGTGGTCTCTGATTCTTGCAATTACTTCAATTGGGTGCTCAGAAAAAAGGGTTTCTTTAGGGTTTGGTGAGGGCTTTGTGAAATTGAAATTCAAGGTGTGTTTGGATTTGGGGGTTCTTGAAATATGGGTCGGGTTGGATCTTGATGACCCGGTTGGGGTTGAATTTACATGGGGTTTTGGTGTTAAACCCATGGTTTTAAGAGAACCCAAGAAAGCTTTGTTGAAGAATTATACAGAAAATAAAATGATTCTGAGTTTCTTGGATGGATGTGTGTGTATATGTGAGTTTGTGTGTATATGTTTGTCTTGATGATTAAAGATGATGGAGAAATGAAAAGGGAAAGTTGTTATTTATTAGCATTTGATTTTGGAGAAATTAAAATTGAAGAGGAGAATAGCCGTTACAAGAAGAGATGATGTGTAATGATCATATGAGCTCATTTGAGTTTGGGCGCCAATTTTGTTTCAAATAGTATAATGGAAAAGGACCAATTTTGAGTTGAAGAAATATATTTATTTTCACTTTGGTTTCTTCATAATTAAAATTATTTGCTTGTTTTAATAATAAGAGTAAATAGCATTATGTGTACCTATATTATACAACTTCTGTATTTTGTGTATCTAAACTATCAATTATGTACTTTGTGTACTTGAAGTATGCAAAAACAAACAATTTGTGTACTTTCGTTGTTTATTTATTCAAATGATGCATTTTGTGTATCTTAACTATTAAGATTGAGCAATTTGTACTTGAAGTTTACTATATAACTAGTTTACTAAGCCGGGCCTCTAAATTTTTTTAAAAACATTCTACGAAATATGTTTTTAAATAATATTTCTAACATAAGTTTTTTTTTAATTTTCCGTGTCGTCTTGATCATTGACGAAAATTTTGAATTAATATAAAAATGCAATTGTTTAATATTTTCATTATTTTAATATTATATCGAATATTATTATATTGATTAGCTTTATAATTTTTTTCAAAATTTAAATCTCAACTTAATTTTAAATACATAATATAACATCAATACTTAATTCTAGCATATAATATGATGCTCTTAATGAACCGCTCTCCCTTTAAAAATGTTTTCTCCCAATGAGTCGCTCTCTCATTGTTAAAAAATTTAAAAGATAACACATTAACATTACTTTAATGTATAAATTAGATGATTTTCAAATTTATTTTGTTTTCATGATATATATAATACAATATTTACAAAAAATTACTTTTATAGTTTTGAAGATGAATTTTTTTAAATTTTTTTGAAGAATTTTGGACCAGAAATTATATTTAATAACGATGAGATGTACTCTATCAAAGAATTAGAGAAAAATCGGAAAAAAAACATACAAAAAGAGAGAATAAATACCAAAACTTTTATCAAAATAATATTAAAACTAAATTTGATGGCGATAAATCTCCACCTTATAAGTAGAGTCTGAGTACATTTTTGTGAATTAGAATTTATATGTGCAAAATGTCATAATCATTCACTTTCTTTGTTTGGTAATACAACTAATGTCATCAAATTTCTATTATTTGTAGTATAACATAACTTTGACTTCTATTCAGATAGTTGACATGATTCTTATAATAGATTATAGAATTTAATAAAGTTTATAATTATAGATTTATAGATATAGTCAACTGACTATAAAATTCATAATTTCTGAATAACTTATCTTGTATAAGTTTCCCTTTTTATGAATTATAAGTTAAAAAAGAAAATTTTAATTTTTATTACTTAAATTTTTTTTGAATTATGAGTTAAAAAAGAAAATTAATTTTTTATTACTTCAAATAGATGTGCTCTAGAAAAATAGATAAATAGAATAGAGACGATTTGAGAGCGCTATGCGATTTTCCTTTATATAGAGATAAAAGATAAATATAATAAAATAATTAAAAAGATAATGATATTGATTAGCAAGTATATTAATAAATAAAAAATTTACTAAAATATTAAAATTGTATATTTAATTTTCTCCATTACTAAAGATTTAAAAGCAAGAATATTAAAATGGTATATTTAGTTTTCCTCCCTTGGGAAAGATTTAAAATGCAATTGAGATATTTTTTTAATCAAAAATTTAGTAGGATATTTAAATTGTATATTTACTTTCCACCATTTGTAAAGATTTTAAAGACAATATTAAAATTTTATATTTAGTTTCCTACATTAGTAAATATTTAAAAGGCAAATGAGATTGTTTTCTAATCGAAAATTTAGTAGGATATTTAAATTGTATATTTACTTTCCTCCATTTTTCAAGATTTTAAAGACAATAATATTAAAATTGTATATTTAGTTTTCTCCATTAATAAAGATTTAAAAGGAAAATGAGATTTTTTCTAAGTTTTGATATTATTAATTCAAAATTTTGAGAAAATTAGAAAAAAAAATTCGTAACTTGTTATGCAAGACCGGTCTGAGCATGAAAGTATCGTATATACGAAAATTTTGTATAACAAAAGTAAGAGTTTTATCACAAAAAACGATCGCAATTTTCCATTAATGATATATATAGAAAAATGTATAAATATTGAGGAGGTTTTAAATTTGACTTGAAAAGAAAGTTTAGAAAAATATTAAATTAAAAATTTATATTTGAAAAGAAAGTTTAGGAGAGGATGATATTAAGATGGTAATAGAGGAAAGTTCAGAAGAATGTAAGATAATAATTTTTTTTTCTAGTTCAGGTACACAAAATGTACGTGAGGTATTTTGCACAAAATGCATTAAACTCTGATAATAATGAATTCAAAGATTCCGTAGACTCCAGTAAGACATAGACTTGAAGTGAAGCCACCGATGCTTTTTTTAGTACTTCCTTGTGCACATTTACTTTAATATTTAGAATTTTCACACTGAATTGTTCACCTAAATATGCTCCTATGTTTTTTGTAAATGAAATATGCTCTCCTATGTTACTCTTTCTTACACTGAGCTCAAAACAAAATTAAACAGAAATCATTTTGTAAGAAAACTTAAAGATTCATGGGCATACATATATTTAGAAACTGGATCCTTTGATGCTGTGTTGCATATATTATCCGGAAAATGCTAGAGGTATCAAATTGGTTCCAAAATGTTTCTCAAATATAGGCGGGCAAGTAGCCGTCACAAATTATTTTGTAATCAGGCATGCAAGTCGCAGTCAGGCATCCACAATTATTGTTTAGCAATATCAGGGCAGATTAAGACTCTGTCATTGTTGTAAAATACAATCAGTTCACCTAAGATTCTCAGCAGCTAGTTGGGATGTTCACCATCATCTTGTAACCCCCTTCAGTTGCTTATCTCTTTAACACTTCCTATAAAACTTTGGAAAGAGGCAAGTTCTGTATCAAATGTGTACTATATATATATATACGACTTCAGACCCTTGGAAGTTAGAACTAGTATACATTGATACAAGAGGGATTATGTGAAGCGCCTTGTTTACATAATACAGAATTAAAAAAGTCGAAAAGCCTTCCTTAATTATGATGGAAGGACTAACAGTGACCAGGTCACAGTTTCTACTTCCATTAGTACTCTTTGTCTCAATGGTTGTCTTATGCTCGGCATCAGAAGATTATAGAACCTACATCATCCACATGGACAAATCGATGATGCCAGCACCATTCTCAACGCATCACAGCTGGTACATGTCTACACTTTCGTCTCTTGAACAAGATGGCATTTCTCCAACACATTTGTATACCTACAATCATGTCATGGATGGCTTCAGTGCAGTTCTCTCAAACAAACATGTTAAACAACTACAGGGATTGTCTGGTCATCTTGCCACATTTAATGAATCCTTTGGATATCGCCACACAACTCATACCCCAAGGTTTTTAGGCCTCAAAAAACATGTTGGACTGTGGCCAACTTCTGGATTCGGTGATGATATGATTATAGGCATAATTGACACGGGGATATGGCCAGAGAGTAGAAGTTTTAGTGATCATGGCATGTCCGCAGTCCCTTCTCGTTGGCGTGGTGCTTGTGAAACTGGTGTTGATTTCAACTCTTCAAACTGTAACAACAAACTTATTGGGGCGCGTTCTTTTAGTAAAGGGATGAAGAGGGAAATGAACATATCAAAAACTGATGATTATGATTCTCCGAGGGATTTTGAGGGCCATGGTACACATACATCATCCACTGCAGCCGGAAACCATGCACCATTTGCTGATTACTTTGGTTATGCAAAGGGAACAGCTAGCGGTATTGCACCAAAGGCTAGGCTGGCCATGTACAAAGTGTTGTTCGTTAACAGCTCATATGATGGAGCTGCAAGTGACACATTGGCTGGTATGGATCAAGCCATTGAAGATGGTGTAGATCTCATGTCCTTGTCTTTAGGCTTTATAGCGACACCCTTTTATGAAAATCCAATTGCACTGGGAGCTTTTGCAGCAATGGAGAAAGGAATTTTTGTAGCATGTTCTGCTGGCAATGGAGGTCCTCATGGTTACACTGTCCTCAATGGAGCTCCGTGGATCACAGCGGTTGGTGCGGGGACTGTAGACAGAGAATTCAGAGCTGATGTAACTCTTGGTGAGGGGACTGTCCATGTTAGTGGAAAATCAATATATCCTGAAAACTTGTTGGTGTCCAGGGTACCTATATATTATGGACACGGAAATAAAAGCAAGGAAGTTTGTGATGCCTATTCTTTAGAACCTAAAGAGGTAGAAGGAAAGTACATCTTCTGCGATTTCACTAATGACTATGATCAGGATGCGGATCCACTGTTTGAGATGAACAGAACTGGTGCTGCTGGTGCTATTTACATTTCAGATGATGCACAATTTTTAGCGCCTCAGGATTTTAATGTGCCATATGTCGTCATGAACGCGAAATATGGTGACCTTGTGAAGGCCTACTTAATCCGCACAGATGATCCAACGGTGAGCATAAAGTTCCAAGGAACTAAATTGGGCACCAAGCCAGCACCTCAGGTTGCATTTTTTTCGTCACGAGGTCCTGACGAAAGGTCTCCATGGATCCTAAAACCTGATATATTGGCACCAGGAGTTGATATCTTGGCTGCATGGGCACCAAACAGAGGATCTGCACTAATCAGAGACGATGATTATTTGCTCACAGAGTATACACTTTTATCGGGTACATCCATGGCCTCTCCCCATATAGTAGGTGTTGCTGCATTACTGAAAGCCACGCACCGAGACTGGAGCTCATCTGCTATCAGATCTGCAATGATGACAACTGCTGACATTTTTGACAACAGCAATGGTCCGATCATAGACATGATAACCAGAGTAGCTGGTACTCCACTTGACTATGGTGCAGGACATGTTAACCCTAACAAAGCCATGGATCCTGGTCTTGTCTATGACATAAAACCTGAAGACTACATCAGTTACCTTTGTGCCATGAACTACACAAGAGACGAGATCATGCTTATCGCACGAAGACCCGATTTTTCATGTGAAAATTCATCTCTTGATCTTAACTATCCTTCTTTTATAGTCATTCTCAACAAAACTAATACTGCTAGTTACACCTTCAAAAGAGTGTTAACTAACACCATTGATACAAGTTCTTCTTATCGAGCTGTTATAAATACTCCATCTACAGGGATGAGTGTCGTTGTGCAGCCATCAACAATCTCATTTTCCGGAAAGTACAGCACTGCAGAGTTCAACATGACAGTCACCATTGATCTCAGTCTTAGTCCCGAGAGTGACTACATTGGTAACTACGGATATTTAAGCTGGAATGAGATTAACGGAAAGCATGTTGTGAGAAGTGCCATTGTTTCCGCAATAGCATCGCCAAGAACATGATTAAGCTATCATTTGCATAAAGACCATGACAACTGTGAGTGTTATATGTGGAGCCTTTTGAATAAAATACTTGCAAGTTTCTAGATTAGGCATTTTACTGAAACACAAAAGCATTGTTTGTTGAAGGTGCATATCTGCAACATCAAAAAGACTTGCAACAATACAAAATCACTCGCCTCTTTCACTGATTTAGTTCAGCGAATTAAAGATTTTAACTTTAAGAGAACGTTACAAATCAGTATAGCAATTGTCAAAATAAAGAGTAAAAAGCATAGTATGTATCTGAAATTAAACAACCTGTAGACTACTTTTTTTATACTCTCCTAAAATACTCTCTCTAAATGAGAGTCGACTAACGTAGCCGCCGCCGCCGCCGCCCCCTACCTCTTCTCCGACCCTCCCTCCTCCCTCACCACCCATCTCCTTCCCCGCCATCAATCCCTCTCTTTCTTTCAATAAAATCGAGTTTTATCCTCGAATTTGTTTCTTGTTTCAATAAGAAAAGCCCTAGATCTAACCATCAGAGCTTCCGTTGTCCTTCTTCTCAGATTCAAGCGGGTGGATTTTCGGTTCCTCTTGTTTTTGTGGTTTCGCTCCGGATCTAAGGATTGCTTGTTTTAGTTGATCTAAAGTTAATTCGGATCTAAGGTTCTAAGCCTTTTCCGATTGTAAGATCGATTTTGTTTTGTTGATTTTGTCTCACCGCTTGTTTGTGTGAGTTTGTTTTTGTCTCACCGTTTGTGTGAGTTTTGGTGCTGGATTATATTATCTTGGAGGCTTGTACGGATAATATGGATAAACACTTTGATGAAGTGTTAGTGTGTTACACACATAGGTCTGCGAATAGTGTAGCTTATTGTTTAGCAAGGGCGACATATTCTATGTCAGGTCTTTCAGAGTGGAATGTTTCTGCTCGAGATTGTATCATCTGTTACTTTGAGATATTTTAATGCAAGTACGATTTTATCAAAAAAATGTATCTGAAATTTCATGTTGGTGCACTTTGTGTACTCAAAGTTTGATGATCTAGCGAAATGCATGCTGAAGTTTGCAGAATCGTGCAAAATGCATACTTCCGTCAAAAGAACTAACACTGTAAGGGCATTTGTGTCATTTAGATTAAACAAGAACTATATGCATGTAATATCATATCGTTTTATTCTTAAATAATATAATTAATTATATAAAATAATATAAATATCATTACTTGACATAATACAATAAAAATATTATATTTTTAAACGGTACTTATTTTATATAAAACAAATTATTTCTTATAAATATTTTTGATTGGATTAAATACATTATCTCCAAGTTAACATTTTTTAATAAATATTATATATGTTATATATATATATATACGTATATTACTGGACACATAGTACACAACGTGTTCTTTATTTTAATATATTTAGAATATATTAAAAAAAATTAAAATTTATAGGCGAATATATCGATCCGCAGAATATACAATCTTGTACCATAATTTATGAAATATAATGTATTCATTAAAATTATCGTTAAAAATGATAAACAATACTTGCTTAGTCCTAAAGTACCGGTCCATTTTGGTTTTTACGCATATTTTAAGATGTGTCAACTACAATGCATTAATTTTTTTAAAAAAATTTACTTTATATAAATAAAATTTATAATATTTAAAACTTTATTTACAAATAAATTGAATATATGTTTGAAGCAACTTAAAGTACGTGTAAAAATTAAAGTGGACAAGTAATTTGGAACAGGGTGATAAATTTATTACTAGGCTGAATCCTAATTTTAGTTGTTACTAACACAAAACACGGATAGTTGTAATTTATTTTTTTACAATTTTTTTGATACAATTGATATTTTCCAATCATTATCTTAAATATAAAATATATTATAAAATATATAAAAAAAATAATGTTATGAAAAAAATGATAGATGATATTATGTAATTTATTAATTCTATTCAAAAGTTTGGCGTTAGTCATCTTTTTAGAAACAGAAAGCAGACCATCAAAATCACACATACATGTGGTAAAATACTAAAATACCCTTCTTTTTTGTCTCATTTAATTAACAAAAGTTAACGGTGTTAAAAGTTAGTGACGGAAGTATGTATTTTGCAAGCTTCTACAAACTTCAACATGCATTTCGCTAGATATCAAACTCTAGGTACATAAAGTGCAACAACCTGAAACTTCAGGTACACAATATATTTTTACTCCAAAATAAATGAGGCCACAACATCAAACTTATAATACTACTAAAGGTGAGCAAAAAACCGAATTAAAATCGAAACCGAACCGAAACCGAAAAAAACCGAACCGTAAAAACCGAAATCGAGTTAAAACCAAGCCGAAATCGAAAATTTAAAAACCGAACTGATCTTGAGGGTTCGGTTTCGGTTTTAGGTACTAACCGAACCGAAAAAACCGAAACCGACCCGATTATTATAATTTATTAAAATTTTATTAAAAAATATAAATATTTTATCTGAGAATTAGTGAGTGTTGAAAGTTTTGGCCAATTTGTATTTGATTATTTGTGCATGTGATACAACTTTCACACCGAAAGCCTAATAATTTCTTTGTCCATAATAAATATATGTCATACTACTACTTTGATTATTTTTCAAAGTTAAAACATGCATATGCAAGTATTTTAACTCTGTCTCGATGTGTTTTTTTGTTCAATTATACATATTTTCAAAAGCAACAGATCTTCTATCACTCTCACTTTCAGTTTTGTGTGTGACTTGAAATAAAAATATAAAATTTTCATTTTGATGTATAATTTTATTAATTAAGCAAGATTTTTTTATTTACGTTGTAATAATTTAAATTTTTGCGATTTTAAAACCGAAACCGAACCGATTGCAACCGAACCGAAGTTTTCAAAACCGAAACCGAAACCGGTGGTTCGGTTGCGATTGCAATTTTTGATTATCAAAACCGAAAATTTTCGATTTTATTCGAAAACCGAGTCGAACCGAACCGTGCTCTCCAGTAAATACTACTCCCTCTGTCCCTCTCATTTCTTTACACTTTCCTTTTTGATACGTCCCTTTCATTTCTTTACATACCAAAAATAGTAACATTTTATAATATAAAATCCAATCACATCCACTACTTTCCTCGACTATACCTACTTTATACCCGCTTTATACATTAAATATTGATTGGTCCCACCACTTTACTAATTTTCTTACTTTTTTCTATTAATTTACACTTTTTATTAAGTTCTGTGTCGTCCCCCAATGTAAAGAATTGAGGGGACGGAGGGACATATCATGAATTTCAGACATTAATATATACCTTGCATGTGAAAATAGAGGGAATTTATATTATAGTATTCATTTTTATCGGCAGTACCATTTCATATTTTAATTTACTCAAACTACTAAAGAAAGTGAAACCACTAAAGAAAAACTATTGCGATACAACTAAAATTCTAAAAAATTCCATTTTTTTGTTCCAAAAAAAAATTCCATTTTTGCCTGCAATATCATTTTATATTTTAATTTACTCAAACTACTAAAACACGGAAAATCATTTAAGACAAACTACTTTATACAACTAAAATATCCCTTACAAAGATATGTTTGTCCTCTCATTTCTTTACAGTTTTTTTACGCTGCATGACACGCATTTCAAGGCTTATATAAAGTATAGTTCTACAACTTATTTTTAAAACTTTTTTTTCTAAATAAAAATTTAAACATTATATTTTTATTTAAAAGAACAAAAAATTTAAAATAATTTATTGAATTATATATTAAAGGAGCCTTAAAATACGTGCCGAGCCCCGTATAATGAATTGAGGGGGGACGAATGGAAGTATATGTGATGACTCGTTTAAAGTCCTCACTTCTATAGTCTATAAAATTCGTAGGCCTAACAACGGACTTATAAATTTCATAAACGGGATAAATCTTTTAAGAAAAAGAGAAGAATCAATCGACAACCGTAGCACACGAAGCATTTATACACATGACACTTATGACGTTCCAGTCATCCCAGATTTTCTTGATGTTCATGTTACCCCAATAGCTCATCTTCGTCACCTATAAGAAAATAGATCTGCCAACTCTAGAAAAGTGACCAATATAAGGAAGTAGAACAAGATTTTTCTAACAACATCAATATACATACACGTTGTTGGAGGAATTTCGTAACAATCAAAATCGGAGGTTGTTGGAATAACGAATTATGAAAATAGGAGGGATTTTGGATTTTTGGGGGCTGGACTTGGGAGGTGTCTCGATTTGTCTCGTATCTCGGATCCCTTTGTCAAGATACCTGCGTACCAATTTATACTGGATCAAGCCCACGCAGTTCTATGCAATTGTGTTTATCCCTGAGAGACTTTAGGGATAAACTTTGTTAATGTGGTAAATTACCGATTTTATCTTGCATTATCTTGGCGTTGTGATATCTTCCTGATTTGAAGGATATCGTTTGAGAATATTTTACATATTGAGATTGATTCTTTCCTCGTTTCAGGGAGAAGATATTACTTAGTGTTCAAGTAATTAATTATTAATATGAATTAATAATTATTAAACGGAGAAATTTGGACTATGCCAAAATATGACATAATAATGTACATATAAATATAAAATTTCAATTTTTCGTGATCAATTAATATTTCGAACCACCATATATAAATTAATGAGGAGCGGACTTTGTTTTCTCTTGAGAAAATGATATATAAAACAATAAGGAAGATTTATAAGCACAGCACATGACAGGCATCGCATTCCGGAAGTGCCGGTGAAGCACCTTTTCATTTTTCAACCCGGAACTGCCAACAAACGCCTTTAATGGCGACAAGGACTTGCAGTCATTTTCTACCTGGCAAGTGAAAAACCAGGCTCCTTTTCTGATTAAATTTATATTTTTTTTAATAAGCAAAATTATGTTTTAACGACGCATAAAAGTGTCAAATTATCAAAATATCAAATTTGTTTAGCACAAAAATCGGTTCCATATTCTGCAACAACATGATTAAACAAAAATTATTTTATTTGATTTAATCTCTTTAATTTCACTCCGGATTCGATTATATGTAATTACATATATAATTCAAAATTTCATTTATTCAAATTATTTAAATCTCCTGGCCTATGATTCGCCGATTATCACTAGTACTAGTAATTAACATTTTCTTTTACGTGTACGTATGCTGCATCTACTCATATAGTTGCATGTACCTTTCGATCATCGTCTATAGTTGCACATAAACACATAAAACTTTACAGGCTCCAATTGGTTTAAAACTTTACAGGCTCCAATTGGTTTTTGTATAGGATATATATGTGCTAAAAAGGAAACATAATTAAAGATTTACTCAGATAACTCTTTGTACATTAAATATTAATATAATAATTATGTGCAAAAAAAGTGTCCTCAAAACTATTTTAATGGTCATTAATACAGTATATTAATTAATTAATTAACTTCATCTAACTTTTTAAAGGTGTTGCTCATTTATATATCTCAAAATTAGTAAGAGCAACTCCAACTCTTAAACTGAAATATAAGGAATTTGAAGCAAAAACTAGCTTCAACAGTTTTCTTAGTCATCCCTTAAAAATTTAAGAACTCATCTTTTTTCCTTATGTTTAAAGATTGTTGAGCAATTCCTTATATCATTTTCTTAAATAAAATATTCACTTCCCTCCAAATCTATTCATCTGTTTCTCTTTCATCCAATATAAAAAATGTATGTGAAGTTTGAATTTAATAATATAATAATAATAAATAGTATATATAAGGAGTATTGTTGAAGTTGTCATTACTTATAATATCCTAAATTATTAGAAGATTATTTTTTTATAATATTTATAAGAAACACATTACGAATCTTTTGGAGTTGCTCTAAAACCACTAAATCTTTTCACTTAGGAGCGATATTTGTTACTACAGTAATTTACAATGCCACGTGAGAAGTGTTGAATGTAAGAGGAGATGAACAGATTCAAACAAACTACAGTTCGTGATTGGATATAGATAGGTAGCATTTAAATCTATAGCTAAGATTAACAGGGTGTCGAGGCAATTAAATCTGTAACATGGAACTTTAATGCCAACTGCATTCACAAGAATATTGTATGTGAAAACATAACTTTTGGAGCAGCGGCTTGGATTTGGCACTGGTATAAATACCCGTTTAGTAATGCTATAGCTAGTACAAATATCATATATACAGCTTCTGATTGTTATATTTTCTTTAAAATGATGAAGAGTAGTGGTGCAATGAGATCGATATGTGTGTTGTCATTGCTTTGTTTGCATGTTCTGGTAGTGAGTGTTGCAGTGGCTAGAAATGTGAGGCATTTTGATGCTGAGGAGAAGTTGTTTATTGGTGGTGGTAAGGGTGGTGGATTTGGTGGAGGAGCTGGTGCTGGTGGAGGGCTTGGCGGTGGAGCTGGAGGAGGCCTTGGTGGTGGAGGTGGACTAGGAGGTGGAGGAGGTGCTGGTGGAGGCCTTGGTGGTGGTGCTGGAGGAGGATTAGGTGGTGGTGCTGGTGGTGGAGGTGGACTAGGAGGAGGAGCTGGAGGTGGTGCTGGTGGAGGCCTTGGTGGTGGTGCTGGAGGAGGATTAGGTGGTGGTGCTGGTGGTGGAGGTGGACTAGGAGGAGGAGCTGGAGGTGGTGGTGGACTAGGCGGTGGAGCTGGTGGAGGAGTAGGTGGTGGTGCTGGTGGGGGTGGAGGATTAGGAGGAGGATCAGGTGGTGGACTTGGAGGAGGTGGAGGTGCAGGTGGTGGTGGAGGATTGGGAGGTGGTGCAGGTGGAGGAGCTGGAGGTGGTGCAGGTGGAGGAGCTGGAGGTGGTGCAGGATTCGGAGGAGGATCAGGTGGAGGAATTGGTGGAGGTGCTGGAGGTGGTGGAGGATTTGGAGGAGGATCAGGTGGGGGTGTAGGTGGAGGATCTGGTGGAGGTGTAGGTGGAGGATTTGGAGGAGGATCAGGTGGAGGAGTTGGTGGAGGAGCTGGTGGCGGTGGAGGATTCGGAGGTGGTGGTGGTGCAGGTGGAGGATTTGGAGGAGGACACTAGAAGTTGTAACGGGTTCATGAGCTATAAGCTGCTCCAACGTTGCATGGTTTAAATATTGAGTAATGAGTACTGATTAAGTATATCACTGAAAGTACTCTAATTCATGTAACAACGTATCTAAGCTTTTTATACCAGTATCCTTAAACTTTATCTACTTCATATTAAAGCAATAACGCACGCTTATTTAGTTGTTTCGCATGGCTAGCTAGCCTAACTAGCTTGTTCCTTTCATCTATAATTTCATGCAAACTTGAGAAAAGTTCCGTGCATGCATGCTTTGAATCATTTTTGGATCAACTCGAAATTGACCGAACTTAAAAACCTTCAACCCGAATTCATATTTTGCGGGTTGAATTTGTGTCGGATTGTCAAGTCTGGTTCGAAATTGCCAACCTTATGCATGATGCATCTAAGCTTAAGGTCCGTTGCATAAAATTGAAATCGAAAACTTTCGGTTTAACTGAAAAATGCAACTGCAATTGAACCATCGCTTCAGTTTTGATTTTAACATTCGTGGTTCGATTTCTGTTGGTATAATTTTAACCAAAATTGAATGAAGAAATATTACTACAAAATAAAATTCATCCTAGTTTGCACTTTGCACAAGTGAAACTTTGAAAGTCTGGAAGTTATAATTACAAGCCGTAACCACCTCAACCGGTCGGTCGCCCCAGCCCTTTAAAAAATTGTATAAAAATTCCTTAAGAAACGTAAATATATAAAGAATTCATACATAAATATATTTTTACCGAGCACATTGAAATACACGTAAATAAAATAATAATTCATTTTATGTGGGACGGATGTAGTATAAATCTTGCAAACCTACTGTTTTCAAATAAAATGAGTGTCATTTATGTGAATTTAGTACTGGTAACCTGGAAGAGTGGGATGTATGTCAAAGTCTATGTTCTTGTGTTCCTGCAATAGATTGAAAGATAAATATTTTTGGAGGAGAACCTGACTAAAGCATCATATAAACTTAACATCAGATCATCTATGTTGATGGCAAATACAGTATTAGAATCCAAAGTTTATTCAAAGTAAGGACTACCACGAAGGCAAAGTAAGTATTAAATAATAATTTCTTTAATCTATCTATTATCTATTATCTATTATATTATTAACTCCTTATATATAATAAGATCTTATCCAAAACTTTGGTAGGTGTATACCAAAAGTATACGATCCGTTGGATTATAAAACAATAAATATTCAAATAGATAAGAACCGTTAGATATAATATTAAAAATTGTATTTGATTAATAATAGGATAGTATTTAAATACTAAAAGGTGTATTTTGATAATTTAAACCAATTATAAATGAGTTTTCTATATTGAATAGAAATCTTTATGTAAAAATTCGTAATTATCTTTTCTCTTTAGTTTATGGATAGTTCCGGTTAGATAATAATTATTAAACCATAATTAAATTAAAGATAATTTTGTTAGATTCGCGTGGGTTGTAAAATCGTTAAAATCTGATGTCTAAAACTCAAGATAGAGTCCAAACAATAAAGTGATTATCTAAATTTTAATAAATATTTTTTTATTATTGTAGCACCCATTTAATTTTTTTCCTAATTCTTTTAAAATTATAAATTCTATGTTTATTTCAATTTAAGAAATCGATCTGGTCCGTATACGATCACTATACGACCAAATTAATAATTATAGTTAGATATTACATAGATCGATGAGAATTGTTAGATCTAATATTAAAAAGTGTATCTGATTAATAATAAAATTTTATTTAAATACTAAAAAGTGTATTTTGATAATTTAAATTTTTTTTCTATGTAAAAATTCTTAAATATCTTTTCTCTTGAATTTATGTATAGTTCCGGTTAGATAATAATTATTAAACTAAATATCAAAATAACATTTCATATGGATTACAATATTAAAAATTATCAATATAATGCTCATGTATATCGTACTAACAATGATATACGTGGACCCTACGTTATAAGAGACTTAGGAGAACTTATGTACATGAATAAATTTAAACACTTGACAATTTGATTAATCCAAATTATAATTATATTATTTTACATATAACAAACATAAAAAGCTAATATCAAAATATTATTAAAATATTGAGGGTTTCATATTAATAAACGATAATTTTGAATATAATACTTATATTAAAATGTGTATTTGATTAAATGTATGATTATATTTAAATACTAAGAAGTGTGCTTTGATAATTTAAACCAATTATAAATTGGTTTTCTATATTGAATTGAATTGAATTCTTTATGTAAAAAAATTTAACCATCTTTTCTTTTTGGTTTATGGGTAGGTCAACCGGTCAAGTTAGATAATAATTATTAAACCATCATTAAATTAAAGATAATTTCGTTAGTTTCGCATGGATCGTAAAATCGTCAAAATTCAATTTCTAAAACTCAGGATAGAACCCAAATAGTAAAGTGAGTATCTAAATTTTAATAAATATTTTTTATTATTGTAGCACCAATTTATTTATTTTTCCACTAATTCTTTTAAATATAAAAATTTTATGTTTCTTTCAATAAAGTATTAAAATTAATTAAGAACAAATTCAAATCGATAAAGAATATAATAATATGAGAATAAAATTTTATATAATCATAACATAATTTTTATTATGTTTAATAATTTTTAAGTAATAATGTATTTTAAAATTTTATATACACTGTAAATAAAACCGAAACATTAAAAGTAAAAGTAGTTAGTAAGATACTTATATCGGTATATACTTGATATCTTTATTATATTAAATTCTTATATATAATAAGCATAACAGGGATATTATCCAAAATTTTCGTCGTACGGTCCTTGGACAACCAAATCAATAAGGACCATTAGATCTTAACTAGATAAATGAAAATCCTTAGATCAAATATTAAAAAAGTGTATTTTATTAATTTTATTAATAATAGGATTATATTTAAATTCTAAAAAGTGTATATTGATAATTTAAACCAAATATACCAAATATAAATAATTTTTCTATATTGAATAGAATTCTCCATGAAAAAAATTCATGACTTTCTTTTCTCTTCCCTAGACAATTCCAGTTAGATAAAAATTGTTAAACCATCTTTTAATTAAAAATTAATTTAGTTATCTTCATGTGGGGTGTAAAATCGTCAAAATCTGATTTTTAAAACACAAGATAAAGCCCAAATTAGTAAAGTGAGTATTTAAATTACTTTTAACGCCAATTTAATTACTTTTTTCTAACTATTTTAAATTTAGAAATCTATGTTCAAAAATTAAAATCAATCTAAGAAAAATTTAAATCAACAAAGAATATAATGATACGAGAATAAATTTTTATAAAATTGTACATATTTTTTATCCTATTTTATTCAGTTTTAGATCATAATTAATCAAATATTATTTATTATTAAATAATAAATTGTACGCAAATGGTGATTTTGTTTTATAAGAACTCATAGAGACATAATTTCATTGTTAGCAGGACTGTATTCATATTTAAAAAAAAAAATCGTATTTTGAAATTTTAGACTCAGAAGAGGCCAAACTTTTTAACCTATATACATTGTAAATTATTAAATTCGAAACTTTTAAAGTTTGTTAATCAATTAGTATACTATTTTTCTGAAAAATCGTACTTTACAAAAAATATAATCAAATAACATATGTTTGCAAGAAAAAAATGAAAAAAATTCTTATTTTTCAAAAAAACCTGTAATTTTAATATGTTGTTGGTAGATTCAAAACTCAGATCATTCTACATGATAATTTTACTGTTATATCTAACGTTTCTCAACAATTTAATTTGAAAGATCCAACGGATTGAGTGATCAAACGAAGTGAACATACAGCTTTCATTATTTAGTCTGTAATATAATAACATATATATTTACGGGATATACTATAAAAAATGAATTTTATATAGAATTTTGATCGTCACGGTGTACTACTTTAAAAGAAGAACTATTACAAAAAAAATTATATTTTAATTGATAATTTATTTTCTCAAAAGTTCAAAGTTCACGCAGCATTAACATATTTCAAAAAAGAGTATATTATATTTTAGCAATAAATATTTTAAAAAATTAAAAATTAAAACAATTTATAAGTATTAAGAAAAATTAATTGATATAATTTTGGTATTTTGGTCCTAAATACCGCCAAAACATTCTCAACCGCTATATCCAATATTTTTAAAAATAGATGATCAAGATTATATCATATAAAAAGAAGTTATTATCTAAAAATGATATAAGTTAAAAGATATTATATTATGATTGGATTTTCTAAAAATCAAAACATAAAAATAGTTATAATTAAATAAGGAAACTCATTTAATAACAAAATAATAAAAATCGTTTAATCTTAAATAGATATGTGAAAACCGTTAGATTTAACATTTAAAATTGTATTTAGTTAATAAAGGGTATTCTAATAATCTAAACTACATATAAGTAGATTTTCTAAATCGAATAGAATTCTCAACATTAAATTTCGTCACTTTATTCTCTTTTTAGTTTTAGAATAGTTTTTAATTGAAAAAGAACTATTAAACCACAACTAAATTAAAGATTATTTTATGAATGTCATGTGGACTATAAAATTGGTCAAATCTAACTTTTATAACTCAATATAAACAAATATTAAATTGAGCGTGTAAAATATAATAAATATCAAATTTTTAACTACAATTTTCTTGGCTAAATCTTTTTTAACAATAATTTAATCATGTAAACTAATAACTTTTAAATATTAAAATATTCATAAATAAATATAATTATAAATATTAAAAAAACAATCATGTGTTGCATGAGTATTAAAAATATAATTATAAATAAAATTTAAGTAACCGTGCATCGCACGGGCTATAAGCTAGTATATATAATAGAGCAACTAGGTAGTTGGATGAGACAATTTATTCAATATATAATTACCAAATTACCCCTATTATATATTAATGATTTTTTTACTTAATATGTAAGCATTAATTATTTCTCATCTTTATTTCATAATAATGAGTAGTAATTAATGATTTGTATATTTAATATGCTTGTATTGATTGTGTCTACTCATTATTACACAATAGTCTATAATTAAATCAATTCATTGGCATTTTTACACTAATCATCGAGCAAAATAACATAATAATTTAATTTTTAAACACATAATCAATACTATTATATAATAGACGAAACATTAAAAGTTTGGTTGGTCGGTATGGTACGTTGTGATTTTACTTAATTGCCCTTAATTTGGTTGGTCGGTATGGTACGTTGTGATTTTACTTAATTGCCCTTAATTAGTTTTTACTTAATTAACCTTACTTATTTATAGAAATATATTATTAAATAATAATATTACCTATTTATAACCAATTACCTTTTTCACCTAAAATACATTATTTTTTCTATTTTTCTAACAAATTCCCCTACTTTTTCAAATATATAACGGGCAATTACCTTTTTAACTAAAACATGTTAGTTTTTCTATTTTTCCTTACTAAAATCCCTCTTTTTTATTTATTTTTAAACATATTTTAATATTATAATTATTTTTAAAAGTTTACCTATTTTAACATATCTACTTATTTTTCTTAACAAATGCAATTACTAAAAATATTAAAATATAAATGATCAAATACCTATTTATAACCAATTACTTTTTCAGCTAAAACACATTATATATTTTTTCGAACAAAGTCACTCCTTTTCTAAATATATCACGGGAAATTGCCTTTTACAATTTACTTTTTCTATTTTTCTCACTAAAATCCATTCTTTTTCCAAAAATATCACAGGAAACCTTTTACTTATTTATTTTAAAACGTATTTAAATACTTTTAATTATTAAATTTTAAAACCTCATTTTCCAAAAATATCACGAGCATTAACCTTTTTAAACTAAATATATGTTTCATTTTTTATTTTTTCTTACTAAAACCCCTCATTTCCAAAAATATAACGGGCAAACCCATACTTATTTATTTTAAAATCTGTTTTAATGTTTTTAATTAATTAAAAATGTTTAGCTATTTTAACATGCCTACTTATTTTTTGCACAATTACACTTAATAAAATATTAAAATAACAATTAACAATCCGTGCATCGCACGGGTTTTAAGCTAGTATACTAAAATTTTTAAATAAAGCAATATTGTATGAAACTATTTTCATTACTCGTAAACGAAAATAGTGCATACCCGAATTTATACAAGTATGCTTGTATTATACATGTTAAGAAAGTAAATTTGTTACCTGTAATTTTAAAAATCGATTGACTCGGCCAAGTACACAGATGAGTACTCGGAACTCGATTGTCAACCAATTTGAATTTGAGCTCGTAGTTGGATGTTGAAAACGAGTACTCGGATTTTGAAGACAAAATTAAACGGAACCAATTTTCGAGTTTTTGAACCTTATCTATTACATATTTCATACATATTTACTCTAACAATTAGGAGGTTTGTGAATCATTTAGTTCAATGTAAAAGGACAATTATAAAAATTACTATAGCAATTAAGAGGTTTGTGAGTCATAATTAAAAAAATTGATATTGAAACAATTATAAAAATAACATGATTTCATGACATTAATTCTTAATAATTAATGTGACATAATTTCATGTCATGTTAACTGTGATATAATTATAAGAAATGAAATTTTTCATCATCAATTAATTTAGAATATACACGAAAAATCATAACGAGTAATCATTCTTTTAAGTTTATCAATGTATAGTATAAGTATTTGTGTTTTTTAAAGAACATACCATGCATCATCAAATATTTACCGGTAAATTATACAAAATTATAGAAAAAATAGGAACGTTAATCTTATAACAATTGTCACTAACTTAAAAATATCTCACAAATACACCAAAATTAATCACAAATTACATAATGTTTTAGAGTATACCCGTGCCTCGCAACTAGGGAGTTTATTGGGCGAATGTATTCACTGTTAAAAGACAATTATAACCTTCAAGGTGTAAAATTACTTTTCAACCCATATTCTATTTACTTCATATTAATATCTCTATTGTTAATACATCTTGATATCTCTAATCAGTAATAACTAATCTTTATTAAGTATACTAATTATTTTGTATTTAATATTTGCATATAAATGTACATATGTTATTTTTTGTAATATACATAATTTAAAATATTAATGAAATATAATTAAAAAGATAATGATATTGAGATAATTATAAATATGACATGAATTTGTAATATCAAATTTTTAGTAACATAACATGATTTCATGTCATGTTACTTGTTTTTTAAAGGATTGACGAAATATAGTTATTCATCACCAACTAAATTAGAGTACGCATGCAAAATTATATCGAGTAATATTTTTATAAATTTGATACCATGTAACATGATCATTCATGTATCTTAAAAAACATAATATGCAACATCAAGTACTTATACAAAATTAAGAGAAAAAATTACATACTAGATATTACATGAAAGAGAAATCAATCCACAGTACTGGGATATAACAATACAAAGCCTTAGATCATATGAGAATCCAAAAATATATCGAATAGATTAATCACCGAAACGCAAGTGAGGGAAACAATGCAGTGATGTCGATTTCTAATCGATATAATTTTTAGAAAACAGAAATCTGGGTTAGTGAATGCAAGAACTAAGTACACCAACTATCAGGGAAACTAACAAAATCTAAACTAGATCTAAAAAATAATTCTACAATCGTAACATGTCTTGAAATCCGTCTTCATCCATGAAAAGTACGAGTGATCTGTCACAAAGTCCTGGAACGAACATCAATTAGAAGATATAGAGTTAGAATGAACCGATCAAAATACATATTCAAAACAAAAGTTGAGAAAAAAATGTGGAGAAGACGGAGAGGAAAGAGAAAGGGCGGACGGGAGAGGAAGGAAAAAAAAGCTAAAAAGACTAAAAGAAGGATAAGATGGATAAGAGAGGGATCTCCGGGCAGTGGCATCGAAGAAATCACCGGATGAGGGGAAGAGAATGAGGCTAAAGTTTTGACACGGAAACCGAGTGAGAGACACCGGAGGAGGGGAAGAGAATGAGGCTAAAGTTTTGGCACGGAAACCGAGAGAGAGAGAGAGAGAGAGAGAGAGAGAGGGATGAAAAATTACAATGAACTACGGAGTTCAATGAGTCAATTTATTCAATGCGAAATGAAAATCATACTCTCAAATTACAAAATTAAATTTTAATCTATATTATAATTATCTCATATAAATATCTCTATTATTAGTTCATCTTAATATCTCTACCCATTTGATAACTAATCTTCATTAAAGTATACTAATTATTTTGTAATATATATATATTGTGTGTGTGTGTGTTATTTTAAGTTATTTAAAAAAAACAAAAAGTATATATAATTAAAATGTTAATGATGTTGAAATAGTTATAAATATGATATAATTTTGTGTCATGGACTTCGTATTAATATGACATAAATATGTTACTTGTTTTTCAAGTGAGTGATGAAAAATAGTTATTAATCACCAAATAATTTTAAATATGCATGCAAAATCATATTGAGTAATAATTTTATAATTTTATTAACATGTAATATGGTCATTCATTTTTGTTAAAAAAATACTATGCAACAACAAATTATTATGAAATCGATAACAATTTACTAATATCTAAATATTACCAGTGTTTACGCGAATTTTCTACTAAAAAAATACAACATGTATAAAATAGGGGATTTAGTCTCGCAACAAATACTGTTAACTTAAATTTTCAAATAATTCATAAAATACGTTAAAATTAATGAAAAATTATGCAATATTCTAGAGTATGTTCGTGCCTCGCACGGGCTATAAAGCTAGTTTAAGAATAATTTACCACTACATTCTTTCCAATTACTTATTCACACTTCCTTCATTTTTAAATATTAATATTTATTTGATATCAATTACAAATATTTTTGTCACATTAAAACAATTTATTCTCATTACCTAACACATTTTTCTTACGTAACAATTGAATGGAACACAAGTTTGCAACTGGCAAGAGAATTTTGTTGCAATAGCATATACCATACAAGTAATATCCCAAAATGTAAAACATAAGCAAGCCAGGTTGACTTGCTTGTCTAATTGTAAAATTTAAATTTAAATTTATTATCTATTATCTATCTATTATCTATACTATATTATTAAAGCCGAAACATTGAAAGTTTTAGTTTTTGGTTTTCGGTCGATTTTTGGTTTTCGGTCTTTTATTCTATTTAATAAATAATATAAAAATATAAAAATAGTAACTAGATGATTGCCTTTTATAATTAAAATATTTTTTTTCTAACAAAATCTTCTTTTTTTCCAAAAATATCATAGCAATTATCTTTAAATTAAAACATATTACCTTTTATATTTGTTATCACTAAAATATTTGTTTTCCAAAAATATGAGATGCAGTCCTTACTTATTTATTTTAAAACTGATTTTAATACTCTATTTAATAAATAATAAAATAATATAAAAATAGTAACTAGCTGATTATCTTTTATAATTTTTAAAAAAAAATTCTAACAAAATCTACTCATTTTCCAAAAATATCACGACAATTACCTTTAAATTAAAACATATTATTCTTTATATTTGTTATCACTAAAATCTCTATTTTCCAAAAATATAAGGTGCACTATTTACTTATTTATTTTAAAACCTATTTTAATACTATATTTAATAAATAATAAAATAATATAAAAATAGTAACAAGCTAATTGCCTTTTATAGTTAAAACATTTTTTTCTAACAAAATGTACTTATTTTCCAAAAATATCACGGGCAATTACCTTTAAATTAAAATATATTACCTTTTATATTTTTTATGACTAAAATCTCATTTTCCAAAAATATCAAGTGCAACCCTTACTTATATATTTTAATACTTTTAATTATTTAAAAAAATTACCTATTTTAACAAGTGAACGTATTTTTTTAAAAATACAATTAATATAATTAAAACACATCTAAAAATATTATGGACATTTATTTTTTTTAATTAAAACATATTAGCTTTTCTATTTGTCCTTATTAAAAAAACTTACTTAATTTAACATGTCAACGTATTTTTTAAAAAAATACAGTTAAAATAATTAAAACACTTCTAAAATATCACGGGTAATTATTTTTTTTAATTAAAACATGTTAGATTTATATCTGTCCTTAATATTAATATTATTTTATTATAAAATATTATTAATAATACCTCATTTATCTTCCTCAGCCCCATCTGTATTTTTTTATATTTTTTTATGTACCAATTAATATTTAAGTTTTTTATTTTATAATTTATCATATTAATTTTTATTTTATTTAATATTTTCCGTCCACATTAAATATTTTATTTTATTACTTTTTAAGGCCCGTGTCTTGCACGGGTTATAGGCTAGTATATATAATAGAGCAACTAAGGGGTTTTCTGAGACAAATAAATCGGTGTGAAATTACTATATTACCCCTACTTATTATATAATAATAATAATAATAATTCTATAATTAATGCATATATTAAATACATCTAATTCATTAATCATCATTAATACATCTATATTTATTACTCCATTGTTATTAAATATAGGAATTTACAATTATATTTCTACTACTACTTAAATGATTAGATAATTAATATATAATTATATTTAATTCCATAAATATTAAAAAATTATCAATCATGTCGGATTTTAGTTTTCGAATGTATTGTCTATCAAACTTTTAATATATTATATATATATATATATATATATATAATAGAGCAACTAGGGGGTTGCTTGAGACAATTTATTCAGTCTGAAATTATTAAAATACCCTTGTTTATTATATAATAATAATTTTGTAATGAATGCATGTATTAATTACATATAATTCATAAATCATCATTGACACGTCTATATTTATTAGTCCAACATTATTAAATATTATAATTTATAATTATATTTATCTATATACTAATACTTAAATGATTAGATAATTAATATATATCTATAATTATATTTAACTCATTATCATGCAAGTATTGATTACAAAATAATTAGTATAGTTAATGAAGACTGGTTATTAATAATCAGAGACATTAAAATGTATTAATAACGAAGATATTAATATGAAGTAAATAGAGTAAAGGTTGAAAAGTCATTTTATACTTTGAGGGTATAATCCTCTTTTAACGGTGAACAAATTGGCTCAATATACAGCCAATGAGACAATAAAAGAGGGATAAGAAGGAGAAGAGAGGGGTCTCCAGAGAGTGACGTCGAAAATAGAAGACAGCCATCGTAGGAGGGGCATGAAAGGGGGGAGAGAGATCAAAAAACAGATCCAAAACAAAAGTTGAGAAGAAAGAGTGGAGGAGACGGGGAAAAAGGAAAGAAAAGCCAAAGAGACAGTAAAAGAGTGATAAGAAGGATAAAAGAGGGGTCTCCAAAGAGTGACGCCGAAAATAGAAGGCAACCACCACCGTAGGAGGAGGCATGAGAGAGAGAGAGAGAGAGAGAGAGAGAGAGAGAGAGAGAAATAACATAAATAAATTAACCCCAAAAAAAGCACAAACTCGACAATATCGATAAAGAACAATTTGTCACTGTCAGCTCAAACAACAACCCATGACAAATATTTACTTTAATGAGCAGACCAACCCCAAATGCATTTACATACACAAAGCCTACAAATTTGGTTCAAGCATTCCATCAAACACATAATACACACTCTAAATAAACACAAATTAAATAGTCAAAGAATGCATTTGAGTAAACAATTATGATGCACCCTAAATAAACAAAGTATAACATGCATTTTAGTAAATGTGTTGTAATATATTACGTCTTCCCGAGGATCATCACATAAGAGAGGGGTCTCTAGAGAGTGACACCGAAAATAGAAGTCAGTCATCATTAGAGAAAGCATGAAAGGGGAGAGAGCGAGAGAGCGATCAAAATACAGATCCTAAACAAAAGTTGAGAAGAAAAGGTGGAGGAGACGGAGAGAAAGGAAATAAAAGCCAAATAGACAGTAAAAGAGGGATAAGAAGGATAAGTGAGGAGACTCCAAAGAGTAACGTCGAAAATATAAGGCAGCCACCACCGTAGGAGGGGCATGAGAGAGAGGGGGAGATTTCAGGATGGGGGGAGAATGCAATAATTTTTCAATAAACTAAGAATTTCAATGAGTCAATTTATTCAATGCGAAATGATAATTATACTCTCAAATTTCAAAATGACATGTTAATCTATATTATAATTATCTCATATCAATATATCTGTAACTCATAAAATACGTTGAAATTAAAGAAACTTACGCAATATTCTAGAACATGTTCGTGCCTCGCACGGGCTATAAAGCTAGTTTAATGTAACAATTGCTTCGCTATCTTATTAATAAATTTATTCAAATACATATATATTTATGTATATTATATTATTAAAATTAAAATATTAATTAAAAATTTGATAATCGAGTAGCACGGTAATCGATATTTTAGTTGGGCTTATGCACTTTAATAACTCAAATATCATAATATTAATTTCGATGAGATTTTGAATTAAATTTTAGCCCAAATAAAAGCTATCAAAAAACTATTACTATATATTAAAAGTACATGTTATAAACTAGTATAAGTTATGAGAATTCGTGTATTTATCATTAAGGCTGTAATTCGGGTCGAGCCAAGCTAAGTATTTACTAAACGAGTTTGAGCTGTCACATAAATGAGTCGAGTCAAGCCGCTCGTTTAAGTTAAACGAGCTCAAACCTCTGATCGAATTTGTCTCGTTTAATAAACGAGTCGAGTCGGGTTTACTCGCGAGCCAAACGAGTTGCGTTTAAACGAGCCGAGCCGGGTATACTCGCGAGCTCAGTAATTAAAAACATAAAAAATTTTAACTAATTTTCATTATTTTAAAAAAAAAATTAAGAATTTTTTATTTAAAATTATAAACAAGTTCGAGTTCGAGCCGAGCCGAATTTTCGAGTCGGATTTAGTAGGGTTCGGCACATACTCGGCTCGATTCGTTTAACTAAACGAGCTCCAATTTGTGTTTGAGCTCGACTCGTTTACGAGATCGAGTCGAGCTGAGTCCTAATAAACGAGTTCGAGCTCGAGCAGCTCACGAAGCTCTACTTATCACGTATACTAGCCAATAATTGATGCAAAGCACATGCGAGTCTAAAATTATTTTTGAAATTTATTGTTAAATTTTTTAAAATTTTAATACTTCTTAAAAGTTACCTTCAAAAAATTAAAAATTATAACTTTAATACTTCAAATTTCAAAGACCTTATAAATTTTATAAAAAATTAATAGTGTAGTAAACATATCATTTTAGGGTCCAAATTACCATTATATTTTATGATAATAATATAAATACAAATAAAATCGTTGTATATAAATATATCAAACTTTTATTGCTCCTAATTATGATTATCCGTAATATTTAATTTGTCAAAAATGAGATTTATTATTAATTTATGATCATGTGAGAACATTATTGTCTTTTCTTTAATTTAGTTTGTAATCTATATGTCTCTTTCGTTTACTTTATTTAATTTATAATAAATTAGAACTTATGAGTACTTTGGTCTATTCAATAAAATATAATTTAAATTTAATTATATCTTATTATAATTTTACGTCATAAGAATTTGTAGTTATGTAATATGTGGTTTAAATTTATATTTTTTGATAAAATTATATGAATTTTAATTTAGTTTTTATTTTTTATTTTTGTGGAATGTTTTAACAAATGTTTTAAGAAGGTGATAATCAACCAACCAAACAAATCTTGTTTCGCATATAATAGTATAAGATAGTATAGATAGATAGTATAGATGTCTTATTGTGTGAGAATATTGTTGTTTTTCATTAAATTTAGTTTATTTTTTTATATATTTTTTGTTTCCTTTTTAAAAATTATTTAAATTAGTTTTGAAATGATCTAGTTCCGAGTTATTGAAAGATTTTAAAAAGAAGTCGGGTTGTTAAATTCTAATTAAAGTATAATCAAAAGATTTTGTAGTTATGTAATATATGTAATTTATTTTTAATTATTTTAATAAATTATATGGATTTACTTTTTATTTTTTAAAATGTGTTAACAAACGTTTTAGGAAGGTATTAACCTATCAACCAAACAGACCCTTACAATAATATAAAGTATAGATGTGGTTTAATTTTAATTTTTTAATAAAATTATATAAATGTAGTTTAATTTTATTGTTTTTAATAAATTTATATGGATTATGAATTTTTGTATGATCACTCCTCAGAAATTGAATAGAGAATTAAAGTTTTCTTTCTCTTACTCTTGACGAGTGTCAATTATTGTATTATACAAGGTGCCTACGTACCCATTTATATAGGGATCATGCCTCACGTAGTTCTTGGGGAACGAGTTATTGAATAGGGCTAGAGTTTTCTCTAGCCTACTTAGCCCAAAGCCCATTAATAGTCAGGACTTTTCGTTCATATCACGTCCGGTCCCACACATTATCCTATAATCTCGTGGCATCTCCGCATTTCTTTCAGTGATTATAGGAATGTCCTGTGTCAACCAAGAAACATCCATTTCATAAAAGGAATTTCCATACCTGAAATTCACACGTGGTGCGAGCTGGTCAGGCTCGCACCGTACAATTCAACATAAACATTAAATACTTAAAGTTAAGTATACCTTCACACAAAGCGAGCCCTCACAAGGATGCAAGTTCAATGTCCCTCACAGTTATGCAAGGTGCGAGCCCGAGATCCGGCTAGCGCGTGCGAGCCCGAGATCCGGCTAGCGCGTGCGAGCCCGAGATCCGGCTAGCGCGTGCGAGCCCGAGATCCGGCTAGCGCGTGCGAGCCCGAGATCCGGCTAGCGCGTGCGAGCCCGAGATCCGTCTAGAACGAGCCCGAGATTTGGCAGGCCGAGATCCGGCTAGCGCGTGCAAGCTCGAGATCCGGCTAGCGCGTGCGAGCCCAAGATCGGGCTAGCGCGACGAGCCCGAGATCCCGCTAGCGCATGCGAGCCCGAGATTCGGCTAGCACAACGAGGCCGAGATTCGGCTAGAACGAGGCCATGATCTGGCTAGCACAACGAGGTCATGATCCGGCTAGAAACGGCGAGGCCGAGATCCGGCTAGCACAACGAGGCCGAGATCCGTCTAGCACGAGGTCGGGATCCGGCTAGCACACTGACCCAACCTCCAGCTGGTGAGATGAGCACAAACTCCTTAGAGAAGTGTGCTAGAACCCCTTCTAATGAGGTGAGCTGGAGCTGCAGCCCAGTTCGCGTTGAGTCCATGTGTCTGTTGTTAGATTATCGTTCATCTTCAATGTCTTTTTTAGGCTCATATGAGCATTCCATAGTAGTGAAGTGAATCGGAGCCCCATATGATAAAATTGTGTAAATTTTAAAATTTGATAAAAGATGTGATTTTGGTGTTAAAATGTGAATCACACGACTCATTTAAGAAATTGGAACATTGTTAAGTATAAAATATACGAACTATTACTGAACAACTTAATTCAGCTCAATTTTGATTCGTGTTTAACTCGACTCGAATTATTTATGATCAAACTCGTGTTTGGCTTGATTATTAATCAACTAATCTTAGGGATGCCAAAATAATCAGATCCGAAACTCGAAATTTTGAATTTATCGAACCTGATTTTTTGGATTTGGATTTGAATTTAATTTTTAAACTAGAAAATATTTGAATTTGAATTTTAGACATACCAATCCGAAATCCGACCCGAAACCCGATCTGAATCTGAAATCCGAAATATATATATATATATATATATATATATATATATTACTTATTTATACAATACTACTATAAGTAAAACAATGAATAATTAGTCGGTTGTCAATTTGTTATGCTATTGTTCTTTAATATAATTAATAAATTTATCAAATAAAAATAATTTAAACAATTTCGATCCACTGTCTACTATATACTTTGGAGAAGTGTCTCCTAATTCAAATACAAACACATTTTATATAAAATTTATTATAACCGATAAGTTGAATGATTGTCGATAATGAAATTTAGTATGTTTTATGCTTAAATTGTGCTAAATGAAACATATGGAACCCTATCTTATGTTTCTAATTTTTGAAAAAAAAAAAGTAAGTTAATTATCATATTTTGGATAAACATATAAATTTATTTATTTTTAATTTATTATTTTTTAGGTATCCGATTGAAACCCGAAAAACCCCAACAAATCAGATTTGGATTTGCATTTTACAAACCCGAATCCGAACCAATTCGAAATATAATGAATTGAGTTTGAATTTTAAGAAACCCGAACCAATTCAATCCGATTGTCATTCGTAGCTAATATTAAACATTAATTTTCTTTAATAAGAAAACTCACTTTAACTCGATTCATTTAAACAGAATTTAAACTCGATTCGATTTGGACAAAAATTGACTGATCTTTGTTCCATTAGGCCCATCCATTACTTTTGAGTTTGAATCTTGACCAAACCAAACGTCCACTAAAAGAAGAAAGTTGAGATTTTCCACCTAAACCACTGCCTACCATAATTACCCATATACATTACACATTTACGCTCACACACACAAACACATTGCAGCCGCACCCCCCTCCCGTACTCATCCCCTCTGTAAGCAGCAAAGGTCACATCAGTCAGTCCCTTCTAGTTGACTATGTGCCTCATTCGCATGACAAGTTCCTCTACTGGGACCCTATACATTCTTGGACAAATGGCAAATTATTTCTTTTCGTAGGTGTAGTGAGTGAAATTTTGAACTGCTTTTAAACACAGTCACACACTTACATACTATTTTATTACCTTGGACATAATAAACAACCTTCGTTAACAAAAATGTCCTCCATTCACACCTATGCACTAAAAGACTTACTGCTATAGTGCATTCGAATAAATGTATTAAATTTACCAACTTGTCTCATTCTTGAACCAGTTTCATACTTCAATAAGTGGTGCATAATGCAAAGAAATCTGTAAAGAGAATACAAGAAATTTGAGAAACTTTGGATTCTTGGGTAGTTCAGCAAAGTGGTTTTCTTGGATGATTGCAAAATGGGTGGTGCAGCTGTGGTTGATTTTTTGTGGGCTCAGCAAGTTCCTCTTTTGGTGCAAAAGGTACTTTTCTTTGTTAATAGTGTGTTTGCTCTGTTTGCTTTTTGTTTTATTGCTATGATGATGTAATGGCCTAAGGAGGTCTGTTTTTCTCAGCTTCTGCTCTCAAGATTGTGTTCTGTTTAGTGATTTGATGTTGTGTGTGTTTTCTGGTGTATCTACATGGGACTGCTACTGAAATTTCTTGGATTGTGATTTCTTTTTCTGCTATGAGTGTCCTTGAGTAGACTGAAATACTAGTTTTCTGAACTGAATTTGCATGGTTGGTTCTAGGCTTGTCATTTTGAGGTAATGTATAACTTTTTGTTGTGATTTTTTTTTTTTAGTTATTACAAGTTTTGTATGTGATGACCTATCATCAATATAAGTTTTATCTTTAAATGGGTTAGTTGAATATATGTCATTATAGATTATGCTTCTCTTTAAATAGGGACTTCTATTTTGAATCTTTTGGTTTTTAGTAGGTAAAATTTGAATATTTAAAGATAGGGTTTGGTATGTAGCTTTGAGCTAACTTGCTTAGAAGTTGCTGTAACTTGACTTTGTGACAAGCCATTGTATTTGCATTGTCTTAAGTTTTGTGATACACAATTCCCAAAATGAAGTTGATTACTATACAGATTTTGTTATGGTTAGGAGTGTATTGATTGAACTCTCTGATCTCTTTGTAAATTGCTCTGGAGCAGAAATATCTCAACTATATGAAACAGAATGAGAATCAAAAGTTGGATTGACCAGAGGATTATTAGATTAAAAGGAAGTGTGCGAAAGATGATGAAGTGCATTTGTTCAGGGGAGCAATTAAATGTTGAGGAAGAAGTTCCTTCACCAGATTCACTGGCTACAAGAGATTATTCAGCAAGTGGATATTCTTCTCGGACTGGGGAGAATGATACGAAGATTGACACCAGTAATATAGAAGAGGCGGAATCATCTCTTCGGGAGAGTGATTTTTTAAACTACGAGGTGAGTCCTACAGCGATTTTATAATCAGGACTTGCATTTTAAAATCTGTCAGTCAAGTAACTACTTACAACCATTAGCATGTGAGATTGTTATTCGTGAATTAAGGCAACAATTTTTTTTAGTTTACAATTTACCATAATTAAGATACTTTTCGTATTCTTGATCAGACTACTTCTATAGTAGCTAAACGGATGGATGCTAGTGGAAGATTTTCTTAACTATAGGAAAATTTGGTGAAGGGGGTTGATATGTGGATAGAAAAATATGAGGTTTAGGTAGGAAAATAGAAAAATGGCGAAATACTTTATGTGCAAATATTGTATGCAACTTAAGACATAAAATTTGTTGCTAATGTCTTTGTATTGAAGCATGCTGCACCGTAATAGATTGATAGGCAAAAATGTTAAATAGGTTTAGGCATTTTAGATAAAGAATTTGGTTTTTGATCTGGATAGATAGGCCAGATGATTTAATTACAGTAATTTCACTTTCCATTGAACTCAACTTGCTGTATAAGACTACATGCACTGTAGGAATTATGGAGGATACATTCTTTGGAATGAGGTCTTAGATCTCTAATCTAAATTAAATTGTTTCTCTTCTAACTTCGTATGTATAAGGAAGGGTATGCTGTACCATCTCTCCCCGCCCCAACACCTGTTTACATGTTCTGAAGATGATGGACATGTAATTTGTAAGGATATCGACTTTAACTTGATCATTTGTTAATGTTGTCCCAACCATAAACGAAGTGTGCCATGTTTTTCCAAACTAGGAAATGGAATTCATTACAATTTTTAGGATATTAATATACGAAATTATGTTTTAAATTCTTGTTCTTAAGTTCATTATTAAATATTGTGGTATTCTGCAAAAAATATATTCTGGCATGAAGCATAAACTTTTATGTTACTTAGGAAGCAAGAGCTCTATTAGGTAGACTTGAGTTTCAAAAAGGAAACGTAGAGGGTGCTCTGCACGTATTTGAAGGGATCGACATTACTGCGGTGATGCCAAAAATAAAAACTTCCATGATGAGTAGAAGTGAACTCCCTCGACGTCATTCATTAACGGATGCACTACCAACAATGTCTATTCATGCTGTCAGTTTACTTGTTGAGGCAATCTTTCTCAAAGCAAAATGTTTGCAGGCTCTAGGCAGGTTCACAGGTACACCATTGTCTTCTTTGGCTACATTACATGTTGGGTAAGCGTATTTTCTTAATTTGAGCAGCTGGTGATAGATACAAATTTTCTGTTATAGATGCAAATTTACAGTAAACAGACCTTGTGAGATGGTGAGATTGCGTAGGCTGAATGTTTTATGTATGTCTTTCTTCTCTAATGGAGTCCGTTGATGTAATGCATCGGTGACCTGAATGAGTCCAGCTTGTACACTAAACAAACATCTTTTTAGTTTGGTGCTCTCAGAAAGGAGTTGACTTCACAATGTATTATACTCTTGTAACCACTGTGAAAGTCTGGAGGCTAAAAGTAATCAAATCATATTATCTTAGGTCATGGTCTAATCCTTGTCTCTGTTATGAATTTCCAGAGGCTTCTCAATCGTGCAAAGTACTTCTGGACACAGTTGAATCCGCATTGCCAGAGGGCTTACCTGGAAACTTTGCTGCCGATTGCAAATTTCAGGAAACTATAAACAAGACGGTTGAACTACTTCCAGATCTATGTATTCTTTCTTGGGCTCCTGAAGAAGCAATTTTGGCATACAGACGAGCTTTGCTCTACCCATGGAATCTAGACACTGAGACCAGAACAAAAGTAGAAAAGAACTTTGCAGTATTTCTTCTATACAGTGGTACAGATGCAAGCCCTCCCAATCTTCGCTTCCAGATGGAAAGTTCCTTTGTACCAAGAAACAATATTGAAGAGGCTGCCCTTTTGTTGCTAATTCTTCTCAGAAAGTTTTCCCTCAGAAAGATTGGATGGGACCCTTCAATCCTGCATCACCTTTCTTTTGCACTAACTATTGCTGGTGATCTGAGATCCCTTGCCCATCAGGTTGAGGAGCTGCCTCCTGGGATCATGGAAAGACGTGAACGATATAATACTCTATCTCTTTGTTATTATGGTGAAGGTGAGGACATGGTGGCTATAAATTTATTGAGAAAGCTGTTGAATGATAGGGAGAACCAAACCCGCATAAATGAATTATTACTAGCTTCAAAGATTTGTGCTAAGAATTCTGATTGCCTTCAAGAAGGCATAGGCTACGTGTGGAAGTATCTTTCAAAAGATAGAGGAAGATGTAATGAAATGGTGGGTGTAGCACATGCTTTACTTGGCATTTCTCTTTCATCACAATCTAGGATAGCGGTGTCTGATCTTCAGAGGATTTCAAGACAGTCTGAGGCAATTGAAGCGCTTGAGACTGCAGAAACTACGACAAGGGAGACAGATCCAAATGTTTTCTTTCATCTTAGTCTAATAAATGCAGAGCAAAGAAAGTTGGATGTTGCTCTTTATCATGTGAAACAGCTGTTGAACTATGAGGCTGGGTCTAGTGTCAAGGGATGGATCCTTCTAGCTCGCATATTGTCAGCACAAAGAAGGTATGTTGATGCTGAGAATATAATTAACGCTGCTCTAGATGAGACTGGAAAGTGGGATCAAGGAGAGTTGATGCGAACAAAAGCCAAACTGCAGATTGCACAAGGCCATATAGGGAATGCTGTAGAGACATATACACATCTTCTTGCTGTTCTTCAAGTTCTGAGTAAGAGCTTCGGAATCCAGAAAAAGCTTTTAAATGTATGCTGCACTCTTGTTTCCGGTGTTCAGCCTTTTTTTTTACATGTTGATAATGTTTCATATAACTATGATATACAAAGCCCTACATAGCCTATAGCAGGTAATACCCTAATAGAGAAATGAATTTCAGGTGTCCAAGGTTAAAAATATAACGGTAGTGCTAGAATCATCCTAATTCAGTTACCTGCTAGTTATAGACTGGGGAGGTATTAGCATACAAGGATATTAATACTGCTTAGATTGTCATCCAGAAAGACAATGCCTTACTATGTCTAGTTTTATTGTTTCATTGCAGAACAGGGGTAACCGTGACAAAAATTTGGAAATGGAGACTTGGAATGATCTTGCGAACATATACACGAGCTTGTCACAGTGGCGAGATGCTGAGGTCTGTCTGTCAAAATCTTCCTCTATCAATCCTCATTCCGCTTCCAGATGGTACTCCTTAGGTAAGTATAGATGCAAATACCTTTGTTTATTCTTGCCAAGTGCTCTGATGTCCTTTCTCATTAGTGATGATATATCATTTGCTTTGGTCTTATAACTAATCCTTCATATCATATACCAACATGGCTACATACCAAAATACAAGCTTAGAATTTCCTACTATATACAAAGTTGCATTTATCACATAGAAGACAGTTGTCAAGACTGTCACTATCTTCAAAGCTAAGATTCCGAAGCTTCAATTTTCAAGGTTTGTTCTACAAAGAGAGAGGCCTCCATGCAGAAGCTCTGAAATCTTTTGAGAATGCACTTGACGTGGATTCCAGCCATGTTCCGAGCTTGATAGCTACAGGCATCACTCTCATGAAACTCAATGATCAATCCTTGGCAGTTGTGAAAAGCTTTCTGACCGATGCTCTGAGACTAGACAGAATGAATCCCTCTGCATGGTACAATCTTGGACTACTATACAAGGTGGAAAATGGTGGATCAGCTGTAGAAGCTGCTGAATGTTTTGAAGCCGCAGCTATACTCGAAGAATCTGAACCAGTTGAACCTTTCAGATGATTCACCACTCCAGTTCTTCCTGCATACATCTATCATGTGCAGAATGGCTGATTAAAAGCACTATATTCAACCAACTATACTTTTTTGCATATTAATTATAGAATTGGAAAATACGAGAACATTTATATATATATGTAAAAATTATATATTCACACTATTAAAGGTATATTCTCCTTATCAATTTCCTTGCTTCTTTAGTAGATCTAAAACCAAGTATCCAAAGCTCTATATAACCCAAGTCAAGATGAAGGAATGAAAAATTATATTTTAGCATGGTTCATGGTTTTGCTTTAGTTTCTGGATTCATATCTGAGTGTCATTAATCTACCTGTAAGCTCCATCTAGGTCAAAGGAAACATATATGGGGGGTAATGTCAACCTCTTGTTACCTTGTCCCGAGGGTGAGGGGTATCCACTAAACTACAATGCTAGAGCTTATAAAAGTTTTTTGGAAACACACATATAGATTGAGGAGCAACTGAACATGAACAAAATGTATTTTCCCTTCATTTAAAGACAGAATGTGGGTGAACAAAATTACAAAGCTACCAGCTAACATCATCGAAAAGCAATTGTAATTGCAATGGATCAAAGATAAGACATAATTTTTTTAAACAAATTTATAACTTGCGAAGATCAATTCCAGCTTTCTTAGCGACTGCATCCAGTCCATTCTTCTCTATGGTCTTTATAGCCTTGGTTGACAGGCGCAATTTTACAAAGCGGTTTCCTGCCTCCCACCAAATTCTTTTATATTGTAGATTCACAAACTGCAGCTTTTTAGTCTTGTGGTTTGAGTGTGAAACCTTGTTTGCTTTGTTGGCTTTCTTTCCTGTGAAGGGGCATATCCTACCTGAAAAATATATTTGATTCATGCAGCGATTACTAATACACTCGGATGTAAGCATTTCCTTGGTCAGGCAAGGAAACCTTGATAACACAAATTAATAACCACATAAGATAGACACGGGTTCTATTTGACATGACATAATAAGAACCAATTCAAAAAGATAATATTGATGATAAGACAAGATACGATATATTTTAAGATTCACCGTCGAGATACAGAGCAAGGGAGGGTGCTAAGCTACTGGACAGGATGACATCTCCCACAAGTATGCCAATGGGGAAAAAAAAATTAATGGCCACCAGCTTAAATCGCTAACCACATATCAGCTAGAGCCAGCATTTTCCTATTCACTTGATCCTGTAAGTGGTGGGAAATTACAGATATATATTATATTCTACTAATCCTAAAGAGTTACTTCTTTCCATACAACAGTAGGGACAACAAATGTATATGTGCGACCTCAAAACCCTACTGATGTCCAAACCAATTAGACCTTAGTATAAATGGTTAGCCGCTGAGCCACAATATAAGAAGTTAATTCATCAGGACCAAAAATACTTATAGATACAGTGCACAAGAACAGTCTATCAGATGCAAATATGAAAATTTTAAGTTGCTTTCTATTTACTTTTTCGTACATGATGTAATAAAACGAAGTACTTAGTTTTTTCACTGTAAAGAGATGATACGCCAACTTAGATCAACACCTGAGTACTTGACTTGGAAAGCTTTAGCCAGTCTATTCTTTGCAGATTAGAGTGTAAATAATGTAATCACACTATCACTTCTACGTCATTTACAAATAAGAAAGAAGTGCAACGTAATAAACATGAGCAAATAGGTATGTTTCTCAATTGTTTTCCAAAGAGGTAATCAGACAAAAAGCTTTCTTTATGTCATTAATATTATAGCTATGTATAGTGCGAGAATTAATATCAGATAACAAAGTAGTGACAATTCCTTGATCTCTGAAATCATCAGCTCGAACCACAATGCTTTCTCCTCTCTCACTCGCATTCTGTTCTTATTTCTCTCTCTGCACCTCTTGCAGTTCTCACTTTCTTTATTTTCTCTTTCCTATTGCAGCCGTCTCATTCTCTCTGGCCACTTAGTAAGACTACTAAACAAAGCTTAATTCTAATTTTCAAAACTCTCATTTTCCACTGATTCCCAATAGTTTTATTCAACGCCAATTCTCTACACGAGTGTCTTCTAAATTGTGACAATGCATATCCTGAGTAATTCATCAGTAGCTGTATAAAACGGGTGTGTGTCCGTGTAATCTTGTGTGTGTGTGCGTGTGTGTCGAATTAAGAAATCCAGTGTATAAACCAGAATTCTAAACCTTGGTCTTTCAAACTTCATATGTTCTTATTTGTAACCCAACCATTCATTAATACAGCAAAACAAGACACTTTCTAATCTTTCATACCCCTGCTTTTTCAGTCCTACCACAACACCGAAACCTAAATTACGAGTTGAGTCATTTGCCTAAACCAACTACACAAATAATCAAGTACCCGCATTACCACTAAAACACACATTCAACATATTCCTAACACTCCAAATCTATTTTACACAAACCCGGGTCTTTACGGAAACAACCTCTCTATTTCATACTACCTCATCACACCCTGCTGTCGAGTCATGAAATTACATTTATGTTCAATTCAACTTACACACTAACAAAGCAAAAAGCACATTCACTTAAAAACCCCGAAAAACATATAAATCATCAAAAACAAATGAAACAAGAACATAAAGTAGAGGGGGGATAGGGGACATTACGAGCAACAGGTTGAAGAGGGAGTTTAGTGGGCACCCAAATGGGCTTAAGCTTAATGGACTCAGTGTTTGATATTTGAAGACCACTCAATTGGGAACAAACGAAACGCAGGTCAGCAAACGACGTCGTTTTCAAGGATGTTGAAATGGGTTGTCTTGTGGATGATGAAAGGTGAGTTCTTGAGCTCAAGATTCCCACTGTAGAAGAAGCCATAAGTGTTGCCATTTTTTCCTTATCCCCTTCTTCTGTGTGTTTGGTTTGGGCCTTTGCCTTTGTACTCGTCTAATTTTCTTATCTGTTCTTTTCAAAAATTTATATTCAGAAGAAAAGGGAAATTACAAAAAGAAGACTCGGTTTGGATTTTAAAAAACCCGAATCGATCCGACCTGATTGTCATTTCGTAAAATTAATTCATATCATTTCATGCCTTTTGCGTTTTGCGTTTATAATATACGTGTTTAAAGTAGATTTGTTATTTTGAACTTTTTAACACAATATTTATCTTTGTACCAGAATATTGAATTGTTAAACAACCAAAAATCTGATATCAAATACAACAATCTAAATTTTGAAAAACTCCAAATTCTTTTAATATAAATATTTATGTTTTATTTAGATAAAATGCAATGAAATTTAAAGCGTCTTTTAATTTTGGAAGGCACAAGCACTCGAGCAGCAGTAATAAGTTTTCGGTTCCAATAGAGAGCATGTTTGAGATATTTTAAAAAAGTTACTTATTACTTAAAATGAATAAGTATCATTAGGTATTTGGATAAATCATCAATACTATTATATAAAGGAGAAAACGGGACGGTGAGGTGGCGCTCTCATATCGCTCCGTTCTATTTTTCTAATTTTCTCAATTTTTTGAATTAATAATATTAAAAATTCGAAAAAATCTCAATTATCTTCTATTATATAAAGGAGAAGACGGGGCGGTGAGGTGGCGCTCTCAGATCGCTACGTTCTATTTTTCTAATTTTCTCAATTTTTTGAATTAATAATATTACAAATTCGAAAAAATCTCAATTATCTTTTAAATGCTTACTAATAGAGGAAACATATAATATTCTTTCATTTAAAATCTCTACTAATGGAAAAAGTAAAAATACAATAGATATTTACTAATGGAGGAAACTAAATATCACTAATAGAAGAAACTAAATATTCAATTATAATATTCTTGCATTCAAAATATCTAAATTAGAAAAAAAAAATGTATTACCTTACATTATTTTGAACTTTCCTCTATTATTATCTAAATATTCTCATTATATTTCTTTTCAAATGAAATTAACATCTTAACATTTTTTTTTTCTCCTAAACTTTCTTTTTTTATGTAATATAATAGAAAATACAGGAACATTTTGGTAAATAAGAAGTTTAGAAATTAAATCGGTCTTACATAAGAAATTAATTAATTAATATCAAAGATTAGAAAAAATCTCAATTGGCTTTTAAATATTTACTAATGGAGAAAACTAAATATACAATTCAATATTCTTGCATTTAAAATATCTACTAATTGAGAAAAGTAAATACAATATTCTTGCATTTAAAATTTCTACTAATGGAGAAAGTAAATATACAATAGATCTTTACTAATGGAGGAAACTAAATATTACAAATGGAGGAAACTAAATATTCAATTATAATATTCTTGCCTTCAAATATCTAAATTTTTAAAAAAAAAGTGTATTACTTTACATTATTTTGAACTTCTTTTTATTATTATCTAGATATTCTCATAATATTTCTTTTCAAATAAAATTATCATCTTAACATTCTGCTCTCCTAAACTTTTTTTTAATGTAATATAATAGAAAATACAAGAACATATCGGTAAATAAGAAGTTAAGAAATTAGATCGGTCTTGCATAAGAAATTAAGTAATTACTTGGTAAATAATTAATTATCTTTAATACTTTCATACAAACATCTAATTTATAATATAAATATACACCTAAACTCTGTTAATTGTCTACTGCAATTTTTGTCGTCAACAGTGTTCTTCTTTACTTTTTTGTTTGTTCATGTTAAAAGTGTGTATATGAGTACATGAGTATGAGACTTTTTCCTTTATGTTATTTATCTTATTACGTTTGTTTGTATCCTAATGCAGAATCATATTAAAATCTTTGACAAGACAAGTTATTTGCTATTAGTGTTGATTGAGTTAAGACATGGATTAATAAGGAGGGGGATTCATCAGTTAATCAGTTAAAATAATAGGGCGAGCAAGGTGATTTTCATGTACATTCAGTTGTGAATTGATTTATATGTTTATGTGTGTACGTTATTGTTGTGGAATAAAATCTGAGCTTACGAATTTAATGCGAGGGTTTAATGAGCTTCGAGCTTTTATGGCTGCACTTGTGTTTCGAGACTAAATCGGTCCTCACAAGATGCCTACGTATCTCAATTCGTTATTGAGAATCAAGCCAAAGACGTAGTTCTTGGTGTTGCCCTCGGGGCTATGGCAGCAGGGGCACACTAAGGACGTAGTGACTTGTATGTCCTTATTCATGGATGAAGTCTAAAACGTAGTTCTCGGGGTGCCTTTGTGGCTTGTTGCGCCTTCGGGGCGTTGTGACGTATGGAGCTGTGCCCAAAACGTAGTTCTGATTGTAGGATCAGGGTCCTTATATAGGCGTCTAGAGCCTAGTATTTATGGTATGTTTAGGAGTCTTAGCGAATAAGTCTCCTTTTTGATATTGGATAAACATTGTATTTCTTGCTGGAGAATTCGTTTCCTTGTTGATAAAGGCTATGACTCATTAATTGCCTTTAATTGGGATTCCGAATCCTTCTTTGATGAATTTACCATATTTTGGACTCTTTTTATGAGCTGTATATTTTCCATATTCATTAATTACGAAATTAATGAATAATTAGGGTGTCAGGCCTTAAATATCGAGCCTTTTCATTGGACCGTCAATTATATTTATATAATTACTTTTCTGACCATATCATTTGCCCCCCAACTTCTGGGAAAATCTCCTCGGGGTTTTCGTAGAAGTTATAGCGTGTTTTTCCCCAAAATTTTCCATTTTAAGGGCATTTTTTGACCTCAAATTAGGTCATTTTCGACCAGGATTTCGACCAGGAATAAAGTCAATTTCAACCAGGATTTCGACCAGGAATCAAGTCAATTTCGACCAGGATTTCGACCAGGAATCAAGTCAATTTCGACCAGGAATGGTCCCAGGTCGAAGGATTCGACCTCAAATTCCCGGTCATTTTCGACCAGGATCGTTCGACCTCGATCAAGTCTTTTTTCGACCTCGAACGGCTGTGAGGTCGAAGCTATCGACCAGGAATTCCAAGTCTTTTTCGACCTCACCTGTTCGACCTCATTTCTAATATGTCTTCGACCTCGATTGGTTGTGAGGTCGAAGCTGTCGACCTCAATTCATAGGTCATTGTCGACCTCGATGTATCGACCTCGAGATCATGCATTTTCGACCTCGATTTTAGTCCCAGGTCATTTGTTTCGACCTTGAATCATAGGTTAATTTCGACCTCATAGCTTCAACTTCATTTCTATATGTTTTCGACCAGGATTTTCTGATTTCCTGGCTTTATTTTGGTACGAGGTCGTATAATACGACCTCGATTTCCAATGTATTTTCGATCTCGTTTGTTCGATCTCGACCCCATGTCTCTTCGACCTCATTTTTTCTAGGTCAAAATAGACTTTATTCTTTGGGTCACCTTCGACCTCGATTTGTCGTGAGGTCGATTGTTTATACCTCACTTTCTGGGTCATTTTCGACCTCGAACCCTTTTGTTTTTCGACCTCATTTTAGTGTGAGGGATGCGAACTCGTTTTATAGTGTATTTTTGATCTCAGTCAATCGACTTTGATCTAGGGTCTTTTCGTCCTTGAATTTTCAATTTTTTGACTTGCTTTTGGTGCGAAGTCGATGGACACGACCTCAATTTCGTGTGTATTTTCGACTTGGGTCGTGCGACCTCGATTTAGGGTCTTTTCGACCTTAAATCTTTAATTTTTTCGCTTTATTTGGGAGCGAGGTCGTTGGATACGACCTCGTTTTCTCATATATTTTCGACCTTGGTCGGACGATTTCAATCCAAGTTCTTTTCGACCTCAGATTTTTGTTTTTGCCTTGGTTTTATTCCAAGATTCATTTTTTTTCTTGGGCCTTAACTAGTCCATTTTAATTTGGACTTAAATCTTTCCAGCCTTGGGCCTTAATGGGCCTTATTTGATTTGGGCTTTGATTTTGCTTGAGACTTAATTTTATCTGGGCTTTTGCCTTTATAATCCATAAATGGATTTATGGGCCTTACTGGCTATAGACGGTTGCCCTTCCTTAACCGGTAGGGTTTCCAGTCACTTCGTTTATAAAAGAGTGAGATTTCTATTTCATTTCTCACTCCTCACTTTCAACTTTCTAATATTTCTCTCTAGTCTTTAGCTTTTCTCTCTTTTATTCCGTGGTAAGGCGATTCCCGGTGAGTTTTTGTTCGGTGGTGTTCTTGTTTTTCTGGGATCAATCTTCATCCCTTGAAGATTTCTGGGTTTTAACCTTCATCCCTTGAAGATTTCTGGGTTTTCATCTTCATCCCTTGAAGATTTCTGGGTTTCTTTGAAGTTTTTCTGGGAATTTCTTTGAAGATTCTGGGCTTTCTTTGAAGATTCTGGGTTTAAAATGGCTGATCGCGCTTCCCAACATCTATGATAATGCACTTGGATTTCATAGAAGTTATACCGGTCTTTTTCGAGACTTGGGGTCTTTTTATCCCTTACCTGGGACTTACTACCCTTTTTTGGGGATTTTAATATACACTAGTGTTTCACGAGTATCGTCTTGGTGTAAAGTGTGGAGCGACCTACACATTTACGACGATTTTGCCTTATTCGAGGCTAACTTGACATTTTCATAAGCCTTTTATGTCTTATACCGTCTTGTTTTGGCTTCAAGCCTTTCATTGAGCATATCGAATGATGGGGTTTGGACTGAATGTCTTAGGTTTCTGGGGTTTCAACCCTTCATTTGCTTTCTAGGAAGCTCATGATTTCATCGAACCTTATTTCTATTTGTCCTAGTAGTGAGTCCAATCAGGACACACTTTAAACATAATAGACTTTGAAATTTGAGGCATGCCAAGTCCTTGGCACCTCATGCCCTTCGAGGGTTTCTAGCTTGTACGAGCCTCGACCAAATACGTTCTTGACGCGATATGGTCCTTCCCAATTTGGGGCCAACTTGCCTTTTTGTCCAACTCCGGATGCCTCAATCTTTCGGAGGACTAAATCTCATTGTCGAAAGAATCTCTCTTTAACCCTTAGGTTGTAATAGAAAGATGCTCGTTTCGGATGCTGAACTATCTTGGCATTTGCCTCATCTCTAACTTCATCAATCAAATCTAAGGCCAGCCTCAAGCCTTCCTCATTTGTTTCTGGCTCATAAGCCTCAATTCTTGGAGACGTGTGAGTAATCTCCACTGGAACCACTGCATCTGCCCCATATTCCAACAGAAAGGGGGTAGCTCCAGTGGTGACTTTGCAGGTAGTACGATATGCACATAGTATGGGGAGCAATTCGTCCACCCAAGTGTTTCTGGAGCGTTCAACTCTTTTCTTCAGTCCATCTAGGATAATTCGATTTGCAACCTCAGCTTGCCCATTTGCTTGAGGATGGGCGACAGAAGTGAAGCGCAACTTGATATCGTTATCATCACAATATTTCTTAAACTCATCGTTGTTAAACTGAGTTCCATTGTCTGTGACCAAGATACGTGGAATTCCGTATCTGCATATCACATTTTCCCAGAAGAAATGCATCACTTGCTTGGTGGTTATCTTGGCTAATGGCTTAGCCTCAATCCACTTGGTGAAGTAGTCGATTGCTACTATCAAGAACTTTCGTTGTGCACTTGCCATTGGGAAAGGTCCAAGTATATCCATTCCCCACATGGCAAATGGAATTGGTGAGTTTATGGATGTCAACATCTCTGGTGGTTGCCTAACCACTGGTGCATGCTTCTAGCACCTTTCACATTTATTCACGTAGCTTTTAGCATCTGCTAACATGCTTGGCCAGTAGAAACCTAGACGAGTGATCTTATGGGCAAGGGCTCTGCCCCCTAAGTGCTGCCCACAAATTCCTTCATGTACTTCCTTCAGGGCCAATTCTGCCTCTTGAGGTCTTAAACATTTCAGATATGGAATGATGAAAGACTTCTTGTATAGGATTCCCTCAATCAGGGTATACCTTAGTGCTCTGACGTATAGCTTTCGTGCTTCTGAAGTGTCGTTGGGTAACCACCCAGTTTCCAGATGAGATTTGATGGGATCCATCCAACAACTGCCAACATCAATGGGTGCTACCAACTTTCCGTTGATTCTTGGGGTCCTCAGGACTTGGAAGTAGACACTCCCTGCATAGTTTTCGATTTCGGAAGAAGCAAATTTAGACAAGGCATCAGCCTTCACGTTTTCTTCCCTTGGAATGTGCTCTACATAGCATTCGTCGAACTGAGTCATGATGGCCTTGACAAGTTTCAAGTACTTGGCCATGACTTCATCTCTGGCTTCAAATTTCCATTCACTTGAGAAACCACTAGCCTCGAATCTCCACATACTTTCAGAGTTTTGACCCTCAAGGCTCCGGCCAGACCTAAACCAGCTATCAGGGCTTCATACTCAGCCTCATTGTTTGTCGTTGGGAAGTCAAGTTTTAGTGCATACTCTATGAGGAATCCATCGGGACTTTGTAGCACTAAACCGGCTCCACTTGATTTTGTTTTTGATGCTCCATCAAAATAGAGCACCCAACATTCTTTGGAGATTATGTCTTCAGCTTCCTTGTCTTCCATTATTGCTTCCTGCCCCCCGACTTCTTGGTTGTCAATGGTACATTCAACCATGAAGTCAGCAAGTGCTTGAGCTTTTATGGCGGTTCGAGGCTTATACTTGATGTCGAATTCGTCCAATTCAATGGCCCATTTGATCAATCTTCCACTAACTTGAGGGCTATGCAAGATGTTTCTTAGAGGTTGATCAGTCAAGACCTCTATCTTGTGAGCCTGGAAGTACGGGCGTAGCTTTCTTGAGGCCATTATCAAGGCTAAGGCAAACTTCTCAATCGTTGAGTAGTTTATTTCCGCCCCATGTAGAATCTTACTAACATAGTAGATGGGTTTCTGAACCATCAATTCTTCTTTTACCAAAACGGCTCCAAGGGCTGTGCTAGAGACCGCCAAGTACAAATAGAGAATTTCCCCTGGCTTGGGTTTTGCCAACAGTGGTGCCTCAGCCATGTATTTCTTCAGGGCCTCAAAGGCCTCTTGGCTTTCAGTTGTCCATTCAAAAATTTTCACTTTCTTGAGTGCTTTAAAGAAGGGTAAACACTTCTCTCCTGACTTGGAGATGAATCTTCCCAATGCTGCCACTCTTCCCGTTAATTTCTGGACATCTTTGACAGTCCGTGGTGGCTCAATGTCTAGAATTGCTTTGATTTTGTCGGGATTGGCCTCGATTCCTCTCTTGGAAACCATCAGGCCTAAAAACTTTCCTGAGCCTACACCAAAGGCACACTTAGCTGGATTCAACATCATCTTGTGGTGCCTTAGCACTTCAAATGCCTCTCGGAGGTGCTTAATGTGATCGGTCTTATCGAGGCTCTTGACTAACATGTCATCTACGTAGACCTCCATGGTTTTTCCAATTAGGTGTCCAAAAATTTTGTTCACCAACCTTTGATAGGTTGCCCCTGCATTCTTAAGTCCAAATGTCATGACTAAGAAGCAAAAAACACCAAAGTCAGTGATGAATGATACTTTGGCGATGTCATCCTCATGCATCTTGATTTGATTGTATCCACTGAAGCCATCCATAAAGCTAAGCATCTCGTGTCCAGCTGTAGCATCTATTAGTGCATCAATCCTTGGTAAGGGAAACAATCCTTAGGACATGCATCATTCAAATCAGTGAAGTCGACGCACATCCTCCATTTTCCGTTAACCTTTTTGACCATCACGGGGTTAGCCAACCATTCTGGGAATTGAATTTCCTCAATGAACCCAGCTTCCAAAAGTTTATTAACTTCCTGTTTAATGGCTTCAAGCCTTTCCGGAGCAAAACTTCTCTTCTTTTGTTTCACCGTCTTTCTTTCAGGATCCACATTCAACTTGTGAGTTATCAATTGGGGATCAATCCCTGGCATGTCAGCCGTTGTCCAAGCAAAAACATCATTATTCTCTTGAAGAAAAGATATGAGCTTGCTTTTCAATGGCTCAGGTAGTAGTGCTCCAACATATGTCACCTTCTCCGGTTCACCAAGGACTAAGGGAATGAGGATTAAATCCTCAGCTGGTTTCCCTCTTCGGTCCTCATTGTCACTAGTATCCATGTCTTCAATTGGGAGGACTTGCCCCCCGATTCCATCAGGCCTTAACGCGGCTACATAACAACTTCTAGCCATCTTTTGGTCTCCTCGTTCTTCACCAATCCCATTCCTCGTTGGGAACTTGATTTTTAGATGATAAGATGAGGCAACGGCCTTGAACGCATGAAGACCAGTCCTTCCCCGGATTGCATTGTAGGTTGAAGTTGCCTTTATAACTATGAAGTTCAGCATTTGAGTAGACGTATTCATCCCTTGCCCCATGGTCATTGGGAGTTGGATAGTGCCTTCCACTTTTGATTCCACCCCATTGAATCCGTATATGGGCATATTTGAGGGTGTTAACTGAGAATCAGTGTAACCCATCTTGATAAAAGCATCGTGGAACAAGATATCCACTGAAGCTCCATTGTCGACTAGGACTCTCTTTGTTTCGGAATTTCCAATCACAGGTATGATGACTAGAGGGTCATCGTGGGGGGAACTTCACCCCTTCCAAGTCTGAATCATCAAAACCTATTGACACTTCTGTTCTGGCACGCTTCGGTGCTTCTCCAACCACAGTCATTACCTCTCGAGCATAAGTTTTTCTTGAGTTTTGGGAGGACCCAACAACAGTTGGCCCTCCGAATATCATGTTGATGACTGGCCCTCGGGGCTTAGGGTTACGATCTTGGTCGTTGTCCCTTCTGTCGTAATCCTTCCTTTCATAGTTTCCTCTTTGACTCCCTTGATTTCCATCATTGGTGAATTTGCTGAGTTTTTCTCTTCGTATCAGAAATTTGATCTCATCTTTCAATTGCCTACAATCGTCGGTGTCGTGACCGACTTCTTTGTGGAACCGACATAACTGATTTTGGTTCCGTTTGGACATGTCAGCCCTCATTGGCTTCGGCCATTTGAGATCTCCTTCCTTAGCTATCTCCATCAGAATTTGACTCCTGGAAGTGTTCAATCTTGCATACTCCATGAATTTTGGCCCAAAATTGTTTCTCTTGGGGGGAGAATCGGAGTTCTTTGATGTTCTGGGGAACTTTTCCTTGACGTCGTACTCCTGAGTTTCTTTTCTTTTCTTTGAGTTTCCACTACCGCCAGCAGTGGGTTCATACTTTCTCATGCTTTCTTCAGCCTTGATATACTTTCCGGCTCTATCTTGGAGTTTCAGCATACTCTCGGGTGGATGTTTAGCTAACGACCTTTTGAAGTGGTCATCAGTAGTTCCTTGTTGCAGGGCTATCATAGCCACTCTGTCCTCTAAGTCCGGGACTTTCAAAGCCTCTCGAGTTAATCGATTGATGTCGTCCCTTAGGGCTTCATTCTTTCCTTGTTGGGTTGCCATGAGTGATGCAGAGCTTTTCTCATGCACCCTTCCACTAATGAACTGATTGATAAAAGCCTTACTTAGTTCCTTGAAAGACCCAATTGAGTTGGGAGGAAGACAGCTATACCAGCGTTGGGCCATGCCTGCCAAGGTTTGTGGAAACGCCCTACACTTGACCGCATCGTTGGTTGGTTGCAACAGCAGTGCAATGGAGAAGGTCCTTACATGATTTGCGGGATCTCCCGTTCCATCATAGGCTTTGATCGAAGGCATCTTAAATTTTCTGGATATAGCCGTTTTCATGATGTCTTGAGTAAACGGTAGTGTAGGATCATCAGGATCTCCAAGGGGCAACAGAATACTAGGATCACCCCTTGGGGCTTCGGCCCTCTTGGTTCTTCTTGCCAGTGGATCCAACTTGATTATCGGGATCCCTTCAGTTGTTCGGCCTTGAGATTGAGTGGCCTCCTCCTCAGCAAGGAGTTTCTTGAGTCGTGCAGTCTCTGCCTCATGGGCTGCAATTTTCTCCTTAGTAGTTTGGGTTTGATCCCGATTTGTCTGGGAAGAACGTCTCCTTCTTGGGGCGACATCCTCTCCAGTTGTATAACCCTCATCCTCGGTGTATGGGCCCGAGTAATCTTGAACGAAAGGGGTCTGGCGAGTTTGTTGATTTTGGGGTCCCAGACCTTGAATATAAGGGGGCACATATGCCTCATGGTAGATTGGATTAGTTCCACTACCGCCCGCCATGGGTCGAGGGGGCATGCCATAGCTTGGCATCCCCAAAGTATGATTCGCGTATTGAGGGAGATCAGTAGTATGGAGTTGAAGGCTTCTCGGTGCATTCATGATGAGTGGAGAAGTCGAGATTGGTTGCTGGTGAACGGTCTCTTGTGGATTAGATCCATGAATGACCATCTGCAGGGGATTCGTCCCTTCAACCGAAATTGGGATTTCCGGTCCTTGAGTGTTGGTGGGGATATTCGTCCCTTGAGTGCCAGTAGTTGGTGGTGGTTGATTTCCGTGAGTATCAGCCTCAGAGGTGACAGGGCGATCCTCAGGAGTTTGAGTATCTCGAGCTATTCTTCGTGTGTTTGCCATGGTTGATGTTGTCTTCCCACAGACGGCGCCAAATGTTGTGGAATAAAATCTGAGCTTACGAATTTAATGCGAGGGTTTAATGAGCTTCGAGCTTTTATGGCTGCACTTGTGTTTCGAGACTAAATCGGTCCTCACAAGATGCCTACGTATCTCAATTCGTTATTGAGAATCAAGCCAAAGACGTAGTTCTTGGTGTTGCCCTCGGGGCTATGGCAGCAGGGGCACACTAAGGACGTAGTGACTTGTATGTCCTTATTCATGGATGAAGTCTAAAACGTAGTTCTAGGGGTGCCTTTGTGGCTTGTTGCGCCTTCGGGGCGTTGTGACGTATGGAGCTGTGCCCAAAACGTAGTTCTGATTGTAGGATCATGGTCCTTATATAGGCGTCTAGAGCCTAGTATTTATGGTATGTTTAGGAGTCTTAGCGAATAAGTCTCCTTTTTGATATTGGATAAACATTGTATTTCTTGCTGGAGAATTCGTTTCCTTGTTGATAAAGGCTATGACTCATTAATTGCCTTTAATTGGGATTCCGGATCCTTCTTTGATGAATTTACCATATTTTGGACTCTTTTTATGAGCTGTATATTTTCCCTATTCATTAATTACGAAATTAATGAATAATTAGGGTGTCAGGCCTTAAATATCGAGCCTTTTCATTGGACCGTCAATTATATTTATATAATTACTTTTCTGACCATATCAGTTATTAGTTTTGAATTTATAGTTAAAAGTTGATACACATGTATACAAAGTAACTCGAAAGTGGAGAATTCATCATGTCTTCAAAAACAAATTTTATCATTGTTTTTTAACGTTTAGATAGTTATTGCTCTAATTTTTATGAGAAAAGATTATATTTTAGTAAAATATTTTCTCTAATTCATACACAAAAATTCAAAGATAAAAATTGTATATTAAGAAATTTATAGTGTATGCATTTCGAAAATATCATGTTAAGATTTATTCGACTGAAGAATTTATTTAGTGTATGCATTTTTAACAAAATTTAATAAATCGATGCATCTATAACAAAAGTCATACAAGAATAAGAAACATTGAGAAGAGCTCATTAATTTATTTATTTTAAAAAGGAAGAGGTTGTTGTTTGTTAGGAATGAATATCACCTAGAAACTAGACAGAGGGGGGTGAATGGATAGTTTGATGGATTTTTGCTTTCTTGAAACTAAATGTAAACTGTATATGATTATGCTATGTAATATGCAGAAAGTAAACAACACGCACAATCACTTTAATCTACTTGGTATAAGCAAATTAAATACTACAGCTTTCCAAGAAATTCACAATCGAATTTCTGGCTTCTAAACAAGAACAGTTTGTACTTGCTTGCTTACAGAGAAAAGAGCTTAGCAAATAACTATGTGTATCTCTCTTACAGCTTACAATAGGATGTGCATGATATATATAAGCCCTATACAAACTAGTGCACACACCTATTTTTACACAGTTACCCCTTGCTGAAAGTCCAACTTGTCCTGCCATAAGACGTTAACTGTGTCAGGAAGGACCACCTGCTTTTCGGAGTCTTTCCCGTTTCTGTAGCTGCTTGTCTCTTATCTTTCTCTCCAAGTTTAGCTGTAGATTTGCCATCTGTTCTTTGGACCACCTTGCCAGAACAAATGCTTCAGTATTTGTCTCTTTTGATTCTTGATTCTGTACCTTGAATTGTCTTGTTATAAACGGCTAAGTGTTGATATCGTGAACTCCACTTCATTCCCGACTTCGCGATCTCCCTTGTGAGGACTACGCGATATAGCCTTTGAAGACTTTGCGACATAGGTCATTTGATGACTATGCGACATAAGTCATTTGACGACTATGCGACATAGGTCATTTGACGACTATGCGACATAGGTTATTTGATGACTATGCGACATAAGTCATTTGACGACTATGCGACATAAGTCATTTGACGACTATGCGACATAGGTCATTTTGATGACTATGCGACATAAGGCTTCTGAGGACTTCACGATCTAGGCTTCTTTGACTTTGCTGACTTCAACACTTCACGACATGTGTCTTGAGGACTTCTCGACATAGACCAAAATGGACTATGCGATGTAGCACTTCACGACATAGATATTGGTGACTTCACGACATAGCTTTCTTCTGACTTTGCTATATAATGCCTTAGACAAATTTCTGCAACTTATTTCTTCATGGCCTTATTCATTTCTATCCTGCTGCATGAACATTACTGAACTTCTACCAGGACAATTATTCAATGGCCTATATACAATCTAGATGCAAGAAACTTTACTAAGCTCATTATAGATCTGAGCATACATGATAAAGCTATTGTTCATGAGAACAAGACAAGTACATTTAAAGACCTATACTATATCCCAGTGATAGAAATCACTAGGTCATGTAGTGTGACATAGTCACATAGTGTAGGCTTGTTAATAGTGGTATTCAGACATGTCTTGAGCCTAACAATCTCCCCCAAATTGTGAGTAAGATCCTTAGGCACAATTTCATGTCTGATAACAAGCCTAACTTACATAGAAGGAAATTAAGTAACAGAGAAGACAATTTATGAACATTGAGATCAGGAATTTGATTACATAGAAAAATTTGAAAGCTTACAGACTATCTTTGTTGCTCAGCAGCTTCAGCTTCCAATTGCTTCTCTTGAAAATCATCATAAATCTTCTTTTTCCTTATCTCTTCTCTTCTTTTCATGTCTATGATGGCTTCTTGAAGTTCTTCTCTTGCAATCAGTTCTTCAATGAGAGGGGAGTCTTTTAGATCATCAATTGCAGCTTTAAGAGCACTTTCCACATATGAATCCAGAAACTTCATCCTTATCTTGCTCATGCCTCCATAAGAATTTTTGTACTCCACAATGTAAGGATTTTGTTTGACCCTGCACAGCCCTTTCTGCCTTAGCTCTTTAGCCCTCTCCTCCATCTCAACCATTTCTTTTTCTCTCTGTATGTTTTTCTCTTCATTCTCTTTCCTCATGTTTTCTTCATAATCAGCATGCATTTTCAAGTACCTGGCAATATCTATCTTCCATGTCCTTTCTTCTTTTTCTTCAAAATTCAGTAAGGCATTTATCCTTTCAAGCTCATACTTATAGAAATATTGCCAGCCTCCTTGCTTCATTATCCTTTCTCTTCCATCAGTGTACTTGATCTCTAGATGATCTAGCTTCACCTTGACTTCAAAGATTCTTTGAGCTCTCAAGAATGCTAGGGCATCTTCATCATAGTCTTCATCAAGAGGAAGCACTTTGATCCCTACAACATTAGTGATTATCCCATTCTTCTTTGTTATCCTTGTCCTCTTAGCTGCCCTCTTGATCTTCATGTGCTTCACTTGAGGTAGCTTTGTGGAGCAGGGAGAATTAGTCTTCAGTGCCACATCACTTGGGAGTAGCTTCATTCCTTTTCCCTTCATACACTGTAACACTCCACCAGCTGTGACTTTGTGGAAGTGTCTTTTTGATGTTCCTTTTGTGGCTCCTTCTTTCTTCTGTGGCAATTCAGGTTTAGAAGTCTTAGATAATGATTTTGGAGGATCATTACTAACAGTACCCACCCTAGACTTAGAGTCTTGTGTTGTGGTTAAAGTACTGCTAGAAATGTCCTTGACTTGTTGAATTCCCTTAGAATCCCTCTTGTCATCATCAGCACCTTTTGTCTTCTTTGAGGATTTGCTCCTGCTACTTTCACTTGGTCCATCCTTATCACTCCTTGAATGAGATCTCCTTCTGTAGGTTTTCTCCTCATCATCATCCTCACCATCCTTCTTCTTGCTCTTTTCTTTGACAGATTCAGGAATGACTCCATGAATCAGAAAAGATTGTAGAGTGTGAATCATTTCTAGTTCCTCAACTGTCCTAACTCCTCTCTTGGCTCTCAGCATTTGTAGCACCTGATTGATCTTTGCATTGTTCTTCATTTTCAGGTCTGAGGGAATGACAAGTTGGTCAATGCTGTTATCTTGAGATAGACTTTGGTAGATAATTGTCCTTGGTTTGGAGATAACCTCAGGCAATCTTTGATTTTGATCTATCTTCAAGTCATTGTATAGACTTTCATTGTTCACTCCATGCTTTTCAATCAACTCCAGAATGATTGACAGCTCAGTAAATCTCAGTCTTTCTAGAGTTTGAAATGATATATGCCACAAGAAATTGTCCTTGCACACCATGATAACCTCTCTTAGATGAACATCCCTGATTTTCTTTACTGCAACTGTGAAGTACTTGATGCTTTCCTTGAGCCTCTCTCTGTAGCTTCTTGCATCTTCATGAGCATTTCTGTAGATGGCTTTCAGAAACTCCAGGAAGGCCTCATCATGATAGATGTTTGAATTTGCAACTTCATGTAGCTTGGCCTCTGTGATAACTGTAGCTTTGACAGGTTGAGCATTAGGAGTAGGTTGAGCAGGTTGAGTAGCTGAAGTGTCTTTGGGCATCGTGGATGGATAGTAAGTGGTTGTGACTGTGCTTTTCTGACCTTGTGCACTTATAACCTCTACAGGGGGTAGGATTATTGGTTTGATTGTTTCTTCAGAAATTTTGCCCTTAAGCTTCTGTTGCTTGGCAGGTACTCCCCCTTTCTTTTGCAGAATGACCTCCTTTTGTTTCTCCCCCTTAGGCTTGGAATCAGACAAGATGTCTTGAGCTTCCCCAGGGATAGGCAGGTTCATTTGTCTCATCATAGAAGTCAACATTTGTTGTTGCACCAGCAGGATATTGGAGGTATTGTTGCCTTGGTCATCCAGCTTGTCATTGAGCTGGTTTAGAGATTGAACAAGTATCCTGTTTTCATCTTTCAGAGAGGCCACTTCTCTTTCTAGACCATCCACCTTGGAGAATAGCTGTTGAGACTTGAAAGAATTTAGAGATTGATCCTTGATCTTGGCAAAGTCAAATTTGGAGATGTTTGACATAGGAACTTCATCCACCAATTTGTCACCATATTGATTCCTCCAAATCACATTCAGCATTGCATTAGAGTTGATGTTGGCCTTGACTTGATTTTCCAATGTAGTAGCCAGTTTCTTGATGTTGTCAGTGACCATGGCTAGAGAGATATCCATCCTGTTGACATTAGAATTTGTTTTCTGGATTTCTTTGAGGATGCCATCCACCTTGGGAAAATCAGAGAGATATGAGTTTCTTAGCTGAGTGAGGGATCTTTCTGTCTCCTCCTGGATAGAATAAATCTCTGATTGAAGCCCTTTCCCAAGATAGTGCAGAGCCTTGAGCTGATTCTTGTAGACATCATTTATAGCATCAAAAACTGCAGCAGGAGAGAGATCCTTTGCATTGGAGCCTAGAGAGGTGAGATAATTTTCTCTCAGAAAAGCCAGGGCATCCTTGAGTTTGATAGACCTCTTAGCATCCAACCAGGCATCCACATTTCCCTCTGGTTCAGCTGCATCCACTATTTTCTCCTGCTGAGCTGCAACATCCTCCTTGTGGCAAAGAAGAATAGCCTCATAATCAGCATTTGGCAGGTTGGAGGTGAGGAGGTGTTGAGCTATTTTTGAGAACTCGTCAATCTGTGCCACATGTAGATCTTGAATGGCTTCTTCTGTCATTTTAGAAGGCACAGTTGATGATCCTGAAGGCCTGTCATGTTGCACAGGCTTCAGCCATTCTGACAGAGTGGCCTGAGCCAAGTGAGAGGCAGAGCTAGTGCTAGGCACTTCAAGGGATGAAAGTTTTTGAGTCTCCTCCAGCCTTGGAATGGCTGTAGAGTCTGATGTTGTCTCCATTGAAATGGGATGTGTTACAACATCAGCCCTATTTGTCTGTGAAGACAGTTCCACATCCCTAAGGATGGGAGAATTTGGCATAGAGTCTCCAGTGAAAACTGGTGAATCCTCCATGTTTGTGTTGGTGTCATTAGGATATGCCCCAGCATGCATTCCCTGACCAACTAGATGTGGTTCCTGGGTGGTGAGCACAGTGTCATGCACCATGTCACTTGAGGTTGGCTCAATCACAGTGTTGGATTGTGATTGATCAATTGCAGAAAAGTCATGTGAATGACTGATCTGTTGAGAAGAAATGTTAGATGTAGATTCTGGAAGAGAAGTGTGGTGTGGATTGAATTTTGGCAACGCCCCCTGAGAAATAGGAGGAGTTTCAAGTGTGATGTGCTCTCCACTCAATGTGTCAGCATCCTTATTTCTCCTAGGATCAAGAGTGAGTTCTTGATCCTGTGCAGACTCAGTACAGATTGTAGTGGGGAGACTACTCTTTTCAATGCCAATAACCTGTTGGGAGGCCATTGACAGTAATAGGTGTACCCCTTTTTCCACATCTGAATCCTGTTGGGAGGATCCAATGGTAGGTTTGGATTTGGATTTCTTACTTTGTCTGGTGAGAGGTGACTCAGGATTCTCACTTTCTAACTCTTCAGTTTCTTGAATCACTTTTAGGGGTCTCTTCTTAGTCTTCTTTTTAGTAACATCAGTCTTTTGGGAGACTGATGCACTTGGCTCCCTAATTTCTACAGTTGTGTTTGTAGTGGGGTTGTTGGATGGGATAGGAAGGTTAGGGTTAGACTGTGCAGCTCATTCAGTCTTAGCCTCCCCTGTCCAGGAAAGTTCATGGTATATGGGCTTATCAAGTGGATAAGACTCAAATGTGTCCTGCATATGCTTGGTCACACTTAGAATCACATCCACTTGATTCCTTGTGTCCAATGAGCCAAATAGTACTTTGGACATGGACTTGGAATAAGCCATTTTAGTTTTATCTATACCCTCCAATTCATGGATATTTGCATCAAGAAAATTTAAAATAACTTGAAGGAAACGAGGGTAAAAGATGTCATTACCTCTACCACGAACGGTCCTGCCTAGCCTCTGAGCCAATTCCTTGAGAATTATGGCTCCCACATTGATCTCCTGGTTGTTGGCCAGGGAGTAGGCTAGCTTCACAACAATGTGACTGATATGGTCCCATCCTGTCTTCCTGCATAGAAACACTTTCTGGAGTGCGTCAAACAGAAATGACCACTCCCTTCTCACAAACTTCTTATTTAGCTTTCCAGTATCTATCTCACCGGCATACCGAATGAAGGTCATGAAGTCTACGATTTGAGCATCTGTAGCTTCTTGGTCATGACCCTCCACCTTGAACCCTAAAGCTTCATTGATTTCCTTTTCACCAAACTGGAAGTATTTGCCTCCAATTGAACAACTAACCTCCTGGAATGAGGTTCCATCTTCGCTAGCCATAGTTGATACCAACGCCGTTCTCCAGAATCCTTCCAACACATCGATATACAATGTAGGGTTCAGGGTTAGGGCTTGGCGTAGGTAGGAAGTGTTCAAGAACCGTACAAAACACTTGTACCTTGGGTTAGCCTCAGCCTCAGAGGGAATGGTGAGAAGATTTGTTTCTTTGGGAATGTTTAAAGGGCTTGAAGAGGAAGCTGTTTGAGATTTGGGTGCCATTGAAATTGAGATTGAGATTGAAGAAGAGAGAGAAGAGTTTAGGTTTTAGAAATTGAGAGCAAATGACAAGATGAAAAGTTGTGAACGGTCGACAAAAAGTATTTATATGATAGAGACACTGCGATATGGAGTTATGAATATGTACAGACTAAATGTATGTCGCGAAGTCTCAAAATGGCCTGTACCGCAAAGTCCTTGCAAAGTATATCGCAGAGTCCTGAATTAAACTATGTCGCAAAGTCTTGAGGATATCAGAATTTGGATGACTTTGCGATATAGTGAAAATACCTTGTCTAAAACTCTCTTTTTTTTTTCTTTTTTTCTTTTTAAGATTTTGTCAGACTTAAATCAAAAATTGAAATAAAGTAAATTTAAATCAAAATTCTGTCAAATATGGAGACTTGTCGATATAGTTATTCTAAGTCGCAAAGTCATTAAAATGAACTATGTCGCAAACTCATGAAATGAACTATATCGCAAAGTCTCACAATTTTAACAGTTTGCGATATAAGTCTGTTTGATTTGTATTATGTCGTGACCTCTCAAAATCATCTATATCGAGATGTCTCAAAAGCTCACAACTCCTCAACCAAATATGATTTGAAAAATATGCAGTAAAATACTGAAATATTTATAGATCATATCTCAGCTAATTTTCACTCCAAATAAATAGAGCATTTATATACAGTGAAAATTTACTGCTGCAACAATTAACTAGCATACTTACTTAGAACAACTAAATGAAGGATTGAGCATTCCAATTTCACTCACAAGTCTGTTGAAGACAGCTTCATTCAGAGGCTTAGTAAATATGTCAGCTAATTGTTTCTCAGTTGGAACATAAGAGACTTCTATGGTACCATTTGCAGCATGTTCCCTAATGAAATGGTACCTGATCTCAATATGCTTTGTAGTAGAATGATTAACAGGATTGGCAACTATGGATATTGCACTAGTATTATCACACAATAGAGGAATGTGTTCTAACACTAGTCCATAATCCATGAGTTGATTTCTAATCCAAAGCAATTGAGCACAGCAACTTCCAGCAGCAATATATTCAGCCTCAGCTGTGGATGTTGCTGTGGACTGTTGTTTCTTACTAAACCAGGACACTAACCTTTGACCTAAGAACTGACAGCTTCCAGATGTGCTCTTCCTGTCAATTCTGCATCCAGCATAATCAGAATCTGTGTAGCCAACCAGATTGAACCCAGTGCCCTTTGGATACCATAGCCCAAGATTAGGAGTCCCTTTCAGATATTTGAAAATCCTTTTGATAGCCATCATGTGAGATTCCTTGGGATCAGACTGGAACCTTGCACAAAGGCATGTGGCAAACATGATATCAGGCTTGCTAGCAGTGAGATAGAGTAGTGATCCAACCATGCCTCTGTAAACCTTGATGTCTACTCGTTTGCCTTTCTTGTCTTCATCAAGCTTGATTGCAGTGGACATGGGAGTTTTTGCAGGGGATGAGTCTTCTAAACCATATTTCTTCAAAAGATCTTTGACATACTTTGATTGGTTTATGAAGATGCCATCCTCCCTTTGATGTACTTGAAAACCCAGAAAGTAGGTTAATTCTCCCATCATACTCATCTCATATTTGCTTTGCATCAACTTAGAGAACCTTTCACAGAGTTTTTCGTTTGAAGAGCCAAAGATGATATCATCCACATAGATTTGAACAAGAATGATATCATTTCCATGCTTCTTGAAGAATAGGGTTTTGTCAATTGTACCCCTGGTAAATTGATGCTCAAGAAGGAATTGAGATAGCGTCTCATACCAGGCTCTTGGTGCCTGTTTGAGTCCATAGAGTGCCTTAAGCAGTCTGTACACAAAGTCTGGAAAGTTTTCATTTTCACAGCCAGGTGGTTGAGATACATACACTTCTTCAGCAAGATCACCATTGAGAAATGCACTTTTCACATCCATTTGATACACCTTGAAATTTGAGTGAGCTGCAAAAGCCAGGAAGATTCTGATGGCTTCCAGTCTTGCTACAGGTGCAAATGTCTCATCATAATCAATGCCTTATTGCTGACAGTATCCTTTGGCAACCAGCCTTGCTTTGTTTCTAATTACCACTCCTTCTTCATCCATCTTGTTTCTGAATACCCATTTGGTATCAATAACATTCTTTCTTTCAGGAGGTGGCACTAGCTCCCATACTTTGTTTTTCTCAAATTGATTCAATTCTTCTTGCATGGCAACAATCCAATCAGAAATCTTCAAAGCTTCTTCAACTACCTTAGGTTCCTCTTGTGACAGAAAGCAGCTATACAGACATGTATTTAATGTTGCCCTTCTTGTTCTAACTCCCTCACTAGGATCTCCAATGATTTGATCCCTAGTGTGGACTCTGTCCCATTTCCTTGTGTGCCCCTGTTCATTTCCTTGATCTGTTCCATGCTCATTTTGGTTTACAGTTGCATTCTCTTCTTCTCCCCCTGTGTTTGTGAACCCTTGCACATGTGTTTGAAGAAGATTGTCAACTTCAAGGATTTCATTCTCTAGTACAGTTTGAACAGGTGGTTCATCTTCACTTTCAGAATCCTCAAGATAACCTTGATTCTCAAATCTTAATGGCACACTGTCTTGATCACTTGTTTTAAGTCCAGGAGTCTTCTTGTCATCAAAGGTAACATCCATGCTCTCCATGACTTTGTGTTGCTCAGGTACAAACACTCTGTATGCTGTCCTTTCCAGAGAGTATCCAATGAAGATACCTTCAAATGATTTTGCATCAAATTTTCCAACATGCTCAGAGGTATCTTTCATCACAAAACACTTGCTTCCAAACACATGCAGATGCTTGAAGGATGCTCTTTTTCCAGTCATTAATGAGTAAGGAGTTTTGCCAGACTTCTTATTGATTAATGTTCTATTTTGTACATAGCATGCTGTGTTAACAACATCAGCCCAAAAGCTAGTGGGTAGCTTTGCATCCAACAACATTGTCCTTGCAGCTTCAATGAGAGTTCTATTCTTTCTCTCAACTACTCCATTTTGTTGAGGTGTTCTAGGAGCTGAGAATTGTTGAGAAATTCCTTTATCTTTGCAAAACTCATACAATGTTGAATTTCTGAACTCAGTCCCATTATCACTTCTCAAAGCAACTACAGAGGAACCAGTGCTTTGTGCTTCTCTATCAACTCTCTTGATATGCTCTATTATGACTTGAGGTGCTTCATCCTTGGAGAATAGGAATTCCACCCAAGTGTATCTTGAATGATCATCAACCATTACTAGAGCATATTTCTTTTTGGAAAGGGACATTACATTCACAGGACCAAATAAATCCATGTGAATTAGCTGCAGAGGTTTTGAGTTTGTATTGAGCAACTTGTGCTTGTGACTAGATCTTTTAATCTTTCCTTTCTGACAAGCTTCACATGCTCCATCTTGTACAAACTCCAAGGCAGGCAAATCCCTGATGAGTTCTCTCTTGATTAGAGAGTTCATTGCCTGAACATTTAAGTGAGACAGTTTCTTGTGCCATAGCCAGAATTCCTCATTTGTGGCTTTAGTGTAGAGACAACAAATTTCTCCCTTGTCTGCAGCCTTGAGATCAGCTACAAACAGGCTTCCTTTCTTCACACCAGTTAGAACAACTTCACCACTTTCTCTTTTTGAGATTGAACAATGATCTTCATCAAATTCCACTTTGAAACCCCTGTTGGTAAATTGTCCAATGCTCAAGAGATTATGGTTCAGTCCTTCAACAAATGCTACATCTTCAATAATGACATTTCCAGATTTTATACTGCCATATCCCATTGTATAACCAATGTTGTCATTTCCAAAGGTTACTGATGGGCCAGCCTTTTCCTCAAAATGTGATAGCAGGGCTATATCACCAGTCATGTGACTTGAGCATCCACTGTCCAAGATCCATATGACTCTTTTATTCCTGTTGCCCTGCATTCACAAAGTAACTAAGTTGTTTTTGGTACCCACACATGGTAGGGTCCAGTTGATTTAGAAACATTTTTTTTAACAATTCTTCTGTCATAAGTTGCATTCATCACAGTAGGATACTTCATATTGTTTGTGGCTTTGGAGTTCACACTCTTAGGCTCACATGAAGTGTACACCCTCTCGACCCTGATTGGGGATCCTGTCCTGTGAGTGTGCATGTGTGTGTGATTCACTAGATTGTGCAGAATCAAGTTTATGCTTTAGAGATAAACAGTTAGCAATCACAGTCACATAGCATGTCATGCAATTTGGCTTACCACAGAAGGAATCATGACTAGAGTTTAGGATACCAGAATGGTTACTCAGGTTATCAACTTCAACATTCACTTGTTTGTTACACTTATGAGTCAAATGATTAACAGATAGACATTTCTGACATTGTTTCCTGGGAGCATTTGGCACATAAGCATAATTGTTACCCTTGTTGACACCAACCTTACCATTTCTGTTTTGTTTCTTTTTCTTAACAACTTCTTTCTTTGCTTTAGGACTTTTGACAAGATTGTCTTTGGTTTCTTTCTGACTGACAGATTCAGGAGGGGAAGAAGTGTCTTTAGCAGCCTCATCTTCTTCAAGAAGTTGTTGTTTGATGATCAATAGTTCTTCATCAAACTCAACAACACTCTTTTTGAAGATGGGTTGTTCAACACTAGACAGAATAGTTGGGGCATTTTTGTTTGTAAAAGATTCTTTTCCTTTGCCCTTTGCCTTCTTCCTTCCTTTATCATTCTCATAGTCAAAACCAACTCCAACCTTGCTATCTTCAGTGTGTTCCTTGTGATAGGTTTGAATAAGTTCAGAGGAGTTCTTAAAGCTTCTTAGTTTCAATTCAGTTTCAGCAATTTGTTCCCTAAGAGCTTTCTCTATTTGTTCAACACAAATCACTTTGTTTTTAAGATACTCAACCTCTTTTTTCAAACCATCAAGGTTCACAACCATTAACTCAAGTTCCTCATTATTTTCAGTAAGCTCAAGATTTCTAGCAGTTAGTCTATCAATTTCTTCATTTGCTACTAACATGCTAGTATGAATATTAAACATCTCAGTACTCATATCTTCAACAGTTTGCTTATATTGAAGGGGAGTCATATCAGGAGAAGTAAGAATAGGTACCTGACTAGAATCACCATCATCAGAAAATGCCATCAAGGCATAATTTGAGTACTCTTGTTCTTCTTCTTCATCAGAGTCATCCCAGCATTTTCCCTCAGCAATAAAAGCTTTACCCTGCTGTTTCTTGAGTAGAGCCTCATACTTAGCTTCAAGCTCTAAGTATGCTTTGTCCTTCTTGACCTGTTTAGGCTTTTTGCACTCAGTGGCAAAATGCCCAAGTTCATTGCAGTTATAACATCTTATTTTGGACCTATCCACACTCGCAGATTTGTATCCTCCTTTAACTGCACCAGTAATCCCTTTTCCTTTGATGAAAGAGTTTGAGCTACCTGAACCACCAGCATTTCCACTATTGAATCTAGATTTGAATGGTTGCTTCCTCTTAAACCTTATGTTAGGGTATCTCCTAGCCATATAAGCAAAAGATTTGTTTTCCATCTTGTCCAGTTCATCAATGTTGTAGAACTCATCCTCTTCAGGTAAATCATACACAACCCGAGTTTCATCACCAGTGTCATCACTTTCCAGTTCCTCAATCTTGACATGACTGATTTTTAGAGAATCCATTCTTTGACCTAGATTGTCAGCAATAAGGGCACAGGAGGTATTGGCCACTAATCCTTGCTTTGATTGAATCGATCTCTTTTGAAACAGCTCTAACTCATATGTCTTCAAAACACCATACAACACATCAAAACCAATCTTTGTTAGATCTCTTTCTTTAAGGGAAGAGATTCTTGGTTCCAAGTGATCTGGAAGAGTTAGTAAGAACTTCATATTGAGCTCTTCTGTCTCATAGTGTTTGTCATAGAGTTTGAGCTCGTTTATCAGCTTGTTGAATCTCCCAAACACTTCTATGATTCCCTCTTTCGGCTGAGCCATGAAGGCTTCATATTGTGAAACAAGAATCTGCTTCTTGTTCTTTCTTACTTCAGTAGTTCCTTCACAGAGCACTTCTATAAGATCCCACATCTTCTTGGCACTAGTACAATGAGCAACAGTGCCATACATGTTGAAGTCCGTAGATTCACAAATGATGAGTTGAAGATGTCCATCCAGTGCTACTTTCTCCTTTTCAGGATCAGTGTATTTTGAGGGGTCTTTGGGCACATGTTTTGCTGGTACAATCTCAGTGCCATTGGTTGTTTCACCAATCTCGATCATTGGAATAAAGGGACCATGCTTTAGAATATCTAAATACATGGGGTTAGAAGCTTTGATGAAAAGCAACATCTTCTTTTTCCATAAACTGTAGTGCTCCTTGTTAAAGGGAGGAATCTTGATACTGCTCAGTTTCTGTGAACTCATTCTTGATCTTTTCCTGTTTGTACGTTAACAGCCTATGCTCTGATACCACTTGTTAGGAATGAATATCACCTAGAAACTAGACAGAGGGGGGTGAATGGATAGTTTGATGGATTTTTGCTTTCTTGAAACTAAATGTAAACTGTACATGATTATGCTATGTAATATGCAGAAAGTAAACAAAACGCACAATCACTTTAATCTACTTTGTATAAGCAAATTAAATACTACAGCTTTCCAAGAAATTCACAATCGAATTTCTGGCTTCTAAACAAGAACAGTTTGTACTTGCTTGCTTACAGAGAAAAGAGCTTAGCAAATAACTATGTGTATCTCTCTTACAGCTTACAATAGGATGTGCATGATATATATAAGCCCTATACAAACTAGTGCACACACCTATTTTTACACAGTTACCCCTTGCTGAAAGTCCAACTTGTCCTGCCATAAGACGTTAACTGTGTCAGGAAGGACCACCTGCTTTTCGGAGTCTTTCCCGTTTCTGTAGCTGCTTGTCTCTTATCTTTCTCTCCAAGTTTAGCTGTAGATTTGCCATCTGTTCTTTGGACCACCTTGCCAGAACAAATGCTTCAGTATTTGTCTCTTTTGATTCTTGATTCTGTACCTTGAATTGTCTTGTTATAAACGGCTAAGTGTTGATATCGTGAACTCCACTTCATTCCTGACTTCGCGATCTCCCGTGTGAGGACTACGCGATATAGCCTTTGAAGACTTTGCGACATAGGTCATTTGATGACTATGCGACATAAGTCATTTGACGACTATGCGACATAAGTCATTTGACGACTATGCGACATAGGTCATTTGATGACTATGCGACATAAGTCATTTGACGACTATGCGACATAAGTCATTTGACGACTATGCGACATAGGTCATTTTGATGACTATGCGACATAAGGCTTCTGAGGACTTCACGATCTAGGCTTCTTTGACTTTGCTGACTTCAACACTTCACGACATGTGTCTTGAGGACTTCTCGACATAGACCAAAATGGACTATGCGATGTAGCACTTCACGACATAGATATTGGTGACTTCACGACATAGCTTTCTTCTGACTTTGCTATATAATGCCTTAGACAAATTTCTGCAACTTATTTCTTCATGGCCTTATTCATTTCTATCCTGCTGCATGAACATTACTGAACTTCTACCAGGACAATTATTCAATGGCCTATATACAATCTAGATGCAAGAAACTTTACTAAGCTCATTATAGATCTGAGCATACATGATAAAGCTATTGTTCATGAGAACAAGACAAGTACATTTAAAGACCTATACTATATCCCAGTGATAGAAATCACTAGGTCATGTAGTGTGACATAGTCACATAGTCTAGGCTTGTTAATAGTGGTATTCAGACATGTCTTGAGCCTAACATTGTTGTTTTTGTTGTTATTTGTTTTGACAAAAAAAGATCATTATTAATAAAAAATTCTCCCAGCAACAAAAAGGATGTTTGTTCATATTTTTTTATTTCTTTCTTACTTGGAGTAGATTTGGAGGTAGTGAAGATTTTAATATCTGTAAATGTATATTGTATTTTTTGATTGAACAATCTAGAACTATCAATACTATTATATAATAGACGAAACATTAAAAGTTTGGTTGGTCGGTATGGTACATTGTGATTTTACTTAATTGCCCTTAATTAACTGTACTTCGTGTTTTTACTTAATTAACCTTACTTATTTATAGAAATATATTATTAAATAATAATATTACCTATTTATAACCAATTACCTTTTTCACCTAAAATACATTATTTTTTCTAACAAATTCCCCTACTTTTTTAAATATATCACGAACAAATAGAAAAGTAGGGGAATTTGTTCGTGATATATTTAAAAAAGTAGGGGAATTTGTTAGAAAAAATAGAAAAAATAATGTATTTTAACTCTAGACATAAAGACGTCTTTATACCATCTAAAATCACTTAGAGTTGGACAAGTTAAGTTACTGAGTTGATCATAGATTCTTTCAGTAATATTACTAGGAGTTCCAATAAATTGTTTTATTATTGTGTAAATTAAACTATTGACTCCATATGATGGGATTCCTATTGTTTCATCAAATATTGGTTGACCATCATTATCTAATTGATAGACATTAATTATGCTAAACCTAGTATCTTCAGTGAGATGTTTTTCCCACCAAGATCTTAGGGTTCCTGTGAAACCACTAGCTAAAATTTCAACAATTTCACTTTGATTTAAATGGTCAAGTGTTGTTATATAGCTACTAGCTACCATGGACGTATGGTTTAATTTGTTTAATATTTCTTGTTCACTAAGACCATCAATATTCCATTCATAAATTTTTTTGGATGAAACAGAAAATTGATTATCTAGGTTTCTTTCTTCAAATTGTAAATCTGGAGGAGTTGGTCTAGGATACCAATTCTTTGTTTGGGTTGTGGGATTAGGTTGGTTAAAACTTAGTTTTTTAAATTGATTAAGACTAGTAGAATCATTACTATCGTTAGAGCTTTCATAAAAGCTTAGGACTCCTATAGTTTTACTAGATTCTGGTTTGTCTAGTTTCTTAAATAATTTATCTAATGTTTTTATTAATTCTTTGTCTTTATTAGGTAAGCTTAAATTTTCTCTTTTACTAGGTAAATTTATAGGATAAATTTAAGCTTACCTAATAAAGACAAAACAACAGTCAAAACAACAGTCAACCGACCAGTTATCCAAGTAAATTGCTTTTACCCAAGTAAATTACTTTTACTTTTGCTTTAACCCAGATGAATCACTTTCACTTAAGTAAAATGTTTTTACTTTTACTTTGTAATAATTGAAAGGTTATTCCTTTCCTGTATTTCGCTCTATAAATATGAGCTTCCATTGTATGTTTTAGGCAGGATGCAAACTGCTTTGTAAGTTTTTCCTCTCTTTTCTTTTCTTTTCTTTTCTTCTAGTTCTCCAGTGTTGTATGTATGTCTTGTATATAGAAAGTAACTTCCATTAAATAATATATATGTTCAGTAGACCTGTTTTAAATTTATATTCAATTGAGGTCCCTTTCCTTACTCCCCCTGCATCATCTGCATACCGGCTTCTTGCCTGGTTTAGTAAATTCTCTTGATTTTGTATATCTTGTTTTATTGTTGCCTGAAATCTCCCCTTATGGTATATATATATATATAATTCAAAACAAAACTTAATTTTATATTAGAAATATTATTTTATTTAAAAACGTATTTTGTAGAATATTTTTTGAGAAAATTTAGAGATATTATTATAAAGCCGCTGCGAAGCGCGACTTAGTAAATTAGTTTACTTTTCATTACTTGTACAAAGCCGATCAATTCCGCCCCATTCTGGTATCAGAGCGTGGTATGAAGAACTAAAAACTTAGTATCAGGTGCTCTGGTTATGCTGCTAAAGCCACAACCTCACGTCCTCAAAAACCCAGAAGACAGACTAGGTGGAAGTAAAGGGCAAGCCTAACAGTACTGCAACAAGAGGCATAAGTCGGGAAGATTGGTAGCATGAGGTAAACCTATATATGTCTGAAAGGTGGGAGGAATCTTTACGACGGTGGTACGAGACATCTCCAACAGCTGACCTTGAGTACCTGAACCTAGAATCATATCAAAAGGTCACAAATCAACACTTAGCCAATAACATCTCCTTTAATATTGATAAAACAATCGCATCTAGCCGTTTTCATGCAAAACTATTGAAAAAGATTCAAGAAGAACATACAAAGAATCAGGAAGATTTACAGAGTCAGATTGAGCAGCTGCAACAGGATCTGCAACATCAGACGAAGCATATCAGGCAGTTAGAAGAAACCATCTCAGGTTTCCATCCCCTGAACTCAAGTGAAGTTCGGAGTTTAGTATCTGAAATTACTAAACAACCAAAGCTCGTAGAGCAAGAAGCATTAAAACTCACAGAAGAACTGAGGAAACAGGTGCTAGAAGTCAAGCACGCTGTTTCAGACTTAAAGGCTTTCATCACTTCATGAGTAGCTGGACTCAAACTGCTGAGAGTTCAGAATACACGGACGCACTAAAGGCAACCGAAGGATTAGACGCACCAGCACAAGGATTTGTCAAACCATCAAGACTCCAAGGAGGACAAACATCCTCGCTAATTGCAGTGCTTAAACAAAATAACACCATTATACAATTACTAGTCAAAATCAGTGAAAGACTAGACGATTGTAGTCAAGATCTCAAAAACCTCAAAGACAAGACAGGAAAAGGAAAAGAGGTTGATTTAGAAGACTCAATCCAAGATCTTACGAAAAAGCTGAAAAGGGTATCCCTAGGAGGTACAACAACAGAACCTGTCAAGAAATCCAAGGGTCCATTTTACGTTTTTACAGATCCCCTAAAGATCTACGAAAACGAGAAGAAGAAATCCCAAAAAATGAGAAGGAATCCAAGCATAAGGGATTCGGTGGGAACAAGCACAACACAAGAGCTTCCTACACAAGAAGATCAAATAAGAGATTATCGATGGACAAACAGATTACAGTTCAACATGCAAAGAAGACTGCCTAGACGTTTAAGAGGCAGGTATCGAAGGAGTTTAGAACAACAACTAAACCCGGAGGAAGAACTAAGGATGTCACACCAAAGAAGGGCAAACTTAGTTCCAGCAGAAACATTATACCAAGACAACTGGGTAGACACAGGAGTAAGACGTGTTTACCAACACTACATGGAGGAAAGAATCCTCTGCACAGGAGTGGGCACTCAGGTGGATCGGAGGTTCATAAACCAACAAAGTCTTGATAGACTTAGGAGAGAAGGATTGCAACATATCCATGTAGGACTGATGATGGTATGGATCCAGGCGTTACATCGGAGGAACGCTGGAACGAATGCACTGGTTGTCTTGAGGGACACCAGGTGGCAAGATGATAGATCCATCCTTGGAACCATGGAAGTGGACCTCTCAACAGGGACTCAACTTGTCTATATAGCCCCAAAATTAATGATGAACATAGAAGATTTCGCTAATCATATTCAACTGGCTATCCAAACAAGAGGGTATGAAGAATGGATCGGTGAAAGCAACCTGTTAATCACAAGATCCTTGATTGGAAGGATAACAAATGAAAGCAACGTGGGTTTCAGGTACAATGTTGCTAATGTGGTGGACTACCTTGCAAGCACAGGAATAAGAGCTGTAGCAGGAGAAAGATACGATACAAATGCTTTACAAGGAAGACAATGGATCCTCCAGGCACCAGTAGTGCCAAGCAGCAGTATTCCGCAGCAGGTCCAAACAAGATCACGAGCAGACGGAACAGTATCCCTAAGATTTGGGAATTACCAACGACGAGAGCCTCCCAGATCATCTTTTGTCCAAGATTCTGATGAAGAGGAGTTTGAGCGACAGGAAACAATCCTCATGATGCGTGAAGAAAGGAAAGAGCCAATATGGGACACTTTGGGAGAACCAAGTGGAAAGTATGACTATTTTGTGAAATATAGTCCATCACCACATGCCCATATACCTCTGTAAGAAATTATCCCAACAGGATGGGAATCAGACGATGAACCAGAACAATATGAGACTAATGTTCGGATAGAAGAATATGATGAGAGATCCAATAATGAACATATGCCTTATGGCCTTAAGAATGCTAAACATCAGCTCTATACGGATGAAGTCCAACAGTTCTTACCAGAGGATTTTGACAATGTTGAGCAAAATGAAGAGCTAGTAATGATGGCTGACTCCGAAGAAAACTCAGAAGATGAGGGTGACAGCATCGGAGTTTTGAAATTCTGGTCTAGACAATCAGAAAGATTAAACCCCCCAAAAAAGGAAGTCTCAGTTATTTGGGACACGACAGAAGATGAAGATATACAATGGGTAAACCCATTTTCTTTGAAAAATGATGGGGAGGATGATCCTTTGACAAAATTAGCAAAAGGGCCAAAGGAAGCACGAAGAGAGGAAGTTTTGGCAATGGAATATGAACTCCCATACCCAAGATTAAAGAAGCTGCAAGAACAGGTCTATAGTGGAAGCAGCAGCGCAATATCAGGATATTGACCCCCTACAGAGCCAACAATGGGTCAGGTAAATTATCCACCAGCAACAACAACGGGAGGACCTTCTAGTCAGATAAATGACATAAGATCTACAGTCCGAAAGTTTGGTGGAAGAATGCAAAATGAAAATTGGACTCTGCCCCCGGCGAATGCCAGTAACGGAGTCATGTTAACTCTCCCAGATGACATTGGAATGTACATCGATGTCATATCTCGATGGGAGTCAATTACGATTAACCTGCTGAACGAAAAGACATGGGAAAGTAATCGAGCAAAGGTTAATTACGTAGAAAACCTCTTGGGAGAAATTGAGAAGAAAATGTGGATTTAATGGAGAACGGCTTATCCACAGGCTTATGAGGAAATTGTCAATATTGTTGATGACCCACAAAACATCACGTCTCAAGTTAGAAGAATCATTCTTCTGGAAGATCCCTACCAAGGATCAACTGAGGAACATGACAGAGCCTATATAGAACTGGAAAGACTTGCATGTGATAACATGAAGGACAACTTCAATTATCTCAATGATTACAAGGCTCTAGCTGCTAAATCTGGAAGAATGTTCATATCTACCGAATTATCAGATAAATTGTTCAGGAAAATGCCACCGCTAGTCGGAAAAGAATTGGAAAAGGCATACAATGAGAAATATCCAGGGGCATCAATAGGAGTCTTGCCCAGAATCCATTTCTCATATCAATACCTGGCAGACATGTGCAAAAAAGCAGCCTTCCAGAGAGGATTGAAAGATCTATCTTTCTGTAGTAAAGTCCCGGTTCCAGGATATTATGGAAGTAAAAAGAAGTATGAAATCAGGAAAGCAAGGACATATCAAGGGAAGCCACATGATTCCCACATCCGTGTTTTTAAAAAGAAACATCAGGACAGAAATCGAAAATGTAAGTGTTTTATATGCGGAACAGAAGGACATTTTGCAAGAGAATGCCCTAAGGAAAGAGGGAATATTGCAAGGGCGGCAGTCATGGAACAACTCAACATCCCGGATGACTGGGATGTGGTTTCAGTTGATATGAATGAACCAAATAGCGACGCAATATGTTCCATATCAGAAGGAGAATCACCTGAGGTAAAAGAAGAAGTGAGAACTGCTCTGATGAAGTTTCCAAATGAAGAATCTCTGTTTGTTCTCTTAGAAGAAGGAGAAGCATCACCCTGGTTACATAAGATTCAATTGACAGGGGAACAAGGAATATGTAAGCATACATGGGAAGAGAATCAAGTAATCCAGGATGCAAGTTGGATTAATTGCAATTTCTGCAAAATGAGGACGAATGAAAGGATGAGGATTCACTGCAGTTTGTGCAAATTAACATCATGTCCCATGTGTTCTAAGTTTCAGCTAAACCTAAAAATCAACCCAAAACCTCCAGAAGTAATTGTGCCTCAAAGCATGGAGCAATTGGTACAAGAGTTGCTGAAATATATTACCTATCTGCTAGCGGAGAATGAAAGATTGCAAAAAGAAATAGAGCAGAACGCAATTTTTGAAGGGGATTATGAGGAGCTCGGCGAAAAAGACAAGATGAAATCCTTCAACGAAAGAATTCCATATGAGAAAAAGGAAGAGGAGGAAAGGAATGAAGAATGGGGAGAATATGTAAAGCTGCTTATTGAGGAAAGCACCATGAAAGCAGTTCAAAACACCCCTCAGGCACCCTCAAGACCTATTCCAAACAGGTTATACAACTTTGAGGTAAGCTTTGACATTCTAGGAGAGATGCCCTTTAAACTAAAAGCCATACTAGACACAGGAGCATCCTCGTGTTGTGTAGACAGAAGGTCAGTACCTCCAGGAGCTGTGGAAGAAGCAGGATATAGTATTATAATCAGCGGGGTAAATTCAAAGCAGGAGACAAAGACCAAGCTGAAAGACGGAGCAATGCTGATAGAAGAAAATAGGTTCAGAATTCCATTCACATATTGCTTTGATATGCAGCTGAATGATGGGATTCAAATGATGATTGGATGTAACTTCATAAGGGCCGTGTAAGGGGGTTTGAGGCTGGAAGGGAACAATATCACATTTTATAAAAATGTGACCAGTATAAATACTCAGCAGGAAGTTATTGCCAAGGCAATTCCAGAAATTGACATGGATTATGAAGAACTCCAGGAGCTACAGGAAGTAGTGTATTTCAACCTGGACAAGGGAAGTGAGAATTTCAAAGCCAGATGTGGGCCCCTTCTGACAAAGCTTGAAGAAAGAGGGTTCATAGGAGAAGAACCTCTGAAGCATTGGCAGAGAAACAAGGTAAGGTGCAGATTGGATATCATTAATCCAGATATCTGCATACAAGATAAGCCATTAAAACACGTCACGCCTGCTATGGAAAAATCGCTCGATCAACACATACAAGCTCTGATAAAGCTTGGAGTGATCAGAAAAAGCTCAAGTAGGCATCGAACAATGGCAATGATCGTACAATCCGGCACAAGCATTGACCCGAAGACAGGGAAGGAAACAAGGGGAAAGGAGATAATGGTCTTCAATTATCGTACTCTTAACGATAATACTCATAAGGATCAATACAGCCTCCCAGGAATTAATACGATCATAAAGAAAGTTGGCAGCAGCCAAATTTTTTCAAAATTTGACTTAAAAAGCGGCTTTCATCAAGTGGCAATGGATGAGGGGAGCATACCATGGACATCGTTTATAGTCCCAGGAGGACTGTATGAATGGCTGGTAATGCCATTTGGGTTGAAGAACGCACCCGCGATTTTCCAGAGAAAAATGGATGAATGTTTCAAAGGGACAGAAGAGTTTATAGCAGTCTACATAGACGACATTCTGGTTTTCTCAAGAAATGAAGAAGAACATGCACGACATGTGGAAATCATGCTGCAAAGATGTGAGCAAAATGGTCGGGTACTATCTCCAACAAAGATGAAAATAGCAGTACAGGAAGTAGATTTCCTAGGAGCAGTAATTGGGAACCAAAGGATCAAGCTGCAGCCTCATATTATCAAAAAGATAGCCAACTTTGAGGAGAAGCAGCTAATGGATAAAAAGGGCCTCAGATCTTGGCTAGGAATCCTCAACTACGCTAGAAACTATGTTCCAAACATTGGTACATTACTAGGCCCTCTTTACAGCAAAACAAGCCCCAACGGAGACAAAAGGATGAAGTCATCAGATTGGGATATTGTGAGAAAAATTAAGAAGGTAGTTCAGGAATTACCGGATCTGGAAATTCCCCCCCAAAAACAGTTACATCATCATTGAAACAGATGGATGTATGGAAGGTTGGAGAGGAGTGTGCAAATGGAAGGAACAGAAAAATGATCCGAAATCCTCAGAAAAAATATGTGCTTATGCAAGTGGAAAGTTTCCAGTTATAAAATCCACGATCGATGCAAAAATATATGCCTGTATGGAAAGCCCACAGTCCTTCAAGATTCATTATTTGGATAAAAGGGAAATAACCATCCGAACAGACTGCCAGGCAATAATCTCATTTTACAATAAGTCCAATCAAAACAAACCTTCAAGGGTTAGATGGATTGGATTTACGGATTTCATTACGGGAATTGGCATCTCAGTCCACTTTGAACACATAGAAGGAAAAAACAATGTTCTGGCAGATTCACTATCTAGACTAACTATGTTTCTTTGTGCAGATACAGAGCCCGAATGGCAGATGGACCAAGCTATGAAACAGAATTTGATTCTTCTAGAAGAAACACTAGAGGAATCACATGCCCTAATTGGAACCCCATCTTCGCAAGCCCATTCCGAAGAAACGTCGAAAGCAATCCAGAAATTGTTTATGACCCAATTGCAAATGCCCACCTCGAATGTCTTAGGAAGTCGCTTCAAAGCCCAATACAATTCCACAGGAATTCAAAACTACAAGCCCAAGCCATCAAGGAGGAACAACAAGCAGCCCAGCGTGCATATCAAGCCTTGGCCCAATGGTATGCAATACTGACTAGACCCGGCAATTTTATACACGACACGACTTACACGACACGAAACGACACGAAAATTTAGTGTTTGTGTTTGCATTTTAAGTACACGACACGAAAATACACGAACACGAAAGTACACGACCCCGATTTAGTGCCGTTTTTGGATTTACCCTTCAAGTACACGACACGACACGAAGTACACGACATAAATAAATATATAAATAATTAAAAATATATATTATAAATATTAATTGATAAATGTGAACTTTAAGAAATTTCGTGTAAACATTCGTGTTTTCGTTGCTATTCGTGTCTATTTCGTTTCGTTTAGTTTCGTGTACACGAATGGTACACGAAAAAATTCAGGTATCTCGTGTCGTGTCGTGTCAAGTCGTGTATCACTCGTTTCGTGTTCGTGTAACAGTTTCAGGTACACGATTTGAATTCGTGTCGTTTTCGTGTATAGCCAAAAAGTACACGAAACACGAAATTACACGACACGAAACGACACGACACGACTGATTTGCCAGGTCTAATACTGACCCATAAAGAAAAGTTCACTTGGTACAAATCAGGAGGAAGCAATAATGCAGCCATAGATGCTCTGGCAACCAGAACTGACCACGTCAACAGACTCAGTTTCATTATTGACCAAGCGAGCATTCTCAAGGATAACACTAAAAATTGGTAGCGTGGACCCTACCTTATCAGAGCGAGTGAATAAAACAGCCGTCCATCATAGAGTGTCGGCCATGTGTGTTTTGGAATTATTCCTCTTTTTCAAAAGAAGGAATAATCTTTTGCTTTACTTTGGCATCTGTCGGCCAACTTTATTAAAGTTGTTTGTATCTTATGTGAGTCATAGGATAAGAATGATAGTGGGAATCTACCCACTAAGTCACAATTATTGGCGTCCATAATTGATCTCATGCTGATCAATTAGCTAGTTGCCGCCTATATATATGTGTGTATTCAGAGATTGTAAAGCACGCAGAAACCTATCTGAAGCTTTACTTTCTTTTTGTGAAATAATATCAAGGTATTATATATTCTCTGCTTATATTTATGTATTAAATTTCTATTAAGCCTTTGTTTTAGTATATATTACTTGTACAAAGCCGATCAATTCCGCCCCATTCTCAAATTTGCTAATTTACATTTTAAAAATAATTATTAAATACAATGAGCTAAATACATAAATTTTAAATTAAAAAAATATTTAAAAACACAAATGTAAAAATATGAAATATTAAAAGGTAAAAAAATTAAATAATAAGTCAATAAAATGTACGTTGTTACTGACGTTAACTTATGAATATCTATACTATCTATACTATAATATTATAAGCAAACCACCCTCTATTTGGTTGGTAGTCTGGTCATTTAGTTTGGTCCTCTAAATAATAACCGTTAGATGTAAATATAGGTAAATGAGAACCGTTGGATGTAATATTAAAAGAATATTCTTTTTTTGATATCTAATATGCTCTCACGGGTTCAAGGTTCGAATCCCGTCAACAACATATTAAAAAATTTTAAGATCAAAATACAAATAAATGCTAATAAAATAAGATAAAAAATATTAAAAAATCATATTAAAAAAATACTATTATAAGCAAAATACCATCTATTTCGTTGGTTGGTAGTTTGGTTCTCTAAATAATAACTGTTATATATAAATATAGATAAATGAGAACCGTTTGATGTAATATTAAAAAAATATGATTTTCTTTGTATCTAAAATACTCTCACGGGTTCAACATTCGAATCCCGTCAACAACATATTATTATTATTAAATATTTATATCATCTATTTTTCTAAACTACATTCAAAAGTTCAATATATTATTCCATCGACAACATATTAAAATTTTTTAAGATCAAAATAGAAATAAATGATAATAAAATAAGATAAAAAATAATAATAAATCATATAAAATACTAAAATAATAAATTAATAAGCTTGTATAAGTTATAAGTTAATTTATGTATATTTCTACTCGTCGATAAAATAATAAATTTAATAAAGTAATATTTTTTTTGGGTTCCGATAGGTTTAACTGTACAAATTACAGACACTTGAATCCTTTCATTTCATTCCTCTAGGTTTATTTTACACCTTCAACTCCCCAGCATCAATCACACGCTACTCAAATCCCTAACCTATACACACGCATATACTTACAGTTTACACATATCCTCTGCTTTTAAATCTCCAATCTTTCTTTCATTTTCGCTGCACAGGTAATCTCTATATTTACACAATTTACAATTTCATTGCCAGCACTTGATTTTATGCAATTGACCAATTTTATGTCCTTTTTAATTAATAGAATTTATTGTTTTTTCTTTAGTTTTTGTATTTTAAGTGTTCTAAATGCTTGTTTTATTTCTTGATTCTGTACCAATTGCGCTGCTTAAGTTTCGTAATCTACGTGGATTATTGATGAGTTGGAGATTGTTTTTCGTTCCGTGTTGTGAATGCATAGGCTTGTGCTTTTGACCTAATGTACTACATTGCTCTGTTTGTATTATGTACCGATATAATTTAGACAATAGATTATGTGCAGGTATGTGTTGCCACTCGCTGATTTACGTGTTGAACCTTTCTATGGATAGTGTTTGATATTTGTGATAATGTATTTACGTGTTTACAAGATAGGAGGAGTATATGTAAGCACGGAATGTGAGGATTTTTAATATAATTACGAGATTACTTTGTATGGTGCGAATGACATCGACTATGGACACCTCGTGATGCGGAGGGAAAAATTAGTTTTTTCAGCTTTTTATATTAATATATGGATATAGGTGGTAATTAAGTCTTCGTATGATCAGTTAGGAGTATTCTAGAGTTTACATATATGGTATTACGCTAATAGTTGTTTACTTGGAATCTAAATATACAATATTAGGTACTCCCTCTGTCCCTCTCATTTCTTTACACTTTCCTTTTTGGTACGTCCCTCTCATTTCTTTACATACCAAAAATAGTAACATTTTATAATATAAAATTCAATCACATTCACTACTTTCCTCCACTGTACCTACTTTATACTCACTTTATACATTAAATATTGATTGGTCCCACCACTTTACTCATTTTTCTTACTTTTCCCTATTAATTTACACTTTTTCTTAACCTCCGTGCCGTCCCCTCAATGTAAAGAATTGAGGGGGACGGAGGGAGTATGTATTAGGATACTAGATTATTATTAAAATTCGTTTCTTTGTATCTTGATAGGGTTTTACTGCTATATAAGGAGATGTAATCATCTTGTATTAACTAGATTTTGAATAGGGTTTCTAATTTCTACCTATTCTCGGTTGTGAGTTTCTACTGCACCTTGTCATGCATGCCCCACTTTAATTAATTTCACTAATAGTAATCGCTATTAAGTTTGTGTAATCGGATAAGGTGAAATATTTTCTGGAAGCCAAAATTCTGATGAAGGTATGTCAACATGTTTACGGAATGTTGTAATCGTTGTGTCTTTCAATTGTTGAGGGATGGCAAGTGGTTGTATTTTCCAATTTTCTGAGCGACGTAGAGGTACTTTTCTTGTATTTCACGGGATTTTAGTAAGGTAGCTTTTACAAATTATAGTAATGTCCTGACTCATGTGCTCTATTTGTCATTGAGTGACTGATGCCATGAATGATATCTAGAACTTCGAAGCAGTAACTCCATTTTAGTTTTATACTTTAATAGTGTTTCCAACTATATACCACACTACTTATTAACTCCTAGCAGGATATATGCAAAGTAATAGATGGTTTTTGTTTTAATTTGATGGTTGTCTTGTGAAGGGTTTGACTGGAATTACAGCTTCTTTACTTTTAACAAGTCATTGGAGTGGAGATATGACACACTTTTTTATGGTGTTTATTGTTTAACAAAGATATATTGATGGAAATAATTGCTAAAAATGTTTATTTAAGTACTAGAAATTATTCAAAAGTGAAGAACAGAGTGGAGGGCACAAGTAGATCACAATAAAGGAAGTGGGAGACCATTATGAGTAAAATATAGTTTTAGACCTCCATGGTGATTAGGTGCTATTTTTTTTGTTCCTCTAAATTTTATGTCTTGCTTTAGAAGAATTTTTTGTCCCCTCTCTCTATCTCTCACGAAATATTTTTTAATCTTATTTATTATTAAACTTTTCTATGCCAAGGCCCAAAGTCCAGAGAGAAGTCACCAGTTTGATAAAGACAACTGTGAAAAATATACATGACTTCAGGATCCTCCTACAAAACACTATAATCATTCCAATCCTCTGAGAAATTTTAAAAGGTACAATAAGTATATTATTTTGACAGTCCAGCAGAAAGCTCATGAAAAGCTCTTTTGATATTCCAGACTTTGTACTGGTTGAATAACATTCCTGTTTGTGTAGGTTTCTCTTATTGAATAATCCTTTCTTAGTCCGCTAAAATATATAGTAAGGATTTAGAAACCTAAAAATGAGTCATCTTTTGATGCGACTTGACATAAATTTAAATGTCCGATATCTAATAATTCTGTATGACAGATTGGTGTTATGATAGATTGATAGTATATTTGGAAATGGGTTTGTGCTTATTTGCGTTAGGGTTTTAGCTGTTAAAAAGGTGGTAACTACATTGTGACTCTATTGAATTTAAAATCCGTCTTCACTGATACACATCCTAACTATTATTCTTTCTGGTTGATAAGATGGATTACATGTCGAATGTGTTGGAGCATTTTGGTCTTTCATTTAGTTGAAGGCTAACAATTTGTTGAAGCTACATTGAATCAGTGCATGCTTTATGTTGCAAATATATTAACTGTTATGTTGTAAATATATTAACTGTTGCTATCTTTCTTTCTATAGATGCTGACCCCACTCCCATGATGGTGGAAAACTAATTAACTTGTTCCGTCTCTGATCTCATTAGTCTGACTGAATTCTTAAGGCATCATCCTGCAAATTTCTTTTTGATTAGGATGACCAGATCTAGTCGGAAAAAGGAGTATGGTGAGAGTAGTAAGCTGTCAGAGGATAACTGCACTGTGGGAACTGCTGCAAGAACAAGGCCTTTTAGTTTTGATGAGATTATGCTTCAAAGAAAACAAAAGAAACAACCTGCAGATGTCAAAGAAGTTATTGGAGGGGAACTATTAGGGGAAGAAACAACTGAGAAAGTTCCCAATGCTGTTAAGTCGTACAGAAAAAGAAACGAGCATTACTTACATGGTGATGAAAAACATGCTTTTGAGGACTCTGTGGATTTGAACTCTCGAAAGAAAGACGAAGGCAAATTGTTTAATGTTAACAGAGAAAGCCATAAGTCTGAAAGAAAATCAAAGACTTCACCAAAGAGAAGTGGCGTTGTTGATAGAGCTAAGAGAGGTGAGATAGATGAACATGATTATGGAAAGAGAAAAAGTAACAAGTATAATGATTCCGCCAAGGAATCTGAGAGGAAGCATTCGAGACATTATGTAACGGAGGACAAACATGCAGAGAAAAATAGAGGTAACACAGAACAAGAAGGTAAAAGGAAACACCGGAATGAAGATGACAGAAAAGCTAAAGACAGAAATGCAACTAAGAAGCATGATTCATATAAAGGGCGTGAACCTGAACCTAAAGAGAAAAGGGAAAGGAACGAACCATCAAAAGTTCTTAATGAGGTCTCTCGCCTGAAAAGGAGGCGATCAAGAAGTAGAGAGCATGCTAATGATACTGGTAGAAGGTCCACCTCACCTTCACCAAGAGTGCACAAAATCAAACATGTGTCTCATGCTGGGCGTGATCATGGTGAGTTGTCTGTACATTCTTTTAAAGATAGGCCTAAAAGATCTAATCCCGACATCGGCAGTCCTGAACCTAAGGAAAAAAGTGGAAATAAGGAACCATCAAAAGTTGTCAATGAGGACTTCCGACTGAGAAGAAGACGATCAAGAAGTAGAGAGCGCACTAAAGATACTGGTAGAAGGTCCATCTCACTTTCACCAAGAGCGAACAAACATGTGTCACATGCTGTGCGTGGTGGAGAGTTGTCTGCACAATCTTCTAAAGACAGGTCTGGAAGATCTAATTCCGATTTTGACAGCACTAGAATGTCTAATAATAATAATGGTTTTAGTGGTCACCATCGTCGTCATGGCAGTTCAGCAAGTAAGCTGGGAGGGTATTCTCCTAGAAAGAGAAGAACAGAATCTGCTGCTAAGACTCCTTCCCCAACAATTCGCTCTCCTGAGAAAAGAAGTGCTGGGTGGGATCACCCACCTTCTAAATCAGAAAGCAGTTTTAATGGGTCCGTTCTCTCCAATTTGCAGTCATCTTCCCAGATTGTATCAGCTAACTTACCTCATGTCTCCATGACGGTTCCTGTTTCAGATACAACAATGACTGGTGTCGGGGTTATGTCCACTGCTTCATCTCCAAGAGTGGAGACTTCCTTGGACTCCATTCAGTTAACACAAGCTACCCGGCCGTCAAGGAGGCTGTATGTAGAAAACATATCAACTGCAACCTCTGAGGAATCAGTAATGAAATGCATCAATAAGTTTATTCTCTCTTTAGGTGGCCACCATGTTCAAGGAACTCATCCTTGTATAAGCTGTATTGTAAGTGTAGTGTCATTTTTCCGGATAGACTTCTTTCAGTGACCATATTATAAAGAGGGCATTATCTTACCTTATTATGCTTGGATGCAGATAAACAAGGAAAAAAATCAAGCTCTTGTAGAATTTCTTACACAGGAGGATGCTTCTGCAGCTTTATCTCTTGATGGCAGTACTTTTGAAGACTCTATTCTTAAAGTCAGGCGACCTAAAGATTTTTTTGATGCGAGTGTAAGGATAAATCTCTCTTGTTTCCGTCTGACCCTTTCCACATATCCGAGATCTGTTGATTTATCTTATATATGTATATACCCAACTACATGTTTGTGTGACTTTTACATCCTCTTGTCATCCGCTATGTCTATTTTTGTCCTTCCTCTTACTTCAACTTCTTATATTCTAAATAACAAAGAAATTTGCATCTTCAACAATAGACTATGGAAGTGATAAATTATTATATAAGTTAAGCAGTCAGTTACTGTTGCATTTTAGATACTATTTGATGCCATAAGGTCCATATAGGTTGTCAAAGAATGTTGCCAACTTAATTTTAAAATTAGATTTGCAACTTGAGAGATTCTTGAATCAAATCGTTATCTGTAATGGACTTTTCTGAAGGGTAAAAAGGTGCAAAGGTACTTTGTATGCATGCAATAGTTATGGCCTTGGGAAATATTAAAGGGTTTTGCGCGAGTTTTTTTGTACAACGATCATTAGCTTGATATGCTATTAGGATCACATATCTTTCTTTCTTTCGGTATATGCCACGGTTGCTTCAGTGGTCATTTATGTAGGTGATTATGTGGAGATTGAAGACTTGCTCCTGCCTTTTCGATAACTCCTGAAAAATATCAATTGTGGTGCAATACCTACTATAGCTTCAAATTTTAATGTCTGCCAGTACCTTTTAACCTTTCTACACTCTACACCTTCAATGTCAGACTGTCAGTTAATAGTATTAATATCATGTAAATTATGTATTTGGGGCATCTATTCGTGATTTTGTGAGTAAAGCTCATATAAAAGGGAATTCAGATGCTGGTATAGTCGTATAGATAATAGATCTTAAGATGTAAAGGAAGTCAAGTCCTAACTTATACATTTGTGCTTCTAAACGAGAGTTTTTATTTATCTGCGTGTCATTAGCTCTCACGAGTCAAAATTATTATCCTCTGAATTATTAGTTTCTTATGTATTGCCTCCATATATTTACTTAGTAGTCTGAGCCTTGGTCTTGGTTAAAAGTCTTAGTACAGAATGAACATCCCTTCTTGTTTGTGCCATTCATGATGCTATGCTATATCAACACTTGAATTTTCTGGTAGTTCTTTTACAGATGTAGTGATATCTTGACAAGCAGATTAATTTTTGTGTTCGATCTGTCTGCAGCAGTTTTGTATGTTACATGCGTATGAAAGTTAGGGGGGGGGGGGGGGGATGAAGAATATCAATATTGATCAAGCAGCAGATTGTCTAACACAACTAAACAAAAACATTCTTATATTTCTATGTCAAATTGTCAATATTTAATACTCCCTCCGTCCCTCTAACTTCTTTACAGTTTTTTAACACTGCCTGGCACGCATTTTAAGGCTCCTATAAAGTATAGCTCTACAACTTATTTTTAAAACTTTCTTTTTCTAAATAAAAATTTAAACATTATATTTTTATTCAGAAGAAGAAAAAATTTAAAATTATTTATCAAAGTATATATTAAAGGAGCCTTAAAATGCGTGCCGAGCCCCCGTCCCCCAATGTAAAGAATTGAGAGGGACAGAGGGAGTATAAGGAGTGGAGAAGTCGCAAACGCAATTGGGGCGCAAGGGCAAGTACCTGAAGTTTTACTCCCTTCACATTATCTCCGTAGTTAGTACTTAGTCGTGATCTTTTGGTTCTTTATAAGCACACAAATTGGCATGAGAAATGAGAAGTTGTGGTAGTGGCTTTTGCGTATAGGCCGTAGGTATATTCTGCCCCTGGTTAAATAAGCAAATAGTAAAATCTTACTGGATTTTTTTTTGAGCACTTGCTGATTGAGATGTGTAATGTACATACAGTTTACATGTTCGAAGTTCTACTTTAGAAATATAAATTTTATTCATCATCAGCTGCCTGTAAGTTTACATGTTCGAAGTTCTACTTTAGAAATATAAATTTTATTCATCATCAGCTGCCTAGGAGCTTGTTCCTGAGTTTAAGTAGAGAGAACATAAAGAGAGGAAATAAGGTGAGACAAGAAGAGAGGAAGCTGGATAAACATTCTTTCTTGTGTTCCAATGGTTTTTAGGGAAGGGAGAAAAGCTTGGGATATGTAGGTCATAGGTGGTTAAATTCAGGAACACGCTGTACATTTTTGGCGTCATTGTCTCTTTTTTTTTTTTAATGTTCTTTGTTACTCCTAAGCTATTTTCCCTTTAAAAATTTATTTCATCTTCTGAGGTATATGTGCTCACCATCATGTAGCAGGTTTTCAGACAGTTTGTATTTTCATGCAGACCGGCATTCCCAGGAAATCTGTCTCGGAGGTTGGTTCAGTTAGCAATACTGTTAAGGATTCTCCACACAAGGTATAAATGGCAAATATATGCTTCCCTCAGATATACTTAGGTGATCAAGATATTACAATTATAGATTGGGCTAGAGATAAGAAGTGTAGAAGAGGAGAGTGGATAAAGAAATTAGCATCTTATGCCTTGTTTGAATAGTCTTCCCAATTGTTCTTATATGTTGTAGTGCTGGATTACAGAGTCGAAGCCTTTTTCATCTTCATGTTCCAACATCTGGAACAATCTTATGCAGTGCGAATCAGAAAATTAGCGTCACTACAGTTTCATATTGAAAATATTTTAGAGTCTGTTAGCTTATCTTCTTCATCTTTCCGTCTCAAAACCGGTCATTTCCTATACTCATCAGCTTGCCTTGATAGCATCTCCAATGCGACACTAACTTTGATCTATTGTGATTTTTATTTACACTATTTTGGTGCATATCCTCTTCAATGGGACACTAAAATGGTGTAAAAGTTGTGCTAAATGAATAGTACACTTGTGGATTAACTCTATTCATTTGGTGAAATTTTTACATCAAATTTTCTTTTTCAAAATCACACATGTACCCTCATAAGTCGTAACCACTAACCACTAGTCAAAACCATTTAATTCCCTTTATATTCTCACAAACTTATTTTTTTATATGTTTTTCTTCCGTAATCTATTATTTTAAATCTCCACCAAACACGAGTTAATTAAAATTTAACATTTTCTTGATCTCATGCAATGGGTCCTGCATCTGTATTGCTCAGATAGTTGGTTTTCCAATTCATTTTTTGCTTTTTTAATTTTACTTTCAACAAATTCAAATATTAGAACTTGAGTTTATTTATAGACGAGGTGTAGAAACATAACAAAATTTAACAGTTTTTTACTAAATTGTTTTTGTTCTCAATAACTAAAATGTTTTTAAATAATCATACAAGTGTAATACTTTGTAGCATATTCTTTCTTGTAATGTTGGCTCAAATATGTTACATACGATTTATGAGAACTGGTTGCTGTGTTTTTTGTTCCTTCCTTCTCTTAACCTTTTAAACTTTAAGAATACAATTTTCTGCAATTGCAGATTTTTGTTGGCGGGATTTCAAAAGCCATTTCATCCGACATGGTAAATTTGCCTTTTTTTCTTGTTATTTCAGATCGTGTACTTTCTACTGACCAGATTGTATTCCCTTCTCAGCTTATGGAAATTGCTTCCATCTTTGGGCCTTTGAGGGCCTACCGGTACGAGGTTAATACAGATCTCAATGAACCATGTGCATTTCTTGAGGTATTTCTCGTACTTGCAATAATTGGTTTTTAGGTTAATAATTGTTTCCTCTCTCTTTCTCCCACTGTTTCATGCATCAATGCTATTTGTTACGGTCTTTGAGTGATTTATCAAATTTCTTAGTAAACCTTTCTTGCTCTAATCAAAGAATAGGTGAGATTTATCTCTTTGGAGGTCCAATCTGATTTTTCTTTTATACTGCTATCATATAGTTTGTCTTCGTAAAAATCATATCAGAACCAAAATGAATGATTATAATTCTTATTTTCCTTAATTCTATAGGGTTAGTTAATATTCGTTACATATTATCGTGATCTCTTTCTAATCTTTTAGTAGGTAAAAAGAAATTTAAATCAATGTTTTGATTTACTTTATAATTCAGTAACTGTAAATCAAGTCTCATGGTAAGATAGTGTGCTAATTACTAAGACTTTGAAGGCTGTTAGAAAGGCAGTATTATGTGTATTCTTTTGTGATATGATTGAAGCATATATTATTTAATAGTGGTTTGTAATCGCCTAAAGTCATATTTTGTGATTGCTAATTTTCATTAGCTATGAGCATTTGCTTCCTATGCTTTCTGTTAAAGCAGCTTAAGAAATTCTTTCGACTGCTTTTTCTGGATGTTTCATCTATTCACTTCATAGTGTTTTCAATGATGCAAAGCAACATATATATTATTTTTTGAGGCCCTTCAAGATGAAATCTGTTATTGTCCATCTTGCCATAATTTTTTAATGTCTACGCCCTATGAGCCTGGAAGTGATTTTCTTTTTGTAGATGATCCTTGGGCTTTCTGTTCTCTTTTGTAGTCTTGTCAAACATTAAATGTATTGATAGGAAAATACAAAATCTTCTGATAATCATATTAGTATGTATATCTTTTAAGTTGTAACAGAGGCTTAGTCTTTTGCTTTTCTTAACTAACCAGCCATTCCAGTATCTAAAACCTTGAGCTCGGAATCTTTCTTCTCAACCCAAAGTCTCAGACGATAATCAGTGCCCTGAACGTAACATTTTATACAGATTAGGGAGATGAGATATGTTTGTTTTTGGCAGTTGGAATTTGTTATGCTTTATTGATTGAACCCAGCAAAGTAGTGTAAAAAAACCACAAGATAATGTTCAGACAAATTACAATATATACCAGGTCTATGGTAACAGTCACAGATTTTGAGTGAGGGTTATAATCGTGGTTGCAAGACATTACTATGTGATTAAGTTAATAATAAGTTCAAGAATTCTCTATATGTGTTATAATCTAGATTCTCGACTTTTATTCAGGCCTAACTTATAGGCCTATTAATTATTTGTTGTATAAGTATCTGGACCTTCTCGTATGTGCACTAGGTGATCTCATTGATATGACTTGTTTCAGTATGTTGACCAATCTATGACCAAGAAGGCATGTGCTGGACTGAATGGTATGAAATTGGGTGGGAAAGTTCTCACCGTGGTCCAAGCTATGCAAAATGCTTCACTAATTGTAAGTCGGGACTGCTGTTTCCTTTCCTTGTTGGATGTTTTCTGAGTATCCCCTCGAACTTCTGGAATTGATACAAAGAAATATTTATGTTAGGCAAATGATGAAAATTCACCTTCCTATGAAATTCCATTGCATGCAAAGCCACTTCTGGAAGAGCCTGCTCACGTTCTGAAGCTGAAAAATGTGGTATGATTAAATAGTGTACTTGTATATTCTTGACAACATTGTAGTTCCTTAATTCCTGCTAGTTTGGTTAGATAATAGGTCCTTGTTCGCTTATAATTTCTATCTTTTTGCAGATTGATTCACAGTACCTCTCACTAATCTCTGAGTCAGAACTTGAAGAAATGTTAGAAGATATACGACTAGAGTGTGCCAGGTCTAACAGAATATTGGCATCATAGATATACTATAATCTCCGTGTTTCTTCTTTTCTGTTTCTCAGGTCATCAGGTTTTTTTAATAAGTTTTTATTGTATCACCATACAATTCTGCAGGTTCGGCACTGTTGTATCTGTAAATGTTGTAAAGACCCAGAACCCTATTATAGCTCCAGAAACAAATGGAGTTGGTGATTTCGTTTCTGCTGTGGATGAGGCTGACCTGGAGTATGATGATTCTAAGACAAGAACAGAAGTTCAGCCAGATTCAGTTCATCATGACTTGGGAGAGCTTGGTAGTGCAGAGCCTTCAAGCAGCCACAATTTTGAAGAAACTGTGGATGCAGATGTTCACATCAGTTCTGATGATCAAATAAACATGCTGGAGCAATCAAGCAGGGTCAGTAAACCTGAAGATGGTGCTGAGGCTATGGAAACTAGCAGCATGGCTGATGATAAACTCCTGGACAATCTGGAAAAAGATCAAGTACATCAACCAATGCAAGGTGATGAAGGTGCCACGGTGGTTGAGCACTCCGCCAGTCAGGAGGATTCCAACATTTCGATAAAAATATCCAACCAGTTTGATATCTGTGTAGATAACAAAGAGATCCCTGATGACTCATTTAAAGATAATAGTCTTGAGGTCCCTCAGGTCGAAAACAGAAATTCATTTGAACAAGAGAAACATGGGAAGGAAAACTCAATGTTGGATGGGGCTTCCTCCGACTTGGATCACAATGTGAGTAAAGAGCTGGATGGTACTGAGAACGGAAAAAAAGAAGAATTTGATCAAGGGAATGTTTTTGAGCCTGGTTGTGTATTAGTAGAGTTCAGAAGAACTGAAGCATCTTGCATGGCGGCACATTGTTTGCATGGACGCTTGTTTGATGACCATGTGGTGACTGTAAACTATGTTGATCTTGACTCATACCGAAATAGATTCCCCAAATGACTTCATTGCTATGAAAACCTTAGATATCAGTGAGTCTGGCAGTTTCGCCTCTTTTGTCATTTTGAAAATGTCTAGTGGTTCATATGGATCGAACATATTCATGTACTTAAAAAATACATTGGATTCCTTTGTTCATTGTCATGAAAGTTGCAAATTGACCATTTTTGCCGTAGTGTTACTTGAACCCATAGAAGTTTGTGTTTGTGTTTTCGATTTTAATACATAAACATCAACATAGCTAAATTTTAATTTCCTTAATCCGTAGTGTATACAATATATTGCCGGTGGGGTACCATACGAGTTACACTTTTACACAAGCAGGCTTGTTCAAATTATTCTAGCCAGGTTGCCGCCCAGAATCTGGAATTTATATTATTTATGGGTTAATTATCTAGTTGGGTCACTAAAGTGGACCTAAAGTATTAATCTGGTCACCAAACTGAAAACGGTCTCAAATAGGTCATTAAAGTCGGTTACAGGTACATTTCATCAAATAATTCACTTTTTAGACGAAAAATGACGATGTATTAAATTTTTTTTGATGTGACATCTATTTGTTAGGGTAACATATCCATTCCAAACTATAAAATCGAAGAAATCAACATTAATATTAGTATTTTCCGTCCAGAAAAGAGTGAGTTATATAACAAAATGTACCGTACCCATAGCTGACTTCAATTACTTGTTTGAGACCGTTTTCAGTTTAGTGACCAACTTAATACTTTAAGACCACTTTAGTGACCAACTTGATAATTAACCCTATTATTTATTAACAAGGAAAACAATGAAAAAATGACGTGAAGTACTAAAAATACCAAAGTATCAAATTTGATTATCACGAGACATGTGTTCGATTACTCGCAACTACATACAACAACTACATACAAGATTTATTAATTTAAATTTTTTAGCTTAATTCAGGCTTCGATTCCTTACAACTACGTTATTATACAAAATTTATTTATTTACTTTAATTTTATTAATTTCATTCAAAGTTCAATTGTCTATAACTTCTATAAGTTAAAATATCGCGCGGTACCAAATTTAAGATTAATTGTCTATAACCACATAATTAAATAGTATTTATTTATTATATATATTTCTATCATTCAAATATCTATAAGTACATTTTTTAATAATTTTTTTTAATAATTAAAATTAATATTAATTATCAAAACAATGTGAAAATGGTGCGCGGTATCAAAGTACCAAATTTGATTATCACGAAATCCGGGTTCGATTCCTTGCAACTACGTAATTATACAAGATTTATTTACTTTAAATTCTTTAACTTCATCCAGGGTTCGATTCATTGTAACTACATAATTATACAAGATTTATTTATTTATTTTAAATTTATTAGCCACATCGAGGGTTTGATTTCTTACCTCTACGTAATCATACACGATTTATTTATTTACTTTAATTTCTTTAGTTTTACAAACGGGTCGATTGTTTTTAACTACATAATTAAATAGTGGTTTATTTATTATATATTTTTATCATTCAATTCTCGACAAATACATTTTTAAAAAATATTTATTAATATTTATCAATATTAATATGTTGATGTCGACTCATGGTCGGCCCGTGCTTGGCTCGGGTTATCCGCTAATACTTTATTAAAGATTTAATTTATTATTAAAAAAAGAAACTGATTCACAAAATTAGAGGTTAGGGTTTAAGATCGAATATATACGGGTTAAACATGAAGCAACTTGACATTTTCACGAATATTAGAGATTAGGGTTTAACATTTGTGATGCATGTAGATGTATATAAGTGACATATTTAGGTTTTAACCCTTTATTATGTTGTTCGATTTTGTAAGTAAGTTTCCTTTTAATATGCACAATTGATGATATCCATAAGATGTAGAGACTTGTGTGTAGTGGTAAAGATGTAGGATTGAAGTACATAAAACTTCTTTGTTGGATATTATTTTGGAGTACGATGAAGATGGATGGGCATTATCCACCCTTTTCTCGTGTGTATCGATAACTTTAGAATCTGATCCCGTGAGAATAAGTTTGGGTTTTGAAAAAGTAGATAAGATTATAAAGATATTTGAATGTGGAGGGTGTGTGTATAGTATGTATAGAGAATGAGAGAGTAACCTCTAGACCTTTCCTCCTTGGTCTATTTATAGGCCAGAGATTAGGGTTTAGGGGTTGTACCTGCAATCATGAGCGTTGAATCCTAGGTAATCAGGACACCTGTATGATGTAAATGGGTCACACGTGCCCAGGTGAAAATTGTGGTGTCGTGTGTGTGTCAGGCGCATACTGGCGTGTGGTTTGGATATGACATAGTTGTGTCAATCATTAGGTATTCATACATGTCGTCATCAAGTATGGTCGCCGATCCTGACATATGCACGTCACGCAATGAAGTGTAGTCTTATCTCATGCGAGCTATTCCCTTTGTTGCGTAGGAGTAAGACCTTGAGATTGAGCCATGTCTCAAATATGAATTCGGGCTTTGAGGTAAGGCATGACTCAAATGTGAATTCGGGCTTGGAGGTGAGCCACGACTCAAATATGAACTCGGACCTGGAGATGAGTAATGACTCAAATATGAGTTCGGACTAGGAGGTGAGTCATGACTCAACTATGAATTCAGATTTGAAGGTGGGCCAGGACCCAAGATGAGTCCGGGCTATACATAGTCTATCAACAAGTACCTCGATTACTCAGCTAAAAACTTTTCAGAAAAAGAAGATTAAGAAGGAAAAATGGGCAAAACGATGAAGACTTGTTTTTCAGCTATTCGATGTACTCAAAGTATATGAATTTCAATGTACACATCCAATGCAGTCGATGTAATTTTGAAGCTTATTTTAACCGTGAACTGTTACATTAAGATATGTATTTTGGTGCTTTAGTGTTGTACTGTACCCCCCTCTCCCCTTTACTGGTCTTTATTTAGGCCCTGTTTGGCATTGTTGTTGCAGACAGCAACAACAGCTTTTTTCTGAAAATCAGGTAAAATACTGTTTGGTAAATATCAAAAGCAGTTTTTCTGAAAAGTGCTTTTGACTCAAAAGCTGCTTTTAGAGAAAACATGTTCCCCCATGCTTTTAAAAAAAGCTGATTTTCAGCTATTGCGGGAAGTAGTTACTGATTTCAACATCAAAGCTTACCAATATTAATTTTTTATATTATAACTCAAAACATGCACATATCAAAAATATTACCAAACAGTTATCTGATTTTTCTAACAACACTTATTTTAACAGCACTTTTTTCAACAGCACAACAATTTTTAACAACAATCCCAAACAGAGCCTTAGAATAAAAAAACTAGTTCTATTTGCGCGCGTGTTCAGTTACAAATTAGATTTGTAGTAATCCATTTTATAATGTCAAGAGTTTCTTGGCTTTCATAGAATTTCTTGGTAGATTTTTTAAATTCTAATATGTCATCAGAGTTTGTGAGTCGGAAGACAAATGCTGCGATTTTACTCCATTTCTGCATATATCTTGTTAGATATCTACGATTGAAGTTTTAAATCTATGACCTAGTTTGGAAGTTATATGTTTGTGAAAAAGTTAGTGTATTGAATCGAATTAGAGGTTTGATTAAATAAATCATCTATCGTTAATGTTTAGTAGTTAATCGATTGAAAAAGTTAGTGTATTGAACCGAATTAGAGATTTGATTAAATAAATCATCTATCGTTGATGTTTAGTAGTTAACCGATTGAAAGAGTGATTTGGATTCAATTTGCAAATTTTAAAAAAGCTCCATGTATGAGTTTTATCAACCGAAGAATTATCATGTATTTAGTTAAAATACAACAGCGGATTCAAACACCTATTTTCCAAACACTTTAATTCAAAAGAGTCGGTTCAAAAGAGTCAGTCCAGTTCGCTAATTAAATAAGCTAATTCAATCCGCTACTTAGAATAACTAATTCATTCCGCTAATTAAAATGACTAATTGACAAACGGGTCATATATCATAGGGTTTTGGTCCACAGCCACGGGTGACTGTGAATTGACCACCAGCCACCCACCACAATGAATCATTGCGAGGGTTCTCACCCACCGCAATGAATCATTGCGGGGGTCCTTAACTTCTTTTTGGACAAAACTGCCCCTCGACCCCGCAATGTTTCAATGCTCCCCCGCAATGAATCATTGCGGGTGTATTTAACTTTCTTTTATTTCCAGGACTGCCCTTATTGTGCTGGGCTTAACTTGGGCTGGACTGGGCTGCCCTTACAATATTTTAAAATTATAAAATATTACAAAAATATTAATGTGCGACAAAATTTAAAATATTGACATGTACCACAAAATTTAAATTATTGAATTAAATTTAATTTTTTAATTTCTACAAATGATAAACTACTAATATAAAGTATAAACATTCAAAATATTGATTTGAAAATCAAATTAACATGTGTGTAATCATTTATTATGTTAAAAAAATAAAAATGAAAAAACTAGAACACAATTATTTGCGAACGAGTAATCATGTGTATGGTTTAACATGTGTTTTCACCATAGAATATTTGGAAACATTAGTTATATTAAATTTATATTTAATATTAATTTTTATTAAATTTAAAATCAATTTTGAAAAAAATATCAATAATATATATTTATATTAGAACGAGTAATCATAAATTTTTTTCACCGTAGAATTAGAGATGCATGGTAAAATATTTTGAAACATTGTTTAGAATTAATTTTATTATTTTAAAAAACAAAATTAAAAATATCAATAACTAACAATTATTTTCGAACTAGTAATTATCTATAAGTTTTAACATGTGTTTCAACATAATTGGACCTAGAAAAATAATTAAATGTAATATATGTAATAAAAACCATCTCTAATAATGTATAAAACATATTTATGATTTTTATGCATTTATTTTAATTTTTGAGAATATATTAAGGGTTTAAAATAAAAAACAAAAAAAAAATACCTCCAACAATGAAACATTGCGGGGGGACTAAGCTCAAACCAGCATTAAAAGCTAGACAGTTGGCAGGTGGCTGCATTAAATGCACCACCCCCCGCAATGAAACATTGTTGGGCTACCAACCCCCGCAATTTCATTGCGGTGGATAGTTGGTTGCATTTAATGCACCCCCCGCAATGTCTCATTGCGGTGGCTCACACCCCCACAATGTTTCATTGCGGGGTAGGCTGACCACTTTAAACCCCGCAGCCCCTTCCCCTTTCCCCTTTTTTTCAAACAAACCCTATTTTGTTTTGGAGCTCAATTTTCAAATTTTTTGAAGATCTTTCAACTCAAGGTTAGTATTCTTATTAGTATGGCTTCATATTTATTTGGTGATTCTAGTTCATCTAGTGAGCATAAGGGTTACGATTATTATACACCTCCCGTTACCAAAAAACATGTTTTTCGTAAATTATTTGTTGATGATGAAATTATAGATGTTGATAGTTATGATAGTAAGGGAAAAACAAATGAAACTATTGATGGAGATGATAATGTTGGTGGAAATGATTGTGATTATAGTGAAGAAGATGAGGAAAATGATGAGGAAAATAATAGGGATAATACAAATTATTGTGATTTTACATTTTCGAATATCAATGATGTTGTGCCTTGTGTTGGTCTGAGTTTTGATACGTTAGATGAGGCGGAAAAGTTTTATAGGGATTATGGTCGAAATGTCGGATTCGATGTAATTATTCGAAATACTCATAAACATTCACGTAGTCATGATCCATCATCTCGTATGTTCATTTGTAAGAAAGGTGGAAGACTAGCACCGATATCTCATGGTAAAGGAAAACGAATTAGAGATTCAATTCCAAGAACGGGTTGTTGTGCAAGAATGTGTGTTGCTCATCAAGTGAAAATTAACAAATGGAAAATAACTTCGATCAAGTTGGTGCACAATCATGCTATGGTGACACCAGATAAGACACAATTTTTTAGACGGCCACAAAATATAGATCCCATCACCCGAGCATTGATTGAGTTGTTTAACAAATCGGGGATCGAGACGGCAAAAATTATGAGATTACTTAGTGAGACAAGTGGGGGTGTTCAAAATTTAGGGTTTTCTAATCAAGACATACGCAATGTCATACGTGATATTCAGCGTCGAGTGTTTGATGATGGTGATGCGGAGTGTGGTTTGCTCTTGTTACGACAATTACAACAAGAGAGAATTAATGGTGAATTTTTCTACCGTGTGGATGTGGATGACGAGAATCGTGTTAGGGGTTTGGTGTGGGTTGATCCTCGGTCCATGAACGCTTACAAGAATTTTGGCGATGTGGTTACATTCGACTCAACTTATCGAACGAACCGCTATTGTATGCCTTTCATACCTATCACGGGGTGAACCACCACTTCCAAAATATTTTGTTTGGATTTGCACTTGTGAGGGATGAGAAAGAGGAATCTTATAAATGGGTTTTAGAAACATGGTTGGAAGCCGTTGACAACAAAGCGCCAATCACAATTATCACCGATCAAGATGTTGCTTTGGGGAATGCTATTGCCAAGGTTATGCCACAAACAAAACATACATATTGTACATGGCATATAATAGTAAATTTCCGGAAAAATTATCTACTCTATACACCAATTATCCGGAATTCAAATCGGATTTTAATGCATGTGTGTACAAGTCCTTGACACCAACGGAATTCGAAGGTAGGTGGGAAGATTTAGTTGCGAAATACAAACTTCAAGATCATGTTTGGCTAAATCAAATGTTTAGTATTAAAGATCAATGGATTGACGCTTATACAAAAGGATATTTTGCCGCCGGTATGACCACTACCTCAAGGAGCGAATCCATGAACTCTTTTTTTGATGAATATGTAAAAGCATCTACCGGATTGAAAGAATTCATTGAGAACTCACAAAAAGCTTTGGAGGCACAATATCTTAGAGAGGTTAAAGGCGATTACGAGACCGAAGAAACGGCAAGGAGGTTAGTATTGCGCTCATCCTTGGAAATTGAAGCATCCAAGATTTATACGAAAGAGATGTTTAAGCTCTTTCAAAAAGAATATGTAAAAAGTGCATCTTATACAATGAAAAGGGCTTCAAATAGTGAAAGTTGGTTTAAAATGTACTTGGTTGAGAAGTCTACATTGTCGGAGAATAGTAGAAGAAGTTATCGGATATTTGTTTCTAGTGAAGGAACAATTGAATGTATTTGCAAGAATTTCGAACATTCCGGAATGCTTTGTAAACACATCATTCACTATCTAGTCAAGAAAGATAGAACCAAGATACCAAGTATTTACATCATGCCTAGGTGGACAAGGGATGGCAACAAAATTGTGGGACCTTTACCGTACGTTCCTCCCGTTCTTGCTAATGTTGGTGAAACACAAACTTTAAGGTATAGTGCATTGTGTCAATCTTTTCAAAGTTTAGGTGCTATTGGTAGTTGTTCTGTCCTACGCTACAAGTACATAATGAATGTGATTGAGAGAGAAAAGTGTAGCGTGAACAATATTTTTTCGATAGAAGAGAAAAACGAAAGAACGCAAGAGTCAATTCGTCAAGAAGACTACCAACATGATCCGATTTTCGATCCTCCAATATCACAAACTAAGGGAAGAAAGAAACAAGAAAGATATAAAAGTGGTATCGAAACGTCTACTTCAAGTAACAAGCAAAGAAAGTGCGGAAAATACGGGTTGATAGGAGGAAATCATGATAGAAGAAATTGTACTTTTCTACCCGGTCAATTTAAGTAATATTGTACTTTAATATTTGAATTTTATTATCTTAATTCATGTTAGGGATTTTTAATATTGTTTTTTTGTAATATTTGAACCTAATTTTACATTTTATGGAGTATAATTTTGTATTAAACTAAATTTAATTATAAAAAATAATTATAAATGAAAATAATTAAGTTAGTAAATATTCAAAACTAATAAAATAAAAATAAATGATTACAGATTCAGAAAATAAATAAAATATTAATTAAAATTATATTTAATTATATTTCGTAATAAAAATTTATTAAAATTATATTTATAGTTAATATTTAATTAAATATTTTATGAAAAATTATTAAATACTTTTTAAATTATTATCTCTAATTATTAATTTTATGATTTTATTTTAATTTTTGATAATATAATTAATTAATTTAATTTTTTACCTTATCACAATAAAAAAATATTAAAATTTTATTTATAATCAATATTTAATCAATATTTTATTGAATAGCTTTTAAATTATTAGCTATGATTATTAATTTTATAATTTTATTTTAATTTTTGATAATATAATTAATTATAAAAACAAAAAATTAATATAAATTAATTTAATAAAAAATTATTTTTGTACAGACCCAATATAAAATTATATCTAAGCCCAATACAATTATATGCAAACCCAATACTATTTACATTAAATCCATAAAACTTGACCCACCAAGAAAAGAAGGGTGTTTTGGTAGCTGAGACCCCCGCAATGATACATTGCGGGGGTGAGGGGTATTTTGGTAACTAAGACCCCCGCAATGTTTAGTTGCTGGTGGTGGTTGATAAATTCTTTCAATCACCTGTGATTGCGGAAGGGGACCCTATATCATATAGTATATGTTGATGAAAATACATGTCTAACCAATGTGGAGCCATAATGCTGTAAAGAGCAAAAGCTGTGTCTTTAATTAAACTCATGCACAACTACCTCTCTTTGGATCATCATTACTCCACTTTCACCTCTCAACGTTTCTATTTTCAAACACTCTTGGAGCCACTGCATTCAAACCTTCATTCCCCCTCCCCCTTAAAACACACACACTACAGATTCTATAACTGAGGGTCTCATTTCAAAGGGAGGGGATCACAGGAAATCTCGCAGAATCCGCTGATGGGGTGTTTTCTTGCTTGTTTTGGTTACTCCAACAAGCGAAGAAAGCGTCGAAAATCGAGCATTAGAATACTATGTGAAGATCATGCAAGCCCTTTGGCAAGTCTTGCTTCTTTTAATTATGAATTACTTCCTTTCTTTAATTCCAACTAAATCTCGTTTGTTTTTAATGGATAAGCAGGGGCATGGAAGCTATGAGACTCTTCAACCAGAGGTCGTTCCTTTAAATATCACAGAAGATCCAATCAAGTAAGATTCAATGTTGAGCACTGATATTTTTGGCACACACACACACACACCTAGTATAAATCTACTTGGACAGAAATTAAAGTTGTGTTGTTATAATTTTATATTTTGTTGTCATTGCATCACTTTGTACAGAGATAAGCCGAAAGACAGCTTAAGTTCTAAGATAAGAAAGAAAGTGAGTTTCAACTTGAATGTGAAGATGTATGAGCCAATCCCAAATGATGAGACAGCTGATTGTTTTCCGGTTTTCAATGAAATTAAAACTTGGGAAAAGAGTGGAGAAGTAATGGAGAAATCAAAGTCGAACCATGGTGATGAGGGGAACTCGATAGGATCAGAAATGGTATACCCTGCCAATTATAGATACCAGAATATCAGTGGTAGCTATGATGAGGAGGAGGATATAAGATTTGAGGAAAGTGATTTGGATGATGATGATGATTATGATGCAGATACCGATGAAGAAGACAGTTGGGAAAGCAAAGATGAAGAAGATGATGTCTGGAAGATTAATGAGTTCGAGTTTATTGAGCAGTTCTACTCTCAGAACGGCTCTACCAAAGACAATGTTTCAAATGCTCCAGTGCCTGCAGAAGGAAAAGATAATTGTAGACCTCTTGTTGAAGACCTGAAAACGTTTCAAGGAAATTGCAGTGCTCGAGATAGGAGTCAGTATGTACATCCTGTGCTAAATCCAGTAGCAAATCTGAGTCAATGGAAGGTAGTGAAGTCTAAATCAGTATCATCTATAATGTATCAGAAGGAAAATGTCCCGTGTCAAGAACCACAGAGATGTTTCCAGGTGACGCCAAATTTCAACCAATTACTTCCAGGGTCAATATCAGATTCAAATATTTCCAAGCCTCTAATGCAAGACAAAATAGTTGTCACCAGCCTCGCTAACTGGCTGGCCTCGCCTGAGAATTAAAGGTCAAATTCACTATCTACGAGAAGCAGTCACGATATGCATATACCTTAAATGCAGGTCTGAATATTTAAGAATCTTGCTGGAATCAGACTAATAAGTTACATTAATATAGCTAAGAGTATTGGTTTGTTTGATTGTCTGTGAGTGATTGTCTGTGTGAGCGATTGTTTGCGAGTGTTGAGCTGATTGTCTAGCACATACTAATAATGTCAGGAGTGATATGGTTGTCTCATGTAATTTCTTATTGTACACGAATAGAAGAATTCCTGCAGCTTCTGAAATGCCAATATACACAAGAGAACTGAACGATGAATAGCAGTTTTCACTATAATTAGGTCTGAATTACCCGCCCTGTGACTCTTCTTATCCAATCAAATTATAAACCATTAGGAACCGTAGATGTTACATTGCACTTGTTCAAAACTTGGTCCACAGCTAATTGTTCACTATAATCATTACAATTTGTTCTAAAAAAGATCATTTTACACAACCAACAGATAGTTAAAAAAATAAAAATCAGACAATTTTCTGGAGCAAAACAATAACAACGTTAACCAATCCTTTTAACTAAAAGAGCTGAGGGGAAAAGCATTGTAGAACAAGCACCGACTATTGGTAACTGGGTTCTTAGTATTTAAAAAGATACTAAAGGATCCAACAACATACAACATTATATTTCTCAATCTTAAACCATAAGGATCATCTGTGTACATTGTAAGATATCTTCTTCTGGGCTCATTACACATTTCAAGAAAAATTGTACCCGTTTAGTGCTTGCTACAATCACAACTGAAAATGAAAAAACTCACAACAAATCAACGAAGAGTTAGACAAAATATCGACTTTTTGTAGATCTTTCCCTTTTGGAATCATCCTGCAATATTAAAAAAAATAGCAAAAAAAATAAGTTATTTATGGTCCAACTTTTCTGAATGTAAATCAGAAAGACAATGATAATTTCTTACATGAAAGCTATAAGAGATCTTGTCAGTAATATCCAGAACCTCTTTCCACTTTCTTCCGATGCTCATCTATTCAACACAGTATAAAATTAAGTATTAGACATATTCAATACCTTCAAATTTACACTTTTGGAATAGAAAGACAAACACTTGTCCATAATACAAGTACAAACATGGCTAAAGAATTTGAATCTTGTCATAAAATAAAATGACTAATAAAAGTTCCACATGCAAATTAACATTTCCACACCAAACAATACTATAGATACTAACGAAATATTTACGCATCAAACTTAACTATGAATACAATGACCTTTGTAATACAAGAAATTCATCTCCAAACTACATTTACTCTTTTTTGAGCAATCAATAAAAAGAAAAAAAATAACCAAGCAGCACTTTTTTCAAATTTTGAAATGTTGATGTCACCTTAACCGAAGTTTTTTTGTGCCTTTTCTCACATCCTCCTAAGACTTGACCATTTGTACCTTATTACTCATAAAAGTGGTTCCTTTCCCTTACCTTGCTATTGTTATTTGGTAAAGGTAAATTAGTAATATTAGAATACTCATAAGCTTTACACTAATGCCTCCAGTAAGGCGTAAACCACCCAACCACCTGGTTACCAAGAGAAGTGGGGAGGGTATCCACTAAAATATAATGCTAGGCTATCATGTCATTTCAGCTATTGAGCCGAAGGCCCCTTTTCCTCCCTGTTGATTATTCAGAGGTTCTTCCCGTTGCAGCTCATTTTAATTTAATTTTAAGTACAAAGGTTTTGTAACTGCAAATAACTAACTGAATCTATTATTTTTTGTCTTTTACGGTTCTATATTAACCGCAGTTACTTAATCATGTAGAATCTGATGAACAGTTATGATCGTTCAGATACTAAAGACGGCAAATTGTGTAATCACTGAATTGTTTTAAATGTTATAAAATTTATAAATAGTTAAATGTGTAATACTCTCAATAATCAAAACTGGATATTTGTCTTTACCTCAATTGTGTTGTAATTTCAGTTGTATTAATCTACTATATAACAGAAGTAATATACATACATAAAATTAAATCTACACATAAGTAAAAACCACTTGCAACTTACAGAAGTCAGTTGCCCATTAATAATAGCTAAAGCTCCTACATTTTGACAACTCAACGAAACAACATAACAATCAAGAAAAAATGGAGATTCAACAAAGAGCATGGAAGCAACACAATGAATTATAGGCTTATAAATTAATTACTCGATACTTACAAAGGTGGCACATATATAAGGATTTAGCAAGATTAGTTTTGGTCTTTGGAACTGGGAAATGTGTCTGAAACAAGAACCTCAAGAAAATACTGGTATTGTAAACCAGCTTTAAATAATCTACACCCAAATATGATGCAAACATTTTCAACACAAGGCCTATTTAGTTTAGATAATCTTCCTCTTAAAAGAGGATAATATATACCTATTGGGATATTTTCTCCTCTTATAAGATGTACAAAAGCTAAACCAGACATCCCCATCATTTGCGTGAAAGCAGGAAAAATGCTATTGTGCAAGGACTGGAGGCAGAGCAGACTTGCAATAGTGTTTTAATGTTTAAAGCTTGTGGTTCCATGGTTTGCATTCTGATTGAGCTAGGTGTTAACGTGATTCTGGATTTTACGAACCAGTTGAGAACAAAAACACCACCTTTATGACCATAATTCCTAACCAAGCTTCAGCCGAACATCAATCTTGCTAGATACTTGTATGTACTCAACTATGTAGGTTTTCAGTTACATTACAGTATATTGCAATAGAATGAATAACATGGGTCTCATGGAAGGACAGAAATTATTTTCAATTATCTTTTCACTCTAAACATCTCATCGAATTGGCATATCTATGATGTTCGTCAAATCTTTCTATTTCTGATTTGTTAATAATTTGAGTAGTTGGAAGGGTACTTGCACGAACTCATAAGTTGCAGTAATTTCTGATGTATAAGATGTATCTACTTCAATGGAGTTAATTAGGTATCTACTTGTCAAGAAAACAAGCAGAAACAACTAACAGATTCGTGACAATTTAAGATGGCACAACGTAAATGTAATAATATTTAGTTCATAGTAAAACCTGGACAGCTTCATTAGCAGCATTCTTGGTCCACAATGCAAGCTTATCCTGTCTTGGACGCACGCTGACAACCACACCACAAATCTCTTCAGCTTCATCAAATTGCTCCCCAATAAGAGCCATTAGCTACAAAGAAACAAACAACAATTACTTAGTGAAAACCCAACAACTTAAACACCGCACAACACTCTCAAAACAATAAAACCAACAAAAATAAAGAAAACATATTACAGTTTCTCGCCACATGGTGTCAAGAGTTTCCTTTCTGCTACTAATAACAGTCCATTTGCCTCCATTAGCACACTCAATATCTTCCCACTTGGGCTCAATCCCAGCTTTAAATAAATGAAATTCAGCATTCCCCGACAACTTATTAGGCCTAAAAACCTGATCATACAAGCTGCAACAACAATCACAATCAAACCATCAATCAAATACCTACAACAAAACCTATCCAAATTTTCTACCTTTTCCACAATTCCGACTCCTATACCATCAAATCTCAACCAAGGGCGAATAAATAACAAACACAAAAAACCAATCTCGAAACCTAAAACATCCATCTAAATTGTCCACAATCTCGACAGATTTCAATCAACATACAAATAAAAAACCAATCTTGAACCACAAACATAACAAGAAAAAAAAAACCAATCTTGAAACACAAATTATTCATCTAAAAACCAATATGCATACAAACACAAAAACATAAAAAACCCACGTAATTAAACAATCTTAACACCATAAATATAATAAAATCTTGAAAAACAAAAAGTACCCACATAACACAATAATATATATAATCAAATAACAAATCATAAATCCAGATCAAACACTAGCAATTAAAATAAGTACCACCAAAAGTCTTCAACGGTGTTAAAAGTATAGGCCTTGCGAAGAGAAGAGTCCCAAGTGGCGCCTGGTTGTTTGGGCTTGGATTGATTATCGAACCAGAAAGTCCAGTCACGGCCCAACTTGTGTGGCTGTTTATCCACCGGAGCTGTGGTGATCTCCGCCGTAGATTCGATAACTGCTGTTGTTTCACTCGCCATGTTTGTTGTGTGTGTTTTGGTACGCCGCAGACAAGGGTAAAGGCCTTTTGTAAGTTTCGGTGCGATGCTATATATAATATATGGACCTCGGAAAAATATTCGATTGTAATTTGGATTGATTTCAAAAGTTTAACTTGATTATTTTTTGGATTTTAAATAATATAGTAGATTTAAGAGAAATTGTCAAAAATACTATTTTTTTTAAGTTTTTTTTTTTCAATTTTACCATCTTCTGAAATTATTTTCAAAAATACGGTCTGCAAACTAGATGCAATCAAAAAATATTTTCAAAAAACACGGTCTGTAACCAACGCAACCAGATGTAACCAAAGCAACCAGATGTAACTAGATGCAACTTTTTAAAAAATAATTGAAAAAACAGCTAAGAATTCAAAAAAAATTATTAATAAAAGGGGTAAACTTGTGGTCTTGGTTTACCCTGGGGGTTCAATAGTTAACTTTTGGGGTTCAATATTTCTATTTTGGATTTTAGAAATATTAAGAATGACGAATAATTCGTATACGGACTTAGGGTTTAGGAAACCCTAGACTCTAAACCCTAACCTACCCTGATTTTAGGGTTGTTTACAACCCTACCCTGATTTTAGGGTTGTTTACAACCCTAAAATCATGACGCCGGAAAAACATCATTACTAACAAGTTGCATCTGGTTGCAAAAGTTGCAGATGGTTGCATATGATTCTGATTGCAAAAGTTGCACATGGTTGCATCTAGTTGCAGACCATATTTTTGAAAATAATTTCAAAAAGATAGTATTTTGCAAAAAGTTCAAAAAACCTTAGTATTTTTGAAAAAAAATATTTAGGGGTGGGTATTTATGAAAAAAGTTGTAGATTTAATGGTGTTTGATTAGTATTTAAAAAAATTGAGATAATTAGTATTTGATTAGCATTTAAAAAAATTGATATCTACAAAGATGATCGAGTCGAACAAACATAAAAAAGATTCAATCGTTTGTCTTCATAGAGAGATAATTAAACGATAGTTTGAAAATGATATATTTACATGTACCCGTTTTCCCGTAATCCGTTTGAGTTATCGACCATAAATGCAATCTCATACAAACTTCACTAAATCAAAACCAACTCTACAACAAAGGAGATAAACAAACACTGAACTTTACAGAGAGATATCATATAAGTTTTTAAAAGTTTTTTATTGTTGTTTTAATAAATTTTTAAGATTTTATTTAAGTTTGTATTGATTCTTTCTTTCTCAATCGATAACATTACCTGTTGAGAATCAGGTAAGATGAGCAATTACATTGCGTGCTTTCACAATTTTACAATGTCTATATAACATTTATTCATTTTCTCTCCGTTCTAGCAAATAAAAACGCATCTAATCCATCCAACCTCGTCCATGGTTAAAATCATCAATTTTTTTATTGTATTGTATAATAAGATGGGGCTAAAAATTGCAAATGGACTGATTAAGTGCTACTCCTCGATATGAAACCAAAGATACTGATGTCTTGGGCTGCATGGCATCCGGTACTTGATTATATTTCGGGCCGTAAACGAACAGAATCGAATTGAGTTTTGTCTGAATTGAGTCGAGCTTGATTTTTTTTAAAACGAACCGAGCCGAGCCGAGCCGAACTTTCTAATCGAACGAAAAGTGATGTTCAAGATCGGCTCGTTAATAAACGAACCGAACACGAGTTTATCCACGAACATTTCGAGTCGAGCCGAACACAAACCGAACTCGAGTCGAGCCGAACACAAACCGAACTCGAGTCGAGTCGAGTCGAGTTGTTCACTTATAGTTCGTACTTTTATACTCAACCAAATCTAATTTATAAAATTATTTACTTGATTTACAGTCTTACGCCTAAAATCACATCTTAAAAATACACGATTATGTTGAATTTCAATACTAAAAGTTAATTTATTTTCTTCTAATAATCATATTAGGTTAATATTTATATTTATGAGTAATCAAACATTACTTAGTTCACGTAATAACAATAGTTAAAATAAAATAATTTTATCACTAACTTAGAGCCTCGACTCTTAACTTGAAATTTGAGTAGGTTTACAACTTTTTTTTCTCCAAGATACTCTTATTAATAAATTAATAAGACAGACTCTCTTTTTCTATTCACTTTCTTTTGTAATTTTATGAAATTTTAATAAAGAAAAACTAATTTGGATTGTATATAAAGAGTTTAACTTTTGATAGTACGTTGATGTTATACTTTTTAGATATAACAAATACAATTCCCTATTCAACCACAAAATAACTAAAATAGATCGCAATTAAGTTTTATTTATCATATTCAAATTGTTAAGGATATTATGAAATTCACAAATTTATAATTAGTTAAACGAATCGAGCCGGGTTTAACGAGTTCGAGCCGAGCTCGAGCCGATCCCGAGCAAAACGAGCCGAGTTCGAGTCGAACAGGTGTAAAGCTCGGCTCAAGCTCATTTACTAACCGAACACATTTTCATGTTCAAGCTCGTGTTCATTTAGTAAACGAACCGAGCCGAGTCCATCTAAAACGAGCCGAACTCGAGTTTTGTTCACGAACGACTCTGTTCGCTTACGACCCTAATTATACTCCTTAATGAAAAGTACTTGAAAGTCTGCAAATACTTGAATAAATTTCAAACGATATCTTTCAGCAACCCACCGTCACGATCCCTTACTTAAATCCGAGTCACACTCGAATAGAACCTTAAACTTTGAGGTGGTAATTCTCAAAGTCCTAATCTCCACCAGCTGAGCTAACATTGCTATCTACACATCGTAAAAATCACTAATTTAACAAACTATTAAATTAAATCACGACTAAATAAATGAAAAGAATTTTCTACCAGCAATGCACATGAACTCATTTACAAGTTGATAAACTAGACAGGCATAAAGTAATGTAACAGCCATGCATTACCGGGATCGGCTGTAATAAAGACACAATCTTCCACACAATTAATCTATCTAGTTTAGTGTTCAAACTTCAACCCTCTCCCTGCAATAGATTACTAAGAGATGACTACGCGAACCTAATCCCTGATCTTCCTTTTAAGTGTTAACCACTGCTATGTTGGAGGTTGGGACAGTAAGTCTGAGCATGCAGAATCGCAACAGCAATCGAAAAAGATTGCAAAGCTGACAGAGTTGATTGGAAGGGTACGCGATACCAACCATCATGGATGTTGAGCATTTTCATGGTAGCTGAATCTTTCTTTGATCCCTGCAAATAAAGTTGGAGAACTGATTAGTAAAAGGTTGTTGCTGCGAGGGTAAAATATGTAAAAAATATAGAATCAAGATCGAGACTTTTCTGCCTGCAAACATCCGGTGTGTGTGCATGTTTGTGTCAAAGATAGCAAAAGGTGCATGACATACCTCTTCAAATATATCAAAAGTTTTGGCTAGGTGCAAAGCCTCTGTTTGCTTAGTTTTAAGTATTTTAAGTGCACATCCCATATCCCAGCCACCACAGTCGCACTTCCCACCAGAAATCCATCTATCAATAAGACTAGAAGGACCACTGCTTTTGGATCTTGGCACTCCATGGAAACTAGCAGGGATTATAATGTCTATACTCGTAGAGCAATCAGCATCGCTATGTGAACGAGATTGTAATGGTACTTCTGTTTCTACAGAGGCATTTACATGTCTATGCCCGGTGCTCTTGAGGAATTTCAAGCCCCATCCTCCAATTTTGACATTGTTATTAGTACGAGGAATTTGTTCTCTCACAACAATGGCGGCTAACTCAAGGTTGGGAGGATAATGATCTTCTAAACGAGCGCCTTGACATGTGTTCGCAGATCTTGAAACATCTAGTTTCATTGATCGTCTTTGCTTAAATGTGCGACTTGCCTTTAAAACAGCTGACATCTTCCTCGATAGTCCCTTGCTATTTTCAAGATTGTGGCTTCTGGTTTGCATCTCTTCCACACAGTAGTCATCAAAACCAAACAGCACAAATGAAGTTTCCTTAACTTCTGTACCGTTTGAAAGAATAGTAATTGAAGTAGATACCTTCATTCTACCTACCAGATTGAACGGCTGCTCACACATCTCATCATCTTCCTTTCTTTTACCTGCTCTAACATAAAAAGCATACATGTAATCTGTAACCTTTCTATTTGGTGAATCAACCTGTAACAAATTTGCAAAATAGATATCACTGTGATGATCCATAGAGAACACATAATGTGGACACTTGTGATTCCCTTTGTTGTGTAGCATCCAGTCGGAAGTAGTAACAGGCACAAACGACGATGACTGAGCAGCACCGGAGGCAATAGGGGTTGATAAAGGACCAACACCCTTATGAACATTGTCAGATACATGTGGATGGTTGTTATGAACTACCATTTCTTTTTCTAATTTCCCGGATTTAGCAGAGGCTGATTCACCAGGAGAACTCAAAAAGCTACTGCATTTTGGGTTTCTAAGATCAATCAAACTTGCTCTATCTCTAATTGTGGAACCCAATTTGTGAAATAAAGGGCTACTTAGGATCTCTATCATATTCTTGGTCTCAGTAAAAACAGTAACATCTGAGTCTAAACTGCAAGAGGTTGGCTTATCTGCACTGATTTGTATGAATTCAAGACATCGACGAAGATATTGTTCATCGAAACTGATAAATTGCTTAGGCACCTTACTGTCGAGTAACAAAATATGTTCTGGCTTCATCCTTTGGATCAGTTCATTAGATACATTGCTGTCTTCTGTTGATTTCATAACTTTGCTTGATCAATGTAAGAATTTTTTATGGTTCAGTCAACCTCTCATCATCATGTCCGCCCTGGAATACTAAATAATCAAGCTAACATTGCAGTAAAGTTTTGATCAAGTTCAGTCTTTCATTTCATTTAGCAAAAAAAAATTAAAAAAAATTCAGCCTTTCACTAAATAATCAAAAGATGAAAAATAACAGAAAATTAAGTGTAAATAAGCTAACATTGCAGTGATTATAACCAACACTGCAAGGTAACATGACAAAACCGACCGTACAAAATCGACGGACCGTACAAACATGAATCAGTTCTGAGAAAGCAAATATACCAAGCAAGTCAAGACCTTTTTCTTAAGAAAGCAATTCAACACCTTCATGATAGCAAATATAAAGGTAACATAAATTTAACAGTTGATTATAATCATTTTAAACAACAAAAGACCAAACAAAAAACATCTTAAACCCATTCAAACACCTTTTGCCTCGTTTGTTATCCACATCAAAGAAAATAAACAAGTCAAGCAAGCAATAACTATAAGAAAATGGAAATATAAAATGAACATATTAGTTATTATAAAAAAAAACAACACCATTAGACGAGTTCTCACCTCAACGAACAAGCTCCATTTCACGCCATGTTGAGACAACCGTTATGAAATTATGAAACCAAAATAAATTAGGACGTTTAATATGGAACGGAGGAAGTATAAAAATCGGAGACTGCTTGACAAAGGGTGTGTACACATACACACAAACGATGAAGATGTTCAAGAAAAGAAAGTTGACAGCATAAAACTTTGTGTGTATGTCTAAGAAGCAAGGATACGGGTGCGGGAGTGCGAAAAAAAATGGAAAAACGAAGTGAAAATGGAAGAAGAAGAAGAAGGCGAGACAAACAAACGTCAAGGAAAAAGTGGGCACGCAATAAGGTTGTAAGCCACGTTAGTTTGAAGATAAAATATATATAACCTGTTCAAAGACTTCTTTACGTGTGGGTCCAATTTGTTACTATATTTCGCAATGTGAACTCCCCCGTTTTAATATACGTTTGAATTTTCTTTTTGAAATATAAAATACTATATATTTGAGATATATAAAGAATTTTAGATTATTCTGTATATAAAGCTACAATATAAATTACTAAATCAAGGAATTAGTATATGGGACATCGTAAACACAGAACATGTACACCTATTTTATATAGTTAATAGGAATTATGTTTGCTGAAAATGCTTCTTTGCTGAATATTAATTGTGTGAATCTAAGATCCCTCCAATTAAAATATATATATATATATATATATATATATATATATATATTAGTTTTTTATATTTATGGAATAAGAATTTAAAATACACAAGATTAAAATAAGAGTAAACTACAGAGTGGTGGTCGTACGAATTTTAAAAATATGGTCAAACTTCGAAGTTCGTAAATTAATGATTAGTTTACGCATTTTAAAGAATGGTTTTCGCTAATTTTTTTTAAAAAGTAGCCAGATTTGGAAATTTTTAAAAGAATGGCTACTATTCACGTTTACAATTAGCGTGAACCATTCTTTTAAGACAGAAAATAAAATTAGTCCATTAATTTGTCAATTTCAAAATTCAGCCAATTTTTTTAAAGCTAGTATAAAATGACATGAATCACTCTTTAGCTTACTCTTAAAATAATTTAAATTTCAAATTGCTTAAAAATTGAGAATTATAGTGTGATATTTTCTTTTGTCGTGAACTAAAGTGGTAAGCCAAGAGAGTGTGATTACTTAAAGTTTAAAGGCATTTGTTTGCAAATTTAAAGTTTAAAGTAAAATGCTTAAAAAGATCCATATTTGGTGCGAGTGAGTGATAAAATAACCCCACACGTAAATCGTAATCAGCGTTGCGTGGTGCACCACTACAAGAAAGAGCTAGCTGGTGAGCATGAAACTAACTACATGTATGTGCAACTATGGTCACTCCCACGAACCCCTTAAGATTCGATTTTTGTTTTGAGATCAGACATCGAAAAGCTCCGTTTGTTTAAGGCCTGCCGGTGACACTCTCGTGACTAATCAGGAAGGGACGACTCAGACATGCACGGATGAACCCTCGTTCTGCTGGTGGGTCCTCCCATATACATACGGATACGATCCTCTCTCTTCCCTTTTTTTTTTTATGAGACATGTGACCTTATTTCAGGGACAAAACTTTGGTTTTGTATCCTTTCTCGTTAATGGAGGGTACACATTACCTTTTAACATTAATCTATCACCATTCCTTTTCTCGTTCCGGTCATGTTGTCGCTTTGCTAACAAAAAATTGCAAGCTCAAGTATTTTCATGCTACCTCGTATAAATTTGGTTGATATCAATTTATATTTTTGTAGAATTAGGTTTAGCCACTAGAGTTAACTCTAATACATTTGAACTAATTCTTCTTATTAAAAGTGTATATCCGTGAAAAAAATCAAATGATAAGTGTTTTCCTCTTCTTTCTTAAATTTTTATACTTTTTTCTTCGATAACCGTTTTTAATTTTTATAGATCGAAAATAAGGAGAAAATCATTACAGAAACCTCGGCTCCCGTAAGAGCAAGTTCACCCAACATTAACAAGATTGCAAGGAGTAAGGAGCAAGATCCAATATTACAGCATCATAAAGCAATTACAAAGAAAAGGTCTTAATCAAGCCAAAATGTCAAGTTGGAGACTCCCAAGCCGAACCCGTAGCATCACCAACAACATCTACAACAGCACCTTCAGCCTATACAACAATTTCATCAATCTCCACAATAGCTGCACCACATTTATGCCCATTACCATTGTCTCCATTATCACCATTGTCACCATTATCACCACTAAATCTAGTTTGATCGCCTCTATGAGCCCTCAAGTGTCTACAGTGTCCAACAACCTCCTCGTCACCAATTTGTCACCAACATGCATTGTTACCCAGGTTTTAAGGACCAACGGCAATGCCTTCGCAACTCCCATATGCAGCAAATTCAGGGACATTTCTTCAGCGTATTCCTTAGCAGCATCCTGTATACATTTCACCATACCTGAACAACCATCATTCATTTTCATCTCATGTTCAAATTTCTTGGTAAGCCAAATCCCTTGCCACACATCAACAGCCTCAATATGGAATATGGTTCAGATTCATTTCACCAGCCATGTACTTTGATAGGTTCACAATCATGATTTTCACCATGATCATCCAAATTCGAGCCAAATTGCGTCCACTATTAGCAATACTCATTTTAAATGCGTCAAGGCCATTCAGAATTCTCACATAAAGTTTTGCAGCCAACCCAAATGCGATTCTGGAGTGTCCAAGAGTTGGTTTTACAATACCACATATAAAGTCCAAGATGACTTTTTTCTCAGGTGAACACAGATGAGGACAAATCACATAAGCATGTTGAAACATACCGAGATGTTCACAACGAGTAGCAAGCACATGCGTAAAGACTCTATACATACCAACAAATCGAGAACTCAGAGAATCCAAGCGTATAACAATAATTCTCATCCAATCAGTTGCTCCCATCGCAACATTAATAACATCAGCAAGATTTAGAACCAAGTTGTCTATATTAATCCCAGAGTTTAAGACACAAACTCTCAAAACATAATCAAAGTAATCAAATACATTGAACACATGTTTGACATAATTAAGCAAGTAATCCACGAAATACAGAAAATTCACAAGCCAAAAATAATCGCGCGGTAGAGGACTATATGCAAAACCATGAAAAAAAACCGCTTTTGAACCCACCACAAGACCAAAAAGTCATATAAGGTGGTATCATAGGGCCAAAACTCTTGCAATTAAATTCAAGAATTACATCATAAAAAAATCATACCTTAGAGACATTTCTTGCATTGCTTAAGTTTTCATCAAAGAGGAAGACAAACCCAATTATGGAGAGTCCCGCAACTACCACTCTCTTAATTTTAATCCCATCGAAGCCTCCAAAGACCAAACTTCTAACATAGTTCTCAACCAATTTGCTTGTGAATTGGCTATTAGTGAGTGTGAAGGAAGAGAGAAAGAGAGAAAAAACTCTACCTTCCTTGTCTCACCATCATTCACTCTTGGAAAAATCAAGGAATAAACATCCAAAGACATTGGATAAAGGTCCTCAATAATCTCAAGGAGCACTATGGTAACCATCTCTAGAGACGAAACATCCCACGAAGCATCAACACAATCTGATTCGGAAAAATCAGGAGGAGTAGAAGAAGAAAAGTGAATCAGAGAAGAGAAGGAAAAGGGGGCGGCTAGGGTTAATCGAGAGGGAAAGAGGGAAAAGGGGATATAGAAGGGAGATAGTACGGTCGACTCTCATTGGAAAGGTAGAAGTGTACCTATAACTTTTACACTTTTCATTTTCCCAAACATTTTTCCGCTTCCTCAATCCCCTTCCGACTTAATCGCATGTTCCTCAATAATATTTATATTGGTGTTGATTGCATTCAAAATGATTTCTCGTAAGAGATTCTTCAAATGAAATTCTTCAATAAAAATTATGCCACGACCAAGGATATGAATTCCGATAATTAGGCAAAAATGAATCAAAGTCCTTTTTTTAACTTCCATAAGATGAGTAGATGTGGCTTCACACCCACTACCAAAGTCTCTCAACAGTTTCATCAAACGGGAGTCAACAATTTCATCCTTTGAAATTGATTTATAATCAATCCACATACATCATCCTCACTATCCTTAGAGGATGATCCATCCTGGCATGACATTAGTTATTAGGGCTGTCAAATGGATAATTCAGATACAGATTTGTCTGTATCCGAATCCAAATCCGAAAATCTGAATTCGTATCCGAATCCGTATCCGAATCCAAAAATATCTGAATCCAAATCCGCCGGATACTATCCGGATACGGATAATATCCGAATACGAATTTCAGTCAGAATTTTTTAGTTTTTATATTAAATTTTAATTCAATAAAATTGAAAAAAATTATAATTTTTTTTAAAAACAAAAGTAAACTAAACGAAAACTTAAATTTATTAAAGTCTATTTTATTTTTTTCAAAAATTTACTTTTTAGTATAATTTTGTTTATTTTAAAATATTAAATTTGTAATATATATATATATATATATATTCTGCAAACTTAAAAAATAATTTCTAAATAATATGTAACTATATATATATGAGTAAAGTGCATTTTGTGTACTCGCACTTTAGTCAAGACACCACTTGCAATACTATAGTTCAAAATCGAGCAGTTGCAATATCAATGTTTGTATTTTAATGCACTTTATTGCATTCCGCTAACTGAAGTTAACTCCGTTAATAATTTAGGGAGTAAAGTGCACTTTTTGTACTCGCACTTTACTCTAAAATTCATTTTGTGTACCCGCACTTTGCTCAATACATCACTTGCAATAATTTAGTTCAAAATTTAGAGTAAAGTACGAGTACACAAAATGGACTTTAGAGTAAAGTGCGAGTACACAAAGTGCACTTTACTCCCTAAATTAATAACGGAGTTAACCTCAATTAACGGAATGCAACAAAGTGCAGTGAAATACAAACATTGATATTGCAACTGCTCGATTTTAAACTATAGTATTGCAAGTGATGTCTTGACTAAAGTACGAGTACACAAAGTGCACTTTCCTCTATATATATATATATATATATATAATATATTATTTATTTATCATATTTATTTAATTTCGGATTCGGATATTACCGGATACGGATGCGCCTATATCCATATCCGTATCCGCAACTACCGAATTCGAATACGTATAATATCCGCTTTATTTCGGATACGGATAAAATCCGCTTTATTCCGGATACGAATACAGATATTTCGAACGGATATCGGATTTTTCGAATTTTTTGACAGCCCTATTAGTTATTAATAGAGTGTTCATTTTCTAGAGAAAAAATGAGGCTCTAGCCAAACGTCCCTCAATATGAGAAGATAGGTTCCCAAGACAATCACATTTTAAAACAGAGTGCTTGTAGGAATAACAAAATATGCAATAATCAATGTTATAACTAAAAAACACCTTAGTAATTCCATCGGAGGAATGATCATACAAAACAATTAAAATAAAGGTAGGTCGAGCAACAAGAGAATCCATTTCAACAACAACCCGAGCAACAGTTCATTGTTCACAACGGCTTCATGAGAATCACTATAACAAGCAATACGTTTACCCAAAGTATGAGTAATATAACAATATCCTTCCATATTCCAGTAAAGAAATGGTAAGTTTAGCTATATACAAATTTGAGTCCTCTTTTTAGAGTTTGAAATCTGAATATGTTCAAGCCAAGACCGTAATTGAAACAAATCTCCATTAATTTCTAATGGGTTGTCTTTGATGGCCTTAGTCATACAATCAAAATCACGAAACTTAAAAACCTAATGTCCATCATAATGAACATATCTAAACTTATTTAGAGTTAATTTTTTGCAACATCACAATCCCACATTAGGGAGATTTGAGACTTAAGTTCAGTTTAGATAAAGTATTATTACTAAGTGCAACAACAAATCATGATCTTTTGGGCCATGTTTGTTTGGGAGGATTACAATCCTAGGATTATTATCCGGGGTTAAATAATCCCCTCAATTAATGTGTTAGGAATTATAATCCTATAAATTATGTTAACCCATGTTTGTTTTGAAGTATTAAGTTTAGATTTGGAATATAATCCTTTAAAATTGTATCCCTTGTTTGTTTTGAGGGACAATCATGAGATTGGACTATTATCCTTGGACTAATCCTAAATAAGTTTTTCAACAACAAACAAGGGATAAGAAAATTAAAAGGATTATTATCATATCCTATACTTAATACCATGAAACAAACATGGCCTTGGGGTCTGTGGTGAGCTTGTAAATTACCCATGTTGGCTGCATTTGGGTCAGTGTACTTCGGCTTATTTCGTATTTGAAATCGGGACTTGACCCGACTTTCAAAAAAGGATCGGGGTTTGACCAAGATTATCATATATAGTATCAGAACTGACTTTCTAAAACTTGTAAACGCTAGTTGTCGGAGGAGGGGTTACGAAGGTTGGTGGTATTATCCCACAATGACAGAGGTCTGGAGGTGGGGACCTACAACCAACCAGTATTATCCCACAAAGACTAAAGAGGTACCAATAAATCATGATCTTCTGGGAGCTGGTAGTGGGTTTGTAGATTACCCAAGTTGATTGCATTTGGGTCAGTGTACTTTGGCTTATTTCGTATTCGAAATCGGGATTTAACCCGATTTTCAAAAAAAGCTCGGAATTTGACCTGAATTGTCACACCTTTTCACATTTATATAAAATCATAGTCCATCTTTTTAGGTAAAGTAAAACAACAATCTTTCCACAATAAAGACGGGGAGTGAAGAAACTCAACGAAAGATTCCACAAAAGTAATACCATTCACATTGAATACTAGTCGTGCGTAATTCCTATGTCGATTCACAATCTCTGGTTGGAAAGGAACAACAACCAAGTTTGCCCTCAGGTTCTTGGAATGTGTGTATTTATTCGAGCTCTGCTCTGTCAAACATGTAAGGGTTATTTCCAACAGCATCCACCGGATCCTTAATAACACAATTCCTTATTAGAAATTCGATTTATAAGAAACGATTCTTAGAGATCATCTTGTATACAAATAATGATAGTGCACAAAACCCTACTGCTAAAGGAAAATCGAGTGAGGAAACAAGTGAGAGGCATAAACTTTATAGCATATAAAGCTTGAGTTATCCCTGAAACAACGCGTGAGAAAGGAGAAGGTCGTGGCGGAACTAGGACTATTACACAACCTGAGCTAAAATAAAATATCTCTATTTTTTAGAGGTTCGCGGGGACTTAAAGAAAACTTTTTACTGATTTTTAACTGAAAATCATGATTTTATTAAAAAAAATCCTACTAAAATTTTCATTTTAGTTGATATTTTGACTTAAACCTCCCCTTAATTCCGTTCCTGAAAGAGTGATCGGGAGAAAAAAAAACATATTGAAATGAGGGGAAGAATTAAGGCCGCGAAAGAAAAAATAGAAGTGAGTGACTCTCCTTTTTCTGACTCATTTTGTTAAACCCAAATACAACACTAAATCTAGGTCATGTACTTTCATGTCGTGTACTTTCGTGTTTTATACTAAAAAGGTGTTATGGATTAAAAACGTTCTTGTATATTAATTGATAGGATTAATGAGCTTTCGAGCTTTAATGGCTGCACTTGTGTTTCGAGACTAAATCGGTCCTCACAAGATGCCTACGTATCTCAAATCGTTATTGAGAATCAAGCCAAAGACGTAGTTCTGATTGTAGGATCAGGGACCTTATATAGGCGTCTGGAGCCTAGTATTTATGGTATGCTTAGGAGACTTAGCGAATAAGTCTCCTTTTTGATATTGGATAAACATTGTATTTCTTGCAGGATAAGTCTTTTCCTTGTTGATAAAGGTTATGACTCATTAATTGGGATTCTGGATCCTTCTTTAACTAATTTACCATATTTTGGACTCTTTTCATGAGCTGTATATTTTCCCTATTCATTAATTACGAAATTAATGAATAATTAGGGTGTCGGGCCTTAAATATCGGACTTTCCATTGACTTGTCAATTATATTTCTATAATTACTTTTCTGTCCATATCATTTGCCCCCCAACTTCAAGGAAAATCTCTATTCGATTATCGTAGAAGTTATTTTATTCGGGAGTTACGAAATTTTCTTTCGTATTGTGACTTGGTTTGACGAACATATAGTTCTAAACCAATTTTGTAATTTCCCAAAACAGGAATTGGGATTTTTCATCAATTCCCTGGAAGATAAATCAATTTTTGAATTTTTCAGTTCATTTTCGACCAGGAATGGTCCCAGGTCGAAGGATTCGACCTCAAATTCCTAGTCATTTTCGACCAGGAACGTTCGACCAGGAATAGTTCAATTTCGACCAGGAAATTCGACCAGGAATGGTCCCAGGTCGAAGGATTCGACCTCGAACTACAGGTCTTTTTCGACCTCGTGGCTTCGACCTCGATCAAGGGTCTTTTCGACCTCGATCTTGGTCCCAAGTCGATTGCTGCGAGCTCGAACTACAGGTCTTTTTCGACCTCGTGGCTTCGACCTCGATCAGCCTTTTTTCGACCTCGATTGGTTGTGAGGTCGAAGTTGTCGACTTCGATCCACAAGCCATTTTCGACCTCGATGTGACGACCTTGATTCCATACATTTTCGACCAGGATTTCCTAGGTCATTTTCGACCTCGATCTTATGATTCCTTGTATTTATTTTGGTGCGAGGTCGAACAATACGACCTCAATTTCCAATGTATTTTCGATCTCGTTTGTTAGATCTCAACCCCGTGTCTCTTCGACCTCATTTTTGGTGTGAAGTCGAATGCTTTGTCCTCATTTTCAAAGTCTTTTTCGACTTCGAACCTTCGAGCTCAATCAAGGGTCTTTTCGACCTCATTTTGGTGCTAGGTCGATTGATACGAGCTCACTTTCTAAGCCATTTTCGACCTTGAGCCTTCGAGTTCAATCAAGGGTCTTTTCGACCTCATTTTTATAATTTTCGTGCCTTATTTTGGTGCGAGATCGACGAATACGACCTCGATTTTGTGTGTATTTTTGACTTGGGTCTTACGACCTCGATTTAAGGTTTTTTGACCTTAAATCTTTAATTTTTTCGCTTTATTTGGGAGCGAGGTCGTTGAAAACGACCTCGTTTTCTCATATATTTTCGACCAGGATCATACGATTTCTGTCTAAGGTCTTTTCGACCTCGAATCTTTATTTTTGCCTTGGCTTTATTTCCAATTAGCACGATTTTTTTTTTCATGCTATTGGGCCTTAATGGGCCTTAATTTGTTTGGGCTTCGAATTTGCCTGAGACCCAAATTATTTGGGCTTTTATTTCTATAATCCATAAATGGATTTGTGGGCCTTAACCAGCTATATACGGTTGCCCTACCTTAACCGGTTGGGTTTCCAGTCACTTCAATTATAAAAGAGTGGAATTTCCACTTTGTTCTTCACTTCATACTTTCATCTTTCCAAAATTTCTCTCTAGTATTCTTAGTTTCTCTCCGTAGTAAGGCGATTTCCGGCGAGTTTTTTCACGGTGGTGTTCTTGTTTTTCTGGGATCAATCTTCATCCCTTGAAGATTTCTGGGTTTAATCTTCATCCGTTGAAGATTTCTGGGATTTCTTTGAAGCGTTTCTGGGAATTTCTTTGAAGATTTTGAAGATGTCTGACCGAACTGCTCAACGCCTTCAAAAGATGAATCAAGCTTCTAAAAGAGGTATCATCATTCGTTCTTCTCATATGTCTCTTCAAGATATGATTTTAGAACGTAGTGATGAATACCCTTCTGTTTCGCACTTAGATTCGTTTGATTGTAGCAATAAATTTCACGAAATCGATTTGATTAGAGACTATAATAAAATATACAGGGTTAAGTCCCCCTATAGGTTAGTCCCAGCCGGCCCAGGGGACCGTTCCTGCCATTGGCGTCCTGATGCTCTATGCATTTATAAGGATGCCATTGTTGCGGGACTCAGGTTTCCCTTTCATGAGTTCATTCCCAGGCTTTTGGTTGATGTTGGGATTAACCATTGCCAACTTCCTCCAAACGCTGGAGAATCATTATTTGTTTCATTGTTCTTTGTTTGAAGAACAATTTTCCTCTTTCTGTTGCCTTATTTAGGAAAATATTCCAATTTAAAAATAGCTCTGCCGTTGCCTTGGGTTGGGTTTATATCAACCATCGTCCTTCCACTCCACCCATTTTTCATCCGAAATCCATCCCCGATAATAACCCGAGATGGAAAAACAAATTTTTGTATTTAGTTTGGGAAAGAGGGGATTGGGGTACCCTTTTTCGTAGATCCTTTAGTAGGGTTTCTGATGGTAGCCCCGGTAATATAACTCTGAATGATGAGGAGGCCCATGCCTATACCGAGCTCACAAAAGATGATTATGCTACAACGGCTAGGGTGCTCCTGGACGAATTCCAGCTTAAGTCCTTGGGACTTTCAAACGTTTCTGATAAGGGTAATTCTCACCTCATATTCTCCTTTATTTATTTAAGATTGACTTATACCAACTGTCTCTTTCCTTGTGTTTTTTGCAGCTGCGGTCTTTATCAATAAGACCAACGAGCCCCAAGATGGAGAGACAGCAAGGATGAAAAGGGCTCGCTTGGGGGGGGGGGAAGGATCCCCGTGCTGCAAGCGTTCTAGCCTTTATAAGGCCCCATGTGGACCTTACTGATGAGGTTGAGGGTCCTTCCTCGGCCAAGAGTTCAGTTTGGCGCCCCAATTGGGGTCTTAGGAAGAAGGACACTGTAGTAGGGGTGTCTAAGCACGCTGTGGAATGATCCTATCATTCCTTGACTCCTTGTGATTACAAGGATTTTGTTTCTAACTCCACTTTGGAGGGTGTGGAGCATACAGGCTCTCAGGCGATTGCTGCTGTAAGTTGCTTTCTTCCTTTTTTCTTTGTAGTTTTAACATGTTTCAAGTTTTATATCTTGTATTGACTTGCAACTTGTTTGTAGGCTAATTCCAACTTCCAAGGGGCTATCTTTCAAGCCAAGGCTTGGTGCTCATCTTCGGAGGCCAACCAAGGCAAGTTTGAGAAGTCCCAGGAGGAGGTGGGCTCGCTGAGGGCCACACTGGCTAGGAAGGAGAAGGAGTTAGCCGACTCCCAGGCTGAGCTGGTGTCTTTGAGGAAGGGCAAAGATGACTTTATCGACGAGTACCTTGACTCCTCGGAGTACAAGGACTTGATTGATAAGCATGACGAGCTCCTCTTCCCAGTTCAGTATACTAAGGGATGGGATGGCGCTCTTGCTGCTGTTTTGGAGAAGATGTCTGGATCTCTCACCATCTCTGATTTTCCAAGCCCTTACACTCCTACTCCTTTAGAGTTAGCTTTGGCTGGAGAGGATGACATGGAGGAAGATGACATGATCTTTGACCTGGATCATGCTTCTCCACCTGGTCAGGCTGCCAGGGATGATTATGTTGCCACTCACTCTGGCTCTGCTTTAGAGGGAAAGGAAGAGGAGGAGGAGGACGTGGACAAGGCAGATTAGATGATGTAGTTCTTTCTTTCGTAGTTTTTATTTATGGCCTTTCATGGCTTGTACTGTACTTTCAGCCTACGGGCTTAACTTTTATTTAAGCTTTCGTTCAGCCTTATTTATATCTTGTGGCCATTCATGGCTTGTGTTGTTTTCTTGCTTCTTGAATGTTTGTCAATACTCATAGTATATAAGCTTAAAACATGAAAATGCTGAATTTATTCATAACTTGAAAATGGGATCAACCCTTACATAGTACCCAAGTTTAAAACTTGGGTTGGTTTTATCAAACCTTATTTCTAGTAGTGAGTCCACTTGGGAAACACCTTAAACATAATAAATTTTCAAATTGGAGGCATGCCAAGTCCTTGGCACCTCATGCCCTTCAAGGGTTTCTAGCTTGTATGAGCCTCAACCAAATACGTTCTTGACGCGATATGGTCCTTCCCAATTTGGGGCCAACTTGCCTTTTTGTCCAACTCCGGATGCCTCAATCTTTCGGAGGACTAAATCTCCTTGTCGAAAGAATCTCTCTTTAACCCTTAGGTTGTAATAGAAAGATGCTCGTTTCTGATGCTGAATTATCTTGGCATTTGCCTCATCTCTAACTTCATCAATCAAATCTAAGGCCAGCCTCAAGCCTTCCTAATTTGTTTCTGGCTCATAAGCCTCAACTCTTGGAGACGTGTGAGTAATCTCCACTGGAACCACTACCTCTGCCCCATATGCCAACAGAAAGGGGGTAGCTCCAGTGGTGACTTTGCAGGTAGTACGATATGCCCAAAGTATGGGGAGCAATTCGTCTACCCAAGTGTTTCTGGAGCGTTCAACTCTTTTCTTCAGTCCATCTAGGATAATTCGATTTGCAACCTCAGCTTGCCCATTTGCTTGCGGATGGGCGACAGAAGTGAAGCGCAACTTGATATCATTCTCATCACAATATTTCTTAAACTCATCGTTGTTAAACTGAGTTCCATTGTCTGTGACCAAGATACGTGGAATCCCGTATCTGCATATCACATTTTCCCAGAAGAAATGCATCACTTGCTTGGTGGTTATCTTGGCTAATGGCTTAGCCTCAATCCACTTGGTGAAGTAGTCGATTGCTACTATCAAGAACTTTCGTTGAGCACTTGCCATTGGAAATGGCTCGAGTATGTCCATTCCCCACATGGCAAAGGGGATTGGTGAGTTTATGGATGTCAACATCTCTGGTGGTTGCCTAACCACTGGGGCATGCTTCTGGCACCTTTCACATTTCTTTACGTAGCTTTTAGCATCTGCTAGTATGCTTGGCCAGTAGAAACCTAGACGAGTGATTTTATGGGCAAAGGCTCTGCCCCCCAAGTGTTGCCCACAAATTCCTTCATGTACTTCCTTCAGGGCCAATTCTGCCTCTTGAGGTCTTAAACATTTTAGATATGGAATGATGAAAGACTTCTTGTATAGGATTCCCTCAATCAGGGTATACCTTAGTGCTCTGACGTATAGCTTTCGTGCTTCTGAAGTGTCGTTGGGTAACCACCCAGTTTCTAGATGAGATTTGATGGGATCCATCCACCAACTTCCAAAATCAATGGGTGCTACCAAGTTTCCGTTGATGCTTGGGGTCCTCAGGACTTGGAAGTAGACACTCCCTGTGTAAGATCCGGGAAAATTACGTGTTATTATATGATGTGAAATGAAATTTTAATTTCATATTAAGAGTTATTAAATGATTTATCTGTTTAAACGTGCTAAGTTATTCGTTAAATGATTGAATATGTGATATTGTGGTGCTATGTGAAATGTGTGGGGATTTTGAAATTATTTTGAAAAGGGTGTCATACTATTTTATTTTATTTTAATTATCGAAAAGAAAATTTGGATCGTTCCCAAATTATTCGGGAGATTGGTATATCGTTCGTACCAATATTTCATTCGTTAAAGTAGGAAGTATTCGAAAATATTCGCAATAAAGGTATTTTGGTTCGTATATTTTGAATTAAACGATACTTGTAGTTATCCGTACTTTATGGATGATTATCGTCTCGTAAAACGTGTATTCTGCTTTATTAAAGATTTAAAGCGTTTATTTTGTTAAATTGTATTTAAAGCGATCCATCGGATCAGTATCGATCCAAAAATGTCGTTTGGGGTATTATTTTCCGTTTAATATAAAAAGGCAAATCGTACTTTGTTTTGCGTATAATAAAGCTTAATTACAGTTAAAAAAAATCTAAAAACCCCTGAAACGTGTTCTTCGTGTTCTTGAGAATCAAACTCAATTTTGAAGGCGTTATCGGAATCCGATTTCGATGTTCTTGTAACCAAATCGAATCTCTCATCATCCTCTACCTAAATCCACCATCAAAATTCATGTGGGTATGATTTCTGAGTTTTTCCGATTTTTAATTAATTTATTTATTTCGAATTATTTATTTAATTTGGGGGAATCTTCGTTTGTGATTTTTCTTGATAATTGATGACATGACTGGCTTGTATGTGTTGTAAGGAGTATGAATATGATTTTTATTTCAGTTTTGGTTGTATAAATCGAGCTAATCGAGTTTTCAAAAGCTCACCGGAGTTCTTGAAGTTTTGGTCGGATTTTCGCTTCGTTGATCGATTGTTGATAACGTTTATATCATTGTATAGATCGTAGGATTTAGAGTTTATTCATGTATTCAGTTTTGAGTTTCGTGTACGATTTCCGTTCACCGGAAAACGGGCCGTCACCGGCTGTTTCCATTTCTGGGATGTTTTCTGTCTTGTTTGTGATTGATTTTGGCAGGTTTTGGGAAGCCCAGGAATTCCTGAGTAAAAGCCCCTTGAAATGAAGTGTTTTCGAAGTGTTTAGGCTTGCCGGATTCTGGGTTGGGTTGCCGGAACTCCGCCGGCGGCGGTTTGTTCTTGGCAACCCATTTCCGTTCTTGGCGACCCGTTTCGAAACCCTACCCGACCCGGTTTTGATTTTTAAAAACCCTAATTTCATTTCAGAAAAGTGTTTCTGGATTTTTTATTTTTAAAATAATTCAAAAATTGTTTTAAAAATTCTAAAAATCATATCTTTGATTTAAAAATACATTTTATTATTCCAAAAAATTTATAAATTCATAAATATTTATTTAAATTCGAAAATTGATTAAATTTAATTATTTTAATTATTTTTGATTAATAATTAATTTATTTAATTAATTGATTAATTCTTTTAATCAGTTAATTCTTAATAATTAATTATTAATTAGATTTAATTAATTAAAATTAAGTTTAATTATTTTCTAGCTTGGTTCATTTATTTAAAAATAGTTTGAGCATTTAAAGAGTGTCAATTAATTTTATTAATTGATTTATTTGCATTTAAAATACTTATATTGGATTTAAAAATCCGATTTTTGATTTGAAAATTGTTTGTGGCTTATTTAAATTCAAATAAGCTTTGTGTGATGTTTTAAAAATAGTTATAAGTGCTATATGATTTGTATGAGTTGTGTAATGTGTTTTATAGTCCGTATATGCCCGTACTAGGGCTAGTATATGAGTTTTAAATATTATAAATTAGACCGGGCGTCCGATACGTAACCGGTTACTTGTTTAAATGTGTTATGTGAATGATGTGAATTATCTGTTGTTGAGTCATGCATGCGAATAAATTGTGTGGAGACTTGTTTGAGTAATTGGTTGTGTCTAATGTTATCACGAGGGGTAGATGGGATAGAAATTTGTCGGTTATGTTAGAAAGTGAGATTTACGAGGTCGTTGACTTGGATGTTGACTTTTTATAGTATGGGGAGTTTCGTCAAGCGAGTTACGAGGATTATACGTTGAAGACTAAGTACCATCTCATGTTTGACTATCGAGGCTGGCACGTGGATTCGAAATGGTAGAAGCAGACTAATGGTATTCGCAAGAGCGTTAAAGCAAAGAAGGACGGAAGTCGAGAATCGTGCGATAAGACAGAATAAGGAGGGATCGTATTGTTTCAGCATTACGAAATAGCTAAGGACCAGAGGCAAGTGTTTATACCCTTGCTTATTAATTAAGGGATATTATCTTGAATTATTAGTATGCATGTTGAATGCTTATTACTGAATTTTCAAATGTTGATTTCTTTGCATTGAATTGCAAGTATGTTATTTAATCTCGTAAATTGACGAGTACTCTTTTATACCTTTTGAGTTTAGATTCATATTTTCATATTGATTGGAAAGATATACTTATTATATTGAAAAGTTTGAAGAGATAATTATGGGCCGTATACTAAGGCTTTCTTTTAAAAGACATGATTTTAAAACATTAGGTTGGAATATTACCAACCCTAGATGAGCGGGAACTTGTGAACCCTATGAGGGAAAACTTATTCTGAAATTCTGAAGTGGTGTTGCTTGCCCTTCAAGTATTCCATTTTTCACCTTGCACCTATGCAAACCTTGTTATCCTTTCTTGTTAATGCGATCATCTGATCCATTCCCTGATTCGAATTCATATATGCTGTGCATGATTTAGTTTACTTCCTTCAAGTACAAGGCTTATCTATTATAAGTACATGTTCGAAGGACTTGAACTATTTCTGTCAGAAGTTGATAAACCCTTGTTTTCTTCATTTATAAACTTCACCTTGAATTCTTCTTAAACTTGAACTTGACTCTCTTGTCATTTACCAGATTGGTAAACCTTAATTAATTCTTCCATAATGTGATGATTTGAACTATTGAGGCCATCTAGAGCTTGTTCTTTGAACCCTACTCTATATTGACTTGTTACCCTTTTTTGTTGATATCATATTGTCTGTTTCATATCAGATTCAATCTTGTTAAGCATGTTATTGTTTATTCTTTGGACCCTACTCTATATTGACTTGTTACAAATTCTGTTGATATCATAATGCCTGTTTCATATCAGACTAAATCTTATTGAGCATGTCATTGTTTATTCTTCATTGTTATCCCAGTTGTTGCATCGATCTCGTCGATATTTATGATGTTGTTACTTGCCATGTGTACTCCCCATTGTTGTGTCGATCTCGTCGATACTAGATTATATTGCTATCCCTTTATTGATTCTTCATAATTGAACTGTTTCCTGGAACGTGAGTTTTCCAGCAATTGTTGTATTAGGTTGTCGATTCTTCCGACACCTGATTGTCGAAGTAAGGTTGTCAATTGTTCTGACACCTGACGTATATAATATAGGATTGGAATGTTTTTAAAAATGGACCAATTATTGGTCGGGCCATTTATGGTCGATGTAATTTAGGCCCAGATTGGCCTTGGATCCGTAGAGGACTATGCATGAGCTAGTCCGGGGTTGTTGCGTGGCTGGCCAGCAGCACAACCTTTGATTTGATAAAATGTAAAAATCCAATTCTAGAATAAGTTCTTATTTTTGGGATGAGTTACATCCATATGTTTTGTTCGTGTGAGTTATGACCTGATTCTCAGGTTTATTCGTTACGTGAAGTTGTTGGTTCGTTGATTAATAATAGTGGTTTCAATCTTGCTGAAATCACTTACTCTTAATACATTTGGATTCCAAATAGTCGAAATCCACTTCCTTGATTCCATTGGCAGTCGTGAGATATCTATCTTGATGAGTTTTATTCATACCGTATATCCAGTCGGTACCATGTTGAAGTCTTGAAGTGCGTTCTTTATTCCTTGACCGAGCGTGTTGGCTCATTCTTACCCCTTGATTATTCTAACCTTCCAGAGTTGTTGGTTTCAGAAAATGTTGTGAATAGATCTGTTATCTTAAAAATTAGTATTTTTGTACAAGCTATGGTCTTGAAGACGTATGAGTTATATTTATTTCATATTTTCTACATACTATTGTAGTTATTGTTGATTCGGTCATCGTAACGACCAATATAAATCTTTTGTGTTTTAAAACTATTCGGTTGCGAGAAACTGAATGAGAAATTGTGGTAAATTACCAAACTTAATTTGAAAATTTTAGAGATTTTAATTGTTCAAAAACAAAAGTTGTTATTTGAAAATCCAAAGTTTATTTTGGAAACCTTTCGTATTATATTTAATAATGCGCTTGCTGAGCAATTCATTCGCTCATACTTGTTTTATTTATATATATTTTAGCCTGCCAGAAAGAAGGTGTATTGGCGAGAGTTGTCCGCGTAGCTGATCAGAGATGGGGAAAGATATTAGCGTAAAGACGTTTTGATCCAGAGCATTGGAGCTAGTGAGAGGTTTTGTATATAGATGTTTTCTATTGAATAATATATTGTATAAGATTAGTTGCCTGGTATACTTCTTATCGAAGTTATACTAATGCATTAGAATTTTTGTAAAGAGAATGGTTGTAAAGAAGAAAGATTGTTGTAATGAAATTTTGGATTCTTGTTTCTAGCACTATAACCTTTAAAGATTCTTGGTAGAGTTGGGGTCACAGATATTATTATTATTGTGTTGATTTTATATTGAACAGGTTGTTTGGATTAAGAGTGCAGTGTGACGACCAAATCATTTGACCCCGGATTTGGGGGCGTTACAGTTGGTATCTGAGCAAGGGTTATAGTAAAACTAGAAACGAGAGTGTGTGGGAGTGTATATAGTTATATAAGGAACGTCAGAGCTCATTTAGAGTTCGTATTGGACTATTGGATATAGTACCGCTGAGTGAGTTAAGATAGAGGTATTTGATTGAGATAGTTGTGCTGAAATGGATAGAACTTCTTGCGTTTGTAGACGTCTATGGCGGAATCTTCAAGGACTATTACGAGTCGACGACGACGTACAATATTGATAACCTTGCGACATGGAAAAGAAGGGCTGAAATCGAATAACGTGGAAAAGAAGGGCTGAAATCGAATAACGGGCTATCGAAGGGGTCGACGGAGGAGGCCTATGTGAAGACCTTGGTAATACCTTCCCATCCTAATGAAATATTTGACATTCCTTTAAAGAGAAACCTGTGTTGACGGATATATTCCACCTGTTGATCTTGTATTTGATACTCTTGATCAATTATGTTTTAAAATTGCGCCAAAGATTGTTGATATGCCTATTTCAAATTTTGAGGCTTGTTGAAAAATATGTTATTTAAATTCCAACTCCTTCATTCTTCCGGAGTGGATAACTCTAATTGTGATGTAACACTATTTGTTGATACTTCCTTTCTAGTTGTTCTTCTTTTCTGAAATAACACCTTTGGAATCTATTCAATTTCAATCCAAGGTGTGTATTTGAGATTTCTTATCGAAAGGCCCTGGTTGTCATTCCGACTCTAAATTTCTTTTATATTTCTCTACTCCAACTGAGGTAAACAACCCTATTTATAGGGGACACAAGGACTATCTGTCTATGTGATAGAAGTCTGACGGGACGCCGTCACTTGTGTGTTGTGAAATACAAGAAGGCTGATTACCTTTAGTACTGTCTTAATAGAGACACACAACATTGAGTTCATGTGATCAAATTGGTCTCTCAGTAATTCTTTCACTTCCAATAATGTTTGCTTTGGAATATGCAGATTTGGTAACCTCAATTGTGGGACATTTGCTACGATATAGAATCTTTTCACTTCAAAATATCATGAATTTTTGTTATATAAAATAATCTGGGAGGTATGCCATTAGGGTGAACTGAAATTTACCCTACCATAATGAACGAAGAATTTGTGATTGAATTACCACGAGCGAAAGCGGATTACGATGCGATTAGAATACTAGTAACATATAACTGAGCCAGTTGTTCTCTCTCTATCGATTAACGTTACGATGTGGAAGAGGTGAAGTTAGATAATTCAAAAGTTGATTGGAAATTGGGGAAAAATGTGTAATTGTGCTGATGATATCCCGTGTTGTGGAAGATGAACATAATAGATTTGTGTCTCAATGAGAAGAACTTTTAAAAATTTGATGATAGGCTAATAATGGAGAATGAGTTGATCTTTGAGTATTTCAGGATTGTATGATATGATTGCAAGTCTTTTGCTCACGATAGTTAGGTAGATCTTACTAGCCAATGTGGATGTATAGAATGAGAATCAAGATAATGTCGAGTTGATCAAGCTGTTTGGGAAATGAGATGGAACCATGGAAAAGGTGTCATGAGTGTTACTGTGAATGTATCTTCTGAATTATTTAGGAATCAGATGGAGAGCAATTAAGTTATTGGAACTAGGTAGAACAATTTTAAAGATATGGGACTAAGTCACCAAGTTAATAAGGAATATTCTCACAATTGTAGATAGGAAAAGAAGATTAAGAGGTGTTAATAAGGATTTAAAGACAATGGATAAGGTAATGAAGGGTTGTTTTCGGCTGAAGAGTTAATTGGTATGAAAGGTATGTGATTGTTGAAAGCAGTTGTTAGATATATTGGAAATAGGTAGAGTTGACCCAAGAATATGGATGGCTGATAGTATGAGTAGTAAAAGAGAGATTAGAGACGTAAATATCTTCGGTTCAAGGATTAGAAAGGATGGAGTTTTAAGGTTATGATAACAAGAAATCAACTAGAAGGAATGACAGAAAATAAGGATTCAACCAGGATTGATTAAAGAGAAAGGGCTACATAAAGGAAAGAGTTATGGAAAAAGAAAAGGATTCAATTATAGGAGGGAATGAGAAAGTATAAGGAATAAGAAAGAAATGTAAGGATATATAAGAGGTTTAAAAGGATATTAATGTTGGTGAGTATTTAAATGCTTGGGATGCTAGAAAATGAAGACAGAGTAACAGAGGTATAGTAGACGATTACAACTAAAGAGATTCCTGAATGGAAGTGGAAACATATTAAGATAGACTTTGTAGTAGAGTTGCTAAGGCTTAGAGCTAATCATGATGTTATTTGAGTTATTATTGACCGACTAACGAGAGATATTTATTAGATGAATTGGTTCATCTCTAGCTATGTGAATGAGGTAATAGTACGGCATGGAATGACGGGTTCAAATGTATTTGACAGAGATCCGCGACTTAATTAAAGAATTCAGACAGACTATGGTTGTGTACTAAATTTTTAAGGTAATTGGAAGGACCATTTACCGTTGATTAGATTTCCTTACGACAACAGTTATTATGACAATTTTGAAATGCTACCTTACGTCGATCTACTGTGTGTTGGGAAAATTGCGTATAAGTTTGCTTACCACCCCGTGAGTGGTGTATTCATAGTATATTTCATAAAATACGAACCTATAGAGATTTAGTTAAATTGTTCTATGTTGAGTAACCAATTGAGATATTGAGTCAGTATGAGAAAGTGTTAAGTAATAGAGGAGTCAAATTAGTATGAGTATGAGGAGGAATCCTAAGGTTGAAGAGTCAACCTAGGAATTTGAGAACGAGATGTTGGAAAATATCCACATATGTTTGCGCAAGCTGATTCTGAGGACAGAATCCTGTTAAGGGGGGAAGGATGTAAGATCCAGGAAAATTACGTGTTATTATATGATGTGAAATGAAATTTTAATTTCATATTAAGAGTTATTAAATGATTTATCTGTTTAAACGTGCTAAGTTATTCATTAAATGATTGAATATGTGATATTGTGGTGCTATGTGAAATGTGTGGGGATTTTGAAATTATTTTGAAAAGGGTGTCATACTATTTTATTTTATTTTAATTATCGAAAAGAAAATTTGGATCGTTCCCAAATTATTCGGGAGATTGGTATATCGTTCGTACCAATATTTCATTCGTTAAAGTAGGAAGTATTCGAAAATATTCGCAATAAAGGTATTTTGGTTCGTATATTTTGAATTAAACGATACTTGTAGTTATCCGTACTTTATGGATGATTATCGTCTCGTAAAACGTGTATTCTGCTTTATTAAAGATTTAAAGCGTTTATTTTGTTAAATTGTATTTAAAGCGATCCATCGGATCAGTATCGATCCAAAAATGTCGTTTGGGGTATTATTTTCCGTTTAATATAAAAAGGCAAATCGTACTTTGTTTTGCGTATAATAAAGCTTAATTACAGTTAAAAAAAATCTAAAAACCCCTGAAACGTGTTCTTCGTGTTCTTGAGAATCAAACTCAATTTTGAAGGCGTTATCGGAATCCGATTTCGATGTTCTTGTAACCAAATCGAATCTCTCATCATCCTCTACCTAAATCCACCATCAAAATTCATGTGGGTATGATTTCTGAGTTTTTCCGATTTTTAATTTATTTATTTATTTCGAATTATTTATTTAATTTGGGGGAATCTTCGTTTGTGATTTTTCTTGATAATTGATGACATGACTGGCTTGTATGTGTTGTAAGGAGTATGAATATGATTTTTATTTCAGTTTTGGTTGTATAAATCGAGCTAATCGAGTTTTCAAAAGCTCACCGGAGTTCTTGAAGTTTTGGTCGGATTTTCGCTTCGTTGATCGATTGTTGATAACGTTTATATCATTGTATAGATCGTAGGATTTAGAGTTTATTCATGTATTCAGTTTTGAGTTTCGTGTACGATTTCCGTTCATCGGAAAACGGGCCGTCACCGGCTGTTTCCGTTTCTGGGATGTTTTCTGTCGTGTTTGTGATTGATTTTGGCAGGTTTTGGGAAGCCCAGGAATTCCTGAGTAAAAGCCCCTTGAAATGAAGTGTTTTCGAAGTGTTTAGGCTCGCCGGATTCTGGGTTGGGTTGCCGGAACTCCGCCGGCGGCGGTTTGTTCTTGGCAACCCATTTCCGTTCTTGGCGACCCGTTTCGAAACCCTACCCGACCCGGTTTTGATTTTTAAAAACCCTAATTTCATTTCAGAAAAGTGTTTCTGGATTTTTTATTTTTAAAATAATTCAAAAATTGTTTTAAAAATTCTAAAAATCATATCTTTGATTTAAAAATACATTTTATTATTCCGAAAATTTTATAAATTCATAAATATTTATTTAAATTCGAAAATTGATTAAATTTAATTATTTTAATTATTTTTGATTAATAATTAATTAATTTAATTAATTGATTAATTCTTTTAATCAGTTAATTCTTAATAATTAATTATTAATTAGATTTAATTAATTAAAATTAAGTTTAATTATTTTCTAGCTTGGTTCATTTATTTAAAAATAGTTTGAGCATTTAAAGAGTGTCAATTAATTTTATTAATTGATTTATTTGCATTTAAAATACTTATATTGGATTTAAAAATCCGATTTTTGATTTGAAAATTGTTTGTGGCTTATTTAAATTCAAATAAGCTTTGTGTGATGTTTTAAAAATAGTTATAAGTGCTATATGATTTGTATGAGTAGTGTAATGTGTTTTATAGTCCGTATATGCCCGTACTAGGGCTAGTATATGAGTTTTAAATATTATAAATTAGACCGGGCGTCCGATACGTAACCGGTTACTTGTTTAAATGTGTTATGTGAATGATGTGAATTATCTGTTGTTGAGTCATGCATGCGAATAAATTGTGTGGAGACTTGTTTGAGTAATTGGTTGTGTCTAATTTTATCACGAGGGGTAGATGGGATAGAAATTTGTCGGTTATGTTAGAAAGTGAGATTTACGAGGCCGTTGACTTGGATGTTGACTTTTTATAGTATGGGGAGTTTCGTCAAGCGAGTTACGAGGATTATACGTTGAAGGCTAAGTACCGTCTCATGTTTGACTATCGAGGCTGGCACGTGGATTCGAAATGGTAGAAGCAGACTAATGGTATTCGCAAGAGCGTTAAAGCAAAGAAGGACGGAAGTCGAGAATCGTGCGATAAGACAGAATAAGGAGGGATCGTATTGTTTCAGCATTACGAAATAGCTAAGGACCAGAGGCAAGTGTTTATACCCTTGCTTATTAATTAAGGGATATTATCTTGAATTATTAGTATGCATGTTGAATGCTTATTACTGAATTTTCAAATGTTGATTTCTTTGCATTGAATTGCAAGTATGTTATTTAATCTCGTAAATTGACGAGTACTCTTTTATACCTTTTGAGTTTAGATTCATATTTTCATATTGATTGGAAAGATATACTTATTATATTGAAAAGTTTGAAGAGATAATTATGGGCCGTATACTAAGGCTTTCTTTTAAAAGACATGATTTTAAAACATTAGGTTGGAATATTACCAACCCTAGATGAGCGGGAACTTGTGAACCCTATGAGGGAAAACTTATTCTGAAATTCTGAAGTGGTGTTGCTTGCCCTTCAAATATTCCATTTTTCACCTTGCACCTATGCAAACCTTGTTATCCTTTCTTGTTAATGCGATCATCTGATCCATTCCCTGATTCGAATTCATATATGCTGTGCATGATTTAGTTTACTTCCTTCAAGTACAAGGCTTATCTATTATAAGTACATGTTCGAAGGACTTGAACTATTTCTGTCAGAAGTTGATAAACCCTTGTTTTCTTCATTTATAAACTTCACCTTGAATTCTTCTTAAACTTGAACTTGACTCTCTTGTCATTTACCAGATTGGTAAACCTTAATTAATTCTTCCATAATGTGATGATTTGAACTATTGAGGCCATCTAGAGCCTATTCTTTGAACCCTACTCTATATTGACTTGTTACCCTTTTCTGTTGATATCATATTGTCTGTTTCATATCAGATTCAATCTTGTTAAGCATGTTATTGTTTATTCTTTGGACCCTACTCTATATTGACTTGTTACAAATTCTGTTGATATCATAATGCCTGTTTCATATCAGACTAAATCTTATTGAGCATGTCATTGTTTATTCTTCATTGTTATCCCAGTTGTTGCATCGATCTCGTCGATATTTATGATGTTGTTACTTGCCATGTGTACTCCCCATTGTTGTGTCGATCTCGTCGATACTAGATTATATTGCTATCCCTTTATTGATTCTTCATAATTGAACTGTTTCCTGGAACGTGAGTTTTCCAGCAATTGTTGTATTAGGTTGTCGATTCTTCCGACACCTGATTGTCGAAGTAAGGTTGTCAATTGTTCTGACACCTGACGTATATAATATAGGATTGGAATGTTTTTAAAAATGGACCAATTATTGGTCGGGCCATTTATGGTCGATGTAATTTAGGCCCAGATTGGCCTTGGATCCGTAGAGGACTATGCATGAGCTAGTCCGGGGTTGTTGCGTGGCTGGCCAGCAGCACAACCTTTGATTTGATAAAATGTGAAAATCCAATTCTAGAATAAGTTCTTATTTTTGGGATGAGTTACATCCATATGTTTTGTTCGTGTGAGTTATGACCTGATTCTCAGGTTTATTCGTTGCGTGAAGTTGTTGGTTCGTTGATTAATAATAGTGGTTTCAATCTTGCTAAAATCACTTACTCTTAATACATTTGGATTCCAAATAGTCGAAATCCACTTCCTTGATTCCATTGGCAGTCGTGAGATATCTATCTTGATGAGTTTTATTCATACCGCATATCCAGTCGGTACCATGTTGAAGTCTTGAAGTGCGTTCTTTATTCCTTGACCGAGCGTGTTGGCTCATTCTTACCCCTTGATTATTCTAACCTTCCAGAGTTGTTGGTTTCAGAAAATGTTGTGAATAGATCTGTTATCTTAAAAATTAGTATTTTTGTACAAGCTATGGTCTTGAAGACGTATGAGTTATATTTATTTCATATTTTCTACATACTATTGTAGTTATTGTTGATTCGGTCATCGTAACGACCAATATAAATCTTTTGTGTTTTAAAACTATTCGGTTGCGAGAAACTGAATGAGAAATTGTGGTAAATTACCAAACTTAATTTGAAAATTTTAGAGATTTTAATTGTTCAAAAACAAAAGTTGTTATTTGAAAATCCAAAGTTTATTTTGGAAACCTTTCGTATTATATTTAATAATGCGCTTGCTGAGCAATTCATTCGCTCATACTTGTTTTATTTATATATATTTTAGCCTGCCAGAAAGAAGGTGTATTGGCGAGAGTTGTCCGCGTGGCTGATCAGAGATGGGGAAAGATATTAGCGTAAAGACGTTTTGATCCAGAGCATTGGAGCTAGTGAGAGGTTTTGTATATAGATGTTTTCTATTGAATAATATATTGTATAAGATTAGTTGCCTGGTATACTTCTTATCGAAGTTATACTAATGCATTAGAATTTTTGTAAAGAGAATGGTTGTAAAGAAGAAAGATTGTTGTAATGAAATTTTGGATTCTTGTTTCTAGCACTATAACCTTTAAAGATTCTTAGTAGAGTTGGGGTCACAGATATTATTATTATTGTGTTGATTTTATATTGAACAGGTTGTTTGGATTAAGAGTGCAGTGTGACGACCAAATCATTTGACCCCGGATTTGGGGGCGTTACACCCTGCATAGTTTTCAATTTCGGAAGAAGCAAGTTTAGACAAGGCATCAGCCTTCACGTTTTCTTCCCTTGGAATGTGCTCTACATAGCATTCGTCGAACTGAGTCATGATGGCCTTGACAAGTTTCAAGTACTTGGCCATGACTTCATCTCTGGCCTCAAATTCCCCATTCACTTGGGAAACCACTAGCCTCGAATCTCCACATACTTTCAGAGTTTTGACCCTCAAGGCTCTAGCCAGCCCTAAACCAGCTATCAGAGCTTCATACTCAGCCTCATTGTTTGTCGTTGGGAAGTCAAGTTTTAGTGCATACTCTATGAGGAATCCATCAGGACTTTGTAGCACTAAACCGGCTCCACTTGATTTTGTTTTTGATGCTCCATCAAAATAGAGCACCCAATATTCTTTGAAATCCATCTCTTGATCTTTTTCATCCTCCACTAGTACTTCCTGCCCCCCGACTTCTTGGTTGTCAATGGTACATTCAACCATGAAGTCAGCAAGTGCTTGAGCTTTTATGGCCGTTCGAGGCTTATACTTGATGTCGAACTCGCCCAATTCAATGGCCCATTTGATCAACCTTCCACTGACTTGAGGGCTATGTAAGATGTTTCTCAGAGGTTGATCAGTCAAGACCTCTATCTTGTGAGCCTGGAAGTACAGGCGTAGCTTTCTTGAGGCCATTATCAAGGCTAAGGCAAACTTCTCAATCGTTGAGTAGTTTATTTCCGCCCCATGTAGAATCTTACTCACATAGTAGATGGGTTTCTGAACCTTCAACTCTTCTTTTACCAAAACGGCTCCAAGGGCTGTGCTAGAGACCGCCAAGTACAAATAGAGAATTCCCCTGGCTTGGGCTTTGCCAACAGTGGTGCATCAGCCATGTATTTCTTCAGGGCCTCAAAGGCCTCTTGGCTTTCAGTTGTCCATTCAAAAAATTTCACTTTCTTGAGTGCTTTAAAGAAGGGTAAACACTTCTCTCCTGACTTGGAGATGAATCTTCCCAATGCTGCCACTCTTCCTGTTAGTTTCTGGACATCCTTGACAGTCTTTGGTGGTTCCATGTCTAGAATTACTTTGATTTTGTTGGGATTGGCCTCGATTCCTCTCTTGGAAACCATCAGGCCTAAAAACTTTCCCGAGCCTACACCAAAGGCACACTTAGCTGGATTCAACATCATCTTGTGGTGCCTTAGCACTTCAAATGCCTCTCGGAGGTGCTCAATGTGATCGGCCTTATCGAGGCTCTTGACTAACATGTCATCTACGTAGACCTCCATGGTTTTTCCAATTAGGTGTCCAAAAATTTTGTTCACCAATCTTTGGTAGGTTGCCCCTGCATTCTTAAGTCCAAATGCCATGACTAGATAACAGAAAACACCAAAGTCAATGATGAATGATACCTTGGAGATGTCATCCTTGTGCATTTTGATTTGGTTGTATCCACTGAAGCCATCCAAAGAAGCTGAGCATCTCGTGTCCAGCTTTAGCATCTATTAATGCATCAATCCTTGGTAAGGGAAAACAATCCCTAGGACATGCATCATTCAAGTCAGTGAAGTCCACACACATCCTCCATTTTCCATTGGCCTTTTTGACCATCAAGGGGTTAGCCAACCATTCTGGGAATTGTATCTCTTCAATGAACCCGGCCTCTAGAAACTTTTCAACTTCTTGTTTAATGGCCTCTTGCCTTTCTGGAGAAAAATTTCTCTTCTTTTGTTTCACCGTCTTTCTTTCAGGATCCACATTTAACTTGTGAGTTATCAATTGGGGATCAATCCCTGGCATGTCAGCCACCGTCCAAGCAAAAACGTCATTATTCTCTTGAAGAAAAGATATGAGCTTGCTTTTCAATGGCTCAGGTAGTGTTACGACCTGATTTCGACCTGCAACCTCTTACTTCGGACCTGCAGAAGAAGAATGCGAGGGTGGTGGCCCCCGATTCACCTCCGGTGTAAGAAACAGTCAATGTGATCTTGAATATGGTTATGAAAACGTAAAAGCTCTGTGTTTTTTGTAATGATCTAATCGCCCCTTGGTAAGGGAGCCCAAACCTGTTTATATATTGCTTCCTGCTTGTAACCGAAGGAGGCGAAAGCGGGGGCGGGGCGGACGGGAGCGTGTCCCCCGCTGAATAAATGACGCAGCCGTTTCGAGTGGAGACACTGGGCCTTCGAATGGACTGGCGGGCCCACCAAGAGATGGGCTTCTAAAATGGGCTCGGTCCGGTACAACAAAGTAACGGGCCTCTAACATGTCCCTGGGCTTTGTTCGGAGTATTTCCTCTGGGCGAAGACCAAAATCCGGCCCCTTCTTCGGAACAATGTTCTAGTTTTTTCTTCAAGTAAGGATATTGGCAGTTGGGGGGCGTGACGTCACTTGGGAAGCCGTGCCTCTTTAATTTGACGGCTGTCAGGTCTTGGGATACGAGCTTGCATCCTGGCCGTTGAATTCGAAAAGACCATGGGTTGTCAAAACGTCTTTTCCTTTCCTTTAAAACCTCAAATACCACATCATTTCTGTTTTTTACGCAAACAAACACTGCATCCTCTTCAAAATTCCAAACAACAGACACTTCATTTCAACATTGGGGCCGTTATCTCAACTCCGGAATTTCCCAGCCCTCCTATTCCGCTCTTGCTTTATCTTCAAAACAGTAAGTAACCTTTTTATTTCTGCATCAGTTTTTCTGTTTTGTTTGTAGCGTTTTTTACCATCGTGACTGTAGTAGGATAGCAGATAAGCATGTGTCCCTATGTGCGTAGTTTAGGGATACATCCTTTTGACTTTCTGGGCTTCTAGGTTGTTCTGGGTTTAAAATCTTCTGGGGTCTTTAAATCCATCATAACACTGCGGTCGTCTTGAATTCTTAGATTTTTACTCTCTTTAGGCCTAGCCTGTGGCCTGCATTTCGTCTTTAGATTTTAGAATATCTTCGACCGATCCTGGCCCGCTATACTCGGCTATTATCCTTCATATTTTTAGTTTATTTATGTTGATTCCGAGTACATGGCTAATTGTCTCTTCATTACCGGATGCAGGGACATGGATCGGTCGACTCCATCTCCGTTCGGTGACGTCGTCTTTAGATTTTAGAATATCTTCGACCGATCCTGGCCCGCTATACTCGGCTATTATCCTTCATATTTTTAGTTTATTTATGTTGATTCCGAGTACATGGCTAATTGTCTCTTCATTACCGGATGCAGGGACATGGATCGGTCGACTCCATCTCCGTTCGGTGACGCCGCACTGTATCCAGCGGCGAACCATAGGTCCACATTGGCCGAAGAGACGGTCGTTGGTTTTTATGACGACTACCAAATCCCCAGGTCCCTCTGGTTCATTCACTTGGCCACTCGGAAGGACCGAATATGGCACAATCCTCCGGTCTTGGAGATGCACGGAAAAATAGCTACAGGTCTCTCCGAAGCAGCACTTAAATGCGGCTTTCGGGTACCGACGCTACAGCTCCTGAAACACTTATTCAAAGATATGGGGATAGCCTTAGGGCAATTGGATCCGAACAGCTTTATACACATCAATGTGTTCCAAGCACGGTGTATGGCGGCGAACGTGGATCCCCGAACTTCACTCTTCTTGCATCATTACGATTTCCGACGCAACGGGAAGAGTAAGGGCTTTTATACCATTGCCCGAAAGACCAACAGGGTCGCCTGGGCGTCCACCAACTCTAATAATAAGGAGAGTCACACCAAGTGGTTCTTCTTCTCCGGCCCTAAAATCGCTCAATTTGCGATATGGAAGGATGTAGAGCCAAAGGACCTTGTGATGCCTTCCATTTTGGGGGCGGATGCAGAGGATTATAGGAAATTGTGCGATCTGGACATGGGAAGGGTTCCCCTGTCTCTTAGTCGCGACAAAGACTGGTTGTTCGCCCTCTGGGGTAATGGGGGTAACTGTTTATTTACTGTCTTGTTTTCCAGTTTACAATTCTTTTTCCTGGTTTCCTTCGGTATTTTGACTGATATTTGTCTTTTATTGACTTGCATTTTTCTTTGTGCAGTGTCTTCGCGTCAGGCTGTGATTGATCGCTGTTTGAAGAAACTCTAAGAGGCGAAGGATGCCCGGGAGAGGGTTGAAGCTTCTGCCCAGACGGCTTCAGCAAGTGAGCGGCCGGTTGCCCCATCTCCCAAGAAGACGACTCCTGCTACTTCTCCTCGCAAAGAGCGGGAAAAGGATTCCGAGCCAGAGGGGGAGCCGTTCAAAGAGACCCGAAAAAGGAATCGGGCGAACGAAGAGGTGGTCAAGACTTATATTCCTCAGTGGGGTGTCTTGGCTACCGATTCGGTCGCCCTGGCTGCTCCTCAGGCGGCTCTTGAGGTGGGACCGGATCTTTGCCGAGGGATGATTCTCCCGGCTGACCGGTCAACATATGAGAAACTCTCGGCGGCGAGGGCTCTTACTGAGGCGATGGCCCTCCTCTCTATGGTGAAGTCCTTTCCTTCTCTTCCTCTTTCAATACTTTGTGTCGTTTCCTTTTGACTAACCTCTATTTTGTTTTCAGGCTGTCCCTCTTATCGCCTCTGCTGTTGACAAGACTGAGGATGATCGTGTCAGGGCGGTAAAGGCCGAGGGGAAACTCAAGGTGGCGGAGCTGGAGCTGGAGAGGGTAACCGGCCAGGCTAAAGCCTTGGCGAAGGAGCGGAATCTGCTTCGTGAGCAACTAACATCCCAGGAGGAGCAGATAGCCGAAGTCAGTCTCCTGAGGGAGCAGCTTGAGTCTAAGACGGCTCGGGTCGGCCGCCGTAATGAACAGCTGAAAGATCTTCGTCGTGAAGCTCGTAGGGCCAAAAAACTTTTGGAGGTGACCGAAGATAGATGCTTCCAAATGGGCTACGACGAAGCTGTTTTGAAAGCTAACTCGGTCGGTCTGGACTATAAACTTTTGCTGGAGGCTGGGATGTCAGATCCTGTGACCCGAGGAGCTATAGTCGACGAGCCACCCACTGTTTCTTCGGGAGCCGATGAAGATTTGTCTGATTAATTTAATCCTTGTATTTTATTTGAACTTGCCTTTGGGTTTTATTCAAACATGCCTTCGGGCTTTTGTAATATTTTGCCTTCGTTTACTTTTCTTCAATATTACGCTTCTTATGCTCTCCAATTTTATGCATCTTTGGCATTTCGTTAGCCTTAGCATAATTCGCTTTGTTTTTTACTTTTATGCATCTTCGGCGTTTCATTTGCCTTAGCATAATTTTTGTATTTGAAAATTTTCTTTTTCAGCGTCTTCGGTCGTAACCTAGCTTTCTTTATTTTCAGCGTCTTCGGTCGTAACCTAGCTGTCTTTGTTTTTTCAGCGTCTTCGGTCGTAACCTTTTTGTTTTCAGCGTCTTCGGTCGTAACCTAGCTGTCTTTGTTTTTTTCAGCGTCTTCGGTCGTAACCTAGCTGCCCCTTAGCATTTTTAGGGGTTTTATAAATGAGTAAGGTCTTCATTGGTCGGTGAGATTTTGTGCTCCCGGCCTTGGTCATGTTAAAGCAAGTAAAATGCTAAAACCAATAGAAGAACTCAGTTTTCATTCGTTCGTTCCCAAGATGGGTCCTGATGGCTTAGTTTAACGTACTAAATCGACTGATGAAAAGTGTACTTAGCTATATAAAAACAAATTGTAGGCGAACAAGTTGTCGATTTACATTTCATAATTTTAATCATATGTTCGTACATCGGACAGACATATACGGTCGCCCGCTTTTAGGTAAATATCTTCAAAATTGCATGAACCAATACTTTGAAAAGAACAAACATAATAAGGCTAATGGGCTTACTGATAAAAACGGCGAAGATGTGAAGCATGCCAGGTGTTTTTGATTGGGCTGCCGTCCAAACGGTTGAGTTTATATGTCCCCGGTCGAACGACTTCCACGACTGTATAAGGACCTTCCCAGTTCGGCATGAGTTTGCCTTGTTTGGCTGGCATGGAAGTGGCTAGCTCTCTTAGTACTAGGTCGCCCACCTGGAAGGATCTCTTTTTTATTCCCGAGTCGTAATATTGGGCTGCCTGAAGTTGGTATCTTACGTTCCTCTGGTGTGCCACCTCACGTTCTTCTTCAAAGAAATCCACATTAGCCTTCAGACCAAATTCATTCGTCTCAACGTTAAACACTTGGGTTCGGTATGACTCTAGTCCGACTTCTACTGGTATAAGGGCATCTGTCCCGAATGCCAGCCTAAAAGGAGTTTCTCCGGTCGAAGACCTGGTTGTCGTTCGGTATGCCCACAAAACCCAAGGTAATTCTTCGGCCCACAAACCTTTGGCTTCGCCCAACCTCTTCTTAATCCCGTCAAAAATTATTTTATTAGCTGCTTCTATCGCCCCGTTACCTTGGGGGTGACCGACTGAGCTGAACTTCTGTTGAACTCCAAATTGGCTCAGAAATTTCTTGAACTTGCTCCCAACGAACTGCGCTCCATTGTCTGATATACACACCATGGGAATCCCAAACCTTAATATCACCTGTTCCAACATAAATTTCATTGCCGCTGCTTCGGTGATGGCGGAGAGTGGCCTTGCTTCTATCCATTTGGTCATGTAGTCAATTGCCACTATACAATACTTTGCTTGCTTGGTGCTGGTGGGTAAAATTCCTACAATATCCACGGCCCACATGGCAAAAGGGATGGGACTAAGGACCGAAGACATTATCTCGGGCGGTTGCTTCGGAATCGTGCTAAATAGCTGGCACTGTTTGCACTTTTTGGCGTATTCTGTTGCATCTTCTTTCATCTTCGGCCAAAAGAAGCCCTGCCTAAGAATTTTGAAGGCTAAGGACTTCCCGGCCAAATGCTCTCCGCAAATCCCTTCGTGAACCATTTCTAGTGCCAACTTTTGTTCGTCCGGATCCAGGCAGCGAAGGAGTGGCTGAGTTGCTGATCTTCGAAACAATCGGCCCCCTACCAAGGTGTAGTTTGCTGACCGATGGCGAATCTTTTGAGCTTCTCTTCGATCTAATTGCAGAGTACCCTTTTCGAGGAATGCCCTGACCGGAGTCATCCAATTAACTCCTTGGTGTATTTCTAGGCATTGTTTTTTGTCGATCGAAGGTGTCTTCGCTTCGGTCAGATAGATGGACCCTGTTAAATTGTGAGTATCTGCCGAAGCTAGACTTGAGAGTGCATCTGCTCGACTGTTGTTTTCCCGGGCCACTTGGCTTAACTCAAAAGAAAGGAAAAACTGAGTGTTCTCGCGTACCTTTTGGGCGTAAGCCTTCGTGCGAGGGTCTTTCTGCCCATACTCCCCGCTGTACTGTTTTACCACCAACATTGAATCGCTGAAGGCCTTTAGGTGTTTAACTTCTAAACTTCGGGCCAAATCTAAACCAGCCAGCAAAGCTTCGTATTCGGCCTCATTGTTCGTTACCTGGAAATTGAATCGGATTGCCTGGCATATTTCGAACCCTTCGGGACTAGTTAGGATCAAACCTGCCCCATATTTGTTACCGGCGACCGACCCATCCACAAACAGTTTCCATTTTCCCGGAGACTGTACCAGATGCTCTTCGGGGACAAGGTCTTTTGGGCCGGAAAAGGTGCACTCGATCATGAAATCTGCCAGGGCCTGAGCTTTGATCGAAGTTCTTGGTACATATTCCAGCTCATACTCCCCTAGTTCAATCGCCCAAGCCACGATTCTTCCCGACGCCTCTGGCCTTTGCAATATTTTCTTTAAGGGCTGATCGGTTATGACCTGGATAGTTCGCCCTTGAAAATAATGCCTTAACTTCCTGGAGGCCATTATGAGTCCATAAGCAAACTTTTCAGCATTCGGATACCTGGTCTCGGCATCCTTCAATATGTGCGAGATGTAATAGACCGGGTGTTGATTCCCTTCATGCTCTTTGACCAAAACGGCTCCCAGCGTTCGATCATTCACTGCTAGATATAGTTGCAATGTTTCCTTCGGGTCTGGTCTCATTAAGAGTGGGGTGTTTACCAAATATTCTTTTATTTCTTCGAAGGCCTTCTGGCAGTTGGGCCCCCACTCGAATGTCTTCGACCCCCGAAGCACTTCAAAGAATGGTAGTGCTTTCTCTGCTGACCTGGAAATGAATCTCCTCAATGCCGCTAACCGACCTGTAAGCTTTTGAATGTCCCTAATTGTCTTCGGAGCCTCCATATCAACTACTGCCTTGATTTTCTCTGGGTTCGCTTCTATCCCTCGGGCGCTAATCATGTAACCCAGAAATTTCCCACTGCTTACCCCGAACGTACACTTATTCGGATTAATCCTCATGTTATTCCGTCGGAGGGTTTGAAAACATTCCCGTAGATCTTCCGCATGATCCCGTAGAAGGGATTTGACTATCATGTCGTCTACATAGCATTCCATGTTCCTCCCAATCATCTCTTTGAAGACTTTGTTGATCATTTTCTGAAAAGTGGCTCCCGCGTTCTTCAGACCGAAAGGCATTTTAATGTATGCGTATGTGCCATTTGGTGTGATGAATGTTGTCTTCGGAATGTCCTCGGCATTCATCGCAATTTGGTGGTAGCCCGAAAAAGCATCTAGAAAGCTGAGTATTTGATGCCCCGAAGTAGCATCTATTAACTCATCAATGTTCGGTAAGGGGTAGTGGTCTTTCGGGCAGTTCTTGTTGAGGTCGGTATAATCGACACACATCCTCCATTTGTTATTTGATTTTTTAACCACCACCACATTTGCTAACCACTCTGGATATCTAATATCCTCGATGAACTTTGCTTTGAGTAGCTTCTCAACTTCGGTTTGTATGACTTCCTGCCTCTCCATGGCGAAGTTCCTCTTCTTCTGTTTCACCGGTTTAGCATCACTATGGACGTTAAGGCAATGTTTAGCGACCGAAGGGTCTAGACCCGGCATGTCTTCAGGACCCCATGCAAACACATCATGATATTCCCTGATCACATTGATGACCTTTTCTTTCAACTCGGGCTCCATACCTTTTCCAATTTGGATCATTTTTCCCCTCTGTCCTACATATAGCTCTACCTCTTCGGTTTCCACTGCCGGTTCAGCTATTGGGCTAGAGAGATCGGCCCCAAACTTTTCCAACTCAATATTAAGCAGTTGGTGGCTTCCTCCAACCTCGTTTACTTTCCTTTTTCTTTTCCCTCCTTCGGGGGTTTCAAACTCTGTATTTTTTGCGACATCCTCCAACATTATAGTTCGGGCAGCTTTCTGATCGCCTCTCATCTCGCCAATCCCGTCTCCGACCGGAAATTTCAGCTTCAAGTGGGGAACCGAAGCCACTGCTTGAAATAGAGATAAAGCGGGTCTCCCTAAGATCCCATTATAAGGGCTCTCCACCCGAACGACATAGAATTTTGCCTCCTTCTTTATCATATATGGTGCTTTCCCCAATTGAACGGACAAAGTAATGGTGCCTTCAATTGGCACATGATAATTGCCGAAGCCATAAAGAGGTGCTTCGTGACATGGATCCAATTGTTCGCCTCCTAGATTCATTTTGAGGTAAGTACTGTGGTAAAGAATATTTACTGAGCTTCCTCCGTCCACCAACACTCGCCAGATCTTGTTCTCCCCTATAACCGGGTTGATGACCAGAGGGTCTTCGTGCGGCCATAAGACATCTTCATAATCATCTTCAGTAAAGAAGATAGGGAGTGGTTGCTTGGCTGTACTAGTCTGATGAAGGTTATACACTTGTCGGGCGTACTTCTTTCGGGCAGTTTTACTATCCCGATCGAGTATGGTTCCTCCAGAGATGGTCCTGACTTCTCCCCTGTATTTCTCTCCACCTTCAATCGTCTTTTGTTTTTCCATGGACTCTAACTTGTCCCTGAGATCTCCCACAAACTGGGTCAGCTCCCCATCCTTTATCATTTTCTCGATCAATTTCTTCAAGTGGAAACATTCATCGGTATTGTGCCCTTTATCTCTGTGATAGTCACAGTACTTGTTCTCGTTTCTTCGGTTCTCAGGAGTTCTCAATCTTGACGGTCGAACGAACCCCGGTTTACCTTTTATCTCATGGAGAATCTTCGAGATAGGCGTGTTTAGAGGTGTGAACACCGCGTTATCTCTATCTCTTCTTCGGTCGGCCCCTTTATCGGGCCTGTTGTCTGTTAACCTGCTCTTGATATCTCCACGACCCCTTCGGTCGTCCCTTGGGTTGTTCATCCTGTCTTCCCTGGAATCGTTCTTCTTTCTTTCCTTATAACCCCCGATCGATTCTATCTTTCTCCTTATTGCCTCACCCCTCACATATATATCATTTAAAGACTTGGGGGGTATATCGTAAAGCGAGGAACGAAGTTTCTTACCTTTAATAGGGTCAAGACCTGCCGCAAGGAAGCCTGCCGCTTTGACTTTGTCTAAGTTGGTGACCATCCCAGCCTCCTCCTTAAATCGAACCAAGTAATCACCTAGTTCTTCGTTAGCCCTCTGTCTACAATGGATCAAGGCCTCGGTGTCTTTCTCTCTTCGGCACAAATGGGAATAGTGCCTCAAGAATTTCCGCTTCACTTGTTCATAGGTCCCAATCGACCTTGGCCTTAACGACCGATACCACATGGACGCCGGTCCCCTGAGGTAGGTCTTGAACATCTTACACAGCATAACGTCGCAATGCCCCATTCCAGTCATCAGGGCCTCGTATTTTTCACAATGGTCTGTCGGATCATCTTTGCCATTGAACTCGCTCATTTTCGGGAATTGCCTCCCTGGGGGTGGTCGGAAATCTTCAACCTCTTCGGTCACCACAGGCTCGTGGCTGACTTTTCTTTCGCCAAACATGGCCTTTTCGATTCTCCGAATTCTATCCTGTGTGTCTGGTCCTTCATTCTCCTCTGAATCAGAGGTGTAAGCAATCTTTGACCGGAGCCTTCTTGAGTGCGACTCGGAGTCCCAGGACTCGTCTTCGTCATTTATGGCATCCCTAACCCGCTTCTCCCTTCGGGGCTCAGTCTCCAGGGCTTCGCGAAGTGCCTTCTCCTCTAATTCCAGTGCCTTCTCCTCTGATTCCAACTCCTCTAATTCCAGTGCCTTCTCCTCTAATTCCAGTGCCTCCTTCCTCTTGGCCAATCTTTCGGTTTCTTTGTCTTTTTCATTCTCAGGGCCCTTCCCCTTTGCCATTTTCTCCTCCCTCCATCTCATGATTAGTTCTCGTTGTTCTTCGGGAGTGGGCGTGGGGCCTTCCTCCTCATCAAGACTGAAGATTCCGGGCCGTATTGGTGGAGTTCGATTGATACCGAACCCGGGAGGAACGATACCTTCGCTACCTGTTGAATTATCTTTCCCAGTAGTTCCGTTCGTCATAGCTCTTTGTAACAAATTCACAGAATGATCTTCTACGTTCCCACAGACGGCGCCAATGTTACGACCTGATTTCGACCTGCAACCTCTTACTTCGGACCTGCAGAAGAAGAATGCGAGGGTGTTGGCCCCCGATTCACCTCCGGTGTAAGAAACAGTCAATGTGATCTTGAATATGGTTATGAAAACGTAAAAGCTCTGTGTTTTTTGTAATGATCTAATCGCCCCTTGGTAAGGGAGCCCAAACCTGTTTATATATTGCTTCCTGCTTGTAACCGAAGGAGGCGAAAGCGGGGGCGGGGCGGACGGGAGCGTGTCCCCCGCTGAATAAATGACGCAGCCGTTTCGAGTGGAGACACTGGGCCTTCGAATGGACTGGCGGGCCCACCAAGAGATGGGCTTCTAAAATGGGCTCGGTCCGGTACAACAAAGTAACGGGCCTCTAACAGGTAGTAGTGCCCCAATATATATCACCTTTTCCGGTTCACCAGGGACTAAGGGAATGGGGATTAAATCCTCAGCTGGTTTCCCTCTTCGGTCCTCATTGTCACTAGTATCCATGTCTTCAATTGGGAGAACTTGCCTCCCGATTCCATCAGGCCTTAACGCGGCTACATAACAACTTCTAGCCATCTTTTGGTCTCCTCGTTCTTCACCAATCTCATTCCTCGTTGGGAACTTGATTTTTAGATGATAAGATGAGGCAACAGCCTTGAACGCATGAAGACCAGTCCTTCCCAGGATTGCATTGTATGTCGAAGTTGCCTTTATAACTATGAAGTTCAGAATTTGAGTAGATGTATTCATCCCTTGTCCCATGGTCATTGGGAGTTGGATAGTGCCTTCCACTTTTGATTCCACCCCATTGAATCCGTATATGGGCATATTTGAGGGTGTTAACTGAGAATCAGTGTAACCCATCTTGATAAAAGCATCGTGGAACAAGATATCCACTGAAGCTCCATTGTCGACTAGGACTCTCTTTGTTTCAGAATTGCCAATCACAGGTATGATGACTAGAGGGTCATCGTGGGGGAACTTCACCCCTTCCAAGTCCGAATCGTCAAAACCTATCGACACTTCTGTTCTGGCACGCTTCGGTGCATCTCCAACCACAGTCATTACCTCTCGAGCATAAGTTTTTCTTGAATTTCGGGAGGACCCAGCAACAGTTGGTCCTCCAAATATCATGTTGATGACTGGCCCTCGGGGCTTAGGGTTACGATCTTGGTCATTGTCCCTTCTGTCGTAATCCTTCCTTTCATAGTTTCCTCTTTGACTCCATTGATTTCCATCCTTGGTGAATTTTCTGAGTTTTCCTCTTCGTATCAGAAATTCGATCTCATCTTTCAATTGCCTACAATCGTCGGTGTCGTGACCGACTTCTTTGTGGAACCGACAGAACTGATTTTGGTTCCGTTTGGACATGTCAGCCCTCATTGGCTTCGGCCATTTGAGATCTCCTTCCTTAGCTATCTCCATCAGAATTTGACTCCTGGGAGTGTTCAATCTTGCATACTCCATAAACTTTGGCCCAAAATTGTTTCTCTTGGGTGGAGAATCAGAGCCCTTTGATGTTTTGGGAAACTTTTCCTTGACGTCGTATTCCTGGGTTTCTTTTCTTTTCTTTGAGTTTCCACTACCACCAGCAGTGGGTTCATACTTTCTCATGCTTTCTTCAGCCTTGATATACTTTCCGGCTCTATCTTGGAGCTTCAGCATGCTCTCGGGAGGATGTTTAGCTAACGACCTTTTGAAATGGTCATCAGTAGTTCCTTGCTGCAGGGCTATCATAGCCACTCTGTCCTCCAAGTCCGGGACTTTCAAAGCCTCCCGACTGAATCGATTGATGTAGTCCCTTAGGGCTTCATTCTTTCCTTGCTGGATTGCCATGAGTGACGCAGAGCTTTTCTCATGCACCCTTCCACTAATGAACTGATTGATAAAAGCTTTGCTTAGTTCCTTGAAAGACCCAATTGAGTTGGGAGGAAGACGGTTATACCAGCGTTGGGCCATGCCTGCCAGGGTTTGTGGAAACGCCCTACACTTGACCGCATCGTTGGTTGGCTGCAACAGCAGTGCATTGGAGAAGGTCCTTACATGATTTGCGGGATCGCCCGTTCCATCGTAGGCTTTGATCGAAGGCTTCTTGAATTTTCTGGATATAGCTGTTTTCATGATGTCTTGAGTAAACGGTGGTGTAGGATCATCAGGATCTCCTAGGGGCAACAGAATACTAGGATCACCTCTTGGGGCTTCGGCACTCTTGGTTCTTCTTGCCGGCGGATCCAAGTTGATTATCGGGATCCCTTCAGTCTTTCGGCCTTGAGATTGAGCGGCCTCCTCCTCAGCAAGGAGTTTCTTGAGTCTTGCAGTCTCTGCCTCATGGGCTGCAATTTTCTCCTTAGTAGTTTGGGGTTGATCCCGATTTGTCTGGGAAGAACGTCTCCTTCTTGGGGCGACATCCTCCCCAGTTGTATAACCCTCATCCTCGGTGTATGGGCCCGAGTAATCTTGAACAAAAGGGGTCTGGCGAGTTTGTTGATTTTGGGGTCCCAGACCTTGAATATAAGGGGGCACATATGCCTCATGGTAGATTGGATTAGTTCCACTACCGCCCGCCATGGGTCGAGGGGGCATGTCATAGCTTGGCATCCCCAAAGTCTGATTCGCGTATTGAGGGAGATCAGTAGTATGGAGTTGAAGGCTTCTCGGTGCATTCATGATGAGTGGAGAATTCGAGATTGGTTGCTGGTGAACGGTCTCTTGTGGATTAGATCCATTAATGACCATCTGCAGGGGATTCGTCCCTTCAACCGAAATTGGGATTTCCGGTCCTTGAGTGTTGGTGGGGATATTCGCCCCTTGAGTGCCAGTAGTCGGCGGTGGTTGATCAGCCTCAGAGGTGATAGGGCGATCCTCAGGAGTTTGAGTATCCCGAGCTGTTCTTCGTGTGTTTGTCATGGTTGATGTTGTCTTCCCACAGACGGCGCCAGATGTTATGGATTAAAAAACGTACTTGTATATTAATTGCTAGGATTAATGAGCTTTCGTGCTTTAATGGCTGCACTTGTGTTTCGAGACTAAATCGGTCCTCACAAGATGCCTACGTATCTCAAATCGTTATTGAGAATCAAGCCAAAGACGTAGTTCTGATTGTAGGATCAGGGACCTTATATAGGCGTCTGGAGCCTAGTATTTATGGTATGTTTAGGAGACTTAGCGAATAAGTCTCCTTTTTTATATTGGATAAACATTGTATTTCTTGCAAGATAAGTCTTTTCCTTGTTGATAAAGGTTATGACTCATTAATTGGGATTCTGGAGCCTTCTTTGACTAATTTACCATATTTTGGACTCTTTTCATGAGCTGTATATTTTCCCTATTCATTAATTACGAAATTAATGAATAATTAGGGTGTCGGGCCTTAAATATCGGCATTTCCATTGACTTGTCAATTATATTTCTATAATTACTTTTCTGTTCATATCAAAAGGTAAACACAAATACTAAATTTTCGTGTCGTGTATCATATTATCAGGTTTATTTGTAACAATAAAATTATGTGTAATAATGTTATATTTGATCCTAATTTTTTGTCAGATTCTATTTTTATGGAATTATGTGTAATCATGTTATATTTGATCCTAATTTTTTGTCAGATTCTATTTTTATCCATAAAAAACCATTTTTAATGAGAAAACTTAAATTTAAATGTAATTGCATGTAAGATTTTATTGTATTCTTTATTATATTTTATATAAGAGTATTTTTATGAAGTATAATGACCAAAATAGAGAATCATGCACATGAATTAATTTAAACATAGTTATACAATTTTTCTTCATAAAATTTTACCGTAGATAACAATATACGAATCTAATTTTTATCTAATTTCGTCTGCTTCTAATTTTCTTCCATTTTGAATTTTTTTTTTTGCCAAATTAAATTTCTAACTGTCTAACTCTGATATTTTACAAAAATCTTTAGTCATTCACTTTCATCAACCCGAAGTATGCATCTCCCTTGCCATTCGTCTGAAACAACTTTTGGAACACAATCAGAAAAAACTTGGCCATTTTACATCCCATTTGTCACAATCAGAGAGGGTGGGGTTCGTTACAAAATTGGGGGTGCAAAGTCAAATTGGTTGACAACCTATACCAACTTATTAATGCGAGTTGTTGTCCCTTAAATATTGTGACACAAGCTTCTAGCTAGTGACACAGTAGAATGTTTGTTCATTCGGATTCGAATCTCTAAAATTATTGATAACGTGAAACTTGGAAGTATCTCAAATTCAATTTATTCATGTCAATTGTCATTTTGGTAATAATTTAGAAATTGGATGTTAAATAGTGAGGGGCTGGTTACTATTTCAAAAAAAAAATTGAAATGTAAAAAATTAAGAGAGAAATTTCAAATAAATAAATAAATAAATGAGAATTACAGAGAGAGTATATTTACTGTATTTTCTTGCTAATTTCACGTGCTAATCTATTCTATGTGTAAATTTCTAGTCGAACTCGAACATAGGCCTGATTGTGGTAGTAATACAGTCAAATAATCCTTAAATTTGTTAAATAATCAGTTTATTGGAGAGGGTCGTAAAAATTAAAAAGCCCAAGTAAATTTAAATTTAATGCCTAATTATAAATCTGATACACATATGATTCAATTTTCGACACTACTTATATATTTTAACTATTCTTGGTGCAACTTCGTAAAAAAATGTGTTCCTGATTAGACATGACAATAATTTCGTGTTTCGTGTATTAAGAGACTAAACCATTAAAAAAACGAAATAAGTTTTGTGTACCCATTTTGCAAAACGAAAACGAAACGAAAAATTTCGTGTAAACACGAAACGAAACGAAACGAAAAATACACCAAATTTGTCGTGTACTTATTGTGTACACGAAAAGTACACGAAAACGAAAACGAAACGAAAACGATAAGTGTTGAGTGCCCATTGACCATGACCAATACATACAGATTATTTTAAGTATTTATGAATTATGATATACAATATTTTGAGTATATAATTTTGTATAAAAATAATACATACAATATTTATTTATGATATGTATTTATATAATTTTAAAATATTTATTTAATTATTTCGAGTACTTTCGTTTCGTGTCATGTACCCAAGGGTAAACCCAAAACCGACACTAAATTCGCTCGTGTAATTTCGTGTTCGTGTATTGAAAAAGTCAAACCAAACCCGTCATTTTCGTGTCATTTTCGTGTCGGTTACGAAATTATCGGTAGATAATCATTTTTTTTGTCTCAATGTACTTCCATATTTTCTTATTTATTAAAAAAATATTATATCCCTAATAAGATTAGCGGCTTGGCCCCCGAGCAAGCTCTATTTTCGGACCAAATTCATTCCGTTGACATTTACGGAACTCTAATTTTCTTATTTATACAACGTACCAATTACCATACTTGCGTCGGCACAATTAGACTATTTTTGAAAATGTCGTACTTGCATTAAACATCGGAAACAAGATTACAACTTAGAAATGTTGGAGCAGTATAATGCCACTCCATAGGACCTGACATAGAATATGCCACCTGAGCTAGCTTATGGGCAGCCATATTCGCAGATCTATGAACAAAACATACTAACACCTCTTTAAAGTGTTTAATAATATCCCTACATTCCTCAACAATTAGGTGGAAATAAGTAGCGCCACCTTCCCCATTCATAGCATCGACCAAAACCTTCGCATCACATTCGAAAATACATTTGTGAACCCTCCAATCTTTCACCCAACTCAGCGCTTCTTTAAGGCCTACAGCTTCTGCCTCTCTAGGTTGAAAGTTCCCCTGGAAAACATTACTTCTAGCACGAAGGAAGTTACCTCTTTCATCACGTACAACACAACCTACCGAGATTTTGTTTGAGCCCATATGACATGCTGCATCTGAGTTTATTTTTATCCATCCCGCCTCTGGTCTGGACCAACATCTTATAGCCTTTTGCAGCTGGCATTGAGCTGCTCCTAATTGTTGCTGTGCGTGTCGCCAGTCCGAAAGCATATTGCATGCTTTATGCTTCACACCAAATGGAGACATATTTACTTGATTCCACACCCAAGAGTTCCGCCTCTGCCAGATACACCAACACAGTAGGGCTATCATGAGAGTTTGCTCATTCGTACTTACCTGGAACGCTCTTCGCAAGATCTCCAACACCGTATCATTATGCAGGACTGCAATTATGCTACCCAGGCCAGTGTTATCCCAAACTTCTCTTGCAAAGCTACATTGGAAAAGTACATGTATGTCAGTTTCTTCATACATTCGACACCATGAGCAAATTGTATTAATCTGCACCCCCTTCTCTACCAAAGCCTTTGCTGAAGGTAAACATTTTCGACAGGCGCGCCACATCAAGTTGATCACCTTCCCAGGTAATTTGAGCTTCCATAGTTTTGTCCAGAACGACCTATCCACACATGCACTCTCTCCTCTAATACGTCTATAGCAACTGCATACAGAGAACTTACCATGCTCATCAAATAACCAAAACCAGGTATCATTTCTTCGTAGCCTCGTCAATGGAATCTGTTTGATCAAGTCTCTGTCTCTCTCATTACACAAATCCTGTAGTATCTCATCATCCCAACCCCTCCTGTCTTCATTCATGAGTCCAGCAACTGTTGCTGATTTCAGTTCATCTGGCATTTCGGTTGTGAGAAAACCATTATCTGGACACAACAGCCATGGCACTTTCCAGATTTTAGTGGTTAGACCATCACCAATTCGCTTTCTACAACCTTGTTTAATTACCTCTTGAGTCTCCAGTATGCTCCTCCACAGAAAACTTGGATTTGATCCAAGTTTCGCATTCAGAAAATCAGCTTCAGGATAGTAACGTGCACGCATTAAGTCTGTTACCAAAGGATTCGTATTATTAATCAGTCTCCACGCCTGCTTTGCGAGCATTGCAACATTAAAGCTTTTCAGACTCTTGAACCCCAAACCACCATCCTCTTTGACTGTGCACAAACGTTCCCATGACATCCACCTTATACATCCATTTGTTCCACCATTTCGCCACCAGAATTTATTCATAGACTTCTCAATTCTATCTGTTATTTCTGAAGGAATCAAAAACATGTTCATCCAGAAATTTGGGATGACTTGAGCAGCTGTTTTAAGCAAAATGACTTTTCCCGCCTTTGAAATTGTTTGATTTTGCCATCCCTGCAACTTTTTCTCCACTCGTTCAGACAAGAATGAAAAAGTTGTACATTTATTTCTACCAACCACCATGGGCATACCCAGATATTTACCAGGGCTTTGACAAACATTTACCTCCAAAATCTGACAGAGTTGTGTGCGATTTTCAGGACTTGTATTTGGTGAACAGGTGAGAACCGACTTTGTATAATTTATTTTCTGCCCAGACATTCCTTCATATCGATTCAGTATTCTTTTCAACACATCTGCCTCCACAGCATTTGCTCGGAAAAAGAAATAGCAGTCGTCTGCAAAAAGAAGGTGTGAGATTGTAGGAGCCCCTCTTGCAATCGTGCATCCATGCAGAATACCAACCTCTTCAGCCCTTCTCAGAAGCGAACTTAGACCTTCAGAACACAAGATATAAATATAAGGTGATATAGGATCACCCTGACGTAATCCACGCGTTGGAATTACATTCCCAAAAACACAACCATCATGCAAAAATCCATATGAGACTGACTGAATGAGACTCATGATTCTATTAACCCATGTAGCATGAAATCCAAATTTCTCCATCATATGCTGAATAAATCCCCATTCTAATCTGTCGTAGGCTTTAGATATGTCAATCTTAAAACCTGCAACACCATTTTTTCCTTGCGTCTGTCTTTTAATATAATGATTAATTTCAAAAGCAATTAATGCATTGTCAGTCAGAAGTCTCCCCTCCACAAACGCACTTTGTGTGTTTGATATCAAAGAGCTCAAACAAACTTTCAATCTGTTAGATAACACCTTGGACAGAATACGAACGAGTACATTACAAAGAGAAATAGGTCGAATTTCAGACATGTTTTGTGGGTTTTTTACCTTTGGGACTAAGCATACAACCGTTCTGTTGGCCTCCATAGGTAACTCTCCTGTCTCCAGAAATTTTTTACAGAAAGCCAACACATCCAACCCAATGATGCTCCAAAATGATTGAAAGAAAGCAGGATTTAAGCCGTCTTGTCCAGGGGATTTTTCTGGATGCATTGAGAAGACAGCTTTTTTAACCTCCTCAAGAGTAAGCTCTGACAATAATTGAACATTCTCTTCCTCTGTAATTTGCTTAACTTTCTCCCTCTCCGTAAGCTTACTTGTCATTCCTGCAGTAGTAAATAGCTGTGTGAAGTATGTAATAACAACATTCTGGATATCATCTTTATTCTCTCTCCAAACTCCCTGCTCATCCTGAATACGTTCAAAGCAATTATTCTTCTTTCTCACAGTGGCGTTCCTGTGAAAGAAACGAGTATTTTGATCACCCCCTTGTAACCAAAACTGCTTGCTACGTTGCTTCCAGTAGGTCTCCTGTCTCTCTAGCAGTTTCAAGAAATGGTATCGAGTTTCATTATACTGTTGAATACCATGGAGATCTCTCCTGCTTCGAAGTCTACGTAACTTCACCCTGTAATCAGCCAACTGTTGCTTATATTCCTGACTCAGACCTCCTCCCCATTCACTCAGTTTTAAACAACATGCATTGATACGCTCAAGGATGTCCTGACCTGAAGTAGATAACCAGCTTTCTCGAACCAAACTTGCACATTCCCTCTCTTTTAACCACACATTTTCAAATTTAAATCGTCTACCACGTGGAACATAAATTTTCTTATTTAGCTGCAGAAAAAGTGGCAAATGATCTGACGTTGCAACTTCTAGAACATGAACTTCAGATTGGGGGAACATGTTTATCCAATCCTGCGTAGCCAGTGCACGGTCTAAACGTTCTTGAATCCACCTTGATGCACCCCTGGACCGTTCCCAAGTAAACTTTTCTCCTACAAAACCCAGGTCTATCAGCTGACAAGCACTTATTGTTTCCACAAAACCATTCAGAAGGTATTGTGGCTGAGCTCTACCTCCTCTTTTTTCATCAGCGTGCATTAGGTCGTTAAAATCTCCAACAATACACCAAGGTCTATTCGATCTAGCTGCCAAATTCTTTATTTTAAGCCATGACTCCCTTCTACGGCTACGTTCAGGGCATCCATAGAAGCCAGTGTATCTCCACCTACCGATTTGATCATTTTCTACTTCAAAGTCGATGTGATGCAAATCAACATCCATTATCTGGCAACTACCCTCATTTTTCCAGAAGAGAGCTAAACCTCCCCCATGGCTATGATTTTCAACTGCTATACAACCTGCAAACCCCAAAGATTTTCTAACAAACTCTACTCTTTCTTTATTAGCAAAAGTTTCTGATAAGAAGATAAAACAAGGCTTTTTTTGGTGGGTAATATCTTTTAGGAACTGAACTGTACGTGGTTTACCCAGCCCACGACAGTTCCAAGCCAGTATACTCATTTGGCTAGGTGGGCCTGTAGCACAGGACCCACCCTTTTCTCGTTTTTTGACCCAGTCTGCGATGAGGGCCCAATTAGTGTTTCCACATTTAATTCATTACTCACGCGTTTCCTTTTAGGATCGATAACAATTTTTTCATTTTTCAAAATTCCCCCGCCCATACTGTCATCCTGTTGGTTTGAAATATTGTTGAGATCCTGATTTTCCTCCTGATTTTTCTCAACAACTCGAATCCCATCATCATCTCCAACAATCTCGCTGATTCTGCCGTCTACCTCCATGAAACGCGCTTCTGGTCCATCTCCGCCTTGTGTAACAGTGGAGCTTTTACCTTGCTCACCATCTGCAGGCCAGGTTTGATTTGCTTCATCTGCATTCCTAAGCCACTTTGCTCCCAGATTCTGACTACTACCTCCTCTTATTGGTGCCCTTAGCCACACTCCGTACGCACGCTTGATCTCTTTATCCGGGTTTGCATACACTACACCACACTCTCTGTCAGAATGGCCCAAGATACCACAAACAAAACAGAATGTACTGAGTCTTTCATATTTAAAGTTTACCCAACTCCACTCTCCTCCTTCTCTTTTAATCTTCATCTTACGCTTCAACGGCTTTTCTATGTCAATAGTTACTCGCACTCGAGAATACATCTTCCACATCCCTGTAATATTTGCTGGGTCTGATTTCACAAACTCACCAACAAAGTTCGCAATGTTTTTCAGTATATTTTCGGACTGTAGCCCCCTGGGAAGGTCGTAAACCTGCAACCAGATGTCGACCTTATTAAGTTTTACAAGGTGAGGGTCTACATTCCCAGTAATCTGTTGATAAACAAGTAAGTTTTGCTCGAATGTCCAAGGCCCACCCTCCAAAACCTTCTTCAGATCCAACACATGGTAGAAAACAAAAGAATATCTATGCCCTCCAATATCATGTATTTCCATGCCTTCCTTCGGTCTCCATAGGGATGCCATCAGATTCTTCATTGCATTAAAATTTATGTTCTTCTCTGTAAGGAACCTACCCACCAAGACATACGAATTCTGCGTTTGTGTTGATTCTGATTTACTAATCACAACTCCATCATCCTCTTCTTCCTCCAAGGCCAATCGTGCGTAGAGCTCCTCCAACGTGACACCAGATGTATTCATATTGAATGATTATGAAATAAAATTTATGAAATAAAAGAAGAATTAATACCTTGTCATAGAGACAAGACGGAGAACCTTGTTAATAAACAAGACAAAAGTTTATCCTTTTCCCTACGGGTTAAAACAGAATTTAAATTAGGATGTCAAAAGAAGCAACATATCATGTGAATCAATGTATATTATGTGAATCTATGCACAATTAGACTATTTAAATTCAAATTATACTAACGAAATACGAAAAGTCAGTGACTCAGTGACATTGCCCAATTTGATACTTCTGAGATAAAATTGTAGTTGAATTTTCGTGAAAATTAAATTAGATAATAATAAAAATGGTTTATTAAGAGTTGCCAACAAAAATTGTATGTCACGTGTGTACTTTGAACAAGTATATTTAATAATTTCCCAAATTTAATTAAAAAAAAATCTTCGCATAGTGTCAGACTGTCGATGCAAGTGAAAATGCGACTGTATATATGTCTGTTTCGGAAGTATGCAGCAATACTCTATTAACGAATTCAAATATACTTACTTTTTTTTTATCTATACTCTTTATTAATAAACAACACAATGTGAAAATAACGCGCAATATTAAAGTATTAAAGTACCAAATTTAGTTATCACTTAACCCGGGTTCGATTTATCGCAACTATATAATTATACAAGATTTATTTACTTTAAATTATTTAGCTTTATCCAGGGTTCGATTTCTTACAACTACGTAATTATACAAGATTTATTTATTTACTTTAAATTCAATAGTTTCATCGAACGTTAGATTCTTTGCAGCTACATAATCATACAAGATTTATTTATTTGCTTTAATTTCTTTAGCTTTATGCACAGTTAGATTGTATATAACTACATAATTAAATAGTTATTTATTTATTATATATTTTTATCATTTAATTCTCAAGAAATACATTTTTAAATAACATTTATTAATGATTTATTAATACTAATATTTTTATGTCGACTCATGCTCGGCCGTGCTTGGCACGGGTTATAAGGTAGTATATATAAAAAGTCAAGTATGTGTAGTTTGAAATTCATGCAAAACTATTAAATATAAACCATAATTAAACAACTAAGATAGATTGTGAATTAAAGTTTAGTTGCTCTTTCACGCTTAAAACATTGTATATAACTTTATGGTAATTTTTTCTACACCTTTAAATTACACAATAAACAGATTACAAGCCTTTTCAAATTTGAAATTTAACAAGGGCGCTCCTCCAAAGATATGTTTTTGAGCTACAGTGTTTGCAGCTAAAATTTAAAATTTCAAACAGTAAAATCCCTTTAAATTAATGCATTTTAATATTCACTAAACGGATAATTAATTTCTTTATACGTGATGAAATGAAAAATATTGATCTACCCTACTTTGCAGTAACTTGAAAGGGAGAGGAGGCAACAGCCATCAGCTCCTTTTCTTATAAAGAGCATATTAGCCCACATTCTGGATTCTTGTTCTCCCCACTATACTTTTATGCTCGATTAAGTGATAATTATGTCGTAAAACTATTCCTGATAATGTAATTGATTATTGATGCTCCAAACAGATACCCCGTCCCTCTCATTTTTTTACAGTTTTTTACACTGTTTGACACACATTTTAAGGCTCTTATAAGTATAGCTCTGCAACTTATTTTTAAAATTTTCAGTATATTTTATAGGAGTCTTAAAATGCATGTCGAACCCTCGTCCGTCAAGGTAAAGAATTGAGAGAGACGGAGGGAGTACTTATTTACAAAACTATATATGCTTTGTTTAACCAATACCTCCCCAGCAATTACAGAGTGCTAGATATTAACTTGACATAGTGTTTGTTTGGTATATAATAGGAAATAACTTCCTAAGTTAATTTCAATTTTCGATCTATATGAAGTTCCTGTAAAGTGAAAAAATGTTGTTTGGTTTACATGCAGGAACTTATATTTGCAATAACATATATACGCACATATATAGGTGTATACATATGTGTCTATAACTATTTTTTAGGAGGGGAAATGGAAATAACCTAGATGAGGGTGGGTAAGTGACTTTCCCATGTTTTATAGGTATTTACACTTCTTGAATATTTCTAACTTTCCAGATATTTCAAATACCCACGTAAGTATCCGTCAACCAAACGACTTCATAGTATATATTAGTGTTATGTACAAAAGTTACAATTATTACTATCATATAAACTATGACCCGGTGCATTACAAAGATAATAATTACAAAAGCCATGTATATGACCCCCAATTATTTATCCGCTATTTTGTTCCAGGATCAGGACTCTATCCTGATGTAAAAAGGGCCCTGGCTGAAACTGTAGAAGCTTGTGCTTCATTCCTGAAGTATCATATCCAAGATTGAATGGAATAGTTGCATTTGAATGAATTCACACCGCTTATATGTGCAAATATATCCGAAGGGTCGACCATGTCTTCTTCTTCTTTCACAACAACCTGTACCAGAACCGTCATGAATCAAAAATAAACAAAAACCAACATATTTTTTAGATTGTTGCTGCGAAAAAGTGACTTGAATAAATGTTTAAATGAACTAATGATTTTCGACTTGTTTATCAATAATTCTGTGGTTGGTAGGTACATACATGAATTGATCTGACATCATCATCTGTGTCCTCTTCATGTGTGCTACAAGTAGTTCTGATGAGATCTCCAAAATCATCGTTTTTCGCAAACCTTCCTCTGACACGAGGCCGGCTGTCTGCCAGTGTCTTTCGACAAGCATACTGCATGACAAAATGTTACATGATCAGTTTTGTCCGCATAAATCATTTTGTCAGCAGATGTTAATTGTAATTAGACAAAGTAAATTGATAATGTTGTGCAAGTACTATCTAGAGAAACCTTGATTTTCTTGCTGAAATTCCTCTCGTTCCTTTTCTTCATGTACCGATGGATCTTTTCTTTTCTTTCTTCTACTGAGAGCTTTCCGACTTTGAAGGTAGAATCCTCCAAGCTTGTGATCTCAGAAGCCAGAGGAGTAGAATTTGCACCGCCATTTACAAGATGTTGGCTCTCGTTGCTAAGTGCCTTTGCAGATTAGTAAATATATAAGCATTGCAATCAATAGAAAATTTTACAATATATTTTGTTAGCGTCCCTAGAGAGGTTTTAATACCTGAAGATTGCTGTTATATACGCGAGACAGAGGTTCAGTAGAGAAAATGCCACCATTATCTCCTTGATAATCCAATTCTTGAGGCTGCAGATCAGTTCCAAGATACAGATTCCCAGTGAAAATCCCTGAATTTTCGGTAGATAGAGTACCATTTAGATTACTTGGTAGATATGAATTTATTCCCGGGTCAAGAAACGAGCACGCTGGTGACGAAGGATTTATCCTCATGTAAGATGGCATCGAAGATAAGCATTCATCTTCGTTAAGTGCATGGAATGGTGGTCCCATAATCTGAGGCGCAACAGGGTCATTCCCGTACAGTGAGAGCGCGGCGTCAACAGCATTATCAGCAACTCCAAACTGATTTTGCAACAAAGAGATATCAAATTGTTCCTGCTGACAATTTGTGAATTGAGGAACAGAAAGTGTAGTAGGAGAGGAAGAGAAGTCTATGGAAGCAGAGATGTCGTTGTCAAAATCTTCGGCTGAATCAAAGATTATCGAGAGATTGCTAGTGTTAGTGTTGTTATCTGTAATTAATGGTGGAGGCGCCCTAATAAATGTTTTGTTTGTGACATTGTTAGCTATGTTATCTGAAATTTTGTTAACTTCTGGAGCATTAAAAGGAAGGTTGGTTGTATATGAAGAGTGCTCCTCGTAGCAGCAATTTGAACTTGAAGCAACTTCAGAGTTTTGTAATGTTTCCGGAAACAATTCAGATTCACAAAACTCCAGAATTTGAGCACTAAGAGGACTCGAAATCTCTTCCTGCATACCAGAACAACAAATTAATTCATAATACATTGTGTAAGCGTAAATAGGTAGCTTAACTATGAAGGTTAGAAAGGCCAAAAAGATAAGGAAAGTAGAGAGGTTTAAAGCAAAATTATCTTGTGCCAAAAATAGAAAAACATTTGGAACTTTATAAAGAGCACTTGAAGAAGTTTGTTCTTAGACCATTTGAATTGCTTCTTTCAATTTGATTGAATAAATGTAAGAATCAAGAAAGACCAGAAACACTTAAGGTGTACGCGGTGATTTAAAGCTAAATATTCTATAATAATTTGGGAAGATATAATGGAAATTGAGTTACAAAGGGGAGTTCATGATCATAACAACATTATGCAAAATGTGGGGTTAGAAAATGACTAGTTGTGAGTGCAGAAGCTTTACAAGATTGAAACACCAAGAAGCTGATTCCGAAATGGCTGCCGTGCTAGACTAATGTGACAGTCACTTAAAACAGATAATTGATGAGTCTTTTGGATGATCAAAACATGTAATTTAGATATGCATGTCCTTCTCCATCCTGTTAATTATCCTCATTCTGATTCTATTTTGAGTTGAAATGATTCTCTATAAGAAAGAAATGGAGGAGTCATTGAGGCCATAATTAATATAACTCCCCCTCCTTTCAATAAACATGAAATAAATTTGAGAAGTTCATGTCAAATCAAATGGTTACTCAAATTACAAAAAAAACACACATGCAACAGCGTAAATTCAAATCAGAACAAGCACTCTCGTAAATACATCTCAGTATTGAAATGAACTCAGATTCGATACTCATCCCATACCCCTTGTATAAGAAAAACATGCAAGCTCATAAACAGTATGTGAAAAAGAGAGATGGAGATCGGAGAGAGAGCCATACAATGGGAAGTTGTCGTTGGGAGTGATTCACCACGTCTTGTAACATTGTTTGCTCTCTTCTTGGACCTTAAATCCTCGAAAAAAATGCAGAAATGTTTCTGTACTATGCTCTGCAAATATATCTTCTTCGCTTATATGTGCCTCTTGAATCTCGAGATATGACAACAAATAAAAAGTAAATTAACAAGTAGAGAGAAGATGAATACGAACTATATTAAGCAAGGAGGGACGTTAAGAATGGGTTGTCGAAACAGAGAGTCTGTTAGTTATATAAAGGTGCAATATTTGGGTGGCCATTACATTTTTCGAAAGTCAACCCTAAAGACTCGCTTTGCCACTCATTTCCGTGATTTTTGCCTCCGTGTCATTGCCCTTTTGTCTTTATCTTGTCTTAGTACTGGTTTTTAGTGACACGTAGTAATATCTACCTGGCGAAAATGTAAAAATAATTAATTTTCAGAAACCATAATATTAGCTTTGGGTTACCTAAAGACCTCCTAGCTATAATGAGTAATGCTAGAGGTACCGAATTGGGTACCAAATGATGTGGCATTGGTGATGTGGAAGTTTAGGATGATTTTATTGGGGAATTAATGTGAATGCAGGGGGTCCACCATTATTAATTAAGTTGTAGCAAATAAGAACATAACATGTGACATTTGAGATCCAATTTGGTACCCCTAGCATTATTCATTAAAAAATTAATTAATAATTGGTTAAAAACTTGAAATTAGTTCATTTGACCAAAATAAAATTTAAACAATCAATTTTGAATGGTTCGAATAGAGTAAAAACTATTCACGTAATCTCTCGTTTTATTCCATTTACTTCTATTCTCATGCTTGATCGTTTTATTATCTAGATGTCTTCGGTCATTTTTACATATTCATTGGTTAGATAATAAATTTTCTTGACCGAAAGAAATCCTTTCTATAATTATTTAATTATTGTATTTCAATATAATCCATCCACATGAAAGTTACTCTTGAAAAAAAAATCTGAATTTATGATACAAGCTAAGCCTTTCATGACATAGGGTGATAAACCTTTACTCCCTCCGTCCCGTTGATTTATATACACTGAGGTGAGCTGGAGACCAAGAAAAAAGATATAAAAAATGAGTAAAATTAAATGAAAGTGGGTAAAGTGGTGTGATCTATCAATATTTAATAATAGATTTGAGATAGTGGGGAAAGTAGTGGGTGTAATAGTGTTTTATATTACTAGCTTATAGCCCGTGCGATGCACGGTTACTTAAATTTTATTTATAATTATTATGTTTATAATTATATTTTTATTATCCATGCAACACACGATTGTTTTTTAAATATTTATAATTATATTTATTTATGAATATTTTAATATTTAAAAGTTATTAGTTTACATGATTAAATTATTGTTAAAAAAGATTTAGCCAAAAAAATTATAGTTAAAAATTTGATATTTATTATATTGTACACGCTAAACTATTCTAAAACTAAAAAGAGAATAAAGTGACGAAATTTAATGTTGAAAATTCTATTCGATTTAGGAAATCTACTTATATGTAGTTTAGATTATTAGAATACCCTTTATTAACCAAATACAGTTTTTAATGTTAAATCTAACGGTTTTCACCTATCTATTTAACATTAAACGATTTTGATTATTTTGGTATTAAATGAGTTTTCTTATTTAATTACAACTATTTTTATGTTTTGACTTTTTAGAAAATCCAATCCTAATATAATATCTTTTAACTTATATCATTTTTAGACAATAACTTCTTTTTATATAATATAATCTTGATCATCTATTTTTAAAAGTATTGGATCTAACGGTTGAGAATGTTTTGGCGGTATATAGAAACAAACTACCATGATAACATCATTAATTTTTCTTAATATTTTTTTTTTAATTTTTAATTTTTTTAATTATTTATTGCTAAAATATAATATACTCTTTTTTGTAATATGTTAAAGATGCGAGAAAATAAATTATCAATTAAAATATAATTTTTTTTGTAATAGTTCTTCTTTTAAAGTAGTACACCGTGACGATCAAAATTCTGTATAAAATTCATTTTTTATAGTATATCCTATAAATATCTATGTTATTATATTAAAAAACTAAATAATGAAAGATTTCTTATAAGTTTGCTCGTTTTGTTTGATCACTCAATCCATAATAGTTGGATATTTCAAATTAAATTGTTGAAAAACGTTAGATATAACAGTAAAATTATCATGTAGAAATGATCTAAGGTTTGAATCTACCAACAACATATTAAAATTTATAGGTTTTTTTTTAAATAAAGAATTTTTTCATTTTTTTTCTTGCAGACATAAGTTATTTGATAATATTTTTTGTAAAGTACGATTTGCTATACTAATTGATTAAGAAACTTTTAAAATTTCGAATTTAATAATTTACAATGTATATATGTTAAAAAAGTTTGGCCTCGAGTCTAAAATTTCAAAATACGGTTTCTTTAATATGAATATAGTCCTGCTAACAATGAAATTATGTATATATGAGTTCTTATAAAACAAAATCACTTTTTAGTATTTAAATATAATTCTATTATTAATCAGATACACTTTTTAATATTAGATCTAACAATTCTCATCGATCTATTTAAGATCTAACTATAATTATTAATTTGGTCGTAATCGTACACGGACGATCGATTTTAATTTTTTCTTAAATTGATTTTAATATTTTATTGAAATAAACATAGAATTTATAAATTTAAAAGAATTAGGAAAAAAAATTAAATTGGTGCTACAATAATAAAAATATATTTATTATAATTTAGATAATAACTTTACTGTTTGGGCTATATCTTGAGTTTTAGACAACAGATGTTAACAATTTTACAGCCCACGCGAAGCTTACAAAATTATCTTTAATTTAATGATGGTTTAATAATTATTATCTAACTGGAGCTATCCATAAACTAAAGAGAAAAGATAATTACGAATTTTTACATAAAGATTTCTATTCAATATAGAAAACCTATTTATAATTGGTTTAAATTATCAAAATACATCTTTTATTTATTAAAATTTAGATAATAACTTTACTGTTTGGGCTCTATCTTGAGTTTTAGACAACAGATTTTAACGATTTTACAGCTCACGCGAAGCTTACAAAATTATCTTTAATTTAATGATGGTTTAATAATTATTATCTAACTGGCACTATCCATAAACTAAAGAGAAAAGATAATTACGATTTTTTACATAAAGATTTCTATTCAATATAGAAAACCTATTTATAATTGGTTTAAATTATCAAAATACACATTTTAGTATTTAAATACTATCCTATTAATAATCAAATACAATTTTTAATATTATATCTGACGGTCCTCATTGATTTGAAGATTTATAGTTTAATAATCCAACGGATCGTATACTTTTGGTAGTACAGTGACCAACCAAAATTTTGGATAAGATCTCCCTTACGCTTATTATATATAAGGAGTTAATTATAGAATAGAGATAGTAGAGAAAGTGGAGAAAGTAGTGTGTAATAGTGTTTTATATTATTAAAATTACTATTTTTGAAATGTATAAAAATGAGAGGGACATCCAAAATAGAAACTATATAAAAATGAATGGAACAGAGGGAGTACTTAGCACAACCTTCGCATTTCAGATATTTGGTTGGGTGCATGTAATCACTCTGTAAAGAAAGCATCTATACTGATATATCCATGTTTAAATCATAAAAAGATTTTGATATTTATTGTTCGAGCCAAGTTAAACAGATTGTATCAAATCCAATGCCACAGTATAGAAGCCGGGCCCGTGAAAATTCTTTAGAGTACATTACAAACATGAGGCAATACTTGAAGGGCGGTAATTCGAGTCGAATCGAGTCGAGTTTGAGTTTTTTATAATTGAGTTCGAGTTTTTTTTTGTCGAGTTGAGTCGAGCTTAAAAAAATAATCGAGCTAAAAAGTGTGTTCGAGCTCGGTTCATGTAGTATACGAGTCGAGTTCGAGCCGTTCGCGAGTTTTCGAGCTTAAGGAGTTTTTTAACGGATTTTCGAGCTTACCGAGTTTTTTTTTCGAGTTATCGGTATCGATTTTTTTAATTTATAAACAAATTTTCATTTACTAAAAATGACAAATAATGAAATAAATTTTTAACATAAAATTTTATAAACAATTCATATTAAAGTACATTATTGTAAATTTGAAATTGATTCAATGATCTTTGATTCTAATTTATTGAGATTTGAAATTTGAGTTGACCTATTAAATTGATTTTGAAGTGCTCGATTAAAACTATAACTTAGACCGTCAAAATTGAATATAGCTTGAACACGAACTCGATAAGTTAGGTCACCTGCAAACAACGATATTTCTGCAACAAATGATATTTCAAGCAATTAATGAATAGGTTATCACTGTCTCCGTATATGGAAATGTAGGCAAATTTCTTTCTAAGTTTATGAAACACTCTCTCACCTCATAATTTCGAAAAAAAGAGCAAATAATAATTTCAATTTTTTTATTTCAGTTTTTTAGAATAATTAATGAAACTTATTTTAAGAATTTAGAAATTAAGAATGTATTATTAAAAAATTAAAAATATAAAAAAAACATAAATAAAATTAAAAATATAAGTATTTAGGTGATATCAAATAAAAAAATAAAAATATTAATAAAAATATTAGAAAATATTAAAAATGTAATTGAGTTGGAGTTCGAGTTTATCAAGTCGAGCTCAGAAAAACTCGACTTGATTCGAGTTTTTAATTGAACCTAAAATTCTGTTCGAGCTCGATAACGAATCGAGTCGAGTTCGAATCAAGCTCAAAAAAACTCAAACTCGAATTACAGCCAAACTAGTTGACTAGTTGTACCTTTTCATTTGGCATAGCATAACTTGCACTACTGTACTAAAAAGCATGAGGGCAGGAGGAACAAAATTGAAAGACACAAAGTGATTTCTCTTTTGACTCCAAATTTCTCACTTACAACAGTAACAAGACGTCGAGAATTCGAACCCAACACACAGTATCTGAAATTCTAATAACCAAAATCTAAGTAGAGCGCTCATTTCTCTGATCAGATAATTATATTGATTATTGAAGATTATTTAGTAGAGCAGGGATTTTTTGTAATAGTTTCAAATTTTCAATATTGAATGGGATGCAAGTGTTGAGTTCATGTTTAATCCTTGGTTTAAGACCTTTTTTTTTTTTTTTTTGACGTAAAGGAAATAATTCATTAAAATACTGAAACCCAGCCGGGACAAACCCCTGAACTGTCAATTAACAGGAATAACTTCACTGTCAGCAACAAAACTATGAAACCACACTGCCTACTTTAATTTTGATTGTTTCCATCTGCATTTGGAGTCATTAGGACTCTACTGATATATTCTTATACTCATTCTAATAAACACGACTCGTGCGCTTGTCATGAAATCAGGTTTTGATACGCCATAATTAGTTACTGCTTTGAGCCGATGTTCATGCAGTGTTGGCCAAGTAAAACTAGCTCATGTTTTGAAAGGGAAACAGAAATTCCCATGGTTTAGTGGAGGTGCCTTTAACTTATTTTGGAAAAATTCACTAGAAGTTGTGCTCTTGCACTGTCTTGCACTGTCTTGTGATAGGATTGAAAGTGCCATGGAGTTGTTTACAAGTGAACCAGTGATGACATTGTGGTATTTATACCAAAGAACCTGGCTACGAGGCCTCATCTGATACACAAATTGCATTAAAAAAAAATCCATATGAAATGACTTCATGATATTGAGTTGTTAAATGCATTTCCAAAGGACTTGGTGCTGATTGATTAGTGCCTTAAAACCCTGGAAAATTGTAAAGATTAATAAAAAGAAAGTTTGAAAATCGGAAAATCGACTCTTATCTAAAAAGAACAAATGTGACTTCTGGGACATTTGCAGTACGGAACTAGCTTCAAGGCCAACCAATTTAAAGTGTCAAAAGTGAGAATCTGATCTAATCCATATGACGTTTCTTTGTGTGCTAGCTACATATATATATTGGAGGGACTAATATGTAGGTTAATTTAAAAGGGTCCTGGTCCCTAATAATTGATTGTTAGGGACCATTTATTTAACAATCTGTTCCTGAACCGTTGGATCAACATTTCGACGGTCAAGATTAAAAAAAAAAATTCAATCACTCCGCGTATTTTTTCCGCGGAGCACTGTTCCTCCGCGAAAATTTATCGCGGAGCACTGTACCGCTCCGCGATTATTTTCCGCGGAGCCTTATTTCTCCAATCACCCCCTTCACGGGTCATCAGTTATTGCTGTGAAAGGAACATGAGATGAATTTTCATTTTCATTAGACTAGTAGAGGTGCACACCTCTACTATTTTAAAAATAAAAACTTAGTCCATACACACAGAACCATGCACACATTATTACTATACATACCAGAGTTTTGCTCATGGCTTTAAAGTACTCATGGTAGATGTTTTGTTACTTATATTTTGTTCTGTGTGAATGGGAATCAATTTTCATTTTTCATGCCAAAAATCATATTACGGGAATGGAATAAATAATAAAAAAAATTAAAAATTGAAATGGGGAGTAAGATACAGTAAATTTTTAGATAAAAGATAAATTATAAGAAAATTTTAGGTTCAGGATTTTAGAATTTAGGGTCACATTAAATTAGGGACCCTAAATTTAGTAATTTTTTGTTTTTTCCGGTGTTTTCTTGTTTTTTTATTATAATTTAGGGTCACATTAAATTTAGGGACCCTAAATTTAATGTGACCCTAAATTCTAAATTTTTCTTATAATTTATCTTTTATCTAAAAATTTACTATATCTTACTCCCCATTTCAATTTTTAATTTTTTTTATTATTTATTCCATCCCCATAATATGATTTTTGGCATGAAAAATGAAAATTGATTCCCATCCACACAGTAGAATAAAATATAAGTAACAAAACATCGAGTACTTTAAAGCTATGAGCAAAACTAACGTGTGCATGGTTCTGTGTGCATGAAGAGAACTAAGTTTTTATTTTTAAAATAGTAGAGGTGCGCACCTCTTCTATTAAAATGAAAATTCATCTCATGTTCCTTTCACAGCAATAACTGATGACCCGTGAAGGGGGTGATTGGAGAAATAAGGCTCCGCGGAAAATAATCGCGGAGCTGTACAGTGCTCCGCGATAAATTTTCGCGGAAGAACAGTGCTCCGCGGAAAAATTACGCGGAATGATTGAATTTTTTTTTTTAATCTTGACCGTCGAAATGTTGATACAACGGTTCAGGAACAGATTGTTAAATAAATGATCCCTAACAATCAATTGTTAGGGACCAGGACCCAATTTAAAATACTAAGATATTTTAGTAACAAAAAATTTCTTTTGTGGCTTGGATAGAGTCATGTTGATATGTTCTTGCATTGTCTTTCTGATGAAGGTGGCTCAGACACGGCATGTGATTTTTGAAGAGAATAATCACCCAACCCCTTGCTAGAACGAAAGGAGTAAAACATATTTGGGGGTGCTGAACCTTTCAAGGAAGTCTACAATTCTTTATAATTCAGTTTTTTGTTTGATTTTTAACTGCTATAGTTTCAGAGCACTTAGATTTACATTTTTAAACAAATAATTCTAGCTGTCAACTTATTTTCAAGTAAACATTGTTGGGTTTTAGTAAATGAGAATCGTTGGATGTAATATTAAAAAAATATTTTTTTTTTTGATATCTAAAATGCTCCCACGGGTTCAAGGTTCGAATCCCGTCAACAACATATTAAAAAATTTTAAGATCAAAATACAAATAAATGCTAATACCCGTCAACAACATATTATTATTAAATATTTATATCATCTATTTTTCTAAGCTACATTCAAAAGTTCAAGATATTATTCCGTCGACAATATATTAAAAAATTTTAAGATCAAAATACAAATAAATGATAATAAAATAAGATAAAAATAATAATAAATCATGTAAAAATACTAAAATAATAAATTAAAAATATTAAAAATTCATCCGTGTATTGCACGGGTTATAGGCTTGTATATAATTATAGGAGGATTATAATAAAAACAAGAGAGAGGAAAAATAGACACAAAAAAGAGAGATCTATAGTGAAAAATTCTGCTTGCACAAGTTGTCTTGTATTTGCGATTCTCGGAGTTCTACTGGTCGGATCGTCCTGAATTTTGGACAACAATTTCCTTACACCGATATCTAAATTATGAACGGTGGAGATCGGATTCTGAGGTCCAGAGGTCAGTTCTTAAGGGGCTTAACAGAAGCTATTTACACCACGGTGAGGGTAAACCTCCCCGCGGGTTTTTCTCATTGTTGTCTTATTTTAATTTCATACTTTTGACGGCTTATTCCAAGAGTGTGAAGGTGATTGTATTCCTCTAGTTTTGTCTAGAGAAGACTTCGTGTATTCCCATATAATTTGTGATAGTGAATTGTTTGGGTGGACTACAGTCCCGTGGTTTTTACTCCTTACCTTTGAGGGGGTTTTCCACTTATATATTTTGGTGTCTTATTTTTCGTTTATTGTTGTTTTACTTGTTTGTTTCATCGAAGGTTCATACAAGTAGGGATAAGTATTGTCCAACGAATTTAATTCTGCACTTAGTTGTTACCGTTGTGGTCACTTTTTCCCATCAGATTGACATCAGAGCTTGGTTGTTATTGGACTTGTTTGAACGATGGAAACGAATACAAGTAGAATAATTAATTTGAATGGTTCTAATTATCATGTTTGGAAGGGGAAGATGGAGGATCTTCTTTATGTGAAGGAATATTATCTACCTGGTGTTTGCTACGGAGAAGCCTGCAAATAAAATAGAGGCAGAATGGACTATTTTGCATCGACGAGTTTGTGGGTATATACAGCAATGGGTGGATGATAATGTTTTGAACCATATTAGTGGGGAGACACATGCGCATACTTTATGGAACAAGCTTGAGCAACTCTATGCTCGAAAGACAGGAAATAATAATAAATTGTATTTGATTAAACAGTTGATGTCTCTAAAATATCAGGATATCACTGCAATTTCTGATCACTTGAATGCATTTCAAGGAATTATGAATCAGCTTGCTAGAATGGGTATCAAGTTTGAGGATGAGATACATGGATTGTGTCTTTTGGGTACTTTACCAGATTCATGGGAGATATTCAGGATGTCTTTGTCGAACTCAGCTCCGGATGATATTATCAGTATGGAATTAGCTAAGAGCAGTATTCTGAATGAAGAGATGAGATGAAAGTCACAGGGTTCCTCTTCACAGTTAGAAGTCCTAGTCACTAAAAGAAAGGGAAGAGCTCAAAACAAAGGTCCAACCAACAGAGGTAATCAACAGAGTAGTTCTAGAGGTAAGTATTCTAATCTTGAGTGTTATCATTATGGTAAAACGGGGCATACAAAGAAGTTCTGCAGAAAGTTGAAGCGAGAAAATAAAAAGGGTTCAGACAACGATCAGACGAAAACTGACGGTGGTAATGATAATTCTGTGGTGATTGCTACTACTGATGATCACCTGATCTGTTATGATGGAGATATTGTTAACCTTGCACAAGATGATTTGAGTTGGGCAATTGATAGTGGTGTTTCGTGTCATGTTGCGTCACGAAGGGATTTCTTTACATCTTATACTTCTGGTGATTTTGGAGATGTTAAGATGGGTAACAGTGACATAACAAAAGTTGTTGGCGTTAGAGATGTATGTCTGAAGTTTGATACGGGCATGAAGTTATTTCTTCATGATGATAAGCACGTTCCAAACATGAGAATGAATTTAATTTCTACTGGCCTTCTTGATGATGAATGATATGTCAGCAGCTTTGGTAATGGTCAATGGAAGCTCACTCGGGGTTCTTTAATTGTTGCAAGAGGGAAGAAGTGTCCGAAATTATATATGACTCAGTCGCAAATCTCCAAGGACAGTGTTAATGCTGTTGAGAATGTTGATAAGGTTGAATTATGGCATAAGAGACTTCCTCACATGACTGAAAAAGGAATGAATATTTGTCGAAGAAAAAGGTATTATCTGGTTTAACTGATATACATTTGAAAAGATGTTCTCACTGTGTGGCAGGTAAGCAGAACAGAGTTTCTTTTAAGAGTCGTCCTCCTTCTCGTAGAGAGCATATACTTGACTTGGTGCATTCCGATATTTGTGGTCCTATGAAATCCAAAACTAATGGTGGTTCATTATATTTCGTTACATTCATCGATGATCATTCAAGGAAGTTATGGGTTTATACCTTGAAGACGAAAGACCAAGTGTTTGATGTGTTTAAGCATTTTCAGGCTTTAGTTGAGAGACAAGATGGGAAGAAACTGAAGTGTATCCGGACAGATAATGAAGGGGAGAATACATGTCCCTTTGATGTGTATTGCAGACATCAGGGTATTCGGCACCAAAGGACTCCACCAAAGACACCTCAGCTTAATGGTTTGGCAGAGAGTAGGCATGTAATTCGAGTCGGGCGGCTCGCGAGCCCGACCGGACTCGGCTCGTTTAATAAGGCTCGGATCGAACTCGTTAATGAGCTGAGCTCGAACATAAGACCAGACTCGTTTAACTAAACGAGCCGGCTCGACTCGACTCGTGAAATTAAACGAGCCGAGTTCGGGCAGAAGATTAGGCTCGTTTAAGTGTAATTTTACACGAGCCGGCTCACCCGACTCGTTTAAATAGACTCGTTTAATTAAACGAGCCGGCTCGGCTCAACTCGTGAAATTAAACAAGCCGAGTTCGTGCAAAAGATTAGGCTCATTTAATTAAACGAGCCGGCTCAGCTAGTGAAAAAAACTCGGCTCGAACTCGCCCGGCTCGACTCGACTTACAGCCATAGCATAGAGAATGAACAGAACATTGGTGGAGAGAGTCAGATGTTTAATTTCACATGCTGAGTTGTTAATGTCTTTTTGGGGCGAGGCACTAAATACTGCGATAAATGTGTTAAATCTCTCACCTTGTGTTCCTTTAAAGTTTGATATTCCAGATAAAGTTTGGAGTGATAAAGATGTTTCTTATGATCATTTGCGTGTCTTTGGATGTAAGTCTTTTGTGCATATTCCCAAAGATGAGAGGTCTAAACTTGATATGCAGACTAAAGAGTGTATATTCCTTGGTTACAGCCAAGATGAATTCGGCTATAGCCTCTACGATCCAGTTTCAAAGAAGATTGTGAGAAGCCGAGATGTTATCTTTATTGAAGATCAGACTTTGAAAGTTATTGGGAAGGCAGAAATAGTTCTTCAATATAACAATGATCTGGTTGATTTGGATCTGGTTCCTCCAAGACATGTGGATTCACAGTTTGGAGATGATGTTCATGATGATGACCTACACGGTACTAATACTGATACTCCGGAAAATAGTGACATGGATGATTATGCCCATGAGGAGTCACCAGTACCAAATACTCCACCATTCATTCCACTCAGGCGGTCTACCAGAGATTGTCATCCTTCTAACAGGTATTCTGCTGATGAGTATGTTCTATTGACTAACAGTGGTGAACCTAAATCTTATACAGAAGCTATGAAAGACGAGCACAAGAAGGAGTGGGTTTATGCCATGCAAGATGAGATGAAATCCTTGTATGAGAATAATACTTTTGAGTTGGTGAAGCTACCTAAGGGAAAACGAGCTTTGAAAAACAGGTGGGTTTATAGAGTGAAGCAAGATGAGCATACTTCACAACCACAGTACAAAGCTAGGTTGGTCGTCAAGGGATTCAGTCAGAGAAAGGGTATTGATTTTGATGAGATCTTTTCTTCAGTTGTTAAGATGACATCAATTCGTGTGGTGCTTGGTTTAGCAGCTAGTCTTGATTTGGAGGTTGAACAAATGGATGTCAAGACAGCTTTTCTGCATGGTGACTTGGACAAAGAAATCTATATGGAGCAACCTGAAGGTTTTCAGGTAAAAGGTAAAGAGGATTATGTTTGTAGACTTCTTAAGAGTCTATATGGTTTGAAGCAGGCACCTCGGCGTTGGTATAAAAAGTTCGAGTCATTTATGAAGGAGCAAGGCTACCGTAAGACTATTTCTGACCATTGTGTTTTTGTTCAGAAATTTGCAGATGATGATTTTATAATATTATTGCTTTATGTGGATGACATGCTTATTGTTGGCAAAAATGCTGGAAGAATTTCCCAGTTAAAGCAGCAGTTAAGTAGGTCCTTTGCTATGAAGGACTTGGGGCCAGCGAAACAGATTCTTGGCATTCGTATTCATCGAGACAGAGTGGCCAAGAAGTTGCATATATCACAGGAGCAGTATATTGAGAAGGTGCTTTGCAGGTTTAACATGGATAAATCTAAAGTTGTTAGTTCTCCTCTTACTACCAGCTTTAAGTTAACTGGAAATGATTCTCCTTCTACGAAGGAAGAAATTGCAGAGATGGATGGAGTTCCATATGCCTCAGCAGTAGGAAGTTTGATGTATGCCATAGTATCTACAAGACCTGATATAGCCTTTGCAGTTGGTGTTGTAAGTCGTTATCTAACAAATCCAGGTAAGAAGCATTGGGAAGCAGTTAAGTGGATTATGAGATATCTTAGAGGTACTTCCAAATTGGGTATGATATTTGGAAATGGTAAACCAGTGCTTGTTGCATATATAGATTCTGACTTGGTAGGAGATAAGGATTCATTGAAATCTACTTCTGGATATTTGATGACTTTGGCAGGAGGAGCGGTCTCATGGCAATCTAGGTTGCAAAAGGGTGTTTCACTTTCTACGAGGGAGGCAGAGTATGTAGCAGCAACTGAAGCTTGTAAAGAGTTGTTGTGGTTGAAGCGGTTGATGCAGGAACTTGGCTTTCCGCAACAACGCTATGTGGTTTTTTGTGATAATCAAGCAGCTATTGACATAGCTAAACATCCTACATTTCATGCAAGAACGAAGCATATCGATATGAGATATCATTGGATTAGAAACGTTCTCGAAGAAGGGCTGTTTGAAGTGGACAAGGTACACACCGATGATAATGGTTCCGATATTTTGACAAAGTATTTAGCTAAAGGAAAGTTGAAGGTATGTTGTTCAATCGCCGGAATGACGAACTCTTTCTCATAGTTAGAAATGGGGAGATTTGTTGGGTTTTAGTTTCTATCTATGAGATTAAAAAAGCCCAATTAGATTACCCTTGTTTTGGCCCATAAGGAGATAAAAATAAGAGAACCCTATATATAATTATAGGAGGATTATAATAAAAACAAGAGAGAGGAAAAATAGACACAAAAAAAAAGAGATCTAGAGTGAAAAAATCGCAGGAATTTTTCTGCTTACACAAGCTGCCTCGTATTTGCGATTCCCGGAGTTCTACCGGTCGGATGGTCCTGAATTTTGGATAGCAACTTCCTTACACCGATATCTAAATTCTGAACGGTGGAGATCGGATTATGAGGTCCAGAGGTCAGTTCTTAAGGGGCTTAACAGAAGTTGTCTTAAACCTCCCTGCGAGTTTTTCTCATTGTTGTCTTATTTTGATTTCATACTTTTGACGACTTATTCCAAGAGTGTGAAGGTGATTGTATTCCTCTAGTTTTGTGTTTTGTTTAGAGAAGACTTGGTGTATTCCCATATAATTTGTGTGATAGTGAATTGTTTGGGTGGACTACGGTCCCGTGGTTTTTACTCCTTACCTTTGAGGGGGTTTTCCACGTATAATTTTTGGTGTCTTATTTTTGGTTTATTGTTGCTTTACTTGTTTGTTTCATCGAAGGTTCATACAAGTAGAGATAAGTATTGTCCAACGAAGTTAATTTCGCACTTAGTTGTTACCGTTGTGGTCACTTTTTCTCATCAAACATAATATCGACCCTTCTTTTACAAAATTTTGTGACACATTATTGTTCCCCAAGCCAGGTTAGCCATAGCAGATGCCGGATAAATTTTTGTAAGCACATTGATAGGAGTCGAAGTACCTGAGAGGTTTCACAAACTAATGGCTAGTTGGCGTTTGTACTTAGGAATCTGGCTACCGGAACTCATATACTACATTAAGAACATTGGAACAATATCTAAGGGATCGGCTTCCCAATATTGAATTGTTCCATGCATTTTGCTGATATTTTCATAAAATGTTAATCAGTCAGATCAGAACAAATCTCATTTTCTTCTGTAGACAAGTCCATTTTACTAAAGACAATGTTCGTCAAGAAAATGAACTTGACAAAGACAAAATTCTTAGGCTTTTGACAAAATGTAAAAGTTTAGTTGATTGTTTGCGGATTTTTTAGGTATTTTTACTGCTTCCTAGAGGAATTTGTGGGCGCTACGACACGACACAGACACACCAGATACCTCAAGGACAAATCTACAACTCGATTTCCAAAAGACTTGATGCTTATTAATGCCTGAACGAAATCTTAGACATTAGAAATATAACATGTGAAAATTGACATCTTATCTAAATAGAACCAATGTGAATTCTCAAAGATTAGCAGTACTATGAAGATCTAGCTTTACGGGCAATCAAGTTAGTGGGAATCAGGTCTAATCCTTGTGTTCTTAGGTTTGTTGCGTGTTATATACAGAACATGGATCGGAAGATCAGTTAAATTTGTACCATCTGTCCCTCTCATTTCTTTACAGTTTTTTTAAATTGCTTTATACACATTTTAAGGCTCGTATAATTCTACAACTTATTTTCAAAATTTTCTTTTTCTAAATAAAAATTTAAACATTATATTTTTATTCAGAAGAAAAAAATATTTAAAATAATTTATGGAAATATATTTTATATGAGCCTTAAAATGTGTGTTGAGTCCCCGTCCCCAATGTAAATAACTCAGGGGACAGAGGGAGTATGAAATAAAGATAAACAATTAACCACCCTTACAACTTTTTCACAGTGGTACTTTGTGATAAATATATTTTTTTTGCAAATTTACAAGTGTAGAAATAAATATGGTAAGCATTTGGAAATTGCTAATCACTAGATCATGCAAGTGTTTGGAATTTTCTTTCGAGATTTACATATTAAGAGCATCTCCAACGGTATTGTCTAAAATAGTTGGCTAAAATAATAAAAAATACTGATTATGTAAAATTTATTGGACATGATATGCTTCAATAGAGTTGACTATAATAGTTGGCTATATTTTAAAAATAATATTTTTTATTATTTCAAATTGTTATAAATAGAATATATTATTTTAATATGACAATAGATGACGTGTGATTTTACTATAGGTCCCTAGGATTCAGCAAATATGGCCGATCTATTGAGGTTGACTAACTTTTTTGCTAATAGTTCTGTACAATTGGAGTTGTAATTTTTTTACATAATATCTATAAATATTATTTATGGCATGCCACATAGTATTTTAGCCAAGGATTTTACACCATTGGAGATGCTCTAATTACGTATTTCGAACACATATCTATACTATATTATTAAAGCCGAAATATTGAAAGTTTTGGTTTTCGGTTTTCGGTTAATTTTTGGTTTTCGGTACTTTTTCTAATTAATAAATTAATAATATAATCAAAATTCGGGAAAGTTTTATTCTCCATTAATATTTCACTATATTTTACTACATAAAAATCAAATAATATTGATATCTAATCAAAAAAATGGAAATGTGGGATCTAATTTGTTTAAATTTATACTTCTTTCTTTTTAGGATAACGAAAGCTACTACAAATCAAACATTTTATGGAATTGTATTATTGTCAAGTTACCAAAATAGTAACTAGATGATTGACTTTTATAATTATCATTACAATTATCTTTAAATTAAAACAAATTACCTTTTATATTTGTTATTACTAAAATCTATGTTTTCCAAAAATATGAGGTGCAATCCTTACTTATTTATTTTAAAACCTATTTTAATACTCTATTTAATAAATAATAAAATAATATAAAAATAGTAACTAACTGATTGCCTTTTATAATTAAAAAAAATCTAACAAAATCTACTACTTTTCCAAAAATATCAAGACAATTACCTTTAAATTAAAACATAATATCTTTTATATTTGTTATCACTAAAATCTCTATTATCCAAAAATATGAGGTGCAATCCTTACTTATTTATTTTAAAATTTATTTTAATATTCTATTTAATAAATAATTAAATAATATAAAAATATTAACTAGTTGACTGCCTTTTATAATTAAAACATTTTTTTCTAACAAAATCTACTTCTTTTCCAATAATATCACGGGCAATTACTTTTAAATTAAAATATATTACCTTTTATATTTGTTATCACTAAAATCTCTTTTTTCCAAAAATATCAAGGGCAACCCTTACTTATATATTTTAAAACTTATTTTAAAACTTTTAATTATTTAAAAAAAACTTACCTATTTTAACAAGTGAACGTATTTTTTTAACAAATACAATTAATATAATTAAAACACATCTAAAAATATTATAGGTAATTACTTTTTTTAATTAAAATATGTTAGCTTTCCTATTTGTCTTTATTAAAAAAACTTATTTTTTTAACATGTCAACGTATTTTTTTAATAAATACAATTAATATAATTAAGATACTTCTAAAAATATCACGGGCAATTACTTTTTTTAATTAAACATGTTAGATTTTCTATTTGTCCTTATTATTAATATTATTTTATTATTAAATAATATTAATAATACCTCATTTATCTTCATCAGCCCCATCTGTATTTTTTAATATTTTTTTACGTTCCAATTAATATTTAAGTTTCTCATTTTATAATTTATCATATTAATTTTTAATTTTATTTTAATATTTTCCGTTCACATTAAATTTTTTAGTTTATTATTTTTTAAGGGGTTATAGGCTAGTCTTAATTAAATGCAAACAGGCTGTAAAAGCGCAAGAATGTATGAATATTTTAATTTTCACTTGATATCATCTTTATTATAAGTAATCTATGGAAGAACACAAATAGAAGAGCACTGGTTTGGTGTCCCCGACTCCCTGCATTATCTTTCATGTTGTAGGTGGTTCGGGCATGGCATGTGATTTAGCAAAGAGAACCAATACCGCAAAAAATTTACTATAGTATGGGGTATATGTTGTGATGTTTAACTCTGTTGAGAATAATAAATACTAACTTGTTTTGTGTTCAATCATTCATGACAGTGCTAAATCTGGAATCCGAAAATGGAAGCTCAATGTAATCTTAGAGAAGTGTACAAGAAATGAACCAACTACTAGAAGATAACCTTACAAATCGTACCGCGAAAAATTTCCGCGGTACGTATACAGTAGGATTTTAGGTGTGCATGCATGAGAGACCCATGTAACACACAGGAACCAGAAAGGATGAAATCTCGTAAAAAAAGTTAATAATGAAATCTAGGACATGAAATTCCAAAGTGATGATAGGAGCAAAACTCTGTTCCGTGTATTCTGGTATACTTACGCTGTTCTCCAAGACAGAGGCAATAGTAAGAATATACCAAGAGCTCTGTGTTTATTGAACTTCAATATGAGTATCAAATCCGAAATCATAAATTTAACTGAGATCTGAAAGTTTCTATTACAATAACTGATGTTTTACAGTTTACAACATATGATGTTTTACAGGTTACAACATACCCAGGCGGCGGCTTAAACAAAGGCCAAAATCTCCGGTATAAAAAAGCAGGTGTTCGGAATTGCTTGTTTCGAAACCAATTCAAACAATTTACAATTTTTATACATTGCAGAGTATCAACCCAAATAATTCAAGGAATGACAGGACAAACAACCCAATATCCAAGCAGCAAGCGCTTAAAATTGGTTATTTTGATCATGTATCTATAGCCTGCACATACTAATTGACAAGATAAATACCCCTTTTTAAGTACTCCAAACATGAGAATGGCAATTTAAGAATGTCCTCAACTTCAAACAAGTTGGACACCAGAGTGTCTAGAACCATATCCCTATCCACGACTCCAACCCCCTTCCTAAAACCTCTTGAGACGACGAGAGATGAATTACAAACCCAAGGCACCAATACGTTGAAAGCCAGACCATCGTTACTGTTTCCTACTATCACATCCTTGTATGCTTCACACACGCTCTTGACATATTTTTCCATTGGTAAAAGCCGCTGACAAGGTAAAGTGTCATCATCATCATCAAACAGGTCAGTATCAGCATGAAGGTTCACCACTACTGTCCCATGCTCAGGATGAAGCCGGTCACTTAAAGAATTAAGAAACGGAGATTGTGGGTCCCAAAGTTTGTGTGGAAACATATCTTCTCCATCGTAGGCATCTACAAAGACCATGTCATAAAATTTTGTACTGTTCATGACAAAATCTTCGGCGTCTGACTCGTACAGTTGGAGCCTTTCATGAGTGCCCTTCCACATCACTTCATCTATGGGATTCGGTGTTGGATTTGCACGCTCACCAGACGGGCTCATAACTGAAAATGATGGAAATGCCATTGCTTTTGTCGAAGCTGATATAACAACAGGGTCAATTTCGACTATGTCGACGATAGCACCTGAAGATAATACATTCTGTTCAGTTTCAGAAGAAAACAACCATCTGTATATGATACTTACACATACAGCAGGTCCAATTCTATTGCGAACATACTTATTAAAACACCAACTACAAAAAGATATTAATCATCTACATAATTTAATTTAGCGGCAATCCTCATTAACACCAACTACAAAGAGATTTTAACCATCTACTTAATTTAATTTAGCGGCAATCCTGGCGATGCATGTTAATAGCAAATTTTATCTTAACAGTAAAACTCAACACTCACTCTCAGTCACTCCACTAATCAAGTATAATTATACCACAATTTCTTAGAACTAGATATGGGATATGGCACATTCAAATACTTTGGCATAATTTGAAGGAGTTGATTTTTAGTATTCTCTACACGATTAAATTAGTTCTACAAACATGGCGAATAAGAAACAGATCATTTTACAATTTTGAAACATATAAATAAATATACAATTTTTAAATATTTGCTCACTTTTAGAAACATTGTGTGTTTACGATATATAAATCAACAATTTATTATATCCTTACCATTGTAAGGCAGGGGGGGGGGGGAGATTTGCATGTAACCAATATTAAGATGCAACGATTCATTTTATAAAAAAACATATAGGTTTGGGCTACATGGTTCAGTACTTGTATAAATTGGTTTAGCACCAACATGTGTAATTCATTAATCAGTATCAGATGATATGAGGTTCGTCATATAATTGTGTGTGGTTCAACAAATTAATACACATGGTTCAATATATAAATGCACGTAGTTGGTACACAGGTATATGTGATAAGCAACTAATAGCAATTCAAGCACTTGATACATTACAAATCGAGTAAAAGGGGGAGCGATAATGATCATGAGAATAAGCAGTCACATGCAGAATATGAAGATTGAGGACAACAGATAAGTAGATTGGTCAGGACAGAAGAACAAACTAAAAAGGGCCTAGTAAATTAACGGAGAGATAATATGCGTAAAGAGATAGAACTTGATTTTAATTAAAATAGAATTGATAGACTTATATTTAAGAAATTACATACAATATACTTATCCGCGCAAAAAAAGAAAAACTCTCTAACCTTGAATCTTATCTGCCAAAAATAGTGGTAGGGTGCCCCCACCATGACCAATGCACAAGATATTCATAGTTTTCTTGCCAAGTATAGCACTCTTGAGATCATAATCAGACGATTTAATAGAAGCCAGCCCCGAAGATAGCATACTCTTCACATCTGTATCAGACATTATGGGTTAGTTTCTGATTTCGACAACAGAAGTAAGCTTTAAATTATTCACTTGACAAAAAGGCTTTTAACAAAAACAAACGAAGACAAGTATTTACTGAAGCAACAGCAGCAAGTAATATGAAGATATGTCTAATGAAATTGTCCCATAATAACAAAATTCTGGATAATCATTTGTAGCATGAAACTGGCAGGGATTTCAGTATAATCCACCATTATACTTTGTAAACTATTAAACATCAAATCTTACATAAAACAAAATAAATTAAACTTGTCTACTAGAATCCAAAGCATAGGAGGAATATCCACTGTAAGATAATGGCAATTCATCCCAGCTCGAACTCCTTGAAGAACAAAAGGTGTTAATAAGTTTAAAATTGTCCCCAATGCGGAAATTATACAGAAAATGCAAAGGAATTGAGAGATCTGATTCAGGATGAGAGTGGAAGACTGAGCTAACTTGAAAGATCAGGAAAAAATAAATCAAGAAACAGTTCTATCTAGCTTCGTCTCTTTTGGGGATAATGATGTTAGGCCCGGTGTGTGGAGATGTAAATTAGCACTGACCTTGTTTTCCAAGGAATCTACTACTTCAAATTAAGGTTTGTAAGAGCATTTCCAAAAGTGGGTGCTCAGAGGTTGCCAATGTCTCTCTGGCTTGGTTCCTTTGGTTGCCTTCCTGTTGGAATTCCAGGGTTGCTCAAAGGTTGCCAAAAGAAGTTGACAACTTCCCACAATAGTAAAAATTTGAAACACATATATCTGTCCAAAAAGCATATCATCATACTTGTTTTTTTTTCAAAAGTTACATATAAAAGTAATATGCGGGAATACGTAGGAAACATACTAATGTGCTAACTATTGGAGCATTTCTTGAGTAAAAGTTGCCAAAAGTGATATGGATGAGAGAGGAAACAAAGAAAATATATGTGATAGTTCGACAATGCTTGGCAACTATTTTAGCACCCCAGATTGCAGATCCTCTAAGTAAGAATATGAAATTACAACAATGGCTGCACAAAGTTAGAGTAAAAATTCATGATATTTACATGGAACGGCTAGACAATGTGCCTGCTGCATTAAGTATACAGATCCAGCATCAGATTTCCTACAAGCAGCCATTACTTTAACCGTGCTTTGACGAGTTTCTCTATTAAATCGAAGAGCACGCCACTGATATCCAAGAATCGTGAATTTTTCATCTTGTTCGCAGCCTGGATGCATCTCCGCATATCTTTGTTGAAGCCACTTCTCTTTTTCGGTCCAGTAAGCTCTGGCCTGCAACAAATAACAAAGGTATTCAGTACATATAAGAAAACGAAGAGACAGATTGATATGCACAGCGATAGTAGTAGAGTACTGCTATTTTCTGAAACCTCCCTTGGTCAAAATCAATGAAGATTGTCAGCATTGATATTACATTTACAAAATAGGGAAAAGAGTATCTAAAGGTCACTCTAGAAAAGTTTTCTATTAGTGCGGCTCAAATTCATGATATTTAGACATTTAATTAAGAATTCAACCGTACGGATGTAAGTATCTAGTGAAAATGAATAGATTTACAAATAATATCATTATAAAATCAATACTTTACAACTTAAATTTGCATAAAAAATATTCTACAACTATATTTTGACATAATCTTCACATCCGTACGGTTGAACCATTGAAAAACATTGATTAAATATGATTATAAGCCGCACTAATAGAAAAGTTTTCTATTGTGACCTTTAGAAACTCCAAAACAAATATGCAGTTCAATAGGTATGGAACCAATTCAATACCTCAATATGCGAGTCAACTTAAAATCAGATTTAACATGTCCAAGAGGGATAGATAAACCATCATGCAAACAATCTATAGAACATTCATCCAGTACATATCTTGTACAGGTCAACAACTGCTTACTCACATGCTAATAAAATAACGCTCAGTGTGGTCAATGAGAATGACATTTGGACTGTTATAAATCCAAATTATTTATTTATTTCATCCATGGCAATTTAAACTAGAGTTCAAACCCTCCAATTTGATTATAAATTCTCCAAACCCTTCCTACTCCTTTTCTTGACAAACCTTATCCTAGAGATTAGGCACTCAGCAATTCTTTTACGATATCCCTCAGCCCTCCAACATCCTTGTTTTCCCCCTTCAATTTTGTTCACAAACTTTCATTCCTACCTTGTTCTTTTCATTCCAACCAAAATGGAGCATTACTGCAGGACTAAATGTCTTTATCATTCCATTACTCTGCTGTATTAATATGTGATATCTGTGCTAAGTAACATAAAGAACTAAAGATTCTGTAAATTTAAAAAAAAAAAAAACAATCTCCACATAATTCAAAATTATAAAAAACAACAAAAAGCTTCCAATTTTTGCACATAAAGATTCAATCTTTTTACAAAAAAAGCTCCCAAACTCAAACAAAGTCGAGGGGAGGGGGAGGGGGAGAGAGAGAGAGAGAGAGAGAGAGAGAGAGAGAGAGAGAGAGAGAGAGAGAGAGAGAGAGAGAGAGAGAGAGAGAGAGAGAGAGAGAGAGAGAGAGAGAGAGAGAGAGAGAGAGGGAGAGGGGGAGGGAGAGGGGGCGAGAGAGACTGAACTGGGGTAGAAGAAGGATAAGACAAAACAGAAATGAGACCATTGCCCTTGTCTGAAAATGACTGGAACACAGGCTGTCCCTTAAAATCATCGTCCCACCATTCAGAAGAGTAGTTCCAAGAACCTTCGTCGTCTGTAGTACATGTCTGCCGGACGGCCGTCGAAATTTGACGGCGGAGATTTGATCTTGACCTCCATTTACTAATCACTCTCTGCAACATCTATCAACTTCAATTGATTTTATTTTTCTAGTATCAATTCATATTATTGTTGTGATAAACCCTAGCTAAACCCGCCCTTCACAATTTGACTTTTTCAATTGTTTGCTTTTTGGCAAAATTACTCAGGTATATATGCAAAAATTCTTTTTTTTTTGGGTCATGTGCTAACTTTCTATTTTGGAATATAAATTTAAAAGGCCAACTTAAATGAATTTCAGAATTATGTAAATATCCAAAACTCAAGGGGATAGAGTTAAAAAATTATAAATTTTAAAATGCGTTGTTGGCTGTTTATAAAAAACTAGCTTTATAGCCCGCGCGAGTCACGGACATGTTCTAAAATATTGCGTAAGTTTCATTAATTTCAACGTATTTTATGAGTTACAGATATATTGATATGAGATAATTATAATATAGATTAAAATGTTATTTCGAAATTTGAGAGTATAATTATCATTTTGCATTGAATAAATTGACTCATTGAAATTCTTAGTTCATTGAAAAATTATTGCATTCTCCACCCCCATCCTGAAATTTCCCCCTCTCTCTCGTGCCCCCTCCTACGGTGGTGGCTGCCTTCTATTTTCGACGTCACTCTTTGGAGACTCCTCACTTATCCTTCTTATTCCTCTTTTACTGTCTCTTTGGCTTTTATTTCCTTTCTCTCCGTCTCCTCCACTTTTTCTTCTCAACTATTGTTTAGGATTTCTCTCTCTCTCTCTCTCTCTCTCTCTCTCTCTCTCTCTCTCTCTCTCTCTCTCTCTCTCTCTCTCTCTCTCTCTCTCTCTCTTTCTCTCTCCTTTCATGCCCCCTCCAATGGTGGTTGTCTTCTATTTTTGGTGTCACTCTCTAGAGACCCCGCTCTTATGTGATGATCCTCGGGAAGACGTAATATATTACAACACATTTACTGAAATGCATGTTATGCGTTGTTTATTTAGTGCGCGTCATAATTATTTACTCAAATGCATTCTTTGACTGTTTAGTTTGTGTTTATTTAGAATGTGTATTATATGTTTGATGAAATGCTTGAACCAAATTTGTAGGCTTTGTGCATGTAAATGCACTTGGGGTTGGTATGCTCATAAAGTAAATATTTGTCGTGGGTCGTTGTTTGAGCTGACAGTGACAAATTGTTCTTTATCGATATTGTCGAGTTTGTGCTTTTTTTGGGGTTAATTTATTTATGTTATTTGTCTCTCTCTCTCATGCCTCCTCCTACGGTGGTGGTTGCCTTCTATTTTCGGCGTCACTCTTTGGATACTCCTCTCTTATCCTTCTTATCCCTCTTTTACTGTCTCTTTGGCTTTTCTTTCATTTTTCCCCGTCTCCTCCACTTTTTCTTCTCAACTTTTGTTTTGGATCTGTATTTTGATCTATCTCTCTCTCTCTCCCCCCTTTCATGCCCCCTCCTACGATGGTTGCCTTCTATTTTCGGTGTCACTGTCTGGAGACTCCTCTCTTATTGTTCACCGTTAAAAGACAATTATACCCTCAAAGTATAAAATGACTTTTCAACCCTTTACTCTATTTACTTCATATTAATATCTTCGTTATTAACACATTTTGATGTCTCTAATCATTAATAACTAATCTTCATTAACTATACTAATTATTTTGTAATCAATACTTGCATAATAATGAGTTAGATATAATTATAGATATTAATTATCTAATCATTTAAGTAGTAGTAAATAGATAAATATAATTATAAATTATTATATTTAATAATGATATATTAATAAATATAGACGTGTTAATAATGATTAATGAATTAGATGTAATTAATACATGCATTCATTACAAAATAATTATTATATAATAAGTAGGGGTATTTTAGTAATTTCAGACTGAATAAATTGTCTCAAGTAACCCCCTAGTTGCTCTATTATATATATAATAGATATGTGAAAATGTTTAATTAAAGATTGGCCAGTTTAACTTTTAAAAATTATAAATGATGCCAATATTTGTGGAACGAGATGGAAAGAGAGGAGAGAGATGTTGATCGAAGAGCACGAAGCGGGAGAGAAAAAGGAAGAGATAGAGATGTAAGTCAAAGATTTGTTAGTTGGTGGTGAAGATCGATTGGATAAACTCAATAATTTGGTAAGTTCTTCTGGGCATCTTAGTTTGATTGAAATCTATGAATTGGATGAAAGGGAAGGGGTTAATTTAACACAGTACACACACACACAGATAGGAGACTAAACTAGGGTAGAAGAAGGATAAGACAAAACATAAATGAGACCATTGCCCTTGTCTGAAAAAGACTGGAACACAGGTTGTCCTTTAAAATCATCGTCCCACCGTTTAGAAGAGTAGTTATGTTATTCCCAGAACAATGCAACCTAGATTGTAGAGGGGGGGGGGGGGGTTGAACTACAATCTAGTTAATTTTACAAAACTTTTTCAAACCTTGTAGAGTATGAACATATTAGTTTGTAAATTAACTAAAATTCAGTCAAGCTTTGAACAAAAATGAATTCTTCAAATTAAAAAGAAATGCATGAGACAAGCAAACTTTTTAAACTTTTCAGGTGAGTTTATCGGAAAAAGCCCACCTGAGATGTATATTGAAGAATTCTCTGGGTTTGTTTAAAACAAACTCAGCTGCTTACACAGATGATGAAAGAGAGCCTAAGTGTTTTTCTTTTAGCTCGGTGCTCTCTTCACACTTTTCTATGCTACACCAAACAGTCTTATATACATCAACTGTATGTTACAATCAAAACCTACAACATAATAAAATATTACATCTTTAGTTTTGTTTGTTCACATGTTCGACTCTGAAGCTCTTCTATTCGGGAAATGCCTTGGCTGGCATCACATATAAACTTGTATAGTCCCAAAGAGTGCTTTCTGGTTCAATGTGTTTCTTTCTTCAAGAATTACTAAGTTCATGTAATTTGACCTAGCTTCCAAGCCCACGTGACATCTGTATGAAAAAGACCTTTCCTTGGATACACGGCTATCAAGTCACTATCAGCTAAGATAAGTGAACATGTAGTTTTGCATATAGGTCCTCATGCTTGTCAAGCTTTTCCTTTGCGTCCAGTTAGAAGATAAACTTCTGGGTAGGTGATGTAACTCTTATTTATCCTTCGAGACATTGAAGATAATGGATGACTTCACATTTCATTTGTAGGAATTTGAGCCTTCGAATATTTACAGTTTGACTCCCTATTCCATACATCTTTTACGTCGTTATCCACCATCTTTTAGTCACGGGTGTGTAATGGTGATCTATGAGACTGTCCTCTATTCAACCTGTTAAATAAAAAAAAATCCAAAAGATTTCTTTACATAGATTTGCTTTTTCTTGTTGAATGAGATGAATATCAGTAGGCGTATTAATTCTTTATCCGTAGACTACTATTCTACTTCATTTATCCGTAGAATAGTAATCTCAGAATATCAGTAGAAGTAATATCCTAAGCTGTATCCATAGATAGAACATGACATCCGTAGTTGTATCCATGGATAGAACATGACGTCCTTAGCTATATCTGTAGATCAACTATCTTCAGCTTTATCCGTAGATGGATATGATGTCCTCAGCTTTTATCCGTAGATGAGATAAGATGTTCTTAGCTTCTATCCGTAGATGAGATAAGATGCTTTTAGCTTTTATCCGTAGATGAGATAAGACTTCCATAGCTTTATCCGTAGAACGAATATCTTTAGCTTCATCCTTAGATAAAACATCTCTCATCCTTATTGACTCACCATTACTGAGTTGTTTTGGCAGACTTACCACGGAAACACTTGGTGCTTGATTAGACGTATGTTGGCTTGCTACTGAATTGCTTCCTAACTTGATGACAGGATATCTTCCATACATTTGATATGGCTTTTAGTCCTTGGATAGATAAAGTGCCTTCTAGTTAGCTTCCCATGATTATCAGCTACTGTGATTTAGCTTTCTGACTATCAGCTTCGATATCATGATCAAATTCTTGTCTTGAGTATTTTGTTATCATCATTCCAAACGTATCAACCCTAACAATCTCCCCTATTTATGACTGTTAGAACTGGCATAAATCCTTATGTTGATAACAAAACCCTGCAAAGTTCTCAATGATCTTCAGATAGATGTTAATACTGGACATAATTTGATGATGCTGCAAAAAGAAAATTAAAAACTTGAAGCTCTCATATCCCATATACTTTCATGTAACTTAGTCTATACCTTCTTCTAAGGGGTTCCAATAGGTTAGAACCAAGGGTAGAGAAATGCTGAAGTCTGAGATCTCCTTCTAACTCCCCCTGAGAACAACCTATCTTCTTTATTTTCTCCCCTTTTTGGTTATCAACAAGTTTTATAGAAGAGGTATTAACCTAGTTACTGAATAAGATATTTGGGTATAGGAATCCAACACTTCATGAATCGAAAGATTTCTCTTTGTAATCTCTCTATTCTTGCATCAGGATCTCATCCTGGCTCACTTCACACATCTCACCTTCCCTTACTAAAGTGGTACTCAAAAACTCTCATTTTGCCATGTTGGAAGAAATAAAATGTCTCTTATTCTCTCCCTCTCCTTTTGCATGGTCTCAAGCCAGCCTCTCCACTCGCTCCCTTCCCTCATTCCTATAGATGTCTCAACTATATTGAATTCCTTGATACTCAGTTTGTATGAGCCGATTGATTTTACAAGAAAAATTAGGGAAATCAATATTGTTTCTTTACGGATAACTGCTGTTTAGGCTTATCCGTAGGTTAAGAGACACCTGTCTACGGATGAAGGATATCCGTAGAGGATATTGAAGAATGGACTTGTGAAGTAGAAATTGATGTAAGTTCTGTGGAGATTGAATGTGACATTTAAGTGCACAGTGCCTACATCAAGATCATCAAGAAGAGACTAGTGATCCAACGAATTCTCTGTAAGAGAATGATCACTAGGTGAATGGAGCTTCTCCAAGAGTTCAGAAAATGGAGAATCAAGTACTCATGAGTTGAATGCCGCTGTTATCACTTAATGAGGTGAATTGGAATAGGGACTGCATCCTCACATTTGAAGAAGATGCATCAAGCTAAATTTAAGAAAAATGTGTGCTCCCCCTGTGCATGTGCATACTTTTCCTTCCTACTTCAAGAAATAGAAATGGTATTAAGTCACATTTTGTACACGGTGTTCCAAACCCTCATTAGTGCTCTTGGATAAAAGCATTTTTCAATGATCATAATCTTTTGAGAGACTACAACCAGAAAAGAGCTAATCCATTTTTAACCAGTATGCCTTTTGGAGAAGACATAAGGTAGTTTGGCTGGTAATCTCACCTGTTAGGTCCCGAAGTATCGTAGAAGGGGGGGTTGAATACGATACTCACAAATAATTCAATTTCGTTCGCGGATAATTCATTCAGTTCTATAACGAAATCAAACACACCAAACCAAACCAAAAGTCGGGGAATATATCATTTTATAAATATAAACCTCGAGGGGTGCTACAATTTCTAATCCGTAGATTAGCTTCAATGAGTTCTAGGCTATTCATAATCAATACATTGATCGAATTCTGAGCACTATAAATTTTCTAGATCTTCTCCGGCTCAAAACTCTCTCTCCGTAATTGCTACTATGAAAATAACCAGACTGAGGAAGACACTACCTCTCTCTGTGTAATTATAGACTTAGTTTTTGAAAACTATCGAACCAAGATTAAAGAATTAATCTTGGCCGTCCAATTTCCATCAACCTGACAAACAAATAAACTTTCCACCTACTTTTACAAATGAAAACTATCGAATTGATTAAAAGAAACTTTCCATTCGATAGTTTTAAAGAAAACTATCAAAGTGAAAAATTCCTTTTCTATTGAATTCCTAGAAATGTATTCGATGGTTTTGTTTTCCTTTTCTTTAAAAAATTAAAACCATCAAGTCATTTCCTCTCCACATTCGATAGTTTTACTCATCTAGAAAAGTATCAAATAATAAACTAATCCTTAAGAAATCATTCGATGGTTTTCTTGATTAGAAAAACTATCAAATATTAAAGTAGTCATGTCAAGTCATGATTACTTCAATTCGATAGTTTTCTAATGAAGTAAAGAAAAACCATCGAACCTTTTCTTTTGTTAGTCTTCAGAAAAGTTTCAGACTGTATCATTTTCTTCCGAGACGATAAAACAACTTGATCTTTTAGTGCCGTCACCTAGTGCAACTGGTCTGGTTCACAGATGAATAACACTTGATCAATTCTTCTTTTATGTCTTCAATTCAATGCTGCTGATAAGTCCTTTGTCGTCCTGGTTGCTTCATCACTGGAATCATGTGGTACTGACGCTAAATCATTCACATACTTCTGTCGTCTTGAAAGTCTTGTTTCTTTTGCTGTCACTGAGGCTTGAACATTTTCATGAACTTCTTTCCGTGACCTGTTTACGGACTTCAAGAATACATAACGTATTTTGATTTTTTGTGTTTACCTTTTCTTCTTTGATTCTGGATTCCTGTGCTTCTGTTAATACTATTGTCTGTCTTGTCCTTTGTTGAGTTGTAGTTATCTCTTTTACATCTTATGTTACATTATGCTTTACAATCTCCCCCTATTTGATTGGATAGAGTTCGACAAGCAAATACTTCGAGGATAACTCAACTAACTAAGGAAACATGAAACTACTTAAAGTAAGACAGCGTAATAATATTAATGCATTCTGGATCAGATATATATACTTTCCAGATTTCATAAATCAAAGAAACAATAAACCTTTTCACATTGAAGTTGCTCCTCCTGTCTGAGCTGATAGTTCTGTTGTTCTTTGCTTCTGTTTTTCAGTCCATTCCAATCTCACCTTCTTCGCTCATTGGATCGGAGTTAGCAGCGTAATAATCAATCACTGATAGATAGTGCAGTGGTTCTCCAGGTTTAAGGATTGCTCCTAGGATGTGTCTTCCAATATATCCAACCTCTTGACCCACTCCAGCCCACAGCCATGCAATGTTAACATCTTTCTTGTTTAGATTTGGCATGTTTGGTAGTCTGGGAAGCACTTCCAATCATTTCTCCACTCTCTTCCTATAGTAGGGAACATTCTCCATAAGATATTTTCTTAGAGTGTCGGCTGCTTTTGTCCTTCTCCGTTGATGTGAATCTAGTGGATCTAAGATACTTCTCAACTGATATTAGATATTCGTTTGGGTAATCTCTCAGTTTGTCCTCCGTCATGTAGCAGATTCTGAACAAGTCATTCGTCATGAATCTAACCATAGGAGGGTTTTCAGTAATCTCTGGACTGACTTTCATCAAGATCTCCTTAACATGCTCTTGGAGCAGTTCATTTAGCTTTGTAGTTCTTTGGATCTTGATGAGAATCACCTGCAGTTTTGAGCTGCTTGGTGTCTTTCTTCCAGTGATAGAGAATTTGCTTCTTTGGCTCATGCTCCTCCTGATTCGGTTGCTCTCGCATGAATTCAAATTCCTCTTCACTTTCTTCTTCTAGTACAATGTCCTCAATCCAGTACTGTCTAACTTGAATAGCTTCATTGGTTTACCAAACTCCCCATCCAGTTGTTTGCCAACCTTCATTAGTCACTTCATTTGTTTCCCCTTCTCCAACTTTCTCCCCCTTAGTTGAGGAATCCTCGATGAAGTTATCCTCATTATAAAGGGCAGTAGAAGGATCAGGTTGTTGTTGTGAAGGTCCGGGTTGTTGGTTCCTCAGCATATTCCAAATAGACTGTACCCCGTCACATTGATTCTCTTTGACATCAGTCCTCAATTCGACCAGTTCTTCCATAGTGGATTTCCTTGTATGTTGTGAACTGTCATCTCCTTGAGGGTGAATTGAACATGTACCTCTCGGTAATAGCAAATCATCAATATTTGAAAGGGTTAGGGTGTCACTCCTCACGTTTGGCTCTGGGTGTATACTCAACGTTTCTGTCAGTGTTTCACTCATTTTTCCTTTCCCACTCAGGCCAGGTGTAAGTGTTTTTGTTTCACTCATTCCCTTTGTGCTCAATGTACCTGCAGAAGAAAACACCGTAGCCGTCCTTAAGGAGGTCACCGGTGGTGCAATGGGGCTTCGCAAGTCCCCGTCCTTGGTTAAACCAAGTTGCTGATCATCCTTAGATGATATATCCTTTGAAGGATCTAGAGTTTGAATCTCTAGGGGGTTAGAAACAGACTCTTTTTAACAGCAGAGATCCCAATCTTCCCCAATAGTCTGTGAAGACTTTACCTCAGCAGACTCCTCAATTAAAATTGATTCATTGTCACCGAGTTGCCGATCTGCACCTACGTCAGACCCTTTACCCGCAGGATCCAGATATGTTCCATCTGGGGAGGTAGACAATGACCTTTTAGATTTTGCATTTAGGTCAAAGCCTTCTCTCGACGTCTGTAAAGACCTTTGGTTCTTAGAACCTTCAACCAGTGAACCTGACCGTAATATGGTCGGAACACCAGTTGCTTCCGTCAATTCTTCCTTACTTGATTGAGCTATTGGTTCAGATATAGCTTTCGTTAACGTAGTCCAATCAGCATCAGAAAAATCAATAAATGGCGCTTTGGATGAGAGAAATGAAGTATCAACAGTTGCCTCGGTTTCTGTTCTTCTCCTTTTAGAGGTAGGCAGAGCTGTTGTTGAAAGGGTGTAACTCCTTATGTGGTGCTGCTTTGGCACTATCTCCCTCTACACTCAGGGATGTCTGTATACTGGGTATAGTAGGGTAAGGAGGTTCGTTTGTGGTTTCATTTGGCTCTTCCAAAGGCTCTTCGACCGTGGTTAGAGATTGTGGGTTGCAATCTCATGGTCTGGATGGCCACTGAGGGCTCTGGATCAACATCCATTGGTTCAGGACCAATTTCAGGTTCAGGTTGAGGAAATTACCTTCAATTACCTGTTCCCCTGGGGGTAGAAGTGGTAGGGGCACCGTTCTTAGATATTCAAGTTTGAACAGTGGGCACCCCTGGAAGATGATTCTTTCTTATCAGAGCGGTTATTGCATTGCTCTTTATCTTCATGCACTTCATGGCCTCCTCTTCGGCGAATGTCTCACGCTCATCATCTGTTAAGATATCATTGAGAATTAGCTGTAGGAACCTAGGATATAAACAAAGCACATCATCTATGCCTGTTCTTTCATCCAGTGGTCCCATGTCAGGTAATGCTTAAGGAACTCTCCCACAAAGAAGTTAGGAAGTTGACTTCTTATGAGAGTGAAGAAAGCATGTATCTCCTCAGTTTTGGGATCCAGAACATGGTTTTCTGTAGGAAAATGTAGTATTCTATTAAAGTCATGTTCCGTCACCCTTATTGTTCTGCCCCCTGGCACAACAAAACTGAAGGATCTTACGTTATTCTCACTTGTATCCGTGGCGGTTGTGTACAACGCAGTCAATTGATCAAAGCAAAGGACTACGGGAGTACTCAAGGCGTATGCCACTGACGAACGTGTGTTCAGAAACTCTGCCCATGCACGAAACTGTAAATTCGTAATGGCTTGCAAGTTTTGAAACGAGACATGATTAGTCTTGGTTACTTTTAAACCAAAACTAAAACCAATTAAATTTAATTAATTATTACTAATTAATCAAACTTGACACAAAATACCCTTAAAACAAAATTACCCCTTTTTCTTAAAAAAAAAAACACAACTTCGAATCACTATTATCAAGAACCCTACTTTTGGTAACACAAATAATCAGAATTATCTGAAGAAATCAATTGAAAACAATTAACTTCTAAAGAACAATAGTGAAAATAGTTTTCTTAGAAACAAGTTCTTGAGGCAGTGATGTTCTTGGTTATATGTATTCTAGTAAGTATAAACAAAAGCCCTTAGATCTGATAATAATAAAAAAACGTAAGGGGTTGTTAAATACTTATTGAATTGACAGGGGCAATATTGTCTTTACAGTGTTCGATGTTTTTAATAGTATGTTCGATGGTTTTCAGTTGGGGGTAAAACTGTCAACTTTACTTCGATAAATTTTGAAAAATAACGAAGAGTTTGAAAATCAGAATTTAAAAAGTTTTTCTGAAAAACTATCGAACTTGTTACCTTTTAAAGCTTGAAAAACTATCGAGGGATCCTTTGTGGAAAAACTATCGAGAATTAAAATAAAGGAAAAATTAATTCTCTCAGATAGATTTTCATTTTAATTCAAAAACCATCGAGAATTTAGATAAAGAATAATGAAATTCAATTCGATGCTTTTTCAAATTTTCCTCAAAAAGTATCGAGAAATGTTTTCAATAGTTTTTCTTTTTCCTTTTCAAAACCTATCGAAAATTTATTTCGATAGATTTATCTATGTACTTGAAAAACTATCGAATTTCCTAAATTCGATATTTTTTGCTTCTGTCTTCATTTTAAAACCTGTTCTTGTTTTAAAATTTAGACTGTTTTATTTCCTGTCAAATTTTAATTCCAATAAATCTTTTCAAATTTACCAAAATAAATTATCAACAGAAAATTCACAATTTTCTCAGAATAAAATCGACTAAATATCATTGAATGATATTAACCAATTAAAATCCAATAAATTATGCTGCATATTTATTTTATGTATTTTAAATTATGGAGCAAATAAGATATTGAACTGCTTCAATTTCCATAATTCAAATTTCATAAAATAAATAATAATAAATTAATACTAAATATCTATGAGCTAGATATTAGCACTAAATTATTAATGTGAGGACTGGATGTTTGAAGACATGCTTTCGAAAGAAATGATACCTGTTGTCAAGGTGCATTGTCGTGGAGTGGTCCACAGAGTTGTTGGAGAAGAATTTATTTCCTTTTATCATAAAAAGAAATCAATCTTCCTCCACGAAGTTGACAGCTTCTAGAGATGCTTCTCCTGTCATTTGGGTTGACAGCTTCCAGAGATGCTTCTCCTGTCTTTCTTACAACCTGCGTATTTTATATCTAAATAGCTAAACATGTTAACAAGTATCATTAGGTTACCATATACTGAGATTTGGTATTCCCTTAAGATATCTCAAAATCATGTTGATAACTATAAGACTAGATTTTTGAAATCCACTTGGAACCTTGCACATTGGCAACTTGAGAATACAATATGTGGTGTCAATTTGCAGCTAATAACTTAATGAGACGCATACCTCTCTAGCTTGTCATTTCTGTCTTTTACCTGATTTGTCCTGATCAAGCTTTAGTGGCTGCTGTTGGCAGGGAGTCTTGGCATGTCTAGAATCTTCTCAATTGTGCACATTCAAAAGATTCTTGACTTACTTTTATTGCCATCACTCATTTGGCTTACTTGTGCTCCTAAAAGAATTATTCTTCTGGCTTGCTCAAAGTAATTCTAAAAAGAATTGCAACTTTCCCAACATACTCATCTTGTACATTCTCTGCAATGACTTGGCAAATTTCTTGCACAAGTTTTCGTTAGTAGACCAACATATAATATAATCATGATATCACTGCACATATATGACATTATGTTTGTGCCTTATGACGACTCTAATAAATTCATATTCTGTAAAAGTTCAGTTAGAGTGTCATACCATGTCTTTGACGATTGCTTGAGTATTGATACCGGTTCATACCAATCTGTAGTGATCTTGTGAAGAGAAGTTATACAACGTCCAATTGATCTGCAACAGCAAATGTCATGAGCTGTTGTACATTGACTTCTTCTACTATCTCACCAACCAGGAGTGCACTTGAACATATTCACCATATAGATATTAAAATTTGAATATGCAGTAGGTGCCAGATATATCCTGATATCCTCAAGTCTCGTCACTGGTGCTTCTTGTTAGATACTGCTTCCTAATAGTAACCTAGCATCCAGTTTGGCCTTGTCCCTCATAACAATGCCAATTTCATCCAGTATTCTGGATACCCATCTTGTTCCAATAACATATTTTCCCTTAGGCCTGGGTACCAGCTTCCAAACTTTCTGCCTTTCAGATTGATTGAGTTCATTTTGCTTTGCAATCACCCAATCTGGATCCATCAGAGCTTCTTTACCTTTCTTTGTTTCTTCTTCAGAAAGAAAACCAAGAAAATAATCATTCATACTCTATAGCTCCCGTCTTCACTCCACCACTAGGATCACTAAGAACTAGACATCAGGAATGATATTGAATCTAAACCCTTTGTCTTGACAGATACGTTCTTGAAGTGTCCTCTAGATATTCATTGTGGTGTTGATCTGACTAATTGATCCTTCTTTTGCTCCCCCTAAGCTGTTGCTGGGATTTCCTGAGAATCCTCATCCTCGCTGAGTGGTTCTGTTGAAGTACTGAGCTGTGTAGTTAAACTACCATTACCACTGCTTGGATTTGAATCATCATTACCATTAATTTCACACATAACAGCTGAGAGCTTGGAGTTGTTGAACATCATATTCAGACTTTCAATCACCTCTTGTTGATTAATCAAATTTACCTCGTAGGCTTTAGATTCCACTGATTAGCCGAGGAAAATATCCTTAAGAGCCTTAGCTGCCAATCTTGCCAAGATGCTTACTTGTAGAACAATTTCCTTCAAACCCCTGAAAGAAATTCAGAGTTTGCTTCTATTGGCCAATACAGGGTCTTTCTGTATTTGTTACTGATCATGGAAATGTGATTAATCTCATCTGTGATGTCCTGTCCTTCAGATTGAACAAACAACACCAGTTTGTATTAAGAGTAGTCATCAACCATCACTGAAGTATATCTTTACTTTGTTGTAGATAAGACATTAACTAGTCCGTAGAGTTCCATACGTATCATCTGAAGCGGCTCAGTAATGCTTATCACATTATAGCTTTTCTGTGATGTTTCTTTGACTTCCCTTAATGACATGCCTCATATATTTCATCTAGCTTGAATCCCAGATGAGGCAGTCCTCTCACCAATACCATCTTTAGAAAAGAGTTCCTTGTATTGTCATGCAAGGGTGAGAGCTTCTCAACCTTCCTGCTTGAGATAAAACACTGCTCCTTCATTGAATAAAAAGATTTGTGCTTTGAATCTTCAGCAAGAGAGTTGCTTCTAATTGTTATCCTTGACTCCAACTATTAGTTGTTATCAATGATACCAATTATTGTAAACATGATGACATTCCATTTCAAACGTAGCCATGTCCCGTGATGAAAACCTTTGCTGTCATCTCCAAAGATTATTAACGGAACAGCTTTCTCAATCACATTTGATGGCAAGATCTTTCTTCGATCATATGTCTTCAGTAGTAAAGACCAAGAAAGCATATAAATCGATTAACCTGATTTGCCTGCACTCACAAATGGATTGACAGTTCTTGGTACCCAACTTATTTGCTTGGGTCCAGATGGATTAGAGATTTTGCTTTTAAAAGTGGTAACAACAGCTTCAACCTATACATGCTTATTCTTATCTCTGACTGACCTTGCAGTCGTTGCTCTAATGTAATTCTTAAACATGCTTTTTCTATGATTAATGCAAGTTCTAAGATATGCATTCATAATATTTAAATAAGCAAACATGTTAATAAGAATAAATGGCATACATTGAGCATTTTGACATTGCAGATAAGAGATGTGCAAATTAGGCATGTTATGCATTTTAGAAAATTCAGTACTTTCTACTTTAACCAATATACACAAGTGTAACAGGTAGCAAGTAGATTTACAGATATTCAATAATTTTCTAAGCACTCATGGAATAAGAGAATTAACAATTAAATCACTAATTCTATCTAATCCATTCTGTTGTTGTATGGCATCTAACTTTCTCTATTACCTAAGTCAGTTTTAGATACAGCTTGGTGTTCTACAAATTCTACTGACTCTAAAGGTAATTCCTCCATCCTTCAAACTGATTATCCCTTAACAAACAATTCAGAATAAATGAGCAAATCTTGTTCTACTAGGGATACTGAAACTTAGCTTTACTAAGGTCTTATGTGCCAGAAACTTAACCCCTAAAACTAAGAGTTGTTTCTTAAGAAAGCTTCTATCTCACTTGCAAATCTTATTCTACAAATATTCATACACACATATATAAGATCTCATATGTACATGCTTTGAATATTGAGAATTAAATACTGCATTGGTTCAAGGAAAAGATACCTGAGATATGTGAGGTGAATCATCTTCAGAGATTGCTATGAAAGCAAGATATCCATGATCTTCTCGTCATCTGATCCATCCCAACTCTTTCCTTAAGCAACATAAGTTTTGTGCTGATGCTTCTTCAACAAAGCATTCCACTTCTGTTTCAGCTCATTAACTGAGTCCCTATTCTTCTTTGTTTGTTAGGCTTCTTCATTGTGTAGCACACCCTGATAGTTTCTCGTTACATAGTTCTTATCAAAGTTGAAACTATCACTCTTGTTTTTGTTACCATCTCAGTCTGTAACTACCTCTTGAACTGAATCCTGAAGAATATTTGCTTCGTAATAAATAAGCCTGATCCATGGATGTGGCTTTTGTACTCCTTCTGAATCTGATGTGACTAAACTTCCTTGACAAGTGAAACACTGATCTTTAGTCTAGTCTCTCGAGGTTTTCTACCTGAGCTTCTTCTGATTCAGCTACTAGTAATTCTTCTATTCTGTTCTGAGGTTCCAACAATAATAAACGTTACTGAGATATTTGTTTGTCCGTTCAATTCTCTAACACCCGGAGGAATCTTCTTCTACAAGCCCTTGAGCACCCTCAATTTAATACTTAAGAAAAATTTAAATATTCAGAATTTTTAAATTTCCTTAAAAATAAATTAATCAAAAATAAATATTTACAAAACATTTAATTTTCAAGAATTTCGAATTCTTAAAAATTAAATCATGTAAATTAATATTTAAGAAAAATTAGAATTTAAGAAATTTTTTAACAAAAATTCGAAATAAATAAATAACTCAGAAATATATTAATTCGGGGTGTTTTTGTAAAGCTGGCCAATTCAAGAAAAAGCTGGCCATTTTTGAATAAATTAAGAGCATTACTACTTCGATGGTTTTTTTTTAAAAAAAACTATCGAAGTCATACTACTCAGACAAAAAAAAACTGGCCACCTAAATTGACTACAATTCACAAATTCTAAGGGGTCTCTTTAGCACACTACAAATTGCTCTGTGTCGCACCTCTAAAATAAATTCATAACATAAATTAAATTTACTTAAGTTTAAAATATAAATTTATTTAACTTGAATTTATAAAATAAATTTATTTAAATTAAGTTAATCAAATAAACTTATTCAAGTTTAAATAATGAACTCATTTAAATTAAATTTATAAGATAAATTCATTTTAACTTAAATTTATAAAATAAACTTATTAAAATATAAATTCATAAAATAAATTTATTTAGAAGTTGGCCTCCTCAGAATTCTTGTCTGACTGGTCTGAAATACCCGGATCTAATCTGTATGTCGATTAACAAGCTCTGATACCAATTGTTAGGTCCCGAAGTATCGTAGAAGGGGGGGTTGAATACGATACTCACAAATAATTCAATTTCGTTCGCGGATAATTCATTCAGTTCTATAACGAAATCAAACACACCAAACCAAACCAAAAGTCAGGGAATATATCGTTTTATAAATATAAACCTCGAGGGGTGCTACAATTTCTAATCCGTAGATTAGCTTCAATGAGTTCTAGGCTATTCATAATCAATACATTGATCGAATTCTGAGCACTATAAATTTTCTGATCTTCTCCGACTCAAAACTCTCTCTCCGTAATTGCTACTATGAAAATAACCAGACTGAGGAAGACACTACCTCTCTCTGTGTAATTATAGACTTAGTTTTTGAAAACTATCGAACCAAGATTAAAGAATTAATCTTGGCCGTCCAATTTCCATCAACCTGACAAACAAATAAACTTTCCACCTACTTTTACAAATGAAAACTATCGAATTGATTAAAAGAAACTTTCCATTCGATAGTTTTAAAGAAAACTATCAAAGTGAAAAATTCCTTTTCTATTGAATTCCTAGAAATGTATTCGATGGTTTTGTTTTCCTTTTCTTTAAAAAATTAAAACCATCAAGTCATTTCCTCTCCACATTCGATAGTTTTACTCATCTAGAAAAGTATCAAATAATAAACTAATCCTTAAGAAATCATTCGATGGTTTTCTTGATTAGAAAAACTATCAAATATTAAAGTAGTCATGTCAAGTCATGATTACTTCAATTCGATAGTTTTCTAATGAAGTAAAGAAAAACCATCGAACCTTTTCTTTTGTTAGTCTTCAGAAAAGTTTCAGACTGTATCATTTTCTTCCGAGACGATAAAACAACTTGATCTTTTAGTGCCGTCACCTAGTGCAACTGGTCTGGTTCACAGATGAATAACACTTGATCAATTCTTCTTTTATGTCTTCAATTCAATGCTGCTGATAAGTCCTTTGTCGTCCTGGTTGCTTCATCACTGGAATCCTGTGGTACTGACGCTAAATCATTCACATACTTCTGTCGTCTTGAAAGTCTTGTTTCTTTTGTTGTCACTGAGGCTTGAACATTTTCATGAACTTCTTTCCGTGACCTGTTTACGGACTTCAAGAATACATAACGTATTTTGATTTTTTGTGTTTACCTTTTCTTCTTTGATTCTGGATTCCTGTGCTTCTGTTAATACTATTGTCTGTCTTGTCCTTTGTTGAGTTGTAGTTATCTCTTTTACATCTTATGTTACATTATGATTTACATCACCCTCACAATCATTCTAGTGGTTTCTTGATATTCACCACTGCCCTCACCCTCACTTAACTCCTTTATCACTCCCCACTGGTTGAGATTTGCTAGTTTTTGCAACTACAGTTTGTTAAGAAACTGTAAAGGGGTTAGGAGTTGTTTATTACATTTAGGGTGTAACTGATATGGTAGAGAACTTGGGGGTCATTCCAATCAGTTCTCATCTTAGTTTTTAGAAAGGCAAAGAATTATGATTTAGATTTAGCATGTGAGAGTCTGAAAAAGGTTAGAGATATACCTTACCTTTATTAGTGATGTACTTTTAAGAGCCTTTTCCATTGAAGGTTTATTCTCTTAAAGTCCAAGATTACCGGTCTCTCTTTAATTGTTACAACATTCTCACAAAGATCATCAGAAGCTTCAAACAGACAACTTGATTAATCTGTCAAATACTTGTAATTTCTTCAGGTATTCTTCTGATTTTTCTTCTTTGAGTTCATGAAAAAATAGATGAAACAAGAACTGTGTAGCTCGGAGATCTCACTAGTCTGTTAGTTGTACAATTAGGGTTTCTTGATAACTGAATCAAAGTTGACGATCTGATAGATAATTTACATATGTCACACTTTGATCAAGTCATCGAAAAGAAAAAAAATAGTTTAACAGATCAGATTTCTATCTGTAATTCCTTTTCCTTTTTTTTGTTTATGAGACGTTTGTTAAATGTTCTTTTTGTTAGAGTTTAAATCTTGTTAACATGCAATCCATTTTTAAGAAGTTAGACATGTCAATAGATCTAAATGTGCAGAAAGAAAATGAAACATTCACATCACACAAGCAAGATAATAAAAAGAGGGTAAAACCCCTACCAATTTTTATTTAAAAAAAAAAGAAATTACAAGATCTGATAAACAAAAACAAACAAACTTCCCAGCCCCCAAGTCCCTAGCCCTCTCCACTGGAGAAGCAGCCAGTCAACAGCTAGGTTGCTGCTGCTGCTTCCCCAGAGGCTCCATCAGGGCCTCCACCGGGACCTCCCCAACGGTTGCGAGCTACCAGAATAGCCAAGGCCTCTCTCATCCTGACTATCTCATCCTGCTCAACTTGAATAAGCTGGTCAATTTTCTCCTGGTGGCGGAGAATTTTGTCTACTGTTGACAGCTCATTGAACTCCTCAGGGGTAATGTCAAGAATTACAGGTGCCATTTTTAAGAGAAAAATTGAGATGAAGATGAGGAGGAGAGCTCAACCTGTGCCTTTAAATAGGCAGGGAGTTTCTAGATAACCCTTGTGTTTAACTAGGGTTAAACGGGGGTCAGGAAAACTGAAGAGACATGCATTAAATCACCCTAATGTAAATGCAGAGACTACTCGAGTTCCTAGAGTGAAAAATGTGTCTCAGCTCAGATTAAAAGTTATCATGACAACGGTTTTTTAGTAGAGATAATAGAAAAAATTAATAGTTGGCCATATGAATATGTTCAACTAATTCATTTTAAAAAAATATCTCTAGACAAGTGACATTACAGAAAATCAATATCTTTTGAACAATGTTACAAGCAAGTTATTTGAATTTTCAAGACACATATTCAGCTGACATCATTCATTAAATGTATGACATTTGACAAATGATATCCCTGAATATTCATCCATAGGAAAAATAAAAGAACAACAATGCATTAGCTTGTTAACGTCTAGAGATGATCAACTATTTAATACTAGTGAGAAAAGTAGCATGTTATCTCATTGAATATTACTTAGAGGATCATTTCATAGATAACTTCACTTGATGCATAATCATCATTCAGCTATATTGATTTGTCATGACAACAAAATAAAACAAATAAAGCACAACAAAATAAACAAGTAATTCCAGAGATCAAAAATCACTGGCTGCATGCATTTAACACAGATATTCAAGATAATAGGAAATTATTACCTACCAAACTCATTTGTCAACCTGAGAGAGTTGCTGCTTTAAGAGCATTGGTAAAATATCTGTTAAATGTTGTTCCCTAGGAACACAGTGTAGTTCCACTACATCATGCACATCACTCTTCCAATAGCATAGTGCATGAGGTTTATGTGCTTGACTCTTTTGAGAAATGTTTGGATGCTTCGGCAACATCTTTTGGTTTGACATTAAGTTAAGCATTCCTTCTGAGCCATGACCTGAACTTATTTCCTTGGAGTTGGCATGAATGTGCTGTGTCTTTTCGGTTAGGAAATTATCCTGCAAGTGTCAACATCTAGGCAGCCAATTAGAACACAGCAAGTATCTCTTGGATTATCAAGTACTGAAAGGTTGATAATTTCTTGAGATACAAAAATGATTCCAGGATAAATTTAGGTACTAGTACATATATAAGTGGTTAACATAATTTCTGGCATACTGTTACTTAGTCATGAGAGAGATCACCAACTAATTTTCAAAACATGAATTTTCTACCTTGGTACTCAATTCAGTTTTGTCAATAGTTGGTATGAGAATTTAAAAGAAAATACTCATTTAGCTCCTCAAAACTACTTTGCATGAGCTTTTCAGCCTTCCAGCAGAGCTATTGATCAATAATGCCAGATATTATGTATACTACAAGTATCTCAGCTAAAGGATATATGACTTACAATGGCTGAGATTTAAAGCTTAATTTTCTACAGATACAGATACTACCTTTTTCCCATATCCGTAGAGGAACAAAAGTAGTATCCATATATGTAGAAAATTACATACGGATAACAGTATCCATAGACAAAATAAAGAAAATAATCCCAGTGTTATAAATGACTATCTACGGATAAAGATATCCATAGACAAAGCAAATTTCGACTTAGACAAAATTTTCACTCTTTCTGGAAAACTTAGTTTTCAAGAAAATCATTTGAACACTTGCTGCAGAAGAGACATAAAAAATTAAGGAAGTTTATGCATACCTCACTTACTTACCATCCTGGAGAGAATGATTTATTAAGTAGCTTGGTACTGATGTCTGCTATGTTGAGTCACACTTGGATCAAAAAGTATTTCCACTGTACTGTTCAACACAGAGTCCTTCTAGTGAAAACCCTTGAAGAAAATGGTCTGAGTACAATAGATCTTGAAATTTGCGAGGCAGATGTTCCACTTATTTCTTTAACTGAGACTTTTACTCAAGGAGAAAGACTTGATGTCCAGGAAGTAGACATGGAATATTGCAAGAGTTAGAAAATCTTGCCTTGATCCAAGTGATTGTGCTTGTACTAATCACCTTATTCCTTCAACCCAATAGATATCTTCAAGATGACTTTCTTCTGTATTTTGGAACAAGTTTCTATGAAAATTGGTTTAACTAGATACCAATTTAGTCTTGGAAGAGCATACTCAATAGATTTGATTCTTTTGGAGAAGAATGCTTGTTTGACATTCTTTTTGAGTTGTTCTTCTTGTGGCAGGTGTAGGTCTTGAAGATGCAACAATATTCTCATCAGTATGATCATGTGAGGTTAATCCTTGACTCAGAGAAACTCCCCCTAAGTTTATTGGGGTGGTAACTCTGTGTTGTGATCCACCTACGGATGCTCCATTTTGGCTTCCTACGGATGCTCCATTTTGGCTTCCTACGGATGCTCCATTTTGGCTTCCTACGGATGCTCCATTTTGGCTTCCTACAGATGCTCCATTTGTCCCTTCCATAGATGGCTCATTTGAACTTGAGTTATCCATGTTCGAGACAATCATTCTTGGAGGTACTGATTCATCCACATAATCATCATCTTCATCATACCAATAGCAACCTTCCATCTCATTCTTAAATCTGAGAGTTTCATGAAATCTCTCATCAGTAAGATCTTGTTTTCTGGCATCATCAGAAACAACATTTATAGACTCCATAACAATGTTGATTCCGTGATTAAAAACCCTGTAGGCTTTTCCAGCTACATGCACTCCTTTTGAGTTGCTTTCCCAGACTGGACTTCTGAGAATCCATCACCAGATATAAAATCAAGGAAATGATTTATGGTCTAGCTTCTGAGTAGATGAGAGATTTGATCTTTGACAGGATGTCTTCTTGAAGTTGCAGAAGTAGATTAACACTTTCTGAGAGATGCTCCCCCTGAGTAGGTGTTCCTTACAGAAGAACCTTCAGGAATGAAATTATGATTCCGTGGTTGGCTGCTCATTATCTTCTACAGATGGTTGTCAATTCTTATGGAAGATAGCCAGAAATGCATATAAAAGAGACCACCATTCTCAGTTTCACCTCTACTTCCACTAACATATATCTTTTCTTCCACTCATCAATTCCTTGAGAACTTTAATCCAGATGTCTGTTAAACTTAACATCCAAGAGAGGGTTAAGTCTTCGATCATGGACTAAATGTTCTTCAAGTTTATTCCCAACGCAAATTCCCTGAACTCCTTTAGCTAAGCTTCCAATTATTCCTTGGCTAAAGAAAGTGATAGGAGAAAATTGTTGGCTTCACTTATTCACACAATTTGATGAGTCCTCCTTCCAGTGCTTGTATGATCAAGAAAATGCTCTGGCTGCAATAAGTAGAAACTGCTACAACTTTCCAGAGCTCAATGAGTTATCCTGATTTTCCAAGCATAGTCCCTGCATAATTTGTCATTTATTTCATAAAACCTCTTCATAATAGATTCTTGAGCTAGATCATTGAGGAGATTTTATGTGCAGTGGCTGAAAGAGTTTATCAAACGTATGATCTGTCTTGTTCTTGATAGAGGTCTTCTATTGCTTCCCTTGATGGCATGCATCCTTTAACCCATCCTTGGCAAAAACCTGGGGTTCCTCTTATCAAGATCCTTCCTTGAGACAGCTTTTGATGCACTGGTTACTGTTGACCTGATTTTGCCTTGTCACATAGAAGTCAAGACGTACAATCCACCAAAGCAAAATTGTAATCAGCTGCATACACTTTTATATCAAGTGTCTAGTGCTAACCACTTCATTGTCTTTCTAGCTTTTGACAATGCAGGCTTCAATATACAAAGTTTCCTTTGTAACATGCTTGATTGATACACAACAAGTTATGCTTATATCCATCAACTAGTGCTTCAACCCTAACTGATGATATTGTTTGCCAAAGTCATGCTTCATTCCTTAATCATGACTACAAGTATCATCTCTACATACAAGTAGAAGGGCTACGTTCCTCTGAGCATTCTGTGAGAAGGATATAAACTCTAGTAGGAGTCTAGAGCTTCCATAGCCGAGGAGCCATGGCTTCTTTATTTTCCTCTTGCACACTTTCAAAACCAGATCAAGCAGGCTTAGGTACCCAAGTTTCCTTGAGTTTTGACTTTTTAGCTTGTATGACTGTCATCTTCTCTTTCTGAACTTTGGGCTTCAAAGGATTCAAATCAATTTTATCCCTAGGTACTGGCTTTGGAAGATTGACATCCACATGTTGCTCTGAAACATCAAAATTTGATGCTCGACAAGGAAATGTTTGAGCATACAGATCATTCAAGTCAGGCATGCTCCATGACATTTGAGGCATATTGAATGCATACCAATATGGATGAGGAACAAATGGCATGTTGGCATATCTGGTTGAGTCTTGAGCATTATGAGCAAAAATGTGATGCATGACAGACATATCAGTCATAAATAGTTGAGCAGGCCTTGGTTGAACAGATTTGCAAGTAGTATACAAGTGATTAACACTACCACATCGAATACATGGCTTTCTGGAAGTACTTTCTTCTGATAGGTAGCTGCTATTACTGTTAATCATTGTTGGTTCATTCTTGCTCTTCTCTGCATCTACCTTTGACCCTTCTTCCTTGATGGTTTTGCTGCTTAATGATTGAACACAGTTTTTGAAACCTGGTCCAAACTTCTTGCTCAGTTTCTCTAGAGTCTGATTAATCCTAAATGGTTTTACCATCGTTGGAGCAGTCTCCACATCCTCTAGCTTCTTGTTATTGCAATTCCAGGTCTCCTTGCAAAATGTGTCCATTCCTTGAATCTTGATAATGTTGGACACAATGTAACTGGAATTATTCCATCTTGCAATAACTTCTTGTTCCCTTTTCAGCTGCTCTTTCAGAACCACTTCTCTTCTTAAGACAACCTCAAGTTCTTGTTTTGCATTTAGGCAATCAACTTTTGTTTTCTCAAACTCAGAGACTTGAGTTTCCAACATAGCATTTATCTCACTAAGCATAACATTAGTTGCTTTGAGTCTGACATTTTCTTCAATGAGAATGTTAAAAGAAATACGCACATCATGTAATTCATCAAATAAACTCATTACAGTGCTGTAACATACTTCTTTAACATGCTTTGTTGGCTTCAAAGAAAATACCTGATTGTTGGTTGAACTTGATTTTTGATTTTCATTGGCCGTGAGTACAAGGTTGATAGATTCCTCTGTTGAAGTTGAATGACCCTCTTCAGCTGAGACCCTTTGTTCAAAAAGGACTTCATCTTCCAGTGCCATTCTTTCCTTGCCCTTGTCTGATGCAGTTCTGATACATTCACATATCTTCAAGTTGAATGTTGAGCTTTCTGGCTTCTGTTCTTTCCTCTTCTTTCAAATCTTGGTTGGAGATGACCACATTTCTGGTTTCTTTCTCCCTTTCATCTTTGATAATCTTTGCGTCTTGCACAGCCTCAAGATTACTGTCTTTGAGAGTGCTTAACAGATCGCTAAGATTTAGATCTTTGGACTCAAGGGTGTTTTTGATAAACACAGAGATATGTTTCCATTTCCTGGGTAAAGATTCTGCAAACATTAAGTTTGAGTCCTTGCTTGAAAACTCCTTCCCACACTTCTTTGAATCTTGTAAAAATCTCTGAAATCTTGAAAGAAAATCAGACAATTCTTCACCCGTTTCATAGTGAAACAAGTCAGGTTTCTGTGTGAGTAGGCACAATCTTTTCTCTTGGACTTGCTCAGTTTCTCCATGATTTGTATGAATGATGTCCCTTCTATCGTTATGAGATTTGAGGCTCAGGAAATCTTCATACATGCCATGGACAATTTATTGAGAATAATCTCGCTGCCCTCGTGTCTGACTTCTCTGATGTCTTCAGAACATTTGAGAAGAGCCCTTGGAACTGATTCATCTTTCCCAGCTTCTTCGTTGTCACCTCTCTCCATGGTTGTAGTTGCTTTTGATCTTTAAACTTCATGTATGTTTGAAGCTTGCTCTGATACCAATTGTTATTCCCTAAACAATGCAACCTAGATTGTAGAAGGGGGGGTTGAATACAATCTAGTTAATTTTACAAAACTTTTTCAAACCTTGTAGAGTATGAACATATGAGTTTGTAAATTAACTAAAATTCAGTCAAGCTTTGAACAAAAATGAATTCTTCAAATTTAAAATAAATGCAGGAGACAAGCAAAATTTTTAAACTTTTCAGGTGGGTTTATCGGAAAAAGCCCGCCTGAGATGTATATTGAAGAATTCTCTGGGTTTGTTTAAAACAAACTCAGCTTCTTACACAAATGATGAAAGAGAGCCTAAGTGTTTTTCTTTTAGCTCGGTGCTCTCTTCACACTTTTCTATGCTACACCATACAGTCTTATATACATCAACTCTATGTTATAATCAAAACCTACAACATAATAAAATATTACATCTTTGGTTCTGTTTGTTCACATGTTCGACTCTAAAGCTCTTCTATTCGGGAAATGCCTTGGCTGGCATCACAGATAAACTTGTATAGTCCCAAAGAGTGCTTTCTGGTTCAATGTGTTTCTTTCTTCAAGAATTACTAAGTTCATGTAATTTGACCTAGCTTCCAAGCCCACGTGACATCTGTATGAAAAAGACCTTTCCTTGGATACACGACTGTCAAGTCACTATCAGCTAAGATAAGTGAACATGTAGTTTTGCATATAGGTCCTCATGTTTGTCAAACTTTTCCTTTACGTCCAGTTAGAAGATAAACTTCTGGGTAGCTGATGTAACTCTTAGCTGTATCTGTAGATCAACTATCTTCAGCTTTATCCGTAGATGGATATGATGTCCTCGGCTTTTATCCGTAGATGAGATAAGATGTTCTCAGCTTCTATCCGTAGATTAGGGCTGTCAAACGGATAATTCGGATACGAATCTGCCTGTATCCGAATCCGAATCCGAAAATCTGAATTCGTATCCGGATCCGTATCCGAAAATATTTAAATAAAAATATTTGAATCCGAATCCGCCGGATACGGATAATATCCGAATCCGAATTTCAGTCAGAATTTTTTAGTTTTTATATTAAATTTTAATTCAAAAAAATTGAAAAAATAATAAAATTTTAATTTTTTTTTTTAAAAAGTAAACTAAACTAAAACTTAAATTTATTAAAGTCTATTTTATTTTTTTCAAAAAATTACTTTTTAGTATAATTTTATTTATTTTAAAATATTAAATTTGTAATATATATATGTTTACAATTATCTACAACTTATATAAATATATTGTTTAATGATTAAATTATATATATATATATATTCTGTAAACTTAAAATATAATTTCTAAATAATATGTAACTATATATATATATATAATATTATTTATTTATCATATTTATTTAATTTCGGATTCGGATATTACCGGATACGGATGCGTCTATATCCATATTTGTATCCGCAACTACCGAATTCGAATACGGATAATATCCGCTTTATTTCGGATACGGATAAAATCCGCTTTATTCCAGATACGAATACAAATATTTCGGACGGATATCGGATTTTTCGGATTTTTTTGACAGCCCTACCGTAGATGAGATAAGATGCTTTCAGCTTTTATCCGTAGATGAGATAAGACTTCCATAGTTTTATCCGTAGAACAGATATCTTTAGCTTCATCCTTAGATAAAACATCTCTCATCCTTTTTGACTCACCATTACTGAGTTGTTTTGGCAGACTTACCACTGAAACACTTGGTGCTTGATTAGACGTCTGTTGGCTTGCTACTTAATTGCTTCCTAACTTGATGACAGAATATCTTCCATACATTTGATGTGGCTTTTAGTCCTTGGATAGATAAAGTGCCTTCTAGTTAGCTTCCTGATTATCAGCTGCTGTGATTTAGCTTTCTGACTATCAGCTTCGATATCATGATCAAATTCTTGTCTTGAGTATTTTGTTATCATCATTCCAAACATATCAACCCTAACAAGTTCCAAGAACCTCCGTCCCTTCGTCGTCTGTAATACATGTCTGCCGAACGACATTCGATATTTGACGGGAAAGATTTGATCTTGACCTCCATTTACTAATCACTCTCTCCAACAATTATTTTTCTAGTATCAATTGATATTATTGTTGTGATAAATCCTAGTTAAACCCGCCCTACACAATCTGAATTCTGACCCTATCAATTTCAATGGTTTTTTTATGCGAAATTTCTTTTTCTTTTTTCGCGTGATTATGCACATTAATTATGTATTTTACTTTTTTTTAAATTAAATTGCTTATATATGGCTTAAAGATAAGTTTATTATGTACGGTACTACTAACTTATTAGTTTCAAATCTATAATACTATTATATAACTAGCATTTTACTCGTGCTACACACCGAAAGCATAATTTTAATATTATTAATCAGTTATTAACAAATTTTAATATTATAATGAAATCATAATATGCATTCTTATTATTTATCTTTTCAACCGAATCCCATATTTTATATTTTTTACAACTATTTTATTTACGAACGTTTCGTGCCAGAACAATACAAAATTTAGTAAAAAAAATATATTTATCCCAATAAGTGCACATGTCTGAATAATTATATATTATATTAAATATCTATAAGTTTACATATTAGAAATAAAATAATTGTAATCAGAAATTATATATTCAAATATGCTAGTTAAGCTAATAAAAAGATTGTTATAATAATGACAAAGCAATAAATAAATATGATATTAAAATTTATTTGAAACATAACATCAATGTTTAAATAAGAATGTGAAATGATCTAAATTATTGAAGATTTCATCTTCTCATTAACACAATTATCATTGACGCGGATACGTTTATTGCTTGCTTATTTTGGTTCCAAATAGCATCAACATCAAATTATTGTTAGCAGAATCTTGTACCTACTTCAAAAAAGAGTTATTAGCAATGTGAAAGACACTTTCGACAGTAAAAAATATTAAAATTAATAGTTAATTGAAAATTTTACACTTGTCACGATAAAAAAATGACTTTAGAATTAAGTGAGTGCATTCAACTTCGAGAATAACTACTTCAATAATTAACTAGATTGAAATAGACTGTATTATCATAATTAAGTTTTAATTCAAAAATATAATGAGTGCAATTTTTTATCGTGATGGTTTCTAATTATTCACGATTTTCTATCTTCGCTTCTTTTAATAAAAGTTTGAAATTTATTTGCATAAATTTTGATCCAGGACTAACAATACTTAACATAAATTATTTTTAAAATTTTAAATTTATTGTATTATTATGTTTAGATTATGATGAATGAGCATTTAACAGTTGTTGATAGTAATCGCCTTACTTCGTGATCGAATAAAAAGATTTGAATTGTTTAACTTAGATCAGTAATGTATATTGACACCTTAAACCTTCAATATTATTTAAAGTTACGGGAAAAAAATATAAATAATATGTTATAAACAGTTTATTTATGAAAAATGATACCATTTGTCCGGGTATGAGACGATTTTGTTACATTTTTTGCATTTGTACGTATTGTCAATTATAGAGAGTGCCACGACTCTAAAAAATCACCATTTAGATTGAATTTTAACAGTGTAAGTCGATTCATGTCATATCACCCTCCGACTACATCAATGTTTAAAAAGTTTATAAATGAAATTTGTTGTTTTGAAGTTTAATAATTGCATTCAGTTCATAACAAACTAAAAACGTTACACATTGTATGAAACTCTAAACTTTTGAGATCCGTAATATGTTTTTAAATTATAAATGGGATCTTCTTAATTGAGAAATCATTTTCTGAAGATTTATCATCTGGAACAATTAGTTCATTTATGGTGTGCGACTACAAATGCAGATAGAAAAGTTCTAAATTGATAATAGGTCAAAAATCAAGTTAGTAAGTATGATAATTAATAAAGTAATTATAAAACACCTAATTAAATAAATCCCGTGATATGAATTATTTGATAAATAATACTAACCTATATCATATAGGATAAACTACATCATAGTCTGAATTTATATAGAATTTTAAAGGGGACAGTGTACTCGTTTGAAGTTATTATGCAAATGTAGAGTAGTTTTTCATTAGCTTACATATAATTACAAAAGTGCCAAACAATAAATAAATTATAAATAACACAAAAAATGAGTTTATAAATTTTTCTTGCTATGAAAAATGTTATCCTACAACTCGTAATATTGATATTATTATCTTCATCCTTCATTTTTTGTAACTCTTTTTATTCAATGTGTTTGTGAGGTATGCTTACATCATGATCCTTACCTTATCACTACATATATTTAAATAAGATATTTGATAGCAGTTGTGGATGTTGAAAATTGTATGAAATTAGCGCTACTACCTTTCATCAGTTATGTCAAACATTAATATATTATATATATATATATATTTAGTTTGTATGAGAAAATCAAATTTCATTAATTAATGTACTTCTTACACCTGAGCCGTTCTATCATTATATATATATATATATATATATATATATATATATATACATATGTATATATATATGTGTGTGTGTGTATATATATATATATTATCTATATATTTTATAAAGATTGAAATAATTTAAATCAACTAATCATTATTAATATAATGATTAGATGAATTAATTTATTTTTATTATAATATTTTTAATTTATTTATTTTACTTAAATCATATTGTATATATAATTAGAATTATTATTTTATTTATTTTACCTAATCTTGTTGTATATATAATTAGAATTGTTAATTTAATCATAATTAGTAAAATAGGTTGAGTATTGTAAATAAGGAAAAAGTTTATTACAATATTGATTGGCCTAAAATTTAGGAGTTAATGATTATTAATCTGTTTATTTTACCTAATTCTATAATATATAATTAAAATGGTTAACTTAATCATGGTTTAGTGAAATAGGTTGAGAATTTTAAATAAGTAAAAAAATATTATAATATGATTGGTCTAAAATTTATGAGTAAACTCTGATTGGTCCTAAAATAATTTTTATTTTATGATTGGTTAATAATAAAACATTTTTTTTATTTGTGAGATGGAGTATGTTAGTCACAGAGGCATTCATGTAAACATCTAATAACAATCCTATGGTATTATGTCACTTTGTGTCACTTACTTAACCTTTTAACTAGGGGATCCCTTTGTTTCCAAAGGTTCTATAAATGTACTTAGTTCAATTGTAATCTCAGTGTCTGTAACTAATAAATAAGTCCTAAATATGGCTTGGAAGAAGATCACAAGATCATGCCTCAAGGCAATTGAAGACAAATTGAAGAATAAAGAAGTTGTAGAAATGGAGATTGAAATTTGGCTAAGTCATGATTAAAGAAGTCCAAAATGAACTGATTCGAGAAGTCACCAATTCGAGAAGTGTAACACTGAAGATTCGATAAGTCAAGTGTATTGATTCGAGAAGTGAAGAAATGAACTAATTCGATATGTCTCAATTAGTAAAGTCAAAATACACTAGTTCGAGTTGTCTGGAATTAGAGAACTATCTTATACTGATTCGAGATGTCAAGAATCAGAGAAGTCAATACACAGATTCGAGAAGTGCCAGGAATATTGATTCGAGATGTGAAGATAGCCAATTCGAGAAGTCAGTCAATACTGATTCGAGAGGTCAATTCATACTGGTTCTAGAAGTCCAATTATTGAATTAATCTTTCAAGAGACATGGAATGGGGGACTTAGAAAATTTTCTAATCAGCAAGAAACAAGATTTTGGAGACAAAGAATCAAATCAAACCAAGGCATTTGCAATGGTCTCAATCGTTGCAATATGCACATGGAAAGATATGGACTTGGCAGTATGCACAACAAGGGATAATCACAAGATGCCAACTTTCACCAAAATAGTAAAGACAGAGTTTGGAAATCTTTTTGCCTATTACTAGTTTTGTAAAAGTGAGTTGTGTGCAGTCATATAAGTACACAACTTCCTTATCTTTAGTTGTAAGTTTTTCATTGCATAGCAAGTTGTATCTCTCTGACAAAAACAAAGCTGAGAATTCATTCTTGAGTTCACAGTTTGTAGCATCTTTTAATCTAATACAATATTAGATTTAAAGTAAATTTATATGTTGTTTTTATTCCGCAAAATCTTGATTACAACATACATATTTAAGCTACAAGAATTATAGATTCAAAACGAAGATAATCAAGGAAACAACAAATAATATATTCACCCCCCCCCCTTCTATATTATCTTCTAGTGAAACTCATACTCAACAGAGTCATCAATGCGATTTTAATGATTATTAATTTATTTATTTTACATAATCTTATTGTAGATATATTTATAATTATTAACTTAATAATGGTTAGTAAAATAGGTTGAGGATTAAGGGAAAAAATTATTATAATATGATTGGTCTAAAATTTAGGAGTTAATGATTATTAATTTATTTATTCTACCTAATTCTATTGTATATATAATTAGAATTGTTAACTTAATCATGTGTAGTAAAATGGGTTGAGGATTGTAACAATTATATTTACAAGAATCAAAATTAGACTGATTACCTTTAATGAATATATTATCAAAGTCTAAATATGCTACCATCAAAATTACCTCTTCACACTTCTCTTATAGATTGATGAAAATTTTGTGTGAATCACAAGGTGCATATATATACTAGAAATTTCTAAGAAGAAAACGTGGAGTTTACAATATAAAAGTGAGATTCTTGTGAACATGGACTTAATATTAAGCACAACATAATGTAGTATGTGACATCAATTATAAGTAAAACTATTGTGAACAGGGACTTAAAATCATAAACCAAATTATGGCAACAAGTAAAAATGCAAGTACGAATTGATGCATTTACTACAAATTACTTATCAAGAATAAGTGTCCAATTCTCGCTCAATGTAGCAAGTTCCTCCCGCTTCAAAACTCCCACAACCTTTAGTACATCTTATAGCTCTTTCGGATTTGCAGACCACTCATTCTCCTTATCAACCAACTCAACTACATGTGTCAAATTCTCGCTTAATACCTTAAGTTATTAGGGCATTAATCCACCTACAACCCTGATTACTTTTCCAAGATTTTCATATTTGTCACTCCAATCATTACTACAATTCGACTAAACCAATATCGGGGCATTTTCCCGTGTTATACCATAAATGTACAAATTCCAAAAGAGGTATGCATCGTACAGGCTCAGAAATCATTTGCATTATCGTCAAACAACTTTTAGAAAACTTTTTATCTACTCGTTCATTTTCTACTTTACTTAAGTGCTGAATTGCTCTCTGAAGAGAATATTTTCCCGATTGGAGTTTTTATCGAGGCCCAACAACATTGCACAATTGACTATAATTAGAATCGATATCCATTACTCTCGCATTTGTTTCCAACTTCCTAACCAGGTACCTCGAAATCAAAGCATTGAAATCTGCTGAATCTGACATGCTGACTCCCTTATGACCCTTATTATTTTTCTTTCTCATAATCTGAGTTTCATGCATAAATGCTGACTCGTCATCAGTTAAAACTTTAAAATCCTTATGATGCTCTTGCAACACAAACCATTTAGTAGTCTCTCTGTTAGCATCCTCGCCAACACCCCAGGTAATGTAATACATATTCTTTATTTTGAGAACTAAATGTACTGGAGTATCTCCCCTGTCTTTACTTCCAACCAATTTTTCGTAAAAATCTTCGTATCATGCACATTTGGAAGAATTCGAAACCTAAAAGTTGGATGATCTTTTCCATACTCATTTTCCTTCTCAAATTCTTCAATGATCCTATAAATGAACCTCTTATACCCTTCCTTATCCTCATTGTTTGCATCGAAAGCTTCTTCATCTCCCATACATTTGCTTCAGCCGTGAAATACAGAAAGCCTGAACAGATGGGCTTAAACCCTAATTCAATCTAATCTTATAGGGGGAGGTCTTTGTCTTTGTTGTCAGGACTTGTATTGATGGTTATTAAAATATATTTCCTTTTCCTTAGAGGGGTGTGGTATGCTTTCTTTTTTGGTAGAGAAAGAAATTGAATCATTGTTAATCTAACTAGCATTTTACTCGTGTTACGCACCGAAAACATAATTTTAATATTTTTAATCAGTTATTAACAAATTTTATTATTATAATGAAATCATAATATTCATTCTTACTATTTATCTTTTCAACCAAATCCCATACTTTATATTTTTTTTCAACTATTTTATTTACGAACGTTTCGTGCTAGAACAACACAAAATTTAGTAAAAACAATTTATCCAAATAAGTGCACATGTATGAATAATTATAGATTATATTAAATATCTATAAGTTTACATATTGGAAATAAAATAATTGTAATAAGAAATTAAAATATCCAAATATGTTAGTTAAACTAATAAAAAGATTATTATAATAATGACAAAGCAATAAATAAACATGATATTAAAAATTGTTTGAAACATAACATCAATGTTTGAATAAGAATGTGAAATGATCTAAATTATTGAAGATTTATTCTTCTCACAAACACCATTATCATTCACGCGGATACGTTTATTGGTTGCTTATTTTGGTTCCAAATAACATCAACATCAAATTATTGTTAGAAGAATCTTGTACCTACTTCAAAAAGAGTTATTAGCAGTGTGAAAGACACTTTTGATAGTAAAAAAATATTAAAATTAATAGTTAATTGAAAATTTTACACTTATCACGATCAAAAAATGACTTCAAAATTAAGTGAGTGCATACAACTTCGAGAATAACTACTTCAAATCTTCAATCATCATCTGGATCGAAATAGACTGTATTATCAGGATTAAGTTTTAATTCAAAAATATAGTGAGTGCAATTTTTTTTATCGTGATGATTTTTAATTATTCATGATATTCTATATTCGCTTCTTTTAATAAAAGTTTGAAACTTGTTTGCATAAATTTTCATCCAGGACTAACAATACTTAATATAATTATTTTTAAAATTTTAAATTTATTTTATTATTATTTTTAGATTATGATGAATGAGCCTTTAACAGTTGTTGATAGTAATCGTCTTACTTCATGATTGAAGAAAAATATTTGAATTGTTTAACTTAGATTAGTAATTTATATCGACACCTTAAACCTACAATATTATTTAAAGTTATGGAAAAAAGTATAAAAAATATGTTATAAACATTATATTTAATAAACATGATACCATTTGTTCATGTATGAGACGATTTTGTTACATTTTTTGCATTTGTTGGTATTGTCAATTATAAAGAGTTCCTCACTTGGACATGAGCCACAACTCAAAAAACCACCATTTAGATTGAAGTTTAACAGTGTAAATCGATTCATGTCATATCACCCCCGACTACATCAATGTTTAAAAAGTTTATAAATGAAATTTGTTATTTTGAAGTTTAATAATTGCATTCAATTGATAACAAAATAAAAACGTTACGCAATGTTTGAAACTCTAAACTTTCGAGATCCTTAATATGTTTTTAAATTATAAATGAGATCTTATTAATTGAGAAATCATTTTCTGAAGATGTATCATCTCGAACAATTAGTTCATTTATGGTGTGCGACTACAAATGCAGATAGAAAAGTTCTAAATTGATAATAAATCAAAAAATCAAGTTAGTGAGTACGATAATTAATAAAGTAATTATAAAACATTTGATTAAATAAATCCCATGATATGAATTATTTGATAAATAAGATAAACTACATCATAGTCTGAATTTATATAGAATTTTAAAAGGGATAGTGTACTCGTTTGAAGTTATTGTGCAAATGTAGAGTATTTTTTTCATTAGCTTACATATAAGTACCAAAATATCAAACAATAAATAAATTATAATAACACAAAAAATGAGTTTATAAACTTTTCTTATTACGAAAAATGTTATGCTGCAACTCGTAATAATGATATAATTATTTTCATCCTTCATTTTTTGTAACTCTTTTTATTCAATATGTTTGCGAGGTATGCTTATATCGTGTTCCTTACCTTATCTCTACATATATTTGATAATAGTTGTGGATGTTGAAAATTGTATGAAATTGACGCAACTACCTTTCATCAGTTATGTCAAGCATTATTATGTTATATATATATATATATATATATATATATATATATATATATATAGTTTGTATAAGAAAATCAAATTTCATTAATTAATGTACTTCTTACACTTGAGCCGCTCTATCATTAAACATGTTTATCCCTAATAAACGCTCTCTCATTGTTTATCACGTTGATATCATACTAAACGTATTCAATCGTCCATTAGTCTATTTTAATATATATATAGATATATATATATATATATATATATATATCTATATATATATATATATAATTTATTTATTTTACCTAATCCTTTATTATAATATCTGAGTCTACAACATTATGCAGTTAACCAATCAGAAATTATTCATTATTTTAGGACCAATCAGATGTCAATACTAAATTTCAGATCAATCACAAGAGCCAAAATACTTTTCCCATATAATTTTATCAACCAATGGTAGTTAGACAATCCATACAACACGATTAACCAATCGAAATTCAAAAATTAATTTATTTTTAATTAGAATTTAAATTTATTAAAAAAATTCTTATAATTTTATTAACCAATGGTGGTTAGACTATCCATACAACGTGGTTAACCAATGAACATTCAGTAATTATTTTTGTTTTAATTAAAACTTAAATCCATTAAAATTTTCCTCATGTAATTTTATTAACTAAAGGTGGTTAGACTATCCATACAATGCGATTAACCAATCAAAATTAAAAAATTATTTTGTTTTTATTTAGAATTTAAATCTATTAACTATTGTATTCATATATTTCAAGATTTTGAATATCAATTAAAATTGACAAATTTGATGCTGGACAAATATCACAGTTAATTAATTGAAAATTTTATGCTCACCATGACAGAATCAACATTATATGAGGTGATTTTAGATTCTTGTGAGGGTGTTGAAACTTTAGAGTTGAACTAATTTTACCACATTTGAGGCAAAGTATATTGTTTTGTTATGGCTAAGTTTCAATCATTCAAACAAAACCCTTCTTTTTTCTAAAAATATCATAGCAATTACCTTTTTCAACTTAATTTTTTTTTTTTACTAAAATCTCTCCTTTTTCTAAAAATATCACAGACAAATCCTTTAATTTTTATTTTAAAACCTATTTTAATGCTTTTAATTATTAAAAAAGTATACATATTTTAACATGCTTACTTATTTTTTTTAACAAATGCAATTAATAAAATATTAAAACATAAATAATATAATAACAATTATTAAAAATAATTCGTACATCGCACGGGTTTTAAACTAGTATAAATTTAAAAATACAAATTCAATGAATTTCTCCAATTTTGTAAACATCCAAATTTCCAGGAAATTAGTTACAAAATTTTAAAATGTGTTGTTTATTGTTCACTCCTATTTTTAGTTAAATTATCGAAGTTTGATTATAAACAAATTATAAAAATTGAAAATTGAAAATTGGTCAATTTACTAAAAATGAATATTCCTTACCTTTTTATGAATATTTATGGTTATATGGTTATAAATGAGTATTTGTTCTCTATTATCGTAAATATGAAATGATAAGATATAAACTCTTATTGTTTGAGATGTTTCATCGCACTATTAATTTATAACTTATATTCAAAATGAACTTTAAAATATTATGGAATAAAATGTGTTAACGGAGGAATTCGGTGAAAACAAATTTGGGGAGGGTTGCTGGAATTGTGGTGGTAGTTGACGACAGTGTGTAGCGTAGGTTGAGAGGGTTAGGGTTTATGATTTGGGGATGGCTGAGATTGTATGCGAGATTAGGCCGCGATTAAGGTTGAATATTGAATTCACTCTTTTTCGCTAGATCGCATTGTACCATACAATGTGCCTACGTACCCTTATTTATAGGGATCAAGCCAAACGTAGTTCTTGGAGAGCAAGTAATCCATGGGCCGAGTTTCCTTCTTTAAAGAGCGGAAAGACCGGGATTACCGCCTTTGATATGTCATTATGAGCTGTCATGGTTTCACTATTTTCTCGGAACTTATCGGATAATTTACTGACCCGAATTTATCAGAGCCAACGCTTATCCTGATCCATGGAAAATAAGGAAAGACAGGCTTTTATGAATATCAAAAAGGCGAGGTTTCTCGATCCTTCTAGCAAGGCGAAGCTTCTCAGCTTGGACAGGTTAATTTTCCATAAATCAATAAAAGTTAGGGACCTCTATCTTTTAGAAGACAAGGCTTCTTATTGAATATAAGTAAGGTAGTTTATACCTTGGAATACGCCCAAAGGTCACATTCCTTACTTATACCAGTAATCAATTTTCATCTGTAACACAGGTTCATATGAAGGCGAGATTACCCACGTTTTGGGCTAGGTTTCGTATGAGCCTAGGTTAGACCCAATATCAGCATGTCGTCAACTAATGGGCTAGGCTCCGTATGAGCCTAGGCTAGACCCAATATCAACATGTCGTCAACTAATGGGCTAGGCTTCGTATGAGCCTAGGCTAGACCCAATATCAGCATGTCGTCAACTAATGGGCTAGGCTCCGTATGAGCCTAGGCTAGACCCAATATCAACAAGTCGTCAACTAATGGGCTAGGCTCCGTATGAGCCCCCAATAAATAGTAAACGGGTATGCTTCCAGAATCACCATATGATAACGTCATTACTGAAGGCGAGGTTTGTTATTTTTGGCTATAACAAAATGGAAAAAGTAGAAGATGGTGCAAAATAAATTGGTGTATATGCACGAGCATCTCCGCGTATACAAGGAATTGCTAATTTGCATGCTGAGGGAAACATAGGAAAAAACCCACAAGCTCCAACTCCTCCCCCTGCTACAAAGAAAAATGATAGAGGGAAAAAACGGGAAGGAGTCGAGGCTTATAAGGAGCCGAACAAAAAGAATAAAACCGGGACTGCAGAAGGCGAACCTCCACTCCATCTTGTGTCTGACACATTTGGTTACCTTGCATCAACTCATTACTCAGATGACGATGCGAGAATGCTAATGAAGCGAGATAGTTCTGATGCCTCAATGTTCTGTTGGAGAAAAACACCGTTATCCATGATCAAGAAAAAACTGTCAAAAAATTGAAAAACGAGGCTTCTTCCTTGAAGATTCAACTGCTCGAAACACAGAAAAAGTTTGACGCTGAATCTAAAGCCAAGAAAGACGAAGTTGAAAAGCTTCAGAGCCAATTTGATAAACTTGCGATGGATTCCAAACTAGAAGGCGAGGCTACCAAGAAAGAGAACGAGAAGCTGCAAAGCGAGTTGGATGAACTCAAAACAGGAAAGGATAGGGAACTGAGTGAGGCTTATAACCTCGGCTTCTTAGCCTATCTTCAGAATTTTCTTGCAACGGATTCCGACTACGACTGGTCAACGCACTTCGCCCCTTCAACTTCTAACTATATGACAACATTCAAGGCAACAAACATCCAGGCAATTGAGGAGGCAAAGAAGGATCTCCAAAAGAAGATCGAGACTGAGCTGAAAGCCCAGGCTAAGGACGAAGCAAAGAAGACTGAGGACGCGGAAGCTGAGAACCAGGTGGGAGCCTCACCATCCAATACTGAAGCTTCGTGACTTCATGATCTCTCTATAATCGCACACATTATTGGAATACGAGCTTTCCCTAACTAGCTTTGCTAGTTGCATAATTAACTATGTTGTTTAAACTTTGTTGGAGTCGAGCACCCTCCCTTTAATGGTGTCACCTTTGTAAACTCTTGCTTCCATTTTAAGTACCATTATTTCCTGTTTGTTTTTATTCAACATTAGCAGCCTCTCCCGATAAAAATAGGACGACTTAAAGTCCATCGTAAAGAAAAACTAAACTTCGCTTCTTCAATAGTAATCTTTAGCAACAAAATAAAATTTAAGACTATAGCCTCGGGTCGCAGGCAAAAACTTAGCAACTCAGGCGGAAACTCATAACCTCGCCTTAGGCGTAAAAGACAACCTCGCCTTAGGCGGAAGAGACAACATTGCCCTAGGCGGAAGAGACAACCTCGCCCTAGGCGGAAGAGACAACCTCGCCCTAGGCGGAAGAGACAACCTCGCCCTAGGCGGAAGAGACAACCCTCGCCCTAGGCGGAAGAGACAACCCTCGCCCTAGGCGGAAGAGACAACCTCGCCCTAGGCGGAAGAGACAACCTCGCCCTAGGCGGAAGAGACAACCTTACCCTAGGCGGAAAAGACAACCTCGCCTACTTTAATACAAGCAGAGTTTAAGATAGAAAATGATAACCTCGCCTACTTTAAGCAAAGTTCAAAGCAGACATCGGTAATCTCGCCCACTCACATACTCGATGCAAAAGCAGAGTTTAAAGTAGAAAAATGGTAACCTCGCCCACCTATATACTCTATGCCAAAGCAGAGTTTTAGGGGAAAAAGGGTAACCTCGCCCACCTATATACTCGATACCAAAGCAGAGTTTTGGGGGAAAAAGGGTAACCTCGCCCACCTATATACTCTATGCAAAAGCAGAGTTTTAGGGGAAAAAGGGTAACCTTGCCCACCTATAAACTCTATGCCAAAGCAAAGTTTAGGGGAAAAAGGGTAACCTCGCCCACCTATATACTCGATGCCAAAGCAGAGTTTTAGGGGAAAAAGGGTAACCTCACCCACCTATATACTCGATGCCAAAGCAGAGTTTTAGGGGAAAAAGGGTAACCTCGCCCACCTATATACTCTATGCCAAAGCAGAGTTTTAGGGGAAAAAGGGTAACCTCTCTTCTACATAAGAGGTAGGACTCTCTTCTTGGTGAGCTTTCCGGAAGTACAGGTTTACCAAGGTATTATAAGAAATAAATTCCGAGCTCCATGCGTTTAGTGGACTTACGCTTCCTGAGGAAGTCGTATTCCTACGCACCTTCTACTGAGGGGTCTTCCAAAGATAGTCTTCTTGATAACCAAATCTCGGGGGAGACAACCACAAAATATAAGATCACCCTTAAGGACCTTCACAACAAGATCAATCCTAAAAGCCTAGGTTTTCAGAGCAAGATTACCCTTAAAGAATTCACAACTGACTAAGGCCTAAAGGAAATACACATCTTCCAAAGTAGACTAAGAGAGTAGACTAAGGGAGACCCTCCTAAAAGGAGGACATCCTCTAGAGCAATCCATGAATATAATATATTTAAAGAACGAATTTCGAGCAGATACAACCACAAATCTAATAATGTGCAATGCTACGAATGAATATATGATGCAAATAAATACAAGATCAGATGGAACCTGGATGAAGTATCTCAAACAGAGGCGTCTCACTTAGAAGCAGATGATGAGGTTGTTGTTGATCTCCCAGCGGGTGACGCTGGTGGCCGACACCAAGCCGAGGCTTCTCTCTGATGGGTAGATGGCGTTCTTCGATCTTCAACCAATCCCTCCAATTTTGACAATGTTCCCTTAACCTCTCCCTCTTAACCGTCTCCACACAAATATCCATGTTCTGCATCATGTCTTCCATATAGAAGATCCAGTTCAAAAACCTTGTGTTGTTCTTGATTAGGCGATTAGCCTCCGCAAAGCATCCATATTCATGTAACCAAAGCCGGGGAGCATAAGAGTTCCACCAACCAGTCCTTGTGGCTGAGGTATAGGTCCTTGTTGTGGAGGCGTAGGCTCCTGTTACTGAAGTATAGGTCCTCGCTGCTGCGGAGTAGGTTCCCATTGCTAAGGCGTAGGCTCTGGCTGCTGAAGTATTGGTCTTCGCTGTTGCGGAGCAGGTTCCCGTTGATGAGGCGTAGGCACCCGTTGCTGATGTCCTCCGTCTCTAGGGGAGGACCTGGTTATCTCTCAGATCCCAAGTGTCTCTCAGATCTGGTTGTTTTGGTGGTGGCGGAGGTAGATCCGTGTGGTAACCAAAACCCCGTCTACGTGATTACCTTCATCAACTAGTTCTTTGGTATGTTACGACATCCTTCCTCTAGAGATGTCAAAAAGCCCCTCCTTCTAGCGCCAATTGTTAACGGAGGAATTCGGTGAAAACAAATTCGGGGAGGGTTGCTGAAATTGTGGTGGTAGTTGACGACAGTGTGTAGCATAGGTTGAGAGGGTTAGGGTTTATGATTTGGGGATGGCTGAGATTGTATGTGAGATTAGGCCGCGATTAAGGTTGAATATTGAATTCACTCTTTTTCGCTAGATCGTATTGTACCATACAATGTGCCTACGTACCCTTATTTATAGGGATCAAGCCAAACGTAGTTCTTGGAGAGCAAGTAACCCATGGGCCGAGTTTCCTTCTTTAAAGAGCGGAAAGACCGGGATTACCGCCTTTGATATGTCATTATGAGCTGTCATGGTTTCACTACTTTCTCGGAACTTATCGGATAATTTATTGACCCGAATTTATCGGAGCCAACGCTTATCCTGATCCATGGAAAATAAGGAAAGACAGGCTTTTATGAATATCAAAAAGGCGAGGTTTCTCGATCCTTCTAGCAAGGCGAAGCTTCTCAGCTTGGACATGTTAATTTTCCATAAATCAATAAAAATTAGGGAACCTCCATCTTTTAGAAGACAAGGCTTCTTATTGAATATAAGTAAGGTAGTTTATACCTTGGAATAAGCCCAAAGGTCACATTCCTTACTTATACCAGTAATCAATTTTCATCTGTAACCCAGGTTCATATGAACGCGAGATTACCCACGTTTTGAGCTAGGTTTAGTATGAGCCTAGGCTAGACCCAATATCAGCATGTCGTCAACTAATGGGCTAGGCTCCGTATGAGCCTAGGCTAGACCCAATATCAGCATGTCGTCAACTAATGGGCTAGGCTCCGTATGAGCCCCCAATAAATAGTGAACGGGGCGCTATCCGGAACCCCTAAGGTTTCAGAATCACCATATGATAACGTCATTACTGAAGGCGAGGTTTGTTATTTTTGGCTATAACAAAATGGAAAAAGTAGAAGATGGTGCAAAATAAATTGGTGTATATGCACGAGCATCTCCGCGTATACAAGGATTGCTAATTTGCATGCCGAGGGAAACATAGGAAAGCTGGGGAAGGAGCAAAGTATCAGGTTTATGCCTTGAAAGAAATTGTATGGTTGAATGGCAGAATTTGCAGGCGTAATTTAAAGTATATTCCATGGATGACAATCTATTGCAATCTAAAAATGAAGAGAACTTTTTTTTACAGGAAAATGCTAGAGTCCTCGAAATTGTTCCCGAAACTGTTTCCGAATAGTGAGTTGTCAATATATTATTGGTTCTTTTCTCGTAAATAAGATGAACCCATCGTGCATACATATGAATTCCACAAATAAAAACACGTCATGTGTCATTCGAGAGAATTTAGGATCTAATTCGAGGTATGTAGCATTGTACAATTTCTAGTATTGGATGCAACATATATCTACTCATTCTAATTTGAAATCATCGTAAATTGCTACTGTATTTACGCGGTTTGCAGTGAACAAGGTGCAAATTACAGGCCTGCATATTTTATTATAAAACAAAATCTTGTTTTGAGCAATTTGAAGCTGGATCATGTTTAATTTGAACACAGTCAAGTGTGAAAAAATTGTATAATAGCCTTCGGGTCCTGGTCCTTGACAATTTGTCAGGGACCATTTATTTAACAATCTGTTCCTGAACCGTTGGATCAATATTTCGATGGTCAGGATTAAAAAAAAAAAATTAGTCACTCCGCGTATTTTTTTCGCGGAGCCCTATTCCTCTGCGCAAATTTATCGCGGAGCACTGTACCCGTTCCGCGATTATTTTACACGGAGCTTCTAAAAGAAAGATATGTACAAGTAACGACAAGATCAAACAAGTTTTCAAACTAAACATAGAAGAAAGCAAATGCATAGTCGTATGCATATCTATACCTTTATCAGTTAGTCCTCACAACAAAATAAACACTAGCAACCAAACCAACCTTGAGCCACTGAACCACATTTACATTTACATATTTTATGATAATTTAATAACTTTCTGGAACTTTGATGCGTATGGTGTTGGTAAAGAAAATGCACCTGGGATAGTTGTGCTTCAAGAGTGGTGGGGGTTGACTTTGAGATTAAGAATCATGCTGTTGCTATTTCGTAATTTGGTTCCGCTTATCGAGCGCTTATTCCGGAGTATGTTGTTGTGATTTTGTGGTTTTTGTTTTGAATTGTTGGTTGTTTGTGATTGGTTTTGATTTTAATTGTTTTGGGATTGTTAGTTTGTATCGAGGAAAGGTTGGTTTGGATGCTGCTGAAGCGCAACATTTGATGGATGGGCTTGATTGGCAAGGTGCGGTGAAGGATATTCAAGCTTCGGTGGGAAATGATACTGACAGTGTCGTTGCAGTGAGTCTGAACTTTCTGGAACTGAGAAGCAGCTGAGGCCGCCATGGTGTAATACGCCAACCATGTACATATCTTTCTTTTAGAAGCTCCGCTGGTATAGTGCTCCGCGATAAATTTGCGCGGAGGAATAGGGCTCCGCGAAAAAAATACGCGGAGTGACTAATTTTTTTTTAATCCTGACCGTCGAAATATTGATCCAACGGTTCAGGAATAGATTGTTAAATAAATGGTCCCTAACAATCAATTGTCAGGGACCAGGACCCAATAGCCTTCTCAGTTAGTTTCTCGCCCCCAGTGTTAGCAAACTAACTCCATATTATCAAAATCTGGAAAATTACTAAAGTACTTGAATGAGCATACAGTATACTCATTTCAGTTCAATCAAGTTCACAAATATACTCCTGTGAATCAGATGCACAATGAATTTGTATAGTCCAATAAATTTAGCAAAAAAAAAAAAAGTCCAATAACAAAATCTAAAAACAATGTATCATGTTACCAGTACTCTATCCTTATTACAAATGAACTAGTACAAATGAACTAGTCTTCCCTGCCATACTATTCTACTTTAAGACATGAGGTCGCATAACACTACAGAACAATTTAATAAGAAGGCAAGTCATATACAGGGAAATCTTGAGCATATTAAATGAACTCCAGGTGTTAATTCCTTTGTGTACCGAAGGAGATGAAGTTATTTCTATTCTCCGAGCAACATACAGACTTTTGTCAGGTGCTTCACCTCACATATGTATGCAGGGATACAAACAACCAAGTGACAAGGACAAAATCAGTACTCTACACTTATTAAGCAAAATTTGCTTCATCAATATAGATTAAGTGAAAGATCACCTGCAAAGGAGTCACTTGTTAGGTAATTAGTTCTCCATAAAAAGAAGACTATTGATGTGTGAACTCGTACTTTTCAAAACAAATCCACCAAGAAATGCTCACCAGTAGTGTTATCATTGGGCATTCAGTTTTTCTAGAAGAATCTTGTTTAGAATTCCTGGATTTGCTTTGCCTTTAGATGCTTTCATTATCTGAAGATAGGATTCAGCATTATAATGAATGGAAAAAAGAGTCATAACAGGACAAAGGAACACAATATAGAAGTCAATAACCAGGAAAATAGGATTCAGCTTTATAATGAATGGAAAATAGAGTCATAACAAAGGCACACAATGACAATATCGAAGTCAATAACCAGGAAAAGTAATAAGCTACCTGCCCAGCGAAAAAGCCTTGTAACTTGGTCTTTCCCCCACGGTACTGTTCCAGCTGCTTTGGGTTATCCGCAATCACTTTATCAACCATTTTCTCTATCTCAATAGGGTCTACTATCTGTTACAGATTCAAAAGTAGTGGTCCAAATCATTAGCTTCTAAAAAGACATAATATGATCACTCAAATTCACAGCCTGGGGCCTCTCTTCTATTAGTGCTCGTTGATTTTCTACCAATTCACTTATATTCGATTTAACTTGAGAGTTCAAGGATGCTTCCCGATTTCTTCATTTGAAAAAATCAGGAATAGCATGACTATTGTAAATTGTGTGGATAGCAAAAGGTGAAAGTACGTATCTCTTAAATTAAAGAACTTTATGATGTTTCTGTAGTTACTATAATACATTTAAAAAAATTGCAGATTCACTGTCGAAAAGTTTGCCACCATTGTTAAAAAACTTATAATACTTTCAAACATGTCCCTTATGGAAGAAGAGCTATAAAACATAGCCGTATCCATGTTGTACAATTTAATCCTTCACAAGGTGGATAAACAAAATCAGGAGGGTTACATCTGTCTTTTTATTTTAATAGCAAGAGACTAAGAGACTTGAGCACCTATAAAGTTATGAATCAAGCAGCAGCAAGATAGGCACAATACTCTCTTTTCCTTATACTTGTATGAGCAATTTAAGCATCATTAAAATAAACAACTCATCTTCAATTTTAGACTTCACAAATTCCTAAATTGACTTCTTTAAACTTAAAGACTTGTTATTGGAAAAAGAAGGCTATTCACTGAAGTGAAGTCACTTGCCTGGACCAGATCCTTTTCTTTTATAAGTCCTTGTACAGTGCCGCCTTTGGCCAACAGCTCAAATAATATCTGCACATGCCGAAGTGAAAAGAAACGGATAGTATATTTGAACAAATAGATATGACTAACAAAGATTGAAGTAGGAATTGTTCTTCAAGCTTAGGTCTTATATGTCTACAGTCATGCTACATTAACTATAGAATCTATTCAAGATTCAAGGATGAAGCACAACATTGTGCAAAACTTGCAAAAAATTGAAAACTACCTCTTTTCCGATCTTTCCACTTATGGTCCCAGATTTTATTGAACTAATCAACTCACCCAACTCTTGAGGGGTAAGCTTGACCTCGTTGATTGACAGCTTCTCATTTTTCAAGTAAGCAGCAATATCACCCATTATCCAGTTTGCAGCTAGCTTTACATCGGCTGCTTTTGCAATAGTTGCATCGAAAAAATCTGCCACCTAGGCCATTTATAATATTGGCGAAGAACATTTACTGATCATTTTAGTACAGGCATAAACATTAGGTGTATTACGCAAAAGCTATGACAAGTAAAATAGACGTGAACATGGCACGAAGCAACTATATGCAATAATACCTATTGGATCGCAAATATGAATTCACAACTTACAAAAATAAAGGCACACACCAGATAATGAGTCTAGATAATGAGTCTTGCACGTGATTTTGATGTCTAATTGCATTTTGTATAAGATCTATGATCTAACTAAGAAATTTCTTCTACATATGTTACTTTTCAAGTTCTTATACAGAATGCACCAAGTGCAAATGTAAGAGTGATTTGCATCCTTTGTTTTCAAGAAATAAAATAACATAGCTACCTACAGTTCTACACCATTATATTATAGTATTAAAACCGAACCAGAGATATTTTAGAAATTTTGGCATATAACACATTTTCAGAAATTGTTAAAAATAATAATTCTATTGTAGAAGCACATATATTTTATCAAATATATAAAAACTAAATAATTAAAAATACTTAGATAGACTTTAAGTAATAAGATCCTGGATAGTATATAACTGCACCACAGATTTATCTGTGGTGACTGTATCACACCCTGAAATATCCCTTTAGAATATTCCAACGCATATTTTTGCACTAAAAACATAGTAATGAATGTCATTAGTGATAAGATTCTTTCAGCAATTAAATCAAAAAACACACTAGCTTCAGACATAAGCACAACTGTATAAGCTAAACTTACATCCATATCATTAACAAGAAATAGTATGTCCTGCATGCTTAGACCCATATTCTCATATCTTCTTCGCTTCATCTCTGGAAGCTCAGGTAAAGAATCACGAATGTTATCAACATATTTTGTAGTGAGGCCAACTTCAGGAAGGTCTGGCTCTGGAAAATAACGATAATCTGCAAGCCCTTCTTTCTTCCTCATGGTAACTGTTTTCTACGAGTATAAGAAAGGTTAAGGTATTAAAGGCCTCAGTAGAACCAAATATTTAGTAAATTAACTTTTATTCCACATTAACAAATATAAAACTAGGGACACCTGAGCGCCTTCCTCCCACAGACGAGTCTCTTGTACAATTTGATTAGCTTGTCCCTGGCTGTGGAGTAGCTCCTGTCTTGCAATCTCAAAGTCAATGGCCCTGTTCATAGCTGAAAATGAATTCAAGTTCTTTATCTCAACCTGTTGACGGAAAAAAAATGATTGAAAATTTCACAATGAGGCAGGAGTAGATTGTTTGGGGGCAAAGAACTGAAAACAAACTTCAAGGCATGCTTCTAAAAAAATATGAAAAAGAGAAGAACTCTGCCTAAAAAAGATATCAATACTAATAGTTCACCTTATTTTATTATATTTATTTTGTAATTTACATTATTTTCCAAGATTTTTTTTTTTGGGGGGGGGGGGGGGGGGGTTTAAAACCATGACCTTGCCATGTGGGAAGGGGGCAGGGGATGAGGCTTTGCGACAATGCTATCCCTGAAACCATGAATCCTTGCTTCTTATATACTTATATAGTTATATGTTGGGTTAAATTTTCAGAATCCATTTAATAGTGGAAATAATCAGCTTTACACAAGATTATTTTCATGTCACAAAAGATTATGTAACTTAATATCTTCTCGCATGTATAGAATCAGTTGACGAATTTTTTACCTTTGTTCCAAATTCTATTTGCCCCCACGGCCGAACTGAGACATTGACATCACACCGCAGTGATCCTTCTTGCATATTCCCGTTACTTATTCCCAAATATCGCACCATCCTTTGCAATTCTGCTGCATACTCTGCAGCTTCTATTCCAGTTCTCATATCAGGTTCAGAAACAATCTCAAGCAAAGGAACACCTGCTCTATTCAAATCAACCTGCAAGATTATAATAATAAATACTTAATTGGTAGAAAATTCAAGGATGTATAGTCTCATAGCAGTTTATGGCACCTAAAGCACAACCTAAAAGATACATATATACAAACAAATTTATTAATAAATTAAGGACTGCTCATCGCCTCATTTTAACTACCAATCCCTAAAAAACTACAACACCAAGTAGACATCCTTTATATAGCATTAATCACATACTTTAATAATTGTACCCTAATGACAAAACCAAAAACACAACATGCTCACTAGTCACTGTATAAATATTTATGGACATAACTCAGTGCATAAAAGTAAAAAAAAAAACGAAGTACCTGAGAAAAACTCCCATTCCCAGTATGAAGCAACTTCCCAGCATCCTCTTCCATATGAACCCTGGTAATTCCAAACTTCCTATGCCCACCCCCAAACTCAACCGGAAGATCCAAATCAATATACCCACCAGTTGCAATAGGCACATCAAACTGAGAAATTTGGTATCCTTTCGGTAAATCAGGGTAAAAGTACTGTTTCCTATCAAACTTCGAATTAAACGACAACTCACAATTAAGTGCAAGCCCAAGCCTCACCGCGTACTCTATAACCTTAGAATTCAATACAGGCAATGCCCCAGGTAATCCCATACAAACAGGACAAACACTAGAGTTTGGTTGAGACCCGTAATTATAAGGACAACTACAAAATGCTTTCGTTAAAGTAGATAACTGAACATGGGTTTCTATACCAATAATAGCCTCATAATCCTTAGCAACCTTAGACATTTTTTTCGATTGTGTCGAAACTTTAACATTAGGCTGTGACTTCTCTTGAGTTGCAGTTTGGGTTTGTGAATTATTCATAGTACAGTACAACAAAACATGTTTTCTTGAAACTAATGCAGATGGGTACATAGAAAATGGACAGCATTTTATTCCTCTAAACAATGTCAAAGCCATCTCTCACAAGAATATAATCAAACAGATACTTAGCAAGATCAAAAGGGCACCTGAAAATAATCAAAATGAAGTTAAATAAGCATCAAGATTGAGTCTTTATGCAATTATAGAGTTAAACATGTGTAAAGTTACAAACTTTAAGCTAAATTAGTTGAGAAAATCATGTAAAAAATGGTTAGAGAAAGAAACCTTGGGTTATGAATGAGAAGAATGAGTATTATATAAAAATGAAGATGGTAGTGTTTTAAGGATGAATTAAGCAGGGGTATGAGCCTGAGCCATGAGTGAGTGTGTTGGTTAAATGGATGAGGGGGGATGTGAGATATTCAGAGGAGATACAATATACACACACACACCTCTCAATTTGGCAATGTACTCGGGCTATTTTTTCTTATTTCAAAGGTTGAACAAGACCACCAATTTGGATATTCGATTCGGTTTCGGATCGAATTTAACTCGGATCGGATTAATTTTTTGTTATGATATATTCAGGTATAACTCAGATCGGATCAAATCTGATTCGGTTCGGGTCTAGTTCGGATTAAAATTGGATTAAATTTGGATTAAAATAGGATGAATTCAGTTCGGATCTTTTCGGATCATTATTCATTCATTTTTTTTAATTTGTATGACTTTAAAAAATATCTTATTATTAAATATATTATTTTTAATATAAAATAGTGTACTTTTCTAAAATGATTGATTAAATGGCTATGTTATTTTTGACATGAAGTTGTTCTAAATATGAATTTTGCTTATAAATAGAAGGGTAATTAGCAGTTTGCACCCTTTACTTTGGACGTTTTTTCGATTTGGTTCTGAATAATATTTTGTAGCAGAATGCACTCATATGTTTAATTGTCGCTTCGATTTGCACCCTCTTGACCAACTCCCGTTAATTTTGACTGTTAACCTTAACAGCCAGGATTATTTGGGTAATTAGCTAAGGCTAAAATATTTTAAGAGAAATTTATAATGAATTCATTTATGAGCATGAATATTGATTTTTGTTAGTTTATAACTATTTTGGAATTTTAAGAAATTTTCCTATTTATTTAGATTTTAACAGTATTTATGTGAATAACCATGGTGGATTAATTTGATGGGGCTATTTAAATAATATAGATGTGTAATTTCAATTCAATTGGATATTTGTACTCAAATTAGGGTTAATATACAATTGGGGATTTTTGATTCAAGCTTGTATTGATGAAATTGATGTTATATATTGATAGAAAGTGTATTTGCGATTGATTTTATGTGTTGAATTGTGAGTTTAGAGGATGGGTTCGGAGAGGAGGAGAACCACCGTCGACGAAGCTTCGCCGACGGTAGCTTCATTGACGGTGGTGGTGTTGATCAGTTCAAAGGGGACAACGAGGGAAGGAAAACATAGGATTGATGTAGTGGTGTGTGTGTTTAATTGTATGTATGTATATGTGTGTGTGAGTGTTGTGTTGGTGGCCGGAAAAGACACCACCGAATGGTGGTGGTGGTGTTGTGGATGAATGGAAACGAGAGAGATGAGAAAGGAGTGTAGAGAGATGGTGAGACAGAGAGAGATGGGGTACCAAATTCCAAATTTATCCTCGTCCCTGTTAAAGTTAAAGGTCAAAATTAACGGAAGTGGTCAAGAAGGTGCAAATCGAAGCGACAATTAAACATAGGGGTGCATTCTGCTACAAAACATTATTCATGACCAAAGCGAAAAAATGCCCAAAGTAAAGGGGTGCAAACTGCTAATTACTCTAAATAGATTAGTTTATAGAAGTAAAAGTGGCTTAATATATGTGGATTATGATCTGTAAAAATTATAACTCGATTAAAACTGAATTACCATTTGTTTAGTTCAGATTTAAATCGAATCGAATCATATTCGGTTCGGATAATTTATTATTCAGTTATGATTGGTTCTGGATCATAATCGGATAAGATTATTTGCGGTTCGAATAATTTTCGGATCGGTTCAAATCGATTTTCGAATCATTATCGGATTGACTAATTTGGATACAAAATCGGATTCGGTTATATGAATTTCGGTTCTGTTCTTCGGATCATCTGGGCCCATTTTGCCAGGTCTAGGTTGAACTATCTACTTCTTTCATATTTTTTTCCAAGTTTTGATAAACCTTTTCTTATTAAAAAAAACTTCATGATATAGCTCAATAAAATACTAGCAAACTAAATAAAAAAAAATTAGCTTGTCAAATTTTTAATTTTATGAAAATAATAATGTCTTTAAAGGAATATGAGATTTTTTAATTATTGTGTATTTAGATTTTAGATTAGACTATGGGTTATTATTCATTTTTATAAATATATTAGGGAATTGTTATAAATGGTGTATGAGATATGTATACTGATTTATTGAAGTAAAATTATTTTGTCTTGTTTGAATTTTGTATGTATTCTAAATATAATAAGTATAAAATAATTCTCTCCCAATTATATTTGAGTTTGGTTCAAATCCAACATATTTTAAAAAAATATTTTAGTATTTAGAGTCCAAATCTTAACAATTAAGAAAAATATTATGACTTGTAATTGTTAGCATTGTCATTGAGCAAATAAAATGTCTCGAAGGAATTTTGGGGACGTTTGAATGCATCATGGGTATCAGATTCGGGAATGAGAATGGAGGATATGGGAATGAGGATTAATGAGAATGAAAATGAAATGAAAACCCAGAGTTATGATGAGTTTGATTTACCCACTTAGCGGGATTGAGTTTCTCATTCCACGCAATTAAATTATTAATCCAAACACCATCACTTGAGTTCATGGTTCCGATTCCCGTTAACCGGAGTCATTAACCAGGAACCAAACACCCCTTTTGTATTCAACAATATTATTTTCTGACCATGCGATTAACTTTTTTTTTTTTTCGCAAGTAGAACATATATTGATATGACGGATCCGAGACTTGCATTTACAAGAACCAAAAGGTGCAAAGTCTACCACAACATACACTTGCTTGAAACTGGTAGATTTAGACCTAGACCACTGCCAGTAGTAAAACAAGTGCAGACTTCATCTTAAGCATGGACTAAAATAGTAAATCAAGTTCAGACTCCATCTTAATCATGGACTAAAATCAGCTCAACATAACACTTCTGATCCCACAAATCACGCAACAAAAAAACAAGCAGCAGTAACAGAGCAACTGATATTAGGCCTCCTAAACAGAGGGATTTGCAGGGTACTCTCCAGCTCCATTTGCTTAATGAGTGAAAAGAGTTGCCTAGGATTTGTTGTTCAAAGGATACCCTGATGAGAATATTCGTCTCTCACACCCTATCCGGTCATTGGTTCCAAATCAAATTTTCCCACTCTGGAACATACAGAATGAACGTCATTCCTGCAATATGGCAATGCCACTGCAGGCCCCTGGGTGCATGTACCTTACGGATTTTTGTCAACGGATCACTTTGGATGCAACAAACGATACATTTATATGTTGTTACCCTATATTCGTGACAATTTAGTGCTTATTTCGTTTAAAGGCTTGCGGATTTTGTAATATACAATCATTAATTTGTTGGTTTACTAATGACTTGGCCTATTTCTTTAATTACCAATCAGTCTACAACAAGCACCTTGTCTATCAGGCGACCAGGCAGTCTGCTAGTATGCAACTTCCCTGCGTTGCTGTTATAACATTGTACTTAATTAATAGAGCACCAACTATTTGAAAGAGATGCAAGAACAAGTTACAAGCTCGTGTGAGCTCTAGCATTGGGATTGGAAATTTTTTAGAGCTTGTTTTTTCTTCTAATTTTGAATCTTACTAAAAAAAATATTAAGTGATTCCTGGAGCAAACACTTCAATTTATGTGTATTTAAATTATACCAGGAGCAAACACTTCAACTGATGTGTATAGTGCATTGTTAGGGAATCTATAACTCCTCTTCATCACAATTCAGTTAAACATGGTAGAAAAGGATGAAGGTACTCATAGTAACTGATATCGATTGCTAGAAAGTTAAGCAGACGACAAATTTAAAATCAGAGTTCTGCATAACAACAAAAGCCACAATAGAAACGATGTTTACTTTCTAATCTCGATAAAATGCTATAAAGTTGGTATCTTAATCATGTATAGAGACACTGCAATCAAATTTGTATTCTAGAAAAACAAAGAGCCAATTGTGCACAAGAAAATTGATGCTAAAAGAGCTAGGGAAAAGAAATTGAATTCAGTACCCAATACTTGAAGTAGTCATTACCTCAATTTGATGTAACTCAAAAAACATGACCTGTAACTTTTAATATGAACCCACTCTGGAACATACAGTCAGTTACAAATAGCAAGCTTTGGAGACAATTCATCAGCCACTCCACCATAGTCAAGAGTAAATTCCCTAAAGGGAGGGATAGTCTCTGTCGCAAACAACATGAGGCGAGGAAACATAGCATTAGTATGATCATGCAAGACAAACTGAACCATCACATTAGGACTTCTACTGTGGCTGATGTAACTAGCCACATTCCTCAGGCCTGATACATCCATTGCATAATCTAATGGGGCAATTTCTGGATGCGATGGGCGAACATAGTTAGGGGATACTTGCGAGAGATCTCCCCATTCGGCCCATCTCTCAGTAAATCGCTTGGGATAAACTAGGTTATCCCCACCCATGGACACTACTTGGGCTTGTTCTCGAGTCAGAACAACTCCTGCATACTCGCACAGAAAAGAACCAGCCTGAATATAATCCAACGGCCTGACACCCCAACCAGTTGTTGACCGAAACACTTCAAGTCTATGCCTCACTCCCCTCTGGGTGACCCGATTCCTACAATTAGGAGGACATGAACAAAATGGACCACATTCAAAGATCAACGGTTTGCCTTGAATCAACATCTCTTTATCATCATAAGCAAATTCGCCTCCATTCTTCTTAGCACATAAGCAGTCCCTTGAACATTTATAAAGGCAGTCACAGCCACTATTACCCGTATTATGCACGTACGAAGGCATAATAGATTTGACCAAGTACTCATGTTCCAATGGTTCATGGTCATAATCAATGGTATTAAACAATGTAACTGGAAATTTTTCCTGGCCCATCGATATATCCAAACAGACATAACCCCCTAGCCTAGCCAAAGGTGTAGTCCTAAGACTACGAGCAAGCCAAAGATCTACGCTACCCAATTTGGGCTGGTCCGGAAGTCTTACAACCTTATACTTGTACACCCTATAACCAGACATACTCATGTCAGGCCAAAAATCGACAACTTTATACAAACCATCATAGACATAAAGTCTCCCACTGGGGCTGCCATCATGTTCGTGACCACGAATTACTCTCACCTCAATGCCGTAATACATGCTCCTTTCTAATGCACGATTTCCGCCTTCCAGATTCTGATGAGCAACCTGTCTGAAACGCTTGTCCAAACCACCATGTCCCGAATAAATAATCACATCCTGTCGATCATCATTGCCTTCATACCCACCCGAAACAACAATGCTCGTAGCAATGGGCTCCCAATTTGAACTCCTACATGCTGCCAAAAAGTCAATTCCTGCCTGAGGATGTTTATGCAATCCCACCACTGACATTTCCACCCTATAAGAAAACACATCTCCAATCTCAACCCCAGGAAGAGCTCCAACAATTCTCTTATCAGTGAACAAGCAAAGTCCACAGTTTCTCATCACCGTAGCCGCCTTTAAATCCCCTCTACTCCGCCTATCAAACCCGCAAGCAATTTTCTTCTCTTCATCAGCTGTCGAATATATCCTTATTGCATCAAAAATCATTCGAGTTTTCCTCAAAATATCACGATAATAAGCCTGGTCATCTCTATTAAGGTTTATAACTCTAACCAACTCATTTGAACGTGCCCCATGCTGCCCTTGGTCCAAAAGTAAAATCTGGTTACCAGGATTCTCCGCCACGGGAACTATGTCACGTGCATCATTGTTGTTACCAGGATTATCCGCGACGGGAACTATGTCACGTGCATCATTGTTGTTACCAGGATTCAAACCAAGTTCGTGTAGGTAGCCTGGAAAAAAATAAACATTGTTAAACATCTCATCAGCAACTCGATTATACTCAGGATAAACATTTGCACCATCAGCTGACGTGCCAGGGCGTGATTCCCGAGGTGTTGCGGTCTGCGGAAACTCAACTGCCAGTGGAATTGGCATGCCAGGTGGTGCTGCTGCAATTCCAGGAGGTGTTGGCATGCCAGGTGGTGCAATGAGTGAGTCCTCATCTACTGGTTCGGGTTTCGGTTGAATTGTGGCGGCGGGTAAGGTGGAGGTGGCGCCGGTGACGGCAGGGGTGGGGTCAGGGAACGGAGTGAACGAGGCCATTGTTTTTTTTTCTAGAGAGAGAAAGTAAGGTTTTAGAGAGAGAAACAGGTGGGGGAGAGTGCTGTTGTCTCAAATGTTGACAGGTGGCGAGTTGGTATCAAATGGCATTGAGATATGTAAATGCTGGCACACACGCGAGGCATTTTATATGAAAGAAAATGTGTCTTTGTAAGAGAAAAAGAAGTCAAGTTGGTAGCAAATTTAGTATATCTAAAATCAATGTGGATATTGTTAATCTATTTTGATATTATTATTAGTCATTAATATTATTTGTTAAATTTTTTCTCAATTTTAATATATAAGAAGATCATTGTTATTATTGATTTATGATATATAATTGATCTTTATGTGTATTATACTTTTGCAAATAATTTATAGTGAGAAGTGTTTGACAATTTTATGTGTATTTTATATGAAATATGTCTCTACTAACAAATCATCTAATAGAAATATTTATGAGTTGATAAGATATCAGTTATTTTATTTATATGTTATTTATACCTTTTTAATCTAGAAAAGTATCATTATGTTGATATTATTAAATTTTTTATGTATTGAGACGTTTTTTGCGGTGAATTCATAGTACACAATATTGATATTTTTAGTCGTATCCGAGCCTTTAATGTGAAATAAGATTTCATTATAACATTATTTAATGCTGTCAAAAAGATTCAAAAAAAAAATAGATAATCAGTTGAATTCTTTGTATTCAAAATAAAATTAATATTATTTGTGTTTTATATAAGATATTATCAGTACCCGAATATAACAATTCAAATATTAATAAGAAAATATATACATATATCCACTAAAATCTATATCCAATACAAATATATTCAATATATAAATAATATATATGTAATCTCGATTTCATTATGATTACTTTGTAATAAATTTGTTTCCAATAACAAATTTTCTATTTCTGTTGAAAATATAAATAATTTGATATTGAGCGTAGACTTAAATCAAAATTAAACATCATCAATCTATTTGTGCACAAGGATTTCTTTGTTTTAGCTATGGGGGTATTTATGCATCCCAAGTGCTTTGGTTTAGCTAAAAAAGGTGCTGAGTGGATGAGAAATAATTTTTAATTCTAGCTGTTGAAATGTTGATTGAACGGTCTAGAAATATATTGATGTGTATATAGACCAGAATCCATTTATTTTATGATGGATTCTTTTAAATTAAAAGTAGGTATGCCAATTTGTTTGTGTTGTATACTTTTATATTGTGTAGTTTAGTGTATCTAAATATTAAATTCAAAACTAATTCATTTAGGATACGTATACGTGTACCTAAATAATAAACTCAAAACTGATTAATTTAAGATTCGTGTACCTTCATGTAGTAGTAGTGTACTTTTCGTTTCATGTTTTCGTGTAGTTTTAAATAAAAATAAGAATAAAAGATAAATAAGTAAATATATTGTAATATTAAAATTTTCGATAATTTTTCTTGCAAATATATATTAAAAATATATATTTACATAATAATATAGGTTTTTTTAAAAATACAAATATAAACATAACTTATTTCAAAAATACGGTTGTCAAAAAAAGTTTTTATACATATACGTTCAACTACTTTTCTGTTTTTAAAAATACGCTCAAGCTATTTACAGAAATTCTCTTTCAACACACACGCGCTTACGCGATGTCGCCAATTCTACCAATTCAGTTTTAATCTTCATCAAATTTTACGTTTTTCTTCTTAAATTGGGAGATGAGATTACAACATGATAATTTTGTTTTTTGTTTTAGTATTGGATATTTTGAGTATTGATATTTGCTATTATTTGTTCAAGGATAAATGGAAAATGTTGTAGTTCAACATGGTGGCCAATGAAATGAAAATGAAATCTATGTTAACTTTAAGGTTTGCGGACTACTGATTCCAAGAAATTGCACCTACAGTAACTTGGTGGGAATAATTTACAATGAACTGAGGTTGCATCCAGAATCAACAACATTAAAAATAGAGTATCAAGTCAGAGATGGTTAACATCCTTTCAACATAGTTGATGATTCAAAACTTCTGTTTTATTTAGAGTTGAAGAAAAAAGAACCGGATTTTACAAGATATCCGTTGTGCTTAACAAATGGTATTTCACAACAAACTTTTGCCTCAAATAGGAGTGAAACAACAAATGATCAGCTATGTATCGAAGTTGTTCAATCGGAATGTGTGGCATCAAATTCTCTTCATGAACAAGAAGGTGAAGTAGTTGCAGATGTGGTTGCAGATTATGTAGACTATGTTGAACTGATTTCTGGTCAAATTTTGGATATTTCAAACGAGAAAGAAAATGAAGATGAAGCAATTCAAGTGGAGAATGAGGTTGTTATTACTAACAAACAACATGAACATATAGCATTGGATCAGATATATCAAGACAAAGAAACACTGAAAATAGTTCCGAGTCACTATGCCATCATTAACAGTTTCCAATTCTATGTGAAGAAACAATTACCTCTACTCGGTTAATTTGATGGTATTAATCTGAATTTTTCCACTTTTTAGATTTTGGTTTGCGACAATCACTTACTTATTTATATAAATAGGTTAATCCAACAAATAATGTTATGTTTGAAGTTCAGAATGGCGATAAAAAGTCTATAGTCGATCTTGGTTTAAGAACTTGCACATGTAACTGGTTTGAGTTTCATGCAAATACATCTTCAGCTATATTTGTATACTGATTTTTGTATTAACAGGTGGATAAGTTGTGATTTAAACAGGTTTCAAATGGATCAACTACCATGTGCCCATGTAATAGCTGTTTTAAAAAAAGTAAATCATCATCCATATGATTACTGTTCAACATATTACAAAAAAGAGACGATGATTTCTGCTTATGAACAGATCGTGTATTCAGTTGGCAACAGAGAAACTTGGGAAATACCTGAAACTATCAAATCAATGTCTTTATATCCTCCATAAGGAAGAATAAGAGTAGGCATACTAAAGAAAAGAAGATATAAAGCTTCATGGGAAAAAAATGTAAAAGAGATTCAACAAATCAAATGTGGGAATTGCGACCGATATGGATACAACAAAAGAACTTGTCGAAATCCTCCAAAAAAAACATTTGAATTAGTTCATTTAGCCTTTCATACAATTTGTTTGTACTCATTGTTGCTTCCTTAGCAACGTCTAAGTTTAAATAACATTGATAGTTTTATATGTTTTGATATGAAGAGTTTTTAATATTTGATGATTTTATTAAAGTTAAAATATGCACTTGTATTAATGACTTAATTTGAATGGAATTTGCAAACACTTAGTTATGCCAAATACATAATGGTTGCAACTGTTTCAAACATTGTTGCAACAGTTGCAACCAATTTGCAACTAGTTGTAACTGTTGATTCACATAGGGAATAGAATTTTTAATCATTTGCACTCCGATCTTCTGAACAACTTAATTAAAAGTTGATTTAACACTTAAGCACATAAGCTGGCATGCAAGAATGTGAATATTTAAGTAACTAAATTAAGATATCTTGTCATGTTGAATGGAAGTTGCAAACACTTAGTTCTACCAAATACATAATGGTTGCAATTGTTTCAAACATTGTTGCAACAGTTGTAACCAATTTTGCAACTGTTTCAACTGATAGAAATTTTAAAAACTGACTAGTTACAAATGTCGCAACTCTTGCCCCTACGGGGCCTCTATCACATAAAATCAACAAATGATCAAATTCATAAATGTCATATAAGTTACACTTATAGTGATTGAATCGATATTATATTGATACAAATGAACAAATTCAACAAATCAACTATTTAAATTCAATAAAGCATAAATTGTATTGATTCTTTTTTCTGAATTTGTATAATATGCCTTTCATATCTAGAAAAAAAAGATTGAACTGCCCTAATTACATTGTTAATTGAAATCACTCCCGATTGATCTAGATAATTCATTACATGAAACCGAAATCTAGATCTAAAACCCTAAGCCGATGGTGTCAAAGTCGTCCAAAATGTGAAATTTATCCATCATTTATAGATTCTTAGAGATCTTCGGAGGTTCTTGTTAAAACGAATCTGAATTTCTATAATATCCAGATTCATGTTAAATGGTCGTTGTAGATACCTTACTACCGTGAAATATATAGGGTTTGAACTATCCCAGGTGAAGATTCCACTAATGCACTGAGAGAGAGTCAATTCTTCTCCGATTCCTGCATTCATTGTTTCAAAGAGCCCTGCAATGGGTTGCAAATAATGTCTTAAAAATGTTGAAATTTCTTTACAAGCGTAGTAAAATTGGAAACTGAAGGCAATTCGTGTTTTTATCTACATTCACAACTAAAAACAACTTATAAAAACCAAAGTAATTACATGATCATAGTTGCAAAAAGTTTCTCTAAAACACTGAAAAACTGAAAATTGCAAAAGTAATTGTTCCTTTTCAAACTCATTTGCAACTAATAACAACTAAATATGAATTAAAGCAATCAAATGATCAGTCGAACATAATCAAACAAACACTTCAAGTGCGGCACAAAATATACAGTAAATTCAAAAGATAATTCGAGACCTTGCCTGTTTTTCCAGGCCTGTTCGGATTTCACTTAGAAGATACAAATTGCTAATTGAAATATACCTTTTAAATGATTGGATATGAGATATTCAATCTACTATCTAACAACAACTTTTTGGTATCTGAAGATGCCGATTTGAATGAAGAAACGCAAATCATCGCAATACGTAATATATGTGTTTAATGGCTGTCAATGAATCGAAGCTTGGTCATCGACATGACCAATTGAATTGTGAAGATTTTTATATATGACTGTATATTTGAAATTAATAAAAAGAGCACCATAAATGCAAAAGTAAACGGATTAACTGAAAAACGTACAAAACAGTTCCATTTTAACTATTTTGGTTGTTTTATAATTTTTTTTGTGGATTGAATGGAACTAATATGAAATTTATATATAAATTTGTTTATTTGTTAATTTTCGTGGAAGAGGCCCCCAGGGCACCTATCTTACTAGTCAGGTTTTAAAATTTCTATCAGTTGCAACTGTTGCAACCATTTCTACAATTGTTGCAACCATTATAATGAGCTAATTACACAACCAATTCCAATTCCTTAACAGAAAATTACACTACAATCCCCAACATAATCATGAATAGATCTAAAAACTCTAATTACACAATAATAACCTCAAACAAAACCGTATATGTATACATACGCATATACATACACAAAATTTCTTAATCTAAATTAAAAAGCAAAACTTAAATTAGGCGTTATGGTTTATGACACTAACAAAACTACACATACAAATAAATACATAGCATACAGATCAACATACAAATCAACAACATAAACTATAAATACATACATATGCACATAGAAATTAACATACATATACACATACACATAAACATACAAATTAAGGGACACGAAACACACAGACACAAACACACGCATTCAAGGTTAAGAAAAACGAACCTAATTGAAAGGAGCAAAGTAATGGTAGAAAATGGAGGTTTTCCAGATGTGAATTCAAAATGTAAGCAGCGAGAGACGCGTAAGGAATAGAAGAAGTAAAGTATAGTGAAATTAAGGAACCCCCAACCCCGAAAGTGTAAAACAGGAGTAATATGTGTCCGTATTTTTGAAAGTTGAAAATTGTATAAATACGGCGGAGCGTATTTATGAAATTTGAAAGTATAAAACTGTAATAAAAGTAAGATGATGGTAAAAATGGAAAAAAGATTAAAAAAGTAGTATTTCATGTAAATTCCCTAATATTTACAAATAATATTATAAAATTATGTATACTTATATAAATAAATGTTAAATATCTAACTAAAATATTAAAATATCATATATATATATATATATGTGTGTGTGTGTGTGTGTGTAGTGACGTGTACCTAAAGGATAAATATAAAACTGACACTAAACCTGGATCGTATATCATGTCGTGTACTCAAAATGCAAATACAAATAAATTTTCTTATTATATCGTGTCATGTTTTCATGTCATATAAAAAATTGTAGCGTTTAATTAAAAGTGTTCAACTTCATTTACAATGTTCTTACGTGGGTAACGGTTTGTCATCCTTTATATTTCAAAAAATAAATAAATTATTTTCAAAAAATAAAAAGATTACACATTACACCTTTATAATATTATTTACTTATTTTTTCAAAATAAATAAAATAAGACAAACCGACCAAATTATCCAAATTGGGACGTCAAAAAACTTGGGCCAAATTTAGAATTTAAATAGAGTCGAGCTTTTAGTTTTATACTTGTTATTCCCAGACAATGAACCAAGATTGTAGGGGGGGTTGAATACAATCTTGAAAAATTCTTTTGTTCTTGACAAAAAAGATATGAAAGTAAATTCAAGAACAGAAAAACAAACAAGATAAGATAACACAAAAATTAAAAATTCAGGTGAATTGATTTATCCACCTGAGAAATTTTTATTAGAAGAAATCTCTGTGATGTTCTTGCCTAACTGATTTCTTGAGTTCTATTTTAATGTTACACTTGGTTATATATCCCAAGTTTACAAGATATTTCGAACATCTAATAATACAAAAAGTAAATCTGTTTAAAATCCTTGTTTCTCCATTCTGAGTAGTGGTCCATGTGTTGGTAGCTTGCCCTTCTTGGCTGATTGTCTTTTATAGAAATGCTACTTTTGACCAGACAAAACAGAATGCTTCTTCTTCTCGTGAGTTTGCCAGAAATGGTGGTTTCCATGCTCTGTGAAAACTGTCAACCCATGTGCTCTGTCTGAACTGTCCCTTTCACAAAATACAGTGTGTATCCGTAAAAGCTATTTAAGTTGTATCCGTTGAGAGTATCTTGATCACATCCGTAGACAACTAGTACTGTTATCCGTAGACAGTACATTGTCCACATCCGTAGAAGACTAATGTTGCTATCCGTAGATAGTCAATTTCACTTATGTAAAATTACAAAGCATAGACTATTTACAATTAGTCTCCCTATTCTACATATCCATTAATAGTCAACATGACTTATTCAGCCTAAAAACTAATACTCCAACTTCTACATCAGGATTACACATCAGGACTGCACTTCAGGATTGTACATCAGGATTACACAAGCATGTTACATTGAGTCTTATCCGTAGATAAGCTACCCTTCTACGGATACTGCAAAAGCATGCTATCCGTTGAAGGCTACATTTTTACTTATACAATTTTCACTAAGTTAGTCTAGTTATCATCAAAAAACAATATAGTTCTTAACAATCTCCCCCAATTTATGTCTGGTTGAGAATCAGACATAAATTAAGAGTCTTGATGATAACAAAACCACTTCTAACAAATAAACATTAAACAGTAAAAATTGTATTAAGCTACATTATTGAAATACTGAAGAGTTAAGAGATTTACATAGAGAGTGTTCCTCTAGACTGAGCAGATTTAATTCCTTTTCTTCTCTCTTGGAGGCTGAATCTTTTGTCTCCCTTCCTTACCATAGTTGGCTTTGATTTGATCTTGAAGCTTACTGTAGAATGCATCTTCTTCAGCAATTTTTGGATCTAGCTTGCCTTGCAACCATCTAAGGTACTTGGTGCTAGCCTTAGACAATTGATCTTCAATCCTGAAGAATCTTTTAAATATTCAGTAATGAAAATCGTAATTACCTTTTAGTGAAATATATCTTAAAATCCGATTATGATCTTAATATTTTCCTAAAAACTATTAGAAATTATGTTTACATATTATTTTTTTGTGAAAAACCCCAATTTTAATTTATATACATGTTTTACATATATATTAAAATTCATTTTTTAAGCTTTACCTTTTAATTTATATAGAAGATAATATTTACAGAAAATGCATGTTTCTACAAAATTAAATGTAGAAGCCTTATTTTCTTGAGTACATATATTTTAAACAATAAAAATCGGAATTTTTAAAAATATGTAAATTAAATTTTATGACATAATAAATTTGATTAATAGATGATGCAATTTATTTAGTAAATTAGCTTTTTATCTGTTTAGATTTGATAAAAACGAGAAAGCGGGTTATTGGGAGTAAACATGTTTAACGAGAGTGCAATGTATTAGAAAAACATATTGTATGCTAGAATTTAATATTGATGTTATATTATCTATACTATTATATTAAAGACGAAACATTGAAAGTTTTGTACTCTGGTCCTTCAAAACTTTTGTAGTCTGGTCACTCAATTCTCAACCGTCGGATCTTTTTAATCAAATTGATGAGAGCCGTTGAATAAAATATTAAAAATTACTAAATATAATACATTTTATATTATAATCCCCAGATTTGCGTCAAAAAAAAATACATTTTATATTATAATTAATAAAAACTATCTAATTACGTTTTACAGCTAAAACATATTACCTGTTTTATATTCTCTAAATAAGACAACTCATTTTCTAAAAATAAAACAGACAACTTTATATAAAAAGTAATATAAATTTTTTATAATTGTCTTTTCAGCACATTACCTATTTTATATATTCTAACTAAAACAACTCAACTTCTAAAAATAACACGGACACATTACCTGTTTTATATAATCTTACTTAAACAACTCATCATCTAAAAATAAGACGATCAATATATATATTAAAAGGTAATATAATTTTATATAATTATTAATAAATGACCATCTTCTTTCTTGATCACATTACCTGTCTTATATATTTTTAACTAAAACAATTAATCTTCCAAAAATAACACATGCAACGTATATATAATGGTGATATTATTATATATTTGTAACCAATTATCTTTTCCACCTAAAACACATTATTTATTTTATATTTTCTAACTAAAACAACTCACCTTCTAAAAATAATACAAATTAAACACATCTATAAAATATTATTAAACACAAAATTCTTGAAATACAAAAACACAAATACCTACGTTAATTGAGTTCAACAACCACATATAAGTATAACTATTCAAATTTCAAAATCGTATTCATAAAAAGCAAATACAAAAATAAAGATATATAATATTAAAATACAAAAAAAATTAAATTAAATTTCAACCGTGCATCACATGGGTTTTAAGCTAGTATATTTTAAAATAGAAGTTAAAATATGAATTTGAGAAAAATAAAAATGGTTACAAATAAACTAATATTTGATATAATATTAAAATGATGAAAAATATTGAACAATTGACATTTTCAATATTTATTCAAAATTTCGATAAATGATTCAGACAAAACAGAAAATTATTACAAAACCACTACTAAACACGACTTAGTAAACTAGGTAGTCATACCAGTCAACTTATCAAACCTAGATATTCAATTCATGCATATGCATGGAGGTATACACAAACAAGGACCCCCAAGGCCCCAACCAGCAAAAAAGTGATCTTGCAAGGTGCAGCAATATTAGGATTTCATAGCATACTAATTTAGGGAAAAGTTGTTAAAAGCAACATATTAAAAAAGAAAAAGAAGCATGGTTCGATTTGATGAACAATAAGAGGAAACATTAATTTGTTCCACAAAATAGGATGCAAATTACAAATCCACTTGCCAACTAAAAAACTGAGTTCTGTCTGCAGCACGACGTTGCATGAAAAAACAATAAATCACACCAATTTTGCATTTTGAACATGAGGGAGAATCCACAACAAAGCCAAATCCAGGTGGCTGTTACTTTACTATTATATAAATTATGTCGAATAAATTAAAAGCAAAAAAAAATACCTAAACAGCACAGCTATGTGATGAAATTAAACCCCATAAAAGTTGATACCAATATACATTGCTGCCAAGGAAGATGTACAAAATCTGACTTATGGTACCAACCCTATGTCCTTGAAGTATTCATGCTTCAGAGCACTCCTAGCTGTAATTCTTCTGCTGGGATCCAAGTAAAGCATTTTCTGGAATAAAGACATAATTGGGTTAAAATTGTGGAGTAGCTACATTGTTGGGCATACATTTGGCATCAGAGGTAACATATTCAAGGACATAAGCAGAGCGACTTTCTAGAAAATATGGGCGGGGGGGGGGTTACATCATAGGGACAACATAATTAAAAATCAAAACTCTCTTTAGTCCAGTATAGGTCAAGTCATATTCATCACTGATTAATTAAGGGACTTTTTACAGCTTTGACATGCTTTATCCCCGTAATTTACTCAGGATATATGTTAATGTGCATTTCATCTTCCCAAAATAAACTGAACACAAGATACTATGGGATAAACTTATCTTAGAATAGGGATTGAGTAAACATATAACATTTAGACTCACAGTAAGGAGATCGATGCCATCAGAGCCAAGATTAGGGACCACAGTACCCAATTCCTGCAACTTGTGAATGTCAGACGTGTGCCGGATATATAGAAGACAACATATTAGTTGAAAGCAAGTAGCCATAAAGCTTACCTTTGTTGGCCACTTTGGGAAGGCATTCTTGAAATCAGGCAGAGACGTAACTCCAGGCCATGTATCCTCGTTCGGGGTACCCATGGTTCTTCAATTTAAGTTTGAGAAAGGGAAAACAATCATTTAGGGCACAGACAATACATCATAGCATCTAAATCTACCCTTAATTCAGAATTCTGAAAAGGTGATTGCAGTCTACTACAATTGTTGCAGAAAAGAGCTAAAGAGAAATTTCAAGGGAAAGAAAAGCCCTGGTACCTAAATATCTTAAATAATTCATCGATCTCAGAATCTCCAGGAAACAGTGGCCGCTGAGTTACCATCTCAGCAAAGATACAACCAACTGACCACACATCAACAGGTGTAGAATACTGGCGAGATCCAAGGAGGATCTCTGGTGCCCTGTACCAAAGTGTCACCACCTGGGAAAAACACAATGATATGAGAGTGAAGGATAAATGGCATATTATGTAGGTGATTTTTTATATTCTGGCTTGAATTTTTTTGGTAAATGGACTGTCCTGAAACTTTCATCAATACTTATGATCGATATTAGAATATAATATCAACATTTACAAGCCCAGCTAACAGATTGATCCTTCATAAAAATAGTTCGGTTCCTGGTGAGCTTCAGTAAAACTAAGTTTGAACTTTAAAACTATTTATAATTGAAAGATTAAAGAACTGCTCGAGGCCATAGCTACGAAAGACAAATAGCACAAGAAGATTGAGAGAATCTACATGACAGCTGTTCAATTGGAAAATTGTTATAGCCAAGTGCAAACAAAAGCATATGAAGTTAAGATTATCAATAATTTATTGTGTCAAGTTTTCAACCTACCTCACCTTCATGAACGAAAGAGATACACATCATGTTTACATACTCTAAACAAATCCATGGTCTATACACAAATGAGCATAGTCAGAAAAACAAACTGATACACTCATGCAGATGAACTCCAACAAAACAAGACTAATGTCGCATAAAACGTTGATTCTCCCTTTTTCTCTTATGGGTATTTGATTTTTTTTAGAACAGGGGAAGGAGAGGTGAAGTTAGCTATAGACCGCTCACCTCTTCTAGCACAAGGAGCATCTTTGCTACTGCTAGGGCACTACATAGTCATCTTCGCTCTTCCATTTGCATTAAATATTTCAGTTTACCCTCATTTTATTGAATAACAACACAAATATATGATGTATTTTGCCAAATATGATTCTTAATATTACAATAAATCATCAAACTGAAATGATTATGTAGAGACAAAAACAAAAGGGCACATGCATATATAACACATCGTCGCATATCTCACGTACCTCGTGTGTAAAGGTCCTGACAGGTATACCAAATGCTCTTGCCAGTCCAAAGTCCGCAAGTTTTAGTGCGTTGGTACGACGGTCTATTAGCAAGTTCTGAGGCTTCAGATCTCGATGCAGAACTCGATGAGAGTGACAATAAGCTATACCACGAAGTATTTGATATAGAAACATCTACAAATTAATGCCAAAAGTATTAGACAAGTAACATGCTGCAATCAGAATCCCACAGTAGAACAAATAACACAGAAATAATCAAATTCATCAAACATGCTGACACATCAAAGAAAAGAATTGGGATGACGATACAAGTACAATTAAATTATGGCACAGGAAGGAAGCATTCCCTCCACTATCAGAAAACGAGTACAATCAATTTCTAAAAAGAAAAATATAAATGTGAATTAGACAAGTAACATGCTGCAATCAGAAGCCCACAGTAGAACAAATAACACAGAAACAATCAAATTCATCAAACATGCTGAAACATCAAAGAAAAGAATTAGGATGATGATACAAGTACAATTAAATAATGGAACAGGAAGGAAGCATTCCCTACACTATCGGAAAATGAGTACAATCAATTACTAGAAAGAAAAATATATATGCGACGAATTTAACATGACTGAAACTTCACCAGGTCCATCAGACTACAGCAAAGTAATTACTCACTTTAATCATACGTGGATCCTTTGAGAACTCTGGACATGTATCCATATGTTTTTTTAAATCCAGGTCTAGATATTCAAAAACCAGATACAGTCGCTTCTCACTGTGCACGACATCCATCAACCTGCACCAAATAATCAGAATAAATTCAAGAGCGTAGAAATAAAAAATAACAAATATTACATCTACATGTTTAATATATAGGAAGTCACTGATATATCTCTTAAATATCAAAGTTCAGGAGCTTGAGCAGCTGATAGTTCAATCATTGATCTGATTATCACAAGTTCTATTAGTATGTACAGTGTACACAATATTTCTGTCCTCGAACATTACTCTGCCCTATACATTGCGCCGTTTACAGAGCAATAACATGTCAACCCACCTACCCCTTCCTCCAAAACCCAAAACTTACGTAAGTTTTAAAAGCATTTTATTCTTCTTGATACTTAGCAGATCCGACCTCTACTGGTAGTACCAATAATCAAAGGAAAAATGACAAAATTCCATCCTGATGAGCTGTAAAATTAAATATAACATAATAATCTTAATGAGGGAGGATTAAGATAGCCATCTCTTTGCTTTCCTCAATATTATTCTTTCTTAAATTCCCTCTCTATCAGATAGACCCCAAATGCAATTTGAGACAAAGTTAACTTCCGACATGCTGATCCTACTCATAAGTAACTTTCATCAGTTTCATTCTATCCTATAAACATAGAAGAAATGTTTTCTAGATATCAGTGCAGCAGGAAAGTTAATACTTCAAATCATCGCAAGCTTCAAGAAATCATTTAATTTTTTCGTGGCAAGCTCATAAAAAACGAAGACCTTCTTTATGATATATCATCTGGTAGCTATTCATATCAAAAAGTTAACTGCAAAGTTATTGTAACAGAATCTAACATGAGCCAGGAGACTAGAGCAATAATTACAAGTTACAGCATAAGGACTAATAACTAAGTTCAACTATAAAAAATTAAAGGCTAATCAGAATATCAACATTCAAGACACGTATGCTAAAACGCGTATCACTTTCAGCCAAATCAAGTACTGACAAGCAAACTTTGGAAGCTGGAAATGCCAATATACCTGACAATATTTCCATGTTGCATTTCCTTCAACAGAGAAATCTCTCTAATTGCTGTGCTTGGCACTCCCTCGTCATCCTGTTCAAGCCTAATCTTCTTCAAAGCAATGGTTTCATTTGTCACACGGTCACGAGCCTTATAAACCACCCCGTATGTTCCTTCACCAATTTTCTCCACTTTTTCATACTGAAGTTTATTCAAATTCCAATATTCAGTGCAAGCAAACAAAAGAAAAAATAACCGTACAATAGCATAAATTCTATATACCTGGTCCATTTGATCCACCTCAATCTCCTGTAATTCCAAAAAGCTCTAGAGTGAACCATCACACACACACACACAGAACAAAAATGTCAGGAAAGGGACGTAGTAATCAAACATCATGCACTACACATATTTCACTCAACTTAAAACAAGAAAGAACATGCAACCACAAATGTCATACACTGATACTAAGCATTACTTTAAAAAAACTCTCTAAAACCAATCTACCATTCTCCCAGCCACTACGATCACGAATACAAACAAAAATATCCGAAACTTACTCCGACTCACTATACACCTAAAAACACACTACTAAATCCAAGTCCTACACCTACATTACACAACTCACAGCATACACATCACATCACATCACATTCTAATATCATTAATATCTCCAACACGTAATCGTAAATTCACCATCATCAACTACAAATCACTCCCAAAAATCAATCAAACATGCTTCCACTACATAATCATCACACATCAACAATCAAACTCTTAATAAACACACATTTTCTTCAATTAATCAATAATTACAACATCGAACAATCATACACTACAATTAAACCTCTAAATCAACACAATCAAACACTTATACAAGCTACTAATCAAGTAAATACACAAACATACACACACTATGAACAATTAAATGTATACAACCTAGCTTAGAGATGAAAAGTGAAGTAAATGTAGAGAGAGAAAGCTAGAGAGAGAATGTACCTGCGATAATTGGGGGCACGAGAAATCTGGAAATGTGAGTGGGGAGGAGAGACACACACACTAAAAGGTGAAGATTGTGTGAAGAGAAAATATAGCAGGACTGCTGTGTGTGTAGGGTTAGCTTAACCGGGTCATTGGGTCAAGAGTTAACCAACCATTGCCATGTTTAAGTCAATGTACAAGTCAATGCAAATATATATTTTCTACTTTTTTGGGAAATGTATAGAATATTTATTTTGATTATTCAAACTTATTCCAAATAAAGGGAAAATAGTAACATCTCAACGAAAATTAAAAGCAATGAAGTTGTAAATTCAAGGTAGTCGATCAAATCATTTAATTTGTTTTGATGAATTAATTTTGTAACAATTTTTGAGATGTTTATGATGAGTTTTTTACGTTAACGGTCAATTAATTTATGAAAAATGGGTGTTGCTTGTGGAATTGATCTGTGTTTGAAAGATGCTTCGTGCGATCATGAATTTTGCTAGTGATTTCTAGAATACGTGTGTTTTGGTCCATCCTCGACGTGTCTACATACCCGTATATATATATATATATAAGTATCACACTCACGTACTTTTAATTTGATGTTAAGTTTGCTAGGCATCAATAGGTTTTTGGTCCTAACTAATCTCATTTTCTCTAGAGCCAACCATGAAGAGATTACCTAAGTCGAGTAGAGCTCGAGTTCATGTTCGAATAGAAATCTATTTATCAATTCGTGCCCCTACTGAAAGTATTCAAGGATCGTTTGCACTTTAGAAATACAATCCAACAAGAACTTGACATTCTTAACGTGCTCCCAAAGATTAGGAGATCTAATCATGGTATAATTATGTTATCGTAAGTCGTTTGTGCATATGAACATATACGTGCACAAATAACGAATATTTGAGTCTGGTAAATCTCACAGAGGTTCTCATGTACTACTGGATGCTTCCAATGATGTTAATGACCTAGAATAAAATGTTCTGGAGGAAGTAACATGTTCTCTAAATCACCTATTAGCTCACAAGTCTATGTGGAACTTCTATATACATGTAACCTCTCAATAAATCTTTTTATATAAACAACTTACTCATAACCCATCTTCATTTACTATGTCCCGTATATTGCTCATGGATTGGACCTTATAGTCAATAGACCTAAATCTAGCTTATGGAAATTTTGGGTTCAACGGTTATCATGATCAATATTCATCTTGACACTTATAATTATATTATTAAAATTATGAAATATGATCAGCAAACATAATTGCGACAACTCGTGAATATACGATTCTAAGTCATGTCAATATTAATTACATACGTTTACGAAGTGAAACCAATTTACATCTTTACATTATTTGTATATTCTAAATTTTTTTGGACTCATTATATGAATATGTTCTTTATCTGTTGATTCCTAAAGATCAAGTTTATAGAAGATGGAGAGAGAGAATTCGGTCCATCATTGACATTCAACTAAGAGGAACAAAGTTCAAGAAAATAGCATACATTCCTAAGTATATTCACATGAGAGGATATGAAGTTGAGATAAAGAGAAACAGTGCTTTTATTGAAACTACTCATGGTATGACTCATCTTACCTTTAGGCCTGATTGTGAAAGATTTAAATGTATATATCTGGGAAGGCGTATGCGGAATAGTTCTGTTGAAGACTTGAGAGCAGCTATCTGTCATACATGAGAAGTTGCTGAAGAATTGAAGAAATCGAAAGCTGAAATGATTCAACTCCTTCTAGCTGCAAAACACAAGTTAATGATTGGGTTTATTCCGATGAACTCAAGATTCATTAAAGTTTTTGACTTAGCATAATATTTGAAGCAAAATCCTAATATCGATCATGAGAGCATTTGAAAGAAGGTTTTGACATCATTAAATCAAGAATTTATGTTTTATTTCACAAAGTATAATCGGGGGAGATTGTTGGATATTATTGATTTAATGATTGCTATCCAGATTTGTTGTATCAGTAGTTGACGACAACATGACGTCATCATCCGAATTTGGTTTTGTTAGTAGTTCTACTGATATATACAGTTCCACGATTTCAGGAAAGGATTGATCTGTTTAGATATGTCGGTTGCACTAAATTAGGGATTGCAGCTATCTGCGGAAGATAAACGACAAGAGAATCAATCTTAATTAGAGATTATCTTTTGTAACAGATAGTGCAGCTATTTGATTTATATAAACACAGAATTGGTTTTGTATATTGTAATCGCTCACACGAGTATTATTGTAATATAACAGCTCTCAAGAATATTGGTTTTCTTGAGAGAGTTCAGTTTTTAGAAAGATATAAAAAAGTTGATATTGTTCTTGTTCTTTCATTACTTTTTTTTATTACTGATTTATCGAAAAGTCTGTATGATTATATTCATCCCCCCTTCTACAATCGTTATTTATTGTGCAACAAAATACTCTAGTTCGATAAGTTTGGAATTAGAGAATTCAAAATCACTAATTCAAGAAATATGGAAATAGAGATATTAACTATACTACTTTGAGAATTTTGGATTAGAGAAGTCAATATAATCAATTCGAGAAGTCTAGATATAGCTTATTCGAGAAGTCTAGATATAGCTTATTCGAGAAGTCAAAAAACAGATGATTCGAGAAGTCAACAATGCTCATTCGAGAAGTCCACATATCAATCAGTTATCTATTAGAGTTATCGAATTGGGGATACACTGCCGTACATATATAAAAACTACCCGGTCTACGACTAGTACAATGTTTAAGGATTAACACTGAACTTTTATGTACCTATCTATACTCCTTATTAATAAGTTAAAATACTTTTCCCGGTGTACACAATAGTTGTTAGGCCGAATACACAATATATAATCAAGTATGTATGAGAATAACAATCAAGAACACAAGTTTGTAAATCAACAAACTGAATTATATTAAATAATTCTCTCTTAGTGATGTTAATGAATCACAAAGAGCTACTAGGTTACAAGAATAATGTTTTCAATTATCGCATCCCTTCTAGGGATAACCTATCTGTGTTTATATAGTACACAGCTACATACAATCCATCTCTAATTGATATTCCTATAAGTTAGCTATACAATTCATATCAATCAAGGATTGCTTCTTATCTTCTATTCCGTTTCCTTAGCTGTATCAATATATTCTGCTTCTTTCCATCTTCAGAATATATTGCTTCTAGAATATTAAATTTAGCACCGACAGCTAATTCAACTATCACCACGTCAGACTTTAACAAACTCTGACTGGCTTCAACGTAAACTCTGATGATCACCTGTTGCTTAAACACTGATGAACAAACGTCAGCAATTATATCTAACAATCTCCCCCAACTTGTGCATAATAAAAATGTACAAGTTAAACAGATAATTGATGATGTCAAAACATATAACAAATGCAGTGTTTAATATATCAGAGTTTAATTTTAACTTAGAATAGAAAACTTAAAAACTTACAGTCAGACTTTATTTGATTTCTTGAATATCAGGAACAGTTCTGAGATAATCCATGAGAAGTCTTCTTTCAGCCCTTTCCAGCTCTTCAACCATAACTTTCTTCAACTCTCTTAACTCTGGATCAGATTCTCCAGTCTGATAAATTGCAGCTCTCAAAGAATAGATGGAATTTTTCCTCATCTCATTCCCTAGCCTAATAAAATATGGTTTATCAGAGTCTAGATTGAATTCTAAGACTTTAACTCCCATATCAGTCCTTAGTCTTGCACTGTTTCTTTTCATTTCTACAATCTTTCCATGAGCATCTTTGTACTTAGGGATGTAAGCACTTGTAATTTTAGCACCACTAAGAACCTTTGCTCTCATCATCCTTACTCTCAAAACTTCAGCAGCATTTTGAGTCCTTTGATTTCTGACTTTGAGTAGATATAAGACATATTCTAACTCTTCAGCCATTTTCAAATGTATATCATTTTCACCTATTTTGTATACTCTGCCATCAGCCATGAAGTATAACAGAAAGTCCTTCCTAAGTCCCTTATGATGAATTAACTGAACAGACTCTAGCTTGTCAAGATTCTCTTGAGTAACCCCAACACCAGGTTCTGCCAGTGATGTTTGATCCATTGGACTGTTATTTATCCTCTTCTCTCTGTGTGAACCTAAACCAGACTTGTCATAAGATTGTTTTCCATGTACTGTCCTGGTTTGAGAAAAATCCACAGGTTCTAATGTCAGAGTTTCAGAAAGTACAGGTCTTAAGAAACCTTTGAGTTGAGTTTGTACAACTTGAGCCTTGTCAGAGGTTGTCACAATTTTAGTAGCAATATCAACATGAGCAACGTCAGAGGTTGATTTGTTTATCCTTGATTCAACTTGAGCAATGTCAGAGGTTGAATAAATCTTCTTTGGTAACTGTTCTTCTTCTACCAGTTTACCCTTTCCCTTATCAGTGTTTGCTATCATAGGCTTCCTTGAGTCTTGTATACTCTATTGAGAGATTTCTTTGATGAAAATACCCTTTTCTTTCCTTCTAGGAACCTTGACAGCTTTCTTTTTGTAAGTACCATCCTTCAATTTCTTCTCATGCTCTTCAGCAAGACTCATCATTTCAGCTTCCATGTCTTCAACTGTAGCTTCATTACCATGTTCTTCTAAAAACATTTTTGTAGCAATTTATTCATCAGTAGATGGATTGGCTGAAATAATTAAACTCTTAAGTCTTGAACCACTGGCAGAGTTTGAGATTCCTTTACAAGAGTTTCTCAACCTATCAGAATTTAATCTTGATCTTCTTTGCCCTTGAGCAGAAATTTGCTTCTTTTCAGTTTCCTTGCTTCCACCATCAGCAGAATCATCCCTCCGTCTCAGAGATTGAGTGTCTTTGCATTTATCATTAGGTACACTCTCCCCCTTTTTGACATCATCAGAAAGTAGTACTGATGTCAGCAATTCTAGAGCAGTAGAAATAGAATTCAATTGAGCAGACATTGCAGTCTGATTCTCCTCAACTTTCCCAAGCCTCTTCTTAATGTCATCAGAATCCTTGGCTTGCTGCTTGAACATGGCAGAATAATAAGATCTATCAGTCTTTAAGGTAAGATCCCTTAGACCAACTTCATTCCTAAGATTTGTAACCACTGTATGTGTTTCATCAAACCTATTGTTTAAGGCTTTGACTTGAACCACAGTGGCCTTCAGACTTGTAAGAACATCAGTGTTTGAAATCTGCTTCACGGAATCATTAAGAAAATCAGCAGCCCTCTGTGCAGAAAAGATACAATCTGCAGCAGCCCATCGATTGTAGTACATATCCTGAAAATGCTCAGCAGTAGCTCGATTGACCTCTCTTTCCTCATCAGAGTTTAATCGAATATCAGATTGACCTCCTCTTGAATGAGCAGAACTATCTTCAACATTATCATTCTCTGCTGTATTCTCTGCAGGAACATTCTCAGCAGTAGTTTCAAAATTTCTCTGTGCAGCTTCATCAATAACTTTCTCTGCAACAGTTTCTGGAATCTCAGAGTTTGCAGTTTGCATTAACTCTGTTTCTTTTGTTACAACCTCAACAACAGATTGTTGTAGAGCTTCAAGCAAATGTGCATCTTCTGCTGTAATTGCATCAAATTGTTCTTCAGCAGCTTCAACAACTTGATCAACCTCCTCACCTTTGTCAGAATTTAGATTAGTAACAGAAAGAACCTCTGTGTGAGTACCAACAGAGTCTTCTATCATCAAGGTGGCTTGATCAGCTGCCACATCCTCAGTATCACAAACACTGATACTAGGATGTGCTTCAATGTCAAAATCCAATGCAGAATCTTCAAAGAAATTTTCCTTAGCAGGCATAACATCCTCTGCATCAACATTTGCTATGTCCTCAGTAGGCACAGTAGCTTTATTCATAATCTCCTGATTAGCAGCATCAGGAGCTGCAACTTCCATAGACACTCTGTCCACATTGACAGCTTCATCCTCCTGAGACTCAACTTCAGGAGCTTCAACAACCTTTGAGGAAACATTCTCAGCACCAAATAAATGTGCTGCTACCAATCTTCGTTTCCTCTGATGAAGAGTTTCAACATCAGTTTCACTCTCCTCATCAGCATCATCAAACTTTGCCCTATTGGCTCTTCTTTTCTTTAACCTTTTCTCCTGAGGCATATCATCAGCATTTGATACCCCAGCTTCAGTATTTGATGGCTTCACTCTAGCAGACTTAACAGCCCTCAATTTAGATTTCTTTGACCTCTGTGATTGAGACACAGAAGGTCCAGCTTCAGCATTTGCAAGTAGTAGTTATTGTTGTGAATTGACCAGAAATTGTTGCACAGACTCAGGCAACATTAAAACACCAACATCTCCTTTCTTGTTATCTTTATTAGTGAGATCAGAGAATATGCGTTTATGCAATTTAAACGAGAGAATGACATCATCCTCTAAGATCTCAACATCAGGAAAGCAAAAGTTGAATAACAATTGACAAAATCTAGAGAAATAAACAACATTCCTATTCTCTAGCATTTTCTCACCAATATTAGTTAAAACTAGCCTAGCAACATCAAAATTACCTTCATAAAGAAGAGAATACCCGATTTGCAGACTATCAGTGGGAATTGCATCCCAATTCGTGTACTTCTTTCCAAAAGCCCTGGTGATGCAGTCGAAAAAGAAACTCCATTCCTTGCGCAAAAACGGCCTTTTCAGTTGACCAATCTTTGTCAATGGTCCAGAGTAGCCTGTTTCTCTCATCATTCTAACCAACTCAAAATCGCCAACAGAGATTGTGAAAGCATTGAAATCCTCAAGACCCAAAGCATCACGAACAGTAGTTGGAGTAACTGTAAATTCTTCGCCTTGAAATTCAAAGATTATGGACGGAGACCCAGACTCTCCTCCATTATCATAAGTGCCTGTCTGCCAAAAAGTCCTGATTTGAGATGCAGACAGCTTCAATGGTGCGGTGAGAGCAGTGCCAACATCAGAGTTTGACAAAAAATTCTGAATCAAATGAAACGCCTCCGGTGCGTTCTCATTTGCCAAAGGAGCTGAATAGTTATTAGGGACAAATTCTAACCCAGAAGCAGTAAACATTGTTGTAGCCATTAGAAAAGTTTAGAAGTAAGCAAGAAATAAGACAGAGAAAAGTGTAGAATAGATGCAGTGAAAGTGTTTGAGACAGTGTTTGTGAGTAAAAACTTATGAAAAGATTAAGTGTGTAAAAGAATGAACCGTTTATGTGTAGTAAGTTTAAATAATAACTGTGAAAATTAAAACTCAATCGTTTTAATCATTACTACACACAGCAGGCGTCTTTGAAAAATGTGTGAGTGGGACAGATGTCAAACATGCATACGCTGACAGCTGTATGTAACAACTTCCAATACACACGCGCAGTAAAAATAGCCATAATTACCGCTTTTCATACTGTTCAAAACACTCAACCTCTCTCTCCTCTGTTTAATTACAAATATGAACCGTTTGTAATCATACTCTTTCGAATTTCTAAACAAATGTCTAATCTCAAAATTATAAAATGTCTGAAACAAAGAAATCATTTTAACTATCAGAGATTAAAACAAAGTTACCTCGGCGTATTTCACACAATACATCAGTGTTTACCATTTGTCCTTCTTTGTCAATAAACTCTTTTCTCAACCTGTACAGGTGTGAATAATTGTGTGTGCAATAGCAGAGTTTACCGAAATCAATATTTAGATCATCTTAAAGTGCATAAAATCCACAAACTAAAAGAGTAAAAGCTGGTTGCTCAAACTCTCATTTAACATAAAATCTGATTTTTATATCTAAACTCTGTATTCTGATATCCTTTCATTTGGATATATCTTTTATTTTTCACCCCCTTTATATATATATATATATATATATATATATATTTAATTTTTCCAGTAATCAGTGGTTGGCACTAGTCACCAAAAATCAAAGATTTTAGCCCTTATTTCATACAATAAGTTCCTGGATCTTCCTAGGCACAACATGATCTCAAAGGAATTTGTGCTCTTTTTGGCATCTTTTATTATGAGGGTGAAATATTTGCTATTTATTAGCAGAGTTTAGACTTTTCATCAGTTAATACAATTAATTTATGAGAGAAAGTGCAAACAGCTAATACAGACTCAGTGTATAGGATTAATAAACTAAGAGATGGTATAAATACAGAGATAGTATCATGCTGTGTTAACTTACTGCACATATTTGAGATCAGAATCTATACAACTCTTAAGGATTCATAATTACTTACTGAGAATTATGCTTCATACAAATTTCTTCATTGGTCGATATGTTTCAGACAAAATTACAATCAGAGTATAGCATTAGACTGTAACTATCAGAGTATGACCAACACTTTATGACTAACAGAGTTTAGCATCAGAGTTTACTTTCAGAGTTTATGACACTGGTACTCATAACAGTTAATACATGCAAGGAATCATGAGCATAAAAATCAAATATGTATAGTTTTTGAGTCTAACCCGTATCTCTAGTCAAAACCAGAGATCATTCCAAGTTCATTTACCAATCTTGTAAAGGTAGCTTCACTCAAAGGTTTGGTGAAGATATCTGCAAGTTGTTGGTCTGTAGACACAAAATGAAGCTCAATGTTCCCTTCTTCCACATGTTCCCTGATAAAATGATACCTTATGCTGATGTGCTTGGTCATGGAGTGCTGTACTGGATTACCTGTCATAGCAATAGCACTTTGGTTATCACAGAAAATAGGTATTTTAGAGTACCTCAAACCATAATCCAGCAACTGATTCTTCATCCACAGAATCTGTGCACAACAGCTACCAGCAGCTATATACTCTGCTTCTGCAGTGGATGTGGAAATTGACTTCTGTTTCTTGCTATACCAAGAAACCAATCTGTCACCTAAGAATTGACAGCTTCCACTTGTACTTTTTCTGTCTATCTTACAGCTTGCAAAATCTGCATCAGAGTAACCAATTAGCTTAAACTCTGATTCTCTAGGATACCACAAACCCAAGGTTATGGTTCCTTTGAGATATTTGAAAATCCTTTTTACAGCTGTTAGATGAGGCTCTCTGGGATCTGCTTGAAATCTTGCACAAAGACATGTTGCATACATGATATCAGGTCTACTTGTAGTGAGATACAGTAAAGACCCAATCATGCCTCTGTAGGTTGTCATATCCACTGTAGCACCTGTGTCTTTGTCTAGCTTTGTTGCAGTAGCCATGGGAGTTGGAGCAGATGAACTATCAAGCATACCAAATTTCTTTAGAAGATTTCTGGTATACTTTGCTTGATTGATAAAAATCCCATCATCTGTTTGCTTGACCTGTAAGCCTAGAAAATAACTAAGCTCTCCCATCATGCTCATTTGGTACCTGGACTGCATAAGCTTTGCAAACTTCTTACAAAGTTTGTCATTAGTAGATCCAAAAATAATATCATCTACATAAATTTGAACTAAAAGCAAATCATCATCAGAATTGAAATAAAACAAGGTTTTATCAATTGTACCTCTTGTGAACCCACTTTCTAAAAGAAATTGAGCAAGAGTTTCATACCATGCTCTTGGTGCTTGCTTTAGTCCATATAATGCCTTGTCAAGCCTGTAGACATAATCTGGATGCTTGAGATCTACAAATCCTGGTGGTTGTTCAACAAACACTTCTTCTTCAAGCTTCCCATTGAGAAAAGCACTTTTCACATCCATCTGAAAGACTTTAAACTTCTTGTGTGCAGCATAGGCCAGAAAAATTCTTATGGCTTCCAATCTTGCAACTGGAGCAAAGGTTTCATCATAGTCAATTCCTTCCTGTTGTGAATAACCTTTAGCCACAAGTCTAGCCTTGTTTCTTGTAATCACACCTTCACTGTCAGTCTTGTTTCTGAAAAACCCACTTTGTACCTACAATTGATCTATTCTTTGGTCTAGGTACAAGTGTCCAGACTTCATTTCTTTCAAATTCATTTAACTCTTCTTGCATTGCTGTTATCCAGTTAGCATCTTGAAGAGCTTCTTCCACTTTCTTTGGTTCTGTTTGAGACAAGAAAGCATGATATAGGCATTCATTTGTAGTAGCACTTCTAGTTCTTACACTAGCATCAGGATCTCCAATTATAAGATCAGGTGTATGTGCCTGTGTCCACTTTCTTGCTGTTGGTAAGTGGTTTCTTGCATCATTATTGAATCCTCCCCCTTGATCCATGCTCTCCTGATTCATATGTTGACTTTCTGCAGCATCTGAAGCTCCCTCTGAATTGGATGGCTCAGAGTTTGAACTGTCAGAGTTTGAATCAGTTTCCTCAACTGACTCACTTGCTGTGTCTTGTTGAGCTTCTTCACGCTCCCCCTCAACTGGTTCTCTATTTTGTTCATTTTGAGAATTTCCAGTTTCTCCAGTATTTACCAGTAGAGGTTCAGAGTATGCTCCGTCAGAGTTTGTCAGACCAGCTTCATCAGAGTTTACATCATCAGAGAATAAATCTTCATTTTCAAAACGTAGTTGATCATATGCATTTTCATCTTCAAGTCCAGTTACTTTCTTGTCATCAAATGACACATGTATGGATTCCATGATCACTTTAGTTCTCAGATTGTAGACTCTGAATGCTTTTGTTGACAATGGATATCCAACAAAGATTCCTTCATCAGCTTTTAACTCGAACTTGGTCAACTGTTCAGGATGAGTCTTCAACACAAAGCATTTGCATCCAAATATATGAAAATATTTAAAATTTGGCTTCTTATTTTTCACCATCTCATATGGTCTTTTCCCATGCTTGTTGATCAATGTAGCATTTTGAGTAAAACAAGCAGTTTGAACAGCTTCTGCCCAGAAATAGGTTGGTAACTTTGCTTCATCTAGCATTGTTCTGGCAGCTTCAATTAGAGTTCTGTTCTTTCTTTCAACTACACCATTTTGCTGTGGAGTTCCAGGTGCAGAAAATTCTTGTTTCACTCCTCTTTCCTTGCAGAAAGCTTCCATGATTGAGTTTCTGAATTCAGTTCCATTATCACTCCTTATAATTTTGACTTTGTGCTGTGATCCTTTGTCCAGTAGATTTACATGATCCATCAGAGTTTGAGCAGTTTCATCCTTTTTTGATAAGAAATACACCCATGTATATCTAGTATATTCATCAACAATTACTAGAGCATATTTCTTTCTGCCCATCGACATCACATTTACTGGTCCAAAGAGATCAACATGTAGAAGATGATAAGGTTCCACTACTGAAGATTCAGATTTGCTCTTGAAAGATGACTTCCTTTGTTTGGCCTTTTGACAAGAATCACATAGGCCATCTAGACTGAGTATTGAATTTGGGAGTCCCCTTACAAGATCCTTTCTTATTAGCTCATTGATGTTGTTCAAATTGAGATGAGAGAGCTTCTTATGCCAATTCCAACTATCTTCATTTGACATTCTTGCAGACAGACACACTGTTTTTCCATCAGAGTTTGTTACCAAACTTGCTTCATAAATGTTGTTGCGCCTGTGTCCAACTAGAACAACTTTTCCAGTAGATTTACTGATAACTTCACAGTGTTCAGTATGAAAATCTACATGGTTTCCTCTGTCGCAGATTTGACTCACAGATAGCAGATTATGCTTGAGTCCTGAGACTAGAGCTACATTTGTGATGATGACACTTCCAAGATTGATATTGCCATATCCCATAGTACGTCCTATGTTGCCATCTCCATAGGAAACCTTTGGGCCAGCCTTCTCCTCAAAATCTGATAGCAGGGCTTTATTTCCAGTCATGTGTCCTGAGCATCCACTGTCCAAGATAAGGGTGCTCTCTTTTATGCCCTGCAATCACAAACAAACACTAAGTGTTAGTTTTAAGGACCCAGACTTGCTTGGATCCTTTGTCTTTCTTAACAGTGTTAGCTTTTGCAGCGGAATCACTATCAACAGAGTTTAAACTAACATTGTCAGACTTTACACTTGCAGAGTTTGCTCTAACCCATTTCAAGTTGGGTTTTAGCTCATAATAGTTGTGATAAATAGCATGATAACTCTTGCAAGTATAAATAGAATGCCAAGTGCTCCCACAGTGTGTGCATAAAGTCTGTGGTTTAACCCTTACATAATCATTCTTTACTCCTGATGTAGAAGGTAAAGAATTAATATCTTTGTTCTTATTGCAAAATCTAGCAAGATGGTTAGTACTACCACAATTATAACATGTTTTCCTTGGAGCAGCAGCAGTAGACAAATGATTATTTCTTCTATTTATGCCTATCTTTCCATTCCTATTCTTCTTGGACCCTTTTGGTTTCATGACAGACTTTACCTCTTTGAGCTTATGATTGAACTGTTTTCCTGTCATCAAGCCAACATTAACCTGTTTTTCACAAGTTTTTACTGGCTTTCTAACAGCTTCTATTTCCATAAGATTTTCTGTTATAATATTTTCCTGTCTTTCACAGGTTTCATCTGATTCCATATCAGCTTCTCTTACTACAACAGATTTTAACTTAGTGGACTCTGGAACAAATTTCACAGGTTTAAGTTGTGGTTTGACCTTAACCTTGTCTTTAAACCTAAGTTCATCATTTTCACAATAGCCTAAACCTACAGAATCTGTCTGAAACACTTGATGAGTGTCTCTTCCAGAGTTTGTCCAAGTCTTGATTATTTTTCTTTCTTTTTCTAGATCAGATTCTAGCTGCTTGTATCTCTTAGTCAACTCATGTTCAATATAAACAGCATCATCTCTTTCTTTTTGAATCTGCTTCATATTTTCAAGTTCTCCTTCAAGAAACTTGTTTCTTTCTTTAAGGCTAAGATTCTCAGATTTAATTCTCTCATTCTCTAAAGTCTGATCCCTATAACTAACATGTACGCTTTTCAGATATACTCTTAACTCAGATATATTATCAGTATCATAAGCATAAGTAGTTAGGGGTACCTTATTTTCAGATGATTCAGTCTCATCTTTGACAGTTGCCATAAGAGCATAATTTACTCCATCATCAGAGTCTGAAGTATCTGCCCAGTCTTTGCCTTTAGAGATAAGTGCTTTTTCAGATTTTTCTTTCTTGCACTCTGGGGCATAGTGACCCATCTCCTTACACTTGTAGCACTGGATTTCAGATTTATTCTTCTTGCCAGACTTGGTCTCCCTTCCATCAGACTTTCTAAAACTTTTCCTTTCAGAGTTTGAATCTTTCCTTGAGAATTTCTTTCCTTTCTTGAAGTTCTTGAATCCCATCTTCTTAAAGGTCTTCACCATCAATGCAGCCATTTGCATCATCTGTTCTTCATCATCCTCAGAGTCAGAAGCTTCATCATCAGTGTTTGAGCCATCATCAGTGTTTGATGACTCACTGTCAGATTTAATGACTAAAGCCTTTCCCTTGGATTTCTTCCTTGATGATTCCTTCTTGATGGGCTTCTCCTCAACTTTGAGAGCAACAGATTTTGTCTTCTTGCTTGATCTTTTCCAATTCATGAGTTTTCAGTAACCCATAAATCTCATCAAGTTCAGTTTCAGCAAGTTCGTAATTATCTCTTATAGTTGTTGTCTTCAAATCCCATCTTTTAGGTAAAGATAAGAGAAATTTGAGATTTGATTCTTCAAGATCATATTCTTTATCAACTAGAGATAAATCATTCAGCAGTTTACAGAATCTGTCATATATCTCAGTCAAGGTTTCATTGGTTCTTGAATCAAAGTGCTCATACTCCTGAGTGAGTATTGTTTTCCTGTTCTTCTTTATAGCAGTGGTTCCTTGACACCTGACTTCCAAAGCATCCCAGATTTCTTTTGCAGTTTTGCAACCAATTACTCTGTTAGACATAACATTGTCTAAAGCACTGTGGAGTAGATGTCTAACTTTTGCATCCTTTGCAATTGATGAGATGTCCTCAGGAGTCATATCTTTCTTTTCCTTTGGAACAGTCTTTTGTTCTTGACCATCAACAACAGGAGACAATTTAGTCGGCATATGAGGACCATCATTGATTCTGTCAAGATATTCTGGATCTGTAGCCTCCAGAAACATGGTCATCTTCACCTTCCAAATTGGATACTCCACTGGCCTGAGGATTGGAACCCTGATTGTTTCATATCGACTCACAGAATTAGGTTTAACCTGTTCAACCTTGGGAGGAGCTTGATTTTCTTCAGACATGATTATTACTGTGTTTGAATCGTAAAACTGTATATATTAAACAGCCTAATCTCTGCTACCAATTGTTAGGCCGAATACACAATATATAATCAAGTATGTATGAGAATAACAATCAAGAACACAAGTTTGTAAATCAACAAACTGAATTATATTAAATAATTCTCTCTTAGTGATGTTAATGAATCACAAAGAGCTACTAGGTTACAAGAATAATGTTTTCAATTATCGCATCCCTTCTAGGGATAACCTATCTATGTTTATATAGTACACAGCTACATACAATCCATCTCTAATTGATATTCCTATAAGTTAGCTATACAATTCATATCAATCAAGGATTGCTTCTTATCTTCTATTCCGTTTCCTTAGCTATATCAATATATTCTGCTTCTTTCCATCTTCAGAATATATTGCTTCTAGAATATTAAATTCAGCACCGACAGCTAATTCAACTATCACCACGTCAGACTTTAACAAACTCTGACTGGCTTCAACGTAAACTCTGATGATCACCTGTTGCTTAAACACTGATGAACAAACGTCAGCAATTATATCTAACAATAGTACCAAAATATCAAAACATCAAATTTAAATTTTCACTAAATAATTTAATTTATTGATTTTACCAGGAAGAAAAGTATCACAAGAATACCAGCTACAGTACCTATTATCCAAAGAGGATTCCTTCTAGTAGTATCAGCCATTGAGATTTATACAAAAAAAAGTATTTAAAGGTTAAGTTATTACTCAACCATTTAAAATTTTAAAATCCATATCGTTTGTATTTTGGATACCTGCATAACCATCGAAGGTTGTTGAAGTGACTAATTCATGGAAATTCTAAGGCGTTTAGAACAAATAAATTGTTGGAGTTATCATTTCTATCTAGTATCAACACGTTTGATCTTAAGAAAAGATCTCTTGCAGTAAGGTTGGCTAGAGATTTCTTGTAAAAAAAACTAGCCCTGCCCAGTTCATAATGATAATATTTTCATCTTTTTACCCCTGTTGATAATAAGTTCTTTCAAAATTGACTATATGTCCCTCTATTTGAGGTGTTCCAGAAATGTTTGTGTTGGATATTATTGATTTAATAAGTGCATTAGGATCGGTGGCATCAGTACTTAGTGCATCAGTAGCTGACGATAGATGATGTCATCATCAATAGTTGACAGAGTCAGTAGTTATACAGATTGATACTGTTCCACGATTTCAGGAAAGGATTGATTTTCTAAGATATGTTTGTTTGCATCAAGTCAGGGATAACAACTGTTTATAGAAGATAGACGACAAGTATATCAATCTCATTTAATACAGATTATCTTCTGTAACAGAATTCGTAGCTGTGTATGTGACGCCCTCCAAATCCGGGATACAGATTTGGGGAGTCACCCGACCAACGAAACTCAACATACCTGAATATAACACATGCATAATATAATAATATCATAAAATACCCCTTATCCAAGACCGCATCCAGATTATGGCATTGAACACAAGTTTCTACAATCTTTTATTAATACAAACCAGTTTTATCAGAGTTATTACATCACAACTTAAGTCCAGAGCTAGACATCTAGTCTAATAATACAAAACAAACAACTACCCTGCCAATGACAACCACTCGAGGAGCTCTCCTATCTGTCGGTGAACTATCAGTCATGATGTGCCGACTCATACTCTCGCTTCACTGGAATAGGGTTAGAAAACAACAAGCAAGAGTGAGTCAAAAGTGCTCAGCAAACATCATATATATATCCAATGCAGTTTCATAATGAAAAGAAATCACAAGAATTTGAATCAATGCACAATGCATGATTATATCAACCTCTTCTGAAGAAAACAAGTTAGAATTGGATTTTTATTTATCTCATTCAAATCAAAGGTTGAGCTGCTGGCCAGCCACGCATCAACCCCGGGCCTGCTTATAGCAAAGCCCTCCACTGGATCCTTGGCCATCCTGGCCTTAATTATCATCGACCATAAATCTGGTCCTTATTTTCAAAAACATTTCCAATTCTATTACAGCACATAAGCAATACATGCTTCAACAATAATCACAACAAGAACAAAATAGAATGACAATAACAAAAGCTTCATCTGACAATCAATCACAACGAGGGTGAAATAGTATAATGAATTACAAAAGAGCTTCAACTGATCAAGATCAAATAAGGTTCGTGAAACAAGTTCGGGATGGTTTCATAGAAGCAACACATCCGTTTCAAGGAAATAAACAAGGTTATAATGTACGCAAGTGAATCGAAGGTGAGGATTCTCAATATTCAACAAGATTGTGAATAATCAAAGAAATCAGGAATTTTTCATGGAAACAATGTTATCGGTTCTGATACAGGATAAGAATTGAATCATTGGTATTGGTTTGATGACAACATGCATATAATAACTCAGAGTAAGATTACTCAAGGATTTGCGAAAGAAATAGACACTTGCCTGGTTCGACGTAGTCAAATTCTACCGTTGCTATTCTAACTTCTCCTTTCCCTTGCCTCGGGAACTCGATTCTATAATACATAACTCATATTAGTACATCCCGTCATTTATTCTATCCTCAATATAAACTCATAATCATTTTTAAGTCTAAACAGCCTATCAGGCCAATTTCGAGATTTATCGAATGTCCGACCTATTTTTCCGATAGACAGACTCATACTCTATTCTTTTTATAAGACATTTACGGACACTAAACACATTATTCCACTTTATATAAACCATAAAGTGCCTATAAATATTTTTAAAACAATATTCAAGACTAAATAGAATTTAAATAAGTCGCAAACAAATTTTTAAATCAAAAATCGGATTTTTAAACCCAATATAAGTATTTAAATGCAAATAAATCAATTACTAAAATTAATTGACACTCTTTAAATGCTCAAACTATTTTTAAATAATAAAACAGGTTTGAAAATAATTAAACTGAATTTTTAATTAATTAAATCTAATTAATAATTAATTTTTAAGAATTAACTGATTAAAAGAATTAATCAATCAATTAAATAAACTAATTATTAATTAAAAATAATTAAAATAATTAAGTTTAATCAATTTTCGAATTTAAAATAATAAATATAATTTTCCAGAATTTTTCTGAATTAAAAATATATTTTTAAAAATAAAATATGAATTTTTAAAGATTTTAAACTATTTTCGAATTATTTTTAAAAATAAAATTCAAAAACAGTTTTATGAAAATGAATTAGGGTTTTGAAGATTGAAACCGGGTCAGAAAACGGGTCGCCAAGAACAGAAACGGGTCGCCAAGAACAATCGGAAATTTTCCAGAATCCGGCGACTTTTCCAGAATCCGGCGAGCCAAAAACACGACCAAATTTAGGGATTTTGATACCAAAACATTCCAAATAACCATACCAATACATTCCGATAAAAAACAAACCAAAAACATCACCGGAACTCCAAACTCGACTATTTTTCGGTGACCTTAAACAAATTTTCCGATCTACAAATTTTGTACATGAAACTCCAAGTTCTTTATGTTAAAATAAAGCTAAGAACACACACAATCAAAGCCCTCTATCAGAATTCATGTTAGATCAACAACAAGAACAGACTATTCAAAAGAAGAATTCGGGTCAAAACCCGAAAATCAAACCCGTAAAAATCGAACATAAACATGAAATTAAAACATGGATTCCTGCTAATTAGAACCCTATGAACATGTTATAAGCAACCAATTGAACGGAGAATCAACAGAATGAAAATCCCCAATTCGGGTATGAACCCTAATTTAATTCGAAAATTGAAAAATTCATAATAAATCGAAAAATTACTAGATGATGATGAGGTTGGAAGATTCTGAAACTAGAGCTCAAGATCCTTGATTTGAGTATTTGAGCTTCAATTTCTGATTTCAATAACACCCTCAAAAGTTGATTTGATTATTCAAGAACACGAAGAACACGATTCGGGAATTTTTACTTTTTCGAGATTATGAAATATAGATTATGTGAGGTTTAAGGTACGATTCGTCTTTTTATATTTTTGGAAAAATAATACCCCAAACAACATTTTTGGATCGATATAGATCCACTGGATCGTTTAAAAACCCTAATTAGGTTAAAAATACGTTTTACGAGAAGATAATTATCTACAAAGACTGATAATTATCCAAATCAATACATATCATTACATAACTAATGCTCAAGAATACTGGGGCTATAACAGATGAAATATTGATATAAACGACATATCCGTTACCCTGTACAATTAGGGTTTGGAACAATCTTTCCCTTTTTGAACAAAACGAATTACACTAACAAGATCAAATAGATAGGGATGAAATGATACGAATAGTTCTTTCGATAACGATTCGAATACGAAAGACGAAGGGATAATAATGATGTACAAAATTTCAATGAGGCCCTTGAATTTTCAAAACGGGGCTCAAAATTGAATAAGATTTCAAATGACGAAATATTTGAAAGGGGCTTTCGACTCACCAAATAACACATAATCACTTAATAACCGTAACTTATTAATATTCAAATTATTCCACACGAAATATTTTACACCAAATATATCATTTATATATAAAACATTTCACGGATATTACAGTGTATCTATATAAACACATGATAGATTTTACACATTTTAACAACTTACACGAGTATTTTTTAAACCTAGCAGCTCTTAAGAACTCATAGTTTCTTGAGAGAGTTTGTATCAGTTTTTATTAAGATCAATAAAAGCTGGTATTGATTGTTTTATATATATATATATATATATATTATCTGCTTCATTTCGATTATTTTATACGATTATATTCAACCCCCCTTCTATAATTGATATTTACTGGGCAACAATTGGTATCAGAGCAAGCTGATTATTTCTCAAATCAGAAACGATCAAAATGTCAGAAAGCAGGTATAAAATGATGAAAATCCCGATGTTGAAGAAATCCGAGTTCTCAACATGGAAGGTCAAAATGACGATGTATCTAGAGGCTTCAGATCCTGATTATCTAGACAGGATCAATGATGGGCCTTTCATTCCAACCAAACCAGTTGCAGCAACTAAGACGACTCCTGCAACTGTTACTCTAAAAGAAAAGAGGGAATGGACTCCTGAGGACAAAACAGCAATGATAAAAGATTCAAAGGTTAGAAATATTTTGCATAATAGTTTGGATACTGTTTTGTCTAACATAGTTATTGCATGTAAGACTGCAAAGGAGATCTGGGATGCATTAGAAGTTAAATGTCAAGGAACAGAAGAAATCAAAAAGAATAGAAGATGTATTCTTATTCAAGAATATGAACAATTCGAAGCAAAAGCTAATGAAGACATAACAGAAATCTATGATAGATTTCTTACTCTACTGAATGAATTATCTCTTGTGGGAAAGGAATGTGAAGTTGAAGATTTAAATGTCAAGTTCCTAAGGTCTTTACCTATAGAATAGATAGGTCAGAAAAATCTTATAAGGCACACCTATAAGATGAATCTGATGACACTTGATGAGATCTATCGAATGCTGAAAACTTATGATCTGGAAATCAAGTAGAAGGAATGTGTGAAGGCAAAGCCAAAGACTGTGGCTTTGAAAGCAGAATCAGTGCATGATGTGACTAAGGAAAGACACTCCATTCACAACAAGATGAAAGTAAAAGCGCAAGTAGCTGTGGAATCAGATACTGATGTTGAGACTGATGAAAGTACTTATGAGGAGTCAGATGAAGACTCTGATAAAGAACTGGTACAGATGATGGCCATGATGGTTAAGGGCTTCAGAAAGATGAAGTATGGGAAGTTCAGGAAGAGGGGAAATTCTTCAAAAGGGAACTCCTAGTCTGACAGGAAAGACAAGTACAAGAAGAAGGAAATCAAGTCTAAGAAGAATGATCTCTCTAAGGTCAAATGCTTTAACTGTGACAAGATGGGACACTATATATGCGACAGACTGCAAGAAACCCAAAGCTGGAAAGACTTCTGGAAATGCACTTGTTACTTCAAACAAAGACTGGATGTAGTCCTCTGATTCTGAAGAGGAAGAAGAAACCAACTATGCTCTGATGGCTGAAATTGAGGAAATTTCTAAAAAGGTACCAGAAACTAGTTATGATTTTGATACTAATAACATCTGTGAATTGAAATCATTTCTTAAAACCATGCATATGAGTTATAATAATCAGTCTAAATAAAATGTTAGAATCATAGATGAAATGACTGATCTTAAGAAAAGAAATGATCATTTAGAAGCTGAGCTAGTTGTCTTGATAGATACTCAGAGCTTGTATGAAAAACTCAAAATAATAGAGATTGAACATATGTTAAAGCTAAAATCTTTAGAAAAGGAGTTAAAGAAAGAGAGAGAACAAATAAGAGTATGGACACACTCAGGAGAAAAGACTCATTCAATAATACATGATAAAAACTGGAAAAGATGCCTAGGGTATGATCCTAAGGAATATCCAGAAAAAGAAAAAGAAAAGATAACTTTGTCTACTCATGTGAAGTATTTTACCTCTAGTGAAATGAAGCTTAATTCTACTTTTGAAATAGGATCAAGCTCCAACACTAAGTCAGTTCCTAAAAAAGAGTTGAAAAATGAATCTGCCTCTAACACACAAAATGAATCTGTTCTTAAGGAAGAAAGAAAATCACACACGAAATCTGTTTCTAATTGTCACACCGAGTCTATTCCTAAATCTCATGTTAAGGTTAATACTGAGTCTGCTAAGAACAATGTCAAAAAGGAAAAGAACATAGTACTACTTTCTTCTGGTCAGTTAAAGAAGAAATTGAGTGAAGTAACTGGTACTGTATATAAGAAAATTCCTAAGAAGAATAGAAATGGAAAACATGGAATAGACAAGTCTAACAATTACAAATTTGTTCCTAATGCACCTAGGAAGACTTGTCATAGTTGTGGTAATACTAATCATCTTGCTATTGACTGCAGGAAGAATAAAAAGAAAAGGTCTGAAATTCCTACATCTGATGTTAGGAATAGAAGAGTTAGTTATAGACCACAAAATCTCTGTTCTCATTGTAACAGTAGATGGCATTCTGTTTACACATGTACTAGTGATCACAATTTGTACCATGACAATTTTCCGCTGCATCTCTTAGCAAGAAATTGAAAAATAGGACCCAACAAGTGTGGGTTCTTAAAAACTCTAATTGATTGATTGATTGATTGCAGGGTAATAGGAAAAATGTTCTAGTTCTGGATAGTGGATGTTCGGGACACATGACTGGAAATAAATCCCTGATGTCAGATTTTGAGAATAAAGCTGACCCAAAAGTTTCCTATGGAGATGGCAACATAGGTCATACTTTGGGATATGGCAATATTGTGATGGGAAATGTCATCATTCAAAATGTAGCTCTGGTGGAAAGACTGAAGCACTATCTCTTGAGCATCAATCAAATCACTAACAGAGGTTATCATGTCAACTTTCATGAAAGTCATTGTGAAATAAATAGTAAGAAGGATGGAAAAGTGGTTCTTACTGGTTACAGGCGTGGTAACATCTAAGAAGCCAACTTACATTCTACTACTGATGGGAGAATGACACGTCTTCTGACAAAGGCATCAGTAGATGAAAGTTGGAACTGGCACAAGAAACTATCTCATCTAAATTTCAACAATATAAATGAGTTAGTAAGAAAAGATCTTGTGAGAGGATTACCTAAGGCAATGTACACTCCTGATGGTCTATGTGACTCTTGTCAGAAGGCCAAGCAAAGGAGGACCGGCTTCAAGAGCAAATCTGAATTCTCAATAGATACTGTTTATCACTTGCTACATCTAGATCTCTTTGGTCCTGTCAATGTTACGTCTATCAACAAGAAGAGATATACTCTGGTAGTTCTTGATGAATATACTAGATTCACTTGGGTGTACTTTTTGCACAAAAAGAGTGAAACTCCAGAGATTCTGATAGACACCCTGCTGGAAAATGGATCTAGCAACAAAGTAAAAATTCTCAGAAGTGATAATGGAACTGAATTTAAGAATTCAACAATGGAAGAGTTCTGTAAATCAAAAGGAATTATGCAGCAATTCTCCGCTCCTGACACTCCTCAGCAAAATGGAGTGGTAGAAAGGAAGAACAGAACTCTGATTGAAGCTGGAAGAACTATGTTGGAAGAAGCCAAACTGCCCACATACTTTTGGGTAGAAGATGTGAACACTGCATGTTACACACAAAACTGTACATTGATAACAAGGCATGTAAAGACTTCATATCACATGGTTAAAGGGAACAATCCAAGTTTGAAGCACCTACACGTTTTTGGATGTAAATGTTTTATACTGAGAACTCATCCTGAACAACTTGGAAAGTTTGAGCCAAAGGTAGATGAAGGAATCTTTGTTGGGTATCCTAATACCACAAAAGCATTCAAGGTATATAATTTGCAAACCAAGATTGTTAGTGTCTAAGTAAATGTATCATTTGATGACAGGAAGATTACTGGAATTGATGAAGACACTCATGAAGTCTTGATATTTGGAGATGAACTAGAATATGAAAATGAGATTCCTAAAACTCCAGCTAATGAAGATGACAGTGGTGATGTTGAGGGGGAGCCTGAGAATACCTCGGCTCATACTAATACTGGAGGAAATTCAAATAATAGTTCAAACACCAATACTGATAGCAGTACTGATACTGATGACAGTACAAGTACTAATACTTCATCAAGAAATCATCATGAGTCAACCAATCAGGAAGACTCGAGTTCAGAGGGAGCTTCTCAAACAACTCAAGAGAGTTTTTCTAAGGAAGCAACTGATATAGGGGGAACATCAAGTTTAAGAACACAGTTACCACCAGCAAGAAGATGGACACAGGCTCATACTCCTGATCTGATAATTGGAGATCCTGAAGTTGGTGTTCAAACCAGAAAGGCTGTTTAAAATGAGTGTCTATTCCACAACTTTCTATCTCAGGAAGAACCTATGAAAGTTGAAGATGCATTAAAAGATGCTAATTGGGTAACTGCAATGCAAGAAGAACTAAATAAGTTTGAAAGAAATGAAGTCTGGAAACTTGTTCCTAGACCCAAAAACAGGTCTATTGTTGGGAGAAAATGGGTCTTCAGAAATAAGACTGATTCTGATGGAATTATCACAAGGAACAAAACAAGGCTTGTAGCAAAGGGGTACTATCAACAAGAAGGCATTGACTATGATGAAACCTTTGCTCATGTGGCAAGACTTGAAGCCATCAGGATATTTCTGGCATATGATGCACATATGAAGTTTAAAGCCTTCTAGATTGATGTAAAAAGTGCATTTCTTAATGGGGAATTGGAGGAAGAAGTCTATGTTGAACAACCTCCAGGTTTTGTTGATCCCAAATATCCAGATCATATTTACATATTGGATAAAGCACTTTATGGACTTAAGCAAGCACCAAGAGCATGGTATGAAACACTTACTCAGTTTCTCCTTGAAAGTGGTTTCACAAGATGTACCATTGATAAAACTCTGTTTTATATTCAAAAGGGTAAAGACTTCCTTTTAGCTCAGATATATGTTGATGATATCATTTTTGGGTCTACTAATGACAAGATGTGTTCAAAAGTTTGCTAAGTTAATGCAATCGAGATATCAAATGAGCATGATGGGAGATATGAGCTATTTCTTGGGATTGCAAGTGAAATAGACTGAAGAAGGAATCTTTATCAATCAGTCTAAGTATACAAGGAATCTTCTCAAGAAGTTTAACATGCAAGACAATGCTACTGCAAATACTCTCATGGCTACTGCCACCAAGCTTGATTCTAAAGAAGGAATTGAAGTAGATGTGACAAGCTATAGAGGAATGATTGGCCCCCTCCTCTATCTCACTGCAAGCAGACCAGATATCATGTTTGGTACTTGTCTATGTGCTAGGTTTCAGTCACAACCTAGAGAACCTCATCTGATAGCAATAAAAAGGATATTCAGATATCTTAAAGGGACACCAAATTTGGGTTTATGGTATCCCAGAGCATCAAACTTTAATCTAATAGGCTATTCATATGTTGATTTTGCTGGATGCAAGATAGACAGGAAAAGTACATCTGGAAGTTGTCAATTCTTGGGAGAAAGATTGGTTACATGGTTTAGCAAGAAACAGAAGTCAATCTCAACATCAACTTCTGAAGCTGAGTACATTGTTGCTGGAAACTATTGTGCTCAGAAACTATGGATGAAAAATCAGCTGCTGGACTATGGTTTGCACTTTTCTAAAATTCCTATTTATTGTGATAATTAAAGTGCTATTGCAATGACAGGAAATCCAGTCCAACACTCGTTGACCAAGCATATCAGTATCAGGTATCACTTCATATGTGAACATGTGATGGAAGGAACAATTGAACTTCATTTTGTTCTTACTGATCAACAATTGGCTGATATTTTCACCAAGCCACTGGTAAAAGAAATATTTATTAAACTTGGAATGATTACAAGTGAGTAACTACTGATGGTTAGTACTGATGTTTTCATGACCTGTATTTATATCATAAGTTAACTGCATTAAGTGATATCTTCTCTTTCACTTTGTAGTTAATTCACTTGTATACAGGTGGTCAGGATTTGATAGTTAAGTACTGATAACTCTCAAATACTGATGATATTTCTATTGATATATTTGATTAATTCAATTACTTCTGCCTAAGTAATTTATCTTATTCATACATACATTCATCAAGTATTGACATTTTGCTCATAAAAATAAAGTCAAGAACAGAAATAAACAAAGAAATTTTTTAGTCCTTTCATTCACTGATTCAAAATATTTCTTACATTTGACTTTATACAAAAAGACTATCATACAACTCTGTCTAGCTAATCTCTCTCTTGGATCTTGTCTAACGTTGTTGCTATAGAGAGATGCCTTACTAACCTTTACAGGTTATAGTAATTTGCTCATCAGAAGGAGAACAGATAGAGTCAAAAGCTATTGTGTAACTACCCTTCTGATGGCATTGGTGTGCATATTCAGTTGGAAAGGATGACAGAAGGAATGTCAATTGCTTGACATCCTCCTGATGTTGAATCATCATCTCATTTTCTTTTTCCTACTTGCATTTTGTAGGAATCAAGAACATCTTTCTCCTCTGTTCCTTCCAAGTAGCTTTTTCGAAGGAGCAAGAGACAAGTTTCAGTAGCTAAATCCTCTGCAAGAACAGGCGCATCATAAGGACCAGGGAAAATGATGTGGATGTAAGGGTCCAATGGTGACATGTCTCGCATGGGAAGATTAGTGAGGATAAAGCTTCAACAAGATTGGAATTTCTTCTTTGATTCCATTGGAAAGTGCTCCATGAAAAAGTGCTCCAATTATGATGTTCTTACACATGCCACACAATACATTGGATATTCTCTCATCTATGGGTATGATTATACATTGCTAGCATGCTTCTTGAATCGATATAGAGTAGAATAAATGAAAATTGGGCAGTTGTCTATTTTGGTAGATTTCTCCATTTGATTTTTAAATATTTTTGTCCTAATGTTGCGTTCTTAGAAGATACATTGTTACCTGTGTTATGCTTAAAGACAAACAGTTGTTTATTGGTGATGCCGTGTATCCTGAGCAGGTTAGACATCTCTTAAGGCAGAGATTGCCTAATGTTTATGGAATTGTTCCTAGTACTGTGATTCAGAGATCTGATGTTAATAACCCCTCTGGATCTAACCTAAGTACACAACCCATACAGTCTCCCACACAGTTCCGACCAACCTATGGTGGCTCTCAAAAGCAACCAGTTGTATCACATACAAGGTTAGCTAAATCTGTGAGGCACTCTCCACCTACATGATTGAGGATCTTGTCACCACCATCATCACAAATAATGGAGAAACAAGGTGGTCAAACAAGTGGTATGAAAGAAAATATATTGTCTTCAAGGAGAAAACATATAGTTGTCATTGATTCTGATTCTGATGATGACACGATACCTTTTTCAGTACTGTTCAATAAACCAGCTCCCGCTGCTGTCATTGAATAAAGACAACCATCTCCACCACCAAAGCGAAGGAGATTGATAAAGGCCAATATTACTTCTCATTTTGTTACAGTTGATGAATTGCACAAAACACTTCATGAGAAGGATGATTCTGATGTTTTGATTACTGAGAGCTCAACTGTCCATGTAAGTACTGATCCTATATCCACTCCTGACGGAACAACAATTACTGATGAAGTGGTCACTCCTGATGATACCACTACTGTTGTTCCTACTTCACCAGCAAAGGAAGTTATTTCTGACTCAAGTCCACCTCCATCTCCACAAGGGAGGATTATTGAAATGTCATATGAACGGGTCCGAGAATTTGAAAAGAAAGCAAGGAAGGAAATTGTTGAATCTGCTGGACAGAAAAGAAAGATCTGCTTTGCCCGAACAAAAAGAAGAACTTTCAAGGCAAGGCCATCTTCCGCTCCTATTGTTGATCTGGATACACAAGAACCTGGTTCTCAAAGGGAACTAGCGGTCCCAATTGATCAAGCTACACAAAAACCATCTACTCAATATGTAGATGCAGACATGGAGCACATAATACAGACTGATCAGACATCTTCACAGATAATTCCTGACTCTGCTCAAGAGAATCTAGAAGATACCATTATTGCTCATTTTGATGATCAAGTCATTGAGGGAAACACACAAGAACCTACAGAAAACACTGTTGTCGCATCTTCTGAACCTCTGGTCCCACAAGAACCATCTAAGGATGAAGACCAACTCAAGGGACAGGACACACAAGAACCTCATGTTCAAAGTATGGGAGAATGCCACACTGATGATATTGACATTCTTATGATACAACCATTATCTTATTTTCCTATGGCAATTGAAGATTCAGGTACTGTTTCTGATCCTGATTCTGCTATGTTTGTTTACTCTCCTAGTGCTAGTATGATTACTGATAGACCATTAATTGAGGGAACCCCTATCTTTATGACTGCACCTCACCTCTTTCTGCCACCTCTTATTTCTTCTTTTCAGAGAGCACTGAGCCTTTCTAGTGAGAATGAGAGAAAAGATTTAGAGAAAAACAAAATTTCTGAGGGGCAGTCTTCTGAACTGGCAAAAGGAGAGGTAGAATTGAGTGTGAATATTTTGCATTCTAGTGAGCTAAATCTGACTCTTAAAATTTCAGATAGTGAGTTGGTGAGCAGTGATGAGATCATTGGAAAAGAAAAGAGAGATTTAGGATTTCATTCTTTATCTACTACAGGTACTTTGGATACTTCCACCTCTAATCCTATACCTCCTGTATCTCTGGATTTTGATAAAGAGTTTGATGGTGATGAAGCTAGCTCTGATGATTCTGATGATTCTGGTCCTGAGGATGATCCTACTGATGTATCTTTAGCTCATAGACGAGCTCAATGGAATTTCTCTTGGACAGATCCAAAGACTGAAATTGGTATTAGCAATGCTCATTCTCATGTGGCTAAAGCTTTTAAGCAAATCGAATATGCTGATCTCAAAACTCATCTCAAAGGTACTTCTCTCCTACTTAAAGTTATTTTTGAGGAGATTGCTGAAGTCAGAAAAACAAATGCCAAGAATGATGCTTATGTTGTTGAGGATCATGCTAAGTCTGTTGCTCGTCAATCCAAAGATTTTACTTCCGTTCATAAGGATCATGTCTCTCTTGAACAAAGGATTACTGCTTTGGAGAAAAAGATTGATTCTATTGATGCTAAATTGGATTTACTTCTCTCTGCTCTTGTTCCAGATGATGGTACTGATTCCAAAAAGGGGGAGAAAGTAGCACAGACAAAATGCTCTCCGGAGTTAATTGTTAAGATAAGGGATGATGCTCCTGATGGAGGTTCCAGTCAACAGAAAGAGACCATTGATACTGCTGTTATCTCAAGTGGTGTTATGACTAGTCAAGGTCAAAGACAACAGTCAACTCAAGTCTCTGGATCTAGAACAAAGGTACAATCAGAAGATGTTATAGTGACAGATGCTGAACATGCAATGTAGTTTCATCAAACTGTGAATATTGATGGAACAGAACATGTTGTGCACTATAGAGATCCAAGACTGGAAGCCTTTGATGAGCAACAAGCAAGAAAACTTCTTCAAGATATGTATCCTGATGAGGATATTGAAGAAATGGTTAATGCTCAAAGGTTGGAGTTTGAGGCTCTGAAAACTCAGAAGGAATCTGGTGGAAGAGGAGGCAAAGGAAATAGAGGTAGAGGTAGAGGTCGTGGTAGAGGAAGAACTACTAAGCCAACCACAGAACCATTGAAAGGAATTGTGATCAAAGAAACTTCAAGTTCTTTTGAAAAAGTCACATCTAGTCTACCTACTATTCATGAACAAGATAAATGGAAGAGAAAACTATCAAAAGTTTCACTTGTGAATGACTTTGCTGAAATTGAAGTTGAAGTAGAGGAAAGTACTCTTCTTGTTAGAAGAAAGATAAGCACTAAGACAGTTATTGATTCACAATCTGAAATACTCAAAAGTATGAAGGTGAAGGGAAGGAACCTGAAAATTAAGGTCAATCAGGTACTGATAGACAAGTTTTCTATGTGAGAACACCTGAATATCTTCTGACAGCAGAACAGGCTGAGATAATGTATTTCAATTCTCTAAAAGGGATGAATTTTACAAAATCTGGAGCTGTCTTAGAGGATTATATGAGAAAGATGAATGATGTTTCAAGGAGTATTGGAAGCTTATATGGTTTCAAGAAAAAGGGTTATAAAGAGAAAGGCTGTGATGTAAGAGGAATCAATTATGATCTTCACATGAATGAAATCTTCAGATCTAGCAGGAATCTTCAAAATCTATCTGTTATTTCTGGTTTCTGTGAACCTGGCAAGTTCAAAAGGTCTTATGAAGAGTATGTGAAGAAAAAGAATGAATGTCGAAAGACAGGAACATATGGAGGACTTGGACATCCAGAAGCTGAAATTATTACTCAAGCACTAATGTATGATCAAGCATGTCTAACTGAAAATTTGAGTGATGAATTGACTAAAAGACATCTTGATAAGCTCATTTCTGTTCAAATGGTGTATGATCTACATGATGGAAACCTTCCTAAAAAAAACTTCTGTATTTTTTCAAGGATGGAACTGTATTTGTATTAACAGTAGTGGATATTATGATGAAAAGATGGGAAGAACTTAAATATGTTTTGTTTCTATTTGTTCCTAAAGATCAAGTGTGCATAAGGTGGAAAGAAAGAATTCAATCTAGTATTGATCTTCAGTTGACAGGAACACGTACTTGCTACATTGGGTATACTCCTAAGTACATTGATGTGAATGGACGAGAAGTTGAAATGAAAAAGTGTAGTACCTATATAGAGACATCTTTTGGTATGACACATCTGAATTTCAGTCCTGACAGTGAAAGATTCAAGTGTATTTATTTGGGAAGGAGTATTCAGAACATCTCTATTGAAGACTTGAGAGCAGCTATCTATCAGACTGATAAAGATGATGCTAAACTAAGGAAGCTGAGAAGAAAAATGATTGATTTGTTGTTGATTGGAGAAGACAAGTTAATGGCAGATTTTCTTCAGAAGAACTCAAGGTTCATTAGAGTTGATGACTTAAAAGAATATCAAAAGCAAAATCCTTATACTGATCCTGCGAGCATTTGTTAGAGGTTTCGGCATCATTAAATCAAGGAAATTTATGCTTTATTTCACAAAGTATAAATTGGGGAAGATTGTTGGATATTATTGATTTAATGAGTGTATTAGGATCGTTGGCATCAGTACTTAGTGCATCAGTAGCTGACGATAGATGATGTCATTATCAGTAGTTGACAGAGTCAATAGTTATATAGATTGATAATGTTCCACGATTTCAAGAAAAGATTGATTTTCTAAGATATGTATGTTTGCATCAAGTCAGGGATAACAACTGTTTATAGAATATAGGCGATAAGTATATCAATCTCATTTAATAGAGATTATCTTCTGTAACACAATTCATAGTTGTGTATCTATATAAACACATGATAGGTTTTACATATTGTAACAACTTACAAGAGTATTTTGTAAACCTAGCAGCTCTTAAGAACTCATAGTTTTTTGAGAGAGTTTGTATCAGTTTTTATTAAGATCAATAAAAGTTAGTATTGATTGTTTTATATATATATTATCTGCTTCATTTCGATTATTTTATACGATTATATTCAACCCCCCTTCTATAATCGATATTTACTAGACAACAGTTTGCGATCGACAGCTCAGCAGCAATGCGGAATTTAGTTTATGCACTTAAGGAGAAAGTCTGCGAAGGACCGGTTCTGGCTGTGCCAGACGTTCAGAAGTCGTTCAAAATCAAGATGGACACTTCTGCTCATGATTTGGGAGCCGTGTTATGGGGGGTGTGGGGAGAAATGACAAAAAGATATTGGAACATCGATTTGGAAGAGATGATGAAGGCCAGAGTTCATTTTGGACAAGGTACTGGTAAATGGAATTCTCAACGATATTTCACGATCAAGACTACGATAAGGGGCTTTGGCGGGGGCCGAAGAGAGACCAGAAGAATGATTTATTTGGATCGACGAGCTTTTTTGTGGTGCTAAATCCCGGGATTTTTTGTAGCACATTCTTTAACTAATCCTATAAAGAATAGGGCTTAACGACATGATACTTTACTTATTCATGAACAAAGTCATAAACTTCTTTTGATAATGGATAAGGTGGTTAGGCCTTTCTCAGACGAATGTAGAACGTCGGGTGCCATATTCTAGGAGCCCAAACTATGTGATTAAAGTCATCCTCTTCTACCTGTTGCGGGTCGAGGGCCTTTTTCCCGAGAAATCTCTGATCAAGGATAGAATAGGGCCCAGAAGAACGATCTAGTCCAGCAGCAGCAATCACTAATTGTGCAAACTACTATTGATCATGTTAACCGTGGGGGAGACTAGAAGAGAGGAGTTCGTCGACTCTTTTCTTTTTAGTTTTTTGAAGGTTTAAATAAGTGTCTATAGACGCAAAGTAGTGTGTTTGTTTTCATTTATGGTGTTCTTTGTCTTTTTTAGCAGAGATCTATGAATTCTTATGTTGTGTTTAGTTGAAATATAGTGAAATAACTGATCAAATTCGTGGACGGTCCTACGAAGAAACACTTATGATACTAGAACTCATTCCTTATCGCGCATGTTATCCCATTTTGAAATTGGTTTACTCTGCAACAACGATGATAAGCTATTTTTTTATTATACCGCGGGTTACTTTTTACTTCGTTTGTTCTATTTAAAATCTCTCAATTCTTGCCTCAAATATGAATACTACGGCTGTAGTTTTATGAAAAAACCAAAGCCCCTTGTCGAATTTGAACCGATGACTTACGCCTTAACATGAAACTTTACAAAATCGTTAGGTTCCTAGCTCAACATAGGAAGGATAAAAAACATAAGATATAGTTCCCAAGGCTTTACTTAAAGGTTTTTGAGGTACTTACTCAAGTATAGGAGGGAATTCTACCTTTTCATTGGGATTGGTTCTTGTTTTTTGTGCAATTTCTTAATTAAATGCCTTGTGGCATGATCAAAGTCGATGATCGTAAGCTATTTCCTCCATCAGGATGTCAAATGAAACTATCCATGGAATCGTGCGCCGTATAAAATGTAGATCATCGTCGTTCTTAACCGAGACTCAAACCGAGACTCAGGTTAAGCTCTGTGGGGTTAGGAGTAAAGCATCCCGAGATTGGTGCATCTCATTAAGCGTGGAGAAGCATTGGGAACCCCAATTTCTTTCTTCGGAGCTGTTTCTTTTCCCGTCTCCCCACCCCGACATAGCGCTTCGCTTCCGGTTCTTCAGAAGAATCAACTAACTTCTACCGTTTTCATTGATTTGGGGAAAAGGAACCGCCGGGAAGCTAGACATCAAGTAAGTGGCTTGATGAGGATAACTAAGCGGGCATTTATTTTGAAATTTTTTTGTGTGAATGATTTAAAAAATATCTTCATTTATTTCCTTACATTGGATTCTAGTGGAGTAATGTATTTTATGAATAAAATTCTTTCAATCAAAGAGATATTTTCAGGATTCCCATATTTGTATCTCGAAAGCAAAAGGATACAGATTCTTGGAATTTTATTCCAACCAAATTCGTCCTACATTTTCTATTTCAATGAACGGCTCTTCCCATAATTTTAGTTTTAGATGGATACTAAAGATATTAAATGATATTTATTTATTATATATTTTTATCATTCAATTCTTTACCAATACATATTTTGATTATATTTATTAATATGAGTTCCTGCTCGGTTCATGCTTGGCACCTGTTATGGACTAGTATAATATAAATTTATAGAAACAATTCATTTTCTTGAATGCAATCAACGTGGTATCCACATTTAAAACAAAACATGGCACTGAAATATACTTCTGCAGTTCTGCATCTTTTAGGCATGCAGGTATTGTTGACTTGTCGTTCTCGAATAAGATTCGTACAATTACAATTCAGTATACAATTTTGAACAATAAACATTGGAGAGCTTTTTACCGACTTGGACAATTACAAACTTAAACATCATGCAAGACTCGAGTCAAGAGTGCTTAGCAGTTCAAACATGACTCCTCCTACCTTCTGGATTCAACTATGCACTCATGAAAAGATCAAGTCCCCGTCTTAGTTACTCTTTTTACCTACCTATAATCAATAGTTCCACACTTCCACCAAACTCATTTGAAAATATCCCAATTACTTGTTCCAATATTGTTATATAACATGCAATTTTGCGTACCATTTTTTCACTGTAGGGCTCCCAACTCCTTGAGACCAAAAGGTCTTGATAGTAACTCCTTGTAGTAACTCAATTTGTAAGGAGGACTGTGCATCAGTGCATGTGTGTAGCGTTAAGTTAATGATTTCATCTAAAATCTTAAAGTATCACAGAAAATTTCGGAAAATATTTAATATTATTCAACACGTAGTGATCCGTCTCATGTTTTCTAACAACTTTAATGAATCTTTGAACCGATAATTGATTTATATAATGGTACGGTTAAAAATATCTAAGTGAGTCTGGTAATTGAGGATCATTGCAGTTTGAAACATGTTTCCAGGCTACGCACTAGCCATGGGAATCAAATCATCAATTAACGTTCAACTCTTGCCTAATTAGACGACCTAAGCTTCTACCCTAGTAGCAAGGCAACTAGCAAGAGCTTTTATTTACATCAACAACTATACTTTAGATTTGATAGATCATTGCTCAATTGTGTGCATACAGTTAACAGATTCTTTGTGTTATTTCACATCGATCGTTAAAACCGCATCATGTCTCTCGTATGTATGAGAGGGTGCAAGTTCTAACATGCGATTAGCAATAGCGAGATGTAAATGTTTGAAACTTGTCGAGTGTATTCAACAAAAAGAAAAGATAAAAATCACCAAGTAATTATTAGGAAAAGAGTTTCTAAAAACTCATATTAGTGTTAAGTAACAGTTACATCTTAAATTTAAAGTGTCAGGTAAAGGTCTTAACCATATTTTATACTATGCAACATTCTCCCTTACTCAAATCTGAGTCCCTTTTATTCTGAAATTATATTAAGTAATCAACTCATTTGAGATTTTAAGATGTTAAAAGAAGGTTCCAACAGATATGCAATTTTTTTTTACCGACAAAAGTCCATCTTACAAAATCCCCCTATCAAGAAACCTAACAAGAAGAGAGATCAAGAAAGATCTGAATTTACAAGGGCCATGTTTGGATTATCATCAAAAAATTGATTTATAGCTTAAAATGAGTAAGTGTCATATAAGTGATAAGTTAATGAATTCTTATAAGTTATACGGGAGTTTGGATAAATTTACTTATAAGTTAGTGAAGAATTTGTTAAATTAAATTTGAAAAAATAATGTTTAAATACAATGATTTCAACACTTGTATTTTAAATTTAAAAAATATTTAAAAACATAAATGTAAAAATATAAAATATTAGAAAAATAAAGAAATCAAAGAATAAGTTGATAAGTTAAGTAAAATGTTAGTCATTCAACTTATCAATTTATAAGTTATAAGTTATCAAATAAACTGGTTATACAAACACCCCTCTTATCAACTTATAATGCATAAGTTGCGTCAGCCAAACAGGCCCAAGATTCAATCATGTGGATCACAAAAAAGAACCGGAGATGAAAAATTACAAAGGAAAATCTATCTTCAAAGATTATGATAAAGATATGCAAATCCGACAACCTGGTAAATATCAAAATATAGATATTATTAAAAGGAGATCGAGCTACAATTATACAAAGTTTCTAGAAATTAATTAAGTTGGTATGTTTGGCAAGCATAGCTTATGTATTATAAGTTAATAAGAGCTTACATGTTGTTTGTCAACCCAACTTATTATCTCAATTTATAATTTATATGTTGATAAGTTGAATGTTAATAACGTGGTACATTTTAGTGAATTTATTGACTTATTACTTGATTTTTTTGTTCTTTAATACTTTATGTTTATTTATAAGTAAATTTATCCACCACTTATCAATACTTAATCATTTTAAGATATAAGTCAACTTTTTTAATTTACCAAAAAAAACACGCACATTCTTTGATAAGCATTAGCGAACACAAGTACACAAAAGCAAAAGATGAAAGACAAGAGATCAACTTAAATATTAAATTATACTAATACATCTTATCCTAATCTACATGACATGAAATTTAATTTTAAAAAACTCCAGCTGAAAAGTTGCAGTAAAAAAGCAAGCACTTAAAAATTGATGCGGAGGGTGAAGATATCTTCTTTGTAATGCCTTTAAAATGCCATTTTGATGACTATTCCAACCACTAAATCAAGCATGCTAGCTCACTTGAACAAGCTTTATACATATTTGTGCACGATTTTCTGTTTTTCTCCTTTCTAAGATTTTATTCCATCTATCAGTACATCATCATGGATTGTTGCCGTGTGTTTACTGTGTCGAAAAAGAACTATTATTAACTCATTAGCAGGAATCTTAACACGATCGTGTGACGATTTCATATCATTTGCAAACATTTCCGCGCCGAAAATTGTATGCTATGTTGCTAAAATGCTAATTGTTACTCTTCCATCAATTACTAACACTTTGTTCATGGTTCATGAGTTCGGTTAAAAAGAATCGAAACTTCGTATCTTGGAACACCTTGTAAATGTACTATTGCAAATGCAAATTGTTACTCGTCTACTAATCACCAACACTATGTTCATGGTTATTGAAATAAAGCATAAGATTCATTTGAGACTTTACTCTAATATCTTGAGATTTTAGAGCGACTGGTTACTCAACATGGTATCAGAGCTCTGATCGACGGGAATCATGAGTTCGACTCCCTGCCTGCCTAGAGCGACTGATTACTCAACAATGACCCATAAGTTCGGTTAAAAAGAATCGAAACTTTGTATCTTGGAACATCTTGTAAATTATGTATTGTATGCCTCTTCTTGTTACTGTTGCTTTCTAAATTTTGAAATTGAAAACCAGCTGTTCCACTGACGTATATTTACATGAATAATATAAAACACTGTACCCAAAATATCATCCAAAATACCCCCCATGCTTTCTCTCTATTGGTTTTGCAGTAATTATCAAACTAAAATAATAGGCCACCTATGCCACCCTCTATTCTATATCTTAAATATTGTGAAATTGTATATTTTTAAGCCCTATGGTGTACGTGGCTTATGGGTAAGCTGGTAATTTCAAAGGTTAACATTGTATTTGTATGGTATTTCTATGACATGTACTAGTGGGACAAGGAGAAGAGATGGTGAGAATTTGATACAATGAAAATGACTGGTGAGGTGAAAGTAGTAGCCTTTTGAGCAGATATAAATATGAGCAAACACTAGACAATTGATTGCATAGAATTTTGAAGACAAGCTTCTTGCATAAATAAGTAGATCATTTTTCTAAATTGGCTGGCTTATATGATGATGTCTTTAGGAATAATGGCAGAAAATATGGGTTGGGGAGTAATAGAAGAAGGGTGGAGAAAAGGGCCTTGGACTGCTGAAGAAGATAGATTGCTGCATGAGTATGTTAAGTTGCATGGTGAAGGAAGATGGAACTCTGTTGCTCGCCTTCAAGGTTCATACAACTAACCGATATCCTACTGATGCGGTAGACTTGTGAACTGGGTACGATCTTTAAAGTTCTATTAATTATTTGACCTTTTCTTAATGTGAATTATAGGTTTGAAAAGGAATGGAAAAAGCTGTAGACTAAGGTGGGTTAATTACTTGAGACCAGACTTGAAGAGAGGCCAAATCACCCCACATGAAGAAAATGTTATTGTTGAGCTCCATGGTCGATGGGGGAACAGGTAATCATAGTGTGTACTAATTGTGGTTTGACAAGTAATTAGTAGATATTCAATTTCATACTGTTACTGATAACTAATTAGTATATATTGAATTCAGATGGTCTACAATTGCAAGAAGTTTGCCGGGAAGAACAGACAATGAAATCAAGAACTACTGGAGAACTCATTTTAAGAAAAAGAGTAAAACTTTACCTGGTGACGCAGCCAAGTCCAAAGCAAGAATACTAAGAAAGCAACAATTTCAACAGCAACAACTTCTACTTCAACAGCAGCAGAAGCAATATGAAGTGGACATGAAAAGGGTCATGTTCAATTTACAAGATGAAAGCGAAGAGCAAATGCCATCTCTGCCTCATCTTCAAGTAATGATGAAGCAGCAAGACAGCATGGGTAGTTCAAATAGTTACTCACATACAGCTGACCATAATCAAGAAAATGGGTATTCGTCTATGGCTATGATTAGTTTTAACGGCTATGCATCTGTGGCTGAGTCCTCGACTGATCAAGATTGTTTTTGGGATGGCAGTTTGTGGAACTTGGATGACTTTCAGGGCAATTTTACTGCTGTTTCTGCAGCAACCAGAGCTACTTTGCAGAGTTTAGCTATTCCCCAATTATGATATATAAACTGATAATAAGGAATTAGTACAACTAGCTACTCCACCAAATCCCAAGCAAAAAAATTATTGTGGTGTTTGATTATGATACTCTTATGTTCTTACTGTTCAATGATTTAAACCGATGTAAAACAAGTAGAGACTTGACTATCGCGTCATGTACGACATTACTTTTATGAGATGCATTAAATTTGCATGAATTCTGGTCTGTGAAAACTGCCAGCAACTCTTCAATTCAACCTTGTTTACTCGTTTCAGGACAAGGAGGAAGACTTCAGTTCTTTAGTTGTACAATTATTTAAAGAAATGTATAATTAGTTACTTTTGATCTTTTGCACAACCCAGAAATGCTATACTACACCTTCTAGTTTATTTTAATGTTTACTTCAATAATTGATCTTGCACTAAGTTAACTTTTTACTGTATTCCGAATCCTTAGTTACTTAACACTTGAGAAGTATATGTTTATTTCAACTTTTTATGATTAAAGCTTCACACTAGAATCTTTAATCTCAAATCTCTATTTAAATAAATAAATAGTTACAAAGATCATGTTAATCTCTAAAATCATAAAATTTTGAGAACACGAGATGTTGAGAATATAGACAAAATACATTCTGATAAATCAAGCTCGACAACAAGTGGTACAAAAGCTACGCTTTCTATTTCATCACCCAGCTAAGAGACAGCTCAACATTAGTCGGTTACAAGTTGTTACAAGTTGCTTAGTGTATATAAGGACATTTTGTATTTTGGTTATGCTTCAATGTTTCAGATTTTTTTACTGAAATCAAGATATTATGGGATGCAATGAGTGACATCAGTCCACTTCCATGTTGTACTTGCAACAAATGCACATGTAATGTTACTCGGAAGGTGTTGCAAATGCAGCAAGATCACAGGCTTCTCCGATTTATGATGAAACTTAGTGACAAATTTGCTACTGTGAGGGGTAACATTCTAATGCAGCAACCATTACCTAGCATATTTAATGCATTCAGGGTTTTTTTCCAAGAAGAAAGGCATCAAGAGTTGTCTCAAATCACTAATCAAACAGAATCCTTGGCTTTCTTAGCTGACAATAAGAAAAACTTCAAGCCAGGATACTTGAATTATCAGAAACAAAGTTTTGTTACTGATCACAATGTTGACAGATGTTTTAAAATCCATGGCTATCCTCCACACTTCAAGAACCTTAAGGATAGAAAAGTGAATGCAACAGTTTCTCTGAATTCTAATGTTGTTGAATCTGGAGATGCTAAGGTTGATTCACCTTCAATTTCTATTGCTCAGTATCTGCAGCTTATTGATTTGCTGAATAAACAAACTACTTCTCAGAATTGTTCAAGTCATACTGATCATGTTATGTTGGCTGGTAAGATGTGCTTATTAGCAGATAGTGTTTCTAAGACAGGATGGTTAATTGACAGTGGTGCAACAGATGTGATCTGTTGCAATCTCAGTCTTTTTCATTCTTATAAACCAGTCATTGGCACAAATGAATATATTGTTGTTCCTGATGGGAGGCAGATTCCTATTTTGCATACAAACTCTGTGTATGTCACTGAGAAATTGGTTCTTCATAATGTTCTGCATATACTTAGTTTTCATTATAATTTGATTTCAGTACAAAGGATATGTCAGGATTTGATACCTACTGGCCCAAATGCAGCCAACTTGGGTAACGACTAGCCCGCCACAGACCCCCTAAAGATCATAATTTGTTGGTGCATTTAATAGTAGTATTTTGTCTTATAAACTGAATATAATGTCTCAATCTACTCGATTTGGGACTAAAGTGTTACATTAAGTGGTAGAAACATGTGTGGGAGAGTAACTTGTCAAAAATCTCATAAAATTCAGCTTTCTATAAAAAAAAAAATTGAATTTTCGGTTTTTTCACTGACAAATTTCAATCATAAATCTAATCAAACAGTTAATTGTTATATATGGACACATGGTGACCCTAGGGAACGATACAAATGAAAGGTGGTAAAACGAGAACAAAAGAAAGGTCGAACAGTGACAAAGGTTCCCTTAGTTCTGGAAGAGATTAATATGTAATCATTCACCTTACTAAAAAAGGTAAAATATGTGGGAATGAACTAGAACCCTTACCAATGTAATAAGTGACCAATAACATTCTTCTACTCAGTCAAAAGATGTTTGGCATTAAACCACACCAGTCACCAAAGTATTACTAACAAAATTGGACTTGATACTTGTATATCATAAAGAGATTGAATGGATTGTCCAATAATATACATCGAGAAGTAAATGTTTTCAAATCTTGATTACGAATGACTCATGAATGAAAATTGCTAGAAAGTTAAATTTTCCGAAGTAATACTTGTATATTAATGGGCATGAAATTCTGATTCGCTTGGGGCTTGAAAATTTTCAGGGCCGGCCGCAAATGGTCTCTACTAATTATGTTTCTATTGGTTTTTGATCATTCCTGATTTATTGGATGCTGCAAGAACTCCTTCCAAGTTTCAATGATCAATGGAAGTGGCAACTCTACAGTTTCTGATGATTTGCCACATCTTTTAGTCCAGGCATCAAGCTATTACAATCAAGTTGTTCAAATTGAAAAATATGGACTCCTGTTTTCAGAACTGTAGGGTGTAAAGAACAAAATCTAATATTTAAAGATTTCAAGCTATAACAAATATGTAATGATATTTAGCAATATATATGGGATTTGGTCTCAGTCACCGATGGATGTCAACTACCTCCCGCTATGTTTCATAACAACTACCGTTATGTTTTATTGCGGGAGGTGATTGCTAGTAATTGCTGTCGCTATGTTTCATTGCGGGAGGTGGTTGACATAAATGACATCCAACGGTGACTGTGAAAGAGCACCCTATATATATATATATGTAATGTTCATCTTGTTCTTGTAATAACAACATTTCATGCTACCATAACATAGGTTTGATGCAGCACTTGAGGAAGGGTGACAAATGATAAAACAAACCAAAATTTATAGTAGAAAATTCAGACCATGGGTTCGGTCTATATTATTTCAAATTTCGATATTTCAACATTAGAAGCCTCAGAAAAACATTGTAAAATCATTTCTTGATGCAGCATTCATATTGAAACTAGTGAGGAGATGATGCTATGCTATTAATGACCCTAGCACATTTGTTATAAACCCGTGCACTATTTGAAACAATAGTGGATGCTTCTTCCTTGTTAACTGAGGTGGTAGCAGCTAATCTCACCATTCCCAGGTGACAAATCTTTCCCATCTCCACTAGTTGTTTGCAGCAATAACCTGAAATATTTTCAATTTCAAGCAAATCATTTCTTATTTCCTCACCACAATGGTTCGACAATTTTTCTCCGCATTTTGCCACAAATTTCTTGAGTTCTGGCAATAATTTATCGCGGTTTTCAGAAGACGGTGATGGAGTAGGTGCTGATAAAAAATTTTTGTTTTCATACGAGAAAACAAGCTGGGAGGGAGCAAAAATTAAGAAACTAAATGAGAAGAAAATAACCATAAGTGACATGTTTGTAGATTTTGTTGCCATGGTGATATTTTGTTATGTCACTTTCAAAAATGTTATGATATGAACTGTCTGTTGAGAGAAGGGGTATTTATAAACTGGCAAAATATGCATATGCTTGTTAAGTTTCGCTCCATTTAGTGCATTTATGGTTTTTCTGATGTTATGTAACAATTTAATGTTGCAAACGTAATTGTAAGAAATGAGAAAATGTAGTCTCTGTTCTCAAATATATCAGTTTAATTTAATTTTGTAAATCGATACTTCCTGTTGATCTGAAATGTACATACAATAGACTCCTTTGTCTAACATACATACGCAGAAGGTCTCTACTAACACAAGGTGAGTTTTTTTATTTATCAGTAAAAATCATAAGGTTGAATAGATACCAAGTACTCGACTGAAACTTGTCGACACAGATGGAACTCATAGTCACATATGAATAAAGCACAATTCCAGCCCTTCTCCACTGAGTTTCTTTCTTCAGTATCAAAGACTTGTTTATCATGGTGCCAAGTCAAATTTTGTCTCCAATAGTGAAATAACTTCAGCAAGAGAAGATACTGTGTAATCTGGTTTATGCTCCACATTTGCAAATTCAGGAGCAGCATATCTTCCAGTTTCATCAAGTAAGCATGTAAACGCTCCTGCTCGCTTCCCACAAGCCACCTACAATGGTCAAGAAGCTATACTGAGAAAATTTTCGGAGACAAGCACTTACTTGACCACAACTGATCCGAGTGTCTTACAAAATTTGAAGACAAAACGTGCTTAGATGTATTTGAAAAGGGATTCAGAAATGTCATACTGATATATACTGCTACTTAAAGATAAATGAATAGGTAAAAGTGTCCATCTAAACTATGCATCTCTCAAAGTAGTGCTCTGTTTAGTTGAAAGGAACAAACTGGGAGGAAATATAATGAAATTTGTACCTTCATACTTCCCATTCCTACCAATTAAATGACATTTGATAATGAATGCTCCATTCTCCATCCTACTCATTTTCTTCACAAACCTCGTCATATATTATTTCAATCTTCCCTCTCACATCCTTCTGTCCCCTTCAATTTTGTTAACCATTATTCAAGTAAGATCAATCATCTAACAATAAAGAATCCTTTTTCGTATGCTCTATACTAATCAAATTTCTGGTCAGATAAATTCATTAGTTAAAGCTTATTACAAGGATATGCAACTGAACTTGCAGTCTTGAACCACATTTTGCTTTTGTGCATGTAATCTCTTCTTCCTTCTCCCTATTTCTGGAGGGAGGAAAACCATGGAGGATATGAATATATAATCACATTCATAGTTCTTCCATGAACAAACTTATGATGTACATTTATAAACTGGCTTCAACATATGGCCGGTCAAGAAACTTATGGGATTGGTTGGGTTTACGTACAAAATATCAATGATACTAGAAAAACTGTACCAGTTTAAGTTATTGTATAAGTTAAATTCCATTCCACACACAAGTTTGCTAGATTATCAACCCTTCTCACTTCTCAGTTAACACTCCTGCATTCTGACTCCTTGAGATATATTATAAATGTAGGTATAACTAGATATCGCATCCCCGTATATACACATTTCATACGCATTTTATACTTTTGGCCAATGTGTAAAATTAAAATGAAAAAGTTTGTTGTGCAACATACTAGACCTCCGGATGAATCAGACGTCAAATTATTGTTGAAAACTTCAACGCAAACCAAGTAAATAAAGAAACTAGTGATAAATTAAGGACTCACATCATCTTTAAGGCTATCACCAATCATTATTACTTCATTAGGTTCCATCTCCCAAGTTGAGCAAATATGCAGCAGCGGACCTGGGTCCGGTTTATATGGACGGAATTCCCTGCTCAGTGCTGGAGAGAAAAGAATCTGCATGACAACCAACAAGTTAGATTTTCAGATATTTTAATCTCTGCCGTATAAAATTCTGATAATAGTTTAGACTTCAGATATTACACACTTATGAAGTTCACATGACTTTTATGCGTCATTATTTTATCAAACAAGTATACTGGATAAGATATCCTTGCAAACATGATTTTGTAAGAAAAATTGAAAATTATAGATGGTTTAGTCTTTAAATCTGTTATATTGAAGGTCTATAATTAATACCAAGGCGATGTCTTATTCTCCTTTTTTTTTTCCTTTCTCCTTATTTTCTTATCTCTTATTTGTGCAATTCCTATGTCAATTTTATATGTGGTCTTTGGTATGGCTAAAATGTCCAATCCTCAAATAAAATGACCTGACACACAATAAGTGTGAATACAGCTGCCGAAACTGAAATCAGAGTGATAGAGTAGAACCAAAATGGAAAGTGGTACTTCCTGAGGAACAAACTTTGGTGCAAATAGATGAAAGTTACAAAACAAAAAGAAACAACATGAAACAAGCATATCAATACAACACCTACTTATGTAAGAAAAGCAGAGTGATAGATTGTGGATTAAATTCATTAAATAATAAAACATCAAATTCTAAAATTTACCCCAAATCGTTGGTGGAACAAATCAACTGCTGATTTCACATTGCGAGTAATTAATCCCCTTCTGCGAAAAAAGTATTAACATGTTAAAATCACTTAACGATTTCACAAAAAGAAGATGATGTGTTATACTATGAAATTTGTAAATTAAAATGAGTTCAAAAACTTGACAAGTACAAGCAACAAAAGACTATTGCAACATAGGCATATGGAAATAAAGAAAATTGCGGACAATATCAATTATGCGAGGACTCCAACCAATCAATTAATTAGAACCTCGGCAGCAAACAACCTAGAAAAACAGTCCAAGAGGACTCAACATAAACAATAAAACCAATCGGACCACCTAAATACCCAAGTTAAGTCTGCAAACATCTATCATACTCGAGACGTTCCATCCAATCATCTTAAAGTCCTAAGCGCAATTTAAAATAAAAGGTGAGGACCAACAAAACTGTCTGAGATCAGCTAGCTCTTTCAAAGATTTTCCTAATGAAAAATATCTATCATGGGAAATTTCAATTAATAGGGAAGAAAACCAGCAATCCAATTTTCCAGATGGCTACAAAAGAGTATCCAAAACATTTCCAAGCTTCAGATCAGCAATCGCAAAAAGATAGATGAGAACTGGCTTGAAGACAGTTTGGGAGTGACTTGCCTCCAGTTTTGGAGCTCATTTTTAAGTGCTAACTACTAGGAGACAGTTGGGCCCTATCACATCCATCTCCTGAGGCTTTGTCAAAGTTTGCATATGCAAAATACAACAGTTGTAGTGATTTTTCTCTAATTTATAGTCACCTTTTTATAGAAAAGCGGATAAAGAGCAACAACTTAACTGTATTATTGTAAGGTATCATGAGACTTCTAGGGAAGCTTAAGATACAGTCAACATGGGGTTTATACAGGAGAAGGGATCAAGTTAACTATGTTATTCAACGGATGGTTGGTAACTAAGAGTGTTCAAGGATAAGTTCACCTGATTTTTCGCAAGTCAAGAAATCCACAAAGCTCTGATGCACCTGGATCCAAATTCCAAACCGAACTGTAAAAGAGTTACTTAATATAGTCTAAACTCTAAAACAGCATCGAAAGGAAAGCTTTAAAACTGTCCTAGTCATAGTCTTGAGAGATTCCATAATGTTTAAAAGTCATTAATCACAATTGATCCATAATGTTTTACACATAGAAATGACACATGATTCCTCAAGTAATTTCTTTCCATTATAACCATTAAATCTTGCAAGCTAACGCAAGAATACTACAGTAATTGGTAGTAATACTTATGTTGTCTTTGGTTGGGGTGATTGGAATGGAATGGAATGGAATGGAATGGAATGGCATTTAAAGTATAAAATAGTTAAATATTCACAATTTTCATTCTTTAGCTGATTCCATTCTTAACCACCCTACATTATATTTTAAACACCCCACTTTATGATAGAATGCTTCATTCCTTAACTTATTCATTTTCTTCACACGTTTCATCATAACAATTTTGCACTATCTCATTTTTTTCCAAATCTTCCCTCCAACTCCCGCCATTTCCCTTCAATTTCATCCATTCCATTCCATTCACCCCAACCAAACACAATATTAAATCACAAACCTAACAATATTACTTTGTTCACACCGACATTCCTTGCATTGGACTAAAATTAGACTATTCCACTAAACGTAATCTAGCATTTAGCTATTTACTCTACTACTCAAATGGCATCTAAACAACGCACTAAATATAAATTCCGAGCCCAATATTCAATTTCACAATGCATACAAAAAACAATTTAAATCAAACAATTGAACTACAATGTACATTTCGTAAAATTACAATATACAAGTATCGCAGAGCCTTGAAATTATTCTTAATTTTGTGCACCCCCAACTAAAATCTTACTAAATGGCCTAATTTTCGAACAAAATGGATTATATTTGATTAGACATTGCAAATTTATGTAGAGGAAAAAAGGCTAACCAGGCATGATTTGAAGACGCTCCAGGCCTTCACGCTCAAAATCAGCTATAATTTGATAGGCTGTCTGTTGCTTGCCAGCATCCCATGTTTCAATATGATGTAATATGTCTATGCCTGATGGACTTTTGAGTTTGATTGACTCGTACATGTCTTGTCCTAAAACTTTCTTGTACATGGCTTGGAAATCGATAACGGGGACCGTTAGGGTTCCGTCCATGTCGAACACCACGCCTCTTAGACGGGGAGTGACGGAGCTGACTGAGGTGATGGTGCTGCCCATTTTTGGTATTGACGAAAATGACCTTGGGTGGGAAGTGCGGAAGAGAAGAGCTCTCGGGATAAAAAGAGCTGGCATTGGAATGGTGCCTGGTGCTTGTTTTTTTAGGAAGTTGGGCGGTGCATTTTCATTTCTTGGTTATGTTTTAATTGTACACAGTAAAAGTTCGGCTAATGGTGAAAAATATCATTTTTTTTTAATATTGGAAGACCAGAAATCCAGAATATCCATTCTGAAAATTTTGATCAAATTACTATTACGCATTTGAAAAATAGGTATCATATGTTTTTCTAAAAAGAAAATTGAAAAACTTGATACGTATTTGGAAAATGTGTATCACCCTGCATCATTGGTGATACGCATTTGTCAAGTGCGTATCATGTGAAGTTTTTTTTTTTTTTTTTTTTTGAAAAATATTTTTTAATTTTATTTATATGTAATACCCATTTTTTAAATGCGTAATATTGTTATCCAATTATGAAATGTGTAATATAGTGATATTTTTGGCCAAAAAATTTAAAAATAGTACTCTTATCACTTAGTCTAAAAAAGTAATATTTATGTTATTGTTTCTGAAAGTTAGGTCCATGTATCCCTAATCTCTTCGTATCAACCTCGTTTTCTTTATGAAATGTCGAAAATTCAAATTTTATGAAAAATAAAATGAATGGGTGAATATGTTAATTATTAAAAAAAGAAAGTTAGGTCCATCTACCATCACTTTTGTTTAATGATAAATTTTAGTTGTTTAGTGATAAGTTTTATTTAGAAAATTCATCAAAAATAAAGGTGTTTGATGATAAATCTTAGTTATAAAAGTTGTTTAGTTATGAATTTTATTTAAAAATTTCGATATTGAAATTCATATAATCTCACCTTTTGTCTTATGAGATATTTTTGTTGGTGTGTGGTTTGTGTTTTAATTTATTGGTGTGTGGTTTGTGTGTTGTTCGTAAATGAAGATTTTGTCTCTTTGATGATGTTGGTTCCCGTAGACTTGATCTTTTGTGTTTTAATTATGATGAATGAAACCTATGAAAATGATAGGTGACACGAAGGTGAACTATATTTAAATCTCAAATAAAAAAAAATTAACGAAATATTCTAATCTCTCTCGTACTTGTCTTTTTATCCACGCCTCAAACTTTTTTTTCAATCTTCCCATTATATCCGGGGGCGTAACTAGTATATCAGGAGCGGGGTAAGTCGATCCCACTCAATTTGTAATTATGTATAAATTTTTGAGTAATATTAGAGATATCGAATTGGGTATCGAATGATGTAGTATTGGTGATGTGGAAGTTTGAGATAATTTTATTGGGGGAATTAATGTGAATGTAGGGGGTCCATTATTATTAATTAAGTTGTAGCCAATAAGAACATGACATGTGTCATTTGGGATCCATTTTGGTACCCCTAGCATTATTCTAAATTTTTATTATATTTAGCATATTTGGACCAAAATTTTTACATAAAATTAACATCTTGACCCCGATGAAATAAAATTTATACTCTAAATTTGATATTATCAAACTTTTTTTGAATTTTGACCTCACTAACTTGATTTTCTGGCTAAGTGCGTGTTCTTTCGTTTTGATCTACGTCATTTCATTCTATTACATTACACTAGTTTACTAAGTCGCGTTTTGCAACGGCTTTATAATAATTTCTCTAATTTTTTTTAATAACATTCTACGAAATATTTTCCGTCACATCTTGATCATTCATGAAAATTTTGAATAAATATAAAAAAAATGCAATTGTTTAGTATTTTCATTATTTTAATATGACAACTTAAATTTTAAATTCATAATATGACATCAAAATTTTATTCAAGCATATAATATGATGCTCTTAATGAACCGCCTCCGTTTAAAACTGTTTCCTCCCAATGAGTCGCTCTCTTGTTGTTAAGAAATTTAACAAACAATACATTAAAATTACTCCACTGAATAAATTATGTAATTTTCAAATTTGTTTTTTATTCTTAACATATAATACAATAGTTATAAACGCTTACATTTATTGTCTTGAAGATAAATTTTTTAAATTTTTTTGAGGAATTTTGGACCAAAAACTATATTCAATAACGATGAGATGTACTGCATTGAAGAATCATAGAAAATTTGGAAAACAAATATACAAAAAGAGAGAATAAATACCAAAACTTTTATCAAAATAATATAAAAACCAAATTAGATGGCGTAAAATCTCCGCCTTATAATCTATAGTGGGGTCTAAGTAAATTTTTGTGAATTAAAATTGATATGTGCAAAATATCATAATACATGCATTCACTTTCTTTATTTGATAATACAACTAATGTCATCAAATTTTTATTCTAGGTAGTATAACAGAACTTTGGTCTCGGTTCATGTATCCTTATAAAAACAAAATTAATCAAAACCAAGAGTAGATGAGGAAAAGTTCGGATATGAGAATATAAATATTCTAAAAGTTAACACAAATATGAGCTCGCTGAAATAGAGAGCAAAAACTTTGGACTCTATAAATTTGTTTATATACTCGTCTAAATCTATTATTATATATTAAATCTCAACACAAGGGCAAAAAGTGCCACTTTAATGTCTGTGAAGTTACAATTTTACCCTTATTTTTTGAAAAATATCAAAAATGCCACTACTATATTATTAGGCAAAATTATATCAATATTTGTTATTATAGAGAATCAAACATCACACCTCCTTCTAAGAGATCCAAGACATAACCACTATCCTACATTGTTTCTTGAGTTTATGTTAGATATGAATATCACTAGTAAACTAGACAAAGGGGGGGGGGGGGTGAATGGATAGTTTGATTGTTTTTCGATTCTTGAAAACTAAGAACTGTAATAGATTGTGTATGTATGAAAATGCGTAAATAAAATGAACAGAACACACACAATCACTTTAATCTACTTTGTATAAAGTAAATCAAATACTACAGCTTCCAAAATTTCACAAGTGAAATTCTGGCTTCTAAACAAGAACAGTGATTTCTTGTTTTCTTACAGAGAAAAGAGTGCTTGTGTTAGATCAGGATTCAATGATCGTCAGGATCTAGACTCAACTGATCAGGATTGCTGACGTCATCAGTATTGCATGGTCATCAGTATTGCACAAGCGTCAGTATCAGGATTATGATCAGGATTTATATCAGGACTGTGATCAGGATTGATCATCAGGACTGGAAGCTGATCAGGATTTCTATTTCGAGTTGGTTTATGAGTTTAGTTAAAGAAGGAAGTTTATTTTGTCAGTTCTTAATTTATAGGAATGCAGATGTCGATTAGGATATGTTTCAATCTAGTTTGTAATTGATTAGGACTTATCTTGTAATCGATAGAGAAGTTGTGTAGTATATAAACACAGTTTAGGTTTCGATTTAGATCGATCACATACACGAGTATTTTGTAACCTAGAAGCTCTCAAGAACATCAGAATTTCTTGAGAGAGTTTGTAACAGTTTTATATCAGATTTAATAAAGCTATTATTATTCTTTCATATTTGTGATACATAATTTATTAAGTCGAGAATCTTATACAATTGTATTCAACCCCCCTTCTACAATTGTTATTTACTGGGCAACAATTGGTATCAAAGCAAACTGATTTAAATTTGAATCAGATACGATCTAAGATGTCGACAAAGTATGAAAGCATGAAAATTCCCATCCTGAAGAAAACTGAATATCCAACATGGAAGGTAAAGATGCTGATGTACCTGGAGGCTATGGACCCTGACTATTTGGACATGATACGTGATGGACCATATGTTCCTACGATAATAGTTGCACAAACAGATACTGTACCTGAACACTACGTGGTCAAGGTAAAAAGTGAATGGACTCCTGAAGAGAAGGCTAACGTTCTCATAGATGCAAAGATAAAGAATATCCTTCACAACAGCCTTGATGCTGTCATGTCTAACAGGGTGATTGCATGCAAATCTGCAAAAGAAATTTGGGACTCTTTGGAAACTCAATGTCAAGGATCTGCATCTGTCAAGAAAAACAAAAGGGCTCTACTTATTCAAGAGTATGAACAATTTGATGCAAGACCTGATGAGAGCCTTACTGACATGTATGATAGATTTCTGACATTCTTGAACAATCTATCACTAGTAGGCAAAGAGTATGTATCTGAAGATTCTAATACCAAGTTTCTGAGAGCTTTACCAGAAGAATGGGATACACAAACATCAATCATTAGGCATCAGTATGATCTAAACACTGTGTCTCTTGATGAAGTTTATGGGATGCTGAGAACCTATGATCTTGAGGTTCAACAAAGGAAGAATAAGAAAAGCAACAAGGAAAAGTCTATTGCCTTGAATGTTGAGGCTAAATCAAAAGGAAAAGCTATGGAGGTCTCTAGAAGAAAATCAAGAATAGTTGAGTCAGATCCTGATGACTCATCATCAGATACTGATGACAATCCTGATGCCAATACTGATGATGATTCTTCTGACTCAGACATGGAAGAGATGGTTGCTATGATAGTCAGAGGCTTCAAAAAGATGAAGTTCAGGAAGGCTAGAAAACAAGGCAACTGTTGGGTTTTGTCGCATACGCGGAAGCATGGATAACAATTATTTATATATAAAACCCGTAAAAACGCATATGATTCATGGATAAAATTAACGAATCGATTACTAACCTTTAAAAGAGATACAAGGATGATGTAGAGAGGCTCCTAGCAGCTGCTCCTCAAGTGTGAAGCACTCCACCGGTATCCACCAAGAGATGATGATTCGAAGGAGAGAAGAAGTGGCTTTAGAGAGAATTAGGGTTGCCTCCTCTTTTTCTTTCTTATAAAATTAAGGTTGGAGACAAGAAGGTTTATAATAGTATATTTATAGGAAAATATTTCAGCTGAAAATTTGTCTTATAAAATATTATTATTATTAACCCTTTAATTAATTAATCTCATTAATCAATTAATTAATAATTAAAACTCTTTTAATCATTAATTCTTTTTCTAAACTCTTTAGAAAATAATTCTCTCACTTAATTTAATTTCTTAAATTAAATTATTAATTAATAATATTGTTGTGGATTAAAAAACGTACTTGTGTAATTAATGCTAAGGTTTGATGAGCTTCGAGCTTTAATGGCTGCACTCGTGTTTCCGGACTAAATTGGTCCTCACAAGATGCCTACGTATCTCAAATCGTTATTGAGAATCAAGCCAAAGACGTAGTTCTGATTGTAGGATCAGGGACCTTATATAGGCGTCTGGAGCCTAGTATTTATGGTATGTTTAGGAGTCTTAGCGAATAAGTCTCCTTTTTGATATTGGATAAACATCGTATTTCTTGACGGAGAAGTCTTTTCCTTGTTGATAAAGGCTATGACTCATTAATTGCCTTTAATTGGGATTCTGGATCCTTCTTTGACCAATTTGCCATAATTTGGACTCTTTTTATGAGCTGTATATTTTCCCTATTCATTAATTACGAAATTAATGAATAATTAGGGTATTGGGCTTTAAATATCGGCCTTTTATTTGACCAGTCAATTATATTTCTATAATTACTTTTCTATCCATATCATTTGCCCCCCAACTTCTAGGAAAATCTCTCTTGGATTATCGTAGAAGTTATTTCATTCGAGAGTTACGAAATTTTCTTCCGTATTGTAGCTTGGTTTGACGAACACATGGTTCTAAACCAATTTTATAATTTCCCAAAATAGGAATCGGGATTTTTCATCAATTTCCTGGAAGATAAATTGATTTTAGAATTTTTCAAGTCATTTTCGACTAGGATCCTGGTCGAATTTGACCTCGATTTTAGCTCCTGGTCGAACTCCTTCGACCAGGATTCTGGTCGAAATTTGCTTGCATTTTGCCTCCTGGTCGAATGGTTTCGACCAGGATTCTGGTCGAAGCTAACTTCCATTTTGCCTCCTGGTCGAATGATTTCGACCAGGATTCTGGTCGAAGCTAACTTCCATTTTGCCTCCTGGTCGAATGGTTTCGACCAGGAACATGGTCGATCGAGACTTCAATTTTGGTGTCTATTCGAACTCATTCGACCAGGATTCTGGTCGAATACTTGGTTCGTTACAGACTTTTAGAGCCCACATATATTGGGCTTCATTTGGGCCCAAGGATTTATTTTAGCAATTGGGCTTTCATCTTTTTATTGGGCTTTTAGCCTTTTTTAATAATTGGGCTTTTAGCCTTTCGACGAGATTTTTGGTCGAATACAGGAGCCATTTTGGGCTTTATTCGAATTTATTTTGGTCAGAACTTTGATCGAAAATGTGGTTTGTTTTTGTAATGGGCTTAACTAGGCCCAAGGACTTTCACTGTTCAAACTCAGTGATTTGGGCCTTTAGCCTTTTATGGGCCGTACCGGCTAATGCCGGTTTCCCTTCGTTCAACCGGCCCAGTGACCGGCTGTCATCCCTATATAAGGGTGAGTTTTCATTTGCTTATACTCATTCTTCACATTTCATTTTCTCAACGTTACTCTGCAGAATTCTCTTCAAAATTTCTTACAATTTGCTCTGCTAGGGTTCCACCACAAAGCGATTCCCGGCAAGCTTTTCCGGTTAACCTCATCGTTTTTCTGGGTTTTTGCTTGAATATTTGAAGATTTCTTTGAAGATTCTGGGATTCTTTGAAGATTCTGGGTTTTTTGTTGAAGATTTCTGGGCTCTTTTGAAGATTTTCTGGGCAAATTTCTTGAAGATTTAAAGATTTTCTGGGTTAAAAATGGCCGATCGAGCTTCCCAACGCCTCCAAAAGATGAATTCTGCTTCAAAAAGAGGTACCCCCATTCCTATTCGTTCAAAATACATGTCTTTGCATGATATGATTAATGAACGTGGGGACGAATACCCGTCAGTGTCTGCTTTAGATTCGTATGATTGTAGTAATAAGTTTCACGAAGTAGATCTAATTAAAAGTTATAATAAGATGTATAGGGTAAAGGCCCCTTTAAGGCTAGTTCCCGCCGGTGCCGGTGACCGTTCATGTCACTGGAGGCCAAATGCTTTGTGTATTTACAAAGATGCCATTGTTGCCGGCCTTAGGTTCCCATTCCATGAGTTCATTCCTAGACTCTTGGCAGATGTTCAAATTAATCCTTGTCAATTACCTCCAAATGCCTGGAGGATAATTAATTGTTTCATGGTTTTATGCCTTCGTAAAAACTTCCCTCTTTCTGTACCTTTGTTTAGAAAGATCTTTCAGTTTAAGAATAGCTCCGCCAACAACTTGGGTTGGGTGTATATAAGCCATAGGGTAGGCTTCCCTTTCATTTTTCACCCCAAGTCAATCCCAGATAATAACCCTAAATGGAAAAATGAGTTCATGTATCTTATATGGGAAGGAGGGGACTGGGGAACCCTGTTCCGTACATCTTTTGGGAGAGTCTCTGATGGTAGTCCCGGTAACATTGTCTTGAATGAGGAGGAACTTCATGCCTACTCAGAGCTTATTAAGGATAATGGGACTACCGTGGCTTGGGAGCTACTGGATGAGTTTGTCCTCAAGTCCGTTGGGCTTTCTACTGTTCATGATAAGGGTATTTCTGCTTATCCCTTTTCATTATGTCTATTTTTCTTTCTTGGTGATCTTCTGTTAACCATTTTCTGGCTTTTCTTGTAGCTGCGGCCTTTATCAACAAGACCAATGAGCCCAAGGATGTTGAGACATCCAGGATGAAAAGGGCTAGGATTGGGGATGATCCAAGGGGGAAAGCCAATGCTCCCAGCTTCTTGATCCCTTCTGTGGATGAGGTGGACATTCCTGTGTCTGCCAAGTCCTCAGTGTGGCGCCCCAACTGGGGTATCAGGAAGAAGGACACCATTACTGGGGTGTCCAAACATGCTGTGGACTGGTCGTACCATTCTCTTACCCCTTGTGATTACAAGGATTTCGTTGCAGATTCCACCCTTGAGGGTGCTGAGCATCTCGGGGCTCAAGCTATTGCTGCGGTAATTTTCTTTACCTTAGCTATTTCTTTGAAGTTTCTGCTTATATTTTCCTAACTTTTATCTTTTGGCAGGCAAATGCCAACTTTCAGGGGGTATTGTTCCAAGCTAAGGCTTGGCGTACCTCCTCTGAGGCCAACAGAGTCAAGCTGGAGAGGTCCGAGGAGGAGGTGAAGTCTCTTAAGGAGACTCTTGCCAGGAGGGAGAAAGAGCTTGCTGACGCTCAGGCTGATATTGTTGAGCTGAGAAAAGGCAAGGATGATTGCATCGATGAGTACCTTGACTCTCAGGAGTACAAGGACTTGATCGAAAAGCATGACGAGATCCTTTTCCCAGTCCAGCATACTTCAGGATGGGAGGATGCTGTTCAGGCTATCTTGGCCAAGCATCCTGGAGTCTTTGATGCTGCTGACTTTCCTGCTCCTCACCCTCCTACTCCTTTGGAGCGTATTTTGGCTGGAGTTGACGATATGGAGGAAGATGCTAGGATTTTAGATCCAGAGCATTCATCACCCCTCAGTGACGCTTCTGCTGATGATGCTGAGGATGCTGGTGAGCATTCTTCCAGTTCTAGCTCAGGGGAGGAGACAGATGCAGGAGTCAAGGATGGTGAAGCGCAGCCGTAGTTTGTAGTTTACTTATGGCCGTTCATGGCTTTGTATTTTCTTTCTATGTATTTCCAGCCTTCGGGCTTAACTTAAACTTTTGTAAGTTTAGTTTTATTTACATTTTGTGGCCATTCATGGCTTGTGTTGTTTTCTTGCCTTCTGCATGTTTAGTTAGCATTTTGTACATATCTATCAGTATGTAATGCATTCAAAACATGATGAATAGGAGTATATAATTCATAACTTTGAAGAATGGGCTCAACCCTTACATAATACTCAAGTTTTTTTTTAAAAAACTTGGTTTGGTTTTATCAAACCTTATTTCTAGTAGCGAATCCACTTAGGAAACACCTTAAACATAATAAACTTTCAAGTTGGAGGCATGCCAAGTTCTTGGCACCTCATGCCCTTCAAGGGTTTCTAGCTTGTAGGAGCCTCGACCAAATACGTTTTTGACGCGATATGGTCCTTCCCAATTTGGGGCCAACTTCCCTTTTTGTCCAACTCCGGATGCTTCAATCTTTCTGAGAACCAAGTCTCCTTGACGAAAGAACCTTTCTTTAACCCTTAGGTTGTAGTAGAAAGAGGCTTTCTTTTGATGCTCAACTATCTTGGCGTTTGCTTCATCTCTAACTTCATCAATTAGATCCAAAGCTAGCCTCAAGCCTTCTTCATTTGTTTCTGGTTCATAAGCCTCAACTCTTGGGGAGGTGTGAGTAATTTCCACTGGGACCACTGCCTCTGCTCCATAAGCCAATAGGAATGGAGTTGCCCCGGTGGTGACTTTGCAAGTAGTACGATATGCCCAAAGTATAGGGAGTAATTCGTCTACCCAAGTGTTTCTGGAGCGTTCAACTCTTTTCTTTAGTCCATCAAGGATGATTCGATTTGTAACCTCAGCTTGCCCATTTGCTTGAGGATGGGCGACAGAAGTGAAGCGCAACTTGATATCGTTTTCATCACAATACTTCTTGAACTCATCGTTGTTAAACTGGGTTCCATTGTCCGTGACCAGGACTCGTGGAATTCCATATCTGCATATCACATTTTCCCAGAAGAATTGCATCACTTGCTTGGTGGTTATCTTGGCTAATGGCTTAGCCTCAATCCACTTGGTGAAATAATCAATTGCTACTATCAAGAACTTTCTCTGAGCACTTGCCATAGGAAACGGCCCGAGTATATCCATTCCCCACATAGCAAAGGGGATAGGTGAGTTAATGGATGTCATCATCTCTGGTGGTTGCCTAACCACTGGTGCATGTTTCTGGCACCGTTCACATTTCTTGACATAGCTTTTAGCATCAGCAAGTATGCTTGGCCAATAGAAACCTAGACGAGTGACTTTATGAGCAAGGGCTCTGCCCCCCAAATGTTGTCCACAAATCCCTTCATGCACTTCCTTTAGGGCCAATTCTGCCTCTTGAGGTCTCAAGCACTTTAAGTATGGAACAACAAAAGATTTCTTGTATAGGATTCCCTCAATCAGGGCATACCTTAATGCTCTGACGTATAGCCTTCGTGCCTCTGAAGTGTCGTTTGGCAGCCACCCAGTTTCCAGATGAGCTTTGATGGGATCAATCCAACAACTGGTGATACCAATGGGGGCTACCAACTTTCCATTGATGCTTGGGGTCTTCAAGACCTGGAAGTATACACTCCCGGCATAGTTTTCAATTTCAGAAGAGGCAAACTTAGACAAGGCATCAGCCTTCACATTTTCCTCCCTTGGAATGTGCTCCACATAGCATTCATCGAATTGAGTCATAATGGCCTTGACAAGTTTTAAGTACTTGGCCATGACTTCATCTCTGGCCTCAAATTCCCCATTTACTTGGGAAACCACTAGCCTCGAGTCTCCACATACTTTCAGAGTTTTGACTCTCAAGGCTCCAGCCAGCCCTAAGCCAGCTATCAGAGCTTCATACTCAGCCTCATTGTTTGTCGTCGGGAAGTCAAGTTTTAGTGCATACTCTATTAGGAATCCATCAGGACTTTGTAGCACTAAACCAGCTCCACTTGATTTTGTTTTTGATGCTCCATCAAAATAGAGCACCCAACATTCTTTGAAGGTCATTTCCTCATCTTTCTTATCTTCCATAGTCACTTCCTGCCCCCCGACTTCTTGGTTGTCAATGGTGCATTCAACCATGAAGTCAGCAAGTGCTTGAGCTTTTATGGCCGTTCGAGGCTTATACTTGATGTCGAATTCGCCCAATTCAATGGCCCATTTGATCAATCTTCCACTAACTTGAGGGCTATGCAAGATGTTTCTTAGAGGTTGATCAGTCAAGACCTCTATCTTGTGAGCCTGGAAGTAGGGGCGTAGCTTTCTTGAGGCCATTATCAAGGCTAAGGCAAACTTCTCAACCATTGAGTAGTTTATTTCTGCCCCATGTAGAATCTTGCTCACATAGTAGATGGGTTTCTGAACCTTTACTTCTTCCTTTACCAAAACAGCTCCAAGGGCTGTGTTGGAAACCGCCAAGTATAAATAGAGAATTTCTCCTGGCTTGGGTTTTGCCAACAGTGGTGCTTCAGCCATATATTTCTTCAGGGCCTCAAAGGCCTCTTGACTTTCAGTTGTCCATTCAAAATTTTTCACTTTTTTGAGTGCTTTGAAGAAGGGTAAGCACTTCTCTCCAGACTTGGAGATGAATCTCCCCAAAGCAGCCACTCTTCCCGTCAGTTTCTGGACATCCTTGACAGTCTTTGGTGGTTCCATGTCTAGAATCGCTTTGATTTTGTCGGGATTAGCCTCGATCCCTCTCTTGGAAACCATCAGGCCTAAAAACTTTCCCGAGCCTACACCAAAGGCACATTTGGCTGGATTCAACATCATCTTGTGGTGCCTTAGCACTTCAAAAGCCTCTCGGAGGTGCTCAATATGATCGGCCTTATCAAGGCTTTTGACTAACATGTCATCTACGTAGACCTCCATGGATTTTCCAATCAAGTGCTCAAAGATTTTGTTAACCAACCTTTGATAGGTTGCTCCAGCATTCTTAAGTCCAAAAGCCATGACCAAGAAACAGAAGACACCAAAGTCAGTGATGAACGACACCTTGGCGATGTCATCTTTGTGCATCTTGATTTGATTATATCCGCTGAAGCCATCCATGAAACTTAGCATCTCGTGCCCAGCAGTGGCATCTATCAGAGCATCAATCCTTGGTAAGGGGAAACAATCCTTAGGACATGCATCATTCAAGTCGGTGAAGTCGACGCACATTCTCCACTTCCCGTTAGCTTTTTTGACCATCACGGGGTTAGCTAACCATTCTGGGAATTGGATTTCCTCAATGAACCCAGCTTCTAAAAGTTTATTCACTTCTTGCTTAATGGCTTCAAGCCTCTCTGGAGCAAAACTTCTTTTCTTTTGTTTCACTGCCTTCCTTTCTGGATCCACATTCAATTTGTGAGATATTAGTTGGGGATCAATCCCTGGCATGTCAGCCGCTGTCCAAGCAAAAACGTCATTGTTTTCTTGAAGAAAAGATGCAAGTTTGCCTTTCAATGGTTCGGGCAGTAGTGCCCCAACATAAGTCACCTTCTCTGGTTCATCCGGGACTAAGGGAATTGGGATTAAATCCTCAGCTGGTTTCCCTCTTCGGTCCTCATTGTCACTAGTGTCCATATCTTCAATGGGGAGAACCTGCCCCCCAACTCCATCAGGCCTTAACGCGGCTACATAACAGCTTCTAGCCATCTTTTGGTCTCCCCGTTCTTCACCAATCCCATTCCGAGTGGGGAATTTGAGTTTCAGGTGGTATGATGAGGCAACAGCCTTAAACGCATGAAGACCCGTCCTCCCAAGGATCGCATTGTAGGTTGAGGTTGCCTTTATAACTATGAAGTTCAGCATCTGAGTGGATGTATTCGTTCCTTGTCCCATGGTCATTGGGAGTTGGATAGTGCCTTCCACCTTTGATTCCACTCCATTGAACCCATATATGGGCATATTAGAGGGTGTCAACTGAGAATCAGTGTAACCCATCTTGATAAAGGCATCGTGGAACAAGATATCCACAGAGGCTCCATTGTCGACTAAGACTCTCTTTGTTTCAGAGTTGCCTATCACAGGTATTATGACAAGAGGATCATCGTGGGGAAACTTCACCCCTTCCAAATCAGAATCATCAAAACTTATTGATACTTCTGTTCGTGCACGCTTCGGTGCTTCTCCAACAATAGTCAGTACCTCTCGGGCATAAGCTTTTCTTGAGTTTCGGGAGGACCCAGCAGCAGTTGGTCCTCCAAATATCATGTTGATCACAGGCCCTCGGGGCTTGGGATTTCGATCTTGATCGTTGTCCCTTCTATCATAATCCTTTCTTTCATAGTTCCCCCTTTGGCTCCCTTGGCTCCCATCCTTAGTGAACTTGCTGAGTTTTCCTCTTCGTATCAGAAACTCAATCTCATCTTTCAGTTGTCTACAATCATCGGTGTCATGACCGACTTCTTTGTGGAACCGACAAAACTGATTTTGGTTCCGTTTGGACAAATCAGCCCTCATTGGCTTTGGCCATTTGATATCTTCTTCCTTGGCTATTTCCATCAGAATTTGACTCCTGGGAGTATTCAATCTTGCATACTCCGTGAACTTTGGCCCAAAGTTATTTCTCTTGGGTGGAGAGTCAGAATTCTTTGATGTTCGGGGAAACTTTTCCTTGACGTCGTACTCCTGAGTTTCTTTTCTTTTCTTCGAGTTTCCACTACCACCAGCAGGGGGCTCATACTTTCTCATGCTTTCTTCAGCCTTGATATATTTCCCAGCCCTATCTTGGAGCTTCAGCATGCTCTCGGGTGGATGTTTAGCTAGCGACCGTTTGAAGTGGTCATCAGTGGTTCCTTGTTGTAGGGCTATCATAGCCACTCTGTCTTCCAAATCTGGGACTTTTAAAGCCTCTCGAGTGAATCGATTGATGTAGTCCCTCAGGGCTTCATTCTGTCCTTGCCGGATTGCCATGAGTGAGGCAGAGCTTTTCTCATGCACCCTTCCACTTATGAATTGATTGATGAAGGCTTTACTCAATTCTTTGAAGGATCCAATGGAGTTGGGAGGTAGACGGCTATACCAACGTTGAGCCATACCTGCAAGAGTTTGGGGAAACGCCCTACACTTGACTGCATCATTGGTGGGCTGCAACAGCAGTGCATTGGAGAAGGTTCTCACATGATTAGCGGGATCTCCCGTTCCATCATACGCTTTAATCGAAGGCATCTTGAACTTTCTGGATATAGCCGTTTTCATGATGTCTTGAGTAAACGGTGGTGTAGGATCATCAGGATCTCCTAGGGGCAACAGAACACTAGGATCACCCCTTGGGGCTTCAGCCCTCTTGGTCCTTCTTGGTGGATCCAAGTTGATTATCGGGATTCCTTCAGTCGTTTTTGCTCTAGCGGCCTCTTGCTCTGCCAATACTTTTTTAAGCCTTGCGACTTCTGCCTCATGGGCCGCAAGCTTGTCCTTAGTAGTTTGGGGTGGCTCCCGATTTGTCTGTGAAGAACGTCTCCTCCTTGGGGCGACATCCTCCCCAGTTGTATAACCTTCATCCTCAGTGTATGGGCCAGAGTAATCTTGAATGACAGGGGTCTGACGAGTTTGTTGATTTTGGGGTCCCAGACCTTGAATATAAGGAGGCACATATGCCTCATGGTAGATTGGATTAGTTCCACTACCGCCCGCCATGGGTCGAGGGGGCATGCCATAGCTTGGCATCCCCAAAGTCTGATTCGCGTATTGAGGGAGATCAGTAGTGTGGAGTTGAAGACTGCGAGGTGCGTTCACAAGCAACGCAGAGGTTGTGATCGGTTGCTGGTGAACGGTTTCTTGTGGATTAGATCCATGAATGACCATCTGCAGGGGATTCGTCCCTTCAACCGAAATCGGGATTTCCGGTCCTTGAGTGTTGGTGGGGATATTCGCCCCTTCAGTGCCAGTAGTTGGCGGTGGTTGGCTCCCATGAGTATCAGCCCCGGAGGTGATAGGGAGGCCTTCAGAAGTATCAGAATCTCTGGTTGTTCTTCGCGTGTTTGCCATGGTTGATGTTGTCTTCCCACAGACGGCGCCAAATGTTGTGGATTAAAAAACGTACTTGTGTAATTAATGCTAAGGTTTGATGAGCTTCGAGCTTTAATGGCTGCACTCGTGTTTCCGGACTAAATTGGTCCTCACAAGATGCCTACGTATCTCAAATCGTTATTGAGAATCAAGCCAAAGACGTAGTTCTGATTGTAGGATCAGGGACCTTATATAGGCGTCTGGAGCCTAGTATTTATGGTATGTTTAGGAGTCTTAGCGAATAAGTCTCCTTTTTGATATTGGATAAACATCGTATTTCTTGCCGGAGAAGTCTTTTCCTTGTTGATAAAGGCTATGACTCATTAATTGCCTTTAATTGGGATTCTGGATCCTTCTTTGACCAATTTGCCATAATTTGGACTCTTTTTATGAGCTGTATATTTTCCCTATTCATTAATTACGAAATTAATGAATAATTAGGGTATTGGGCTTTAAATATCGGCCTTTTATTTGACCAGTCAATTATATTTCTATAATTACTTTTCTATCCATATCAAATATTAAGAACACTTCTTAATTATTTTATATAATTAAATCATATTTAATTGATTATAAAAAAATGCTATCAAATATTTATTTCATAAATAAATAGTGACTAGTCATTATTAATTAATTCCTTCACCATTAAATCATTCTCTTTTATGGTGTGACCCTGTAGGTTCAATATTAAGCCGGTAGTAGAAATAGATAATAATAAAACCATTTTATTATTATTTATATGAATTCTTTTAATTCATTAAATACGATTAATAAATTAATCATATTTATTCTACATCGTGAGGGATACTTCTTAGCATATCGCGACTATCCGGATAATATGAATTCACTGCTTAGAATACCAAGACCCTATTCAGTGAATAGTTACCGTACAATTAATTCCTTCTACCCTACAATGTCCCGATTAAATACAAGGCATGGATCTCGTGTCAAGCCTATCTAATTTAATCATATGCTTTCCTATTCACTATGCCTTGTTCCGATTAATGCAAATTAGAAATTTCTTTCTAATTTCATTCACTCTGGCCAGAGATTCCTGAACTAGCATAAATGGAATAGCATAGGACATTCTCTTCCTTCACTGGAAGGGGCAGATCCTTTATTGATCATTCACTATCTTCGTGCACAAATTCCTATACCCAGAAGAGCACTAATTATTGTCCCTCGAGACTAAGAGCTAAACCAAAGTATAGTTCAGTGTGCACAAGATGACTATGATGATCTCAAGTCAAAGGACACTTGTACAACTATCACTATATGAACAACTACTGACACATGAGTGAACTCCATTAGTTGTTCAACTATTCGAGTCATGTTCAGTGAAGTTATTCTATAATAAGCACCCACATACTAGCTATAGTGTCACCACACAAATGCCTATGAGAACAGACATCCTTCATAATGAAGCAAACATAGTATGTACCGATCTTTGCGGATTAATTAAGTACCAATTAATTATCCTATGACCAGAAACTATTTAAGTTTAGAGTTATCATCTTTAAGGTCTCATTATCATGATCTCATTATAATCCATTAAAACTTTACTCTAAACTATGGATCATCTAATTTAAACACTTTAAATAGAAAAAAGCCTGTTATAAAACATATTACCATTTTATTAAATTAAACAAACTTGAATCAGATTGAACAAAGTATCTCCTAACTCATCATCCATGATTGGATTTAGGACACACATCTTTCAATCTCCCACTTGTACTAAAACCAATCACCTTGGTATCTCATACACACTTCTCCTAATAGAGAACAAAGCGATTTTCAAATAACGGTTTAGTAAATGGTCTTTACTATGTTGTTATGGGTGAAGTCAATATTGACTTAAACATCTCTACTTTCAACGATCTCATATATCATATGAAACTGTCGCAACTTGGATCTTGAATCCCTGATTAAACCTAGGTTCCATAGCTTGCGCTACTACCGCATGTTGTACTGATACAACAATATAAATCCTATGCTAAGAACCATGTCTAATTAACCAGCGAAAACATGTTTCGTTATCCAAAGAACCGCCTTTGCAGCTTCACTTCTAGCTATATACTTATAGTGCTTCCACTACGAAATCAGTTATCTTAAGCTGTTTGGAATTCTTCCAACAAACCGCTCATCCATTCAGAATTAACACTTATTTTGACATTGATTTTCTATCACTTTTGTCCTAAGAAAATTATAGTGTTTATAACGCTCGATTTTCATTTTGGACCCACCATAATCAAGAAAGATGTCCTCAACTCTTCCAAAGTATTTAAGGACGTTCTTTCAGCTTACTATCTCGCTTCTCAAGGATTAGACTAGTGTTCGCTTATCTCTCCTAGTGAGTTAACAATCATCAAGTCTTGTACAGTACATCCGGTATTTTGATAGATCCTTTTGCCGAAGCATAATAAATCTTACTCATACGTCATTTCTCCTCAGATGTCATAGAAAGACACTATCTTGGAGAAAGTAACTCCGTGACTTGACAATTCAAGTAACTTCTTGGAGTTATTTATGCTAAACATCTTAGCATATAAATGATGTACACACTTTGGGTTTAGCCCAACACTTGGTTTATCCTATAAATTCTCATTCCTATATCATAGGAAGCCATTCCCAAGTCCTTTATAGAGAATATGCTAGATAGCCACACTTTGACTAATTTTAGCGTCGATACATCATTCCTTACCATAAGTATGTTATCCACATACATTATTAGGAATGTCATCACGCTCCCACTAACCTTCTTGTAGATCCATAATCCATCACTGTCTTTGATAAAATCAAACTATTTGATTGTCTCATCAAAACAGATGTTCGATCATTGAGAAGCTTGCTTCAATCCATAAATGGATTGTCGTGGCTATTAGACCATAGATTTGCTACTCATAGCAACAAATCCCTCTAATTGTGTCAACTACACATCCTCTTCAAGTTTCCTATCGAGGAGGGTCGACCGTTCAACCATTATCAGATATTATAGTCATTATTAGCCGCAATCGCAAACAAAATCCGAATAGACTTGAGCACTACTTCATGTGAAATTTTTTCATCAAAGTCAATCTCTTTGCTTTGATTGAATCCTTTCACAACAAGTAAGGACTTATAGGTCTTTACCTAGCCAATCACTCTAATCTCCCTTTTATAGACTCACTTGTACCCTTCCGATTATGACACCTTTAGGTCCTCAATCATAGTCCTTACTTGGTTGATGTACATGGAATCTATATCGGATTTCATGGTACTATGACATTTCTCCGAGTCATAACTCATAGCTTTAGTATAGGTCATAAGGTCTTTATCATATAATTGACACCTCATTGTCATTCTTAATGACAAGGCAGTCAACCTCTCAGGTTGGTGATAAAATATCAAGACCTATACTTAAGCTAACCTGCAAAAGATTATCATGTCTGAAAATGTTCTTCCTATAGAACCTTTGTAATTTGTGGTGTTTGAACTTAGTTAAGTTCAACCTTCCTCCCACTGAACCCTTCTAGAATGAACAATTCCTCTAAGCAGACAGTATGTCATACACACTATATTCAGTAGAATATTCAACCGACATCCTAGACTATCATTAGGATATCTCACAAACTTATATTTTGGATCTACCATCTAGCTTATCAAATTAAACATTTTGACATAAGCTAGACTTCCCAAATCTCAACAAGTTTAAGATTTGTGTTCCTTGCACTACATATCTCATATGACAACTTAGGAACAGATTAAGAAGATACTATATTCAGCAGATATACTGATTGTTGGTCCTTGACTATTGCAGAAGGGGGGGGGGGGGTTGAATGCAATACTGATAAATCTCAATCTACGTTTTCAACAACAAGAACTAAGATTAAGGATTATCAGTTTATCAAATGCAAACACAAGTAGACACACGAGTAATTCTCACAAAATAAATGTTTTATTTATTTTGCAATGGGTTGCTACAACCTCAAGAAAATGTTTGTTTTCTTGAGCTTCGGTTTCTCGAGTAATTACAGAGAATGAATTGAGAGATAGACTAAGTAGGCTAAACCTATCACTTTCAATCACGGGTCTTGTGAAGCTGCTGTCATTTTCAAGTGGCAGCTTCTTACAATTTGCCTGCCCGTGATTCTTTCCTAAATTGCTATACAGACAGCTTATCAATACATATCAAAGCAATCTAGAAACATTCTATTTTAAGCTAACACAATTCAGTAGATGTAGATTTGTCATACTCTGGAATTGGTGAGCTTTGTCATGTGATCTCTCAAGCTTCAGTCGTAGTCTTGCAGACCTTTTACAGTGTTGGGATACTGCAACACGCCTGTTTCTTGAACATCCAAACTGTCACAAGTTTGACTGGGTTGTTTACCAATACAAATGTTATCCCTTCATGACAGTATCCTGATGGCTAAGATTGCTGTCACAGCAATGCGCTTTTGGTGACAGTAAGAAATCCCCGCTGAAGGTGCTGTCAGGATTTCCAAGCTTGCTGTCAGGCTAAGGTAAAGTTGCTGTCAGAGGGCTTCCGCCAATATTGCTGTCAGAGTGAATGTACTGTTATGACTCGCAACATGTTGTCTTCTTGTAACCTTACTGTCAGCGTTGTGACAGTAATCTTTATTCTTGCTGTCCATCTTGAGTACTTCTTGAGGCTTGAACAAATAAATGAACTTCTACCAAGATGCACTAGAATCTTATTTGTACTAAATAAAACGGTTACAAAGACATACTCTGGCTGTGACAGTATGTTCATACTTAATAACAATTAAGTAAATAAAGTATCTAGTTAAGTTGTCTCATAGCTATCACCCATAAATCCTAACACTGATATTCACAAAATTCAACTCTAAACATATATTAGAAGATCAATTTAACTTAACATGTTAGGCCGAATACACAATATAATCAAGTATGTATGAAAATAACGACAATTAAGAACACTGTTTATGAATCAATAAACTGTATTTATATTAACAGCTTCTCTCTTTATGATGTTAATGAATCACAAAGAGCTTCTAGGTTACAAGAATAATATATCGATAATCGCGTCCCTTCTAGGGATAACCTATCTGTGTTTATATAGTACACAGCTACATACAATCCTTATCTAATTGATATTCCTACAAGTTAGCTATACAAAACTTATCAATTAAGGATTGCTTCTTATCTTCCATTCTGTTTCCTTAGCTGTATCAATATATTCTGCTTCTTTCCATCTTCAGAATATATTGCTTCTAGAATCTTTAATTCAGCACCGACAGCTAACTCAACTATCACCTTGTCAGACTTTACATAAACTCTGACCGGCTTCCTTTAAACTCTTCACCCTGTCAGAGTTTAATTAAACTCTGACCGGCTTCTGATAAACTCTTGTCAGTACCTGTTGCTTAAACACTGATAAACAAACATTAGCAATTATATCTAACAATCTCCCCCAACTTGTTCATAATAAAATGTACAAGTTAAACATATAATTGATGATGTCAAAACCATTTAACAAATGCAGTGTTTAACATATAACAGAGTTTAATTTAAAACAGAGTTTAAATTTGACTTAGAATAGAAAATATTAAAAACTTACAGTCAGACTTTACTTGACTTCTTCAATATCAGGTACAGTCCTGAGATAATCAATCAGCAGTCTTCTCTCAGCATTCTCAAGTTCAGCTATCATAATTTCTTTCAGCTCCTTATACTCTGGATCTCCTTCACCAGTTTGATATATGGCAGCCCTTAGAGAATAGATACTGTTCTTCTTCATATCATTCCCTAGCCGAATGTACTGAGCTTTATTTGACTCTAAATTGAATTCTAAGACTTTTAATCCCAGTGCAGTTTTAAATCTAGCACTGTTTCTCTTCATCTCCACCAATTTTCCAGTATGATCTCTATACTTTGGAATATAAGCATTTGAGACTTCTCCTCCTCCAAGCATCACTTTTGATCTCAGCATCTTTTCTTTTAAGATTTGAGCAACATTATGGGTATGTCTGTTCTTAACTTTTAACAGATAAAGTACATATTCAAGTTCTTCCCATGATTTGAGATTTACATCAGATTCTCCAATTCTATAAACTCTTCCATCACTCATGAAGTATAACAGAAACTGCTTCTTCAAGATCTTGTGAAAAATCAACTGAACAGATTCTAACTTATCAAGATTTTCTTGTGTATTCACAATACCAGATCCTGTCAGTGAAATATTGTCTTGAGATCTGTTATTTATTCTCTTCTCCCTATGTGAACCTAAACCAGACTTATCATAAGATTCTTTTCCAAGTACAGTCCTGGTTTGAGAAAAATCCACAGGTTGAAGTGTCAGAGTTTCAGAGAATACAGGTCTTAAGAACCCTTTGAGTTGAGGAGCTAGCCGAGTTTGCACAGCTTGAGCCTTGTCAGAGGCTGGCTTAACTTCAATAGTATCATCAACTTGAGCAGCGTCAGAGGTTGATTTTGGTAATCTTGTTTCAACTTGAGCAATGTCAGAGGTTGAATAAATCTTCTTAGGTAACTGCTCTTCTTCTACCAGTTTACCTTTTCCTTTATCAGCATTTTTAATCACAGGCCTCCTTGAGTACTGTAAGCTCTGATCAGAGTTTACATTCTCTTTGATAACAATTCCTTTTTCTTTCTTTCTAGGAGCCTTGATTTCCTTCTTCTTGTAAGTACCATCCTTCAATTTCTTCTGATGCTCTTCAGCAAGACTCAGCATTTCAGCTTCCATGTCTTCAACTGTAGCTTCATTACCATGTTCTTCTAGAAACATCTTGGTAGCAATTTCTTCATCAGTTAATGGATTGGCTGAAATAATTAAACTCTTAAGTCTTGAACCACTGGCAGAGTTTGAAATTTCTTTACCAGAGTTTATCAACCTATTAGAATTTAATTTTGATGTTCTTTTCCCTTGAACAGAAAGTAAATGCCTCTCAGATTCCTTGCTTCCACCATCAGCAGAATCATCATCCCTCCGTCTCAGAGTTTGAGTATCTTTGCATTTGTCATTATGTACACTCTCCCCCTTTTTGACATCATCAGAAATTAGTACTGATGTCAGCAATTCAAGCGCAGTAGAAATGGAATTCAATTGAGTGAACATTGCAGCCTGATTCTCCTCAACTTTTCCAAGCCTTGTCTTGATTTCCTCAGAATCCTTGGCTTGCTGCGTGAATTGTGTAGAATAAAATGATCTGTCAAGCTTCAAAGTTGTATCCCTTAGAGAAAATTCATTCCTCAGATTTGTAAACATCTGTTGATTCTCATCAAATCTATTATTGAGAGATTTGACTTGAACAACAGTTGCCTGTAAACTTGTAAGAACATCAGGATTTGTAATCTTCTTGACAGAATCAGATAAGAAATCTGCAGCCCTTTGCGCTGGAAAGATACAATCTGCATTAGCCCATGCACTGTAGTACATATTCTGATAATGCTCAGAAGCAGCCCTTTGAATTTCCCTTTCTTCAGTAGAATTTGCTTGAATATCAGAAATTTCCACTTGAATATCAGAGTTTGAATGAGAAGGACTAGCTTCAGCATTGTCATCCTCTCTGTGAATATCTTCAAGCACATTTTCAGCAGTGATTTCATCAATTGACTGTGCAGTCGCATCAGGTACTTGATCTGCTACAGTTTGAGGAACATCAGAGTTTGCTGGAGCAGTAACCTCTGCTTCTCTCTGAACAATCTCAACAACGGATTGTTGCAAAGTTTCAAGTAAGACAATATCCTCATGATCATTATCTGTTGCATCTACAGGTACAGCAACAGCTTCTGGAACTGAATCAACTCTAATCTGATCAACTTCATCACCTTTCTCAAAATCAATAGAAATGATTTCTGTGTGAGAAGCAATAGGTTCTACTAACTCAGTAGATGCTTGATCAGCTTCCGGTACAGTATCTTCATGATCAAGAATCCTGCTGTCAGAGTATGCAGCAGCTTCCTCCACTACATCATCAGCTTTTGATGTAGGAGCTTCTGTTTCAAAATCCATCAGAAGAGTTACAGGATTTGCAGCATCCTCAGCAGTTAGAACAGTCTCCTCAACAACAACTGCAGGAGTACTTGAAGGAACAGTTGTAATCACAATCTCCTCATTCTCTGATGTAGGAGCTTCAGTGTCCTCAGGTTCTTTGTCCAGATTGGCAATGATATCACCAAAAAGTTGATCAGCAACTAGCCGTCTCTTTCTCTGATGAAGAGTTTCTTCATCAGCTTCAGTTTCTGAGTCTGCACGAGAAGCAGCAGCAACAGACTTTGCCCTGTGGGCTCGCCTTTTCTTCATTCTTTGTCTCTGAGGCACAGCATCAACATTTGATACCTCAGCTTCAGCGGGTTGCAAACCAGACTTTATTGCTCGAACTTTAGATCTCTTTGACCTCTGTGGTTGAGACTCAGAAGGTCCAGCTTCAGCAGTTGAGACTTGTTGTTGCTGTAAAGTGTCAAGAAATTGTTGCACTGATGCAGGCAACAGTAAAGGACCAACTTCTCCTTTCTTGTTGTCCTTGTTGATAAGGTCAGAGAATATACGTTTGTGCAGTTTAAACGAAAGTATAACATCATCCTCTACTATCTCAACATTTGGACAGCAAAAATTGAATATCAATTGACAAAACCTAGAGAAATAAACAACATTTCTATTCTCTAGCATTTTCTCACCAATATTAGTTAAAACTAATCTAGCAACATCAAATTGACTGCCATAGAGAAGAGAATACCCGATCTGTAGACTATCTGTGGGAATCGCATCCCAATTGGTGCACTTCTTTCCAAAAGCCCGAGTAATGCAATCGAAAAAGAAGCTCCATTCCTTGCGCAAAAATGGCCTTTTGAGTTGACCTATCTTTGACAAAGGTCCAGAGTAGCCGATTTCTCTCATCATCCTAACCAACTCAGAATCACCAACAGATATCGTGAAAGCATTAAAATCTTCAAGACCCAAAGCATCACGAACAGTAGTAGGAGTAACAACAAATTGATCTTCTTGAAACTCAAAAATGATAGATGGAGATCCAGACTCTCCTCCATTATCATAAGTACCTGTCTGCCAAAAAGTTCGAATTTGAGTCGCAGACAGCTTCGATGGTGCTGTTAAAGCAGTACCAATATCAGAGTCTAACAAGAACCTCTGAATCAAATGAAACGCCTCCGGTGCGTTCTCATTTGCTATAGGAGCAGAATAATTGTTGGGAACAAATTCTAAGTCAGAAGCAATAAACGCTGTAGTTGCCATTAGTAAGATTTGAAAACAAGAAATACTGGGCTCAGAAAGTGTTTGAGTGTTTGTGTGTGAGTAAAATCTAATGAAAAGATGAAGTGCGTAAAAGATTGAATCGTGTGTATGTAGTGTTTTAAATAAGAACTGAAAAGATTAAAAGTATGTTAGTGGGACAGATGTCAGACGTGAATACGCTGACAGCTGTATCTAACAACTTCCAATACACACGTGCAAACGTGGAGACACCTGTCATCACATAACACTCAAAAATTTTCGCTTAAGAGAAAAAAAAAATCAATAATAATAAAATTATCAATTTTAATAATAAAGTACAAAGGAGCTCAACAGTCAGAAAAATAATGACTGTCTCGAAACTCCGCATCTTATTATCCCAAGCGCTTCGATTCTAGGAAAAAACCTTTCAGTTACCCTGTTGAATGCTTTAAAAACCGAAGCATTTTATCAACAGGCTTCATACCTTAAAATTACCATACACCAAATGGCAGGAACCTTTGAGTTCATGGATGTCGAATCATTCGTTAACATGAACTGGCAGCAACAAGCAAACTATATCATCGATGAGTTTCTTGTTCTGTCTTTCCTGAATGATGAAGGTCTTATAGCAGATGATGAAATAGCGGAAGGACCAATCTCTAATCCTTATGTGCACATCATCCGTCCCGGTCCATATGATGTGCCCATCCTGGCAGACGATGATACTATGGAGATTTGTATGATGCTCTTCCAGCAGAGCTTCCTGATGGGTACGGAGGAGTCAATCTTCTTGGAGTCCTGCAAGCTGCAAAGCAGAAAGAGAATCCAGGAAGATGATGATGATGATGATTCATCCTCAGGATGTTGTCAAGCAATTCCAGATGGTATAATGATCAGATGAACAACTGGGTAGCTCTCATCAGAAGTAGTAGAGCACAATAACTTCTGGCTCTAGCTCTTCTGCTTCAGATGTAGCATTCAGATACTTGTCCTGGTTAAATAGATCTTCTCTTTGTAACCATAGTGATTAGTATGTACCAGAAAGATTAGCTAAACATGAGCATGAAATTTTCTGAATGTAAATTTGAATCAATTAATGAAAACAAATTTGTTTCTTTACATATCAGTATTATCAATATTGCATAGTAATTGTAAAGTGAAAAAAAACGATATCACTTTAAACAATGAACTAACATACTCAGCCGCACTACGAATCACTATCAGGACTTATCAAACGCACTCTTTCTTTTCTCCGTTCAATCATACTTTTTCCGAAAAACAAATGACTAATCTCAAGAGTATAAAATGTCTGAAACAAGGAAATTATTTTAACCATCAGAGATTAAAACAAAGTAACCTCGGCGTATTTTACACAATACATCAGTGTTTACCATTTATCCTTCTTTGTCAATAAACTCTTTTCTCAATCTGTACAGTTGTGAGAAATGTGTGTGTAGTAGCAGAGTTTACCGAAATCAGTATTTAGATCATCTCAAAGTGCATAAAATCCACAAACTAAAGTAGTAAAAACTGGTTGCCTAAACTCTCACATAGACACTGATTTTTCTATCTAAACTCTGTATTACTGATATCCTTTCATTTGGATATGTCTTTTATTTGTCACCCCCTGTATTATTTATATATTTTTTTTTATTTTTTTATTTTTTATTTTTTATTTTTATTTATTATTTTTCCAGTAATCAGTGGTTGGCACTAGTCACCAAAAATCAAAGATTTTAGCCCTTATTTCATACAATAAGTTCCTGGATCGTCCTAGGCACAACATGATCTCAAAGGAATTTGTGCTCTGTTTGGCATCTTTTGATTTGAGGGTGAATTATTTGTAGTAAGTAATCAGAGTTTAGACTTTTCATCAGTGATTATAATTAACTTATGAGAGAAAATGCAAACAGCTAATACAGACTCAGTGTATAGGATCAATAAACTAAGAGATGGTATAAATATAGAGACAGTATCATGCTGTGTTAGTTTACTGCACATAAATGAGATCAGAATCTATCAACTCTTAAGGATTCACAATTACTTACTGAGAATTATGTTTCATACAAATTTCTTCATTGGTCCATATGTTTCAGACAAAATTACAGTAGAGAATAGCATTAAACTGTAATTACCAGAGTATGACCAACAGAGTTTAACATCAGAGTTTACTTTCAGAGTATGACTGACACTTCACAGAGTTTATCATCAGAGTTTAACATGCTGGTTCACATAACAGTTAACACATGTAAGAAATCATGAACATAAAAAGTGAGTCTAACCCGTATCTCTAGTCAGAACCAGAGATCATTCCAAGTTCATTTACCAATCTTGTAAAAGTAGCTTCACTCAAAGGTTTGGTGAAGATATCTGCAAGTTGTTGGTCTGTAGACACAAAATGAAGCTCAATGTTTCCTTCTTCCACATGTTCTCTGATAAAATGATACCTTATGCTGATGTGCTTGGTCATGGAATGCTGTACTGGATTACCTGTCATAGCAATAGCACTTTGGTTATCACAGAAAATAGGTATTTTTGAGTACCTTAACCCATAATCCAGCAGTTGATTCTTCATCCACAGAATCTGTGCACAACAGCTACCAGCTGCTATATACTCTGCTTCTGCAGTGGATGTAGAAATTGATTTCTGTTTCTTACTGTACCAAGAAACCAATCTGTCACCTAAAAATTGACAGCTTCCACTTGTACTTTTTCTATCTATCTTACAGCCTGCAAAATCTGCATCAGAGTAACCAACTAATTTAAACTCTGATTCTCTAGGATACCACAAACCCAAGGTTATGGTTCCTTTGAGATATTTGAAAATCCTTTTTACAGCTGTTAGATGAGGCTCTCTGGGATCTGCTTGAAATCTTGCACAAAGACATGTTGCATACATGATATCAGGTCTACTTGCAGTAAGATACAGTAGAGACCCTATCATTCCTCTGTAGTTAGTCACATTTACTGAGGCTCCTGTGTCTTTGTCAAGCTTCGTTGCTGTAGCCATGGGAGTTGTAGCAGATGAACTATCAAGCATACCAAATTTCTTTAGAAGATTTCTGGTATACTTTGCTTGATTGATAAAAATCCCATCATCTGTTTGTTTGACCTGTAAGCCTAGAAAGTAACTAAGCTCTCCCATCATGCTCATTTGGTACCTGGATTTCATAAGCTTTGCAAACTTCTTACAAAGTTTGTCATTAGTAGATCCAAAAATAATATCATCTACATAAATTTGAACTAAAAGCAAATCATCACCAGAATTGAAATAAAACAAGGTTTTATCAATTGTTCCTCTTGTGAACCCACTTTCTAAAAGAAATTGAGCGAGAGTTTCATACCATGCTCTTGGTGCTTGCTTTAGTCCATATAATGCCTTGTCAAGCCTGTAGACATAATCTGGATGCTTGGAATCTACAAATCCTGGTGGTTGTTCAACAAACACTTCTTCTTCAAGCTTCCCATTGAGAAAAGCACTCTTTACATCCATCTGAAAGACTTTAAACTTCTTGTGTGCAGCATAGGCCAGAAAAATCCTTATGGCCTCCAATCTTGCAACTGGAGCAAAGGTTTCATCATAGTCAATTCCTTCCTGTTGTGAATAACCTTTTGCCACAAGTCTAGCCTTGTTTCTTGTAATCACACCTTCACTGTCAGTCTTGTTTCTGAAAACCCACTTTGTACCTACTATTGATCTATTCTTTGGTCTAGGTACAAGTGTCCAGACTTCATTTCTTTCAAATTCATTTAACTCTTCTTGCATTGCTGTAATCCAATTAGCATCTTGAAGAGCTTCCTCCACTTTCTTTGGTTCTGTTTGAGACAAGAAAGCATGATACAGACACTCATTATTTGTTGCACTTCTAGTTCTCACACTAGCATCAGGATCTCCAATTATGAGATCAGGTGTGTGTGCCTGTGTCCACTTTCTGGCTGTTGGTAAGTGGTTTCTTGCATCATTATTGAATCCTCCCCCTTGATCCATGCTCTCCTGATTCATACGTTGACTTTCTGCAGTATCTGAGGCTCCCCTTGAGTTGGATGGCTCAGTGTTTGTACTGTCAGAGTTTGAATCAGTTTCCTCAACTGATTCACTTGCTGTGTCTTGTTGAGCTTCTTCACGCTCCCCCTCAACTGGTTCTCTATTTTGTTCAATTTGAGAATTTTCAGTTTCTTCAGTATTTACCAGTAGAGGTTCAGAGTATGCTCCGTCAGAGTTTGTCAAACCTGCTTCATCAGAGTTTACATCATCAGAGAATAGATCTTCATTTTCAAAACGTAGTTGATCATATCCATCCTTGTCTTCAAGTCCAATTATTTTCTTGTCATCAAATGACACATGTATGGATTCCATGATCACCTTAGTTCTCAGATTGTAAACTCTGAATGCTTTTGTTGACAATGGATAGCCAACAAAGATTCCTTCATCAGCTTTTAACTCGAACTTTGTTAACTGTTCAGGATGAGTCTTCAACACAAAGCATTTGCATCCAAATATGTGAAAATATTTCAAATTTGGCTTCTTATTTTTCACCATCTCATATGGTGTTTTCCCATGCTTGTTGATCAGTGTAGCATTTTGAGTAAAACAAGCAGTTTGAACAGCTTCTGCCCAGAAATAAGTTGGCAATTTTGCTTCATCAAGCATAGTTCTGGCAGCTTCAATTAAAGTTCTGTTCTTTCTTTCAACTACACCATTTTGCTGTGGAGTTCCAGGTGCAGAAAATTCTTGTTTGACTCCTCTTTCCTTGCAGAAAGCTTCCATTATTGAGTTTCTGAATTCAGTTCCATTATCACTCCTTATAATTTTGACTTTGTGTTGTGATCCTTTGTCCAGTAGATTTACATGATCCATCAAAGTTTGAGCAGTTTCATCCTTCTTTGATAAGAAATATACCCATGTATATCTAGTATATTCATCAACAACTACTAGAGCATATTTCTTTCTACCCATGGACATCACATTTACTGGTCCAAAGAGATCAACATGTAGAAGATGATAAGGTTCCACTACTGATGATTCAGATTTGCTCTTGAAAGATGACTTCCTTTGCTTGGCCTTTTGACAAGAATCACATAGACCATTTAGATTGAGTATTGATTTTGGAAGTCCTCTTACAAGATCCTTTCTTATCAGCTCATTGATGTTGTTCAAATTGAGATGAGAGAGCTTCTTGTGCCAATTCCAACTCTCTTCATTTGACATTTTTGCAGTCAGACACACTGTTTTTCCATCAGAGTTTGTTACCAAACTTGCTTCATATATATTGTTGCGCCTGTGTCCAACTAGAACAACTTTTCCAGTAGATTTGATGATAACTTCACAGTATTCACTATGAAAATCTACATGGTTTCCTCTGTCACAGATTTGACTCACAGATAGCAGATTATGCTTGAGTCCTGAGACTAGAGCTACATTCGTGATGATGACACTTCCAAGATTGATATTGCCATATCCCAGAGTGTGTCCTATGTTGCCATCTCCATAGGAAACTTTTGGGCCAGCCTTCTCCTCAAAGTCTGATAGCAGGGCTTTGTTTCCAGTCATATGTCCTGAGCATCCACTGTCCAAGATAAGTGTGCTCTCTATTATACCCTGCAATCACAAACAAACACTAAGTGTTAGTTTTAAGGATCCAGACTTGCTTGGATCCTTTGTCCTTCTTAACAGTGTTAGCTTTTGCAGCGGAATCAGCATTTTCAGAGTTTAAACTAACATTGTCAGATTTTACACTAGCAGAGTTTGCTCTAACCCATTTTAAATTGGGTTTTAGCTCATAATAGTTATGATAAATTGCATGATAACTCTTACATGTGTAAATAGAATGCCAAGTGCTCCCACAATGTTTACATAAAGTCTGTGGTTTTACTCTAACATAATCATTCTTTACTTCTGAAGTAGAAGGTAAAGAATTAATATGTTTGTTCTTAGTGCAAAATCTAGCAAGATGATTAGAACTACCACAATTATAACATGTTTTTCTTGAGGCACTAGCATTAGGCATATGATTATTTCTATTATTTATGCCTACTTTTCCATTCCTATTTCTCTTGGATCCTTTAGGTTTCATGGCAGACTTAACCTCTTTGAGCTTATGTTTAAACTGTTTTCCTGTCATTGAACCAACATTAACCTGTTTCTCACAGATTCTAATTGGTTCTTTAACAGCTTCTAACTCAACAAGCTTCTCTGTTTTAGATTCAATATCTACTTGTTCAGCACAAGCTTCAACTGGCTCCATAACAGCTTCTTTCACAACTACAGATTTTAGCTTGGTGGATTCTGGAACAAATATCACAGGTTTAAGTTGTGGTTTAACCTTAACTTTGTCTTTAAACCTAAGTTCATCGTTTTCACAATAGCCTAAACCTACAGAATCTGTTTGAAACACTTGATGAGTGTCTCTTCCAGAGTTTGTCCAAGTCTTAATTATTTTTCTTTCTTTTTCAAGTTCAGATTCTAGCTGCTTATTTAACTTAAGCACTTCCTGTTCAATATAAACAGCATCATCTCTTTCTTTTTGAATCTGCTTCATATTCTCAAGTTCTCTTTCAAGAAACTTGTTTCTTTCTTTAAGACTAAGATTCTCAGATTTAATCCTCTCATTCTCTAAAGTCTGATCCCTATAACTAACATGTATGTTCTTAAGATAAATTCTTAATTCAGAAATATTATCAGTATCATAAGCATAAGTAGTTAAAGGTACCTTATTTTCAGAAGATTCAGTCTCATCTCTGACAGTTGCCATAAGAGCATAGTTTTCTCCATCATCAGAGTCTGAAGTATCTGCCCAGTCTCTGCCTTTAGAGATGAGTGCTTTCTCAGATTTGCCTTTCTTGCACTCTGGAGCATAATGACCCATCTCCTTACACTTGTAGCACTGGATTTGAGACTTATCCTTCTTGCCAGACTTGTTCTCCTTTCCATCAGACTTTCTGAAACTTCTCCTTTCAGGGTTTGAATCTTTCCTTGAGAATCTCTTTCCTTTCTTGAAGTTCTTGAATCCCATCTTCTTAAAGGTCTTCACCATCAATGCAGCCATTTGCATCAACTCCTCTTCATCATCCTCAGAGTCAGAAGCTTCATCAGAGTTTGAGTCATCATCAGAGTTTGATGACTCACTCTCAGATTTAATAACTAAAGCCTTTCCCTTGGCTTTCTTCCTTGATGATTCCTTCTTGATGGGCTTCTCCTCGACTTTGAGAGCAACAGATTTTGTCTTCTTGCTTGACCTCCTGTTTCTTTGTTCTATCTCAAGTTCATGAGTCTTTAACAATCCATAGATTTCATCAAGATCTGTATCAGCAAGATCATAATTATCTCTGATTGTTGTTGCCTTTAAATCCCACTTTTCAGGTAGAGATAACAGAAACTTGAGATTGGACTCTTCAAGTTCATATTCCTTATCTACCAGAGACAGATCGTTCAACAGTTTGCAAAATCTGTCATAAGTCTCAGTCAAGGTTTCATTAGTTCTTGAATCAAAGTGCTCATACTCCTGTGTGAGTATTGTTTTTCTGTTCTTCTTAATAGCACCTGTTCCCTGGCATCTGACTTCTAAAGCATCCCATATCTCTTTGGCAGTTTTGCAGCCAATTACCCTGTTAGACATAACATTATCTAAAGCACTGTGGAGAAGATGTCTAACCTTTGCATCCTTTGCAATTGATGAGATATCCTCAGGAGTCATATCTTTCTTTTCCTTTGGAACAGTCTTTTGTTCTTGACCATCAACAACAGGGGACAATTTAGTTGGCATATGAGGACCATCATTAATTCTGTCAAGGTATTCTGGATCTGTAGCCTCCAGAAACATGGTCATCTTCACCTTCCAAATCGGATACTCTACAGGCCTGAGAATCGGAACCCTGATTGTTTCATATCGACTCACAGAATTAGGCTTAACCTGTTCAGCCTTGGAAGCAGTTTGATTTTCTTCAGACATGATTATTACTGTGTTTGAATCGTAAAACTGTATATATTAAACAGCCTTGGCTCTGATACCAATTGTTAGGCCGAATACACAATATAATCAAGTATGTATGAAAATAACGACAATTAAGAACACTGTTTATGAATCAATAAACTGTATTTATATTAACAGCTTCTCTCTTTATGATGTTAATGAATCACAAAGAGCTTCTAGGTTACAAGAATAATATATCGATAATCGCGTCCCTTCTAGGGATAACCTATCTGTGTTTATATAGTACACAGCTACATACAATCCTTATCTAATTGATATTCCTACAAGTTAGCTATACAAAACTTATCAATTAAGGATTGCTTCTTATCTTCCATTCTGTTTCCTTAGCTGTATCAATATATTCTGCTTCTTTCCATCTTCAGAATATATTGCTTCTAGAATCTTTAATTCAGCACCGACAGCTAACTCAACTATCACCTTGTCAGACTTTACATAAACTCTGACCGGCTTCCTTTAAACTCTTCACCCTGTCAGAGTTTAATTAAACTCTGACCGGCTTCTGATAAACTCTTGTCAGTACCTGTTGCTTAAACACTGATAAACAAACATTAGCAATTATATCTAACATAACATGAACCAAACGATGTCTGACAAAGTTCGTTCGCTCCTTCATACATTCCATCTACCTGTAGAATCTCAGGATCTGTCCAACGCGAAGCTTTAAACTTAAGATTTGAGATAACCTCAAAACACTCACTCAAGTGTTTGTCTTTTTGATCTTATCAAAGAGTCCCAACACTTGCTGCTTTGTTTTGTATTTCATTATTATTCATTTTGAATCACTCCAAAATATTCGAATTTGTATTATACCAAATACATATATCTGAATCCGGATCATATTCGTGAATTCTAATGAAGCGTGTGAATCCTTTTCTGGCATGTGTTGTCACTGGTGCACATACAATTATATGTACTAATTTTAACACTTTTGTAGCTCATTATCTCTCTATTTCAAGAAAATAGAGATATAGTGGTCTTTCTAGTGAGACGAGTTTCACATGCATAATGTGATTCAATAATCATATGGTTCTTGTAACCCATCACCATGTAATAAGCGAATATTCTTCTCACTCGTGCAACCAAGCCTACAGTTCTTTGGATTTCCATTACCTCTATTCCATAGTCCCTATTTCAAAATGAGAAGTTTCAGTCCCCCTAAACTTCTCCAATTCTTCAACTCTACAAGATAACTCTCAGAGCAACTTCCAGCTGCAATGTATTCAGTTTCTGCAGTTGATGTAGAAACTGAGTGCTACTTTTTACTGAACCAGGATACCAATCTTCCACCAAGAAATTGACAGCTTCCTGTAGTGCTTTTTCTGTCAATCCTACATCCATCATAATCTGAATCAGAATACCCCACTAGCTCAAATCCAGTGTTTTTAGGATACCAAAGGCCTAGATTAGGAGTGCCCTTAAGGTATCTAAAAATTCTCTTGATTGCTACTAAGTGTGACTCCTTTGGATCAGCTTGAAACCTTGCACAGAGACATGTAGCAAACATTATGTCAGGTCTGCTAGCAGTTAGGTAGAGAAGAGATCCAACCATGCCTCTGTATGCACTAGAGTCCACTTTCTTCCCTTTGGAATCTAGATCCAGACTAGTTGAGGTAGAAATAGGAGTCTTGGCAGGTGATGAATCTTCTAGGTTGAACTTCTTGAGAAGTTCCTTGACATATTTTGCTTAACAAATGAAGATCCCGTCATCTTTTTGAAGAACTTGTAAACCAAGGAAGAATGACAGTTCTCCCATCATACTCATCTCATATTTGTTTCTCATTAGAGATGAAAACTTCTCACACAGCTTCTCATTTGATGAACCAAAGATGATATCATCAACATAAATTTGAACCAGAATGATGTCTTTGCCATGATGCTTGTAGAATAAGGTCTTATCTACTACACCTCTTGTAAACTGGTTTTCCAATAGAAAGGTAGAGAGGTATCATACCATGCTCTTGGAGCTTGTTTCAATCCATAAAGTGCCTTGAACAGCTTGTACACAAAATCATACATTTCAACATCTTCAAAACCAGGAGGCTGTTCAACATACACTTCTTCCTCCCACTCTCCATTCAGAAAAGCACTTTTGACATCCATTTGGAACACTTTGAAGTTACAGTGTGCAGCAAAGGCTAGGAAAATCCTGATAGCTTCAAGTCTGGCAACAGGTGCAAATGTCTCATCATAGTCTATTTCTTTCTGTTGACAGTAACCTTTAGCTACTAGCCTTGCCTTGTTTCTAGTCACATTCCCATTTTCATCTAACTTGTTTCTGAAAACCCACTTTGTCTCAATAACTGACTTTCCTTTAGGTCTTGGAACCAATTTCCATACATTGTTCCTTTCAAACTGGTTGAGTTCCTCTTGCATAGCAATCACCCAATCAAAATCTAACAATGCTTCATCAATTGCTTTAGGCTCTATTTGAGAAAGAAAACAAGAAAACATGCTGTCAGCAGAAACATTGTTCCTGGTCCTCACCCCAGAAGAGGGATCTCCAATTATTAGATCATTTGAGTGATCCCTGTTCCACCTAGTGGTTTTGGGCAAGCTTCTTGTTTGATTTGAGACAGTAACCTCAATTAGAGGAACTGATTCTTCACCAGGGCAATTGTCTCCACCATTTTCTTCAATGTCTCCAGAGTCACCATCAATTTGAGTATTTCATGTGATGGTCTGTGACTAGGCTGGAGTTTGATTGACATTATCTTCAATGACAGCATCCTTTTATGTTTCAACAGTTTGAATGAAAGTAGGTTCTTCATCAACAACTTCTTCTTCCTCCAAGTATCCTTGATTCTCAAATCTAAGAATCTGCATTTGACCTTCTTCATGCAGTCCAGGAAACTTGGTTTCATCAAATGTGACATTCACATTTTCATCAATGATTTTGTGTTCCAAAAGATAGACTCTGTAGGCAGTCCTTTCTAAAGCATACCCCATGAAAATGCCTTCATAAGGTTTGGTGTCAAATTTCCCTTTCTTTTCATGGTTGTCTTTCATCATGAAACATTTGTTCCCAAACACATGAAAATACTTGACAGTAGGTTTCTTTTCATTGAGCAAATAGTAAGGAGTGTTCCCATGAGTCTTGTTGATCAAGGTTCTATTCTGTGTGTAGCAGGCTGTGTTGATAGCTTCTGCCCAGAAGTATGTAGGTAATTTTGCATCATGAAGCATAGTTCTGGCAGCTTCAATGAGAGTCCTGTTCTTCCTTTCTACAACTCCATTCTACTGAGGAGTCCTTGCAGCAGAAAATTGTTGTACAATTCCTTCATCTTTACAGAAGTTACCAAGAGTGGCATTTCTGAACACAGTCCAATTGTCACTTCTTATCATTTGAACTTTGGCATTTGGAGCTCTTTCAAGAACTCTTAAGTGATCAATGATGACTTGAGCTACTTCATCTTTTGATTCTAGATACTTTATGTTAGATATAATTGCTGATGATTATTTATCAGTGTTTAAGCAAGAGGTACTCATCAGAGTTTATGCTAGAAGCCAGTCAGAGTTTGATAAAGTCTGACGGGATGAAAGTTTATTTAGCTGTCGGTGCTGACATTGAAGTTTCTAGAAGCGATATTCTTTGAAGATGGAAAGAAGCAAAGAGATATCGAGATGGCTAAGGAAACGGAACAGAAGACAGAAGCAATCCTAAATTGATATAAATTGTATAGCTAATTTATAGGAATATCAATTAGAGATTGATTATGTAGCTGTGTACTATATAAACACAGATAGGTTAACCCTAAAAGGGATGCGAATACTGAATACATTATTCTTGTAACCTAGCAGCTCTCTGTGATAATTTACATCACTGAGAGAAGAGTTATTTAATATAATTCAGTTTATTGTTCATAAACAGAGTTCTTGATTGTTATTCTCATACATATATTGATTATATATTGTGTATTCGGCCTAACAATTGGTATCAGAGCCAAGGCTGTTTAATATATACTGTTTATTGATCTAAAACACAAGTATAATCATGACTGAAAACTCTCAGGAATGTTCTATTGCTCAAAAGGTTCAATCTGCTTCTGTAAGTCGATATGAATCAATCAGGGTTCCAATGCTCAAACCAGTGGAATATCCAATATGGAAGGTTAAGATGACCATGTTTCTGGAAGCCACAGATCCAGAATACCTTGATAGAATCTATGATGGTCCTCATATGCCAACTAAACTGTCTCCTGTAGTTGCTAGTCAAGAACAAAAGACTGTTCCGAAGGAAAAGAAAGATATGACTCCTGAGGACATCTCATCAATTGCGAAGGATGCAAAAGTTAGACATCTTCTTCATAGTGCCTTAGATAATGTCATGTCTAACAGAGTTATTGGTTGCAAGACTGCCAAAGAAATCTGGGATGCTTTAGAAGTCAGGTGTCAAGGAACAAGTGCTATAAAGAAGAACAGGAAGACTATTTTAACACAGGAATATGAACACTTTGACTCTAGATCTGATGAAACTTTGACAGATACATATGACAGATTCTGTAAATTGTTGAATGATTTGTCTCTTGTTGATAAAGAATATGATCTTGAAGAGTCAAATCTCAAGTTTCTATTATCTCTACCTGAAAAATGGGATTTAAAGGCAACATCAATAAGAGATAATTATGATCTTGCAGAAACAGATCTTGATGAAATTTATGGGTTGCTTAAAACTCATGAACTTGAGATAGAACAAAGAAACAAAAGGTCTGGAAAGAAGACAAAATATGTAGCTCTCAAAGTTGAAGAAAAGCTCATGAAGAAAGAAACATCAAAGAAGAAAGCTAAGGGAAAAGCTTTGGTCATAAACTCTGAAAGTGAGTCATCAAACTCTGATGGTGATTCAAACTCTGATGCTTCTTCTGAATCTGAGGATGATGAAGAACAACTGATGCAAATGGCTGCCTTGATGGTGAAAACCTTCAAGAAGATGGGTTTTAAGAACTTCAAGAAGGGAAAAAGATTCTCGAGGAAAGATTCAAACTCTGAAAGAAAGAGTTTCAGAAAGTCTGAAGGAAGGGATACCAAGTATGGAAAGAAAGACAAGTCTGAGATCCAGTGCTACAAGTGTAAAGAGATGGGTCACTATGCTCCAGAGTGCAAGAAAGGAAAATCCGAGAAAGCACTCATCACTAAAGGAAAAGACTGGGCAGACACTTCAGACTCTGATGAAGATGTCAGCTATGCTCTTATGGCAACTGTTGAAGATAAATCTGAGACATCTGAGAATAAGGTACCCCTAACAACTTATGCTTATGATATTGATAATATATCTGAATTGAGAATTTATCTTAAAAGCATACATGTTAGTTATAGAGATCGGACTTTAGAAAATGAGAGAATTAAAACTGAGAATCTTAAGCTTAAAGATAGAAATTAATTTCTTGAAGAAGAGCTTGTTAACATGCAACAAGTTCAAAAGGAAAGAGATGATGCTGTTTATGTTGAGCAAGAGTTGTTAAAGAGATTTAGACAACTAGAATCTGATTTGGAAAAAGAGAGGAAGGTAATTAAAACCTGGACTAATTCTGGAAAAGACACACATCAAGTTTTTCAAACAGATACAGTTGGGTTAGGTTACTGTGAAAAAGATGAACTTAGGTTTAAAGATAAAGTTAAAGTTAAACCACAACTTAAACCTGTGAAATTTGTCTCTGAATCAAGTAAGCAAACCTCTGTACTTGAAACAGAAGATGTTAAAGAATCAGTAAAAACTTGTGTTAAACAGGTGAATGTTGGTTTAATGACAGAGAAACAATTCAAGTATAAGCTCAAAGAGGTAAAGTCTGTTGAAAAACAGAAAGTGTCCAGGAAGAATAGGAATGGAAAAGTAGGCATTAATAAAAGAAATGATTATCTGCGTAATTTTGATGCTCCTAGAAAGACATGTCATAGTTGTGGTAGTACTAACCATCTGGCAAGTTTCTGCACGAAAAACAAAGATATTAATTATTTACCCTCCAAGTCTGGAGTGAAGAATGACTTTGTTAGGGTTAGACCACAGACTTTATGCACACATTGTGGGAGCACTTGGCATTCCATTTATACTTGTAAGAGCTATCATGCCATTTATCACAACTATTATGAGTTAAAACCCAACTTGAAATGGGTGAGAGCAAACTCTGTAAGTGTAAAGTCTGACACAGTTAGCTCAAACTCTGTTGAAAGTTTTTCCGCTGCAAAAGCTAACTATGTTAAGAAAGCCAAAGGATCCAAGCAAGTCTGGATCCTTAAATCTAACTCTTTGTAATTGTTTGTGATTGCAGGGCATAAGGGAAAGTACCCTCATCTTGGACAGTGGATGTTCAGGACACATGACTGGAAATAAAGCCCTGCTATCAGACTATGAGGAGAAGGCTGGCCCAAAAGTTTCCTATGGAGATGGCAACATATGACGTACTATGGGATATGGCAATATCAATCTTGGAAGTGTCATCATCACAAATGTAGCTCTTGTCCCAGGACTCAAGCATGATCTGCTATCTGTGAGTCAAATCTGTGACAGAGGATATCATGTAGATTTTCAACCTGAATACTGTGAGGTTGTTTGTAAATCTACAGGGAAAGTTGTTCTAGTTGGACACATACGTAACAATATCTATTAAGCAAGTTTGGTAACAAACTCTGAAGGAAAAGCTGTGTGTCTGTCTGCAAAAATGTCAAATGAAGAGAGTTGGAAATGGCATAAGAAGCTCTCTCACCTAAACTTGAACAACATCAATGAGCTAATTCGAAAAGATCTTGTAAGGGGACTTCCAAAGTCAATACTCAGCTTAGATGGTCTGTGTGATTCTTGTCAAAAGGCCAAGCAAAGGAAGTCATCTTTCAAGAGTAAGTCTGAATCTTCAGTTGTGGATCCTTATCATCTTCTTCATGTTGATCTATTTGGTCCAGTCAATATAATGTCTCTTGGCAGAAAGAAATATGCTCTTGTCATTGTTGATGAGTACACTAGGTACACTTGGGTGTATTTCTTAGCAAAGAAGGATGAAATTGCTTTAACTCTGATGGAACATGTAAAGCTACTGGACAAAGGATCACAGTATAAAGTGAAAATTATCAGGAGTGATAATGGTACTGAATTCAGAAATGCAATAATGGAAGAATTTTGCAAAGAAAGAGGAGTGAAGCAAGAATTTTCTGCACCAGGGACTCCACAGCAAAATGGTGTAGTTGAAAGAAAGAACAGAACCTTAATCGAAGCTGCCAGAACAATGCTTGAAGAAGCAAAATTGCCAACTTATTTCTGGGCAGAAGCTGTTCAAACTGCTTGTTTTACTCAAAATGCAACACTGATCAACAGGCTTGGGAAAACACCATATGAGATGGTGAAAGAAAAGAAGCCAAATTTGAAATATTTTCATATTTTTGGATGCAAATGCTTTGTGCTGAAAACTCATCCTGAACAGTTGACCAAGTTTGACTTAAAAGCTGATGAAGGAATTTTTGTTGGATACCCGCTGTCAACTAAAGCATTCAGAGTCTACAATCTGAGAACTAAAGTGATCATGGAATCAATACATGTGTCATTTGATGACAAGAAAATAACTGGAATAGAAGATGAAGAATATCATGATCAACTTCGCTTTGAAAATGTAGATCTAAACTCTGATGACGTAAACTCTGATGAAGCAAATCCAACAAACTCTGATGAAGCATACTCTGAACCTCTACTTGTAAACACTGAGGGAGTTTCTCTGACAGAACAAAATAGAGAACCAGTTGAGGGGGAGCGTGAAGATACTTCAGCAACATCTCAAAATGATGACTCAAATTCTGAAAACGAGTCAGCTGAGGAATCTATCCCAAACTCTGAGTCATACACTGAAAATCCAAACTCTGAGCAGTTCAATTCAGGGGGAGCCTCAGAGAATGCAAATGGTCAAGAAGAAGATCAGGAAAGCATGGATCAAGGGGGATGATCTAATGAAAATAGAAGCCAATTACCTACAGCAAGAAGGTGGACACAAGCTCACACACCTGACTTGATAATTGGAGATCCAGAAGCGAGTGTGAGAACTAGAAGTGCTACAACTAATGAATGTCTGTTTCATGCATTCTTGTCTCAAACTGAGCCCAAGAAAGTGGAAGAATCTCTTCAAGATGCAAACTGGATAACAGCTATGCAGGAAGAGTTAAATGAATTTGAAAGGAATGAAGTATGGACTCTTGTACCAAGACCTAAAACAGATCTATTGTTGGTACAAAGTGGGTTTTTAGAAACAAAACAGACAGTGATGGAGTGATTACAAGGAATAAAGCTAGACTTGTGGCTAAAGGATATTCACATCAGGAAGGAATTGACTATGATGAAACCTTTGCTCCGGTTGCAAGATTGGAGGCCATAAGGATTTTTCTAGCATATGCTGCTCACAAGAAGTTTAAAGTTTTTCAGATGGATGTAAAAAGTACTTTTCTCAATGGGAAACTTGAAGAAGAAGTGTTTGTTGAACAACCACCTGGATTTGTGGATCCCAAACATCCAGATTATGTCTACAGGCTTGACAAAGCTCTTTATGGACTAAAGCAAGCACCTAGAGCATGGTATGAAACTCTGGCTCAATTTCTTTTAGAAAGTGGGTTCACTAGAGGTACAATTGATAAAACCTTGTTCTATTTCAATACTGGTAATGATTTGCTGTTAGTTCAAATCTATGTGGATGATATAATTTTTGGGTATACAAATGACAAACTCTGTAAGAAGTTTGCAAAGCTTATGCAGTCAAGATACCAAATGAGCATGATGGGAGAGCTTAGTTATTTTCTAGGCTTACAAGTAAAGCAAACAAATGATGGGATTTTTATCAATCAAGCAAAATATACCAGAAATCTTCTCAAGAAATTTGGTATGCTTGATAGTTCATCTGCAACAACTCCTATGGCTACTGCAACAAAGCTAGACAAAGACACAGGAGCCTCAGTAGATATGACAAACTACAGAGGGATGATAAGGTCTCTTCTTTATCTTACTGCAAGTAGACCTGACATCATGTATGCAACATGTCTTTGTGCAAGATTTCAAGCAGATCCCAGAGAGCCTCATCTAACAGCTGTGAAGAGAATTTTCAAATATCTCAAAGGAACCATAACTCTTGGTTTGTGGTATCCTAGAGAATCAAAGTTTAAATTAATTGGTTACTCTGATGCAGATTTTGCAGGCTGTAAGATAGACAAAAAAGTACAAGTGGAAGCTGTCAATTTTTAGGTGACAGATTAGTTTCTTGGTACAGCAAGAAACAAAAGTCAATTTCCACATCCACAGCAGAAGCAGAGTATATTGCTGCTGGTAGCTGTTGTGCACAGATTTTGTGGATGAAGAATCAATTGCTGGATTATGGATTAAGGTACTCTAAAATACCTATTTTCTGTGATAATCAGAGTGCTATTGCTATGACAGGTAGTCCAGTACAGCATTCCATGACCAAGCACATCAGCATAAGGTATCATTTTATCAGGGAACATGTGGAGGAAGGAGATATTGAGCTTCATTTTGTGTCTACAGAACAACAGCTTGCAGATATCTTCACCAAGCCTTTGAGTGAAGCTACCTTTACAAGACTGGTAAATGAACTTGGAATGATCTCTGGTTTTGACTAGAGATATTGGTTAGACTCAAAATTTCTCATTTTGTGATTTGTTGCTCATGATTCTTTGCATATGTTAACTGTCATTCATACCAGTTTGTCAAAATTCTGTCAGTCATACTCTGTCAATTAAACTCTGATGTTCAACTCTGATTGTGATTTTGTCTGAAACATATGGACCGATGAATAAAATTGTATGAAGCATGATTCTCAGTAAGTAATCATGAATCCTTCTGAGTGATATAAATTCTGATCTCAAATGTGTGCAGAAATTTTACACAGCATGATACTGTCTCTATATTTATAGCATCTCTTAGTTTATTGATCCTATACACCGAGTCTGTATTAGCTGTTTGCACTTTCTCTCATAAATTAATTGTATTAACTGATGAAAGTCTAAACTCTGATAATTAGTTGCTCATATTTCACCCTCAAATAAAAAGATGCAAAAATATGCACAAATTCCTTTGAGATCAAGTTGTGCCTAGGAAGACCCATGAACTTATTGTATGAAATAAGGGCTAAATTTTTTGATTTTTGGTGACTAGTGCCAACCACTGATTACTGGAAAAATAATAAAATCAAAAAAAATCAAAAATCAAAAATCGAAGGGGGTGAAAATAATAAATTTATACGTACAGAGTTTAGACAATATCAGATTTTTTTTATAAATGAGAGTTTGGGCAACCAGTTTTTACTGATTTATTTTGTGGATTTTATGTACTTTGAGATGATCTAAATATTTATATTCAGTAAACTCTGCTATTCACACACAATTTCTCACAATTGTGCACTTAGAGAAAAGAGATTATTAATGAAGGAGGAGAATTGATAAAAACTGATGAACTGTGTACTCTACGCCGAGGTAATTTATTTTTAATCTCTGATGATTAAAATAAATAAGGGTGTTTCAGACATTTCATAATTATTGAGGAACATTATTTTTGGAAAATAGAGAGTATGATTGAAACGGTTTGTTTGAGTTTTTGAAAATGAAGAAAGGTGTCTAGAAAATAGCAGAAATTAGTGCCTTTTACTGCGCATGCGTGTTGGAAACAACCACGATTTACTGCTGTCAGTTAATACGTATGTGACAACTGTCCCGCTCACACGTTATTCGAGTAAGCCTGCTGTGTGTTTTAATGATTAAAACTCTTCAGTTTTAATTCATATTTAATCATTATACACACAACGTTCAAATCTTTTACAGACTTACTCTATACACAACACAGTTTCACTTACACATTTTCACAAACACTTTTCTGCATCACTTTTTCGAACACTTTCTCGAAGCATAAACTCTGATCTCTGTGGAATATTCTAATGGCAACAACTATGTTTCAGTCTTTTGGTCTCGATTTTGTTCCTAACAACTATGCAGCACCCTTATCTACTGTGAACGCACCGGAGGCGTTTCACTTGTTTCAGAATTTTCTTTCTCAATCAGATATTGGGCAAGTACTTGTGGAACCAGCAAGGCTGTCTGGACTTCAAATCAAAGCATTCTGGGAAACTGGTGTTTATGATGATGGAGGAGAGGCTGGAACTCCTTCTATTATCTTTGAGTTTGATGAACAAGAGTATGTGGTCACTCCGACCACAGTTCGTGATGCTCTTGGGTTTGAAGACTTTAATGCATACACTATTTCAGTTGGTGATGCTGAGCTTCAAAGGATGATGAGGGAGATAGGTTACTCTGGGTCTTTGGCAAGGACAGGTAACTTGAAGCGACCGTTCTTGAGGAAAGAGTGGAGCTTTTTCTTCGACTGCATAACTAGAACGTTCGGGAAGAAGTGCACAAACTGGGATGCCATACCTACTGATAGTCTACAAATTGGGTATTCTCTTCTTTATGGAACTCATTTTGATTTTGGTAGACTAGTTCTTATGAATTTGGGTGAAAAGATGACTGAGAATAGAGGAGTAGTTTACTTTGCTAGATTTTGTCAGCTTTTATTTTCTGCCTGTGTTAGTGGGGTAGAAATTAATGATGCAGATGTGATTCCATGTTTTAAATTGCACAAACGTATATTCTCTGATCTTATAAACAAGGATGTAAAGAAGGGTAATGTAGGTGATCTTTTACTGCCTACATTAGTGCAACAGTTTTTGGATGATTCTATCCAAGTAGAACAACAACAAGAACCAATAAATATTGAAGTTTCTCCAACCCAACCAATTCGTACTGGTGGTAGAATCAAACACAGGGCTTTCAAACCTGCAAAGATTGTTAAGCCAGCTACTGAAGTTGGAGTATCAAAATCTTTTGTGCCAAAGTCTGTTGGTACATCTAAGAAGAGTAGAGCAAAGAGACCAAGGTCTGATGATGATGTAAAAGATTCTGAAACTTTACATCATAGAAGAAGAAGACTGGTAGCTGACTATCTGTTTGATGAGTTAGATGAAGTTGTTCCTGAGGCTGTTCCTGTAGATGTTCCTGAAGCTGAACTGAATGTAGATCCTGATGTTGTAATTCAGGATGCTGCTGTAGATGTTGAAGCTACTGTGCCCACAGAGGACAGAACAAATGCTGATGTCCATTTTGAAGCTGATAATGAAGCTGCAAATGCTGATGTCCATTTTGAAGCTGATAATGAAGCTGCAAATGCTGATTACTTTGTTGATTCTTTGGACATGGATATTGAAGCACATCCTGCAATCAGTGTTTGTGACATTGAGGATGTGGAAGCTGATCAAGCCACTCTGGTAATAGAAGAGTCTATGGCAACTCATACAGAGATTCTCTCTATGACCAATCAAGTTCTTGAAGTTGGTGATGAAGTTGATCAGGAAGCAAAATCTGTCTCTTCTGAGAAGATTGTTGTAGAAGAAGCTGTTCTAGCAGAAGAAGAAGTTGATGAGAAGAATGAAGTTGTAGCAGAGAAAGTTCTTGATGAAGCTGCACAGTCAAATGTTGACGTTACTGTAGAGAATGTAGTTGAAGAAGCTGCAGAGCCCTTAGTAGAAAATGTTGTTGAAGACAGGGTTGTTTCTGATAGTCATGATCACACTTCTGTAAATTCTGATCATGCAGACTCTGATGAATACATACCTTTTCTAAACAATCCTACTGCTGAGACTGTCAAGGAAAATCAAACTGCCACTGAAGCTCATTTTCGAGAAATGTATTATGCAAACTGGTCAGGAGCAGATTGTATTTTCTCTAAACAAAGGACTGCTGAGTTTATTGATAAATCTGCTAAAGCAATTTCAAATCCAGAGCTTCTTAGTCACTTAAAGGCTACAATTGTGCAAGTGAAGTCTCTTACCAATCACTTTGATGAGACTCACAAAGCTGTGATAGGCCTGAGGAATGATATTGTTGCTAAAGATTTGTCTTTGAAGAATGATAGAGCTCAATATTCTTCTATGATCAAGGATCACGTGCAAATCAAGCAGAGGCTAAGCAAAGTTGAGAGCAATCAAGATGAGATGTCTGCAAATATTGATTCAATTGCTACTTCTTTGGAATTGCTGACATCAGTGCTACTTCCTGATGATGTCAAAAAGGGGGAGAGAGTTCCTAAAGACAAATGCAAAAGGACTCAAACTCTGAGACGGAGGGATGATGCAACTGATGGTGGAAGCAAGGATTCAGAGTTTAGGTCAAAGAATTCTCAAGAGCAAGGGAGACTTAGGTCAAACTCTGCTAAGCTGACAAACTCTGATAGAGTAAATTCTGGTGTTCAATCTTCTTCAAGACTTAAAAATCTAGCTATTTCAGCTAATCCAATTACTGATGAAGAGATTGTTGCTAAACTCTTTTTGGAAGAACATGGTGGTGAAGCCACAGTTGAAGACATTGATGCTGAATTGCAGATTCTTGCTGAAGAGCATAAAAAGAAAGTTGAAGCTGGAACTTACAAGCAAAAAGCTGCCAAGGCTCCTAGGAGAAAGGAAAAAGGAATTATTATTAAAGAGAATGTGAACTCTCAACAGAGTTTATAATACTCAAGGAGGCCTGCTGGAGTAAACACTGACAAAGGAAAAGGCAAATTGATTGAAGAGCCTGAGTTATCAAAGAAAGCTTATTCAACCTCTGACATGGCTCATGTTGAATCAAGATCTAATAAATCAACCACTGATGTTGCTCAAGTTGATGATTCTGTTAAAATTGTGACAACCTCTGACACTGCTCAAGTTGTACAAACTCAATTAATATCTCCACAACTCCAAGGTACTTTTCGAAGATCATATAAAGATGAAACTCTGAAGCCAGGAAATGTGAACATTTTACAAAGCAGAACTGTAATGGGAAAAGAATCTTATGATAGATCTGGCTTGGGTTCACATAGAGAGAAAAGAGTGAATAACAGTCCTTTAGATCATACATCACTGGCAGAATCTGGTGTTGGGGTAACTCAAGAAAGCCTTGACAAGTTAGAGTCTGTTCAGATGATATATCACAGAGGAATCAAAAGGGAGTTTCTGTTATATTTTATGGCTGATGGAAGAGTTTATAGAGTTGGAGAAGCTGACATTCATCTAAAGCTATGGGAAGAGCCGGAGTATGTTTTATATCTGCTAAGAGTGAAAAATCAAAGTACTCACAATGCTGCTCAAGTTTTAGGAGAGAGAATGATGAAGTCTAAAGTCTTGTGTGGAGCCAGAATTTCAAGTGCTTATGTTCCTAAGTACAGAGATGCTCATGGAAAGCTTGTAGAGATGAAAAGGAACAGTGCTAAACTCAATACAGCACTTGGAATTAAAGTGTTGGAATTTAACTTGGAGTCAGACAAGTCTTATTTTATCAGGCTAGGGAATGAGATGAGGAGGAATATCATCTATTCTCTGAGAGCTGCTATCTACCAGACTGGAGAGAGTGATCCCGAATTAAAGGAATTGAAGAAAATCATGGTAGATGAGCTAGAAAAGGCTGAAAGAAGACTACTCATTGATTATCTCAGAACAGTGCCTGACATTGAAGAAATAAAGTAAAGGCTGACTGTAAGTTTTTAAAGTTTTCTGTTCTAAGTAAAAGATAAACTCTGTTATGTTATAAACACTGCATTTGTTGTATGTTTTGACATCATCAATTATCTTTTAACTTGTACATTTTTGTTATGCACAAGTTGGGGGAGATTGTTAGATATAATTGCTGATGATTATTTATCAGTGTTTAAGCAACAGGTACTCATCATAGTTTATGCTAGAAGCCAGTCAGAGTTTGATAAAGTCTGACGGGATGAGAGTTTATTTAGCTGTCGGTGCTGACATTGAAGATTCTAGAAGCGATATTCTTTGAAGATGGAAAGAAGCAAAGAGATATCGAGATGGCTAAGGAAACGGAACAGAAGACAGAAGCAATCCTAAATTAATATAAATTGTATAGCTAATTTATAGGAATATCAATTAGAGATTGATTATGTAGCTGTGTACTATATAAACACAGATAGGTTAACCCTAAAAGGGATGCGAATACTGAATACATTATTCTTGTAACCTAGCAGCTCTCTGTGATAATTTACATCACTGAGAGAAGAGTTATTTAATATAATTCAGTTTATTGTTCATAAACAGAGTTCTTGATTGTTATTCTCATACATATATTGATTATATATTGTGTATTCGGCCTAACAATTTACCCAAGTATACCTAGAATAGTCATCCACCATAACTAATGCATATCTCTTCTTTGCTAATGATGGAACATTGACTGGTCCAAAGAGATCCATGTGAATTAGTTTGAGTGGTTCAGTGTTGGTGTTGACTTGCTTTGATCTATACACAGCTTTCTTCAGTTTTCCCATTTGACAGTCCTCGCACAGTCCTTCTTGACAGAATTCCTGTTGAGGTAGTCCTCTCACTAGTTCCTTCTTCATCAGCATATTCATTGTTTTGAAGTTGAGGTGTGAGAGTTTCCTGTGCCAAAGTATACTGTCACCAACAGTAGCTTTACTGTAAAAACAGTAAATCTTGTCCTTCTTTGTTGATCTTAAGTCAGCAACAAACATGCTTCCTTTTCTTACTCCTTTCAAAGAAAGGCTTCCATCCTTCTTGTGATAGATGTTGCACACCATCATGTCAAAATCAACCTTGAATCCCCTGTCACTGAATTGGCTGACACTGAGCAGGTTGTGCTTCAATCCATCAACAAGTGCAATATCATTTATGACAACATTTCCAATTTCCAAACAACCATATCCCACTGTGTAACCCTTGCTGTTGTCTCCAAAGGTTATGATTGGGCCAGCTTTCTCTACAAATTGTGACAACAGGGTTTTATCACCAGTCATGTTTCTAGAGCAGCCACTGTCAATGATCCAAGTGACCTGCTCCTTATTCTTACCCTGCAAGACAAATTGTATTTAAGAGGCATATGGTACCCAATCCTTGTTGGGTCCAGACACTTCAGTATCATAAGCATAATCATCATTTTCAACTTTAATAATCACATCAGGAATCTTCTGTTGGACTCCTTTCTTCACCCACATATCTTTAGAATTAGACTTGGTCTTCTTCTTAGTGGATGAGGCCTTCTTACTGTTTCCAGTAGGCTCAGGAGTCTCACCAGTTTGCATATAGAGACATGGTTCAGTAGATGAAATAGGGAAATTGAAACAAGTACTCATGGCAGTCACTTTACAAGGCACACAATCAATATTATTGCAGACTACCATAGATCTATGCATAATGGGGGTTCTGAGTAAGTTACCATCTAGCATGGTCACATTGTTCTTGACCTCCTTTGGTTTCTTACAAACACGAGTTAAGTGATATGAAGAGCCACAATTATTGCATAGTTTTCTAGGAGCATTAGCATTGTCGTTTCCTAACTTACCATTCCTGTTTCTAGACTTGTAGGTTATTGAGTCAACATGATGTTCTGAAGTTGCTGTCGAGCCTTTTTGACAGTACCTTTCGCACCTTCTGTCATGACAGTAGGTTTGGAAGTCACTGTCTTTGAGGCTCTCTTGACAGTACCTTTGGAAGCTACCGTCCTGCCACTATTGACAGCATCTTTGGAACATTATGTCAGATTGTTTGGGGAAGTTACTGTCCTGGGGATTTTGACAGTATCTTTTCCATCAACTGTTGTACTGTCAATACCTTCATCCTCATCATCAAGTTGTTGCTTGATGAGCATGGCTTCCTCATCAAACTCAAGTTCAGAAAGTTTAAAAATGGGTTTGTTGATCTTCTTGAGAATATGAGGTTTGACAGAAGCATCAGTTGAACAATCCTGACTAACAACTTCCTTACCAGGTCTTTTGCCATACTCAAAACCTATCCCTACTTTTTGATCCTCTGTGTGTTTCTCATGATAATCCTGAAGTTGTTTGGATGAGTTTCTATAGGCTTTAATCTTGAATTCATTTTCACTAATTTCTTTCCTTAGAAACTCCTCAATTTCCTTAGCACAACCTAAATCATTTTTAAGTTGAGCGTCCTCCTATGTTAAAGATTCTAAACGACTGGTATTCAACAAAATCAAATCATTTTCAGAAGTGAGTGTTTCATTCAATTTAGTTAACCCATCAATCTCTTCATTAGTTGCAGTTAAACTGGTGTGAACATTGAACATTTCTGCACTCAATTCCTCAACAGTTTTTTTGTATTCATCTTTAGACATATCAAGTAAGATTAGTGAGGGTACCTGACTTGGAGAGCTAGAGGAGGCCTCATCAGACTTAGCCATGAGGGCTAGATTCACATATTCATCTTCCTCTTCATCATCAGAATCATCCCAGCACTTTCCTTCAGCCACATAGGCCTTTCCCTGTCCTTTCTTGAAATGTCCACTTGACCTTTTATCCATCCTCTGATTCTGCTTTGGTCTTCTGCACTCTGTAGAAAAATGACCAAGCTCATTGCAGTTGTAACACCTGAACTTGGATCTGTCCACCATCCCTGTTTTGTAACCACCTCTTGTGGCACCACCTTCAACCTTAGAAGAGTTCCCTCTGCTGAACCTTGATGTTTGACCCTGAGGCTTAAATGGCTTGTTTCTCTTGAATCTTATGTTTTTGAATTTCTTGGCCATGTAAGTCATAGTTGGATTATCCATCTTCTCCATTTCTTCTAAGGAGTAGAAGTCTTCATCCTCAACATCAGTTATCTGCAGTACAACTTTCTCCTCATCATCCACAACCTCTTCGATCTTAAGAGAGGGTACTGAAGCAGGTTGAGTGATTTGAGCTTCTTCACTAGGTTGAGTGATTCTTGGCACATGAGCCACTAGAGCACCTGACATATTAGCCATCTTTCCTCTGGATCCAGCTAGAATAGCTCTTTTCTGGAAAAACTCAAGCTCATATGATTTAAGCACACCATATAGAGTTTCAAGAGAGATATTGTTAAGATTCCTTCCTTCTCTTATGGCAGTGACATTGTGCTCAAGATGCTCAAGAAGTGTGAGTAAGAACTTGACATTTAGCTCCTTCCTATCATAGTATTTGCCATGTATCTGTAGCTCAGTCATAAGTTTGCTAAACCTTTCAAACATTGTTGTTAGGTCTTCTCCTGACTTTGCCATGAAGGCTTCATACTGTGAGATAAGAATTTGTCTTTGATTATCTTTCACTTCTTCACTTCCTTCACACAACAACTCGATCTTATTCCACATATCCTTGGCTGATGAGCACCCAATGACATTCCCACACATGGCTTTGTCCAAAGTGAGAGCATCCAGTAAGATGAGTTGCAAGTAGGCTGGAATAAGAACGCCGCCCACAGTTGAGGCTTCAATTTCTTTTCGTGGAACAAATGGACCATTTTGAAGGATACCCAAGTATAATGGATTCGCAGCTTTGATAAACAACATGATCTTTCTTTTCCATACATTTTAGTTCTCTTTATCAAATGCTGGAATCTTTATGCTACTTGACTTCTGCATACTTGTCATGATATCAGATTTGTGGAACAATCTGTCTGCTTTGATACCAGTTGTTGGTCCTTGACTATTGCAGAGGGGGGGGGGGGTTGAATGCAATACTGATAAATCTCAATCTACGTTTTCAACAACAAGAACTAAGATTAAGGATTATCAGTTTATCAAATGCAAACACAAGTAGACACACGAGTAATTCTCACAAAATAAATGTTTTATTTATTTTGCAATGGGTTGCTACAACCTCAAGAAAATGTTTGTTTTCTTGAGCTTCGGTTTCTCGAGTGATTACAGAGAATGAATTGAGAGATAGACTAAGTAGGCTAAACCTATCACTTTCAATCACGGGTCTTGTGAAGCTGCTGTCATTTTCAAGTGGCAGCTTCTTACAATTTGTCTGCCCGTGATTCTTTCCTAAATTGCTATAGAGACAGCTTATCAACACATATCAAAGCAATCTAGAAACATTCTATTTTAAGCTAACACAATTCAGTAGATGTAGATTTGTCATACTCTGGAATTGGTGAGCTTTGTCATGTGATCTCTCAAGCTTCAGTCATAGTCTTGTAGACCTGTTACAGTGTTGGGATACTGCAACACGCCTTTTTGTTGAACATCCAAACTGTCACAAGTTTGACTTGGTTGTTTACCAATATAAATGTTATCCCTTCATGACAGTATCCTGATGGCTAAGCTTGCTATCACAGGAATGCGCTTTTGGTGACAGTAAGAAATCCCCGCTGAAGGTGTTGTCAGGATTTCCAAGCTTGCTGTCAGGCTAAGGTAAAGTTGCTGTCAGAGGGCTTCCGCCAATGTTGATGTCAGAGTGAATGTACCGTCGTGACTCGCAACATGTTGTCTTCTTGTAACCTTACTGTCAGCGCTGTGACAGTAATCTTTATTATTGTTGTCCATCTTGAGTACTTCTTGAGGCTTGAACAAATAAATGAACTTCTACCAAGATGCACTAGAATCTTATTTGTACTAAATAAAACGGTTACAAAGACATACTCTGGCTGTGACAGTATGTTCATACTTAATAACAATTGAGTAAATAAAGTATCTAGTTAAGTTGTCGCATAGCTATCACTCATAAATCCTAACACTGATATTCACAAAATTCAACTCTAAACATATATTAGAAGATCAATTTAACTTAACATGAACCAAACGATGTCTGACAAAGTTCGTTCGCTCCTTCATACATTCCATCTACCTGTAGAATCTCAGGATCTGTCCAACGCGAAGCTTTAAACTTAAGATTTGAGATAACCTCAAAACACTCACTCAAGTGTTTGTCTTTTTGATCTTATCAAAGAGTCCCAACACTTGCTGCTTTGTTTTGTATTTCATTATTATTCATTTTGAATCACTCCAAAAGATTCGAATTTGTATTATACCAAATACATATATCTGAATCCGGATCATATTCGTGAATTCTAATGAAGCGTGTGAATCCTTTTCTGGCATGTGTTGTCACTGGTGCACATACAATTATATGTACTAATTTTAACACTTTTGTAGCTCATTATCTCTCTATTTCAAGAAAATAGAGATATAGTGGTCTTTCTAGTGAGACGAGTTTCGCATGCATAATGTGATTCAATAATCATATGGTTCTTGTAACCCATCACCATGCAATAAGCGAATATTCTTCTCACTCGTGCAACCAAGCCTACAGTTCTTTGGATTTCCATTACCTCTATTCCATAGTCCCTATTTCAAAATGAGAAGTTTCAGTCCCCCTAAACTTCTCCAATTCTTCAACTCTACAAGATAACTCTTGTAGTTGATCTTCCAATAACCTCCTTAGTTTAGTGGCTGCAAACCTTTTTGCTATTAGAGTCAAACTTAGCCTTTGACTAATTATGCTATCACTCACTAACAAACTTCTTCTTGATGGTATGGTTCATCTCCCACTACTTGATTTCAAAACCGTTACTAGTCTGAAGAACAGAGCTCTCTAAGAAGTAATTACGTCTCAAAAATCTTTAACATGAAGTAGACTTCAGACAATCTGATATCCAACCTTTTCATGTAAGAGTTCACAACCAATTTGGGAGTTCGTATCCGGAAGCTACTTCAAGATCATATCTCGACTTAGCTTTCATCTATGACAAAATCAACATACCCTAGACGATCAATCAAATTGATTATCTTGAGTCTATGATTATTCATAGATCAACCCTCAACATAACTATTATGGAATAGCTCATTAGATATCCTATATTGAATCGTCTTATTTATCACATTCTACAACTCTTATAGAAGCAACAAGGTAGCCATGAGTGTCCTTATGCTCATACTGTTTGCACAGTCATAAGCTTATAGACATCAGTTTGGTTTACTTTGCAACATTTGCATTATTAGACCTCTTGCACCTAGTCTCATACACATCTCCATGTGCATAATAAGTAAGACATTTTGTATTAGCGGGTTAAGCATTAATTCTAACTTTTCGTTCTTGAGAACATTTCTCAAGTTTCAAAGTTCAGCAGCATATTTGGGATAAGTCAACGTGTTATTCTACTACGATGTGTGATATTGCAGAAGTTATAGTATATATAATTCTATAAGTGAATACACATAACTACTAATTAAATATTCAATTTTATTCTTATATCACCATGTGAATCGGGTCTTTATTCATTGGTGGCTCCCACTATTTTCTTTAAGTTATACAACACTCTATATGTATAACTAAACATTCATAATGTTAGTGAGAATAAGGATCCTATTTTCCATCACATCACCTCGGCTGTGGCACGAAACGCAATGTGATGTTCCATAGGAAGACAACTCTTGTCAACTACATCTCATGTTATTCCTTATTATATTTTAGCCTCTTGAATCATTGAGTCGCGGCTGTGGCACGACTCACTCAATATTCTAAGTCAAGTCAAACCCAACATCTTGCATAATTAAATTAGAAGTCCAAAAGCCCACGGCTGTAGCACGTAATGACAATTGGAACCTAATTTATCATACACATCTCATGTGATAGACAAGCATCTCTTAATCTCAAAACAAAGCCCTCGGTTGTAGCACGAAACGACAATGTCTCAATATAAGAACTCTACTTGCTATTATGTTGGAAGGCTATGACCGACACAAGCCCGTTGTGTCATTGGCCATTTACTACTTGATATAAATTTTAATTAAGAGGGTTTATATTATGTTGCAACCATAATCATATTACTAGGAGATTCTTTTTTTTTTCTTGAACAAAATACAATTATGATATTTAAATGAAAAATTCCCAGTGTGTTGGAGGGGTCACAACGGTCCCGCTTAAAACCTAACGGCCTAGACAGAAATTTTCATTTTCAACATCAAAAGAGTATTTCACTCTATGTTTCATAAACATAAGAATCTCATGGTTGTACTCATAATATTCTTAATTAGGTTATTAAACATCTTTGACTAACCTAGAACATCTAACGCGAATCCTATGTTCATTGTGTTCGCCCTAAATCTATCATCGCATGGTAAATTTAAACATACATCACAAGTATAAACATTAATAAACTCATAGGTAGACATGTTATAACATGTAGCGCAATTATATACAAGTGCACGAATTATCAGATGCATTTAATATTATCAAATAAGACATTAAATACACTTTAAAGGCTATAATCAATTTAAAATAAATTTCTTGAAAATTTTAATTAATCCCAACAGGTGCATCTCAAAAAATCGAATCCAACGGTACCTTACACGCCTCAATCGGAGTTAGGATGCGTTCAAACGAGTCAAACCCAATTTCTGCGCGCGACCTGATGCTGACGTCATCTGATGATGTCACTCTGACATGTCGCTGACGCCACTCTGACGCAACGCTGACATGCCGTACAGTCAGCACCGAGAACCAATCAAAGTGCGCCACGTGTCCGATTACATCATAAATCAGAAAACTATTTTTCAGTTCGAATTAATCATTAAAAAATTCAAGAAAAATACTTTCTGTGCTCAGAAAAATTCACAAAAAAGTATGTAAATTACCAGAAAAATACGAACAACCCAGATCTTCAGAAAACAAATTATTAAAAATTGATTTTTGATTTAATTCATAATTAAATCGATATAGCCCCCAAATTATAAAATCAATTTCAAAATTCATACATGTATAAAAAATTCTGAAAATTTTACCATGAATCTATATGCATACAGCCTATGCTCTGATACCATTGTTGGGTTTTGTCGCATACGCGGAAGCATGGATAACAATTATTTATATATAAAACCCATAAAAACGCATATGATTCATGGATAAAATTAACGCATCGATTACTAACCTTTAAAAGCGATCCAAGGATGATGTAGAGAGGCTCCTAGCAGCTGCTCCTCAAGTGTGTGAAGGAATTTACGGATGAGCGGAAGCGTGATATAACAATTATTCCGTAAAAACCATGTATCGCACATATAGAAAAACATATAAAATCTAGAACGAAGGGAATCGTAACCATACCTTGCGAATCGAAGCTTTAAAATCGATGGTGTTAGGTCCCGAAGTATCGTAGAAGGGGGGGTTGAATACGATACTCACAAATAATTCAATTTCGTTCGCGGATAATTCATTCAGTTCTATAACAAAATCAAACACACCAAACCAAACCAAAAGTCGGGGAATATATCGTTTTATAAATATAAACCTCGAGGGGTGCTACAATTTTTAATCCGTAGATTAGCTTCAATGAGTTCTAGATTATTCATAATCAATACAATGAAAGAATTCTGAGCACTATAAATTTCTATGATCTTCTCCGGCTCAAAACTCTCTCTCAGTAGTTGCTACTATGAACTAACCTCGACTGAGGAAGACACTACCTCTCTCTGTGTAATTATAGACTTAGTTTTTAGAAAACTATCGAACCTTAATTGTTAAAACAATCTTGGTCGTCCATCTTCTAATCAACCTGACAAACAAACACTTTTCAACCTGCTCCTCAATTTAGAAAACCATCGAAATGGTTAAAAGAACTTTTCATTCGATGGTTTTTTATTACAAACTATCGAATGTAATTCAATTCCATCAAATCAAAAACTTTAGAATCAACTTTACATTCGATGGTTTTTTTTATATAAATAAAAAAACTATCGAATGAAAAGTTAATTCATTAGTTTTCTTATGACTTCCTTGACTTACATTCGATGGTTTTCTTTTTTGAAAAACCATCGAACTCTTTTCTTGTCTTTGACTTACAAGAAAAGATGTTGAGCTCCAGGGTGTTTAAGTTTCAGACTGTATCAATTTTTTGAGACGATAAAACAACTTGATCTTTTAGTGCCGTCACCTAGTGCAACTGGTCTGGTTCACAGATGAATAACACTTGATCAATTCTTCTTTTATGTCTGCAATTCAATGCTGCTGATAAGTCCTTTGTCGTCCTGGTTGCTTCATCACTGGAATCCTGTGGTACTGAACCCTAAATCATTCACATACTTCTGTCGTCTTGAAAGTCTTGTTTCTTTTGTTGTCACTGAGGCTTGAACATTTTCATGAACTTCTTTCCGTGACCTGTTTACGGACTTCAAGAATACATAACGTATTTTGATTTTTTGAGTTTACCTTATCTTCATTGATTCTGGATTCCTGTGCTTCTGTTAATATTATTGTCTGTCTTGTCCTTTGTTGAGTTGTAGTTATCTCTTTTACATCTTATGTTACATTATGCTTTACAATCTCCCCCTATTTGATTGGATAGAGTTCGACAAGCAAATACTTCGAGGATAACTCAACTAACTAAGGAAACATGAAACTACTTAAAGTAAGACAGCGTAATAATATTAACTGCATTCTGGATCAGATATATATACATTTCCAGATTTCATAACTCAAAGAACATTAAAACTTTTCACTTTGAAGTTGCTCCTCTTGTTTGAGCTGACAGTTCTCTTGTTCTTTGCTTCAGTTCTTCAGTCCATTCCAATCTCACCTTCTTCACTCATTGGATCGGAGTTAGCAGCTTGATAATCAATCACGGATAGATAGTGCAGTGGTTCTCCAGGTTTAAGGATTGCTCCTAGGATGTGTCTTCCAATATATCCAACCTCTTGACCCACTCCAGCCCATAACCATGCAATGTTAACATCTTTCTTGTTTAGCTTTGGCATGTTTGGCAATCTGGTATGCACTTCCAATCCTTTCTCCACTCTCTTCCTATAGTAGGGAACATTCTCCATAAGATATTTTCTTAGAGTGTCGGCTGCTTTTGTCCTTCTCCGTTGATGTGAATCCAGTGGATCTAAGATACTTCTCAACTGATATTAGATATTCATTTGGGTAATCTCTCAGTTTGTCCTCCGTCATGTAGCAGATTCTGAACAAGTCATTCGTCATGAATCTAACCATAGGAGGGTTTTCAGTAATCTCTGGACTGACCTTCATCAAGATTTCCTTAACATGCTCACGGAGCAGTTCATTTAGCTTTGTAGTTCTTTGGATCTTGATGAGAATCACCTTCAGTGGTGTCTTTCTCTCTTAGTGATAGAGAATTTGCTTCTTCTTCCATATCATCATCCAAGATAGGATGTTCTATTTGCTCTGGATAATATGGCTCATGCTCCTCCTGTAGTGGTTGCTCTTGCATGATCTCAAATTCCTCCTCACTTTCATCTTCTTGCACAATGTCTTCAATCCAGTACTGTCTAACTGGAATAGCTTCATTGGTTTCCCAAACTCCCCATCCAGTTGTTTGCCAACCTTCATTAGTCACTTCATTTGTTTCCCCTTCTCCAACTTTCTCCCCCTTAGTTGAGGAATCCTCGATGAAGTTATCCTCATTGTAAAAGGTAGAAGAAGGATCAGGTTGTTGCTGTGAAGGTCTGGGTTGTTGGTTCCTCAACATATTCCATAATCTTCTTGAGGGTGGATTGAACATGTACCTCCAGGTAATAGCAAATCTTCAATATTTGGAAGGGTTAGGGTGTCACTCCTCACGTTTGGCTCTGGGTGTACACTCAACGTTTCTGTCGGTGTTTAACTCATTTTTCCTTTCCCACTCAGGCCAGGTGTAAGTGTTTTTGTTTCACTCAATCCCTTTGTGCTAGTTGTACCTGCAGAAGAAAACACCGTAGCCGTCCTTAAGGAGGTCACCGGTGGTGCAATGGGGCTTCGCAAGTCCCCGACCTTGGTTAAACCAAGTTGCTGATCATCCGTGGATGATGTATCCTTTGTAGGATCTAGAGTTTGAATCTCTAGGGGGTTAGAAACAGGCTCTTTTAACAGCAGAGATCCCGAATCTTCCCCGTGAGACTGTAAAGACTTCACCTCAGTTGACTCCTCAATAGTAATTGATTCACTGTCAACGAGTTGCCGATCTGCACCTACGTCAGACCCTTTACCCGCAGGATCCAGATATGTTCCATCTGGGGAGGTAGACAATGACCTTTTAGATTATGCATTTAGGTCAAAGCTTTCTCTCGACGTCTGTGAAGACCCTTGGTTCTGAGAACCTTCAACCAGTGAACCTGACCGTAATATGGTCGGAACACCAGTTGCTTCCGTCAATTCTTCCTTACTTGATTGAGCTATTGGTTCAGATATTGCTTTCGTTAGCGTAGCCCAATCAGCATCATAAAAATCAATAAAGGGCGCTTTGGATGATTGAAATGAAGTTTCAACAGTTGCCTCGTTTTCTGTTCTTCTCCTTTTAGAGTAAGGCAGAGCTGTTGTTGAATGGCGTATCTCCTTATGTGGTGCTGCTTTGGCACTATCTCCCTCTACACTCATGGATGTCTGAATATTGGGTATAGGAGGGTAAGGAGGTTCGTTTGTGGTTTCATTTGGCTCTTCCAAAGGCTCTTCGACCGTGGTTAGAGATTGTGGGTTGCAATCTCATGGTCTGGAATGGCCACTGAGGGCTCTGGATCAACATCCATTGTTGTGGTTCAGGAGCCAGTTCAGGTTGAGGAATATTACCTTCATTTACCTGTTCCCTTGGGGGTAGAAGTGGTAGGGGCACCGTTCTTAGATATTCAGTGAGAACAGTGGGTACCCCTGGAAGATATTCTTTCTTATCAGAGCGGTTATTGCACTGCTCTTCATCTTCATGCACTCCATGGTCTCCTCTTCAGCGAATGTCTCACGCTCATCATCTGTTAAGATATCATTGAGAATTAGCTGTAGGAACCTAGGATGGAAACAAAGCACATCATCTATGCATGTTCTTTCATCCAGTGGTCCCATGTCAGGTAATGCTTAAGGAACTCTCCCACAAAGAAGTTAGGTTGTTGACTTCTTCTGAGAGTGAAGAAAGCATGTATCTCCTCAGTTGTGGGATCCGGAACATGGTTTTCTATAGAAAAATGTAGTATTCTGTTAAAGTCATGTTCCGTCACCCTTATTGTTCTGCCCCCTGGCACAACAAAACTGAAGGATCTTACGTTATTCTCACTTGTATCCGTGGCGGTTGTGTACAACGCAGTCAATTGATCGATGCAAAGGACTACGGGAGTACTCAAGGCATATGCCACTAATGAACGTGTGTTCAGAAACTCTGCCCATGCACGAAACTGTAAGTTCGTAATGGCTTGCAAGTTTTGAAACGAGACATGATTAGTCTTGGTTACTTTTAAACCAAAACTAAAACCAATTAAATTTAATTAATTATTACTAATTAATCAAACTTGACACAAAATACCCTTAAAACAAAATTACCCCTTTTTCAAAAAAAACACAACTTCGAATCACTATTATCAAGAACCCTACTTTTGGTAACACAAATAATCAGAATTATCTGAAGAAATCAATTGAAAACAATTAACTTCTAAAGAACAATAGTGAAAATAGTTTTCTTAGAAACAAGTTCTTGAGGCAGTGATGTTCTTGGTTATATGTATTCTAGTAAGTATAAACAAAAGCCCTTAGATCTGATAATAAGAAAAAAAACGTACTTATTGAATTGACAGGGGCAATATTGTCTTTACAGTGTTCGATGTTTTTAATAGTATGTTCGATGGTTTTCAGTTGGGGGTAAAACTGTCAACTTTACTTCGATAAATTTTGAAAAATAACGAAGAGTTTGAAAATCAGAATTTAAAAAGTTTTTCTGAAAAACTATCGAACTTGTTACCTTTTAAAGCTTGAAAAATTATCGAGGGATCCTTTGTGGAAAAACTATCGAGAATTAAAATAAAGGAAAAATTAATTCTCTCAGATAGATTTTCATTTTAATCCAAAAACCATCGAGAATTTAGATAAAGAATAATGAAATTCAATTCGATGCTTTTTCAAATTTTCCTCAAAAAGTATCGAGAAATGTTTTCAATAGTTTTTCTTTTTCCTTTTCAAAAACTATCGAAAATTTATTTCGATAGATTTATCTATGTACTTGAAAAACTATCGAATTTCCTAAATTCGATATTTTTTGCTTCTGTCTTCATTTTAAAACCTGTTCTTGTTTTAAAATTTAGACTGTTTTATTTCCTGTCAAGTTTTAATTCTAATAAATCTTTTCAAATTTACCAAAATCAATTGTCAACAGAAAATTCACAATTTTCTCAGAATAAAATCGACTAAATATCATTGAATGATATTAACCAATTAAAATCCAATAAATTATGCTGCATATTTATTTTATGTATTTTAAATTATGGAGCAAATAAGATATTGAAATGCTTCAATTTCCATAATTCAAATTTCATTAAATAAATAATAATAAATTAATACTAAATATCTATGAGTTAGATATTAGCACTAAATTATTAATGTGAGGACTGGATGTTTGAAGACATGCTTTCGAAAGAAATGATACCTGTTGTCAAGGTGCATTGTCGTGGATTGTTCCACAGAGTTGTTGGATATGAAGTTATTTCCTGAAATAATAACAAGAAATCAATCTTCCTCCACGAAGTTGACATCTTCTAGAGATGCTCCTCCTGTCATTCAGAGATGCTTCTCCTGTCTTTCTTACAACCTGCGTATTTTATATCTAAATAGCTAAACATGTTAACAAGTATCTTTAGGGTACCATATACTGAGATTTGGTATTCCCTTCAGATATCTCAAAATCATGTTGATAACTATAAGACTAGATTTTTGAAATCCACTTGGAACCTTGTACATTGGCAACTTGAGAATAAAATATGTGTTGTCAATTTGCAGCTAATAACTTAATGAGACGCATACCTCTCTAGCTTGTCATTTCTGTCTTTTACCTGATTTGTCCTGATCAAGCTTTAGTGGCTGCTGTTGGTAGGGAGTCTTGGCATGTCTAGAATCTTCTCAATTGTGCACATTCAAAAGATTCTTGACTTACTTTTATTGCCATCACTCTTTTGGCTTACTTGTGCTCCTAAAAGAATTAATCTTCTGGCTTGCTCAAAGTAAATCCAAAAAGAATTGCAACTTTCCCAACATACTCATCTTGTACATTCTCTGCAATGACTTGGCAAATTTCTTGCACAAGTTTTCGTTAGTAGACCAACATATAATATAATCATGATATCACTGCACATATATGACATTATGTTTGTGCCTTATGACAACTCTAATAAATTCATATTCTGTAAAAGTTCAGTTAGAGTGTCATACCATGTCTTTGACGATTGCTTGAGTATTGATACCAATTCATACCAATCTGTAGTGATCTTGTGAAGAGAAGTTATACAACGTCCAATTGATCTGCAACAGCAAATGCCAGGATCTGTTGTACATTGACTTCTTCTACTATCTCACCAATCAGGAGAGCACTTGATCACATTCACCATACAGATATATCCTGATATCCTCAAGTCTCGTCACTGGTGCTTCTTGTTAGATACTGCTTCCTAATAGTAACCTAGCATCCAGTTTGGCCTTGTCCCTCATAACAATGCCAATTTCATCCAGTATTCTGGATACCCATCTTGTTCCAATAACAGATTTTCCCTTAGGCCTGGGTACCAGCTTCCAAACTTTCTGCCTTTCAGATTGATTGAGTTCATTTTGCTTTGCAATCACCCAATCTGGATCCATCAGAGCTTCTTTACCTTTCTTTGTTTCTTCTTCAGAAAGAAAACTAAGAAAATAATCATTCATACTCTATAGCTCCAGTCTTTACTCCACCACTAGGATCACTAAGAACTAGACATCAGGAATGATATTGAATCTAAACCCTTTGTCTTGACAGATACGTTCTTGAAGTGTCCTCTAGATATTCATTGTGGTGTTGATCTGACTAATTGATCCTTCTTTTGCTCCCCCTAAGCTGTTGCTGGGATTTCCTGAGAATCCTCATCCTCGCTGAGTGGTTCTGTTGAAGTACTGAGCTGTGTAGTTAAACTACCATTACCACTGCTTGGATTTGAATCATCATTACCATTAATTTCACACATAACAGCTGAGAGCTTGGAGTTGTTGAACATCATATTCAGACTTTCAATCACCTCTTGTTGATTAATCAAATTTACCTCGTAGGCTTTAGATTCCACTGATTAGCCGAGGAAAAATATCCTTAAGAGCCTTAGCTGCCAATCTTGCCAAGATGCTTACTTGTAGAACAATTTCCTTCAAACCCCTGAAAGAAATTCAGAGTTTGCTTCTATTGGCCATTACAGGGTCTTCCTGTATTTGTTACTGATCATGGAAATGTGATTAATCTCATCTGTGATGTCATGTCCTTCAGATTGAATAAACAACACCAGTTTGTATTAAGAGTAGTCATCAACCATCACTGAAGTATATCTTTACTTTGTTGTAGATAAGACATTAACTAGTCCGTAGAGTTCCATACGTATCATCTGAAGCGGCTCAGTAATGCGTATCACATTATAGCTTTTCTGTGATGTTTCTTTGACTTCCCTTAATGACATGCCTCATATATTTCATCTAGCTTGAATCCCAGATGAGGCAGTCCTCTCACCAATACCATCTTTAGAAAAGAGTTCCTTGTATTGTCATGCAAGGGTGAGAGCTTCTCAACCTTCCTGCTTGAGATAAAACACTGCTCCTTCATTGAATAAAAAGATTTGTGCTTTGAATCTTCAGCAAGAGAGTTGCTTCTAATTGTTATCCTTGACTCCAACTATTAGTTGTTATCAATGATACCAATTATTGTAAACATGATGACATTCCATTTCAAACGTAGCCATGTCCCGTGATGAAAACCTTTGCTGTCATCTCCAAAGATTATTAACGGAACAACTTTCTCAATCACATTTGATGGCAAGATCTTTCTTCGATCATATGTCTTCAGTAGTAAAGACCAAGAAAGCATATAAATCGATTAACCTGATTTGCCTGCACTCACAAATGGATTGACAGTTCTTGGTACCCAACTTATTTGCTTGGGTCCAGATGGATTAGAGATTTTGCTTTTAAAAGTGGTAACAACAGCTTCAACCTATACATGTTTATTCTTATCTCTGACTGACCTTGCAGTCGTTGCTCTAATGTAATTCTTAAACATGCTTTTTCTATGATTAATGCAAGTTCTAAGATATGCATTCATAATATTTAAATAAGCAAACATGTTAATAAGAATAAATGGCATACATTGAGCATTTTGACATTGCAGATAAGAGATGTGCAAATTAGGCATGTTCTGCATTTTAGAAAATTCAGTACTTTCTACTTTAACCAATATACACAAGTGTAACAGGTAGAAAGTAGATTTACAGATATTCAATAATTTTCTAAGCACACATGGAATAAAAGAATTAACAATTAAATCACTAATTCTATCTAATCCATTCTGTTGTTGTATGGCATCTAACTTTCTCTATTACCTAAGTCAGTTTTAGATACAGCTTGGTGTTCTACAAATTCTACTGACTCTAAAGGTAATTCCTCCATCCTTCAAACTGATTATCCCTTAACAAACAATTCAGAATAAATGAGCAAATCTTGTTCTACTAGGGATACTGAAACTTAGCTTTACTAAGGTCTTATGTGCCAGAAACTTAACCCCTAAAACTAAGAGTTGTTTCTTAAGAAAGCTTATATCTCACTTGCAAATCTTATTCTACAAATATTCATACACACATATATAAGATCTCCTATGTACATGCTTTGAATATTGAGAATTAAATACTGCATTGGATCAAGGAAAAGATACCTGAGATATGTGAGGTGAATCATCTTCAGAGATTGCTATGAAAGCAAGATATCCATGATCTTCTCGTCATCTGATCCATCCCAACTCTTTCCTTAAGCAACATAAGTTTTGTGCTGATGCTTCTTCAACAAAGCATTCCACTTCTGTTTCAGCTATTAACTGAGTCCCTATTCTTCTTTGTTTGTTAGGCTCCTTCATTGTGTAGCACACCCTGATAGTTTCTCGATACATAGTTCTTATCATAGTTGAAACTATCACTCTTGTTTTTGTTACCATCTCAGTCTGTAACTACCTCTTTGAACTGAATCCTGAAGAATCTTTGCTTCGTAATAAATAGGCCTGGTCCTTGGATGTAGCTTTTGTACTCCTTCTGAATCTGATGTGACTAAACTTCCTTGATAAGTGAAACACTGATCTTTAGTCTAGTCTCTCGAGGTTTTCTACCTGAGCTTCTTCTGATTCAGATACTAGTAATTCTTCTATTCTGTTCTGAGGTTCCAACAATAATGCTCGTTACTGAGATGTTGGTTTGTCCGTTCAATTCTCTAACACCCTTTATTCCTCCCTTCATAATCTCTTATGATTAAATCTCCTTAGAAAAAAAATATATCCGTAGAAACTTCTTCCTGAAATCAGCTTCATGGTCATCTTTTTCTTCGAAAGATAAAAATCAGTTTAACACCCGGAGGAATCTTCTTCTACAAGCCCTTGAGCACCCTCAATTTAATACTTAAGAAAAATTTAAATATTCAGAATTTTTAATTTTCCTTAAAAATAAATTAATCAAAAATAAATATTTACAAAACATTTAATTTTCAAGAATTTCGAATTTTCTTAAAAATTAAATCATGTAAATTAATATTTAAGAAAAATTAGAATTTAAGAAATTTTTTAAACAAAAATTCGAAATAAATAAATAACTCAGAAATATATTAATTCGGGGTGTTTTTGTAAAGCTGGCCAATTCAAGCACTTCGATTGTTTTTAAAACAAAAACTATCGAAGAAACTTGGCTGACCATTTTTGAAAAAAAGAAATACCACTTCGATTGTTTTTAAAAAAAAACTATCGAAGTCATACTACTCAGGTTCAAAATTGGCCACCTAAATTGACTACAATTCACAAATTCTAAGGGGTCTCTTTAGCACACTACAAATTGCTCTGTGCCGCACCTCTAAAATAAATTCATAACATAAATTAAATTTACTTAAGTTTAAAATATAAATTTATTTAACTTGAATTTATAAAATAAATTTATTTAAATTAAGTTAATCAAATAAACTTATTCAAGTTTAAATAATGAACTCATTTAAATTAAATTTATAAGATAAATTCATTTTAACTTAAATTTATAAAATAAACTTATTAAAATATAAATTCATAAAATAAATTTATTTAGAAGTTGGCCTCCTCAGAATTCTTGTCCGACTGGTCTGAAATACCCGGATCTAATCTGTATGTCGATTAACAAGCTCTGATACCAATTGTTAGGTCCCGAAGTATCGTAGAAGGGGGGGGTTGAATACGATACTCACAAATAATTCAATTTCGTTCGCGGATAATTCATTCAGTTCTATAACGAAATCAAACACACCAAACCAAACCAAAAGTCGGGGAATATATCGTTTTATAAATATAAACCTCGAGGGGTGCTACAATTTCTAATCCGTAGATTAGCTTCAATGAGTTCTAGGTTATTCATAATCAATACAATGAAAGAATTCTGAGCACTATAAATTTCTATGATCTTCTCCGGCTCAAAACTCTCTCTCAGTAGTTGCTACTATGAACTAACCTCGACTGAGGAAGACACTACCTCTCTCTGTGTAATTATAGACTTAGTTTTTAGAAAACTATCGAACCTTAATTGTTAAAACAATCTTGGCCGTCCATCTTCTAATCAACCTGACAAACAAACACTTTTCCACCTGCTCCTCAATTTAGAAAACCATCGAAATGGCTAAAAGAACTTTTCATTCGATGGTTTTTTATTACAAACTATCGAATGTAATTCAATTCCATCAAATCAAAAACTTTAGAATCAACTTTACATTCGATGGTTTTTTTTATATAAATAAAAAAACTATCGAATGAAAAGTTAATTCATTAGTTTTCTTATGACTTCCTTGAATTACATTCGATGGTTTTCTTTTTTGAAAAACCATCGAACTCTTTTCTTGTCTTTGACTTACAAGAAAAGATGCTGAGCTTCAGGGTGTTTAAGTTTCAGACTGTATCAATTTTTTGAGACGATAAAACAACTTGATCTTTTAGTGCCGTCACCTAGTGCAACTGGTCTGGTTCACAGATGAATAACATTTGATCAATTCTTCTTTTATGTCTGCAATTCAATGCTGCTGATAAGTCCTTTGTCGTCCTGGTTGCTTCATCACTGAAATCCTGTGGTACTGAACCCTAAATCATTCACATACTTCTGTCGTCTTGAAAGTCTTGTTTCTTTTGTTGTCACTGAGGCTTGAACATTTTCATGAACTTCTTTCCGTGACCTGTTTACGGACTTCAAGAATACATAACGTATTTTGATTTTTTGAGTTTACCTTATCTTCATTGATTCTGGATTCCTGTGCTTCTGTTAATATTATTGTATGTCTTGTCCTTTGTTGAGTTGTAGTTATCTCTTTTACATCTTATGTTACATTATGCTTTACAGATGGTTTCAAGCAGTTGCTCCTCAGTGTGTGAAGCACTCTACCGGTATCCACCAAGAATTTTCCTTCGATGAATTCTTCAAAAAAATCTCTAAGACTTTTTAGAGAGAAAAGAGAGAGAGAGAGAGAGAGAGAGAGAGAGAGAGAGAGAGAGAGAGAGAGAGAGAGAGAGAGAGAGAGAGAGAGATGGAGGCTAGCTCCTTTTTCTAGGTTTTTCACAAAAACAAGATTATCCCTTAGAATGAACTATCTCATTCTATTTATAGGGCCTTTTTAGGGTTTTAATAATATATCTTTATATATATATATATATTAACCCCACATTTCTAAAATGCTTTAATAATGATTAAAACTATTTTAATCATTATTTCTTTTTCTAAACTATTTAGAAAATAATTCTTCCTCTCTCATAAATTAAATCTTTTCATCAAAGAAAATATTCTTTTATGGTGTGACCCTGTAGGTTCAATATTAAGCCGGTAGTAGAAATAAATAATAATAAACTTTTTATTTATTATTTATATGAATTCTAATAATTCATTAAATATAATTAACTGATTAATTATATTTATTCTACATCGTGAGGGATACTTCTCAGCATATCGCGAATATCCGGATAATATGAATTCACTGCTTAGAATACCAAGAACATATTCAGTGAATAGTTACCGTACAATTAATTCCTTCTACCCTGCAATGTCCCGATTAAATACAAGGCATGGATCTCGTGTCAAGCCTGTCTAATTTAATCATATGTTTTCCTATTCACTATGCCTAGTTCCGATTAATGCAAATTAGAAACTTCTTTCTAATTTCATTCACTCTGGCCAGAGATTCCTGAACTAGCATAAATGGAATAGCATAGGACATTCTCTTCCTTCACTGGAAGGGGCAGATCCTTTATTGATCATTCACTATCTTCGTGCACAAATTCCTATACCCAGAAGAGCACTAATTATTGTCCCTCAAGACTAAGAGCTAAACCAAAGTATAGTTCAGTGTGCACAAGATGACTATGATGATCTCAAGTCAAAGGACACTTGTACAACTATCACTACATGAACAACTACTGACACATGAGTGAACTCCATTAGTTGTTCAACTATTCGAGTCATGTTCAGTGAACTTATTCTATAATAAGCACCCACATACTAGCTATAGTGTCACCACACAAATGCCTATGAGAACAGACATCCTTCATAATGAAGCAAACATAGTATGTACCGATCTTTGCGGATTAATTAAGTACCAATTAATTATCCTATGACCAGGAACTATTTAAGTTTAGAGTTATCATCTTTAAGGTCTCATTGTCATGATCTCATCATAATCCATTAAAACTTTACTCTAAACTATGGATCATCAAATTTAAACACTTTAAATAGAAAAAAGCCTGTTATAAAACATATTACCATTTTATTAAATTAAACAAACTTGAATCAGATTGAACAAAGTATCTCCTAACTCATCATCCATGATTGGATTTAGGACACACATCTTTCAATCTCCCACTTGTACTAAAACCAATCACCTTGGTATCTCATACACACTTCTCCTAATAGAGAACAAAGCGATTTTCAAATAACGGTTTAGTAAATGGTCTTTACTATGTTGTTATGGGTGAAGTCAATATTGACTTAAACATCTCTACTTTCAACGATCTCATATATCATATGAAACTGTCGCAACTTGGATCTTGAATCCCTGATTAAACCTAGGTTCCATAGCTTGCGCTACTACCGTATGTTGTACTGATACAACAATATAAATCCTATGTTAGGAACCATGTCTAACCAGCGAAAACATGTTTCGTTATCCAAAGAACCGCCTTTGCAGCTTCACTTCTAGCTATATACTTATAGTGCTTCCACTACGAAATCAGTTATCTTAAGCTGTTTGGAATTCTTCCAACAAACCGCTCATCCATTCAGAATTAACACTTATTTTGACATTGATTTTCTATCACTTTTGTCCTAAGAAAATTATAGTGTTTATAACGCTCGATTAATATATCCTGGTCAGGATTCAATGATCGTCAGGATCTAGACTCAACTGATCAGGATTGCTGACGTCATCAGTATTGCATGGTCATCAGTATTGCACAAGCGTCAGTATCAGGATTATCATCAGGATTTATATCAGGACTGTGATCAGGATTGATCATCAGGACTGGAAGATGATCGGGATTTCTATTTCGAGTTGGTTTATGAGTTTAGTTAAAAAAGGAAGTTTATTTTGTCGGTTCTTAATTTATAGGAATGCAGCTGTCGATTAGGATATGTTTCAATCTAGTTTGTAATTGATTAGGACTTATCTTGTAATCGATAGATAAGCTGTGTAGTATATAAACACAGTTTAGGTTTCGATTTAGATCGATCACATACATGAGTATTTTGTAACCTAGAAGCTCTCAAGAACATCAGAATTTCTTGAGAGAGTTTGTAACAGTTTTATATTAGATTTAATAAAGCTGTTATTATTCTTTCATATTTGTGATACATAATTTATTAAGTCGAGAATCTTATACAATTGTATTCAACCCCCCTTCTACAATTGTTATTTACTGGGCAACAGCTTAAATAAATCTGTGTATATCTCTCTTACAGCTAACTATAGGGTGTGCATAATATATATATTACCTATACAAACTGGTGCACACACCTATTTACACAACTACCCCTAACTGTAACTCCAACTTGTTTTTCCATAAGAGGTTAACTGTGTCAGGAAGGACCACTTGATTTCTGTCGTCCTTTCCCTTATCTGTAGATGTTTGTCTCTATTCTTTCTCTCCAAGTTTTGCTGTAGATTTGCCATATGTCTTTGGACCACTTAACTGTAACAGATGCTTCAGTATTTGTCTCCATGAACTCTGATACTGTACCTTGATTTGTCTTGTTGTAAAACGTCTAAGTGTTGACATCGTGAACTCCAGTATACTCCTTATTCTGTGACTTGTCGACATAGAGCATTTCTGACTTTGCTATATGAGGACTTTGCTATATGAGTATTTTAGGAGTATTCAATATGACATATTTCTGACTTAACGATATAGCCTTTGAGGACTTCACGATCTAGTACATTTCAGACTATGCGATCTCAAAACTTCACGACATGTGCCTTGAGGACTTCACGACATAGTTCATTTCAGACTACGCGATCTCAGCACTTCACCACATGAACTTTGAGGACTTCACGACATAACTCATTCTGACTTCACGATCTAGGGACTTAGACAAATATCTGCAACTTATTTCTTCAAGGCCTTATTCACTTTTGAAAGTGTTTTGTCCTAAATCCAATCATGTATGATGAGTTAGGAAGAACTTTCTTGTATTCTTATTTGATTTCGTTTATATTAATAAAAGACTTGTTTTGTTTTTATTACGGGCTTTATCTATTTAAAGTGTTTTTAAATAAGATGTTCCATAGTTTAGAGTAAAGCTTCTAGAATTATAATGAGATTGTAATAGTGAGATCTAGAAGATGATAACTCTAGACTTAAACAGTTCCTGATCATAGGATAACTAATCGGAAGTTAGTGAATCCGCAAAGATTGGTACATACTATGCTTGCTCCCTTCAGGAGGATGTCTGTTCTCATAGGCATTTATGTGGTGACACTATAGCTAGTATGTAGGTGCTTATTAGGGAATAAGTTCACTGAACATGACTCGAGTAGTTGGACAACTAATGGAGATTACTCACGTGTCGATAGTTGTTCACTGAGTGATAGTTGTACAAGTGTCCTTAGACTTGAGATCGTTAAAGTTATCTTGTATATAATGAACTGTGCTTTGGTTTAGTCCTTAGTCTCAAGGACATCCATTAGGTCTATTCTGGGCATAGGGATTTGTGTATGGAGATAGTTAACGTCAATAGAGGATCTACCCCTTCCAGTATAGGAAGTGAATATCCTATGTTATTCTTAGTATGCGAGTTCTGGAATCTCTGGCCAGAGTGAATGAAATTAGAAAGGAGTTTCTAATTTGCATTAATATGAACTTTGCATTATGAATAAGAAATCATATGATTAAATCTGATAGGCTTGACACGAGTTCCGTGCCTTGTATTTAATCGGGATATTGTAGGGTAGAAGGAATTGATTGTACTGTAACTAGTCACTGACAGGTTCTTGGTATTCTAAGCAGTGAATTCATATTATCCGGATAGTCGCGATATGTTGAGAAGCATCACTCACGATGTAGAATAAATATAATTAATCAGTTAATTATATTTAATGAATTTTAGAATTCATATAAATAATAAATAAAAAGTTTATTATTATTTATTTCTACTACCGGCTTAATATTGAACCTACAGGGTCACACCATAAAAAGATTAATTTATTGATGAAGGTATTTTGAGAGAGAATAATAATAATGATTAAAATAGTTTTAATTATTATTTAAACATTTTATAAGAGAAAGTGAGGGATTTATATATTAATATATATTGATATATTAAATATATTAACCCTACTTGAGCCCTATATAAAGGATGAGATGAGATGAGTTAGATACACTTTTGTTTTTGTGAAAAACCTAGTTGCCTCTCCTTCTTCTTCATCTCTCTCTCTCTCTCTTAAAAGAAAAAGGAAAACCTCCATTTTTATAAAGCTTCAAGTTTTATAAAAAGCTTCATCGAAGAATTATTCTTGGTGGATACCGGTAGAGGGCTTCACACTCTGAGAAGCTACTGCTAACGATCATCTCGATTCAAAGCTTCGATTTTTCAAGGTAAGATTTTGATTCCACATCATTTTACAGTTTTCTATATGTGCGATATATGGATTTTACGAAATAAAATGTTATTTCATGCTTCCGCTCATCCTTATATTCCTTCAATGGTATCAGAGCAAGGTTGTTGCATATAGAGAATCATGTGAAAATTTTAGATTTTTTGATGCATGTATGGATTTATTATGATTTTTGCAAGTATATTTAGATTTAATTATGAATTAATTCGAAATATGATTTGCATGAGATTTTGACCATTGATCTGGGTTCTACAAGTGTTGTGGATCATCTAGGTATTTGTTTCATAATTTTGTGATGTGTAGATTATTTGATATGAATTTTTTAAAATTGTTTTAATTAAAATTCATAAAATAATTATGCATGTTGAAATATATGAATTAAAATTTGCACAAGGACCCCATAGATACTTGCTTATTTTTGCTTTTGTTTGATTTCAGAAATCATATTATTTTGATTTTTTATTAATTTATTAATTAATTGTTAATTAATTTATTAATATTAAAATGAAATAATAATAACAATAAATGCATTAATGGCTAGGCAGTTTTTTTTTGTGTGTTTTAAATGCTTTATAGCATAGAAATGTTGTAACTTACTTAGCATTAAATAAAAAAAATGTTTTTTTTTATTAATTGTGTTTTTTTAGTCTAATAAAAGCTAGAGGAGTTACAATAATATAAATTAAAAAAAAAAAAAAAAAAAACTGCTGCTGGCCGCGCGTGCGTGGCGCGCACTCGCTGGGAAGGGCGTAACGCATTCCGGGAATGCGTTACAGACCTTGTAACGCATTCTGGGAATGCGTTACAGACCTTGTAACGCATGGGCGTCATGCGTTACACAATTAATAGCTTTTAATTGTTGTAATAATTGTTGTAACGCATGAGCGTCATGCGTTACAGCCCCTCTGTCCACATTAAATTTGATTTTTTGGGAGTTTGGTAACTCCGTTTTGGGCGTGCAATATACCGTTGGATTCGTTTTTCCGAGACGAATCTAATGGAGTGGTCAAATATTTTTTATATAAAAGTTTGGAACTGTTTATATTCCCGGATGTGTTTTAAAGCATGTATTAATTGTTTTAATTGCTTTTAAATACTATAATAAATCCATACATCATTATATCATTGTATGACATGATATTACTTACATGCTTACTTGTTTATTTATTTTTATATATGAGATATATGCCTAGATTTACCATGCGATGATAGATTTAGGTGAACTTAAATCAATATAAGGCGTGCTCTAGAAAATCTAGAATAGGAATCGTTTCTTGCCTTAACAATAATATTATGAGTACAACCATGAGATTCTTATGTTTATGAAACATAGAGTGAAATACTCTTTTGATGTTGAAAATGAAAATTTCTGTCTAGGCCGTTGGGTTTTAAGCGGGACCGATGTGACCCCTCCAACACACTGGGAATTTTTCATTTAAATATCATAATTGTATTTTGTTCAAGAAAAAGAGAATCTCCTAGTAATATGATTATGGTTGTAACATAATATAATCCCTCTAAAATTAAATAATATCAAGTAGTAATTGGCCAATGACACAACGGGCTTGTGTCGGTCATAGCCTTCCAACATGGTAGAGAGTAGTTCTTATTTTTGAATCATTGTCGTTTCGTGCTACAGCCGAGGGCTTTGATTTCGAGATAAGAAATACTTGTCTATTACATAGAGATGTGTACAATGAATTAGAATCTAATGGTCGTTACGTGCCACAGCCGTGGGCTATTGGAGACTGATTCAATTGTACGAAATGTTGGGTTAGACTTGACTTAGAATATTGAGTTTGTCGTGCTACAGCCGTGACTCAATTATTCAAGAGGCTAAAGTTTTATTAGGGAATAACATGAGATGTAATTGACAAGAGTTGTCTGCCTACTGAACATCACATGGCGTTTCGTGCCACAGCCGAGGTTGTGTGATGGAATGTAGGATCCCTAAACCCACTAGCATTATGAATGCTTAATTTTTCCACTTAGGGGGTTGTATAAATTAGATAAACTAGTGGGAGCCACTTATGAATAAAGACCCGATTCATATAGTGTTTTAAAATGAAATTGAATATTTGCTAAGTGTTGTTATGTGTTTATCATTTACAGATTTACTATATACATTATGTCTTCCGCACTATCACTCCGGAGCATACTGGATGCTCACAAATTGACTGGTCCCAATTTTGCTGACTGGCTTCGAAACCTGAAAATTGTTCTCAGGGTTGAGAAGCTGGAATATGTGCTTAACTCACCTAAGCCTACTGAACCTGCTGATGATGCACATGATGATGAACATGTTGTGTATCGTAAGTGGATAGATGATGCAAATGTTGCTCAATGTATCATGCTAGCTTCCATGAACGTTGAGCTACAGAAGCAGCATGAGCATATGGATGCTCACACTATCCTAACACATCTACAAGAGTTGTATGATGTGGCAGGGAGGACAGCTCGATATGAGATATCGAAGGAGCTGTTCCGTTGTAGGATGTCTGAGGGAACATCTGTGAATGACCATGTACTTAAGATGATCAATTTGATTGAACGTCTTGGACAACTTGGTTTTGTCATGGATGGGGAGCTAAACCAAGACTTGGTCTTGCAATCGCTCCCAGATTCGTTTTCGCAGTTTGTTGTGAACTTTCACATGAATAAGCTGGACGTCAGCCTGGCTGAACTCCACAACATGTTGAAGACTGCGGAATCGAATTTTCCCTCTAAGAAGAGTTCTGTTCTTCTAATTGGTGAAGGTTCCAATCCTAAGAAAAGGAAGAAGAACCCTCCTAAGAAGAAGAAAGTAGGTGAGAAAAAGCCGGTTCCACCAAAAGCTGAAGACCCCAAGAGCAAAGCTGTTTGCTTCCACTGTAACAAGGTGGGGCACTGGAAGAGGAACTGCAAGGCTTACCTTGCAGAGTTGAAAAAGAAGAAGGGTAGTGAGACTGCCGCTTCTGGTTCAGGTATGTTCATGATTGAAGTGAATATGTCATTAAATCAAATTTCTACTTGGGTATTAGATACCGCCTGTGGTTCTCACATTTGCAATTCGTTGCAGGGACTAAGGAGAAGTAGGACTCTTGAGGAAGAGGAAGTGATTCTACGGATGGGAAATGGAGCAAGAGTTGCTGCTGAAGCTGTAGGATCATTTGATTTACATATACCTACGGGCAAGACTATTGTTTTAAATAATTGTTATTTTGTTCCCTCGATTGTGAGGAATATTATTTCTATTCCCATGTTAGACTTGGCTGGATTTTCGTTTGTTATTCAGAATAATAAATGTTCAATTCTTAGAGATAATGTTCTTTATGGTAGTGGTATTTTAAATAATGGTCTGTATGTATGTGACGTAGAGCATAATTTACTACAAATTGAACGTACTAATAAAAGGAAAAGGGATGATGAAAATCTCACCTATTTGTGGCACTGCAGACTTGGTCATATTAGTGAAAATAGACTTCGGACATTGCATAAGGAAGGGTTACTTGACCCCTTTGATTTTGAATCATATCCTACATGCGAGTCTTGTCTATTGGGTAAAATGACCAAATCTCCATTTAGTGGACATGGAGAGAGGGCTGCAGATTTGCTAGGATTGGTACACACAGATGTATGTGGACCGATGTCTACGCAAGCCATGGGTGGATTTTCGTACTTCATTACTTTCACAGATGATCGATCTAGATTCGGATATGTGTATTTGATGAAACACAAGTCTGAAGCCTTTGAAAAGTTCAAAGAATATAAGAATGAAGTGGAGAAACAAACCAAACATAGTATTAAAACTCTTCGATCAGATCGAGGTGGTGAATACTTGAGTGGAGAGTTTCTAGATTATCTCAAAGAAAATGGTATAGTCTCTCAGTGGACTCCTCCATATACTCCACAGTTGAATGGGGTATCTGAAAGGAGAAATCGAACTTTGTTAGACATGGTTCGATCCATGATGAGCTATGCAGATCTTCCAGTATCACTTTGGGGTTATGCATTGGAAACCTCAGCATATTTACTGAATAAGGTGCCTTCCAAATCTGTTCCTCAAACTCCATATGAGATATGGAAAGAAAGGAAACCGAGTCTTAAACACGTTAAGATTTGGGGATGTCCAGCTTATGTCAAGAAAGTCGACCCTGATAAGCTGGAATCTCGATCCGTAAAATGTAGGTTTGTGGGATATCCTAAAGAGACTTTAGGGTATTACTTTTACACCGATCATAGGGTGTTTGTCTCCAGACATGCTACCTTCTTGGAAAAACAGTTTATCCTTGAAGGAAACAGTGGGAGCAAAATTGAACTTGATGAAGTTCAAGAAGCACAAACTACTACGGTTCAAGAGGAAGTACCTATTCAGAAAGAACAACCTTCTGTGGAACAGCCCATTCGTAGGTCAGAGAGAGTGTCTCGCCAACCTGAGAGGTATTATGGCCTTGTCATTGAGAATGACAATGAGTTGTCAATCATTGATGATGACGACCCTATGACCTATAATGAGGCTATGAGTAGTATTGACTCGGAGAAATGGCAGAGTGCCATGAAATCCGAAATGGAATCTATGTATACCAACCAAGTTTGGACTTTGGTTGAAGCACCTAAAGATGTGAAGCCTATTGGGTGCAAATGGGTATACAAGAGAAAGATTGGAGCAGATGGCCAGGTGGAGACCTATAAGGCCAGGCTCGTGGCAAAAGGATTCAGACAAAGGCAAGGGATTGACTTTGATGAAACTTTTTCGCCTGTAGCCCTGTTAAAATCAATTCGGATTTTGCTTGCGATTGCTGCTTACTACGACTATGAGATCTGGCAAATGGACGTGAAAACGGCCTTCCTCAATGGGAAACTTGAAGAGGAAGTGTATATGACACAGCCAGAGGGTTTTGTTTCCAAAGGGAATGAACACCTAGTGTGTAAGTTGCTACGAACCATATATGGGTTAAAGCAAGCTTCTCGTAGATGGAACATTCGTTTTGATGAGACAATCAAAGAGTTTGGTTTTATCAAAAACATAGATGAACCATGTGTCTACAAGAAGGTTAATGGGAGCGCGGTAACATTTCTTGTATTGTATGTGGATGACATACTTCTTATAGGAAATGATATACCGATGCTACAATCAGTCAAAGTGTGGCTATCAAAGAACTTCACTATGAAGGACATGGGAGAAGCATCCTACATTCTCGGTATGAAGATCTATAGAGATAGATCTAGAAGAATGATAGGTCTTACCCAGGGTACATACATCGAGAAAGTGCTTAAAAGGTTCAGCATGGAAAACTCCAAGAGAGGTCTCATACCAATGAGCCATGGAGTATCCCTTTCCAAGAAGATGTCTCCTAAGACACCTGAAGAAAGGGAGCGTATGAGTAAGATTCCTTATGCTTCGGCAATAGGATCTATCATGTACGCGATGTTATGTACTAGGCCTGATGTTGCTCATTCAATTAGTGTGACGAGCAGATATCAGTCCAATCCAGGTGAAGACCACTGGAAAGCAGTGAAGAACATCCTTAAGTATTTGCGAAGGACTAAGGATATTTTTCTTGTTTTTGGTGGATCTGAGTTGAAAATAGAGGGTTATACTGACTCTAGTTTTCAATCAGAAAGTGATGATAGCACATCCATGTCAGGGTACGTGTTTACTCTGAATGGTGGAGCGATTAGTTGGAAGAGTTCCAAACAGTCTACAACAGCTGACTCCACAGCGGAAGCAGAGTATATAGCTGCAAGTGAGGCTGCAAAAGAAGCCGTTTGGATGAGGAAATTTGTTTCTGAGTTGGGAGTTGTTCCTAGCATTGAGGAGCCTATTGTGATGTATTGTGATAACAACGCAGCAATAGCACAAGCCAAGGAACCTAGGTCTCATAAAAATTCCAAACATGTTTTGCGGCGCTTTCATTTGATTAGGGAAATCATTGAAAGAGGAGATGTCAAGATTGAGAGAGTTGACACACATAACAACGTAGCAGACCCACTCACAAAGTCATTGTCTCAGATTCACTTTGATCGTCATAAAGAGAAGATGGGTATTAGATACCAGGGTGATTGGCTTTAGTGCAAGTGGGAGATTGAAAGTGTTTTGTCCTAAATCCAATCATGTATGATGAGTTAGGAAGAACTTTCTTGTATTCTTATTTGATTTCGTTTATATTAATAAAAGACTTGTTTTGTTTTTATTACGGGCTTTATCTATTTAAAGTGTTTTTAAATAAGATGTTCCATAGTTTAGAGTAAAGCTTCTAGAATTATAATGAGATTGTAATAGTGAGATCTAGAAGATGATAACTCTAGACTTAAACAGTTCCTGATCATAGGATAACTAATCGGAAGTTAGTGAATCCGCAAAGATTGGTACATACTATGCTTGCTCCCTTCAGGAGGATGTCTGTTCTCATAGGCATTTGTGTGGTGACACTATAGCTAGTATGTAGGTGCTTATTAGGGAATAAGTTCACTGAACATGACTCGAGTAGTTGGACAACTAATGGAGATTACTCACGTGTCGATAGTTGTTCACTGAGTGATAGTTGTACAAGTGTCCTTAGACTTGAGATCGTTAAAGTTATCTTGTATATAATGAACTGTGCTTTGGTTTAGTCCTTAGTCTCAAGGACATCCATTAGGTCTATTCTGGGCATAGGGATTTGTGTATGGAGATAGTTAACGTCAATAGAGGATCTACCCCTTCCAGTATAGGAAGTGAATATCCTATGTTATTCTTAGTATGCGAGTTCTGGAATCTCTGGCCAGAGTGAATGAAATTAGAAAGGAGTTTCTAATTTGCATTAATATGAACTTTGCATTATGAATAAGAAATCATATGATTAAATCTGATAGGCTTGACACGAGTTCCGTGCCTTGTATTTAATCGGGATATTGTAGGGTAGAAGGAATTGATTGTACTGTAACTAGTCACTGACAGGTTCTTGGTATTCTAAGCAGTGAATTCATATTATCCGGATAGTCGCGATATGTTGAGAAGCATCACTCACGATGTAGAATAAATATAATTAATCAGTTAATTATATTTAATGAATTTTAGAATTCATATAAATAATAAATAAAAAGTTTATTATTATTTATTTCTACTACCGGCTTAATATTGAACCTACAGGGTCACACCATAAAAAGATTAATTTATTGATGAAGGTATTTTGAGAGAGAATAATAATAATGATTAAAATAGTTTTAATTATTATTTAAACATTTTATAAGAGAAAGTGAGGGATTTATATATTAATATATATTGATATATTAAATATATTAACCCTACTTGAGCCCTATATAAAGGATGAGATGAGATGAGTTAGATACACTTTTGTTTTTGTGAAAAACCTAGTTGCCTCTCCTTCTTCTTCATCTCTCTCTCTCTCTCTCTTAAAAGAAAAAGGAAAACCTCCATTTTTATAAAGCTTCAAGTTTTATAAAAAGCTTCATCGAAGAATTATTCTTGGTGGATACCGGTAGAGGGCTTCACACTCTGAGAAGCTACTGCTAACGATCATCTCGATTCAAAGCTTCGATTTTTCAAGGTAAGATTTTGATTCCACATCATTTTACAGTTTTCTATATGTGCGATATATGGATTTTACGAAATAAAATGTTATTTCATGCTTCCGCTCATCCTTATATTCCTTCAACTTTTATCCTGCTGCATGAACAATTTGAACTTCTTCCAGGACAATTATTTCATGGCCTATATACATTCTAGGTGCAAGAAACTTACTAAGCTCATTATAAACATGAGCATACAGAATAGAGCTAAGTACATGAAAACAAGACAAGTACAATAGAGACCTATACTATACCCTAGTGATGAAATTCACTAGATCATGTAGAGTGACATAGTCACAGGGTGTAGGCTTGTCAATAGTGGTATTCAGACATGCCTTGAGCCTAACAGTTTACTTTAAAGATTTTATTAGATAAGTAACTTTCTTTCCTCTCATTTTTTTTGAACTTTTGAGTAAATGAAATATTGGTCACTATTATTTATATGTCTTTTTATGTTATTTTATATATTTATATATTCAATCATCGTTATGAATCTTTATTACAGTTGTATATTTTCGATTAAATATATGTTAGTTATGTTGTTGGTAATCCATATTTTTTTATCATATAATATATCTTTATTATACTTTATTAGAATTAATTAATTATTTATATAAAAAATATAATACTGAAATTTGATCTAATATAAGGATTATTGTATATGTTATATATCTCATTATTTGTTATGTTTATAATTTCAAATTAAGAAAATTAGCATTAATATTATGCAATGATGATGCTTTACACTTTGTTTGTCACATTCATTTCTTAGCAAATTTCTTTTCAAAATGTACACTTCATTTGTTAATATTTTCTGAAATTACATGACATTCTTTATTAACTTCGGTATATCTCTAATTTACCTTTTTTCACTTTTTCCACCAATCTAATCCCCCCAGTTTATGTCCGAGTCAAAAATCAAGGCAAGATTTTAAAATGTAGAATATTATGGAATATATAATTATTGTTTTCCTTCATTATAAATGATAACATGAAAAAAAAAATCGTTACGCTCTCTTTGTCATGATAAATGATGAGCATGAAAAATAAAATTTATAAGATAAAATTTCATATTACACATGAATCTAAGTTAGTCTGGATTATTTATAAAATCATACATAATATATAATTACATCAAATATGAACTATATATCATAATTTTTTTTGATCATACATTAAGACTTTGAGGGATTTAAATGTATAATTCAATTGAAAATGATAAATATTTGAAAGTGTACAAGATACAATTGAATTGATGCCAAAAAGACGATAACTCAAAAATAGGATCCATGTTTTAAATAAAAAATCAACATGGTTAATATTCAGTAAATGAAAATAAGATATGATTTTTCTGAATCATAAGCATTATTAAATTGTCTGACTATTAATGATGACCAGTTAGACTATTAGTAGATGATAAAGTTTGTAAAAATTGATAATTATAAGTTTTACCAATAGAAATTCAAATTGTATGTAAAAAATTATTGAACGGTGTTAAAAAAGTATAAGTGTTTAATAATAACGAATGTGTAATATCATAAAATCATTTTAATAATTGAAATATAAAAAATTAAGGGTAAAATCATAGAATTTTATATAACATATTTTGAAACATCTACTTAAGTCATTATAACATGAACCCGCTATAAAAAAAAGAAGATGAAACCAAAAAAAAGGTGTTTAGATATTATATATATGCACAAGTCATTAATGTTGTCTAATCATTCTTATATCGATTAAAATAATCATATGACTTTTATCGTATAGACATTAGTTGAATATTATGAAATCTAATCAAATTTACAAGTATTTGATTCATGAAAATGGTACGCAATATTACAAAATTACTCTACGATAAATTGCAAATACTATCATCTAATGTATTATTAATTATAAAATTATTTCGATTTATGAATAAATTCAGCGGGAAATTATTTGATTAATATATGAACAAGTCTCAAAACCTGACATGGCTACGTTCGTGATTCAAAGTTGTTATGCCACATTTCGGCAGGGTTAAATATCAAATTGGGCAGGGTTAAATATCAAATTGGTCGCTTAAGTGAAAGTCATGTATCACTTTATTCACTGATCTCAATGGTGTCTCATTTGGATCACTTAAATCAAAATAAATATCAAACAGATAACTCTAAATTTGTGATCGAGAAGTAAAATAATCTTCCACCGAGTTCTATACATTTTTTCTTGAATGACACCATAACCAAATGAAATGTTATGAATTCTAGTATTTTAGATAATATATTTAATTTTTTAAAATTTTCTATACTATTTATTTTTAATTTTATAGTTATTTTCTTTGGTTTAATTAAAAATAAATATTAAACAAATTTCAAAAAAAATCTAAATATATTATCTAAAATACTTGAATTCCTGACTTTTCATTTAGTTATGGCGGAATTGAAGAAAGATGTATAAAACTCAATAAAAAATTATTTTACTTCTCGATAACATATTTAGAGGTATCTGTTTAATAATTATTATGACTTAAGTGATTCAAATGAGACCCCGTTAAGATTGGTGAATAAAGTGATATATGATCTCCACTTGAGTGATCAATTTGATATTTAACCTCATTTTGGCATAGTCCAAATTTCTCCTTTTATTAATTATTAATTCATATTAATAATTATTGCTTGATCACTAAGTTTTATCCTCTATTTGAAATGAGGAAAAAATCAATCTCAATCAATGAATAACGGAAAATACCTCTAAACGATTTCTTCAAATGTCAAGATAATGCAAGATAAAATCAGTAATTTTCTACATTAACGAAGTTTATCCCTAAAGTCTCTCAGGAATAGACACAATTTTACAAAACTATGTGGGCTTGATTCAATATAAATTGGTAAGCATGCATCTTGGCAAAAATGATCTGATACAAAAAGATAAATTGAGACACCTCCCAAGTAGGGGTGGCAATTTCGGGTAATGGGTCAGGTTCGTGTCGGGTTTGCTGTATCTGGTCCTATTTTTAAGTCAACCCGACCCGAACCCGAAACAGGTTAAATTTTCTCAACCCGAACCCGACATGTTAGAACCCGATCTACCCGAAAATGACCCGTTTAACCCGAAAATAAATAAAAATAATTAGTTATATATAAAAAAAATTAAAATTTATTTATAAAATATTAATATTAAAAATATATAATAATAAAATTATTATATGATATATGAATTAAAATCATTTAAATATTATGAAGATATATCACATATGTCTATAATTATGTAATATAAATTCATATATTTTAAATAATTTATTATATATATTTAAATTTTCGGGACGGGTTCGGGTATTTTGGGTCAACCCGACACTGACCCGAAAATTTCGCGTAAATTTTTACCCAACCCGAACCCGACCCGAAACTCAAAATACTCAACCCAAATTCGTACTTTTCCGTGTCGGGTTCGTGTCGGATTTCAGGTCGTGTCAAATTTTGTCACCCCTACTCCCAAGTCCATCCCCTCTATTTTTATAAACCCTAAATCCAAAAAATAACCACATAATTATAAAAATCGTTCCACTATTCCAGCAACCTCCGATCCGTGTTGTTACCAAATTCCTCCAACAACAAAATGAGTTACACTATTCACCAACAAAATTTCTTACTACTCACTTTGCACAACTCACACTTCTCATCTTAAACTCTCAAACTTATAATTACACAATCCTCACATTAATAAATCGACCTCTTCGCATAAAAATTATTAACATTTTTATGCATATATGTGCCTTTTTAATAAAGTTTATATTCATAGGATTATAGATATAGTCAATTGACGGTAGAATTTGATTAGATTTATAATTTTTGAAGAACTTATCTTGTATAAGTTTTCCTTTTTATGAATTATGAGTTAAAAAAAGAAAATTTTATTATTCAAATTTTTATGAATTATGAGTCAGAAAAGAAATTTTAAATTTTTATTATTTCAAATTGGGGTGCTATAAAAAATAGATAAATAGAATTAAGACGATTTGAGAGCGCCGCGACATTTTCCTTTATATAAAGATAATAAAGATAATGATATTGATTAGTAAGTATATCAACAAATAAAAAATTTAGGAAAATATCGAAATTGTATATTTAATTCTCTCAATTACTAAAGATTTAAACACAATAATATTAAAATTGTATATTTAGTTTCCTGCATTAGAAAAGATTTAAAAGGCAATTGAGATATTTTCTAATCAAAAATTTAATAGAATATTTAAATTGTATATTTACTTTCCTCCATTTATAAATATTTTAAAGGCAATAATATTATAATTGTATATTTAATTTATTCTATTAGTAAAGATTTAAAAGGCAAGTGAGACTTTTTCCAATCTTTGATATAATTAATTCAAAAATTAGAGAAAATTAGAGAAGAACTTATCTTGTATAAGTTTCCCTTTTTTTATGAATTATGAGCTGAAAAAGAAATTTTTTATTTTTATTATTTTAAATTTTTATGAATTATGAGTTAAAAAAAGAAATTTTAAATGTTTATTATTTCAAATTGAGGTGCTCTAGAAAAATGTATAAATAGAATTAATACGATTTGAGAGCGCCGAGACATTTTCGTTTATATAAAGATAAAAGATAAAGATAATAAAATAATAATAAAGATAATGATATTGATTAGCAAGTATATTACTCCCACTGTCCCAACTATTTTTCTTTACACTTTCCTTTTTTGGACGTCCCAATCATTTCTTTACATTTCTAAAATTTTCAAAAACAGTAAAGTTTTATAATATAATATTAACTTCACCCACTATTTTGTCCACAATACTCACTTTATACATAAACTATTGATGGTTCTACCACTTTACCCACTTTTCTTACACTTTTCCACTACTTTATTTATTTTTCTTAACCGCCGTGCCCAAACCATTTGTAAATAAATGGCCGGGACGGAGGGAGTAACAAATAAAAATTTTAGGAAAATATTAAAATTATATATTTAATTTTATCCATTACTAAAGATTTAAAGGCAAAAATATTAAAATTGTATATTTAGTTTCCTGCATTAGAAAAGATTTAAAATGCAATTGAGATATTTTCTAATAAACAATTTAGTGGAATATTTAAATTGTATATTTATTTTCCTCCATTTGTAATGATTTTAAAGGTAATAATATTATAACTGTATATTTAGTTTACTCCATTAGTAAATATTTAAAAGGCAAATGAGACTTTTTCTAATATTTGATATAATTAATTCAAAATTTTGAGAAAATTATAAAAATAGGTGATGTAAGAGTTGCAACCTCACAACCCTCGTTTTATCCTTTATATAAGTACTAGTTGACTAAGTCGCGCTTCACAGAAGCCTTATAATAATTTTTGCAAAATTTTAAAAAATAACTATTTCAGAAAAAAAAAATCGATAAAAAAATATATGAAATATAATATAAATAGTGAATACAATATTTTACAAAAACAAATACATAAACAATAAAAAAAACCTATTTACATATTTTTTATGCCAATTTTATGTTATATTTTCTTGAGTTGATACTCGTTACACTATATACATATAAATAAAAAAACTAAAATTATGCAATAATATAAATTTAAGTATTAACCACCGCATTTAAACTTCAACCACTCGTATTATCACAAAAATTACAAATTTATTCAATATTCCTAGACATTATATGCCGATCAATTGTGAACACAAATATTTTACAAAGTAAAATACATAAACAATAAAAAAAACTATTACATATTTTTATGTCAATTTTGTGTTATATTTTCTTGAGCCGACACCCCTTACACTATATCTATACTATTAAAAAATAGCTGAAACATTAAAAATTTTGATTTTTTGTTTTCGGTCATTTATTTTATTTAATAAAATAATATGAATATATAATATCTTATCTTTTAATGAAAATATATTACCTTTTATAAACACTCCTAAAAATATATATCTTTGATATTGCCTTTTTTTTAATTATATATCTTTCAATTATTAATACATTCCAAAAAATATCAAAAACTATATCCAAAAAAATTAATAAAAATATTGATTTTGTTCCAAAGGGTAACAAATTTAATTGGGTATATTCAATATGGATTTTAAAAGATATATTTGAATTTTTTAGATATAAGGTTATTTAATTTGGATTATAATATCCAACAAATCTCGGTATTATTTAATGAGATTTTAAAATGTTTTATAAGATCTTAGAAATTCGGTAAATATTTAAATTATATTTTTATATGATGTCATTCTTTTAGTACATATGATATTTAAAAAATGAAAAAAAATTTGGATTTATAAAATATAGGATTTTCTAGTACATATAAATAAAAATACTAAAAATTTGCACTAATGTAAATTTAAGTATTAATCACCGCATTTAAACTTCAACCACTCGTATTATCACAAATTTACAAATTTCTTAAATATCTCTAGACTTTTTATGCCGATTCTCTATCATATTTTCTTGAGTCGATGTTCGTTGAAGTAAGTATATATAAGTGAAAAATACTAAAAATATGCGATGATAAAATTTAAGTATTAACCACTGTTTCAAACTTCAACCATCAGTATTATAATAAAAATCGAAAATTTCTTAAATATCTATAGACTTTATATGAAAAATTGAAAAATATGATCCAATATAAATTAGAGATTATACTTACCTTTTATACAATGATTTCTTTTATCCAACTTATAAAAGGTTTTGACTTTCTTTTCTAAAAAATATGACTTAAAGAATAAAATTTAATTTTAAGTATTTAAAATTGAGGAGCTCTAGAAAATTAAAAAAATATGAATCGACCGATTCCAGAGCTCTTGGGAGTTTTCCTTTATATATATAAAGATATTGATTGATCATGATTAAATATATAATTAGATCATAGATTGGTTTTGGTTCGGATCAACTTTCGATTATAATATATTTAATATACAATTCGGGATTGGATTGCATATGATTCGGTTCGGGTATAATTTGGATCAAAATTAAATAAATTTTGGATTAAGATCGAATTGAATTCGGTTGAGATTAAATTCAGATCAGATCTTTTCGGATTACTACTCATATATTTTTTACTATGTGAGATTTAAAAAATGATATCTTATTATTAAATTTATTTTTTTATAAAATGACATAAATTCTAAAGAAATATGGTTATATAATTACGAAAAAATTTCAAATAAAATTATTTAAGTATGAATTTTTCTTTTGAACGGTTAATTTGAGTGAATCAAAAGTAGGATACATATAAGGATTATGACATGTGATTTATTAAAATAAATCAAATTTTAGTTTACCACTTTTATAATTCATATTTATATCGGATTTCGTACTTCAGGTAATATTTGGTTCAGATATTTATTATTCAGTTTTGATCGATTTCAAATTATCATCAAATTCAGTATTTTTAAATAATTATTGATTAAATTTTTGGTTCAAATAACTTTCCGATCAAATCAATTCAATTTCAAATAATTATTCGATTATTCGGATTTGGACCGAATTTCCAGGTCTCTATATAATATACTAAATGATTGGGTTATTTCAGGACCTTTCTCGGTCCCCAAATAAAAATGCTCGTGAGAAATAGAAGGTTCCCATTTCATACATTTTACAATATACTTTTTAACAAATTTAATAATTCATCGTATGTAATAAATATTTTTAATTTGATATCATATTTTAAATATCAATTCAATATATCATTTATTTATAATAGAAGTTAAGGATATAATTATTATTGTGTTGTGTTATGAATATGTTAAATTAGCTAAATAAATTAAAAAGTTAAAATTAAAACATAATATATAATTATATTTAATATTTTAGGTTATATCATTATATTTTTGCATTAATTTATTAAATAACATAATCGGGAATGAGAATCAGACAACCCGAACTCTAATACGCGAAATTTTCCTCGACACACAAAATGTTTCAATACCATTTTGATATTTTCCATTTTTTTTACCTTGAAGCCTGATAAATATGCTCTCAAGGTTATATTGTTGGAAATATCAAGTACTACAGCAACATGTAGACAGTTATATAAAAGATATAGCATTAACAGGGCAAGACCAAAATTAACAAAATAAAGCATGAAAGTCGAAAGCATGCATATCAGAAACTGATAAATAACCAGGGAGACAGAAACAGTACCTGTAGGCATAGCTTAACAGTGTATAAGAACAGAAAGCAGCGCTCAACTACGACCAGCACCTCAGTCGCCGGAGAACCAGAAAAACTACAGGGAAAACTGTATGGTGAGGGAGGGCAGAGAGAGTTTTGAGAGAAGTGTGTTTGCAAAATTCTCTGTCTACAACTGAGCTACAAGGGCCACTATTTATAGTGGTTCCTTTCTGTAACTGAAGCAATGAGCATTCAATTTCGTAACTACAGCACACACATTTATTTTCGTAACAGCTCATCATATTAAAAAAAAAATCAAAACGGACTATTAAAGAATAAAACGTTTTTGATTGAATTTAATAACCTGTAGTTGTTACATATTTTTCATGTTTATCCACATATCAGTTTTAATATTTATTTTAAACATATCCATCAAATCATGTCCAGGTTCATATCAGTTTCTGTTGCCCATCAGAGTTTAACTCGTTGTCCATCGGAATTTAACTAGTTGTCCATCAGAGTTTACTGACAAACCAACTCCATCAGAGTTTACTAGTTAAATACATTTGATAAATTAATTCTAATAAAATATTAAATCACATAGATAAAAACTCTCGCCCAGGTCGCCTCGCGTACGCGAGACGCCGAGACATTCGCCCAAATCGCCCCGACCCGGTCCGGTCCGGTGCGGTGCGGTGCGTGGCGGGCGGCGGCGCGCGCGTGTGTGTGTGCGCGCGCGTGAAGCACACACTAACACCATGCACCATCACACACCTTAGTAGTTGTATACTACTCATGTGTGTAATGCTATTTAAAGCCACCAAGTCCCCTTATTCTTTTCTATGTGGGACAAATGAAACATCATTATCACAAGCTTTTTCAAGCTACTACCTTCATCTCAATTTCTCTTATGGATTTAAACAAGAAAATTATTAAACCCATACATGAAAGTTTAAGTTCCCAATGCAAGGAACAACTTCCAATCATTAGAAATTTGAATTAACATCAAGAATATAGTTAATTATATCCTTAAACTATCAATTTTCTAACAATCCCCCACAAATCCATATAGAAATATAGACAGGTTCTTAACATGACTTGGTTTTTCAGAGTAGGTACCCTTCCGGGTTTGAACCCTCCTAAGTCCCCTACTTCGATGGCTACCGGATTCAGATGGAATTTTTTCACCTTGAATCTTAATCCGTCAAGTGTAACCATTCTCCATAGACGACGACAAGTCAAAGGCTATGGTGCCAATCTACGGCTTTGAGACATTAATGGTCTTGTCTCGATCCTGTTCGTCGAATGCTTCAAGGAATAACCCTTTCCTCTAATTGCGACCTCACAATCACATTCGCTTAGCTGGGCATCTCCGGAGATGTACTGCAACCATCTCGTCAAATGACTTGACCCCATTCAGAGTTCTTAAACTCTTACTATTCAGCAGTTTCAGTGCCTTATAGGTTTACAGGGGATAGACTCAGATACTAAGTATCATCTATGTATCAAGGTACTCCCAACTCATCCTTACAGCTTGTTATTACCACATTGAATACACTTCGAGGGATCTCCTCTCATGTGTATTGGGTTCCCACTATTGATGAGTCGTGATGGGTTGTCAGTCCCATCCCCAACCTCGACTTAAGGACCACTGCAGGTTCCAGTCCTTTAGTCAAAGGATCAGCTATATTTTCCTGAGTTCCAATGAACTCTACAGCTATAATCCTATCAGACACTAATCCCCTTATAGACTTAAGTCTAACTTGGATGTGTCTCTTTGTTTTAGCATTGTACTTTTTACTGCTAATCTTGTCGATAGTTGTTCGACTATCACAATGAATAGCAATAGCAGGAAGCGGTCTGCTTACTACAGGTATCACAGACATCAGTCCGTGTAACCATTCAGCCTTCGTCCCAGTGGCATCAAGTGCACACAACGCAGCCTCAAAAGTAGACCGAGTTACTATAGTCTGTTTTGTCGACTTCCAGGATATTGCTCCACCCCCTAGGGTGAACACGTATCCAGTCACTCCATTGGAACCAGACTTCTTAGCTATCCAACTTGCATCACTGTACCCTTCAAGTACACCAGGAAATCTCCTATAGTGTAATCCAAGGTACATTGTGCCTTTCAGATATCTAAGCACTCTATCAAGAGCATCCCAATGAGTTCTGTTCGGACAGCTTGTATATCTAGCTAGCTTAGACACAGAATATGATATATCTAGTCTAGTACAGTTAGCAAGATACTGCAAGCTTCCAATAATCTGAGAATACCTTAATTGAGACACAGGAACTCCCGAACTATTCTTGACAAGGGCAACTTTAGGATCATAGGGTGTACTAGCGATTCTACATTGTGAATAACCATATTTCTCAAGTATAGATTTCTCTATATAATGAGATTGCGATAGGGTTATTCCATCAGCTGACCGAGTCAGCTTGATACCAAGAATCACGCTAGCTTCACCCATATCCTTCATCTCAAAGTGCCTTTTCAAGAAATCCTTTGTCTCGTTAATAATCTCAATATTGGTTCCAAACAGTAGTATGTCATCCACATATAAGCATAATACGACACATTCACTACCTTTAACTTTTGAGTAGACACACTTATCGTTATCATTACTAACGAAACTGAATGTCACAATCGTTTCATCGAACTTCTTGTGCCAGTCCCTGGGACCTTGTCTTAAGCCATAAATAGATTTGATTAACTTACATACTTTCCTTTCGTTGCCAGATGCAACAAACCCCTCAGGCTGATCCATATAAATCTCTTCTTCAAGTTCACCATGAAGAAAAACTGTCTTTACATCCATTTGATGGATGATCAGACCATGCACGGAAGCCAATGCTACAAGCATTTGGATTGTTATCATTTTTGCAACAGGAGAGTATGTATCAAAGAAATCAATTCCTTCCATTTGCTTAAAACCCTTAGCCACCAGTCTAGCCTTGTACTTCTCTATTGAGCCATCAGGGTTCAACTTCCTTTTAAAGATCCACTTGCACCCAATAGTAGAACACCCATGAGGGAGATCAACTAACTCCCATGTTCCGTTAGAAACAATAGAGTCAATTTCACTCTTTACAGCGCCCTTCCAGTGCCTAGACTCCGAGGAGTCCATAGCCTGTCGGAAAGTTAAAGGTTCGTCCTCGACATTGTAAGTGATGAAATCACTTCCAAAGTCCTTGACTACCTTTGCACGCTTACTCCTCCTAGGTTCCTCTTCCTCCATAGGAGTAGAGCTACTACCAGGTTCCGCCCCCACATTTGTCATCTTTTCCACATGATCAGGAATAGAACTTGATGTGTGAGTGAGATCTTCCTCAGAAGTACCTTGAGGTATACCAGTCTTCATAGGATAGACATCCTCAAAGAATGTAGCATCACGAAATTCAACTATCGTGTTAGCCACTATACCATCTATGTCAGATTTTATTACCAAAAATCTCATAGCTGTAGTGGTTTCAAGATAGCCCAGAAAGATACAATCAACCGTCTTTGGACCTAGTTTCTTCCTCTTGTGTTCAGGGACAAGTACCTTTGCAAGGCACCCCCACACTCGAAGATACTTGAGACTAGTCCTCTTGCCTTTCAATAACTCATAAGGTGTCTTATCCATGTGTTTCAGAGGGACTCTGTTCAGAATATGGCAAGCCGTATTCAGAGCCTCTCCCCACATGTATTAGGCAACCCAGAGTTAATAAGCATACTGTTAATCATATCTTTGAACGTTCTGTTCTTTCGCTCAGCGACCCCATTAGACTCAGGTGTGTATGGTGGAGTAACTTCATGAACTATTCCATTGCTTGCGCAAAATTCATTAAAGGAGTTACTCGTATACTCACCACCTCTATCTGATCTCAACCTTTTAAGTACCTTACCAGTTTGTTTCTCAACTTCAGTTTTATAAATCATGAATTTGCTAAGTGCTTCATCCTTATGTCTAAGTAAATAAACATAACAGTATCTACTACTATCATCTATAAAAGTAATGAAGTATCTAAAATGATCCTTAGTTAACATACCACCAAATTCACAAATATCAGTGTGTACTAAATCTAACAAGTCTGAATCCCTAACAACATTATGAAAAGGTTTCCTTATTTGTTTAGCAGACACACATACTTGACATTTAGAATTCTTTTCTATAGTATGTTTTGGAATCAACTCTAAGTTCATCATATTTTTAAGAGCACCAAAATTTAAGTGACCAAGTCTAGCATGCCATAAGTTGGATGATTCTACACAGTTAACAGAAGGAGTAATTTCATTAAAGGAAGTGCCCAAAACAGGCTCAGCATATTTAACAAATAAACCATTTGACAAGTAACCATTGCCAAAGAAAGTACCAGTGTGAATAAGAACTACTTTATTACATCTTAAGGAAATTTCAAAACCATTCGTAACTAAACGGCATCCACTTATTATATTTCTACGCATGTCGGGAACATGATGCACTCTTGTCAGGGATAGAATACGCCCCGAAGGAAACTTCAGGTCCACGTCTCCCATTCCATGAACTTGAGCGGCACTCGCATTCCCCATCGTCACTGTCATGCTATGACTCTGTTGATAAGATACAAACAAACTAATATCAGCACAAATATGCACATTAGCTCCAGTATCAATCAACCATTCATTTGACAGATAAGTGGAAAATAGTACAGGGTTGTAGGTCACATACCGGTTTTCGTTGGTTTCAGAAGCCGAAGCCTCACCAACAACCATGTTCACTACAGGCCCACTTGTGGTTCCAAGTACAGCATTCGCTTGCGCTACCACCTCAGTTTTCTTCGCTTTCTTTGTAGGACAGTCCTTACTCCAGTGCCCAACCTGCCCACAAGACCAACATGGTTTGTTTGCCTTTGGTTTCTTGGCCTTATCCTTGTCTAACTTAGGTTTATTAACATTACCCTTCCTAGCAACAGCCTTCCTTTTCTGTCCTACGGTTACTACATTCACCTTCGAGCTACCGTGTTCAGATGGCATCACATGTCCCTGTTTGGACTTGTGTTGTTCTTGCACCGAGATGTCCAGCATAAGGTTGGTCCAGGTGATCTCTCCTTTCTGTCTTTTCAGGGAGAGAGCGAACTCTTCCCAAGACTTTGGAAGCTTTTCAATCACGCTCATAACCTTGAACTTATCAGGGAGATCCATGCCGGATTCCTTCAAAGCATGCACTATCATCTCGAACTCATGCACCTGCTCAGTCATGGATTTGTTGTCTACCAGCTTAAATTCAAGGAACCTCGCTACAGAATACTTTTCCAGACCTTGAGAGTCAGTATTGTGAGTGAGGTCCGGCTTCTCCCATAAGAGCTTAGCACTATAGGCATCAGATGAATAAACATCAAACGGAGTGTTCGTTAAGGCTGCCAGAATGGCTGCCCTAGCCACCCCATCCTTCTCAGCCCACATTGCATAAGCCTTAACTGTTTCAGCTTTTTCTTGAACCACCACCGGTTTCTCATACTCCACAACAGGCCACAAACCCTTTACAGTTAACCACAATTTCATCCTTTTCTGCCAGCGTGAAAAGCCGACACCACCGTTGAATTTCTCAGGTAAGCCTGTTAGTTCAACGAGTTGTGGGAAACGGTAAGTGGTCCAATCAATGACCCCAGCAGACACATTAGACGTACTACCATCTACAGTAACTTCAGTTTCATTAACCATAATGCTAAATACTATATAACCGAATAACTCTTCAAGAATGTTGGAAATATCAAGTACTACAGCAACATGGAGGCAGTTATATAAAAGATATAGCATTGACAGGCCAAGACCAAAATTAACAAAACAAAGCATGAAGGTCGAAAGCATGCATATCAGAAACTGATAAATAACCAGGGAGACAGAAACAGTACCTGTAGGCATAGCTTAACAGTGTATAAGAACAGAAATAACGAAGCAACAGCTGAGTCGTCAGGACTTCGAGAAATCCTGACTGTTCTTGAAGAGTTATTCGCCCCCACTTACTGTGTCAGGTTGTCGGCGAGATACTACTTCTAGGATAAAACAGCTCCGAGCAAGGTGTCCACAGCAACAGCAGCGCTCAACTACGACCAGCACCTTAGTCGCCGGAGAACCAGAAAAACTACAGGGAAAACTGTATGGAGAGGGAGGGCAGAGAGAGTTTTGAGAGAAGTGTGTTTGCAAAATTCTCTGTCTACAACTGAGCTACAAGGGCCACTATTTATAGTGGTTCCTTTCTGTAACTGAAGCAATGAGCATTCAATTTCGTAACTGCAGCACACACATTTATTTTCGTAACAGCTCATCATATTAAAAAAAAATCAAAACTGACTATTAAAGAATAAAACGTTTTTGATTGAATTTAATAACCTGTAGCTGTTACATATTTTTCATGTTTATCCACATATCAGTTTTAATATTTATTTTAAACATATCCATCAAATCATGTCCAGGTTCATATCAGTTTCTGTTGCCCATCAGAGTTTAGATTATGTTGTCCATCAGAGTTTAACTTGTTGTCCATCGGAATTTAACTAGTTGTCCATCAGAGTTTACTGACAAACCAACTCCATCAGAGTTTACTAGTTAAATACTGATAAACCAACTCCATCAGAGTTTACTAGTTAAATACTGATAACCCAACCCAATTTGACAACTGATAACCCAGCCCAATTTGATAAATTAATTCTAATAAAATATTAAATCACATAGATAAAAACTCTCGCCCAGGTCGCCTCGCGTACGCGAGACGCCGAGACATTCGCCCAAATCGCCCTTCGACCCGACCCGGTCCGGTCCGGTCCGGTGCGGTGCGGTGCGTGGCGAGGCGGGCGGCGGCGCGCGTGAAGCACACACTAACACTATGCACCATCACACACCTTAGTAGTTGTATACTACTGATGTGTGTAATGCTATTTAAAGCCACCAAGTCCCCTTATTCTTTTCTATGTGGGACAAATGAAACATCATTATCACAAGCTTTTTCAAGCTACTACCTTCATCTCAATTTCTCTTATGGATTTAAACAAGAAAATTATTAAACCCATACATGAAAGTTTAAGTTCCCAGTGGAAGGAACAACTTCCAATCATTAGAAATTTGAATTAACATCAAGAATATAGTTAATTATATCCTTAAACTATCAATTTTCTAACATATATTTCATTCATTCAACAAATCAATACTTAAATCAATACTTAAATACACAAAGATTGTCTTGGAGCACAAAACATACCAAGTAACTCCAAGCATCCATAAGAAAATTCCATATTCTCAATAATATAAATAAAAACAATATCTCAGTATCCCAAAATAAATTATATGTAAATATCTTTTGATAATAATAATAATACGCATATACGTTAACATTCCCCCTCAAACTCACGATATTTAATCGACAATTTGCCAAAATTAAAAAATAATCGAATAAACTGCTTCAATCACTAGATCCACTTGAATCATCACCCTCGTTCTGATCAATCTTTTTATCATCTTTCTCATCATATCTTTGTTACCAACATGTCTCTTTTCTTGCTTCATGAGATGTCCTCAGAATTCCTCTTTCTCTTTTTGTCGTCGTTGGTTTGGGACAACCTCTTACAACAAGAATCCATAATCATCGTCGTTGTGTATTATGTCATATTCTTTGGGGGAAAAATTCACCTACGAACTCTCGCAAGTTTTTTTCCCTCACACCCACAAACTCTTATGGGATTCTTCACGCACCACGAACTCTCGTAGTGTTAAGTATTCTCGCACCTACCAACTCTAGTAGGTTTAATTTTTCTCGCACCCGCAAACTCTTGCAGGGATAACCTAGGCTCTTGATACTGTGATACATATGCTTAAATGTTATATTTCATTCATTCAACAAATCAATACTTAAATACACAAAGATTGTCTTGGAGCACAAGACATACCAAGTAACTTCAAGCATCCATAAGAAAATTCCCTATTCTCAATAATATAAATAAAAACAATATATCAGTATCCCAAAATAAATTATATGTAAATATCTTTTCATAATAATAATAATACACATATACGTTAACATTCCTCCTTAAAATCACGATATTTAATCGAGAGTTTGCCAAAATTAAAAAAAAAAATCGAATAATCTGCTTCAATTAGTAGATCCACTTGAATCATTACCCCCGATCTGATCAATCTTTATATCCTCGTTCTCATCATATCTTTGTTACCAACGTGTCTCTTTTCTTGCTTCATGAGATGTTCTCAGAATTCCTCTTTCTCTTTTTGTCGTCGTTGGTTTGGGACAACCTCTTACAACAACAATCCATAATCATCGTCGTTGTGTATTCTGTCATATTCTTTGGAAAAAAAAAAATCACCTACGAACTCTCGCAAGTTTTTTTTCCTCACACCCACAAACTCTTGCGGGATTCGTCACGCGCCACGAACTCTCGTAGTGTTAAGTATTCTCGCACCTACTAACTCTAGTAGGTTTGATTTTTTCGCACCCACAAACCCTTGCAGGGATAACCTAGGCTCTTGATACCGTGATAAATATGCTTAAAGGTTATATTTCATTCATTCAACAAATCAATACTTAAATACACAAAGATTGTCTTGGAGCACAAGACATACCAAGTAACTTCAAACATCCATAAGGAAATTCCCTATTCTCAATAATATCTCAGTATCCCAAAATAAATTATATGTAAATATCTTTTGATAATAATAATACATATATATGTTAACAAACCTGTATTTGTTTAATTTCCAACTGTATTTACAGAGACACCCTAATTTAAGGTACTATCTGATGTCGTAAAAAATAATTGATTTTTTCTTATATGAAAAAAATAAAATGATACATATAAGCAACGTGTACTAATATCTAATTATCGAATACATTGGCTAAATAATTCTCTATTACTCATATATATTAAACAGAGTACTTAATTTTATGTTTGATTATGGAAAATGTGCTCTAGGCCGTATTCTTTGCTTATTATATTTTCAGGTATGATTAAACTCATTGTCCAAGTTTAATAGTAGCTTTTCTATTTTACACATATTAAAAATTTTAATAATACATTTTTCGGTAGTTCACACATCCTTCATTTTATATTTCTATCCCATATATCATTATGACTGTATTGTTATATTTGCATGCACTAAGTGTGTATTATGAATTTTTAGACGAAAGACTCTTTCTTTTCTTTTTCTTCTTGCTGCTCTTTCGGTTTTTAGCTCCACGCATTTTATCGTAGAAATTTTCATTATTAGTTTAAAAATTTTATTTCAATTATTTTAAGTTGAAATTTCCCTCTAATCTAGCTTATATATATATATATATATAGGCAAGTGCTCAAATGAGAACCCTTATTAAAATGAGAACTGAGAACTAATCTCAGCCCTCCATTTTATGTTAAAATTTTTAATCTCGACCATTTATATTTTCCTTCATGCCCAGTTTTCTACGGTCGCCTTCTCTTCGCCCATTCTTTTCCAAGCTTAATTCTGATCATGATTCCGGTCACGATCCCTCACAAATGTACAAACATATGAATATATCTCGCATCCCTCTCTCATCCCCCCTCTCTCTCTTCCAATTTTCATATCATTTTCTCAACGTCCTTCGGATCTCAAAATTGATCATCGATGTTGTGTGATGATATTGTTGTCAATTTTCCCGTTTTCTTTTATACAGATCTGAAATCTCCAACGATGTGTTGCCCGAAATGATGATTTTTCGGTGAATATGCTTCAATAAATTATTTAGTTTGCAATGCAGGGTTTAGTGACAATGACATCATAGTTTAATCTTGGATCTAACTGTCTCGATTATGTAGATGAGATCGATGATTAGGATGGAGGAGGAGGTGGTGGTGGTGGTGGTGGTTGTAAGGTTTGTTAATGTGTTTCGAATCGAAGATGATGTGCAGAGGAGGTCGAGGTGGAGATAAGTGAGGTTAATCAAAGACAGATTGATAAGAAAGACGATCTTTTTTTTTTCTTCTATTTTTTCTTAATTGTTTTTAGTGATTTACATTTATCTTTTTGGTGATTCGAGATAAATTTTGGTGATTCTGTGGCGATGATGTGGTGCTGGTGTGTGGCAATATAGTGAATTTTCTTGAAGTATTTTTCTGGTCGGTAACTATTTTTCTTTAGGTCGGTTGTCTTGAGTTTTGGTTGTTTTTCAGTTGATGTTACAAAAACAAAAAAGTAATTGGTGAAATATGATTAAAAAATTTAAAACTAAAGAAAAGAGGGATTTGGACTAACTGGGCCAACTTAAATCTGTATCCACATGATTAGCTTAAGTAATATACTCATTACGATCTCGTCCAATTACCATAAGAGTATAGGGAGTCCAAGTTAGGCCATGAAAACATTGATGTTGCCATTAGAAGTTGAAACTAGGAAATTGTGATTGCTGACAAAAGCGATTTCTATGGCTCAAGTGACAAACTCTACTCCAGCCTGCATGACTCTGCCCTGTGCTTGGGCATGTCTTAAGATCATTTTGGCCTATAAAACAAATAACTAAGACTGTTAGAGATGACAGAGTATAAATGTACTAAGTGATCGAGAACTAAATAGTTTACTTTAATTTAACAAGACAAATTAAATGTTTCTTGCAAGAAATGGAAATGACACACATACTTTGCTTAACTTAAATGGTACAATCGACTAAAGAATGTATGAACACTTTCACTAAATTAGAAAAACCACATTACGTTGAGTGAAGGTGTGTCCAAGTACTATTTCTTACAATTATGAAATGAAAAATTGCAAAAAGGATTAAAAATAAGTAAAACATGTAATACAATAATTGTATACGTGACTTTTCTCTAAAGGTGATTTTTGTATATTTTTTATTTATGTATGTGTATATTATTATGATATCCAATAGAAATAGGAATATTGTTTTTATAAATGATCAACTCCTGAAGCACAAAATGGATAATCTGTGTGTATTTATTATAAATATGCAATATTTAATATAAATAATAAGCATTCTTTTTAAAATGCTCATCACTTTTAAGTACAAAAGAGATACTTAATGTGTATTTTTGGTGATTTATGTGTTATTTTTTTATATATTAAACTTTAATATTAAATATTACATAATATATTCTCACCTCCTTGAGTACGAAAAAGGTGATTTATATGTTATTTTTGGAGATTCAAACGTTTTGTTTTTATAATCATTCAATATAATATTTTTGGAAATGTTCAATTTTTAACGCAAAAACTTTATTTGTTGTATTTTGAGTGATTTTGGACAATCAGATAAAAACCCGGTCTAAATAAAGTGAACAAAAATGAAAACACTAAAGCAAATTTATGAATCCAAAGAACTACTCAAGACAACAATATTGCTTTCAATTAAATGATTAATCACCGCAAAGTGCTGATAAGAATTTGGTCTTAGAAAAAATTGACGATAGAGAGATATTACATTTACAATATGGTCGTATTACAAGTTACAACTAAAGGAAATAAAATGTAAACATTTTAAGTGGTAAAACTTGATGGCAGCTAACCACCTCTTTACATCACTTCTATCATACTAAGGTTGTTCTTAAAAGTGTTTATACTGGTAGCAACCAAGATAGATTCATGAATCCATATCCAATGCATATTAGGTTGACTGTTTCGACTGATGGATCTGGTCTGATCTTAAACTGAAATCCTGAAAACAAAGAAGAAACAACAACTGTATCAAATTAAAGCAATGAGAATATAATCACTAGTGTAAAATTTTAGAATTGAAAGTAAAAAAAAAATTGCAGGATAAGCAACAAACAAACAAGAACCATCGATATATTTATGAAATATGTTTTAAAAACAGACGGGCATGAAGGCTAGTTTGTTTGGGTCCACAATTTTCGTATTCTACATGATATGTTTGTATAAATTGTTCATCTTAGAGGTTACCAACACGATATTTAGCTTATCTCTAATGCAAGGCGCCACCTAACAAGAACTATAGGGTACAATTAGAAATAAACAAATATAGTAAAAAAATGTAGTATACGTTGGTTCTTACAAATTGGATGGATCTCCAAATGTTAACAGCGTGCTTCTGGCCTCCCTAAAAAACTAACAATTCCTTACTAAATTCGCCTGTACATTTCAAATAAGCACCGTCGAACTACATCAACCCAGTAGAAGCACTAGTAAGCACCAATTTATGAGCATAAAGCACCTAAAAGCAATCTTTTAAAACACACCCCCTTCCCCCACAAAAAAGGTAGCTTCTGGCTTATTATGATTATCATAAGCAAATAATAGTAAAATTCACTTTTTGATAACTTCAACATGTTTGTATACAGAAAATTTCCCTTATCTATTAATGCTCCAAATTGGTATACCATAAAATGTTCGTAACACTTGATAAAGTCTAATTTACAACTAAAGTCAAAAGATGGCTACGTCAAGCAAAAGACAATAATGGCAGTATGACACTTACGCGAGGCACATTAGCGTAAAATTTTAAATTATTGTGATACTAAAAAAGCAAAAGGAAGTCGTCTTTAAACTTTTTTTCTTCGCTATATGAGTAGACAATAACATCAAAAAGATTCCACAAGAGGACATTACAAGGATTATAAATATCATGTCCAAATAATATAGTTAAGAAGCCTGATTATACCCATTTAGGTAATATTGTAAATTATAGTAAGCTTCTTGTGATAATAGTTACAACACAACACTGTGTAATCACTCATAAAAAACAAATCACCATTTACATTTTACACAACTCAATCACTAAAATGTATTTGGAATCACTAAAAAAATGAACTAAATAACCAGTTATACAACTCAAATCACTAAAAAGTTATAATTCAGCTCACCACTTATACATCTCTATCACAAAAAAGTATCTCAAATCACTTTTTTTACAACTTTAATTCACCAAAATCTTTAGCCAACCCCTTAGAAACTCAAAAATAATAAGAATAAAACCCTTAAATCAACATTTATACCACTCATTCACTAAAAACTCTAAAATCACTAAAACACATCTCAAATTATCATTTATACAACTCATTTCACTAAAAAAAATACAATTTAAATCACTATATTTATATAACTCAATCACTAAAAAGGTATCTCAAATCACTTTTTTTACAACTACAATCATCAAACAGAACATGTAAAACAAAAAAAAACAGTTTTTATAGCTTATGTCAAAAAAAACATCTCAAATCATAAATGAAAGTTAATATCACATGAAATTCAGTGAATTCTTGCTCAGACAAACATAAATAAATAACTGGAATCACTTTATCTCCAATTAAATTAACCAAAATATGAAGAAAACCCTAGAAATTTACATGCTTCGTATGTAGACAGCTGTATAGGTGATTTGAAGTTTTAAAACATCAAAATAACACATATTAGTATAAAAAAATCCTATAAATCCACAAGAGAATATCTGTGGTCGTGTAGATACATCTATTTCGCATTCGATTTAGTAAAGGTACTATGTAGATTCAACTTTGCAAAGATAATCACTATGCATACCTGAACACGATTTCAATCTTTGCAAGTTTCTTCAATATCGAAAGATCGTACTAGAGAATGGTGATGTATTCAAAGTTTACAGAGGTTTTTGAAGGTGTTTTCAGCTATTTAGCGATTTTGGATGGTGAATTTGTTTATGATCTAACAAAGAGGTAGTAATGTTTTTGAGTGGGTTTGTTCGGGAATTGTGCAAAATTAATGAGGGGGTTATGTTTTTATTCCCTGTTGCTACGTACCCTTAGTTTTATGACTAATTGCAAAATTGCCACCAGCTGGTTTGTAGTTCTCACCATAATAAGTTCTCATTGGAGTAGCTCCCTATATATATATGTCATTACTCCATGAAGAACACTCTTATATAAAGAACAATAAAGAACACCATAGAATCTTACATAAATTGCATGTTGATTCTAATTTTCTCACCAAAAAAGGTTTATTACGTATAAAAATAGAATCTAACAAAAAATTAGAATCAAATAAAACATGATTACATGTAATTTTATTGTGATAAATATATATACAAGATTCTGTATTGGATTCTATACTGGATTATATGTAATGTTTAATTTTTAAATTTAGATGAGATTCTACGTTAAATTCGATATGTTAGGCTTAATTGTTGTTCAATTTTATGATTCTAATTTAAAAAAAATCAATTTTTATGAAAAATAAAGTGTTTAGGATGGTGTTCTTTATTTTTCTTTATATAAGGTGTTCTTCCTAGAGTGCAAATATATATATATATATAGGGGGGGTTCAAAAGAGACTCTTGCTTATTGAGAGACCAAGAGACCCATCATCATTACCATTCATTAGATTTGAATCCTATGGCCTGGATGATGTATAAATATACTACTATACTTGTTTGTTTAATACTTCAGGGGTAGTATTTTATTACATAAAAATATTCATTAATATCATACGTATTCTTTTTGAATTTATTACCATTTATAATACAAGTTAATGAGATACTGTTACGTTTGATTATAATCTTTCCAATATCAGTTATCAATCAATTTATAATGATTGATTTTAAGTAAATGTATTGATTTCATCATGTATTATACAAATCAATAGTTGTATGTATTGCAAATTATAGAGTTTGACAAAATAGTAACTCACGAAGCTACAGAGTGCTATGGAGAACGAAGAAGGTATTGATCCTCAAACATTATTGGTGTATATGTTTTTTTATTGCATGTTGAAGTTTTATGATTCTTTCTAGAACTGTATCTTAATAGCTATATATGTTAGTGTTCTACAACAATCTTAGTTCATGTGTTCTTCAACATACGTTAGTGTTCCAGAGTTTTTTTTTACAGTCTCGAATTATTGATTGTAGAATAATAGAAAAATGATATATATTGGCCTTGTTAATTTAATGTGTTGTCCATATAGAATTCTTCTGATTCGCTTCCACTATTTTGATCTTATATGTAAATTTGCTTCACGCTAGTTGCAAATATTTGATTTAATTTCGTGACCATTTCAATTTATAGACTTTTGAGATTGTGTATTACAAGAATCTTAAAAACACTCACTATATTAGAGTGGTTACACTTCTTTTTAACTTAACATGATAGATTTATGTAAATTTGGACACATTGTGCCTGGTTGTATTCAGAACAAGATTTAGCGGTGATAATTCAGAACTAGTTAAATATGTGTTATAACAAACAAGAAATACAAAAACATTATGCTTTGGAACAACATTTGTTGTTTTACCAACTGTAACATTTAGTTTGTTTAATTTTAAATATAGTGAGATTCTTTTATTGATATGATGTAACGGTTTATCCACTGCAATGCTTAACAAGATTAATACAATGGATCCTTCTCCAACTTCAGATGATTTCATTCGCCATTTAGGTGATGATTGGATTCCGGATTGTTCAATAGAACAAAAGCCATATGTAGGTCAATTATTTCCTGATGTGGACACATCATTTACATTCTATCATCGGTATGGGAGTTTATGTGGTTTTGACAGTCGCCGTTCAACCGAGAGGAAGAACAAACTGAAGAAAACAACTAGAAAATATTTTCTTTGTTCCAGGGCTGGTTCACCAGAAGATGATACTTCAGAAGATTTAAGCATTAAAAAAAGGAAAACAACTTCAGCTAAATGTGATTGTCCCGCCAAACTGATTATTGCGGCAGATGGCAATGGTGGTTTCTTTGTGAAAAAGTTTATCGAAAACCATAACCATTCCTTTGCAGGCAAGGGAACAATGCAATTTTTACGTTGTAGCAGGTCTTTGACCGAATTCCATAAAAGGTTCATAATTGATGCTGCAAGACTAAATATTGGAGCCACTCGAGCTCACGCTATTTTCAAATCTATGATTGGTTCGTATGAGAATGTTGGTGCAACAGTGGTAGACTTCAAAAAATTTTCAAGGGACATTAAAGAATACATTGGGAAGCACGATGCGGATATTCTCATTCAGAAATTTAAGGATATACAAACATCATCCGACAACAATTTTCGTTTTGAATATAAAACTGATGCAAATAACCATTTAACTCAACTATTTTGGGCAGATGGTGTTGGAAGAAGAAATTTTGAGGTTTTTGGAGATGTGGTTTCGTTTGATGCAACTTATCGCACGAACAAGTAACATCATTTATGTGTATCGGTTTTATTTTTATTAATATCAGTAAATTTTTTATTATTATATTATAAACATTGTTTTTTTAGGTATGGCATGGTTTTTATACCTTTCATTGGAATAGACAACCATTGGAAAAGTGTGACATTTGCTGCAGCCTTGCTTGAAAAGGAAGATGCAGATAACTATAAATGGGCATGTGAAGCCTTCAAGAAAATTTTTGGTTCAAGTGTTAAGTGCATAGTTACTGATCAAGATCCTGCAATGAAAATTGCAATTGAGGAATGTTTTCCTGGTGTTAAGCATCGTCTTTGTATGTGGCATATAATGAAAAAGTTCCCAGCAAAGGTAAGATTAACCTATATTTATTTTATTAGCTTTGTATATCTAATATACTATATGTAATTTTGTTCTGAGAATTATTCTTATTTCCAACTTTAAAAAACAATTATTTTTTCCAGTTAGGAACATTATTCTGTGCTGAATCTCCGTTCATGGACAAAATAAAAAATTTTGTATGGAGTGATCATTCATCTATTGATGAATTCGAAGATGGTTGGAACAATGTTATTTCTGAGTTTGAATTAAGTGATAACACCTGGCTCAAAGAAATGTTTGCTCTTAGATCATACTGGATTCCTGCCTTTTTTAACGATGAACCAATGGTTGGCCTCATTCGTACTACATCAAGATCCGAGAGTTCAAATTTTTTCTTTAATCACTTCGTTCAGAAAGGAGACACACTTTCAGAATTCTACTTGTGCTTTCATAGTGCCCTTGAAAAACAAAGGAACAATAATGGTCTACTTAATCATAAGGACGATCTAATGCCAATCCCAAAAAATAAAAAGAAGATTGAGAAGGATGCCGCTGAATTATATACGAAGACTATGTTCTACAAGATTCAAGAAGAGATTACAGCAAGCTGTGGAGACATGGTAATGGAAGATATGTTTGTTGCTGATGAAGTTAAATCACTTAAACTGAGAGATCCATTTCTGAAAAACAAAACATTTGAGGTTTTATCTCTCAATCTTGCATTTAAAATTTTAGCACAAATTTTTATACTGTCTTTTAAAACTAAAGATATTTCATTTACAGGTTAAGCTTAATTTGACCACACATGATATTGACTGTTCGTGTAATTTGTACACAAGGGTTGGGTATCTCTGCAGTCACAGTTTTTTGTGCTTAAGCCTTTCTGGTATCCCATTTATACCTCGTCAATATGTTAATAATAGGTGGTTGAAGAGGGCAGAAGAAAGGTTTTCCACTCTCGTTCTTTCTGAGTTATCAAATTTAAACCCCGAGGAAGATGCAAAACGTACTAAAACAAGGGATTGTTGGTTTGAGTTTCAAGGCTGCATAAGTGATGCTTCAGGAGATATAGAACAAATTGATTTTATACATAAAAGCCTAACTGTAATGAGAAATCATATTAAAGATCACTCAAAGTTGGGGGATACTGCTCCTAAGGATACTTCAATTTCAGATTTTATTGGTTTGAAAGTTGTGGAAGAGTTTACCATTCTACCTCCTAATCAAAGTAATAATAAGGGATGTAGAAAAAGAATCGTTGGTGCAGCTGAGAAATCACTAGGTGGAAAGAAGCGGCAGAAAAGGAAATGCAGGAAATGTAAAGAATTTGCATTTCATGACTCTCGGAACTGTACAGGGCAAAGTTAAACTACCATGAAACAGATCTTCATGATGTTTTATACTACATTACAGTAGTATTATCTTAATTATTTTTCTCAGGAAACTGAATTATTTTACATTACAGTTTTCCATATTTGACAAGGTTTTTATGTTGATTTTTTTTTTTATATTTTGGTTTTCTTCAGTGTATGTTTTATGTTTCTCAATTAGGAATCTTCACAATATTTTGTTCTGTTGAGTATTCTCATTTTGTTATTATGTTTTTTTACAATATTACCTTTAGATTGAACACTCGATGCAATTTTTAATTATCATACTAAATTAAATATATATGTTTTGTTAAATATCCTGTGTTTTCTAAGTATTTTGTAGCTAATTAATTCTTTTTTATATTGCCCAATGAACATGTTTTTTGTCTTTTTCAAGTATATCTGACTGTAAGAAACCGAAACCAGATACCTGTATGTTTTCAGTAAATTTATATGTGTCCACCACCAACATTTGTCTTTATGTTCTATTATATGTCCCCCTGAATGGTATTCTTTAGTAATTATATTCTTATGCGTAGGTATTTCTCTATGTATAAAAATATGCAATTACTACCTCTTAAAAAAACAAATGCTGCAGATGTAATATGATTCAAAAGGTTAACATTACATCACTGAATATTACCATACAAATCCATAAATCTTTATTTACAAAAACTACTAGGTTTCATTATGAAATCTACATACTATTTGGGAGTCATTTCAGATTGTTTTGTTCTCTTCTGTCGCCTCTCCAACGTCGCTGCATTTAACCTTTCAACATACATGCTTCCAATTGAGTTTTTAAAAACCGTTTCTGCTACCCAGTTTGCAGCGTTGTTCATGTCCACAAATTTTTCTTTCAATGCGACCACACGTTCTTCTTCTTTGAACTCAGTACTTAAATCTTGGATGAGATCAACAAATTTGTCACTCCATTTTTCATAAGTACTCAAAGATTCCTCAAGCTGTTCAACGGTGTTCTATGAACAATTTCAAAACAAATGTATTTCATCAGTATACTTTCTTTTAAAAAAATATATCAACAAGAACAATACCTTTAACAACTCTGGATGTTCATCTGATGGATTTTGCTTCCCAGTTATATCCTAAAAATTACAAAGAATATATTTTCCTTAGAATATAATTAAAAAAATCATGTTATGACGTATTGTTTTCTAAATGATAAATGAAATAATATCAAGTTTTTTAAATTAAAAAAATCATGTTATGTTTCTTAGTTGTTTTTTTAACAAGATGACTTGTGTTATTAGTCTATTATGTGTGTTCCTTAGAGTCAGTAGTTGTTATTAAATTATGCACTCTGCCATGTTTACAATCAGTACTACTCTACGTCTATTATGTGTTCTACATGGTAGATTTTTATTCCAGATATGCAGGGTACCCTTTATTATGTGTTCTCCAACCATTCGCCTTGTATTATTTTGTTATTATGTGTTGTTATAGTCCATGTGTTCTCTTGTGTTCTTATGTGTTCTTATTATTCTTATGTTATCTTAATTTTCTTTATGTGTTCTTATGTGTTCTTATTATTCATATGTTATCTTACTTTTCTTTATGTGTTCTTATTATTCTTATGTGTTCTTCTGTTTTTTTAGTCTATTATGTGTGTTCCTTAGAGTCAGTAGTTGTTATTAAATTATGCACTCTGCCATGTTTACAATCAGTACTACTCTACGTCTATTATGTGTTCTACATGGTAGATTTTTATTCCAGATATGCAGGGTACCCTTTATTATGTGTTCTCCAACCATTCGCCTTGTATTATTTTGTTATTATGTGTTGTTATAGTCTATGTGTTCTCTTGTGTTCTTATGTGTTCTTATTATTCTTATGTTATCTTAATTTTCTTTATGTGTTCTTATGTGTTCTTATTATTCATATGTTATCTTACTTTTCTTTATCTGTTCTTATTATTCTTATGTGTTCTTCTAGTTTAGTATATCTTATTTTAGAATTTTTTTTGTAAGTGTTCTTCTGTTTTTTAGAATCAGTACTACTCTATGTATTATACTATGTGTTCTACCTGATAGATTTTTATTCCAAATATGCAGGGTACCCTTTATTATATGTTCTCCAACAATTCGCCTTGTATTATTTTCTTATTATGTGTTCTTATAGTCCACGTGTTCTCTTGTGTTCTTACAATTCTTATGCCATCTTAATTTCTTTTATGTGTTTTTATGTGTTCTTATTATTTTTATGTTATCTTAATTTTCTTTTATGTGTTGTTATGTGTTCTTATTATTCTTATGTGTTATTATAGTTTAATATATCTTATTTAGAATCTTATTTGTGTTTATATAGATTCCTCTATGTATTGTCAACATTATAATGTATTATTTTTAAAATTTCTCTCAAATATCCTGTTCTATAAATTAAATTTACCTTTTATGTATTTTGCTATGTGATTTTCATTTACAATATATGTTTTCTTCTCTGTTTTCTTATGTATGCCCACTGTTTTTGTAGTTTTATTAAATATCTTATGTTTCAGTATGCTATAGTATGCACTAGTTAATACAAAGCCTATTCTATTCTCACATAATCTTAAGTACATTCATAATTTATTAGGCAGCTGTGTATGATGAGGTTCTCAAGCCAATGCAGTCGTTTAAGTAATTCAATTTATTAGTAACAATTTAGTGTTTTCTAAAAAAAGATAATGAATTTACGTCTAAGCCAAACAATATATATCATATAGACATTATTATGTACCTCATCTTTCCAACTGTTGAAATCCTCTGTATCAGCAGTAATTGCTTTCAAACCACCTTCTGCTAGTGTCTCGGATTTTATAATGAACAGCTCGATTTTACGCAATGAAAAAACCTTCCAATTAATATACTTTGGAGTTTCATATCTTCCAAACAGTTTGGTTGGCAAAGCACGATCACAGAAGAAGAACTACAATATAACAAGAAAAGAATATCATATATAACTATTTCGAAAAAAAATCCAATAACACATATTCAGTTAAAACACATATATATGTTTTTATAAACACCTACCACAAGAAATGGCAACGAACCACAATAGTAATGTGTTTTTGGATCTTTTAAAAAAAACCTTTTAGCTGATTTCAAAGAGTTAATCAGCATTTCGCACCAATTGTAGTTGCTGCAGTTGTCAATATCACCAGAAAATGAAAGCAGATATTGCCTGACGAATGAATTAACTGGATGCTCAATTATCATTGTAACCATCAAGCAAATAAAGTTCATCTTGAAATTTAAATCAACCTCATGTGACTGAATGATCTTATCAGCAATCGAACGGATAGAAACTCTTAAATGTGAATCCTTAATACCATATTGTTTCCTCCACATCTTATTTTTTTCACTATCAAGTTCAAACTTTACTTTATTACCTCCGTTAGGCAATCCAAGAATCTCGTGCACATCCTTTTCAGTTATGGCAATATCCTTTCCATCAACAGACAACGAGCAAGATACTGAATCAAAGTTACTTACCAAGTTATAACCTAGTATCAAAGGGTACTTTTTTAATCTAAATGCCAAGAGTTTCCCAAAACCAGTCTTATTAATCCATTCTTTCTGACCCATCGTTAAATTCTCTAGCACTTGATTGAAAATGACAGGTCTCATTTTCATGAGTAACTTTTGATGACCAGAAGATGATTTTTTGCTTGATTTTGTAATTTTCTCTCTCTTAAGCCCTTCACTCTTGTTTTTTTTTACTACAATGCATTCAATAATGTCTTCTTCTTTCTGTAAAAAAAAAATTAATTGAATTTAATAGATTTGGTAAATATGAAAAATTCAAAGAAATTTTTTACTTTATTACTATTTACCTCTTCCACATCACGCATTTTTCTTTTTCGAAATTTAGGCAAACAACTCTCAGATTTTATATCACCTGTACAAATAGAAGAAAAACTAATAAATGTCTTACAAAATAAACACTTCAAAAAATTTAATAAAAAAATATATATATACCTGTTTCACGTAAACATGTTCTGATAACATCAATTGTGTCTAAATCATTGTTAAAACCTCCAGACGAAACAGACATGGATATTGGTTTTGTATAATCGTCTACAAAAAAACGAACATTATGATTTAAAATCTGTCCTGTATAATTGTCTACAGAATGAAGAAAGTTATGATTTGCAATTTTCCATAATAATTCAAGATATAAGCAAAGAAAATATCACGTTGTATTTTACCTATTCGATTGAAGATATCTGACAATCTTCTATGAAAACAATCAAATTCTTGTTGAGTAAACCAATCCCTATTAAGCTGACAAGTTATGTGAAAGTTCAATCATAAATATCATTATTGTGAAATTTATGATATATAAATAGTTTTTTATTAGTTAACTCACAAAAGCAGGATATCCAGTCTCGAAATCAAACTTGACTTGGATTTCTTTCAGAAATAAAGTCATGTAATAAAGGACAAAAAAACCACATGTCTTGTCGTCTATCTGTTTTGGTACCTGAGTTGAAGTAATTTATACAATATTGAGAATCAATGTAAGTAAAAATAATTTGTAAACATTATCTTTAAGGTCGTAACAGGCATACCTTTGGTATTGCTAGTTTAATATTCCCAAAATCATTCTGTGAGATACATCTGTTTTTGTATAACTCATGCAGAACACTGTCATTAATACACGTTGTATGTTACATTAGTATTGAAATCTTAATAACTATGCAATTACTAAAAAGTATATTCATATACCTAGACATGAAGATTTCAACTTCGCTCTTCATAGATCCATCCAAAGAATCCAACAATATCATCGATGGGCGTTCTTTCTTTCTCTTAATGTCACCTCCAGGATTACATAAGATTACTAATGTCCAATGATTACTGAAAAATATATGATAATTCGATAAGTTACAATAAAAATAACATTTCTTACAAACATAATTAAGTTAAACTATCATTCATATACTGTCTAGTCTATTATATACTAACCTGAGACACAGTGGAAAAAAAACATATTTTTTCATGAATATGTTTAATCTTCCCAGCCATTCAATAACACCCTCTCTTTCCTTGAACTGTGTTCTAAACTTAAGCATCCAAGCAGGGTCAATGTATACGCAACAACCTTTGATTGATTCGGGAAGAAATGACCACAATCTCCTATAGGTTTACAAAATCATACTTTAAAATCTTAATATACCAAATCAAATAATATGTGTAAACTAAAGAGTACAACACTTTATTTAAAATTTACCTCATGTAGTATATTGCTTGTTGATCATTTAACTTTTCTTTCTGGCCAGAATCTGATATAACACAAATTTTTTAAATAACCTTAAAAATAGTTGGTACAAAATTGAACATGATTTTCAAACTATGTTGACTAAATCATAGCAATTGAACTTGTGAGATATATGTAAATTGAAAATCAAATCAAACTTATACAGAACCTATAACAAATTAACAAACATGAAAGATTTATGGAAGCAAGGCTACTAAAGTAACTTATATATAGTTTAGCAACAAATCAACATACATGCAAACATGATGCTATTTAGTTTTCCATTCACTGATCTAGTGTTATCCGATGTAGTGCAAAATAGACTTCGTAAACAATTATACATTCAAAGATTCATTACTGTAGCAAACACATTAAAAAATTGTATAACTGAATTAATGACAATTACCTGCTTTGCGATTCCTCAAGGATGAACTCCGGGTAGTCCTCATTTCTACAGATCCAGAATTTATACCTTTACCCAAATTGAATGAGATCAAGATTATAGCTTACTTCTGTCAATGATATTCAAAAAACCCACATAGACCTTTAACATACAATTCTTGTTTTTGTAGAGAAAACTTAAAGTAACTTTGAGAACTCAAAGGGGGATTGTTAGCATCTTCACGGTGTGCTTATCGGTGTAATCTTGTTTCTGTATGTATAATATAAGATATGATTTCATTTTCTAGGGATAAATGATCCTTAACTGTTTCTCGACAAACGTTCCTTTTTTTAAGCCTATTTAGACAGGGTTCTAGTATTTATTGAGTAGTTAACAGTTACGATATTAAATTAGACATTAATTGTTGACTGCAAGTTTTCATTTTTCTTTACCAGCCGTAATAATGGCATTACGAATTTAATAATTTAAAATAATAATTTAACTTTATACCATATATTCCAAAAAAAAAAAAAAAAATTCTCTTACATGTTTAATTTAGAAAACTTTTCAAAATTTTTAAAAAAAAAAAGAATGATACATGAAATTCACTTACGTGTTTTAAATTTATGTAAAATCTGATACGAGAATATAGCAAAAGATAACTTTGAGTTAAACAAAAATATTTTTCTATTAATAATCAATTAATAAAATGATTTAAGAAAAAGGTAATTTCCTGTGAATGAAATAAGATTCGCTTATGTGTTTGTTTGAGATAGAATCGTAATATTTTTTTGCTTAAAAAAGGACAAAGTAAAGTGCATATAAAATTTGAACATTAAATACTCTTATGTGTTTTGCTAAATATTTTAAAGAAAAAATCTGACATGAAATTAACTAAAATTTGTTTGTAATATTTCTTAATAAACGAATAGACAAAATACGTTATCTCAACTAATCGATTTTTAAACAAATGAAACACAAAATTATCTTATGTGTTCTGGTACAAAAAAATCAATTTTAATATATTTTTAACGAACAAAATTTTTTTGTCTACCTAATAAAAAAAATTTCAATGATGTACTTTTATATTTTTAATTAGTAAATTATGTAATATTTAACAAAACAATAAACAAAACACCCCACATATTGGTAGGTAAAAAATGAGATTATGTTATATTTTTTTTTGAGTTAACGTTTTGTATGACTTGAGATTCTCATACGTGTTGTCAAATATAAAAAAGTTTAGTCAAGATAATTATATTAAAAAATTGATACTGGATTCTTTTAGAAGGTTCCTCCAGGTAAAAAAATTATTTATTTATTTAAAAATTAATTAATAAAGTTAATTTTGTATAGATTATAAATACAATTATCAACTGAGTTAAACGTTAAAAAAAAGTTAAATGAGATTCTCTTAGATGATATTTTTTGATATAAAAAAGTATTATCGGAAATTAACGTTTTGTATGACATGAAATTCTACTACGTGTTGTCAATATATATAAAAGTTGCTTTTATATAAGGTGTTGAATGAATAAAAGTTCCTTTTAAATAAGGTGTTTTGATTCATTAAATGACATGTTTTGTATGACATGAGATTCTACTACGTGTTGTTAATATATATATAAATTCTAAAGACAAATACATTATTATTCATAAAAGATATATTAAAATTCTATTAGGTGTTTTAATAAAAATAATGAATATATATTCTTTAATAAATTTTTTACAAACAAATTACGTTTGTGCATTTTAAATCTAATTTTTTTTTTTACTTTTTCTCTAAATTTACTATAAAAAATATTTTATTTTAGTTACTTTAATTTTGACTTCAAACAAACAAATAAGATAATATTATGTCAAATATACATTTAGGCAATAAAAATAAATTTTTGGGTCGATAATATTGTTTTTCGCAATAGATAATAAATTCTTTTAATTTTAGATGATTTGCACTTTTTAAAAACAAATAGGAACATTATTCATTTAAGTTTTTCATGTTTTGTATAATCAAGTGAATATTCTCTTAAGTGTTTGATGAAAAATATAGTTACAGAAAATTACATTATACTTTATATACAAAAAAATATCAAAAATTAAAAAATGTATAAAATAAAATTTTATAAATAAAGTTGTTATGAAGTGTTTTTTATGTTGTAGAAAATGATAAAGAAAAAACATTAAGATTCTATAAGGTGTTTCACGTATAATAATTCCTAAAAACAAATACATTATGATTCATAAAAATATACAGTAAGATTCTTATAGGTGTTTTAATAAAAATAATATTTACATATTCTTTTGAAAATTATACATAACAATATTAATATTTTTAAAAAATATTATTTTTAAAAAATTTATAAATTCAAATTTATTGTAATTTTACAAACAAAATACGTTTGTGCATTTTAAATCTAGATTTTTTTATTTTTTCTCTAAATATACTATAAAAAATGTTTTACCTTAGTTACTTTAAATTTGATTTCAAAAAAACAACTAAGATAATATTATGTCAAATATTCATTTTGGCAATAAAAATAAATTTTTGGGTCGATAATATTGTTTTTCACAATAGATAATATATTCTTTTAAATTTAGATTATTTGCATTCTCTAAAAACAAATAGGAACATCGTTCATTTAAGTTTTTCATGTTTTGTATAATCAATTGGAGATTCTATTAAGTGTTTGATGAAATATATAGTTACAGAAAATTACTTTTTTCAACTTAGTCAAAAATTAATAAAAAATGTGAAAAAAGGTTCTCTTAGAAGATACTTATAGTAAAAAAAAAAATTAAAAATGAAATTATATTCGCTTATCATATTTGTATGATTCCAAATAGAATAATAATATTATTTAAACAAACAAAAGAAAAAATAAATTATCCAATACTTTGTTAATATAATACCAAATTTTTAAAAAAATTGATTTCGATAAAAAATTGTTAATTTGTTGTAAGATAATTATAGTTAAAAGAAATAAAAAATGAAATGAGATTTGTTTATCTTATCAACCAATAAATTGATAACAAAAAAATAAAGTACCAGATATAATGCATGAAACCAATGAAATATTTTCGTTAAAAAATAAATATTTTATTCATAGAAATAAGAGAAATAAAAACATAAACTATCAAACAAAATTGAAAAGAACACTATTATAAATCATAAATAGTGTTTAAACTTAATCTGAATAACAAAAATATTTATCTTCACCAATTTATTTTGTTGTCAACTAGAGGAGCGTAATAATTCGTTGTGAAATAGTTTTTGTCATTCAGATAGCTCGCATCCACTGAAACGAACAATTGTTGGTATAGGAATCTCCCATGATTCTTTATTTCCAATCACACAATCAAGATAAAAGAACTGTAAAAAAACAACAAATTGTTAATACTTGTCAAAAATAAAATTAAAATTGACTTAAAATTATTTTGTGCCACTATATGTTATATGTTAAACAACATAGTATAAGAAAAGGAACGAAATTAATCATATTACTATAAGAAAAGGTAAAGAACCCGTATAGAATGTATTGTGATTTTGTTCATCCCAATCCGATGTTTCCATCATCAAACAACGCAACACGTACTCACAACAGTTGTAGTCTGAACAGTTGTCCAAATTTCCATCAAAATCAATTATGTCCTGTATTACATATGGATTCCTTGGTGCTTTTATGAATATCTTCACATGTCCATTTTTATGTGATGAAGAATATTGTGCTCTCCATGATTCTTTCACATTATAGTTACTTGATATTTGTATAATTTTTGTACCCATTGACAATCCAAGGACTTTTTTAACATCTCGCTGGTGTATACTTACAAAGTTCTCTTTAACCTTCATTGTACATGAACTATGGTTAAAAGAGCGAACCAAATGGTCTGCAAAAACTATACTATAGGATACTATCTTAGTTTGAACGATAGCAAAGACTGAAATCCTGTATCTTTGACCCATTGCCTTTGTTGCTCAGAAAGATTTTCAATTGTGTCACTGAATTTCTGGTTTCATCCTCATTTTCAACCTAACACATACCATTGTATTCATGGCCATTTTTTTTTGTTTTTGATCAATAATATGCGTCTGACTATATTTATAACATATCTTGATAGTAGACGTATAATCCTAGATAGACTAATATTTTTGACAATCAAATCCCTAAAATGATTAAAATTATGAATCAAAATCCCTAAAATGTTTTAAAATTATGTTTACTTTAAAGGTATACATAATTTATTGTACTAATCACGTGTGTTGTAATACATGTATCTTTTGAATTTATTAATAGAACAAGAAAAATATTCTTTCATATACTGTCCACTTACGTGTTCTTATAATTTTTTAATAAAGTTTATAAGACAAAATAATTAAATTAAATTTATTACAACTGTTTGTATCAAGTTTTTTTTTCTGAATGTAATAAAACAAATAAGAGAATCTTACGTTCTTTATATTTATTTTTTAAAAAAAAATAAAATAAACAAAATTTTCACGCAAATATTTGGTTTTTTACATAAAAATTATGCATGTGTTTTTTTTGAATCAAACAAATTTGTATATAAGGAATTGATAATTACTAAATATGCACTAATTAAGACAAAAAAGCATGATTCCATCAATAACCATAAATGAAAATTGAAAATTTCCGTATCATGAAAAACTGAATCACAATCCTCAAAATAGTTTTTCATTTGGCGGTAAAAAACTAATCGACTATCAGACCAAGTCCCAGGTTCGTTAATTCATATTTCATTAATCCATCCAAAAAATCTGAGAGATTGAAATCATATTTGAAAAAAATCTTGGCACCCATTTATTTCCAAATATATGCCAATCACTAATGATTGTTTAATTTACACTGACAGTATGTGTTTCCAAAAATATTTTTACTTTGTGATATTAATTCTTAAAGGACAAACGTAAATCCTTAAATACATTATCACAACTTTTTGCTTTTTTAAAAAAATGAACAAAAAGATTCTCTTATGTGTTTTAGTATAGGAAATACAAATTTAATCCTAATGAATGAAAATATATTGGATCAATGATATTTTAAATAAAACAACAGACAAAACACCCCACATATTGGAAGGTAAAAAATGAAATTAACTTTTTGTATGACATGAGAATCTACTACGTGTTGAAAATATATATAAAAGTTGCTTTTATATAAGGTGTTTCGATTATAAATTTTTTTAAAGACAAATGCATTATGATTCATAAAATTTACAGTAAGATTCTATTAGGTGTTTTAATAAAAATGATATTTATATATTCTTTAAGAATTATCCCAACTTTTTGTTTTTTTAAAAAAATGAACAAAAAGATTCTCTTATGTGCTTCAGTATATGAAATCCAAATTTAATCCTAATGAATGAATATATATTGGATCAATTATATTTTAAACAAAACAATAGACAAAATGAAATTAACGTTTTGTATGACATGAGATTCTACTACGTGTTGTCAATATATATAAAAGTTGCTTTTATATAAGGTGTTTCGATTATAAATTTTTTTAAAGACAAATGCATTATGATTCATAAAATTTATATTAAGATTCTATTAGGTGTTTTAATAAAAATGATATTTATATATTCTTTAAGAATTATCCCAACTTTTTGCTTTTTTAAAAAAATGAACAAAAAGATTCTCTTATGTGTTTCAGTATATGAAATCCAAATTTAATCCTAATGAATGAATATATATTGGATCAATTATATTTTAAAGAAAACAATAGACAAAATGAGATTAACGTTTTGTATGACATGAGATTCTACTACGTGTTGTCAATATATATAAAAGTTGCTTTTATATAAGGTGTTTCGATTATAAAATTTTTTAAAGACAAATGCATTATGATTCATAAAATTTACATTAAGATTCTATTAGGTGTTTTAATAAAAATGATATTTATATATTCTTTAAGAATTATACATAACAAATATTAATGTTTTAAAAAAAAGTTATTTTTAATGATTTCATGTTTTGTATAACCAAGTGAATATTCTCTTAAGTGTTTGATGAAAAATATAGTTATAGAAAATTACATTATACTTTATATACAAAAAAATATCAAAAAATAAAAAATGTTTAAAATAAATTTTTATAAAGAAAGTTTTTATGAATTGTTTTTTATGTTGTATATCATAATAAAAAAAAACATTAAGATTCTATAAGGTGTTTCACTTCTAAATATTCCTAAAAAAAAATACATTATGATTCATAAAATATACATTAATATTCTTATAAGTGTTTTAATAAAAATAATATATATATATTCTTTTTAAAAATTATACATAACAAAATTTACTGGTTGTCCCAAAAAAGCTTGAAATAAGTCTTCTAGCAAATCATATAATTCATTTTACTTTGTGATATTAATTCTTAAAGGACAAACGTAAATCCTTAAATACATTATCCCAACTTTTTGTTGGTTTTTAAAAAATGAACAAAAAGATTCTCTTATGTGTTATAGTATAGGAAATCCAAATTTAATCCTAATAAATGAATATATATTGGATCAATGATATTTTAAACAAAACAATAGACAAAACACCCCACATATTGGAAGGTAAAAAATGAGATTAACGTTTTGTATGACATGAGATTCTACTACGTGTTGTCAATATATATAAAAGTTGCTTTTATATAAGGTGTTTCGATTATAAATTTTTTTAAAGACAAATGCATTATGATTCATAAAATTTACATTAAGATTCTATTAGGTGTTTTAATAAAAATGATATTTATATATTCTTTAAGAATTATACATAACAAATATTAATGTTTTAAAAAAAAGTTATTTTTAATGATTTCATGTTTTGTATAACCAAGTGAATATTCTCTTAAGTGTTTGATGAAAAATATAGTTATAGAAAATTACATTATACTTTATATACAAAAAAATATCAAAAAATAAAAAATGTTTAAAATAAATTTTTATAAAGAAAGTTTTTATGAATTGTTTTTTATGTTGTATATCATAATAAAAAAAAACATTAAGATTCTATAAGCTGTTTCACTTCTAAATATTCCTAAAAAAAATACATTATGATTCATAAAATATACATTAATATTCTTATAAGTGTTTTAATAAAAATAATATATATATATATTCTTTTTAAAAATTACACATAACAAAATTTACTGGTTGTCCCAAAAAAGCTTGAAATAAGTCTTCTAGCAAATCATATAATTCATTTTACTTTGTGATATTAATTCTTAAAGGACAAACGTAAATCCTTAAATACATTATCCCAACTTTTTGTTGGTTTTTAAAAAATGAACAAAAAGATTCTCTTATGTGTTATAGTATAGGAAATCCAAATTTAATCCTAATAAATGAATATATATTGGATCAATGATATTTTAAACAAAACAATAGACAAAACACCCCACATATTGGAAGGTAAAAAATGAGATTAACGTTTTGTATGTGTTGTCAATATATATAAAAGTTGCTTTTATATAAGGTGTTTCGATTATAAAATTTTTTAAAGACAAATGCATTATGATTCATAAAATTTACATTAAGATTCTATTAGGTGTTTTAATAAAAATGATATTTATATATTCTTTAAGAATTATACATAACAAATATTAATGTTTTAAAAAAAAGTTATTTTTAATGATTTCATGTTTTGTATAACCAAGTGAATATTCTCTTAAGTGTTTGATGAAAAATATAGTTATAGAAAATTACATTATACTTTATATACAAAAAAATATCAAAAAATAAAAAATGTTTAAAATAAATTTTTATAAAGAAAGTTTTTATGAATTGTTTTTTATGTTGTATATCATAATAAAAAAAAACATTAAGATTCTATAAGCTGTTTCACTTCTAAATATTCCTAAAACAAAATACATTATGATTCATAAAATATACATTAATATTCTTATAAGTGTTTTAATAAAAATAATATATATATATTCTTTTTAAAAATTATACATAACAAAATTTACTGGTTTTCCCAAAAAAGCTTGAAATAAGTCTTCTAGCAAATCATATAATTCATTTTACTTTGTGATATTAATTCTTAAAGGACAAACGTAAATCCTTAAATACATTATCCCAACTTTTTGTTGGTTTTTAAAAAATGAACAAAAAGATTCTCTTATGTGTTATAGTATAGGAAATCCAAATTTAATCCTAATAAATGAATATATATTGGATCAATGATATTTTAAACAAAACAATAGACAAAACACCCCACATATTGGAAGGTAAAAAATGATATTAACGTTTTGTATGACATGAGATTCTACTACGTGTTGTCAATATATATAAAAGTTGCTTTTATATAAGGTGTTTCGATTATAAATTTTTTTAAAGACAAATGCATTATGATTCATAAAATTTACATTAAGATTCTATTAGGTGTTTTAATAAAAATGATATTTATATATTCTTTAAGAATTATACATAACAAATATTAATGTTTTAAAAAAAAGTTATTTTTAATGATTTCATGTTTTGTATAACCAAGTGAATATTCTCTTAAGTGTTTGATGAAAAATATAGTTATAGAAAATTACATTATACTTTATATACAAAAAAATATCAAAAAATAAAAAATGTTTAAAATAAATTTTTATAAAGAAAGTTTTTATGAATTGTTTTTTATGTTGTATATCATAATAAAAAAAACATTAAGATTCTATAAGGTGTTTCACTTCTAAATATTCCTAAAAAAAAATACATTATGATTCATAAAATATACATTAATATTCTTATAAGTGTTTTAATAAAAATAATATATATATATTCTTTTTAAAAATTATACATAACAAAATTTACTGGTTGTCCCAAAAAAGCTTGAAATAAGTCTTCTAGCAAATCATATAATTCATTTTACTTTGTGATATCTTTCTCTATATATTAAAAGCCAACAAAGGGCAAAGTTTGCCATTTTAATGGCTGTGAAGTTACGATTTTACCCTTATATTTTCTAAAATTACAAAAATACCATTCTTTAATAAAAATGTAAAAATTGTGAAATTATGTTAATGATGGGAATCGAACCCTTAACATATCCATGTCAAACTCATGTCATAACCAACTGTGCTACACTTTGTTTTGAGTTTATATTCAAACTCTTATTAGATAAACCACCTCTTCTTCCAATTTTTTTATTTTTTGAGTTAATAAACATTGATTTATATTATTTTTAGAATATTGCACAATACATAGTTATAATAAATATTTTTAGCAATTGAACATAATCTACAATTCTCTTTTGTCAATTTAAATTATTGATATATGTCATTTTAATACCTTGAATTTATGATTTTGCCCCTACATGCTAAAAAATTACAAAAACGTCAACTCTTTTATATTTATGCAAATAGTAGATAAGATTATGTTAGTGTAGTAAATTGAACCATTAATCTTCTCTAATCAAGCTCATGCATAAGTAGCATAGTACATTTTGTTTTAAGTTTTCTTTAAAATCTTATTAATGTTAATTTCTCTTCTTCTCTCATCTTCTTTTTTATAATTTTTTATTTTTAAATAAATAAAATGTTGGTTTATATTATTTATAAAATATTGCATTGTATATAATTACCAAAAATATTTTAATGGATTGAGCATACTCTACGATTCTCTTTCTTTTATTTTAAATGATTGATATAAAAAATAAAATTTTAAAAGAGTATAAGATTATAGATAACGTATAATTTCTACATAATAATAAGATTATAGATAACATATAAGATTAGAGTATAAATTTTTTATAAAATTTTAAAAGTAAAAAAATTGAGTGAGACGCCGCATGGATGACTTTTAAATAATATTAATAGATTTTGTAATAAGTCTCAGCCCTACGTTTATATCTGACAATGTTAAGACTGCATCGCCTATGTTATATACCGACAATTTTGTAATTTACTTCGCAAGATAGGGAATCTATCTACACAAATGATTTACATAAATATTTTTCATATTTTTTTTGTAAATCTAACGGTACTAAAAGAAAAGATCGTACAAAAATAACAAATTACACAAAATATTATAAATTTCACCCGTAGAAAATAAGATTATTTTAATATTATAAATTTTATTTATTTGCATTAAATATATAACGGTTTGAACTTTATATCGTATTAGATTACAAATTGCGTCGTCTATCATATAAATTTTTTCATAAATTAATATACTCGATAATTATTACGTCATCTTTTCATCTATATGATTGAACTTACAATTTTTTTAAGAAAAATAATTTGAATTTAAGAACGTTTCGGTCGAAATAATACATATATAGCCGAATGTTTTAATTTCTTTTAAATGTTTTTAAAAATAGTAGACGAATGTTTTCATCTATAACATATTTTGTTTTTTGCAAATGTAACCATGCAACTATACATAGATAGTGGTTCATATTTTTTATATATAAATTACAATTTGCATCATCTATGCACTAATTTGTAATTTGTAAGTAACTTAATTAATACATTTAACAATTTTTACGTAACTACTGTTTCGTTTGTATGATTGCATCTACGATTTAAAAAAAAACACAATGTGAATTTAAAGGAGTTTGGATCGAAAAATATTTAATCAATTTAATATATATGAGATTTAAATTTTGGACTCTATTTCAATTATCTCTTAAATAATAACATATAAAAAAAACATAAATAAATAAGCACGAAAACAACTTGTTCTAAAATTGACCCAAAAATAATAGAATTACTTTTATATTGTAAATAATATTTATTTGTATCAAGTAGACAAAGACTCAAATTTTATATCCTATAAATTATAAATTGCATCATTAACCATGCCAATTTGTACATAAGTTAATATACTCAAAAACAATTATGTAATCTTTTTTCAAATATATGGTTGGATCTACGATTTCAATATATATATATATATATATATATATATATATATATATGAATTTAAGGGCGTTCCGGTCGCCAATATATATGTATATATATTAAATTAATCGAAATGAGATTTGAATTTTGAATTCGATATTATTAACGCTTAATTAATTACATAAAATACATATATATAGTCAAGTTAAAATACATTATTATTAGTACACGATGATCATTTATAAAAAAAATTGGATTAAAATTTGTAACTGTAAAACGACATTCCAAACATATTATTAAAGTACTAAGTGTGTTCATATAATTTAATACAGTGATGGACACAAGAGAGAAGTGCGAAATCAGTTCCCAAGTTAAAAAAATAAACACGTGATATGAATACTCCATATTGCAATAGGTGCTCATCTCCCAAAGTATTTGTCTTGTGAGAGTGTGCAAAGATGCACCAACCTTCAGCTTCTTTTTAAAATCCTCTATCTCATTCACATGTGTTCGATTATATTACAACAACATTGTGTGCATTTAACGATTTATATTCCAGACTGCAAAAAAATAAAAAAAACCAAATCAATTGATCGCTGAAAAACAAACAACAACTACTAAGGCAAAATACCTATTTACAAATTATACTTTCTCCAACATAGAAAACTCCGGTAAACCTGATTATAATTGCAACAAGAACAATAGTTCGACCGTGTTTCAAATTTTACATTGTTTCTATTTGTTCTTAATATCAATAATACTCACTATGAACAAGTCCCAAAGCCTTGGGTTTGGCACAGTTACGTTATCATATTAATTTACATACACTAATGTTATATACGGACTTTAGACTAAAAGATTTTAAGATGTGATCACGGTGTGTAGTCTTACGTACCTGACCAACTTTATATTTTATTTACAAGTATATTGTCATTTCGTTAAAAACACATTAGTTTAGATACATCCATATCATATATGAACAACTATACTAAAATAATCATTTAGATTATATTTAATTGTTGAATTTGATAAAATGCATTTCACGACATTTAAAACTAAATTAATATTTTGTCAAATGAAAATAATAATTTGATCTTTATTTTATAGATTTTTTTTCCAAATTTTGTGAAATCTTATTAAATATTAAAAAAAATTAAAAAAAATTTATACAAATATAAGATAAATTCAAAATTAATTTTAATTACAAAATTGTTTCGATATATATACATTTTCGTGCGAAAAAGTATTTCAGTAAATAAGCAGGCCCGTGCTTCGCACGGGTTTTTAGGCTAGTTAATTCTTAAAGGACAAACGTAAATCCTTAAATACATTATCCCAACTTTTTGTTGGTTTTTAAAAAATGAACAAAAAGATTCTCTTATGTGTTATAGTATAGGAAATCCAAATTTAATCCTAATAAATGAATATATATTGGATCAATGATATTTTAAACAAAACAATAGACAAAACACCCCACATATTGGAAGGTAAAAAATGATATTAACGTTTTGTATGACATGAGATTCTACTAGGTGTTGTCAATATATATAAAAGTTGCTTTTATATAAGGTGTTTCGATTATAAAATTTTTTAAAGACAAATGCATTATGATTCATAAAATTTACATTAAGATTCTATTAGGTGTTTTAATAAAAATGATATTTATATATTCTTTAAGAATTATACATAACAAATATTAATGTTTTAAAAAAAAGTTATTTTTAATGATTTCATGTTTTGTATAACCAAGTGAATATTCTCTTAAGTGTTTGATGAAAAATATAGTTATAGAAAATTACATTATACTTTATATACAAAAAAATATCAAAAAATAAAAAATGTATAAAATAAATTTTTATAAATAAAGTTGTTATGAAATGTTCTTAATGTTGTATATCATAATAAAGGAAAAACATTAAGATTTTATAAGCTGTTTCACTTCTAAATATTCCTAAAAAAAAATACATTATGATTCATAAGAAATACATTAAGATTCTTATAGGTGTTTTAATAAAAATAATATTTATAAATTCTTTTACAAATTATACATCACAATATTAATATTTTAAAAAATTGTTATTTTTAAAAAAATTTATAAATCCAAATTTATTGTAAATTTACAAACAAAATACGTTTGTGCATGTTTTTAAAATGTAATAAGATACTCTTAAATATTTTAGTTGAGAAAAATTTGCACTATTTAAAAAAATATATAATAAAAACACCACACATATTAAATAAAATATGAGATTCTCTTAGATTGGCACCATTAGCAGGCATCACTCCATACAGAATTTAGCTAAAATATTTTTTTATGATGAATATATATATTGGATCAATTGTATTTTAAACAAAACAATATACAAAACACGTGGTTAAAATTGAGATTATGTTATATGTTTACTTGAGTTAAAGTTTTGTATGACATGAGATTCTCTTACGTGTTGGCAATATATATAAAAGTTTAGTCAATTTAGTTTTATTAAAATTTTGATTCTGGATTCTCTTAGAAGGTTCCTTTACATAAAAAAGGTATTTATTTAATTAAAACATTAAGATTCTATAAGGTGTTTCAACTCTAATCAAGATATCAATATATACTTTACCTAAAGTATATCAAGATTTCATTAAGATGTCCTCTTTAAAATTTCATATATCAAGATTCTCCTCTTTGAGAGTTATTGAAATTTTTTAAATATTTGATTTGATTTGTAAGGTCAGATTCTAGATATAAAATGCATGTTCTCTGAAAATGGTTGACATTTTGACTATTTCATTAAGAGTAAATTGCAAAATGGTGGCTGGACTTTACCCGCATTATCATTTTGGTGGCCCGACTTTCAAATTTGCAATTTGGTGGTCAGATATTGCTTTTAGTCTTCAAAAAGGTGGCTAAGAGCCACTTTTTGTAAAACTTTTTTTTCAAAAAGGTGGCCCTTAGCCACATTTTCGAAAAATAAAAGTAATGTCTGGCCACCATATTGCAAATTTGAAAGTTCGGCCACCAAAATGCAAAATGAGGTTAAGTTCGGCCACAAATTTGCAATTTGCTCTTTCATTAATATGAATCCACATTTCCAATAATATATACTTTACTTGAAAAGTTTTCAGTTGTTTTAAAAAATTTATTACGGTAATTAAGTCGGTCAACAAACTTTTGTGATTTCATTAAAAGATCGCAGAATCCCCATAATAGCTCAGACTATTTGACATTAACATATGTCTTGTTTTTCCATTATTATTTTTATGTCTATCATATTTTATTTTATTTCATAATTTATAAAGAAAGACTAAAATGACAAAGTGGAGCAGGCCACCAGCAGGTGTTTTCAAGATAAACGTGGCTGGTTATGCAGATGAATCAAGAATGTTTTCAACTATTGGCTGTGTTATGAGGAATATAACTGGGTATATGGTTGGAGGTTATTATGGAAAAATGGCTTACGTATCAAATTTGATAGCAGACATTCATTCAATATACTACGGGATCAAACTAGCTCATGACGAAGGTATAAAACATGTTGAAATTGAGTGTAATTCACAGTTGGCCGTCGATAAAGTACTATATCCAGATGTATCATTCGAGAGGTCAGATATTATAGATCAGATACGTGACATGATGGAAAGGTCTTTTGAATCGTTTGTTTTAAGACCCGTGCTTGATTCTTCTAATCAATTAGCTATAGCTGTCTGCTACTACTCCATAGAAGAAGGAGGATCAATTAGGCATCTAAACAGTTGTCCATCCGAACTTATAGGAATCATGGCTGCTGATTGGCTTGATTCTTACTAGCAACATTATTTTACAAAATAAGAAAAATTCGTCGTACTTCTGCTTTTATGTATTTTTCCGGTTTCATAGAATTTTCATATTTGAACTGTTATATATTTGTCGTAATTTTATTGAAATTAAAATAGTATTTTGTTTGTTAAATATTTGACTCGATTTAATTTTTTAGAACACATGTGATTTAAAATTATGAAATATTTTTTTATTTGAAAATTGATTCAAAGCTCAATATGTATATATTTCCTTACGAAACTTAAAAAATTATATGTCATAAATTTTTTTTATTGTTTTTATTTTTATAAAACAAAATCGTACAAAATAGGTTGTATTCTTTAATGTCCCTTGAAAATTTTTTCCAATGTATTCTTTAATGTCCCCTGAAATAAATTTGGATACATTGTGCCTTTTACGTTAATACACATTGTTGTAATTGTGAATTTCCATATTTTCAGACAAATTTATTTTCAAATAATAGTAATAGTGATATACGTTAAAACAGCCGTAAAAAAGGTTTTCGTATCAAATTGATTGATTTTTTGTTATGACCCGTAAATTCTTCCCACAAAATACTCATTTTCAAATTATTTTAACTTTGTTTTCATCTTTTAAGGTTTGTATATGATAACATAATTGATTGGTTTGTAAATTTTTTCTTTTTTCAAGGAGAAGAACAATAATGGATTCCAATGGAGGTAACACTTGTGAATCATATCCTATGTAACATATATTAATAAAAATTACTGGAAGTGATATTAATCTTTTGTTCATTGTTTAAACAGGAATAAGAGGAAGATTGGAAAGAGGCAAGTTAAGTTTACCAAAAAGAACATCAGAAACAACTCAAAATGCTGTTATTCCGACAATGTTTCCAACTTATGAAAAAGTAGGAGGCTCACGAGTTAGTCCTATTCTCAATAGAGAATCATCAAATATTACAAATTCGATACAAACTCCAGGTATTATATATAAAACCATTCATGTAATTAAATTATATACATTATCATATTATGTACATTCTGTAGAGATTCTTATAATTTTGTTTTTGTATTTTAGTTTCAATATTGAAACGTGTTCGACGATTCCCTGGAAAGGAAAATGATGCGTCAAGTGCACTGTCAAACAAGGTTACTGCACCATCAAATTTAAATTTTAATAGCCCTAATAACAAAAGAGTACGTATTTTCACCCCACTAGAGGAATCTATGTCATTCAAACAACATAGTGTAACTTACACTCCGAACAAGACCAAAACAAGATTGAATGATGAACAAAATATGGTGTTGAGTAATACCTGTAATTTGTTTGCTAATAATCATCTCAGAGAAAGAGAAAGTCTGGTCGTAGAGGTAAATCCTATATTATTTGTATTATCGTTTTATTAAGATATGCATTATTTTAAATCAGAAATTTACTGGATACAGTGCTTTTAAAATGTAGGCAATTGTTACTAATTGCGAAAGAAACATGAAGAGAAATGAAGATGATGATAAAAAAATTGAAGGTGCGGATGATGATGCAGAATTTGGTGTTCAGAGGAATCGGAGAAGAAACATAAAAGATTTCAAGCATTGGTTGCTAATTAGATTTCAGCCGAAAGTGCTTTCTGATGCTATAAAATCACTTACCCCACACCAGAAAAAATGGGTAAAGGAAACAGGTTTTGGATCGTTGCTATCTTTCAGAATGAATGAATATCCACAAGCATTATGTTATTATCTAGCTTTAAATTTCATAAGGCATCGTTCTTCACTCTGTTTTGATAATAAAACTATTCCAATAGCTGATGATGATGTCCATGAAATTCTTGGATTACCTAAAGGTAAAAATAGATTGGTGTTTTTAAGGAATACACATACGGAAGATTTATGGCGTTCCCAATTTACATCCCCTGAGAGATTAGGTTGGAAAGTAACGGCTAAAATGGTTTGTGAAGCAATAAAAAAATCTGATACACTAGACCGGATGTTCAAGCTCAATTTTCTAGTTCTTATGAGTAATATCATCATTGAGGGTCCTACTAATCCATACGTGAAGCAAACAATGCTTTCCTTTGCTGGGGATCTGGACGAGTGTAACCAATATAATTGGTGTGAATATCTAATCAGTCAGTTAAAAATTGCATCAGTAGCATGGAATGAAAATCCAGCCAACAAACGTTTTACTGGTTCAATGGCCTTCCTTGTTGTAAGTTTTTTTTTATATAATATATGATTTATATTTACTCGTATGACCAGTTTTAATTTTTTTTTATTCTATGAATAGTACTTATACATGGACCGAGTTGTAAAAGGAAAACGGAAGGTAAGGAGGAAGAAACCAACCTATATTGGTTGGTCAGATACATTGATTCTTGATAGACAAATTTCAGACATTTCATCAAATACACTATTTACTGGTAGAATTGCATTACCATTGAGGTACAAAGATTCTGACGATGAGAGCAGTTATGAGGTATATATATTTTTGTAATGTTCCTGATTTTATTCTCAAGAATGTTCTAAAAGTATTTATGCAACATATATTTAGGATTGCACATGGAACACAGAAGATGGACATGATACTGATGGGGAGGAAGTTGATGGCCAGTATGTACATAATACTAACATTTCTTCTAAACAGGTTAGCTTCATTTTCCTTGCAAACTATAATTTATAAAGGATATTAAAAAAAATAATGTAATTTTTTTCTAAATAAATATATATCAGGTTTCTTGTGATGTGCTATTAAGTGGAGTGGAGAGAAATAAAAATGAAAGCAACAAAGACACGATAGATCAGATACAGGATTCCGAGGTTTGTTTTTTCATAAATTTTCTTTAATCAATTGTTTTTTGTATCTAAATTGAATTTATTGATTTAGATTAATTTTATTATATGTTTTTTAGTTAACTATTTCGGATACTTTATATGTTAACATTTTGTTCGGTTACTCAGGTTCCCCGTTATGTAATTGATCAATTGAAAGATTCTCTTGATGGTTACGAGAATTTTCAGATAAAGTGCATGCAGTATTTGTTATCAGCCAGGGAACTCTTTAAGAACAATTCAATTGTAAATTCATTGGAGTCAAAATTCATTGATTTGATTAAAAAATCTGATGAATTTATATCAAACAACTTGAATGGTCGAACAAGGGATTTTTCTGCTCAGAAACAAATATATGTGAAGAGTTCACCAGTTATGAATAGCTCGAAGGAAAACAGTGGCGATGTGAAGAACGAATTACTACTTGATGATGATCTTCTCTTATCAAAAAATGATTGGGATTATATTGATAGTTTATCCATTCCAAGTGCAAAGACAAATGTCAGTTCATCTATGTTATTCAATAGTATGGAGTCTCAATCAAAATCTCTTACTATAGGAGATTCAAATAATTCATCTGGTTTTAAAACACCATCAAGTGTTAATTTGTTTAAAGTTCCTCTAGATGCATCAATTCCTTCATTTGATCTTGGAGTTGATAATATCATTCATGTTAATGACGGGTTAGTGGAACTACAAGGCAGGCCTGTGAGAGAAAAAAAGTTTGCTGATATAAAAAAATCACCATATGTTGATAGGTTTACCAGTATACATGGAAAGTTTTTCAGGAAAGAAGAATCTGATTTGTGGGAATGGTTACACTCTGATAATAGACATATGAGGTAATACTAATTCCTATTTTTTTTCTACTTTGTTTTTTTAATGTAAACATTGTTAACATTCTATTTCATTTCAGTCGTACCTTATTTAATTGGAACAACGTCACATGTTACAAACAAGATTTCCAGTCCATGATGGACGGAGAGATGATAATGACGTCTGCTATTGATGTTTGGTGTTGCTTTCTCAATTCCCAGGAAGATTTGAGATCTCCTACTTCGCCTAGAAGATTGTTTTGTTACACTGAAACTACGGTATAATTTGTGATAGTAATTTTTTAAGACTGTTATAAAAATTTTTGTTCTTAAATGTTCTTAAAAATGTCCAGGTTGGTACTCTGAATGCATACAACGAGAAAGCACAACAGAAAAAGTTTAGCATCTTTTGTGATAATATGGATCACATTTTAACATCGTTTGGTATTGTGTTGAATGATATGGACTTGGTAAGAATCTTATTGTTACACATATATTAAAATTTCATTTTATCTAAAATTATACTTGTTATTAACTTCTTTTTTTTTTTTGTGGAAAGGTGTTCTTTCCAATTCACCATGTAAATCATTATTACGTTGTATGTTACAACCTAAAGAATCCTTCTATCGAAGTACTTGACAATCGTCGTTCTGAAAAGGATGTCATTGAACTTTACGGCAATCAAATTGTAGTACTGGTACTTCTCTACACATGTTTTTTATGTAATGCACTGTTTGCACCAAAATAATAATACAACTGACTTTCTGATTACAGCACAAACACTTCATGGCATATTTGAACACAAAAAATCATCGGAGGAAACTTGAACTTGAAAAGTTAGAGCCACAACGTTTGGTAATGAAGTGGCAAACAGAAGATAATTATGTAGATTGTGGAGTTTTTGCAATGCGACACATGGAAACATATTATGGTGGTGGAACACGGGCATGGAATTCGAAGATTGCGGTTGAAAGTGTAAAGTTTTTAACAATTACCATGGCTTCTTAATTATATTATTAAAATCGTTTATTTTAACATTGACTAATTTATTAAATATGTTCAACAGTTTACTCAAGATCGTCAAATAAGCCGACTTCGACTCCTTTTCACGTATAGAATGATTTCTAGTCACCTAAACACGGAGTATGGTCGTATACTAAACGAGATTAGAGATCCAAGAGTTTTACCTGAAGGAGCTGGCTCACCGACAAAACAAGGAGTTGTGGTGAAAAAATAGTTCAATAAATTATTCCAGAATATTTTTCTAGTTTTAAAACATTTGTTCCGTACTATTTTAATTTTCAACAAATTATCTTCTCTTAAATTTTTCCTAAATATGTTTTGTGATCATTACAATCATTTTTTAAGTGAATGATTAAATAATTATTAGAATGTTGCGTTTATAACCAAAAAAATAAAGTAATGTTGTGCAAAACTTGTCAAGAATTTGTATACCATGATTCAATGAACTGTCCATGTAAGTACTGAGTGTCCTCTAACGTTATTTGGAAGTGTTTTGTATATTTATTTATAATAAAAACTATATGCATTGGGATTTGACAAAAATTATTGGATATAACAACAAAGTTATCTCTCATACTTGTTTCATGATTTTAAAGATATAAAAAAATATCATATTGAAGTTCGTTAACTATTTTGTACATGTTTTACTTTGCACCTTGCACATACTGCTCATGTTTTCATTATACTTTTTTTTTAAAAAAACTACATTTCTAAATAATGAACATGTTGAAAGTTCTTAATACGTTTTTATGAATTGATTAACATGATTTTTCTTTTTTTTATTGCGATTAATGAACACAGATAATTATTAACAGCAATTTATATGAGTAAATGGAATTATATTGATTATAAATTTGAACTGTTCTTTGGAATGTTCTATAATTTTGAGTAAATGGATCTATATAAATGTGAAATCTGATTGTCGTAAAATGACTAGTGAACATAAATATAGTTTGGATGTCAATATTTCTGCATTTAGTAAAATACACTTAGATAAACTCAAGTTCCATTGATTGTACATAAAATTTCTATTAGACTTTTTTTGTACCATACCATGATAAAGGGAAAAAAACAAATATTTTTGTTATATACCTTGAAAAAATTATAGATGAAATATTGCTTTAATACTGTTAAACATTACGATTGTCAAATTATTAATCTTTGAAACAGAAGATATATCAAAATTCATGATAAAACGTATAAGTGGTACGTATGTGTAGCATAGCTTGTGAAACTTGTCATACTCCTTCGTCCTTATTCTTGAAAATCTTGTCCGCGTCCCCCCTTTTGTAGAAAATCCCACGATATTCATTGCGATCAGATGTAAGCATAGAAAACAAGAAGTGAATTCTCATATTATTCAGCTGAACCATTTGTTCATACTGTAAAAATTTAATCCATTAGTATACAATAATAACAAATAGTATTTAAAATGATTAAGAGATAATCTTACTTACACTTTCAGGAACTATATCAGTAACCCATGAATCAGAACCACCTCCCACATATGTCTCCATATGACGCATTACAAATATTCCACAATCAACATCATTATATTTCGTCTGCCATATCATTTTTAAACGTTCGGGAATCAAGAATTTGATATCCATTATTTTTTCATGTCCTTTTGTCTCCAAGTATTTAGTGAAATAGTTGTGCTGTAATAAGTAATCAAAATTGTTAACACATTTTATATAATTATATAGTGTTCTGTGATTAGAGCAATGGTATTACATGTTTTATAAAAATAAATGCTTACCAAGATATTAATCTGATCTCCATATAGGTCGTGAACCATCTTTTCCGATTTCCTATTGTCTAGTATTTCCAATGAAGGAGCTTGCAAGTTGTAACATACAACATAATAATGATTGAAAATGAACATGGGAAAAAATATCTACGAGATAAGAAAAACTTTAAGAATTAGGACGAATAATAAGGATGCGAAATCACATAAAATAAAACCAAATGGGACAATCAATAAAAAATTTACCATGTCAATGTTTCCCAACGAAATACCATAGATATCAAAAATAATATCCATGTTTTCCTCAAATATTTTATACATGCTTTCAAATGGAATCTTTTTTGTAGCATCCACTATTCCAATCTGCACAATAAACATCATAAATATTGTGAAGAAGAAGAATTAAAATTGTATTGATATTAAAATAATAATTTCTCACAGTATTTTGTGTGAAGCAGAAAATTCTTTTTCGCGAGTTTTGTGGTTTCTCATAATCAAATTTACTAAGTAAACAACACCACACATCTATGATCGACGTCGTTATCATTTCTCCAAAATTCAACGATTGGAAATCTACTCTGCAACTACGAATGTTGTTCCATTTGAAAAACACCTCACTACATAAACAAAACTGAGAGTTTTTAGAAAAAACTACAAAATGCATATCAAATATACGTTTCATAAAAAAATTATGTATTCTTACTTTTGATCTTCTCCATCAGCATTAACCAGATCCCATACAATGTTTTTTTGATTTTCCAACTGGTTGTCCAGAAATTTCAAATTGCGATTGTTATACGAGTTATTTGATGAAGAAGATATCATGTAATTCCGTATATCCTGCTGGACAATCTTGTTTGACACAAAAGCATATGTTTTTTCATGAAGACTAATAAATTTTGATGTCAAAGAAACAACAGAACAATCTCCGGGGAAACTAATGGTTGCATCAGTTAGATGTTGCATGCATTTTTCTTGTAAGTTATTAAATTCCTCAAGAGATTCCTTTAGAACTGTAAGTAATATCTGTTATAAAGATGGTGTAATAAGATTTAACTGTTTGATAATCTAAAAAATTAAAAAAGTCTCTTAAATCAAGTAAAATAACCTCAGGTGTAGCATCTTCATCGTTTTTGAAATCACGATCTATATCTTCACAGACCATTTTTATGATTCTATTTGCAGGTAAGTTGTTTTCACCGACTTTAAACTCTTCAGATGTATTCACATTCATCGAATTGTTTAAACTTATGTTACCTGATAATTTATCAATTTTCACGTAAAGTATATCAGAATCTTTCCACCTAGTAAAAGCAGGCATGGTTGAGCTTGAATCATTACTTTCCCGTGAAATACTGTCCAATACAAAAAACTGCAAAAAAAATAATGAGTAACAAATAAAAATTTTCACCACAAGTTTAAAGATAATTAAAAAAACGATCATGCATCACATTAAAAAATAATTATAATGATATTATTTATCATGTTTAGAGAATCTAACCAGCAAAAATGCAATAGAGCCCCTGAATTTTGAAGATTTCTGATCAGCATTCCATTCCATCCAAGATTCTTTTAAACATAAAAGAAGGAACTTGCACCAGTTAAATTCAAAACATTGATCAATATTGCCTGCGAACTGAATAATTTCAGTATTAACGTATCCCGTTTTTGATCCTCGAATAAGAATATTGCTCATCAGGACAATAAAGTTTAGCTTGAAATATTCATTTACATCATTTTCCATTCTAATCGCATTGCAGATTGTGCTTGGCAATATTTTATCAGAGTTTCTCTGTTTATGAAACTGTAATTTCCATTGTTCAAAAACTTTTTTATCTTCTAAGAAAGAAATATCCTTCCTTCCTCTTGGTAAACCTAAAACCTTCTCTACATCTTCTTCGGCAATTTTGAAAATCTTTCCATTAATATGAATTGCAGAAGAATCTGGTCGATAAGATTTAAGTATAAGAGTACTTATCTCATAAGGATATTCTTTGGTATCAAACTTCAATATTGAACCAAAACCTGTATCGTTTATCCACTTTTTTTGAAAATCGGACATAGAAGCCAATATAACATTCATCAATCCAGGTTGTAACGTTAGAATTGAACTTGTTTGGTGTTCTTTATCTATCAAGAGTGATACTGATGATGAATCCATAATATACCTGCACGTAAGATCATGGATTTGCTTATGTGTTACGATTCTAATAAGTATTCTATTAGTTATAAGGACTATGAACAAACATTACCTTGTGTTATCAGTGTTCACTTTTGTGTTTCTTCCGGCGTCTCTTTTAGGTTTAAGAGATTGAATGTTTCGTTTAGTTTTTATTATTATACGTGTTATATCAGTCCATCAGTGTTATACGATTACAGCTAGCAAATTTTCAAAATCATGGATTTATTTACAAAATTATGAAATCACAATTATGCAATCAATATATTACTGATTTAAATGTTACCATGTTTAGATTCGTATATACCGTATAATGGACACAAAATCTAGTTTTATTAACCTTGGTTCTTAAATGTATTTACCAGATTGCCATTATTTTTTTAATTATTTTATGTAATAAATATAATCTAATCAATGGTCAGGATTTGAGTCTCTAGAGTCTCTTGATAAGGAGGTTCTCCCTAGAACCCAACCTATATATATATATATATATATATATATATATATATTAATTTATACTATTATATAATTGACCAAACATTAAAAGTTTGGTTAGTCGCTCGGTCCTAAGTGATTTTACCTAATTACCCTTACTTAAAAAAATATTATTAAATAATTACGGTACTTATTTATAACCAATTACTTTTTTCAGCCAAAACTCATTACTTTTTCTATTTTTCCAATAAAATTTCTTCCTTTTGCAAAATATCACGGGTAATTAGTAAGGAAAAAAAATATTAAGATGAGATTTTTAAAATTTCCTCCTTTTGCCCGTGATATTTTTGGAAAAGGAGTATATTAGTAAGGTGATGTTTTTTTAAGAAAATATTAAGATGATAATCTGATTTCAAGATAAATTTTAGAACATAAAAAAAATGAGAATATTAAGATGTAAACTTTGAGTTAAAGAGAATGTTTAATAAAATATCAACATGCTAATTTGACTTGAAAATAAATTTTAAGAGAATATTAAGATAGTAATTTGACTTATGAAGAAAGTTTAGAAAAATATAAGGTAATTAAGATTTTCATTACTGAAGATTTAAAAGGCAATTTAAATATTTTATAATCTTAATCAATACTATATTATTAAAGACGAAACATTAAAAGTTTGGTCGTTACGGTACCAGTTTTTTGGTACTTCGTGATTTTACTTAATTACCCTTACTTATCTATAAAAAGATTATTAAATAATAATATAATCTATTTATAACCAATTATCTTTTTCACCTAACATAAATTTCAAAAATATCACGAAAAATTACATTTTCCAAAAATATCACGGGCAATTACCTTTTTCGATTAAAACATGTTACTTTTTTCTATTTTTTCTTAGTAAACCCCCTTCTTGTTCATGGTCAAAGTCTTACCTTTTTTTTAATTAAAACATGTTGTCTTTTCTAGTTTTTCTTACTAAAATTCTATTTTTTCTAACAAAATCCTTTCATTTTCCAAAAATATCACGGACAATTACTTTTTTCGATTAAACATGTTACCTTTTCTATTTTTTCTTACTAAAACCTCTCCTTTTTCCAAAAAAAATAATAATGATGATCAAAGTCTTACCTCTTTCAATTAAAACATGACGTCTTTTCTATTTTTTCTTACTAAAACTCCTATTTTTCCAAAAATATTTTGGTCTATAAAAAAATCATTAAATAATAATAAAATCTATTTATTTTCTAACAAATTCCTTTCATTTTCCAAAAATATCACGGACAATTACTTTTTTCGATTAAAACATGTTACATTTTCTAATTTTTTTTTAATACTAAAACTCCTCCTTTTTTTCAAAAAATATTATGATCAAAGTCTTACCTTTTTCAATTAAAACATTTTGTCTTTTCTATTTTTTTCTTACTAAAGCCCCTCATTTTTCAAAAATATCTCGGTCTATAAAAAGATCATAAAATAATAAAACACATTAGTTTTATATTTTTTTATTTTTTCTTACTAAAACCACTCATTTTCCAAAAATATCACGGTCAAAGCCTTACTCATTTATTTTAAAACATATTTTAATCCTTTTAATTATTTAAAACAATTTACCTATTTTAACATGCCAATGTTTTTTTACAAATACAATTAATGAAATATCAAAATATGAATAATTAAATAACAATTATTAAAACAATCCGTGCATCGCACGGGTTTTAAGCTAGTATGTATATATAAATGGAAGATATAAATATTTTTAATGGCTAGTAAGACATTTTCACCATTTTAAAATATGAATACATGATACATTTTTTAATTAAATATTACTCTTAATTTTCAAGAAATTTCATCAAAAAATGCATGTAAATTATCTCCCTTTATTGTTTTCTTCTTTTACGTTTCTTTCAGGTATTATTAAAACAACTAGCTCTTTAGCCCTGCAAAGCACGAGCATGTCATAAATCTGAAAGTTACTTTTTTTTTAAAATTAAAGTGTATGGTGTATTTAAGTGTTAAGTTCTTTAAATGTGTGTAAATTACTAATTTTTTGAGAATTGTTTTGTACGTTTTTCTATTAGAATAGTAATTTATGAATTATACGACAATTAATGACAATGCAAGTCTTTATTATACTTATCTAACAAAAGATTTTTTTTTGTTATCTGTGTTGATTCGAACGTATTTGTGTCATATAAATATAATACTTAAAAATGTCAGAGATTATCTGATATGGATAGAAAAGTAATTATAGAAATATAATTGCTGATTCTTTGGAAAGGCCAAGTATTTAAGGCCCAAAACCCAGATTATTTATTAATTTCGTAATTAATAAATAGGGAAAATATACAGCTCATAAAAAGAGTCCAAAATATGGTAAATTCATCAAAGAAGGATCCGGAATCCCAATTAAAGGCAATTAATGAGTCATAGCCTTTATCAACAAGGAAAAGACTTATCCTGCAAGAAATACAATGTTTATCCAATATCAAAAATGAGACTTATTCGCTAAGACTCCTAAACATACCATAAATACTAGGCTCCAGACGCCTATATAAGGACCCTGATCCTACAATCAGAACTACGTTTTGGGCACAGCTCCATACGTCACAACGCCTCGAAGGCGCAACAAGCCACAAAGGCACCCCTAGAACTACGTTTTAGACTTCATCCACGAATAAGGACATACAAGTCACTACGTCCTTGGTGTGCCCCTGCCGCCATAGCCCCGAGGGCAACACCAAGAACTACGTCTTTGGCTTGATTCTCAGCATTAATTGAGATACGTAGGCATCTTGTGAGGACCAATTTAGTCCGGAAACACGAGTGCAGCCATAAAAGCTCGAAGCTCATTAAACCCTCGCGTTAAATTCGTAAGCTCAGATTTTATTCCACAACATTTGGCGTCGTCTGTGGGAAGAAAACATCAACCATGGCAAACACACGAAGAACAGCTCGAGATACTCAAACTCCTGAGGATCGCCCTGTCACCTCTGAGGCTGATACTCACGGAAATCAACCACCGCCAACTACTGGCACTCAAGGGACGAATATCCCCACCAACACTCAAGGACCGGAAATCCCAATTTCGGTTGAAGGGACGAATCCCCTGCAGATGGTCATTCATGGATCTAATCCACAAGAGACCGTTCACCAGCAACCAATCTCGACTTCTCCACTCATCATGAATGCACCGAGAAGCCTTCAACTCCATACTACTGATCTCCCTCAACACGCGAATCAGACTTTGGGGATGCCAAGCTATGGCATGCCCCCTCGACCCATGGCGGGCGGTAGTGGAACTAATCCAATCTACCATGAGGCATATGTGTCCCCTTATATTCAAGGTCTGGGACCCCAAAATCAACAAACTCGCCAGACCCCTTTCGTTCAAGATTACTCGGGCCCATACACCGAGGATGAGGGTTATACAACTGGAGAGGATGTCGCCTCAATAAGGAGACGTTCTTCCCAGACAAATCGGGATCAACCCCAAACTACTAAGGAGAAAATTACAGCCCATGAGGCAGAGACTGCAAGACTCAAGAAACTCCTTGATGAGGAGGAGGCCGCTCAATCTCAAGGCCGAACGACTGAAGAGATCTCGATAATCAACTTGGATCCACCGGCAAGAAGAACCAAGAGGGCCGAAGCCCCAAGGGGTGATCCTAGTATTATGTTGCCCCTAGGAGATCCTGATGATCCTACACCACCGTTTACTCAAGACATCATGAAAATGGCTATATCCAGAAAATTCAAGATGCCTTCGATCAAAGCCTATGATGGAACGGGAGATCCCGCAAATCATGTAAGGACCTTCTCCAATGCACTGCTGTTGTAGTCAACCAACGATGCGGTCAAGTGTAGGGCGTTTCCACAAACCTTGGTAGGCCTGGCCCAACGCTGGTATAGCCGTCTTCCTCCCAACTCAATTGGGTCTTTCAAGGAACTAAGCAAAGCTTTTATCAATCAGTTCATTAGTGGAAGAGTGCATGAGAAAAGCTCTGCATCACTCATGGCAATCCAGCAAGGAAAGAATGAAGCCCTAAGGGACTACATCAATCGATTCACTCGGGAGGCTTTGAAAGTCCCGGACTTAGAGGACAGAGTGGCTATGATAGCCCTGCAACAAGGAACTACTGATGACCACTTCAAAAGGTCATTAGCTAAACATCCACCCGAGAGCATGCTGAAGCTCCAAGATAGAGCCGGAAAGTATATCAAGGCTGAAGAAAGCATGAGAAAGTATGAACCCACTGCTAGCGGTAGTGGAAACTCAAAGAAAAGAAAAGAAACTCAGGACTACGACGTCAAGGAAAAGTTTCCCAGAACGTCAAAGGACTCTGATTCTCCACCCAAGAGAAACAATTTTGGGCCAAAGTTTACGGAGTATGCAAGATTGAACACTTCCAGGAGTCAAATTCTGATGGAGATAGCTAAGGAAGGAGATCTCAAATGGCCGAAGCCAATGAGGGCTGACATGTCCAAACGGAACCAAAATCAGTTCTGTCGGTTCCACAAAGAAGTCGGTCACGACACCGACGATGGTAGGCAATTTAAAGATGAGATCGAATTTCTGATACGAAGAGGAAAATTCAGCAAATTCACCAATGATGGAAATCAAGGGAGGCAAAGAGGAAACTATGAAAGGAAGGATTACAACAGAAGGGACAACGACCAAGATCGTAACCGTAAGCCCCAAGGGCCAGTCATCAACATGATATTCGGAGGGCCAACTGCTGCTAGGTCCTCCCGAAACTCAAGAAAAGCTTATGCTCGAGAGGTAATGACTGTGGTTGGAGAAGCACCGAAGCGTGCCAGAACAGAAGTGTCAATAGGTTTTGATGAATCAGACTTGGAAGGGGTGAAGTTCCCCCACGATGACCCTCTAGTCATCATACATGTGATTGGCAATTCCGAAACAAAGAGAGTCCTAGTCGACAATAGAGCTTCAGTGGATATCTTGTTCCACGATGCTTTTATCAAGATGGGTTACACTGATTCTTAGTTAACACCCTCAAATATGCCCATATACGGATTCAATGGGGTGGAATCAAAAGTGGAAGGCACTATCCAACTCCCAATGACCATGGGGAAAGGGATGAATACGTCTACTCAAATGCTGAACTTCATAGTTATAAAGGCAACTTCAACCTACAATGCAATCCTGGGAAGGACTGGTCTTCATGCGTTCAAGGCCGTTGCCTCATCTTATCATCTGAAAATCAAGTTCCCAATGATGAATGGGATTGGTGAAGAACGAGGAGACCAAAAGATGGCTAGAAGTTGTTATGTAGCCGCGTTAAGGCCTGATGGAATCGGGGGCAAGTTCTCCCAATTGAAGACATGGATACTGACGACAATGAGGACCGAAGAGGGAAACCAACTGAGGATTTAATCCCAACTCCCTTAGTCCCTGGTGAACCGGAGAAGGTGACTTATGTCGGGGCACTACTACCTGAGCCATTGAAAAGCAAGCTCATATCTTTTCTTCAAGAGAACAATGACGTTTTTGCTTGGACAGCGGCTGACATGCCAGGGATTGATCCCCAATTGATAACTCACAAATTGAATGTGGATCCTAAAAGAAAGACGGTGAAACAAAAGAAGAGAAATTTTGCTCCAGAAAGGCAAGAGGCCATTAAACAAGAAGTTGAAAAACTTCTAGAGGCCGGATTCATTGAAGAGATACAATTCCCGGAATGGTTCGCTAACCCTGTAATGGTCAAAAAGGCCAATGGGAAATGGAGGATGTGTGTAGACTTCACTGACTTGAATGATGCATGTCCTAAGGATTGTTTTCCCTTACCAAGGATTGATGCTCTAATAGATGCCACTGCTGGGCATGAGATGTTAAGTTTCATGGATGGCTTCAGTGGATATAATCAAATCAAGATGCACAAAGATGACATCGCCAAGGTATCATTCATCACTGACTTTGGTGTCTTCTGTTTCTTAGTCATGGCTTTTGGGCTTAAGAATGCAGGAGCGACCTATCAAAGGTTGGTAAACAAAATCTTTGAGCACCTAATTGGAAAAACCATGGAGGTCTACGTAGATGACATTTTAGTCAAAAGCCTCGATAAGGCCGATCATATTAAGCACCTCCGAGAGGCATTCGAAGTGCTGAGGCACCACAAGATGATGTTGAATCCAGCTAAGTGTGCCTTTGGTGTAGGCTCGGGAAAGTTTTTAGGCCTAATGGTTTCCAAGAGAGGAATCGAGGCCAATCCCGACAAAATCAAATCAATTCTAGACATGGAGCCACCACGGACTGTCAAAGATGTCCAGAAATTAACGGAAAGAGTGGCAGCATTGGGAAGATTCATCTCCAAGTCAGGAGAGAAGTGTTTACCCTTCTTTAAAGCACTCAAGAAAGTGAAAATTTTTGAATGGACAACTGAAAGCCAAGAGGCCTTTGAGGCCCTGAATAAATACATGGCTGAGCCACCACTATTGGCCAAACCAAAACCAGGAGAGGTTCTTTATCTATACTTGGCAGTATCCAACACTGCCCTGGGAGCTGTTTTGGTAAAAGAAGAGTTAAAGGTTCAGAAACCCATCTACTACGTGAGCAAGATCCTACACGGGGCGGAAATAAACTACTCTACCATAGAGAAGTTTGCCTTAGCCTTGATAATGGCCTCAAGAAAGCTACGTCCGTACTTCCAGGCTCACAAGATAGAGGTCTTGACTGATCAACCTCTAAGAAACATCTTGCATAGCCCTCAAGTTAGTGGAAGATTGATCAAATGGGCCATTGAATTGGGTGAATTCGACATCAAGTATAAGCCTCGAACGGCCATAAAAGCTCAAGCACTTGCTGACTTCATGGTTGAATGTACCATTGACAACCAAGAAGTCGGGGGGCAGGAAGCAATAGTGGAAGACAAGGAAATTGAAGAAATAATCTCCAAAGAATGTTGGGTGCTCTATTTTGATGGAGCATCAAAAACAAAATCAAGTGGAGCCGGTTTAGTGCTACAAAGTCCTGATGGATTCCTCATTGAGTATGCACTAAAACTTGACTTCCCAACGACAAACAATGAGGCCGAGTATGAAGCTCTGATAGCTAGCTTAGGGCTGGCTGGAGCCTTGAGGGTCAAAACTCTGAAAGTATGTGGAGACTCGAGGCTAGTGGTTTCCCAAGTAAATGGGGAATTTGAGGCCAGAGATGAAGTCATGGCCAAGTACTTGAAACTTGTCAAGGCCATCATGACACAGTTCGACGAATGCTATGTAGAGCACATTCCAAGGGAAGAAAACGTGAAGGTTGATGCCTTGTCTAAATTTGCTTCTTCCGAAATTGAAAATTATGCAGGAAGTGTCTACTTCCAAGTCCTGAGGACCCCAAGCATCAACGGAAAGTTGGTAGCACCCATTGATGTTGGCGGTTGTTGGATTGATCCCATCAAATCTCATCTAAAAACTGGGTGGTTACCCAACGACACTTCAGAAGCACGAAAGTTGTACGTCAGAGCACTAAGGTATACCCTGATTGAGGGAATCCTATACAAGAAGTCTTTCATCATTCCATATCTGAAATGTTTAAGACCTCAAGAGGCAGAATTGGCCCTGAAGGAAGTACACGAAGGAATTTGTGGACAGCACTTGGGGGGCAGAGCCTTTGCCCATAAAATCACTCGTCTAGGTTTCTATTGGCCAAGCATACTTGCTGATGCTAAAAGAAATGTAAAGAAATGTGAACGGTGCCAGAAACATGCACCAGTGGTTAGGCAACCACCAGAGATGATGACATCCATTAACTCACCTATCCCCTTTGCTATGTGGGGAATGGATATACTCGGGCCATTTCCTATGGCAAGTGCTCAAAGAAAGTTCTTGATAGTAGCAATTGACTACTTCACCAAGTGGATTGAGGCTAAACCATTAGCCAAGATAACCACCAAACAAGTGATGCACTTCTTCTGGGAAAGTATAATTTGTAGATATGGAATCCCACGAATCCTGGTTACGGACAATGAAACTCAGTTTAACAATGATGAGTTCAAGAAATATTGTGAAGAAAATGATATCCAACTGCGCTTCACCTCTTTTGCTCATCCTCAAGCAAATGGGCAAGCTGAGGTTGCAAATCGAATTATCCTAGATGGACTGAAGAAAAGAGTTGAACGCTCCAGAAATACTTGGGTAGACGAATTGCTCCCCATACTATGGGCATATCGTACTACCTGCAAAGTCACCACTGGAGCTACCCCCTTTCTGTTGGCTTATGGAGCAGAGGCAGTGGTTCCGGTGGAAATTACTCACACGCCTCCAAGAGTTGAGGCTTATGAACCAGAAACAAATGAGGAAGGCTTGAGGCTGGCCTTAGATTTGATTGATGAAGTTAGAGATGAGGCAAATGCCAAGATAGTTCAGCATCAGAAACGAGCATCTTTCTATTACAACCTAAGGGTTAAAGAGAGATTCTTTCGACAAGGAGATTTAGTCCTCCGAAGGATTGAGGCATCCGGAGTTGGACAAAAAGGCAAGTTGGCCCCAAATTGGGAAGGACCATATCGCGTTAAAAACGTATTTGGTCGAGGCTCATACAAGCTAGAAACCCTCGAGGGGCATGAGGTGCCAAGGACTTGGCATGCTGCAAATTTGAAAGTTTACTATGTTTAAAGTGTTTCCTGAATGGATTCACTACTAGAAATAAGGTTTGATAAAACCAATCCAAGTTTTTAAACTTGAATATTATGTAAGGGTTGAAACCCCATAAACCTAAGACATTCAGTCCAAACTCCATCATTCGATATGAAAGGCTTGAAGCCAAAACAAGATGGTATAAGACGTAAGAGGCTTATGCAAATGACAAGTTAGCCTCGAATAAGGCAAAATCGTCGTAAATGTGTAGGTCGCTCCACACTTTACACCAAGACGATACTCGAGAAACCACTCATTTTCCAAAAATATCACGGTCAAAGCCTTACTCATTTATTTTAAAACATATTTTAATCCTTTTAATTATTTAAAACAATTTACCTATTTTAACATGCCAATGTTTTTTTACAAATACAATTAATGAAATATCAAAATATGAATAATTAAATAACAATTATTAAAACAATCCGTGCATCGCACGGGTTTTAAGCTAGTATGTATATATAAATGGAAGATATAAATATTTTTAATGGCTAGTAAGACATTTTCACCATTTTAAAATATGAATACATGATACATTTTTTAATTAAATATTACTCTTAATTTTCAAGAAATTTCATCAAAAAATGCATGTAAATTATCTCCCTTTATTGTTTTCTTCTTTTACGTTTCTTTCAGGTATTATTAAAACAACTAGCTCTTTAGCCCTGCAAAGCACGAGCATGTCATAAATCTGAAAGTTACTTTTTTTTTAAAATTAAAGTGTATGGTGTATTTAAGTGTTAAGTTCTTTAAATGTGTGTAAATTACTAATTTTTTGAGAATTGTTTTGTACGTTTTTCTATTAGAATAGTAATTTATGAATTATACGACAATTAATGACAATGCAAGTCTTTATTATACTTATCTAACAAAAGGTTTTTTTTTTGTTATCTGTGTTGATTCGAACGTATTTGTGTCATATAAATATAATACTTAAAAATGTCAGAGATTATCTGATATGGATAGAAAAGTAATTATAGAAATATAATTGCTGATTCTTTGGAAAGGCCAAGTATTTAAGGCCCAAAACCCAGATTATTTATTAATTTCGTAATTAATAAATAGGGAAAATATACAGCTCATAAAAAGAGTCCAAAATATGGTAAATTCATCAAAGAAGGATCCGGAATCCCAATTAAAGGCAATTAATGAGTCATAGCCTTTATCAACAAGGAAAAGACTTATCCTGCAAGAAATACAATGTTTATCCAATATCAAAAATGAGACTTATTCGCTAAGACTCCTAAACATACCATAAATACTAGGCTCCAGACGCCTATATAAGGACCCTGATCCTACAATCAGAACTACGTTTTGGGCACAGCTCCATACGTCACAACGCCTCGAAGGCGCAACAAGCCACAAAGGCACCCCTAGAACTACGTTTTAGACTTCATCCACGAATAAGGACATACAAGTCACTACGTCCTTGGTGTGCCCCTGCCGCCATAGCCCCGAGGGCAACACCAAGAACTACGTCTTTGGCTTGATTCTCAGCATTAATTGAGATACGTAGGCATCTTGTGAGGACCAATTTAGTCCGGAAACACGAGTGCAACCATAAAAGCTCGAAGCTCATTAAACCCTCGCGTTAAATTCGTAAGCTCAGATTTTATTCCACAACATTATCTATAGTTTGATTTATTAGAGAAATAAATAATTGCAATGCACATGCATGCATAATATATAAATTTTACTTAAATGAATTTTTACAATTTTTAATTGACAAATATTTACAGTAAATCTAAATAATAATATAATTTGATATATTATATGTTAGCGAGTAGGTTCATACATTATGATACGTGTACATAAATGTATGTATATATGTATGTACGTATGTCTAAATAAGTATGTAATCAAATGTATTAAAATTGCTAAATGAAATAGTATCACATACTCATATAAATATATGCACATGTATGTATGTATGTATGCAACTAATAATATGTAATTAATGTAGTGATATTAAAAGTCCAAAATAACCCTAAAATGATATAATGAAATGGATTTTCTGATCTTTTTAAATTCAAAACTTCAATATATATATATTTTTCAATTTAAAACTTCAATTTAAATATATTTAAATATATTTAAAATACGAATCTCCACGAAGGTGTTTTCTAATTTAGGCAAGTTAAAAAATTTCAATTTTATTATGTAAAATTTTTATATTTAGAAGTAAGAGTTTATGAAATATGTTTACATTTTGTAAACTCTAGTTCATTAATTAGTAAAATTTTATTTATAGAATATCAATTTCAATAAAGACAAGCGGGCTTTCCAAATTATTTGACCGGGATAATTAAATTTTTAATAAAAAATGACCACAATATAATTCACTAAACAGAGTAAAATAGAAATATACACACTTAAACACAAACTTAAAAAGGCTTTTAATCTCGATGCCTGAATCTTGAATCTCGAAGCTTCTAATAACTATCGAAGAAGGGTGATCTTCTTCCCTAAGCAAATTGGTCGTAACTTGTTTAATCTATTCAATTAGAACAAATCTTCTTATGTTTGTTCATATATACGTGCTTTGATTTGGGGTTTATTATATATATACTTGTTTGTTCTTCTGTATATGGATGTGTTCTGATATGTGTTTATTTTTGTTTGATTTGGGGTTCATAACATTTGTGCCCTATTCTTGTTTAATTCAGATATTTTTAATTCCTTGCTATACTATATCTTAATAATCACAGAATATGTTATTTGATTGGGGAATTAGGTCAAGACAATTGTAGGACTGAGAAGCTGTGATTTTGGAATCTTGCCCAAGGCTTCAGTAATAAATATTAATATATATGTTGGTTTCTTTCTACCAGGTACCACATTTGCTGCAATTTATTGAGAGAAAAATAAAATGATAAGCACCTGCTACTTAGTATGGCTTAATGGAAAATTTGAACTTGCCATGAATCTTTATCAAATTTCGGAAAGGTAAATATAATTTCACATTTGCTCTATTATTACTTTGCCATAATAACATCAAAATTTCTGAGAAGTTTGCTAGCCCTGCATCTGTTTATTAATATAATATTGAACTTAATGCATCGATGATAACCAATAACTAATTACCATTGTATTTTAAATTTTAAACTAATATAATTTGAGAAGGATGTACAACATTATGCTTGTCAAACTAGTGTTAATCGATAGATTTATTCCAAGTATACTTTTGGTTTTGCTAAAACTTTACCCTCCTTGCTAAAAAAATCACATTTGAGTACATTTAAGTGTATCAAAGATGAGGAATTTGATCATCAAACACTTGTTGGCTCGACCCCTTGTACCAATTTTGTGTACCGAATTACAGTGCCTAGCAACATTTCTTTATCTTTAAAATCGTTGTTAAATCCGGTAACTAGATCACTAGTGCAGATCTGAAGCAATTGACATGTATAGACGTTATTCTTTTAGTTAAGATTTTACTAATTTCTGATAACCACTACTCGAACATCAGGTAATGATGATGAAGATGCCAAGGAAGAGCTTTACTCCCTTGTTACTGTTGTTGAGGCTCCACCTGGCCTTAAGGAACTAGGTACTCTAGTCATTAAAGAAGTTAATGAAGATGATGAATGATTTACTTTATCCTAATTTTTTTTACTTAATATTTGATTGATTTCCTGTGATTACCCAATGAGCAAATGCAAACTATGTCATTCTGGAAAAATCAGACGAGGAACAGATGGTTGAGGTTGATCTTGCAGCTCATGGACCAAATTGGCTTGTTGGTAGAACTGGCAGAACAAGAAAAACGAAGAAAACTTTGCCAAAAAATGTCAACAGAGATTTTGCAGAATTGACCAAGATGAGAGAAGAAATAAATGCTAAAATGGAGGAAAAAATGAAAAAGAAACTGAGCAAGATCTTTTCAAAACTGGGTGAATTGAATCCCGATTTGAACATCAATCTGGAAGATTTGTGTGCTAAAATTTCTGATGAGGTTGCGATGAGGTTGACGCAGAGGAAGATGAAGATGGGGACGCTGGATCAGATGAGGATGATGGATCAAATGAGGAGGACGGTGATGAGGATGCAGCTGATGAAGATGAAGATGGCGATGCATGAGTCGGCGTTTCTGTCACTTTATGTTTAAATTATCTTTAAATTATCTGTTAGTAGACCACGCGTACTTTATGTTTAAATTCCCGCATGACTGTTTGGTAGCTATTTGTATGCGACTTGGTCATTTCGTTTGTGGTTTGTACGCCCATGTCGTAACATGGTGCTACTTTTGAATTGTTGGTCATGTAGCACTTTAATGGTGCAATTGGATATTTGGCCTTAGGTTGCCTTGGTTATGAAATGATAATGTTTGGATTGTCGGCTATAAATTGTCGTGGCTTATTGTATTTACAACATGAACATGCCGATTTTGTTTTAGAAAAAATTGTTACAATAAGGTCAAAATATGTTGCATTAATCTAAAAATAATCATTGCAATTGGTGTTAGAAGTGTTGCCTTAAAGTGTCAATTCACTGCACATTTATGCTAGTGCAATAGTTTTTAGTCGTTGTAGAGCCTAAACTGTTGCCACTGAAGTTTATTGCAATGATTTAATTGCGTTGTTGTATGGTGTCAAAATCGTTGCAACATGGCTCTATTACAGCGGGGGCGGATGCAACGATCAATTTTTGTAGAATCATTGCCATAGACTCTACTGCAACAAATATAGGCCTTAAGGCAATGTATTTCTGTCGTTGCAATATGCAATCTATGGTGTAGTGAACTTATGATACAAATTTGTTTCTTATAAATTAAAAACTTCTAAAAATAAATTTGTTAACATATAATTTTAGTAAAAAAGATTAAATCTAATAAAATAAAAAAGTGCAACCATAAAAATTAAAATATGCATTAAGTAGATAACTTTCAGACTTTCAATAATTAAACACTTTTCATTACTTAAACATTTGAAAGTAAAACAGAGACACATCACAGGAAACTACAAAAATAATAAAAATTACTCAAATAACTTTAAGACAATGGGAAAGTAGATGCTCCCCATTATATTAACAACATGATACATAGATTCTCGAGGAAAAGGATTTTCTTGATCTTCTAAAAATTCATTCAAATCAAAATTAGTTCATCGTCTTGCACTATCATCAATCTTATTTTTCACGTCTTTCTTGATATCCTTCTCAACTTTGTCATTCTTCTCCCTAGACACTTTTTATATCGCCATATTTACTTTGTGTGTGTTAGAAATGAATACCACTAGAAACTAGACAGAGGGGGGGTGAATGGATAGTTTGATATATTTTTCGATCTTGAAAACTAAGTAAACAACTGTATGTGATTATGATATGTAATATGCAGAAAGTAAATAACACACACAATCATTTTAATCTACTTTGTATAAGCAAATTAAATACTACAGTTTTCCAGGAAATTCACAATCGAATTTCTGGCTTCTAAACAAGAACAGTTTGAACTTGCTTGCTTACAGAGAAAAGAGCTTAGCAAATAACTATGTGTATCTCTCTTACGGCTTACAGTTGTGTGTGCACGATATATATATTCCCCTATACAAACTAGGCACACACAATATTACACAGCTACCCCTTCTGAAAGTCCAACTTGTCCTGCCATAAGAAGTTCACTGTGTCAGGAAGGACCACCTGCTTTTCGGAGTCTTTCCCGTTTCTGTAGCTGCTTGTCTCTTATCTTTCTCTCCAAGTTTAGCTGTAGATTTGCCATCTGTTCTTTGGACCACCTTGCCAGAACAAATGCTTCAGTATTTGTCTCCTTTGATTCTTGGTTCTGTACCTTGATTTGTCTTGTTATAAACGGCTAAGTGTTGATATCATGAACTCCACTTTATGCCTGACTTCGCGATCTCCCTTGTGAGGACTATGCGATATAGCCTTTGAAGACTTTGCGACATAGGTCATTTGACGACTATGCGACATAGGTCATTTGATGACTTCACGATCTAGGCTCCTTTGACTTTGCTGACTTCAACACTTCACGACATGTGTCTTGAGGACTTCTCGACATAGTACAAAATGGACTATGCGATATAGCACTTCACGACATGGATATTGGTGACTTCACGACATAGCTTTCTTTTGACTTTGCTATATAATGCCTTAGACAAATTTCTGCAACTTATTTCTTCATGGCCTTATTCAACTCTATCCTGCTGCATGAACACTTCTGAACTTCTACCAGGATAATTATTCAATGGCCTATATACATTCTAGATGCAAGAACTTTACTAAGCTCATTATAAATCTGAGCATACATGATAAAGCTATTGTCCATGAAAACAAGACAAGTACATTTAGAGACCTATACTATATCCCAGTGATAGAAATCACTAGGTCATGTAATGTGACATAGTCACATAGTGTAGGATTGTTAATAGTGGTATTCAGACATGTCTTGAGCCTAACAATCTCCCCCAAATTGTGAGTAAGATCCTTAGGCACAATTTCATGTCTGATAACAAGCCTAACTTACATAAAAGGAAATTTAGTAACAGAGAGGACAATTCATGAACCTTGAGATCAGAAATTTGATTACATAGAAAAATTGAAAGCTTACAGATTACTTTTGTTGCTCAACAGCTTCAGCTTCCAATTGCTTCTCTAGCAAATCATCATATATCTTCTTTTTCCTTATCTCTTCTTTTCTCTTCAAGTCTATGATGGCTTCTTGAAGTTCTTCTCTTGCAATCAGTTCTTCAATGAGAGGTGAGCCTTCCAAGTCATCAATTGCAGCCTTGAGTGCACTTTCTACATAGGAATCAAGAAACTCCATCCTTATTTTGCTTTGACCTCCATGTGAGTTTTTGTACTCCACAATGTAAGGATTTTGCTTGACCCTGCACAACCCTTTCTGCCTTAGCTCTTTAGCCCTCTCCTCCATCTCAGCCATTTCTTTTTCTCTCTGAATCTTCTTCTTTTCATTCTCTTTCCTCATGTTTTCTTCATAATCAGCATGCATCTTCAAGTACCTGGCAATATCTATCTTCCATGTCCTTTCTTCTCTTTCTTCAAAGTTCAGTAAGGCATTTATCCTTTCAAGCTCATACTTATAGAAATATTGCCAGCTTCCTTGCTTCATTATCCTTTCTCTTCCATCAGTGTACTTGATCTCTAGATGATCCAACTTCACTTTGACTTCAAAGATCCTTTGAGCCCTCAAAAATGCTAGGGCATCTTCATCATAGTCCTCATCTAGTGGAAGCACATTGATGCCAGTAACATTTGTGAGTTTTCCAGTCTTCTTTGTTATCCTTATCCTTTTGGGTACACTCTTGATCTTCAAATGCTTCACAAGAGATACCTTTCTGGAACAAGGAGAATTAGTCTTCAGTGCCAAATCACTTGGAAGAAGCTTTATTCCTTTCCCCTTCATCCACTGTAACACTCCACTAGCTGTAACTTTGTGGAAGTGTTTTCTTGATATTTCTTTTGTGGCTTCACCCTTCTTCTGTGGCAACTCAGGTTCAGAAGTCATAGATAATGATTTTGGAGGATCATTGCTAACAGTACCCACCCTAGACTTAGAGTCTTGTGTTGTGGTTAAAGTACTACTAGCAATGTCCTTGACTTGCTGAATTCCACTCCTAGTTCTCTTCACTGTCTCCTTTGCCCCCTTTGTGTCATCACCAGCATCTGTAGATTTCTTGGAAGATTTGCTCCTGCTGCTGTCACTTGGTCCATCCTTATTACTCCTTGAATGAGATCTCCTCCTGTAGGTTTTCTCCTCATCATCATCCTCCCCATCCTTCTTCTTGTTCTTTTCTGTGACAGATTCTGGCAAAACACCATGAATCAGAAAAGATTGTAGAATGTTAATCATCTCTAATTCCTCTGCTTTCTTGACTCCTTTCTTTGCTCTCAGCATTTGCAGCACCTGATTGATCTTTGTGTTATTCTTCATTTGCAGATCTTTGGGAATGACTAGTTGGTCAATACTTCTGACTTTGGATAGACTTTGAAAAATTACTGTCCTTGGCTTGGTTATGACCTCAGGCAGTCTTTGATTTTGGTCCATCTCCAAGTCATTATAAAGACTTTCATTGTTAGCCCCACTCTTTTCAATCAACTCCAGAATTATTGACACTTCAGTAAACCTCAGTTTCTCTAGAGTTTGAAATGCTAAGTGCCACAAACAGTTGTCCTTGCACACCATGATTATTTCTCTCAGATAAACATCCCTGATTTTCTTTACTGCAACTGTGAAGTACTTGATACTTTCCCTGAGCTTCTTTCTGTACACTTGTGCATCTCCTTGAGCATTCTTGTAGGTGGCTTTCAGAAACTCCAGGAATGCCTCATCATGATAGATGTTAGAGTTGGCAACTTCCTGTAGCTTGGCCTCAGTGATAAGTGTAGCTTGGGTAGGTTTAGCAATTGGAGTAGGAATAGCAGGTTGAGAGGTTGAGATGTCTTTAGGCATTGTGGATGGATAGAATGTTGTGGTGACTGTGCTTTTCTGACCTTGTGCATTGATGACCTCTACAGGGGGAAGATTGATTGGCTTTATTGTCTCTTCAATGAGCTTGCCCTTAAGTTTTGACTGCTTGGTAGGTGCTCCCCCTGTATTTTTCACATTGACCTCCTTTCCTTTCTCCCCCTTAGGCTTGGGATCAGACAAAATGTCTTGAGTTTCCCCAGGAATAGGCAGGTTCATAGATCTCATCATTGAGGTCATCATTTGTTGCTGCACCAGCAAAATGTTTGTTGTGTTGGTGCCTTGATCATCTAGTTTGTCATTGAGTTGGCTTAGAGATGTAGATAGCATTCTGTTTTCATCCTTGAGAGAGGTCACTTCTCTTTCTAAGCCATCCACCTTGGAGAATAATTGTTGAGACCTAAATGAGTTGAGGGATTGATCTTTGACCCTGGCAAAGTCATATTTGGAGATGTCTGACAGAGGGACTTCATCCACCAGCTTATCACCATACTGGTTTTTCCACATGACATTCAACATAGCATTGGTGGTGATGGTAGATTTTGCTTGATTTTCCAGTGTAGAAGCCAGTTTCTTGATGTTGTCTGTGACCATGGCAAGAGTCACATCCATCATGGACACATTGGTGGAGGTTTTCTGGACTTCTTTGAGGATACCATCCACCTTGGGAAAATCAGAGAGATAAGAGTTTCTGAGCTTAGTGAGGGATCTTTCTGTCTCCTCCTGAATTGAAGAAATCTCTGATTGAAGCCCTTTCCCAAGATAATGCAGAGCCTTCAACTGGTTCTTGTATACATCATTCACAGCATCATAGATGGCAACAGGAGAAAGATCCTTAGCATTGGAGCCCAGAGAGGTGAGGTATTCTTCTCTCACAAAAGCCAGTGCATCCTTGAGCTTGAGAGTCCTCTTAGCATCCAACCAGGCATCCACATTCCCCTCTGGTTCAGCTGTATCCACAATCTTCTCCTGTTGAGCTTCAACATCCTCCTTATGGCATAGCAGGATAGCTTCATAATCAGCATTTGGAAGGTTGGAGGTGAGGAGATGTTGAGCTATCTTTGAGAACTCATCAATCTGTGCCACATGGAGATCTTGTATGGCTTCTTCAGACATTTTGGAAGGCACAGATGATGATCCTGAAGGCCTGTCATGGTGCACAGGCTTCAGCCATTCTGACATTGTGGCCTGAGCCAAGTGAGAGCTAGTGCTAAGCACTTCATGAGATGTGTGAGTTTGAGTCTCCTCCAGCCTTGGAATGGCTGTAGGGTCTGATGTTGTCTCCATTGAAATGGGATGTGTTACAACATCAGCCCTATTTGTCGGTGAAGACATTTCCACATCCCTAAGGATGGGAGAATTTGGCACAGAGTCTCCAGTGAAAACTGGTGAATCCTCCATGTTTGTGTTGGTGTCATTAGGATATGCCTCAGCATGCATTCCCTGACCAACTGAATGTGGGTCCTGAGTGGTGAGCACAGTGTCAAGCACCATGTCACTTGAAGTTGGCTCAATCACAGGGCTGGATTGTGATTGATCAAGGGCAAGATTGTCATGAGTATGACTCTCTTGTTCAGAAGAAATTTTAGTGGAAGAATCTGAGAGAGAAGTGGGGTTCAGATTAGATTTTAGCAACTCCCCCTGAGAAATAGGAGGAGTTTCAACATTGATGTGCTCTCCACTTAGTGTTTGATCACCCTTATCACTCCTAGGGTCAAGAGTGAGGTCTTGACCCTGTGCAGACTCGTTACAACTTGCAGTGGGGAGGCTGCTCTTTTCAATACCCATGACCTGTTGAGAGGCCATAGACAGTAGCAGGTGTACCCCTTTTTGCACATCTGAATCCTGTTGAGAGGATGCAGTGGTGGCTACAGATTTTGATTTCTTCTTTGGTCTGGTGAGAGGTGACTCAGGAATCTCACTTGCTAACTCTACAGATTCATGGATAATAGCTAGGGTTCTCTTCTTCTTCTTTTTAGTAACATCAACCTTTTGAGAGATTGATGCACTTGGCTGACTAGCCTCTACAGTGGTGTTTACAGTGGGGTTGCTGGATGGGATAGGGAGGCTTGGGTTAGACTGTGATGCTCCTTCAGTCTCAGCCTCCCCTGTCCAGGAAAGAGCATGGTATATGGGCTTATCAAGTGGATAAGACGCGAATGTGTCCTGCATATGCGGGGTCACACTCAAGATCACATCCACTTGATTCCTTGTGTCCAATGAACCAAACAGAATCTTGGACATGGACTTGGAATAAGCCATCTTTGATTTATCAATACCCTCTAAGTCATGGACATTAGCATCAAGATAATTTAAAATAACTTGAAGAAAGCGAGGGTAAAAGATGTCATTACCTCTTCCACGGACTGTCCTCCCTAGCCTTTGAGTCAATTCCTTGAGGATTATTGCGCCAACATTGATTTCCTGATTGTAGGCTAGGGAATAGGCCAGCTTCACAGCAATGTGACTGATATGGTCCCATCCTGTCTTTCTGCAAAGGAACACCTTCTGGAGTGCATCAAATAGAAATGACCACTCCCTTCTTACAAACTTCTTATTCAGCTTTCCAGTATCTATCTCATCAGTATACTGAATGAAGGTCATGAAGTCTACTATTTGAGCATCAGTAGCTTCTTGGTCATGACCCTCCACCTTGAACCCTAATGCTTCATTTATCTCCTTCTCCCCAAACTGGAAGTGTTTGCCTCCAATTGAACAAGCTATCTCCTGGAACGAAGTTCCATCTTCCCTGGCCATTGTAGAAACCAACGCCGTTCGCCAAAATCCTTCCAATACATCAACATACAACGTGGGGTTCAAGGTTAGGGCTTGGCGGAGGTAGGAATCGTTCAGGAACCGTACAAAACACTTGTACCTGGGTTTAGCCTCAGCCTCAGAGGGAATGGTGAGAAGATTTGTTTCTTTGGGGATGGTTAACGGAATAGAGGAGGATTCTGTTTGAGATTTGGGTGTCATTTCAAGAGAGAGAGAGTAAGAAAGAGAGTAGAGAATTTGTGCTTAGGTTAGAAAGTTTGAGAGCAATAGACAAGATGAAAAGTTGCAAACGGTTAGAAAATGGTATTTATATGATAGAGACACTGCGATATGGAGTTATGAATGTGTACAGTCTATCTGTATGTCGCGAAGTCAAAAGTGGCCTGTACCGCAAAGTCTTGCAAAGTATATCGCATAGTCTCAACAATGAACTATGTCGCAAAGTCTTCAAAATGAAAGGATCGGGGAGACTTTGCGATATAGTAGAAATACCCTGTCTAAAGCTCTCTTTTAGGAATTTTAAGCAATTTGACAGACTTTTATCAAATTTTGAAATAAAATTAATTTAAATCAAAATTCTGTCAACTATGGAGACTTGTCGATATAGTTATACTAAGTCGCGAAGTCATAGAATTAACTATGTCGCAAACTCATGAAATGAACTATGTCGCGAAGTCTCACAATCTCAACAGTTTGCGATATAAGTCTGTTTAATTTGAACTATGTCGTGAACTCTGAAAATCATCTATATCGAGATGTCTCAAAAGCTCACAACTCCACTTACAAATATGATTTTGAAAAATATGCAGTAGAATACTGAAATATTTATAAATCATATCTCAGCTAATTTTCACTCCAAACAAATAGATCATTTAAATACAGTGAAAATTTACTGCTGCAACAATTACCTAGCATACTTACTTGGAACAACTAAATGAAGGATTGAGCATTCCAATTTCACTCACAAGTCTGTTGAAGACTGCTTCATTCAGAGGTTTAGTAAATATGTCAGCTAATTGTTTCTCAGTTGGAACATAAGAGACTTCTATGGTACCATTTGCAGCATGTTCCCTAATGAAATGGTACCTGATCTCAATGTGCTTTGTAGTAGAATGATTAACAGGATTGGCAACAATGGATATTGCACTAGTATTATCACACATCAGAGGAATGTGTTCTAACACTAGTCCATAATCCATGAGTTGATTTCTAATCCAAAGCAATTGAGCACAGCAACTTCCAGCAGCAATGTATTCAGCCTCAGCTGTGGATGTTGCTGTGGATTGTTGTTTCTTACTAAACCAGGACACTAACCTTTGACCTAGGAATTGACAGCTTCCAGAGGTGCTCTTCCTGTCAATTCTGCATCCAGCATAATCAGAATCTGTGTAACCAACCAGGTTGAACCCAGTGCCCTTTGGATACCATAGCCCAAGATTAGGAGTCCCCTTCAGATATTTGAAAATTCTTTTGATGGCCATCATGTGAGATTCCTTGGGATCAGACTGGAACCTTGCACAAAGGCATGTGGCAAACATGATGTCTGGCCTGCTAGCTGTGAGATAGAGCAGGGATCCAACCATTCCTCTATAGACCTTGATATCAACTCTCTTGCCTTTCTTGTCTTCATCCAGCTTGATTGCAGTAGACATAGGAGTTTTAGCTGGGGATGACTCTTCTAAACCATATTTCTTTAAAAGATCCTTGACATACTTAGATTGGTTTATAAAGATACCATCCTCCCTTTGATGTACTTGCAGGCCTAGGAAGTAGGTTAACTCTCCCATCATACTCATCTCATATTTACTTTGCATCAACTTAGAGAACCTTTCACAGAGTTTTTCATTTGAAGAGCCAAAGATGATATCATCCACATAGATTTGAACAAGAATGATATCATTTCCATGCTTCTTGAAGAATAGGGTTTTGTCAATTGTACCCCTGGTAAATTGATGCTCAAGAAGGAATTGAGATAGAGTTTCATACCAGGCTCTTGGTGCCTGTTTGAGTCCATAGAGTGCCTTGAGCAGTCTATACACAAAGTTTGGGAAGTCTTCACTTTCAAAGCCAGGTGGTTGAGACACATAGACTTCTTCAGCAAGATCACCATTGAGAAATGCACTTTTCACATCCATTTGATACACCTTAAAATCTGAGTGAGCTGCAAAAGCCAGGAAGATTCTTATGGCTTCCAGTCTAGCTACAGGTGCAAATGTCTCATCATAGTCAATGCCTTCTTGCTGACAATATCCTTTGGCAACCAGCCTTGCTTTGTTTCTAACTACCACTCCTTCTTCATCCATCTTGTTTCTGAACACCCATTTGGTGTCAATAACATTCTTTCCTTTTGGAGGTGGCACTAGTTCCCATACTTTGTTTTTCTCAAATTGATTCAACTCTTCTTGCATGGCAACAATCCAATCAGAATTCTTCAAAGCTTCTTCAATTAATTTAGGTTCCTCTTGTGACAGAAAGCAGCTATACAGACAAGTATTTAATGTTGCCCTTCTTGTTCTAACTCCCTCACTAGGATCTCCAATGATTTGATCCCTAGTGTGGGCTCTGTCCCATTTCCTTGTGTGCCCCTGTTCATTTCCTTGATCTGTTCCAATCTCATTTTGGTTGACAGTTGCATTCTCTTCTTCTCCCCCTGTGTTTGTGAATCCTTGCACAGGTGTTTGAAGAAGATTGTCAACTTCAAGAATTTCATTTTCTAGAACAGTTTGAACAGGGGGTTCATCTTCACTTTCAGAATCCTCAAGATAACCTTGATTCTCAAATCTCAATAGCACACTGTCTTGATCACTTGTTTTCAGTCCTGGAGTTTTCTTGTCATCAAAGGTAACATCCATGCTTTCCATGACTTTGTGTTGCTCAGGTACAAACACTCTGTATGCTGTCCTTTCCAGAGAGTATCCAATGAAGATACCTTCAAATGCCTTAGCATCAAATTTTCCAACATGCTCAGAGGTATCTTTCATCACAAAGCACTTGCTTCCAAACACATGCAGGTGCTTGAAGGATGCTCTTTTTCCAGTCATTAATGAGTAAGGAGTTTTGCCAGACTTCTTATTGATTAATGTTCTATTTTGCACATAGCATGCTGTGTTAACAGCATCAGCCCAAAAGCTAGTGGGTAGCTTTGCATCCAGCAGCATTGTCCTTGCAGCTTCAATGAGAGTTCTATTCTTTCTCTCAACTACTCCATTTTGTTGAGGTGTTCTAGGAGCTGAGAATTGTTGAGAAATTCCTTTATCTTTGCAAAACTCATACAATGTTGAATTTCTGAACTCAGTCCCATTATCACTTCTCAAAGCAACTACAGAGGCACCAGTGCTTTGTGCTTCTTTATCAACTCTCTTGACATGCTCTATTATGACTTGGGGTGCTTCATCCTTGGAGAATAGGAATTCCACCCAAGTATATCTTGAATAGTCATCTACCATTACTAGAGCATATTTCTTTTTGGAGAGGGACATTACATTCACAGGGCCAAATAAGTCCATGTGAATTAGTTGCAGAGGTTTTGAGTTTGTATTGAGCAACTTGTTCTTGTGACTTGATCTTTTGATCTTCCCTTTCTGACAAGCTTCACATGCTCCATCTTGCACAAACTCCAAGGCAGGCAAATCCCTGATGAGTTCTCTCTTGGTTAGAGAGTTCATTGCCTGAACATTCAAGTGAGACAGTTTCTTGTGCCACAGCCAGAATTCCTCATTTGTGGCTTTTGTGTAGAAACAACAAATTTCTCCCTTATCTGCAGCCTTGAGATTAGCTACAAACAAGCTTCCTTTCTTCACACCAGTTAGAACAACTTCACCACTTTCCCTTTTTGAGATTGAACAAAGGTCTTCATCAAATTCCACTTTGAAGCCTCTGTTGGTAAACTGTCCAATACTCAAGAGATTATGCTTCAGTCCTTCAACAAATGCTACATCTTCAATAATGACATTTCCAGATTTAACACTGCCATATCCCATTGTATAACCAATGTTGTCATTTCCAAAGGTTACTGATGGGCCAGCCTTTTCCTCAAAATGTGATAGCAGGGCTATATCACCAGTCATGTGACTTGAGCATCCACTGTCCAAGATCCATATGACTCTTTTATTCCTGTTGCCCTGCATTCACAAAGTGACTAAGTTGTTTTTGGTACCCACACTTGGTAGGGTCCAGATGATTTAGAAACATTTTGATTAATAATTCTTCTGTCATAAATTGCATTTCTCATAGTAGGAGACTTCACTTTTTCTGTGGCTTTGGAGTTTACACTCTTAGGCTCACATGAAGTTTTCACCCTCTCAACCCTGATTGGGGACCCTGTCCTATGAGAATGTATGTGTGTGTGTGATTCACCAGATTGTGCAGAGTCAAGTTTATGTTTAAGAGATAAACAGTTAGCAATCACAGTCACATAGCATGTCATGCAGTTTGGCTTACCACAGAAAGAATCATGACTAGAATTTATGCTTGCAGAAAGGTTACTTAGGTTATCAACTTCAACAATTTCAGGCTTACTACACTTATGAGTCAAATGATTAACAGATAGGCATTTTTGACATTGTTTCCTGGGAGCATTTGGCACATAAGCATAGTTGTTTCCTTTGTTAACACCAACTTTACCATTTCTGTTTTGTTTCCTTTTCTTAACAACTTCTTTCTTTGCTTTAGGACTCTTGACAAGATTGTCTTTGGTCTCTTTCTGATTGACAAGATCAGGAAAGGAAGAAGTGTTCTTAGCAGCCTCATCTTCTTCAAGTAGTTGTTGCTTGATGATCAGTAGTTCCTCATCAAACTCAACATCACTCTTTCTGAAGATGGGCTGTTCAACACTTGACAGTATGGTTGGGACATTTTTGTTTGTAAAGGTTTCCTTTCCTTTGCCCTTGACCTTCTTCCTTCCTTTGTCATTATCATAGTCAAAACCAACTCCAACCTTGCAGTCTACAGTGTGTTCCTTGTGGTAGGTTTGAATAAGTTCAGAGGAGTTTTTGAAGCTTCTTAGTTTCAGTTCAGTTTCAGCAATTTGTTCTCTAAGGGCTTTCTCTATCTGCTCAGCACAAATCACTTTGTTTTTAAGATACTCAACCTCCTTTTTCAAACCATCCAGGTTCACAACCATTAACTCAAGTTTCTCATTCTTTTCTGTAAGCTCAACATTCTTAGCAGTTAGTCTATCAATTTCTTCATTAGCTACTAACATGCTAGTATGAATATTAAACATCTCAGTGCTCATATCTTCAACAGTTTGCTTATATTGAATGGGAGTCATATCAAGAGAAGTAAGAATGGGTACCTGACTTGAATCACCATCATCAGAAAATGCCATCAAGGCATAGTTTGAGTACTCTTGTTCTTCTTCTTCATCAGAGTCATCCCAGCATTTTCCCTCAGCAATAAAAGCTTTGCCCTGTTGTTTCTTGAGTAGAGCTTCATACTTAGCTTCAAGCTCTAAGTATGCTTTGTCCTTCTTGACTTGTTTAGGCTTTTTGCACTCAGTGGCAAAATGCCCAAGTTCATTGCAGTTATAGCATCTTATTTTGGTCCTATCCACACTTCCTGTCTTGTATCCACCCTTAGCAGCACCAGCAATCCCTTTTCCTTTATTGAAGGTGTTTGAGCTACTAGATCCACCAGTGTTTCCAGTATTGAACTTGGACCTGAATGGCTGCTTTCTTTTAAACCTTATGTTAGGATATCTCCTAGCCATATAAGCAAAATATTTGTTTTCCATTTTGTCCAGTTCCTCCATGCTGTAAAACTTATCTTCCTCAGGCAAATCATAGATGACCTGGACCTCATCACCAGTGTCTTCAACTTCCAGTTCCTCAATCTTCACTTGACTGACTTTGAGAGAGTCCATTCTTTGACTTAGGTTGTCAGCAATAAGTGCACAGGAGGTATTAGCCACTAATCCTTGCTTTGCTTGAATAGATCTCTTTTGAAACAGCTCCAACTCATATGTCTTCAAAACACCATATAACACATCAAAACCAATCTTTGTTAGATCTCTTTCTTTAAGGGAAGAGATTCTTGGTTCCAAGTGATCTGGAAGAGTTAGTAAAAACTTCATATTGAGCTCTTCTGTTTCATAGAGTTTGAGCTCGTTTATCAGCTTGTTGAATCTCTCAAACACTTCTGTGATTCCCTCTTTTGGCTGAGCCATGAAGGCTTCATATTGTGAAACAAGAATCTGCTTCTTGTTCTTTCTTACTTCAGTAGTTCCTTCACAGAGCACTTCTATAAGATCCCACATCTTCTTGGCACTAGTACAATGAGCAACAGTGCCATACATGTTGAAGTCCATAGATTCACAAATGATAAGTTGAAGATGTCCATCCAATGCAACTTTTTCCTTTTCAGGATCAGTGTATTTTGAGGGATCTTTGGGCACATGTTTTGCTGGTACAATCTCAGTGCCAATGGTTGATTCACCAATCTCGATCATTGGAATGAAGGGACCATGCTTTAGAATATCTAAATACATTGGGTTAGAAGCTTTGATGAAAAGCAACATCTTCTTCTTCCATAAACTGTAGTGCTCCTTGTTAAAGGGAGGAATCTTGATACTGCTTAGTTTCTGTGAACTCATTCTTGATCTTTTCCTGTTTGTACGTTAACAGCCTTCGCTCTGATACCACTTGTTAGAAATGAATACCACTAGAAACTAGACAGAGGGGGGGTGAATGGATAGTTTGATATATTTTTCGATCTTGAAAACTAAGTAAACAACTGTATGTGATTATGATATGTAATATGCAGAAAGTAAATAACACACACAATCACTTTAATCTACTTTGTATAAGCAAATTAAATACTACAGCTTTCCAGGAAATTCACAATCGAATTTCTGGCTTCTAAACAAGAACAGTTTGAACTTGCTTGCTTACAGAGAAAAGAGCTTAGCAAATAACTATGTGTATCTCTCTTACGGCTTACAGTTGTGTGTGCACGATATATATATTCCCCTATACAAACTAGGCACACACAATATTACACAGCTACCCCTTCTGAAAGTCCAACTTGTCCTGCCATAAGAAGTTCACTGTGTCAGGAAGGACCACCTGCTTTTCGGAGTCTTTCCCGTTTCTGTAGCTGCTTGTCTCTTATCTTTCTCTCCAAGTTTAGCTGTAGATTTGCCATCTGTTCTTTGGACCACCTTGCCAGAACAAATGCTTCAGTATTTGTCTCCTTTGATTCTTGGTTCTGTACCTTGATTTGTCTTGTTATAAACGGCTAAGTGTTGATATCGTGAACTCCACTTTATGCCTGACTTCGCGATCTCCCTTGTGAGGACTATGCGATATAGCCTTTGAAGACTTTGCGACATAGGTCATTTGACGACTATGCGACATAGGTCATTTGATGACTTCACGATCTAGGCTCCTTTGACTTTGCTGACTTCAACACTTCACGACATGTGTCTTGAGGACTTCTCGACATAGTACAAAATGGACTATGCGATATAGCACTTCACGACATGGATATTGGTGACTTCACGACATAGCTTTCTTTTGACTTTGCTATATAATGCCTTAGACAAATTTCTGCAACTTATTTCTTCATGGCCTTATTCAACTCTATCCTGCTGCATGAACACTTCTGAACTTCTACCAGGATAATTATTCAATGGCCTATATACATTCTAGATGCAAGAACTTTACTAAGCTCATTATAAATCTGAGCATACATGATAAAGCTATTGTCCATGAAAACAAGACAAGTACATTTAGAGACCTATACTATATCCCAGTGATAGAAATCACTAGGTCATGTAATGTGACATAGTCACATAGTGTAGGATTGTTAATAGTGGTATTCAGACATGTCTTGAGCCTAACAGTGTGGATTTATATATAGAGGTGGAGAGAAGATGAAAGGAAGTACAAAAAATAGTTGGTTGATAAAAAATACTTAGAAACAGAGAGAAATTATTCTGTACTCATAGATATAGGTAGGCTAAGTCAGATATTAAAACATCTGTATTGGAAGTAGAAAATGACTCTTAATATGGGACATGAAAAAAATGACAAAAACAACTTTTTAATTGGGAGAGAGGGAGTATATATTTTTCCTCTCTTTTCTTAAAAAAAGGTTAAGAATGTTGTTAAAATTTTGTACCATTTTTGCACCTCATTATGGCTTAAATCCGTTGCTTATACTTGAGTTTTATTATGATTATTATGTGTTTTGTTAGTTTTTTCAGGTGAGTGTCGAATTTCCCGAAATCCAAAATATGGTGGTGCTTTTGTGTAAAAATGTAATGTCCCTCATTTTTCTTATAATTTTAATAGATTAAAATTTAGTAGAGATTAGAATTAGAAGTGGATTAAAAATAAGATAATTATATAATTTGACTTTAGAATACAATTGGATTAACGGGCCGTACTAATTTAATTTTGTTGGGTTTTAGTTTAAAATTTTAGCTGGCCCAATTTAATTAAAATGGACCTATACATATCTAGATACAAGCGTGTTAAAAAAAAGAGATGAAAACCCTAGCAAACATTCGGGGGAGAGAGAGAGAGAGAGAGAGAGAGAGAGAGAGAGAGAGAGAGAGAGAGAGAGAGAGAGAGAGAGAGAGAGAGAGAGAGAGAGAGGAGAAGAAGAACACGAGATGAGAAGGTCTCATAACAAGCTTAAAAAGAAGGGGTAACAATTCTTTAATTCTCTTGTTATTCGTGTTATTTCATGTGTATGATATTTGATTTATTTTGATTATGTCAAGGATCTTTATATGTTCTCTTGAGTATTTGTATATGTGTATAATTTGATGTATATCCATGAGTTATTTGCTATATTCGTTGTCGTTGTATGATTACTCCAATTTCATATGTATAGTATGTTTGAATTATGAATTCTTATAAAATTCGTATCTGATTCATTATTAATTGGATTCTTATGATATTAGACTCTCTAAATAGGTATTTGAATTATCTACGACTTTGATTCTTTGTGTTTTTCGAAATTCGGTCTGCAAACGTGAGTTTTTATGTGCTTTCTTGACCTACCAGTGTGTTTTCGAAACTGAAATTCATAGTAAATTAAGTCTTTATCCAAAAATTACGAGCGATACCATTCTGGAAATCTCTTTTCGACCTCTGCACTTTGTGTTTCATTTCTCTGACTATTTCTGTGATTGCGATGTCTTAAACGTCGAAATACTAACCTGATCAGGGGCTAATTCTGTTCTGCAGTTCTCAAATGTCTATGTTCTGAGTTTGTTACTTGTTCATTTTTAACGAGCCTTATCATTCTGGAAAGGTCTCACAATTGCCTACGTTTTTCGTGTTTTGTAAGTTTTTGGATAAAATCATTTTCATAGATTAATTTGCCAATTTCTAGAACTAGTCATAACTGATTTTGTTAATAATGTTCTATTTTGCATGATGTTTTGGTGTCTGATTTTTGAAATTTCTTTGAGTAAGTTATATGTAAGCGTCACATGGGTTCTATTAAGGTGGTGTGAACATTATTTGACTTTGATTGGTTTAATAAAATTATAGGATTTGCTCTACGTTTCAAACATGTTCGTAATTTACGCTATAGTTCCGGAACTAGCCTTAGATAACCTTAGTAGGCGCACAAGTGTGCAACTTTAGATACCTACTAAGGGCGCGTAATTATTGAACTTTAGATGCCGGTCAATGGAAAAGTGTGACATATAAGAATAAGAATAAGATCTCGGCTACTGGGAAAGTGTGGCTGTAGAGCAAGACTGTGGTTATTTACAAGAATTTCGTTTTCGTTTTGAATTATGTTTCTGTTCTGGATTTTTTAAATATAAACTTTGGGCTTGATTTGTTTCTATAAAGGTTTTCAAAATTAGTATTGTTTTGAGAAATCTATTTTATTAAAAACGTCCACTGATTTTCGAGAATATCGGTAAGTCAATCTGTTACTTGATGAGCTGTGTAGCTCACTCTTTTCTAATATTTCAGGTTTGTACATTGTGGAAGCTTATTGAGAATATGGATGTGAACCTGTGAATTTCATGTTAATTGATTTCGATGTATTTATTGAAAAGACTTGTTGCATTATTAGAATTAATTTTGAAATTGAATATTGGATATATGGAACTGCGTCTCCTATTTATTATTTTGAATTGGTTTGATTTTGTATTTATTTAATGTTAGACTCAAGACATGTCTGAATACCACCATTAACAATCCTACACTCTGTGACTATGTCACACTACATGACCTAGTGATTTCTATCACTGGGATATAGTATAGGTCTCAAATGTACTTGTCTTGTTCTCATGAACATTAGCTTTATTTTGTATGCTCAGGATTATAATGAGCTTAGTAAATTTCATGCACCTAGAATGTACATAGGCCAATGAATAACTATCCTGAAAGAAGTTCAGAATTGTTCATGCAGCAGGATAGGAGTGAATAAGGCTCTGAAGAAATAAGTTGCAGAAATTTGTCTAAGTCCTTATATCGTGAAGTCAGAATAAAGCTATGTCGTGAAGTCCACAAATTCCATGTCGTGAAGTACTGAGATCGCATAGTCCTAAATGAACTATGTCGTGAAGTCTTCAAGACTTATACCGTGAAGTGTTGATACCGCAAAGTCAAAATGTACTAGATCGTGAAGTCCTCAAATAGACTATATCGTGAAGTCCTCAAATAGACTATATCGCGAAGTCCTCAAGAAGACTATATCGCGAAGTCCTCAAACAGCCTATGTCGTGAAGTCCTCAAATAGCCTATGTCGCGGAGTCTTCAAAGGCTATGTCGCAAAGTCTTCAAAGGATACTTCGCGAAGTCAGGAACACATTGGAGTTCACGATCACAACACTTAGCCGTTAACAACAAGACAAATGAAGGTACAAGATCAAAGTCAATGGAGACAAATACTGAAGCATCTGTGTTGGTCAGGTGGTCCAAAGAAACAGATGGAAAATCTACAGCTAAACTTGGAGAGGAAGAAGGAAGACAAGCAGCTACAGTCGCATTCTATGACTCGATGTCAGCCACAAGCGTCCGAACGCGGTCGCTCAGTCACCTAGTCGTCAGCAAAAGGACAAATACACGTCAAAGACAGATCAGAATATAACACTTAGTGAAATGTCAACATGATAAAAGATAGGACACGCCTCAACTGTAGCATAAAGCACAACCACTCAACTGTAGCAAGGAAACCCATCCCACGCACTGTTGTCACAGTAAGCGGCGCCCACGTCACAAGGACAGGTTTTTGGGTCTATAAATACTCTGTTATCACATAAAGCACAGGGGATGCATTCACACAAAAAAACACAACACACACTCACCAGAAAATACTCTTGATATTTGCTGCATTTTATCATATAGCTCTACTCCGTTACTGATTTTCACGTCGGAGGTGCTTGACGGCCACCACCACCGGGCAAACATTATTTTGCTGGTTCCCCACCACAGATCAAAACCACCACCGGAACAGTGTATTTGACGACGGAGCAAGTGCAGCACTTATCAATAATAATAAATGCAATATTTGATTCCATATCTAATTTTATATTTGGGGTTATTTAGACTGAAATGAAATACAAATCTTTATTAAATAATCTCGTTTAGGAAATGAATTTACCATAGACTAATTCGAAATGAAGTTAATGACTTGAAAACAACGACGGTGTGTGAGAACTGAGAAGTTATAACGTAATCAGGATTCAGGAGTCCTATTTGTTTAGAATTATAAATAGACACGCACAGTTAGAATAGTCAAACAAGGCATCTCTATAAATCAGGCTCCAACTAAAACACAGTCCTCTCATAACCCTACTCTCCCAAATCTCTCTCTCTCTCTCTCTCTCTCTCTCTCTCTCTCTCCTCACCCATCTCAATGGCGACGCCTGATAGCTGTTCAGTGAGTCAACTCGCGCAGCTCTTCGGCGCAAACACCACCGACCCCACCGGCGCCGCCACCTTCATTTGCAACCAATTCTCCAATGTGAACTACGCCATTGACAGCACCTATCTTTTGTTCTCAGCGTACCTTGTGTTTTCCATGCAACTAGGGTTTGCCATGCTCTGCGCCGGCTCTGTTCGTGCGAAAAATACAATGAATATTATGTTGACAAATGTGTTAGATGCGGCGGCTGGCGGCCTGTTTTATTATCTTTTCGGGTTCGCTTTTGCTTTTGGCGCTCCGTCGAATGCCTTTATTGGAAAACATTTTTTCGGACTCAAGGATGTTCCTGATGCGAGTTTCGATTACTCGAATTTTTTATATCAGTGGGCGTTTGCGATTGCTGCTGCGGGGATTACTAGTGGATCAATAGCGGAACGAACTCAGTTCGTTGCGTATTTGATTTATTCATCTTTTCTAACAGGATTTGTTTATCCCGTTGTTTCGCATTGGTTCTGGTCGCCCGATGGTTGGGCGAGTCCAGCGAGAAAAAGCGATCTCTTATTCGGATCCGGCGTATTTGATTTTGCCGGATCCGGAGTCGTGCATATGGTTGGTGGGATTGCTGGGTTTTACGGAGCATTGATCGAAGGTCCGAGGATCGGACGATTCGATCAATCCGGACGCGCTATTGCGCTGCGCGGACATAGCGCATCGTTAGTCGTATTGGGTACGTTTTTATTGTGGTTCGGATGGTACGGATTTAATCCTGGTTCATTTAATAAGATATCGACTATTTATGTTAGTGGGAGTTATTATGGTCAGTGGAGTGCTGTCGGAAGGACAGCGGTGACAACAACCTTAGCCGGTTGTACTGCTGCTTTAACAACTTTGTTCGGGAAGCGAATTTTGTCTGGTCATTGGAATGTTACCGATGTTTGCAACGGTTTATTAGGTGGTTTTGCTGCAATTACCGGAGGTTGTTCAATTGTCGATCCTTGGGCCGCGGTCATTTGTGGATTTGTTGCCGCTTTAGTATTAATCGGATTTAACAAATTAGCGGAAAAAATGAAGTACGATGATCCGTTGGAGGCTGCACAATTACACGGAGGTTGCGGTGCTTGGGGTATTATATTTACGGCATTATTTGCGCGGGAAAAGTATGTTGCTGAGGTTTACAGAGGGGAATCGGGTCGGCCTCACGGGTTGTTTATGGGAGGTGGAGCGAGATTGTTAGCAGCTCATTTGGTTCAGATTTTAGTGATTATTGCTTGGGTTAGTGCTACAATGGGTCCTCTGTTTTATGTGCTGCACAAACTGAAGTTGCTTAGGATATCGGCTGAGGACGAGATGGCGGGTATGGATATGACCCGACACGGCGGGTTTGCTTATGCTTATGATGAAGATGATGAGTCTGGGAAACATGGCACTCAGATGAGGAGGATTGAGCCATCGCTGTCTAGTTAGATTTTTTTTATTTTCCAGTGTCGTTTTTATTCAAGTCGTGGTAGTAGACTAGTAGTATTGTTTTGGTGTGGTGTAAATGTTATGTTTGGTTGTCTATGAGGATAATGGAAGGGTTTGATTGTTACTTGTGTGGCTTTATGATTATTGATTGGTAGAAACTAGAAAGTAGTGTAGTTTTGAAGATAATGGAAATGTGGTTGGGACTTGTTTGGTCTTCTTCTTGATCATTCATTATTCCCTCATTCATGCTGCATAATTCCTTTACCAAACAATTTTTTGTGGTAGCAATGTGTGGTTTTATCATTGATTTTTAAGAAATATGCAGATAATGAAAACATGGTTGCATTTTTTTGGGATTCCTGTTAAAAATTGACGTGCTGTTGAAAAAAGTGTTGTTAAAATAAGTGCTGTTGTAAAAATCAGATAACTGTTTGGTAATATTTTTAATATGTGCATGTTTTGGTGTATAATATAAAAAATTAATGTTTTTTGTGAGTTTTGATGTTGAAACCAGTAGCTGCTTCCCGCAAAAGCTGAAAAACAGCTTTTTTTCAAAAGCATGGGAGGACCTGCTTTCTCTAAAAGCAACTTTTTCGTCAAAACAGCTTTTTTCAAAAGCATGGGAGGACCTGCTTTCTCTAAAAACAGTTTTTCCGTCAAAAGCGTTTTTCAGAAAAGCAGCTTTTGAATTTTACCAAACACTTTTTTAGCTGCTTTTAAAAAAAAAATTTATTGCTGTCTGCAACAACAATGCCAAACGGAGCCGTATACTTGTAATGCCCGTTTGGATTATCGGATTCTAACTTGATTAACGAGAATGAGAATGTGTTAAAAATTCATGTTCCGGTCTTATTAACCATGATCCAAACGGCCCGCAGCGTTGATTGCAAAACAACTGGCATGAAAGGATTAATTAGCCAAAAAGAACACACAACATAAAAGATATCTAGCGTAGTGGGGATCAGATAACGTTGGGGCCCAAGTCCCAACCTCTCACAATTCACACTCTGTTCTTTTTCTGCTATTCAAATTTTCAGTTTTTGAAATTGTGATTTCCTTAATTGAAATGAAAAATTAATATAGTACCTTTTGAAAAAAAAAAACTCAAATTATTGCCAAAAAGATTGCTGAATACATATTTGGCATGAGCTAATTGATTGAATATCTTAAATGTAAAAAAGATTCATGTGATTTATTCATATGCGCTCTACAAATTAAATTACGACACTTGACATTCGGGATCCTTGCTCTTTTCATATTAATTATCATGAGTTTGTTACTATAAATAATTATATTTTAATACATGTTATTTGATTAATAACTTTACCCAATTTGATATCGTTAATATTTTTCAGAAAATATATAAACATGTATAGTTTGTGAAGACAAAAGACTTATTTGCTTAAAAAACAACTTAATTCTTCCCCAACTTTGTAAAACTTTCTAAACCTGTCAAAATTATATGTCTCAGATAATATATTTGCATTCCAATTGCCCGCTATTGCATTTTCAACAACCGATCCAAATTCCTAAGTTGCATAATAAACAAAACAAAATTAATCTAATCATGTTTTACATGATCATTACTTTTATTTACCTTCCCAGAAAGAACAGAGAAGACTAGTTTAGAGTTTTAATTGTCATTCAACTAAAAATAATATTTCTCGGTTTTAATATTCAACCTCACTGACCCCGATTCTCGACTTCTGCGAAACTTTAATATTCTGAAATGGTCAGTCTCGGTCCCATGATCAAACAAGACAGGGCTGCTGGATACTCCCTATGATATGACTAGGGACGTAAATGAAGCAAACGGTTCGTGATCTACTCGAGCCCGGCTCGTAAAATATTCGAATTCAGTTCGATAATAATCGAGCCGAGCTCGAGCTCGAGCTATTCGAATAATTTACCGAACCGAGCTCGAGCTTGAAATTACTCGGTTCGTGAGGCTCGCGAGCCTAATCGAGCTTATATTAATATTAATTTATATATATTATTTATATGTTATTTATATATTATTATATAAATATTCAATATTTATATATAATTTGCATATTTAATCGAGCCGAACTTATTGCATTCGAGTTTTTCTCAATATTTAGCAAAATTTATTCGAGCTTTCGAGTCGAGCTCGAACGTATCGAATTTTGAACGAGCCGAGCTTCGAGCTTGAAATTTGTGACTCGGTCGAGCTCGATCTCGAACTCGAGCCCGAACTATTTAGTCGAGCTCGAACTCGAATCTAACAGTGTTCGACTCGGCTCGTTTACACCCCTAGATACGGCCGTTGTTGAAGGCAACTCGTTGCAACAAGAAGCTGATAATGATATTGCCGATATTGTTGACTATTTAATCAAACTGATCACCTAACTTCATTACTACGCCCTACTCTCGAGGTTCCTTCGCATTTTTAGTACTTTCCTACTGGCCAAAAATTAAGAAAAAATATTAAATGTAATTATATAAAATTTAGATCCAAAAATTATAATTACATAAAATTATAATTTCTATAAATAGTTTTAAGAGTACAAAAAACATTCGGAATAATTCTTTTTTTTTGTTTCGCATTAAATATCGAACATTGTACTTGTAAACAAGTCAAAATTAATTATGAAACGTAACTTCATTACTACACCCTACTCTGGACGTCCTTGACTACCTTTTTCTATTTAATGCAGAAACATATTCTTGCTCTATATTTACATGTTTTTTTCTAATAAATTCACAAGAAAAAAAGTTAATATTATGATTTGTTGCTCCGCTAGAAAGTCTAAGTAAATTATCTTGCTAATTTACATTCGTAGGATATTCCTTTCGAGCTGACTCACATAAATTTATTTTTAAACATTTTTAAAGAGATTTCATATTAATATCATTAAAATTTATTTGACTAGTTATATATATAACTAGTCAAATAAATTCCATTAATATTTGTACGAAATCTCTTTGAAAATAGTAGTCCACCTCATCGAGACAAATCAATATCTTAATTATTATTATATATATATAAAGGAAAATCTCAAGAAGCTCTAGAATCACTCAAATCATATTTATCTAATTTTCTAGAACTACTCAATTTTAATTCAATAAAATTAAATTTCTCTATTTACATTCAAATTTTTAGGATAGACATTTCTTATTTACACTCGAATTTTCAGGAAAGATAACAAATATATAAAAGTCAATCATATTTATAATTTAATTAAACAAATATTACATTTTTTTCTCAACTAACTTAATTCATATTTAAGTTTTAATCTATTTTTCTCGAGTTTCACCATTTTAATTCAATTCGAATTTTTAGGGAAGACAATAAATATATAAAAGTCAATCCTATTTAAAATTTAATTAAACAAAATTAACTTCTTTTCTCAACTAAATTAAATTATATTTAAGTTTAACATATTTTTCTAGAGTTTTTATATATTTATGCAATAAAATTAAATTATATTACATAGATTCGAATTTACATAGAAGAAAATAAATATATTAAAATCAATATTTTTTAGAATTAAATCTTTATTTTAACGTTATATTACAATCCTATTTAGGATTTAATCTTTATTAAAAATTTATATTATAATCCTATTTATAATTTAATATTTATTTTATCTTTATATTATATCTTGAATTTCCTATAAAAGTATGGCATACTAATTAGTTCTGCTCACGTCAAAAATTTGAGGATTTTATGATAATCCGTGTGCATTAATAACATTGCATATTGATGATAACTGTTTGTATATTTTAACTTATTTTCTTCTTTCTAACATCTGTAACTTAAGGTTTTGCAGGTTATATACGTAATACGTGCATACTTAAAAACTATTGTTAATCAGTTTTTTGATTTGTGTAAAGAGAATTTATCTGGCACGGTAGAAAAATTCTCTACCTAAGTGGCTTAAAATCATGTTTTTATCAATTGTTTCGTAAATCTAACCATACCGATATAAAATTTATGCAAAAAATAAGTAGGTGTGTAAAATTTTATAAATTTTAGCCTTTAGGAATAAATTTAATTTAACATGGTATTTTATATATCGTTTACAATATGAATGTAACGGCTCAGATTTTGTATTATTTTTTGATTTAAAATTGCATAATATAAAAAATCAATTTCAATGTAATTTTGTGTATCCACTAATTTTTGCGTAATCTTTAATCCGTACGGTTGGATTTTCGAAAAAAAACTATTGAAAATATTAATTTGAAAAGGCTTTAGGTAGAGAATTTTTCTGTCGTTGGATATGTTAGGTATATATGTTTTGACAGGGTTTAGCACAAGTTTGAACACAAATAGAGACATATTGTATATTGTAATAGGCTGCACAAGAAGAGTGTGTGGATACAATTTTTTCTAATTTGTTTTAGTTGATTTCTAGATTTAATAATAATTATATTGAATGTTATATATATATATATATATATATTTGTGATTTTGGGCATTAATTAGAGTTATTCAATACCATCATCTCATAATTTTTTTTAATTAATCATATTTAGAGAATTGAATTTCTTTATTTACATTCAAATTCATAGTAAAAAAATAAATATATAAAAATCAATCATGTTCAGAATTCAATTAAACAAATGTTAAGTTTTTTTCTTAACTAAACTAAAATTGAAATTCCCGGGAAAGACAATGATTATGTAAAAATCAATTATGTTTCTATGATTAATCTTTTATATTATAATGATGCACATGTACACACTAAAAAAGTTTTATTATAACGTCTAAGAATATTTAAGAAAATTGTATTTTTTGTGATAATACAAATAGTTGAAGTTTGAAATGGTGGTTAATAATTAAATTTTTATTATTGCTTAATTTTATTATTTTTAATTTATATGTATTTAGTGCAATGGGCGCCGGCTGAAGAAAGTATGACACAAAATCGGCATATAAAGTCTAGGGATATTTAAGAAATTTGTAATTTTTGTTATAATACTAATAGTTGAAGTTTGAAACTGCGGTTAATACTTAATTTTTTTATTTCATATTTTTAATATTTTTTTATTTGTATGTACTTATGCAACGGGCGTCGGCTAAAAAACATGAAACAAAATCGGCATATAAGTCCAGAGATATTTAAGAATTTAGAGAATTGAATTTCATTATTTACATTCAAATTCATAGTAAAAACAATAAATATATAAAAATCAATCATGTTCAGAATTCAATTAAACAAATGTTAAGTATTTTTCTTAACTAAACTAAAATTGAAATCCCTTACTTACATTCAAATTCACAGGAAAGTCAATGATTATATAAAAATCGATTATGTTTCCATGATTAAGCTTTTATATTATAATGATGCACATGTACACACTAATTTTTTTTTATTATAACGTCTAAGAATATTTAAGAAATTTGTAATTTTTGTGATAATACAAATAGTTGAAGTTTGAAGCGGTGGTTAATAATTAAAATTTTATTATTGCTTAATTTTATTATTTTTAGTTTATATGTATTTAGTGCAATGGGCGTCGGTTGAAGAAAGTATGACACAAAATCGACATATAAAGTCCAGGGATATTTAAGAAATTTTTTATTTTTGTTATGATACTAATAGTTGAAGTTTGAAGCTGTGGTTAATACTTAAACTTTATTATTGCATATTTTTAGTATTTTTTATTTGTATGTACTTATCCAACGGACGTCAGCTCAAAAAACATGACACAAAATTGACATATAAGTCCAGAGATATTTAAGAAATTTGTAATTTTTGTGATAATACGAATGATTGAAGTTTGAAGTGGTGGTTAATGCTTAAATTTCATTAATTGTATTTGATAAAAAAATAAGTTGACATGTTAAAATAGGTAAAAAAAATTTAAATAATTAAAAGTATTAAAATTAGTTTTAAAATAAATAGGTCCGTAAATTGATCCCGGTAAATAGGTCTTGGAAATGCCTTATAAATAGAATAGTTAAATTTATTTTAATTATTATAACTTTTTAAAATAATTAGGTCATTAAAATAGGTTAAAAAATAAATAGGGCTGTTACTCGAACCAAGTATATGGTATTAACTGAATTTTGTTAAGAAAAAATAAGTTCATGTAGAAATTTTATTTATATGTCCTGATATGGGCTGAAAAATAACCCTAGAAATGTAATTAATGACGTATTAATTAGACCCAGATTAGTCCAAGAACACGGCCCAATAAACAAGGCCCGAAACCCTAATTATTTATTAATTACGAAATTAATAAATAGGGAAAATATACAGCTCGTGAAAGGAGTCCAAAATATGGTAAATTCCTCAAAGAAGAATCCATAATCCCAATTAAAAGAAATAATGAGTCACAGTCCTTATCGACAAGGAAAAGACTTGTCCGCCAAGAAATACAATGTTTATCCATTATCAAAAAGGAGACTTATTCGCTAAGTCTCCTAAACATACTCTAAATAAAATGCTCCTGACGCCTATATAAAGGACCTGATCCTTCAATCAGAACTACGTTTTCTAGCTTGATTCTCAACATTGATTGAGATACGTAGGCATCTTGTGAGGACCGATTTAGTCACGAAATACAAGAGCAGCCATTAAAGCTCGAAAGCTCCTAAACCCTAGCAGTAAATTTACAAGTACGTTTTTTAATCCATAATATTTGGCGCCGTCTGTGGGAAGACAACTTCAACCATGACAAACACACGAAGAACGACTCGAGATACTCAAACTTCTGAAGAGCTTCCTCTCACCTTTGAGGCAGGCGCTCGAGGAAGCCAGCCACCACCGATCACCACCACTCAAGGACCGGAAATCCCGATTTCGATTGAAGGGACGAATCCCCTGCAAATGGTCGTTCATGGACCTGATCCACAAGAGACCGTTCTCCAGTAACCTATCACAACCACCCCGCTGCTCATGAATGCACCCAGTGGCCTTCAACTTCATACCACAGATCTCCCCCAATACGCAATTCAAACTCTTGGGATGCCAAGCTATGGCATGCCCCCTCGACCCACGATGGGCGGCAGCGGTCTCAATCCCACTTACCATGAAGCATATGTTCCCCCTTATACAAGGTCTGGGACCCCAAAACCAACAAACTCAAACTCGACGGACCCCCCTGATTCAAGACTACTCAGGTCCTTACACTGAGGATGAGAATGACTCAACTGGAGAAGAGAGGGATCTTGCCCCAAGATGGAGACGTTCTTCCCAAACGAACCGGGAGCAATCCCAAACTACGAAAGAAAGGATTGCAGCCCATGAAGCAGAGGCTGCAAGACTTAAGAAATTATTGGCAGAAGAGGAAGCCGCAACAGTGCAAAGCCAAGTAACTGGGAGAATCCCGATAATCAACTTAGATCCAGCACCAAGAAGAACCAAGAGGGCTGAAGCCCCAAGGGGTGATCCTGGTGTTTTGTTGCCCCTAGGAGATCCTGATGATCCTACACCACCATTTACTCAGGACATTATGAAAGCTAGCATATCCAGGAAATTTAAGATGCCAACGATCAAAACTTATGATGGAACGGGGGATCCCGCAAATCACGTGAGAACCTTCTCTAATGCACTGTTGTTGCAGCCAACCAATGATGCGGTCAAGTGCATGGCGTTTCCACAAACCTTGGCAGGCATGGCCCAACGTTGGTATAGCCGTCTACCTCCCAATTCCATTGGGTCTTTTAAGGAACTAAGCAAACCGTTCATCAACCAATTTGTTAGTGGAATGGTGCATAAGAAGAGTTCTGCTTCACTTATGGGAATCCAGCAAGGAAAGAATGAAGCTTTAAGGGATTATATCAACCGATTCACCCGGGAGGCTCTGAAAGTCCCAGACTTGGAGGACAAAGTAGCTATGATAGCCCTGCAGCAAGGAACCACTGATGATCACTTCAAAAGATCCTTGGCAAAGCATCCACCCGAGAGCATGTTGAAGCTCCAAGATAGAGCCGGAAAGTACATCAAGGCTGAAGAAAGTATGAACCCACTGCTGGTGGCAGTGGAAACTCAAAGAAAAGAAAGGAAACTCAGGAGTATGATGTTAAGGAAAAGTTTCCTAGAACGTCAAAGGATTCTGATTATCCACCCAAGAGGAACAATTTTGGGCCAAAGTTCACGGAGTATGCAAGATTAAACACTCCCCGGAGCTAAATTCTGATGGAAATAGAAAAGGAGGAGGATCTCCGATGGCCGAAGCCACTGAGGACTGACATGTCTAAACGGAATCAAAATCAATTTTGTCGGTTCCACAAAGAAGTTGGTCACGACACTGATGATTGCAGACAACTGAAAAATGAGATTGAGTTTTTGATACGAAGAGGAACACTCAATAAGTTCACCAAGGATGGAAATCAAGGGAGTCAAAGAGGAAACTATGAAAGAAAGGATTATGATAGAAGGGACAACGATCAAGATCGTAATCCCAAGCCCTGAGGGCCTGTCATCAACATGATATTTGGAAGACCAACTACTGCAGGGTCCTCCCGAAACTCAAGGAAAGCCTACGCCCGAGAGGTAATGATTGTGGTTGGAGAAGCACCGAAACGTGCCAGAACGGAAATATCAATAGGTTTTGATGATTCTGACTTGGAGGGAGTGAAGTTTCCCCACGATGATCCCTTAGTCATTGTGACGCCCTCCCGACCCGGGGTCAAAATCGGGTAGCGCACAACCAATATAAATCACAACTCTGGAAATATAATATAAGTATAAAAGTGACCCCGAATGCTAAGGATCGAGCACAGGTTATAATATGAAACAAGTCAACACAACTACTAATATTATTACAAACCACTATGTTATTAGGGTAACCCCGATAAGGAATTACACTAACAACTAAAAGTCTACCGAAGTTTTACACACTGATTCAGTTAAGGTTACATTATTCTTACAATCCTTCTACAAATTACACTCCAAACTACTACCTGACCGCGGACACTGGGAAACTGATGGTTCACCCTCATCCTAGATGTTCGCCTAACATGAGACATCCTCGTAACTATCTGAAAGGTTAGAATAACAAAGAAGCAAGAATGAGCAAAAATGCTCAGCCAGTGCGATAAAATATAGCTCTGAATATCAATGCATGATTCAATAAATATGCATTTTAACTCAACAATACGGAACGAATATTTGGAAAGGATCTATGGAATGTAAGAGCAATGAAACTTGATTATCAATACTAATACATAAATTTAAAAGTAATCTAATATCATATAAGTAAGTTTTCTCACTTTATCATCAAAATAAATGAATTGGAATTTACTAAACTCTACGAGCTAAGTCGACGATCGATCGCTCATAGCTCTCCAGCCATACTGTGGTATACATCAGGCTTAACTGGGATCCCTGGGCAACACAATCAAAATCAGCCCATTTTGGCACTTATTGACCATGGCAAAATATCATTCAAAATCTCGCGACCGGCGTTCGGCCCTGTGTATTTCCAATCCACGGGTTCAATATAAAACCTTCACTTTTCCAAATCACAACTTTACCCTTATCGGGTTCATAAATTCCTATTTATATAGGGATTCCACATTTCAACTCAATATTCCATATCAGGATTTTCGAAAGAAAGAATTCGTATAAATCCAATAACTGTCTTTTCAATTATTTCAACACCATAATTATGGTTTCCCAATCAATATAATAATCATGAATCTGATATCAAAAGTATGAAGGAATATTCGTGAATTTATGAGATGGTATAACAATAGCACAAATTTATTCTAAAATAACATCACTTGAACAATAAGTGAAAGTATAACACTTGCCTGATCAACGGTAAGAAATTCTGATCAATCTCGCTCGTCAAACACTTCTATAATAAAAATCAATATCTAAGTCAATACCCTCGTAAACCTCATTTTATAGTAATACTGACATATTTCTATTTTAATAAACCTTTACAATCATATCAAACACAATCAAAACGTTCAAATAAGTCCCGGAACAGTTATTCGTAATTATAACTTAATAATCAGGTTTCTCACATAATTTGTACAGCCTATATCCTTATTTAAATGAATTAAATGCATCATATAAGTCACGTAATCGTCACAAAGAAATTTTAAAATGTTCTTCAACTCTCGTTTGAAAAGAAACAAGTCACAAAATATTTTTAGATCGAAAATCGGATCATTTTTGATAATATAAAGATTTAAAAACAATTTAATCAATTAATATAAAAAATTAATTGACTAATTATAAACATTTAAACAATTTATTGAATAAATAAAAGTGAAGAAAATAATTAAATCTAATTTAGATTAATTAAATTCGATTCATAATGAATTTATAAAAATTAATTGATTAAAGATTAATAAATCATTTTAAATAAATTAATTATTAATAAAAAATAATTAAAGTAATTAAATTTAATACATTTTTGGAAATTAATAAATATTTAAGAATTTATAAAAATTATTAGAATTATAAAATAAATTTTATGAATTAAAATCAATTTTTTTTTCCAGAAATTTAAAACTATTTTCTGAATTTAAAACTAGAATGAATAAATAAAATAAAAAAATTTAAACCCAGAAACACTTTTCACGTTTTTGCAATTGGGGAAAACAGATTGAAAGCGGGTCGGTAGGGTTTTGAAAACGGGTCGTGAAGAACAGTTTCCGGGTCGCCAAGAACACGTCACCGGAAACTGGGTTTCCCAGTTTCCGGCCGACGTCCGGCCACCAGGAAAACTGCTCCAGTCACAACAAAAAACATGGGGTTTTCACAGAAATAAGCACGGGCACTACAACCAACTCGCAGCACTCCTAATCGCATCAAACAACTCGTAAAAACTGCACGAATCGACGGAAAACGCCGCCGCTGCTGCGACGAAAATAGTTTCCGACGTCCTTTAAAACGGATCAAACTTCGAGTTTAAACACGCCTTTGCACTCTAAACTTCCCGATCTATTGAGTTATGGAAGCCATATCAAGGAACAATCACTACAACACAAAATTCGATCAAAATACTAAAAATTTCCGACGGTTCAACAATTTTCCGATTTACACGAGATCGATTTTGAGCAGCTACCAATCGTCTTTGAATGAGATCGATCTTTTCCTTAGTTTGTTGAATCAGTTCATGCCCTAGTATCTTACGTTCACCAACCTCGTCCCAACACACCAGAGATCGACATCGTCGTCCATATAAAGCTTCAAAAGGTGGCATTCCAATGCTGGCATGGTAACTATTATTGTAAGAGAATTCAACCAATGGTAAATGATTATCCCAACTGCCTTCAAAGTCCAGTGCACATACTCGTAGCATGTCTTCAATTGTCTGAATAGTTCGTTCACTCTGCCCGTCTGTTTGAGGGTGATACGCCGTGCTCATATTAAGTTTGGTTCCCAAAGCTTCTTGAAATTGTCTCCAAAACCTTGAATTAAACCGTGGATCTCTATCGGACACAATTGAAACTGGCACTCCGTGACGTACTATTATCTCATTTAAATAAAGATGAACCAACTTATCTAACGAATACCTTTCATTAACCGGAAGAAAATGTGCTGACTTTGTCAATCGATCAACAATAACCCAGATAGCATCATGATTAGCTTTTGTCCTCGGTAAACCTACTACGAAATCAATAGCAATATGCTCCCACTTCCATTCTGGAATCTCCAATGGTTGTAGTAATCCACTCGGCCTTTGATGTTCAGCTTTAACCCTTTGACACGTATAACATCTGCTGACCCATTCTGCAATCTCTCTCTTCATATCTGGCCACCAAAAATTTTCCTTCAGATCTCGATACATTTTAGTGCTCCTTGGATGGATTGAATACTTTGAACTATGAGCGTCCCGCAAAATTTCGTTTTTCAGTTCCGTCACATTGGGTACCCATATCCTGGAAGAAAATCTCAGAATTCCCTCATCATCTGCTTGACTACATATTTCCTCGCCTGTTAAGTTGTTAATGTCTTGATTTCTTACCTCTTCTTGGCACTTCTTGATCTTTTCCAGTAACTCTGGTTGGAACGTCATTGTATAAATCATTTCGTCAGTAGAGTCTGGAATACGAACTTCTAATTCTAACTTTTCAAATTCTTGGTGCAACTCCATTGGCATTGTAAGCATCTTCAATCTCTCTTTTCTGCTTAATGCGTCCGCTACTACGTTTGCCTTCCCCGGATGATAGTTAATGGTACAATCATAATCCTTGATCAATTCTAACCATCTTCGTTGCCTCATGTTTAATTCCTTCTACGTAAAGATATACTTTAAGCTCTTATGGTCTGTGTAGATCTCACATTTCTCCCCGTATAAATGATGCCTCCAAATTTTTAATGCAAATACTATCGCGGCCAGTTCTAAATCATGAGTCGGGTACTTCTTTTCGTGAACTTTCAATTGTCTTGAAGCGTAAGTAATTAATTTATCATGTTGCATCAGAACACAACCCAATCCCTTATGAAAAGCATCACTATAGATTACGAAATTTCCGCGTTCGTCCGACAATGCTAACACTGGTGCCGTTGTCAGTTTCTTCTTTAATTCCTGGAAGCTTTCTTCACATCTGTCGTTCCATTCAAATTTTTCAGTCTTCCTGGTAAGTCTCATCTATGGCGTAGCTATCTTGGAAAAGTCCTTCACAAATCGTCGGTAATATCCGGCTAAACCCATAAAGCTTCTGACTTCTGTCGGAGTCTTCGGTCTTTCCCAATTCATTACCGCTTCCACCTTAGCTGGATCTACTTTAATTCCCTTGATGCTTACCACGTGCCCCAAAAATTGTACTTCTTTTAACCAAAATTCGCACTTGGAAAACTTAGCGTATAACCTTTCCTTCCTTAGGATATCCAAAGCTGTTCTCAAATGTGCTGCATGCTCCTGCTCTGTCTTAGAATAAATTAAAATATCATCTATAAATACTATCACAAATCGATCCAAATATCTCTTGAACATCCGATTCATTAAGTCCATAAAAGCTGCGGGTGCGTTCGTTAAACCAAAAGCCATGACTAAGAACTCATAATGCCCATATCGAGTGCGAAATGCAGTCTTTGGTACGTCTTCGGATTTGATCTTCAACTGATGGTAACCTGATCTCAAATCGATCTTAGAGAAATACACCGCTCCCTTTAGCTGGTCGAATAAATCATCGATTCTTGGTAATGGATACTTGTTCTTGATAGTTAACTTGTTCAGCTCACGATAGTCGATACACAACCTCATGCTACCGTCCTTCTTCTTCACAAATAGAACTGGTGCACCCAACAGAGATACGTTGGGTCTAATTACACCTTTTTCCAATAGATCTTGTAGTTGAGTTGCCAATTCTTTCAATTCTACAGGTGCCATACGAAACGGAGCTTTCGAAACTGGTCCCGTCCCTGGTGCCAACTCTATAGCGAATTCGATTTCCCGATCTGGTGGTAATCCTGGAAGTTCATCTGGAAAAACATCTGGAAATTCATTCACTACGGGGATATCTTCTATTTTTGGCGCTTCTTCTTTTACCTCATTCACGTAAACCAAATAAGCTTCGCAACCTTGTTGTAATAACTTTCTTGTCTGCATGCTTGTTAATAACCTCCGGGCTTGCTTCTGACCTCGAAACACAACTTCCTTGTCATCTGGGTATTGTAGCTTTACTGTCTTTTTCTTGCAATCAATTTGTGTGTTATACTTTGACAACCAATCCATTCCTAATATAATTTCAAACTCCCCCAACTTGAAAGGTTTTAAATCAGCAAGAAAACGATGGCCTAAAATATCAATCTCACAATGCGGACAACTTGATTAACTGAAACACGATCCTGATTTGCTAATTCTACCTCTAACGCCTTATCTAACGGTCGAGTTTCACATTGCAATTTACTAGCAAAATCTTCAGAAATAAATGACTTGGTAGCTCCAGAATCAATTAGCACTTTAGCAGGAACGGAGTTTACAAGTAACGTACCTGTCACCACGTCAGTGTCTTGAACAACATCTTCCATATTCATGTTAAATACTCTGGCTCTCGGCTGGTTGGTAGTAGGTTGTACTGGTAATCTACAGTTTCTGGCTATATGACCAAACTTTCCACAATTGAAGCATGTCGGTGCCGAGCATTCTTTAGCGAAATGTCCTTTCTGGTTACACTTGAAGCAAACCACATCAGTCTTCACGCAATTTCCCGTATGTCTTTTCCCGCAGGTTTTACATTCTAGCGGTGGAGGACCATTTGGTTTCTGTTGGTTTACAAACGGTGGACGAATAACTGGTCTAGCGTTCCCAATATTCGGCTTCCTAAATCCCATATTCCTTCCTGCCTGGAATCCCGGCTTCCTGTTGAAACGATTCTGAAAATTCCCCTGTCTCTGACTTGGTTCCTGACTCTCAGCCTTCCTTTTATTGTTGTCCTTTTCCTTCTGCGATTGATCACTCTCTCCCTCTATAATCATAGCTTTCTGAACTATTGCTGAATACGTAGCCAACTCAAACACTGCCACCCTACTGCGTATCCACGGCTTCAAACCCTGCTGGAATCTCCTAGCTTTCTTTTCATTGGTGTCGACAAACTCTGGAACAAACCTTGCCAATTCGGTAAATTTGGCTTCATACTCGGTTACACTTATATTATCTTGCTTGAGTTCAAAGAACTTCAATTCCATCCGATTCTGCATATAACGCAGAAAATACTTTTCTAAAAACAACTCGGTAAATCTCTCCCAAGTAACTGTCGTTGCGCCTTCCAAAGCTTTCACCGACTCCCACCAATAATTAGCTTCGTTTTTCAGGAAGTAGCTTGCAAACTCAGTTTTCTGGTCCGCTTCAACTTTCACTAGTGCAAAAGCCTTCTCCATTTCTTTTAACCACGCCCTTGCTTCAACTGGATCTGCAGTCCCTCTAAACTCGGGTGGTTTCACGGCCTGAAATGACTTAAAAGTAACCGCTGGTACGGCTGGTTGTCGTTGATGTATCTGTTGTTGCTGCAAACACGGTTGATGTTGTGTTAAAGCAGCTGTTTGTTGGCGAAGAAGATCTAGAATTTGTTCCACGGGTGTATCCATTCTAATCAAGTGATTCAAGATTTGATAACTGATACAAAAACAAAAAATCTATTTAGTAGCTGAATAGGCCTTGTACAATGAGAATTAATTTAACAAGAATTTGGAAGTCAAGGAATTATTCCTGCCATAACAATATACAACAGAGTACAATGATGGGTTTCTAACCACAGCATAATTACGGTAGAAGATTTCTTAACCTTTGTAAACAAGGCAAGGTAGGACAAAGTACACGAATAAAATTGATAGGATGAACATACATGCCAGGTCTAATACTGAATGGTAATTAGCAGAAACTGTAAAAACAATAACGACTGTGGCACAACAAAATTTGGTCATCATATAACCTGGGTACAAGCGTGAAAGCGCTTCGATGATAAAAGAAAAGTACATGAGAGGATACAACACCAAACGTAGAGTATACAATCAAAAGAAAACACCTGCCACTACCTCAATAGTACCACTATATACAAACAAAAACTGGCTCTACTACCGTCCAGGGTACTGCTGATATCTATAAAATGCGTCTATATACCTATAAGAATGAAATCCACTAACTATTGTACATAAGACTCCATCCCATCCGACTCACAACATGACCCTCTGTCTCTAGTCCTCATCAGGTGCAATCCTCCGGAGCTCTCCCCTGATCTAATTTATCAAGCTACTCATCTCTGACGGATCTCGCTCTCCTCCGCTAGTACTGCCCATATGACGAAGTCTAACCTCCAGGACTATCCTCAAAGCCCTAAGATCCCTCAACACTGCTGATGCTCCTGACACATGCATCTGGCAACGTACCATCTCTCTCACCTGACCATGCAAAAAGTCTTGCTCTCCAGCTACCCTCATATACTCATGATAAGGTATATGCTCTGGGGTATACTGAAACGGGGGTCCATTAACGGACTCTGAACTAGGTGGAGAACGGGCTGGGGGTATCGCTCGCAAAGATACAACAAGAATAGGTGCAACTGGTAGAGCTATCACAACTGGTGGATCTGGTACAACTGGTAGGTCGGGTACTCCTAGTAGATCTGAAACAAAATGCTCCGAAGGGTCTGACAGTGGATCTGGAATAGAAGGCTCAGAAGGGTCTGACTCCGAGTGTGAAGAGCTAGAGCCCGATGGCTGAAACATAACAGTAGTGTAACATAAGAATCACATGCTACATCCTTATTGACTCTCTACCCTAATAGTCAAGACTATATCCGATAATCTTAACTCAAACTCTATATGAGTTTGCTCAACATAATCATCTCACATGGAACTATCACATAATACCTACCGTTTAACCTAATCCAATACCATATACTTGTTTCAGTGACCATAACTTGTGGCTCTGATACCAACCTGTGACGCCCTCCCGACCCGGGGTCAAAATCGGGTAGCGCACAACCAATATAAATCACAACTCTGGAAATATAATATAAGTATAAAAGTGAACCCGAAATGCTAAGGATCGAGCACAGGTTATAATATGAAACAAGTCAACACAACTACTAATATTATTACAAACCACTATGTTATTAGGGTAACCCCGATAAGGAATTACGCTAACAACTAAAAGTCTACCGAAGTTTTACACACTGATTCAGTTAAGGTTACATTATTCTTACAATCCTTCTACAAATTACACTCCAAACTACTACCTGACCGCGGACACTGGGAAACTGACGGTTCACCCTCATCCTAGCTGTTCGCCTAACATGAGACATCCTCGTAACTATCTGAAAGGTTAGAATAACAAAGAATCAAGAATGCTCAGCCAGTGCGATAAAATATAGCTCTGAATCTCAATGTATGATTCAATAAATATGCATTTTAACTCAACAATACGGAACAGATATTTGGAAAGGATCTATGGAATGTAAGAGCAATGAAACTTGATTATCAATACCAATACATAACTTTAAAAGTAATCTAATATCATAGAAGTAAGTTTTCTCACTTTATCATCAAAATAAATGAATTGGAATTTACTAAACGCTACGAGTTAAGCCGACGATCGATCACTCATAGCTCGCCAGCCATATTGCGGTACACAGCAGGCTTAACTGGGATCCCTGGGCAACACAATCAAAATCAGCCCATTTTGGCACTTATTGATCATGGCCAAAAATCATTCAAAATCTCGCGACCGGCGTTCGGCCCTGTGTATTTCCAATCCACGGGTTCAATATAAAACCCTCACTTTTCCAAACCACAACTTTACCCTTATCGGGTTCATAAATTCCCATTTATATAGGGATTCCACATTTCAACTCAATATTCCATATCAGGATTTTCGAAAGAAAGAATTCGTATAAATCCAATAACTGTCTTTTTAATTATTTCAACACCATAATTATGTTTTCCCAATCAATATAATAATCATGAATCTTATATTACAAAGTATGAAGGAATATTTGTGAATTTATGAGATGGTATAACAATAGCACAAATTTATTCTAAAATAACATCACTTGAACAATAAGTGAAAGTATAACACTTGCCTGATCAACGGTAAGAAATTCTGATCAATCTCGCTTGTCAAACACTTCTATAATAAAAATCAATATCTAAGTCAATACCCTCGTAAACCTCATTTTCTAGTAACACTGACATATTTATATTTTAATAAACCTTTACAATCATATCAAACACAATCAAAACGTTCAAATAAGTCCCGAAACAGTTATTCGTAATTATAACTTAATAATCAGGTTTCTCACATAATTTGTACAGCCTATATCCTTATTTAAATGAATTAAATGCATCATATAAGTCACGTAATCGTCACAAAGAAATTTTAAAATGTTCTTCAACTCTCGTTTGAAAAGAAACAAGTCACAAAATATTTTTAGATCGAAAATCGGATCATTTTTGATAATATAAAGATTTAAAAACAATTTAATCAATTAATATAAAAATTAATTGACTAATTATAAACATATAAACAATTTATTGAATAAATAAAAGTGAAGAAAATAATTAAATCTAATTTAGATTAATTATATTCGATTAATAATGAATTTATAAAAATTAATTGATTAAAGATTAATCAATCATTTTAAATAAATTAATTATTAATCAAAAATAATTAAAATAATTAAATTTAATCCATTTTTGGAAATTAATAAATATTTAAGAATTTATAAAAATTATTAGAATTATAAAATAAATTTTATGAAATAAAATCAATTTTTTTTCAGAAATTTAAAACTATATTCTCAATTTAAAACTAGAATGAATAAATAAAATAAAAAAATTTATACCCAAAAACACTTTTCATGTGTTTGTAATTGGGGAAAACAGATTGAAAGCAGGTCGGTAGGGTTTTGAAAATGGGTCGTGAAGAACAGTTTCCGGGTCGCCAAGAACACGTCACCGGAAACTGGGTTTCCCAGTTTCCGGCCGATGTCCGGCCACCGGGAAAACTGCTCCGGTCACAACCAAAAACATGGGGTTTTCACAGAAATAAGCACGGGCACTACAACCAACTCGCAGCACTCCTAATCGCATCAAACAACTCGTAAAAACTGCACGAATCGACGGAAAACGCCGTCACCGCTGCGATGAAAAAAGTTTCTGACGTCCTTAAAAACGGATCAAACTTCGAGTTTAAACACGCCTTTGCACTCTAAACTTCCCGATCTATTGAGTTATGGAAGCCATATCAAGGAACAATCACTACAACAAAAAATCCGATCAAAATAGTAAAAATTTCCGGTGGTTCAACAATTTTCCGATTTACACGATTTGTAACACCAAAATTCAAATAAAAATCACAATCCTGCTCTAAATCACATAATAAACACAATCAATCCATCAAGTATCAAGAACAATCAATAATAAAGAAACCCCCAAATTAATAATTTGAAATAAATATCAAAAATAAGAAATAAAATCGAAACTTTACCAAAATCAAAAACTGATGATGGATTGTTGAAGAGGATGATCTGGGCTTCGATTTGGTTAGAAGAACTTTGAATTTGGAATCCGGTAACACCTTCGTTTATGGATTTGATTTTCAAGAACACGAAGAACGAAATTAGGGTTTCGGGTAATTTAGGGATAATTATCGATAATTAATACTTTTATTATACGTAAAATAATTACGGTACGGCTATTTATATTTAACAAAAATTATACCTCAAATTAGAGCCGGCAATTTCTTACCCGACACGAAAACACGACACGAAAACGACACAAAAATTACGGGTTTGGTTTAACCTTTTCGGTACACGAACACGAAAATACACGAACACGAAATTACACGAGCGAATTTAGTGTCGGTTTTGGATTTACCCTTGGGTACACGACACGAAACGAAAGTACACGAAATAATTAAATAAATAAATAAATATTTTAAAATTATATAAATACATATAATTTCGTGTACTTTCGTGTACTTTTCGTGTAATTTCGTGTACTTTCGTGTATTTTTTGTTTCGTTTTCGTTTTCGTTTTCGTGTACTTTTCGAGTACTTTCGTGTACTTTTCGTGTACACGATAAATTTCGTGTACTTTTCGTTTCGTTTCGTGTTTACATGAAATTTTTCGTTTCGTTTTCGTTTTGTAAAATGGGTACACGAACTTATTTCGTTTCGTTAATGGTTTAGCCTCTTAGTACACGAAACACGAAAGTACACGACACGAAAGTACACGACACGACACGAATTGCCAGGTCTACCTCAAATAACATTTTTGGTTCAATATTGATCCGTTGGATCATTTTTATTCGAATAAAGCGTACCGGTTACAAAACAATAATTATCTATAATTGCAGATATTTACGAGAATATTTTAATACTATTTAGATGTACGAACCAAAATATCTTTGTAACGAATGTTCGGGAATATATCCCGCTTTAACGAATAAAATATTGGTACAAACGATATACCAATTTCTTCAATAATTGCGAAACGAACAGAATTCTTCGTTCAATAATTACTATAAATTAGAGATAAAAATAAATTCACTATGAAAACAAAATTTTCAATAATCACATAATTCCACGTAGCATTTATAAGGCATGTACATACGATCATTTAAACAAAACATTTTCCATAATTAACACATAATGTACTTAAATTCACAAATAATACCCATGAATTATATTAAATTTCTAAAAATATACATACGGTTTCTCGATTCTTACAGTCATCGTACCTGTGATAGGGAATTCTAAAACAAAGAGAGTTCTAGTCGACAATGGAGCTTCAATGGACATCTTGTTCCATGATGCTTTTATCAATATGGGCTATACTGACTCTCAGTTGACACCCTTGAATATGCCCATATATTGATTCAATGGAGTGGAGTCGAAGGTGGAAGGCACAATCCAACTCCCTCTGACAATGGGGCAAGGTCAAATACGTCTACTCAGATGTTGAACTTCATAGTTATAAAGGCAACTTCAACCTACAACGCGATCCTTGGAAGGACGGGCCTTCATGCATTTAAGGCTGTAGCCTCATCTTACCATCTAAAAATTATGTTCCCAACAAGGAATGGGATTGGTGAAGAACGGGGAGACCAAAAGATGGCTAGAAGTTGTTACGTAGCCGCGTTAAGGCCTGATGGAATGGGGGGGGGGGCAGGTTCTCCCCATTGAAGACATGGATACTAGAGATAATGAGGACAGAAGAGGGAAACCAGCTGAGGATTTAATCCCAATTCCCTTAGTTCCTGGTGAACCGGAGAAGGTGACTTACATTAGAGCACTATTGCCTGAACCATTGAAGAGCAAGCTCATATCTTTTCTTCAAGAAAATAATGATGTTTTTGCTTGGACAGCGGCTGACATGCCAGGGATTGATCCCCAGTTGATAACCCACAAATTGAATGTGGATCCTGAAAGGAAGACGGTGAAACAGAAAAAGAGAAATTTTGCTCCAGAGAGGCAAGAGGCCATCAAACAAGAAGTAGATAAGCTTCTGGAGGCCGGGTTCATTGAAGAAATTCAATTTCCAGAATGGTTGGCTAACCCAGTGATGGTCAAAAAGGCCAATGGAAAATAGAGGATGTGTGTGGACTTCACTGATTTGAACGATGCATGTCCTAAGGATTGTTTTCCCTTACCAAGGATTGATGCCCTAATAGATGCCACAGCTGGGCACAAGATGCTGAGTTTTATGGATGGCTTCAGTGGATACAACCAAATCAAAATGCACAAAGATGACACCTCCAAGGTATCATTCATCACTGACTTTGGTGTTTTCTGTTATCTAGTCATGGCATTTGGACTTAAGAATGCAGGGGCAACATACCAAAGGTTGGTGAACAAAATTTTTGAACACCTGATTCGAAAAACCATGAAGGTCTATGTAGATGACATGTTAGTTAAAAGCCTCGATAAGGCTGATCATATAAATCATCTACTGGAAGCATTTGAAGTGCTGAGGCACCACAAGATCAAAGCAATTCTAGACATGGAACCACCGCCGACTGTCAAGGATGTCTAGAAACTAACGGGAAGAGTGGCAGCATTGGGAAGATTCATCTCCAAGTCAGGAGAGAAGTGCTTACCTTTCTTCAAAGCACTCAAGAACGTGAAATTTTTTGAGTGGACAACTGAAAGCTAGGAGGCCTTTGAGGTCTTGAAGAAGTACATGGCTGAGACACCACTGTTGGCAAAACCAAAGCCATGAGAAATTCTCTATTTATACTTGGCAGTTTCCAACACAGCCCTTGGAGCTGTTTTGGTAAAAGAAGAGTTGAATGTTCAGAAACCCATTTATTATGTGAGCAAGATTCTACATGGAGCAGAAATAAACTACTCTACGATAGAGAAGTTTGTCTTAGCCCTGATTATGGCATCAAGAAAACTACACCCATACTTCCAGGCACACAAGATAGAGGTCTTGACCAATCAGCCTCTAAGGAACATCTTGCATAGTCCTCGAGTCAGTGGAAGGTTGATCAAATGGGCTATTGAATTGGGAGAATTTGACATCAAGTATAAGCCTCGAACGACTATAAAAGATCAAGCACTCGCTGACTTCATGGTTGAATGCACTATTGACAACCAGGAAGTCGGGGGGCAGGAAGTAATAGTGGAAGCCAAGAAAGATGAAGACATGGTATCCAAAGAGTGTTGGGTGCTCTATTTTGATAGAGCATCAAAAACAAAATCAAGTGGAGCAGGTTTGGTGGTACAAAGTCCTGATGGATTTCTCATAGAGTACACACTAAAACTGGACTTCCCAACGACAAATAATGAAGCTGAGTACGAAGCCCTGATAGATGGCTTAGGGCTGGCTGGAGCTTTGAGAGTTAAAACTCTGAAAGTGTGTGGAGACTCAAGGCTAGTGGTTTTCCAAGTAAATGGAGAATTTGAGGCCAGATATGAAGTCATGGCCAAGTATCTGAAACTTGTTAAAGCCATTATGACTCAGTTTGATGAGTGTTATGTGGAACACATTCCAAGGGAAGAAAACATGAAGGCCGACGCCTTGTCTAAGTTTGCCTCTTCCGAAATTGAAAACTATACAGGAAGTGTATACTTCCAAGTCTTGAAGACCTCAAGCATCAATGGAAAGTTGGTAGCACCCATTGATGTTGCTAGCTGTTGGATGGATCCCATCAAATCTCATCTGGAAATTGGTTGGTTACCCAACGACACTTCGGAAGCCAGAAATATGGTCTCCTCCCTTGTCACCGGCATCTGTCTCCTCCCCTGAGCTGGAGCCAGAAATATGGTCATTGGCATCAGGGTCATCAACAGATGTGTCACCAAGGGGCGATGACTGCAATGGCTCCAAAATCCTCTCATCCTCCTCCATGTCATATGTCCCAACCATGAGGTGCTCTAAAGGAGTAGGAGGATGAGGAGCTGGGAAGTCAGCAGAATCAAAAGTCCCAGGATGCTTGGCCAAGATAGCCTGAACAGAATCCTCCCATCCTGTTGTATGTTGGATTGGGAAAAGGATCTCGTCGTGCTTCTCAATCAATTCCTTGTACTCCTGAGAGTCAAGGTACTCATCAATGCAGTCCTCTTTGCTCTTCCTCAGCTCAACTAGATCAGCCTGAGCATCAACAAGCTCCTTCTCCCTCCTAGATAAAGTATCTTTTTAAAGACTTCACCTCATCCTCGGACCTCTCCAGCTTGATCCTGTTGGCCTCAGAAGAGGTACGACAAGCTTTAGCTTGGAAAAGTGCCCCCTGGAAGTTGGCATTACTCTGCCAAAAAATAAAAAGTTATATAAGAAAAATAAAAACTTAAAAAGGCTAAGGTAGGAAGAATACCGCTGCAATAGCCTGAGCGCCCAGATGCTCAACTCCCTCGATTGTAGAATCTGCGACAAAATCTTTGTAATCGCAAGGAGTGAGTGAATGGTATGACACAGGATTGTCCCCCCATCCACAGGAATCTGAGGAGGGATCAAGAAACCAGGAACCTCAGGCTTCCCACGAGGATCATCTCCTATCCTGGCCCTCTTCATCCTTGAAGTCTCGTCATCTTTGGGCTCGTTGGTCTTGTTTATAAAGGCCGTAGCTGCAAATACAACCAAAGAATGGTTAACAGAAAATCACAAAAAAGAAAGAAAGTAATAAACAGAAAGGATAAGTAAAATTACCCTTATCAGAAACAGATGAAAGATGAACAGACTTGAGGACAAATTCTTCCAGAATCTCCCAAGCCATGGTAGTCCCATTGTCTTTAATTAGCTCAGAATAGGCATGGGACTCCTCGTCATTCAAGATTATGTTGCTGGGACTACCATCCGCAACTCTCCCAAAAGATTTACGGAACAAAGTTCCCCAATCTCCGCCTTCCCAGACAAGGTACATAAACTCATTCTTCCACCTAGGGCTATTATCTGGAACAGACTTTGGGTGGAAGATAAAAGGAAAGCCAACCCTATGGCTAATGTATACCCAACCCAAATTGTTGGCATAATTGTTTTTAAACTGAAAAATCTTTCTGAATAAAGGGACAGAAAGAGGAAAATTATTACAAAGGCATAACACCATAAAACAATGAATTATCCTCCAGACATTTGGAGGTAATTGGCTAGGGTTTATTTGAACATCGGCCAGGAGCCTAGGTATAAACTCGTGAAAGGGGAACCTAAGGCCAGCGACTATGGAGTCTTTGTAAATACATAAGGCGTTAGGCCGCCAATGACAATAATGGTCACCGACACTGGCAGGAACTAATTTTAAAGGGGCTTTGACCCTATACATCTTATTATAATCTTTGATTTTATCTACGTCATGGAATTTGTTACTACAATCATACGAATCTAAGGCAGACACAGACGGGTACTCATCCCCACATTCATTAATCATATCATGCAAAGACATGTATTTAGAACGAATATGAATGGGGGTACCTCGTTCGGATGCAGAGTTCATCTTCTGAAGACGTTGGGAAGCGCGATCAGCCATTTTAAACCCAGAAAAAGCCTAGAAATATTCAAATCTTCAAAGAAAATCTTCAAGGAAAAACCCAGAATCTTCAAATCTTCAAAGGTAGAAACCCAGAATCTTCAAATCTTCAAACGGAAAAACCCAGAAATCGGTGAAAAATCTCGTCGGGAATCGCCTTACCGCAGAACCCTAGCAGAGCTTTGCAGAGAAAATTTTGGAGAAAATTTAGCAGAGTATCTTTGAGAAATGAGAAAATGAGAAGTGAGAAATGAGAAGTGATGCACTAGACTTATATAGAAAGAATAGCCGGTCAAATGGGCCAGTTGAAAGAAAGGTAACCGACATTAGCCGGTATAGCCCATAAAAGACTACATGCCCAATTATTAATTGGGCCAATAAAGGCCTTGGGCCCAACTTGAGCCCAACATAAGTGGACCTCAAAGAGCACAAGAGGTACAACTTGAAGAAACTCGTGATTATGTGTTCGACCCCAAGCAAGATCGAAATGGTCGACTAGAATCCTGGTCGAAAGTGTTCGACCAGGGGCCAAAATGGCACTTATCTTCAACCAGAATCCTGGTCGAAAGTGTTCGACCAGGGGCCAAAATAGCACTTTGTTAGGTCCTGATAAGTTTGTAGAAGGGGGGGTTGAATACAAACTATACCGTTTAATCGAATTTGTCATTTTAAAGATTTAACAATTTAGAACAAATTAATGCGGAATAAAACTGAAACAATATTCAAGTTAAATATAACTTATATTAAACTTGACGAGTGTTACAATTTGATCACTGATTACAAGGGTTCTTAATAAAACAAACCTAGAATAAATTCGACATGAATTTATCTATTTTTGTAATAAAAAGGACCGAATACTAAAAAGTAGTTCGATATAAAATCTAGGGATTATGATCCGTTAGAAAGTCAAAGTAGTACAAGTGAAATGATCCTTATGAATTTAATGATAAGAACATATCAAGAATTAAATCACTTGAGAATTTAATGCTTTTACAGTTGAAGAAAATGAAGAAGACAGTTGAAGAATGAAATATTTGATGTTCTGCCTTTTTCTCTTTCTGTCTTTATGTAATGTGAAGTAATGCCTTCGAATTGTCTTCTGACTTCCTTTTATACTTAACACACAACATTCCTTTAATTAAACCCACGTGCAATGCATTTAAAAGAATTGCATTAGGAAGACTTAGAGGAAAACTGTCAATTATGCCTTGGAAGACAATCAGGAAGACAAGAAATGAATAGGGAAGACAATCGGGAAGACTAGGGTTTAGCCTAGGAAGACAATCGGGAAGACTCACTTATGAGTCTTCCTAGTTTAAAAAACAGAGTCTTCCTAGTTTAAACCTAAGTCTTCCTAGTTCATTTTTATTCTAATTTAAATAATTATCTAAATAAATTATGTATTAAATTAATTCTTTACAGAATTAATTTAATAAATAATTTACTTAATAGTAATAATTATTTATAAGAGAATAAATAGAATTAGTTGACTTCTCAATTAATTTCCGAATCACTAAAACTTAGATAAAGAATAAACACATTAGTACGTTGACACTCAATGTACTGCCTGGTTCATGAGTGACTAACGCCAATGTCTGTTCTTTATCTGTTTGACTTTAAGCAGTGATTCACTTCCTTTTCATTCAAGAACTCTGTAACCAGTATCTTTTGCTGTCACCACTTGAAATCTCTCTCACTTTAATAAATCCACTGAGCTTGAATACTTCACTCAGGCTTGATCAATAAATTGAACTTCTTTCAATGTAGAATCACTTCAAGTCTGTAGATGACTTTAATCTTCATTCTTTGACAGATATAATCTTCTGAGATTCCTGTGACATTTGATTTTTATTATTTACTTATTACATCTTAATTAAAGTTGAGTATAATCCTCGGTGTTTACAAATAGCCTTATACATATGCCTTTCACACTTATCTTCGACCAGAATCCTGGTCGAAAGTGTTCGACCAGGGGCCAAAATGGCACTTATCTTCGACCAGAATCCTGGTCGAAAGTGTTCGACCAGGGGCCAAAATGGCAATTATCTTCAACCAAAATCCTGGTCGAACAATGGTCGAAAGTGTTCGACCAGGAGCCAAAATTGAATTTATCTTCGACCAGAATCCTGGTCGAAAGTATTCGACCAGGGACCGAAATGACATCAAAGTTCGACCAAAATCCTGGTCGAAAGTGTTCGACCAGGAGCTAAAAATGAGGTCAAATTCGACCAGAATCCTGGTCGAAAGTGTTCGACCAGGAGCTAAAAATGAGGTCGAATTCGACCAGAATCCTTGTTGAAAATACACCAGATTTTCAAATTCTGAATTATTTTCCAGGAAATTGATCAAAAATCCCGATTCCTATTTGGGGAAATTATAAAAATTGGTTTAGAACTATATGTTCGCAAAACCAAGCTAGAATACGAAAGAGAACTTCGTAACTCCCGAATTAAATAACTTCTACGATAATCCAAAGGAGATTTTCCTAAAAGTTGGGGGGCAAATGATATGGGCTGAAAAATAACCCTAGAAATGTAATTAATGACGTATTAATTAGACCCAGATTGGTCCAAGAACACGGCCCAATAATCAAGGCCCGAAACCCTAATTATTTATTAATTACGAAATTAATAAATAGGGAAAATATAAAGCTCATGAAAGGAGTCCAAAATATGGTAAATTCCTCAAAGAAGGATCCAGAATCCCAATTAAAAGAAATAATGAGTCATAGTCCTTATCGACAAGGAAAAGACTTGTCCACCAAGAAATACAATGTTTATCCATTATCAAAAAGGAGACTTATTCGCTAAGTCTCCTAAACATACTCTAAATACATGGCTCCTGACGCCTATATAAAGGACCTGATCCTTCAATCAGAACTACGTTTTCTGGCTTGATTCTCAGCATTGATTGAGATACATATGCATCTTATGAGGACCGATTTAGTCACGAAACACAAGAGCAGCCATTAAAGCTCGAAAGCTCCTAAACCCTAACAGTAAATTTACAAGTACGTTTTTTAATCCATAACATGTCCACCATATGTGTATAAATATAGATATGTATAATAAATAAGTCTAAATATTATGAGTAACTAAGTAAAATAATATCTTATCAAAAAATAAATTTTAAAGTGTTTGTTAATAATTTAGTAAGAGTAATTAAGTAAAAAATAATTAAGTACATACAGTTAAATAAGGCAAGTACAAATTAGCAAAAAAAAATAAAATAAGGCAAGTACCGTACCAAAAAACAGGTACCAAAATTTTTAATGGTTCGTCTTTAATAATATAGTAGAGATAGATAGTATAGATTGACTGATTTCATATTTTTTTCTTAAATAGTTAGTATTTAAAATTTTATAAAAATATTAGGGCCGCTATGAAGCGCGACTTAGTCGACTAGTACTTATACAAAGGAGAAGACGGGGATTGTGAGGTGGCGGCTCTCATATCGCTTTGATCCTTTTTTCTAATTTTCTCAAAATTTTGAATTAATAATATCAAAGCTTAGAAAAAATCTCATTTGCCTTTTAAATCTTTACTAACGGAGGATACAAAATATACAATTCTAATATAATTTGAAGGAATTTACGGATGAGCGGAAGCGTGATATAACATTTATTCCGTAAAAACCATGTATCGCACATATAGAAAAATATATAAAATGAAAGAGCGGAGGAATCGTAACCATACCTTGAAAATCGAAGCTTTATAAAAATGGATTCTAGCAGTTGCTCCTCAGAGTGTGAAGCACTCTACCGGTATCCACCAAGAATAATCCTTCGATGAAGCTTTTTATAAAACTAAGCTTTTATAAAAATGGAGTTTTTCTTCTTTTGAGAGAGAGAGAGAGATGAAGAAGAAGAGGGTGGCAACTAGGTTTTCACAAAAACTCAAGTCCTTTAGAATGAACTATCTCATTCTATTTATAGGGCTCTCCTAGGGTTTTTTTAATATATCTTTATATATATATATTAACCCCACATTTTATCTTATAAAATGCTTTAACAATAATTAAAACTATTTTAATCATTATTTCCTTTTCTAAACTATTTAGAAAATAACCTGCTCTCTCAAAATACCTTCATCAATAAATTAATCTTTTATGGTGTGACCCTGTATGTTCAATATTAAGCCGGTAGTAGAAATAAATAATAATAATAAACTTTTTATTTATTAATTATATGAATTCTAAAATTCATTAAATATAATTAACTGATTAATTATATTTATTCTACATCGTGAGGGATGCTTCTCAACATATCGCGACTATCCGGATAATATGAATTCACTGCTTAGAATACCAAGAACCTGTCAGTGACTAGTTACCGTACAATGAATTCCTTCTACCCTACAATATCCCGAATAAATATAAGGCATGGATCTCGTGTCAGGCCTTATCAAATTTAATCATATGATTTCTTATTCATAATGCTAAGTTCATATTAATGCAAATTAGAAACTCCTTTCTAATTTCATACACTCTGGCCAGAGATTCCAGAACTCGCATACTAAGAATAACATAGGATATTCTCTTCCTATACTGGAAGGGATAGATCCTCTATTGACGTTAACTATCTCCATACACAAATCCCTATGCCCAGAATAGACCTAATGGATGTCCTTGAGACTAAGGACTAATCCAAAGCATAGTTCATTATATACAAGATAACTCTAACGATCTCAAGTCTAAGGACACTTGTACAACTATCACTCAGTGAATAACTATTGACACATGAGTAAACTCCATTAGCTATTCAACTTATCGAGTCATGTTCAGTGAACTTATTCCCTAACAAGCACCTACATACTAGCTATAGTGTCACCACACAAATGCCTATGAGAACAGACATCCTCCTGACGGGAGCAAGCATAGTATGTACCAATCTTTGCGGATTCACCAACTTCCGATTAGTTATCCTATGATCAGGAACTGTTTAAGTCTAGAGTTATCATCTTCTAGATCTCACTATTATAATCTCATTATAATTCTAGAAGCTTTACTCTAAACTATGGAACATCTTATTTAAAACACTTTAAATAGATAAGGCCCGTAATAAAAACAAAACAAGTCTTTTATTAACATTAATGAAATCAAATAAGAATACAAGAAAGTTCTTCCTAACTCATCATACATGATTGGATTTAGGACAAACACTTTCAATCTCCCACTTGAACTAAAGCCAATCACACTGGTATCTAATACCCATCTTCTCTTTATGACGATCAAAGTGAATCTGAGACAATGTCTTTGTGAGTGGGTCTGCTACGTTGTTATATGTATCAACTCTCTCAATTTTGACATCTCCTCTTTCAATGATCTCCCTAATCAAATGAAAGCGCCGCAAAACATGTTTGGTATTTTTATGAGACCTAGGTTCCTTGGCTTGTGCTATTGCTGCGTTGTTGTCACAATACAACACAATAGGCTCCTCAATGCTAGGAACAACTCCCAACTCAGAAACAAATTTCCTCATCCAAACGGCTTCTTTTGCAGCCTCACTTGCAGCTATATACTCTGCTTCCGCTGTGGAGTCAGCCGTTGTAGACTGTTTGGAACTCTTCCAACTAATCGCTCCACCATTCAGAGTAAACACGTACCCTGACATGGATGTGCTATCATCACTTTCTGATTGAAAACTAGAGTCAGTATAACCCTCTATTTTCAACTCAGATCCACCAAAAACAAGAAAAATATCCTTAGTCCTTCGCAAATACTTAAGGATGTTCTTCACTGATTTCCAGTGGTCTTCACCTGGATTGGACTGATATCTGCTCGTCACACTAATTGAATGAGCAACATCAGGCCTAGTACATAACATCGCGTACATGATAGATCCTATTGCCGAAGCATAAGGAATCTTACTCATACGCTCCCTTTCTTCAGGTGTCTTAGGAAACATCTTCTTGGAAAGGGATACTCCATGGCTCATTGGTATGAGACCTCTCTTGGAGTTTTCCATGCTGAACCTTTTAAGCACTTTCTCGATGTATGTACCCTGGGTAAGACCTATCATTCTTCTAGATCTATCTCTATAGATCTTCATACCGAGAATGTAGGATGCTTCTCCCATGTCCTTCATAGTGAAGTTCTTTGATAGCCACACTTTGACTGATTGTAGCATCGGTATATCATTTCCTATCAGAAGTATGTCATCCACATACAACACAAGAAATGTTACCACGCTCCCTCTAACCTTCTTGTAGACACATGGTTCATCTATGTTTTTGATAAAATCAAACTCTTTGATTGTCTCATCAAAACGGATGTTCCATCTACGAGAAGCTTGCCTTAATCCATATATGGTCCGTAGCAGCTTACACACTAGGTGTTCATTCCCTTTGGAAACAAAACCCTCTGGCTGTGTCATATACACTTCCTCTTCAAGTTTCCCATTGAGGAAGGCTGTTTTCACGTCCATTTGCCAGATCTCATAGTCGTAGTAAGCAGCAATGACAAGCAAAATCCGAATCGATTTTAACAGGGCTACAGGCGAAAAAGTTTCATCAAAGTCAATCCCTTGCCTTTGTCTGAATCCTTTTGCCACGAGCTTGGCCTTATAGGTCTCCACCTCGCCATCTGCTCCAATCTTTCTCTTGTATACCCATTTGCACCCAATAGGCTTCACATCCTTGGGTGCTTCAACCAAAGTCCATACTTGGTTGGTATACATAGAATCCATTTCGGATTTCATGGCACTCTGCCATTTCTCTGAGTCAATACTACTCATAGCCTCATTATAGGTCATAGGGTCGTCATCATCAATGATTGACAACTCATTGTCATTCTCAATGACAAGGCCATAATACCTCTCAGGTTGGCGAGACACTCTCTCTGACCTACGAATGGGCTGTTCTACAGAAGGTTGTTCAGTCTGAACAGGTGTTTCCTCTTGAACCATGGTAGTTTGTGCTTCTTGAACTTCATTAAGTTCTATTTTGCTCCCACTGTTCCCTTCAAGGATAAACTGTTTTTCCAAGAAGGTAGCATGTCTGGAGACAAATACCCTATGATCGGTGTAAAAGTAATACCCTAAAGTCTCTTTAGGATATCCCACAAACTTACATTTAACGGATCGAGATTCCAGCTTATCAGGGTCAACTTTCTTGACATAAGCTGGACATCCCCAAATCTTAACGTGTTTAAGACTCGGTTTCCTTTCTTTCCATATCTCATATGGAGTTTGAGGAACAGATTTGGAAGGCACCTTATTCAGTAAATATGCTGAGGTTTCCAATGCATAACCCCAAAGGAATACTGGAAGATCTGCATAGCTCATCAAGGATCGAACCATGTCTAACAAAGTTCGATTTCTCCTTTCAGATACCCCATTCAACTGTGGAGTATATGGAGGAGTCCACTGAGATACTATACCATTTTCTTTGAGATAATCTAGAAACTCACCATTCAAGTATTCACCACCTCGATCTGATCGAAGGGTTTTAATACTATGTTTGGTTTGTTTCTCCAATTCATTCTTGTATTCTTTGAACTTTTCAAAGGCTTCAGACTTGTGTTTCATCAAATACACATATCCGAATCTAGATCGATCATCTGTGAAAGTAATGAAGTATGAAAATCCACCCATGGCTTGCGTAGACATCGGTCCACATACATCTGTGTGTACCAATCCTAGCAAATCTGCAGCCCTATCTCCATGTCCACTAAATGGAGATTTGGTCATTTTACCCAATAGACAAGACTCGCATGTAGGATATGATTCAAAATCAAAGGGTTCAAGTAACCCTTCCTTATGCAATGTACGAAGTCTATTTTCACTAATATGACCAAGTCTGCAGTGCCACAAATAGGTGAGATTTTCATCATCCCTTTTCCTTTTATTAATACGTTCAATTTGTAGTAAATTATGCTCTACGTCACATACATACAGACCATTATTTAAAATACCACTACCATAAAGAACATTATCTCTAAGAATTGAACATTCATTATTCTGAATAACAAACGAAAATCCAGCCAAGTCTAACATGGGAATAGAAATAATATTCCTCACAATCGAGGGAACAAAATAACAATTATTTAAAACAATAGTCTTGCCCGTAGGCATATGTAAATCAAATGATCCTACAGCTTCAGCAGCAACTCTTGCTCCATTTCCCATCCGTAGAATCACCTCCTCTTCCTCAAGAGTCCTACTTCTCCTTAGTCCCTGCAACGAATTGCAAATGTGAGAACCACAGGCGGTATCTAATACCCAAGTAGCAATTTGATTTAATGACATATTCACTTCAATCATGAACATACCTGAATCAGAAGCGGCAGTCTCACTACCCTTCTTCTTCTTCAATTCTGCAAGGTAAACCTTGTAGTTCCTCTTCCAGTGCCCCACCTTGTTACAGTGGAAGCAAACAACTTTGCTTTTGGGGTCTTCAGCTTTTGGTGGAACAAGCCTTTTTTCACCTACTTTCTTCTTCTTGGGGGGGTTCTTCTTCCTTTTCTTAGGATTGGAACCTTCGCCAATTAGAAGAACAGAACTCTTCTTAGAGGGAAAATTCGATTCCGCAGTCTTCAACATGTTGTGGAGTTCAGCCAGGCTGGCGTCCAACTTATTCATATGAAAGTTCACAATAAACTGCGAAAACGAACCCGGAAGTGATTGCAAGACCAAGTCTTGACTCAGCTCCCCATCCATGTTGAAACCAAGTTGTCCAAGACGTTCAATCAAATTGATCATCTTAAGTACATGGTCATTCACAGACGATCCCTCAGACATCCTACAGCGGAACAGCTCCTTCGATATATCATATCGAGCTGTCCTCCCTGCCACATCATACAACTCTTGTAGATGCGTTAGGATAGTGTGAGCATCCATATGCTCATGCTGCTTCTGTAGCTCAATGTTCATGGAAGCTAGCATGATACATTGAGCAACATTTGCATCATCTATCCACTTACGATACATAACATGTTCATCATTATGTGCATCGTCAGCAGGTTCAGCAGGCTTAGGTGAGTTAAGCACATATTCCAGCTTCTGAACCCTGAGAACAATTTTCAGGTTTCGAAGCCAGTTAGCAAAATTAGGACCAGTCAATTTGTGAGCATCCAGTATGCTCCGGAGTGATAGTGCAGAAGACATAATGTATATAGTAAATCTGTAAATGATAAACACATAACAACACTTAGCAAATATTCAATTTCATTTTAAAACACTATATGAATCGGGTCTTTATTCATAAGTGGCTCCCACTAGTTTACCTAATTTATACAACCCCTAAGTGAAAAATTAAGCATTCATAATGCTAGTGGGAATAGGGATCCTACATTCCATCACACAACCTCGGCTGTGGTACGAAACGCCATGTGATGTTCAGTAGGCAGACAACTCTTGTCAATTACATCTCATGTTATTCCCTAATAAAACTTTAGCCTCTTGAATAATTGAGTCACGGCTGTAGCACGACAAACTCAATATTCTAAGTCAAGTCTAACCCAACATTTCATACAATTGAATCAGTCTCCAACAGCCCACGGCTGTAGCACGTAACGACCATTAGATTCTAATTCATTGTACACATCTCTATGTAATAGACAAGTATTTCTTATTTCGAAATCAAAGCCCTCGGCTGTAGCACGAAACGACAATGATTCAAAAATAAGAACTACTTTCTACCATGTTGGAAGGCTATGACCGACACAAGCCCGTTGTGTCATTGGCCAATTACTACTTGATATTATTTAATTTTAGAGGGATTATATTATGTTACAACCATAATCATATTACTAGGAGATTCTCTTTTTCTTGAACAAAATACAATTATGATATTTAAATGAAAAATTCCCAGTGTGTTGGAGGGGTCACATCGGTCCCGCTTAAAACCCAACGGCCTAGACAGAAATTTTCATTTTTAACATCAAAATAATATTTCACTCTATGTTTCATAAACATAAGAATCTCATGGTTGTATTCATAATATTATTGTTAAGGCAAGAAACGATTCCTATTCTAGATTTTCTAGAGCACGCCTTATATTGATTTAAGTTCACCTAAATCTATCATCGCATGGTAAATATAGGCATATATCTCATATATAAAAATAAATAAACAAGTAAGCATGCAAGTAATATCATGTCATACAATGATATAATGATGTATGGATTTATTATAGTATTTAAAAGCAATTAAAACAATTAATACATGCTTTAAAACACATCCGGGAATATAAACAGTTCCAAACTTTTATATAAAAAATATTTGACCACTCCATTAGATCCGTCTCGGAAAAACGAATCCAACGGTATATTGCACGCCCAAAACGGAGTTACCAAACTCCCAAAAAATCAAATTTAATGTGGACAGAGGGGCTGTAACGCATGACGCTCATGCGTTACAACAATTAAAAGATATTAAATGTGTAACGCATGACGCTCATGCGTTACAGGCCCTTCCCAGCAGTTTTTTTTTTAAAATTTAATGCTAAGTAAGTTACAACAATTCTATGCTATTTTATTTAATGCTTGTAACTCCTTTAGCATTAAAACACTAACTTAGCATTTATAACACTTAAAAAAAAAAAAAACTCCTCTATCCATTAATGCCCTTTATTGTTATTATTATTTTATTTCAATATTAATAAATTAATTAACAATTAATTAATAAATTAATAAAAAAATCAAAATAATATGATTTCTTGAATCAGGCAGTAGCAAAAATTACCAGGTGGATATAGGGTCCTTGTGCAATCTTAATTTCATATTATTCACATGTATGATTATTTTATGAATTTTAATTAAAACAATGTTAAAAATTTCATAACAAATAATCTACACATCACAAAATTATGAAAAAAATACCTAGATCATCTACAACACTTGTAGAACCCAGATCAGTAGTCAAAATTCAATGGAAAAATTATATCCAATTAATTCATAATTAAATCTAAATAAACTTGCAAAAATCATAATAAATCCATACATGCATAAAAAACTCTGAAATTTTTATATGAATCTCTATATGCAGAACCTAGGCTCTGATGCCAATGAAGGAATTTACGGATGAGTGGAAGCGTGATATAACATTTATTCCGTAAAAACCATGTATCGCACATATAGAAAAATATATAAAATGAAAGAGCGGAGGAATCGTAACCATACCTTGAAAATCGAAGCTTTATAAAAATGGATTCTAGCAGTTGCTCCTCAGAGTGTGAAGCACTCTACCGGTATCCACCAAGAATAATCCTTCGATGAAGCTTTTTATAAAACTAAGCTTTTATAAAAATGGAGTTTTTCTTCTTTTGAGAGAGAGAGAGAGAGATGAAGAAGAAGAGGGTGGCAACTAGGTTTTCACAAAAACTCAAGTCCTTTAGAATGAACTATCTCATTCTATTTATAGGGCTCTCCTAGGGTTTTTTTAATATATCTTTATATATATATATATATTAACCCCACATTTTATCTTATAAAATGCTTTAATAATGATTAAAACTATTTTAATCATTATTTCATTTTCTAAACTATTTAGAAAATAACTTGCTCTCTCAAAATACCTTCATCAATAAATTAATCTTTTATGGTGTGACCCTGTAGGTTCAATATTAAGCCAGTAGTAGAAATAAATAATAATAATAAACTTTTTATTTATTAATTATATGAATTCTAAAATTCATTAAATATAATTAACTGATTAATTATATTTATTCTACATCGTGAGGGATGCTTCTCAACATATCGCGACTATCCGGATAATATGAATTCACTGCTTAGAATACCAAGAACCTGTCAGTGACTAGTTACCGTACAATGAATTCCTTCTACCCTACAATATCCCGATTAAATATAAGGCATGGATCTCGTGTCAGACCTTATCAAATTTAATCATATGATTTCTTATTCATAATGCTAAGTTCATATTAATGCAAATTAGAAACTCCTTTCTAATTTCATACACTCTGGCCAGAGATTCCAGAACTCGCATACTAAGAATAACATAGGATATTCTCTTCCTATACTGGAAGGGGTAGATCCTCTATTGACGTTAACTATCTCCATACACAAATCCCTATGCCCAGAATAGACCTAATGGATGTCCTTGAGACTAAGGACTAATCCAAAGCATAGTTCATTATATACAAGATAACTCTAACGATCTCAAGTCTAAGGACACTTGTACAACTATCACTCAGTGAATAACTATTGACACGTGAGTAAACTCCATTAGCTATTCAACTTATCGAGTCATGTTCAGTGAACTTATTCCCTAACAAGCACCTACATACTAGCTATAGTGTCACCACACAAATGCCTATGAGAACAGACATCCTCCTGACGGGAGCAAGCATAGTATGTACCAATCTTTGCGGATTCACCAACTTCCGATTAGTTATCCTATGATCAGGAACTGTTTAAGTCTACAGTTATCATCTTCTAGATCTCACTATTATAATCTCATTATAATTCTAGAAGCTTTACTCTAAACTATGGAACATCTTATTTAAAACACTTTAAATAGATAAGGCCCGTAATAAAAAAAAACAAGTCTTTTATTAACATTAATGAAATCAAATAAGAATACAAGAAAGTTCTTCCTAACTCATCATACATGATTGGATTTAGGACAAACACTTTCATTATTGCCTTTAAAATCTTGACAAATGGAGGAAGTAAATATCCTACTAATTTTCGATTAGAAAATATCTCAATTGTCTTTGAAATTTGAAACTACTAAATTTTCGATTAGAAAATATCTCAATTGTCTTTGAAATCTTTTCAAATGGAAAAAAACTAAATATACAATTTTAATATTCTATCCTTTAAAATCTTTAGTAATGGATAATATCAAAACTAAGAAAAAATATCATTTACATTTTAAATCTTTACTAGTGGAGGAAACAAAATATACAATTTTAATATTATTGTCTTTAAAATCTTGACAAATGGAGGAAAATAAATAATACAATTTAAACATCTTACTAAATTTTCGATTAGAAAATATCTCAATTGTCTTTTAAATCTTTCCAAATTGAGAAAAACTAAATATACAATTTTAATATTTCTGCCTTTAAATCTTTAGTAATAGAGAAAATTAAATATAAAAATTTTAAAATTTTTCAATCAATATACTTATATCAAGTAGAAGACGAGGGCGGTTAGGTGACACCTCTCAAATCGCTTCGATCTATTTTTCTAATTTTCTCAAAATTTTGAATTATTAATATTAAAGATTCGAAAATATCTCAATTGCCTTTAAAATCTTTACTAACGGAGTAAACTAAATATACAATTTTAATATTCTTGTATTTTAAAACTTTACTAATTAAGCAAATTGAATATACAATTTTAAAATTCTCTTTATTTTTTTAGCCTTTTAAATCTTTGCTAATGGAGCAACTAAATATAAAATTTTAATAATTTGTCTTTATAATCTTTACTAATAGAGGAAACTAAATATGATTTTAATATTCTTCTAAAATTTATATATATATATATATAAATATACTTACTAACATAGAAAACTAAATATATTATCTTAATATTCTCCTGAATTTTCTATTTAAGTCAAAATTTAAAATTTTGAAAAATATTATGTAGAAGACGAGGGCGGTGATGCAAATCGTCTCGATATGTTTTTCTAATTTTCTCGAATTTTTGATTTATTAATATTAAATATTAGAAAGTATCTCAATTTCATTTTAAATCCTTATTAACGAAAGAAACTAAATATATAATTTTAATTTTCTTGCATTTAAAAAACTGTACTAATGAAGAAAACTAAATATATAATTTTAATATTCTCCTAACCTTTCCCTTTAAGTCCAATTTATTTACTAATTTTCTCTTACTATCTTCTAATGGAGGAAACTAAGTATACTATATTAATATTCTTCTAAATTACTCTACGAGTCCAATTTATTTACTAATTTTATTTTTACTATTTTTTAATCGAGGAAAATAATAAAGGTGATGATTTGAGAGGCGCCACACGATTTCAGAGGCGTCACCTCACCGCTCCGTCTTCTCCTTTATATATGCGCCTCTTAAATTGTCTTGATCTATTTTTCTTAATGTTTTAAAATAATAATATTCAAGTTTATAAAATATCTAAATTGTCTTTTAAATTTTTAGTAATGGAAATCTTAATTACCTTATATTCTCCCAAACTTTCTTCTTAAGTCAAATTACTATCTTAATATTCTCCTAAAATTTATCTTCAAGTCAAATAATCATGTTGATATTCTCTTAAACTTTATCTTGAACTCAAAGTTACCATCTTAATATTCTCATACATTATTTTTTGAAGTTTTAAAATTTATCTTGAAATAAGATTATCATCTTAATATTTTCTTAAAACATTAATAGATTTGTTTTTTGTAAAAAAACCTACGTTAAATTGACCTATATATTTTACATATATATTAAAAATTATTTTTATTAAGTTTTACCTTCTAATTTACGTAGAAGATACTACTTACAGAAAATGCAAGTTTTTCTATAAAATAAAATATAAAAAACTTATTTTCTTTTCATTTTTTTTTTTGGAGTACCTATATTTTAAACAATAAAAATTAGAATTTTAAAATATTTAAATTAAATTTTATGATATAAGAAATTGATTAATAGATGATGTAATTTATTTAATAAATTAGTTTGTTATCCGTTTAGATTTGGTAACAACGAGAAAACGGATCGTTAGGAGGAAACATGTTTAACGAGAGCGATTCATTAGGAGAAAACATATTTAATATTGATGTTATATTATGTATTTTAAAATATAAACTGAAATATGAATTTTCAGAAAAATAAAAATGATTATAAATATACTTATATTTAATATAATATTAAAATAATGAAAATATTAAATAATTGTCGTTTTTAATATTTATTCAAAATTTTGGTAAATGACTAAGACGAAACGAATAATCCAAAAAAACCCAAAATTTTATGTTAGAATTATTATTTTATTTGAAAACACATCTTGTAAACTATTTTTAGAAAAATTTAGGGAATCAATATATATATATATATAAAGCAGGATACGCGGGAGGTGAGGTGGCGTCTATAAGATCGTCTGAATCTATTTTTCTAATTTTTCTAGATGTTTACAATTTTAAATACTAATAAATCAAAAAATATTATTTAGCATATTAGAAGTAAAATAGGTATTCGAAGTTACAGAGGAGAAGAGTTCGAATTTATAGAGAAGACATATAAATAAAGTTTTATTTGAAGTAGAGTAGGTGTTCGAATTTATAAAGGAGAATAGTTCGAATTTATAGGTAAGTCATAAAATTAGAAGTTCTATTAAAAGTAGAATATATGTTCGAATTTATAGAGGAGAAGAGTTCGAATTTATAAAAATTACATACAATTAAAAGTTTTATTAGAAGTAAAATAGGTGTTTGTAGATATAATTAAAAGTTCTATTCGAAGTAGAATAAGTGTGCGAATTTATAAAGGAGAAAAATTCAAATTATAGGAAAAACATATAGTCAAAAGTTATATTGGAAGTAAAATAGGATTGTTAATTTATATATGTGTTTTTTCAACGAAAAAGTGGCTCATTATAAAGGAGTATGTTAACATAAAAATTTATATATAATACAAGTATATATTCAATATTTTAAATTTGAAATTTTGTTCTTAAAAAAGAAAGCGTGTTTCACGGAAGAACGACTATTATGGAGTATTAACGAGTAATTTTTGTAATTTAATTGATAGATGTATTTTTTCTAACGAGAGAGCGACTCATTAGAAAAAGGAGTATGTTAACATGATAATTAATATATAACAAAAGTATTCAATAAATTAAATTTGAGATATTGATATTAAAAAGGAAATGCGTTTTACAGGAGGACGGCTTATTAGAGAGGACCGAGTAATTTTTGTAATTTAATTGATGAAGTTTAAAAAAAAAATTATGCCGCCGCCGCGAAGCGCGACTTTTTCAACTAGTTTATTACAAAGTCGTTGCGAAGCGCGGGTTAGTAAACTAGTTTTATAAAATTCAAAACCTTTTTGTTTTATAACTTTGGAAAATTGAAAATACATTTTAAAAATATTATACATACTTTCAATAACACAATTTCTAATATTTGTCTAATTACATGATACTATCTTAAAACTCGTGCGATCCACAAATTATTTTAATAATTGTTATTTTATTTTTAAGTTTTAATATTTTATTGATTGCATTTGTTAAAAAGAATATGCATGTTAAAAAATGTAATTTTTTTATAAAATTAAAAGCATTAAAGTAGGTTTTAAAATAAATAAGTAAGGGTTTGCCCGTGATATTTTTAGAAAATGAGGGCTTTTAGTAAGAAAAAATATAAAAGATAAAATGTTTTAGTTGAAAAAGGTAACTGCCCGTGATATGTTTGCAAAAGGAGGGAATTTCATAAGAAAAAATAGAAATTATGTTTTAATATTTTATTAATTATTTGTTAAATAAATAAGTAGACATGTTAAAATATGTGAATATTTTTAAATAATTAAAAAACATGAAAATAGGTTTTAAAATAAATAACTAAGGGTTTGTCTGTGATTGTTTTGAAAAAAGAGGGGTTTTAGTAAGAAAAATAGAAAAAATAACATGTTTCAGTTAAAAAAAAGTAATTACCCGTGATATTTTTGCAAAAGAAAGAAATTTTACTGGAAAAATAGAAAATGTAATGAATTTTAGTTGGAAAAGTTAATTGGTTATAAATAGGTACTGTTATTTTTTTAATAGTAATATTTTTTTAAGTAAGAGTAATTAGGTAAAATCACTTACAACCGACCAACCAACCAAACTTTTAATGTATGGTCTATTATATATTATACTAGCCTATAACCCGTGCAAGGCACGAGCCTTAAAAAATAATAAACTAAAAAATTTAATATTAAAATAAAAGTAAAAATTAATATGATAAATTATAAAATGAGAAACTTAAATATTAATTGGAACATAAAAAAATATTAAAAAATACAGATGGGGCTGCGGAAGATAAATGAGGTATTATTAATATTATTTTATAATAAAATAATATTAATAATAAGGACAGATAGAAAATCTAACATGTTTTAGTTAAAAAAAGTAATTACCCGTGATATTTTTAGAAGTGTTTTAATTATATTAATTGTATTTATTAAAAAAATACACTGACATGTTAAAATAAGTAAGTTTTTTTAATAAGTACAAATAGGAAAGTTAACATGTTTTAATTAAAAAAAGTAACTACCTATAATATTTTTAGATGTGTTTTAATTATATTAATTGTATTTGTTAAAAAAAATAGGTTCACTTGTTAAAATAGGTAAGTTTTTTTAAATAATTAAAAGTATTAAAATATATAAGTAAGAGTTACACTTGATATTTTTGGAAAAGAGAGATTTTAGTGATAACAAATATAAAAGGTAATATATTTTAATTTAAAGGTATTCGCCCGTGATATTTTTGGAAAAAAGTAGATTTTTTTAGGAAAACAAATATTTTAATTATAAAAGGCAATCAGCTAGTTACTATTTCTATATTATTTTATTATTTATTAAATAGAGTATTAAAATAGATTTTAAAATAAATAAGCAAGGATTGCACCTCATAATTTAGGAAAATAGAGATTTTAGTGATAACAAATATAAAACATATTATGTTTTAATTTAAAGGTAATTGTCATGATATTTTTGGAAAATGAGTAGATTTTGTTTGATTTTTTTTAATTATAAAAGGTAATCAGGTAGTTACTATTTTTATATTATTTTATTATTTATTAAATAGTGTATTAAAATAGATTTTAAAATAAATAAGTAAGGATTGCACCTCATAATTTTGGAAAATAGAGATTTTAGTGATAACAAATATAAAAGATATTATGTTTTAATTTAAGGCAATTGTCATGATATTTTTGGAAAAAGAGTAGATTTTGTTTGAATTTTTTTTTAATTATAAAAGGCAATCAACTAGTTACTATTTTTATATTATTTTATTATCAATTAAATAGAGTATTAAAATATGTTTTAAAATAAATAAGTAAGGATTACACTTCATATTTTTGGAAACCAGAGATTTTAGTGATAAAAAATTTAAAAGGTAATATGTTTTAAATTAAAGATAATTATCATGATATTTTTGGAAAAGGAGTAAAATTTGTTAGGAAAAAAATTTCGTTATCCTAAAAAGAAAGAAGTATATTTGTAGCAGTATATCCTAAATTTAAACAAATTATATTCCACATTTCCATTTTTTTGATTAGATTTCAATTTTTTTTTTCCTAAGTTGTTTTATAAATAGAAAAATGAAATATACAAAAGATTAACCCATGCTCTATGACATGCCATAGAGAGGTCTATCTACGAACAATCTTGACAAAAAAGATTGTAAGCAGAAAACAAAAAATAAACAACCTAGCAAGCCAGTGAATAAGTAACTAAATACAAAGCCAAACGGCAAAATCATTTGTACAAGCATGCTTAATGAACCATTTCGAAGTACTAAGGGGGGTGTATTCAATTTGGATTTTAATGGATTGATAAAAATCTGTAGATTTTAACAGATTGTTGTTGATTTTAATTTTACGTAGATTTTGGCAGAGTTTGTGTAAAATCTCGTAGAGTCTTGCTGATTTAAAGTGGAGTTTCCGACAAATCCTTCAAAATCTCATGGATTTTAACAAGATTTCAAGACATGCAAAATACACTAGCAAATCCTTGAAAATCCACAACTTTATCAAATAAAAAAAAGTCCATGGACTTTTGAATACCACTAGATTTTAAAGGATTTTTTAAAATCTAAATTGAATACACCCAGATTTTAAAAGATTTTTTGAAATCTTTATTGAATACCACAAAATTTTAAAGCATTTTTTAAAATCTAGAATGAATACACCAAAATTGCAAAAATTCATAAAAATCCCAATTGAATACACCCCCTAAGTTTCATTTTGACATCCAACAGAATTCCATCAATGAGCTTAGTCGGGCCAAAGCAACCTTTGTCAATGAAAACGTGCGTTTCTTTCTCTCCAAAGATGATAGCAAAAAACTTGAAGTACCCGGAGAGGCAGTTGTTTCCTCGTAGGGTCCGAAATATTATTCCATTCCACCATAATATATTATAGATAGATCACTTTTTTTGTGAAAACCTGGAGATTACATATGTTCTGTAATCTAAATTTGCTAAATATTATATTTTGCTAAATTTAGATCACAGAATGTATGTGGTCTCCAGGTCTCCACAAAAAAGATGATCTTCATAGAAATTAACTCTCTTAGGGGTCGTTTGGTTCGCTGGTATCAGGAATCGGGTATGAGTTTAGAATGAGCAAAACCCATACCTCATGTTTGGTTCAATTTTTTTTATTGTCAAACCCATACCTCAAACCCCCAAGGTATGAGATTTTCATACCCTAGGGGGAGGTGGGTATGAAAATGGGGGTATGGGTATCAATTATACATCATTTTATTAATTTCATGCAAAAAAATATTATAAATATTAAAAATTATTTTATATACAAACAAATGTTTTTAATAACAATAAAATATTTTTAAATTTTTTTATAATATAATAAATTAATTTAATATATAACTTAATACCATTTTAAAGATCATTCCAGAACTGAACCAAACACATAATATCATAAATGATCTTTCAACCCCATACCACCCTAACCCGATTCCCGATTCCAAACCCATACCACTCCGTGAACCAAACCACCACTTATAGTATAGATTTATAAATTTCAAACAAAATTTGGTTAATTTAACTGAGAAAATAAACAAATAAGAAAAAAGAAGAAAAAAGTGTACTCTACTCTCTCCACTACATAACGATAAGGAAAGCAACAGATATGAAAAAGTAGCAATAATATCAATGGTGCTACTTGGATGCTCTGTTCGTCCTTCCAAATCTTCACTCCTTTCTTCAAACCCTAACTTCTCCTACAAGGTACTCTCTCTTCATCACTTGAAGTAATGTATATGTTTAAAAATCTGAATTAATTAATTTCACTAAAAATTATGATCATTTTCAGATATGATTCAACCCCTTTTCTTTTTTTGTGTTTTTGCAGGTGCCCTCGAATTCTTTTGTTGTTAGCTCTGTAGATATTAAAATTTGGAATTGTCTATCATGTGTTCGATTAAATGCCTCTGTGAGAAAACAAAGATTTGTTATTCAGTCAATTAGGAGGGATAGTAATGCACATTTATCTGCACATGGTTTTTATCTTCCGAGGAAGTTTAGTGTCCGTGTGAGGAAAGCGGTGAAATTTTGTGTTGGTTTTCGAGAAAGGTTTCCAATTATTGTGTTTCAGTTTGTTGTTGGAGTTATGCTGTTCATGGCTGTTGCTGTCCCTGTTTCCAAATCTCCTTCGTGTAAGTTTATATATTGGTTTTAGCTGTCTGAGGATTAGGAATGAAGAGGATGATGATAGCGATATACTATTTGAATATGATTGTGGATTGTTGTCTGTATAGGGGCTCTTACGGAAGAGAATCTTCTGTTTTTGGAGGCTTGGAGGACGATTGACCGTGCTTATGTAGACAAAACCTTTAATGGCCAAAGTTGGTTTAGGTACAGAGAGAATGCACTGCGTAATGAACCAATGAACAACCGAGAAGAGACATGTATGTACTTGTTATTCTTTGTGGTTTTATATTAAGTTCTTGATTCAAGTAGTTAGCTGTTTATGAGGCATGAGGCAGCATATCTATGCATATGTGCAATAATGTATAGTTTTAGTCTCCAGACCTTTTCCACGAGGTGCAAATAGTTTATAATAACTCTCTGCCCCTATGCGGTGACTATAAAGAAATCTACTAGGGAAAAAATCTTTTTAGTCAAATGCAACTATGGAAATGCAAACAGAAACATGCATTTATCTGAATTTCTATAGATATTTTTGTGGATTATGTCAGCTGTTTAAATCCTTATATAGCTTATGTTTTTAGATGTGGCTATAAGGAAGATGCTAAGTACGCTGGATGACCCATTCACCCGGTTCTTGGAGCCTGAAAAATTTAAAAGTCTTCGGGTAAGAAACCTTTTCTTTTCACCATTAACTAGGTCCTTTTGACATATTTTATAGATGGGTACTCGCTGCTTATAGTTATTATTATTTTGGATAATTTAATTGATGACGTGTTACCGATAAGTTTTTAAAATTTAAACAATGATAAATTAATGTTAGAAGTTACCTTCTATAAGAATGATATTAATTTTTTGTCAATTCAAATTACAAATTTAAAACAGGTCACTGAAATTCATCTTAAAAGTCAGAAGTCAAAATTTTGTCCGTTTCTTAAGTTTTGACATGTGAAACCATCTCCAACGCAACTCTGTAATACTTTTACTCCATTTTGATGTAAAAATGCATTCCAACCCAACTTCAAAAGTTTTATCATTTTGGTGCAACACCTTCCACCAAATTTGGTGTAAATTATAGAGTTTTTTTTTAAATAAATCTAAATATTACCCTTATACTGCTTGAACTAAAACAATTATACTCCTTTTGTGTATCACTAACTTAATTACTTTTGTACATTTAACATTGAAAATCTTTGTAGTACAAAAAAGAGTGTGAAACTTAGAGTTAATGAGCTGGATCTGATTTTGGATATAGTGTACTTTCTACCCTTTTTTGGTGTAAAATTCACACAAAATTTTGTAACAGGTTGGAGATGATGCTTTGACTTGAAGCTGACTTATAAATCGAATTTTAAAATGTAGAAAATAGATACTTAAATTTGTGGCTTATTAATTTGTAGTATGACTAATTGACTAGATAAATATTAATACCATTCTCATCACTTGTAACTTATATTTTTATGTGTTTTTGTCCACTTTTTATCTTAATTAACTTGTAAGATATATTAATATATTTTCAACTAAACTATCCAAACATATAATAAGTTACAAGTAAACAAATTTACTGTTACTTGTAGGTTGTGAGAATAAGTTTTAGTGACAAGAGGTTTTTATTTTTAAACCAACCCAAATGGGCATGTCAGTTCTGATCCAAAAGCAGGCCATCTAATAAACTGTTTTGAGCCTCTCATCTTTATATTATGTAGCTTTATTAGTAAAAGTTGCTTCACTTATTTCTGCTAAATTTATTTATCTTCAATTGAAGGCAGTCTGGGACGAAAGGTGCTCTGACAGGAGTAGGACTTTCCATTGGTTATCCAACAAAAAATGATAGTTCTCCTCCTGGATTGGTGGTTATTTCTTCTGCTCCAGGAGGTCCTGCAAATAGGGCTGGAGTTTTATCGGGGGATATAATCATGGCAATTGACAATACAAGTACAGAGACCATGGACATCTATGATGCAGCAGAGCGTTTGCAGTAAATATGCTTCTTATTACATATTAGGCGAATTATATTTTTATTGATAATAACGTGTGTAGATCATGAAATGCAGTTTCTCCTTAGTAAATACTGCATATATACTTAAGTCCTTTAACTGCCTGAACCAATTGTAAGTCTGTAAGGGTTAACCTGGAAGTGGCTATAAACAGTAATAGGGTTGGTGATGCTATAGACAGTAAAAGGGTGATGCGATGACGTAGATTCCATAGAACGTTCAAAATTCAGAAGAGAGCGATAGGGCATATAAAACTAGGCAGGGAGGAATTGTTATGGCCTGGCCCAGAAAATTGATCACCTCAGTTTACCACAAGTGTTAGCCACAATATGCGCCCACCCATTTCTGTTTTCTCTAGAAGCTCTATGCAAAAATTCTGCGTAGAAGATTATAGCAGTATCTAATATCCCCCCCCCCCCCAACCCCCCCCAATACCTTCAGTGCAAAATTCAAGCTTCTCACAGAATGTATACTTGGCTTGGCACATGGATCATCTGCATTCCCCATTTCAGTTTTCTTGTATTAATAATTTGTTTGACGAGGAAGTTGCAGTTTATTTATCTAAATGAAGAAGGTGCAGTTTTATTAGTGTGTATCATTTGAAATTTCCTATAGATGTTACACTTTACGCATTTCTTCTCTTAGTAAGCACCATCTTAAGAGTGACTCCAACTTGATACTGTCTGAATGGTTGAACATAATGCAGGGGCACCGATGGAAGTGCAGTAGAGCTAACAATCAGTAGCGGACTCACAACGAGGCATCTATCATTAAAGTATGGTAACCTTCGTATTTATGTTAATTTTTCGGCAAGAACTGTTTTGCATTTGCTGTATGAACTTTAAGACTCCTGATTTTATATTTAACATTTAAGATAAGCTATTTTACCTCGTAAATGGGTGACTATGCTGTCACTAATTCTTCTTACACATTTTTTTTCCAAGTTGTAATTTGACCACCAATTTTCTATACTTATGGCTTTATACATGTGTAAGCGTTTACCTATTTATCTTTTTAACTTGGCATGTTGCATGCAAAAAATCAACTGTCACATTCAAGACGTGAGAAGGTCTCGTTAAATCCCGTGAAGTCCAGAATCTGTGAGATATCTGGGACAGGAAAAGATGCTTCCAGGATTGGATATATTAAACTATCCTCATTTAATGAAAACGCATCTGGTACAGTACTTCTGCTTATTACTGGTTATTATTGGAATATAGTTGCACTTATTCTGAACGTATATACATTTATGTGTAGTAGACTAGTTGATAAATTATGTTTTTCCATGTACAGTTGGTTAGATTGTGACTCAATAGATTCCAACACACATTTGCTTCAATTAACGAAAATAGTCTAGGGCTATCGGAAAGATGTAGATGCGATCCATCGCCCTAAATTAACAAGTACATTGAGGATCCTAGTTCTGAATTATGCAGTAAGCAGAATGCACAGTAAAGCTTTCCATAAATACTTTTAGATTATTATTCTTTTCCGAAACAAAACCTAGTTTCAGCTGAGACTTTTTTCCTTGCAATATCTATTTTTGCCTATTGTTCCTGTGTTAAGGGACATAGTTTATCTTAATGTATAACTCTGCCACTATTAATCATGTTCTTTCAATGTTGTGAAACTCTACTATATTTAGCTTATGATATATTCCTGTATGAGCAAAGTTGTATCAGAATTATCATCTATATGTGTTATATTTAAAATTTGGGAACTTGCTTCAATTATGACTGCAGTTTCCTTCTACAGTTTGAGCTGCCTATTTGTTTAATATGTACTTGGTTTGACAGGCTTTGTTGTTCCTAGTATTTTTTGTTTTCACATATTGCCTCTTCTAATTTCAATTTCCTCAAAAATGTGTCACTTCTGCTAGATTTGTGACTAGAAGTTGAGTAATCTTTAATAGTGTGAAAATTAACTTGGCCAAATTTTTGTGTGAAAAATTATTGCATTGATACTTGTACTATGTTTTGCTCAATTGATCCATATGCCATACCTTTATGACATTGTATAAATAGACCATTTCTCTCTTTACAGGGGCTGTCAGGGAAGCAATTGATGACCTAAGGAGAGATAACGTCAGTGCATTTATCTTGGACCTGCGGGATAATAGGTGATATGTTCTGACCATGCTCTAGTCTAGACTTTCCATCTTCTGCTTACTTAGATTCTGTTTTGATGCAGTGGTGGTCTATTTCCTGAAGGAATTAAAATTGCTCAGATCTGGTAAGTTCCATATAGGATTAATTGCCATGCAACCACAGATGAACTTTCAATTGTGCTTTGTTTTTATTGAGTAAATATTTCTTGTAGTTTATGGTATATTATTGAATGGACTAAGTTAGTAGTTTAGGTGGTTGATTGTTCTATAGGGCTAGAATATAATCCTTCTATATTCCATTCTGATTTTTCATTATTTAATTGCCATGCAATCGCAGATGAACTTTCAATTGTGCTCTGTTTCTATTGAGTAAATATTTCTTGTAGTTTATGGTATATTATTGAATGGACTAATTTAGTAGTTTAGGTGGTTGATTATTCTCTAGGGCTAGCATATAATCCTTCTATATTCCATTCTGATTTTTCATTATTATATTAGATGTCAACGTATTATCAGTCCTTTGTTGATGAAGCTTGCAGTTATTACTTTTTAAAATATAACAACAATACAAGTCATGGAGCAATTTTTTCAAGGGATGCATTACACTTATTAGCTCTGTTGTAATATTGGTCCTCATTATCCATATTTAATTCTCTCAAACAGAACGACACTGTGCGTGCCTAATAATATTAATATAACTGTTAGTCATAGGATAGGTCCCAACTTCTCTCTTCAGTAGATGCTCATTTTCTTTTCCATTGTACTGTCGAGTATGTATAAGGTTTGACTGGTGCTAATTCAATGTATGTGCTGTAGTAAAAATGTGAAGAGAAGATGGTGAAAATGCAATTATGCACACTTTTACTCTTTTATTCTTGAATTTTGATGTAGTTGGGGTGGGGGAGGGGGGCTGGTGTAGAACTTCTATTGTTATGTTATTTAAAGCTTTTATACATGTTAAAACTTGTTTTATTTAGAGAAAGTTCTGATAAACAGTGAATCCTAGGTTGTTGCTACTTATGGTTTTGCAGTTCTAATCTGATACTAGCTACTGACTAAAATTCAGGCTGGACAAGGGAGTCATTGTGTATATATGTGACAGCCGTGGTGTTCGAGATATATACGACACAGATGGAAGCAATGCTATAGCAGCTTCAGAACCTCTAGTTGTGCTGGTATGTCATCCTAATATACCAAGTTGACACTCACTAAATGAAATATATTGTTAGAGCAAGTTGAGTTGAGGGAGTAGGCACTATTGGTCGAGAGGGGGTGTAGTAACTTGGGGAGATCCTTTAAACTTATGGGCAGTACCTCCCTTTGATAAACCATGGAGTCCTATATGAACCTGGAAGAGTCCATAACTTGTGCCTTTCCAGTAGCCTGCTATTTTTAGATCGTCTCGGTGTCTATGATGGTTTGGTAGTAGACTTAGGATTTGTATATTATCTTTTGTAAATAATCAAACTTGTATACGATTTTAAATGTTTCTGACAGGTGAACAAAGGTACTGCAAGTGCTAGCGAAATCTTAGCTGGTGCACTTAAAGACAATAAACGAGCAGTTCTATTAGGGGAACCTACATTTGGAAAAGGGTAATCCCTTGTGCTTATATTGTATGAAAGCATATATTAGGAGATCTTAATTGTGCCTGATTTTCCTCTTTTTATAGGAAAATTCAGTCAGTGTTCGAGCTATCAGATGGTTCAGGCATGGCAGTTACAGTTGCTCGTTATGAGACACCTGCCCACACTGATATTAACAAGGTATCTTTATGCTTTAACTATTTGTTGTTTTGTTCAATTAGGTGTCTGGGGACTTCCTAATTTTTCCCTTACATCAAGGTTGGCATAATTCCTGATCATCCATTGCCGGCATCATTTCCTAAAGACGAGGACAATTTGTGCGGCTGTCTCCAAGACCCTACATCGGGCTGCTATCTTGACAGAGTGGGTTTATATTTAAGATGACATGGATAGATACAGACTATTAACAAATTTGCGATTCAATATATTCTTTAATATGTTAGTTTTGTTTGTCAGTGCAAGTATGATAATTGATAGCACTGACAAAATACATGTACATGATTCATTTGATAACCATGACCAAACAAAATCCAGGCCGCAATTCGTATTTTAGTTATAGTGTTGCTTAGAAGGCAAATAGCTTGGTGCCTGGGTACAAGTAGAGCTGTAATTTGAGTCGGGCGAGCCGCTCGAGCTCGTTTATCAGGGGCCGGCTCCGCTCGAGCTCGTAAATGAGTCGAGCCGAGTATGTGCTGAACCTGACTAAGCCCGGCTTGAAAACTCAACTCGGTTCAATTCGGTTCGAGCTTGAACTCAAACTCGTTTATAATTTCAAATAAAAATTTTAAGTAATGAAAATTAGTTAATTCTTTTTTATATTTTTAATGTTTTTAATTGTTGAGCTCGCGAGTAAACCTGGTTTGACTCGTTTAAAATTGACTCGTTTGGCTCGTGAGTAAAACAAGTCGAGTTCAGTCAGATGTTTGAGTTCGTTTAACTTAAACGAGCGGCTCGGCTCGTTTATTTGACGATTCATACTCGTTTAGTGAATACCAGGCTCGGCTCGAGCCGAATTAAAACCTTAGGTACATGCCTTGAATCTTGATGTTTGGAAGGCCTTGAGCTAGTTTACACAATATGAAGGCAAAATTTGAAAGATACCGAATATGTGAAGGTAGAAATTGACATTGTTTTAACAATAGCGTAAATATTGTTAAGTTTATCCACATTGGTTGTGGAAATGCAGAGAGTAGATTAGTAAATAGCGAGTTAATCATAAGTATTACGACATTTTCCCGATGTTCTCAAAAAATACACCCGTACGTGCTTAGTGCATCCTAGCTACAGTAAACATTATTCCCGTATTTTGTCACATGTGGGTTTCGATCTTCCAAAGTTTGTTAGATCGATCGACTTCTTAACCAGTAAGGAAACCTATTATGACTCAAGACTTGTGCATGAATTTTTGGACACATTAAAATATGAGCATGAATTGATACTTAATTCGTGTCCAGTAAGAAATACATGGATACATAATCTGAAGATGAATGGATGGTAATTACTCTGATCTAATAAGAAATAGGAATGCTTCGAGTTTTGAATGACTGTATCTTCAGGACTATTCTACGCCCATTTTAAGGGATTCAACTGTTATACTCTAAGGCAGCGTTGAAAATTACTGATAGTTCATGCCTACTTTATTTGACATATGTTCATGAACTTGACTATACTGATCGACAATCCGTGCTGGGCGACATCAACGTAATAATATTGATAAATATTAATAAATATTTTAAAAAAAATATATTTATCGAAAATTGAATGATAAAAATATAATAAATAAATAATTATTTAATTATATAGTTATAGATAATCGAACCGTTTGTAAAACTAAGAGCATCTCCAACCATCATGAACTCTTAGCTAAAAATTCATACGGCATGCCTTAAATAGAAATTATAGAGAATGTGTAAAAAATTTATCACTCCAATGGTACATTACTATTAGCTAAAAATTTAGATAATCTCATCATATTGGTTATTTATGCTGAACCTCTAAGGACCTGTAGCAAAATTACACATCAATTGTTACCATATTAAAATAGTATATTGTACTTAAAATAATTTGAAATAATAATAACATGCCATTTTTAAAATATAACCAATCAATATAGCCAACTCCATTGGAGTAAAATACCTTACAGGTTCAGCAAATTTTACATAATCAATATTTAGCCAACCATTTTACAGAACACCGTTGAAGATGCTCTAAAGAAATTAAAGTAAATAAATAAATCTTGTATGATTACGTAGCTGCAAGAAATCGAACCCTCGATGTAGCTAATAAATTTAAAGTAAATAAATAAATTTTATATAATTACGTAGTTGCAAAGAATCGAACCCCGGATGAAGTTAAAGAATTTATAGTAAATAAATCTTGTATAATTACGTAGTTGCAAGGAATCGAACCCGGATTTTGTGATAATCAAATTTGGTACTTTGGTACCGTGCGTCATTTTCACATTGTTTTGCTTATTAATATTAATTATTAAAAAAATTATTAAAAAAATGTACTTATAGATATTTGAATGATAGAAATATATAATAAATAAATACTATTTAAATATGTGATTATAGGTAATTAATCTTAAATTTGGTACCGCACGATATTTTAACATTATTTTCTTTATTAATAAAGAGTATAGAAGTTATATACAATTGAATTTTGAATGAAATTAATGAAATTAAAGTAAATAAATAAATTTTGTATAATAACGTATTTGCAAGGAATCGAATCATGAATTAAGCTAAAGAATTTAAATTAATAAATCTTGTACGTAGTTGTGAGTAGGGGTGAACGCGGGTCGAATCGGTTCGGTTTTAGGTTAAAACCGAAACCGAAACCGCATATCCTCGGTTTTTAAAATCGAAAACCGAAACCGCAACCGAAACCATCGGTTCAGTTTCGGTTTTAAAATGATCGGATCGGTTACAATCGGTTCGATTTCGGTTTTAAAACCGTCTCAAATAAACATAACAAAATAAATAAAATGACTTCGAATTTTTAAGCTTGCAAAGTTACAAATTATTTTTTCGTCCAAAATAAACATACAAAGTTTTCATAATAAATTATTTAAGTCCAACTTGATCCGAGAATAATGAAAATTTAACATGATCTTCAAAAATATTTTCTTTGAAATGTATATAAGACAATATTAGAAATTCAACAATCTCGAGTGTATCTGAAGTCTTTGTATAAGTAAAGAGTTTTTCCAGGAAAGCCAAGAAAAATCGTAACATTCAAAAATAAAACAACAGATAAAATACCTAGATATAGAAGTTTATTAAACTACATTTATTAATCAACTATTACAAATTAAAACTTCAAAAACAAGAACAAAATAGTATAATTATTAAAAGAAATGTCAGGATCTTTATTAATCTACTCCCACTACTCATAAAAATTGGTCTAGTAGAATATATAATATATTAATTTCTTTATTTTTATTAATCGGATCGGTTCAGTTTGGACCTAAAACCGAAACCGAAACCTCAAGAACGGTTCGGTTTTTTAATTTTCGGTTTCGGTTCGGTTTCAACTCGGTTTCGATTTTTTTCGGTTTCGATTTTTTACGGTTCGGTTTTTTATTGGTTTCGGTTCGATTTCGGTTTTAATTCGATTTTTCGCTCACCCCTAATTGCGAGGAATCGAACCCAGATCACGTGATAACCAAATTTAAATTTGATACTTTGTTAGTTTTTGTAACAATCGATCGTTGGAACGTATAATTTTTCGGCAGTAAGTTTGATTCCGATTTTTTTTGTAAATGCATGTGAGCCATATTGTCTATTGGTGCTTAATATATCAATTTTAGGATATTTTTTCTATTCGTGAACTGATTAACAACAATCACTTATTACGGAATAACTTTCTTTTTTATATAATCATCATACTGACTTTTCTCTTAGAAAATCATCATGCCCTAATATTTAAAGTATTACATATATCAAGGTATGTTTTAGTTCCTGTTAACTCTTGAAATAATCAAGGGTTTGTTGTATATTACTGGAAGAATTTGACTAATTTAAAAAAAAACTTAATTCTTAATCTTATTTTTGATGTAGACCAATATTAAAAATTGCATAACTGGTGAATTCATTAGTACTGACATTCTGGTCATGGCATTGTTAACTGAACGTGTGAGAGATTGTCACGTTAAAACATAGACTAGGACAGTTTCTTCATCGTCTGACACGACCGCCGTTAGCATAATTCTTTCGCAACTACAGAATCCAAGGAGTAAGTCCATGAAAACCATTTCAACTCGTCCGCAAGATCAACCATGAATATATATAAACAGCCATCGAATGTTTATGTATTACATATATACAATCACTTGAACCAACGATTATTTAAGAAAAAATCAATAGTAGCCACAATCAATTACCTAAAACCTACAGTTTAAAAAGAATGGTTTCCTCTTTGGTGAGAGCGCGTGTTTTGTCAATTCTACTGATTATCTCCATCCTGCAGTTTGTTTTATTTCTTGCAGCTAGTTCGTATTCCACTCTTTCACGTAAGTTTTAATGTACAATGAATGAACGATAATTAAGTGCAAATTAAGAGAAATTAGCGATTATTTGTTTCGCGCATCATGTGAATGTTGAACTTGTTTGATTGATAATGGTTTTGTTTTTTGCAGATGAAAATGGAGGAACAGTATTATCAACTCAACCGAGTGCTGCCATTGATCATGAGGTGCCCAAATGGGAAGTCCGCGTACGGAAACTAAAGCCACTTGATAGTAGTCCTCCAGCTCCGAAGGCCGGTCCGTCAAGGGGTCCGGGTCATTAGACTGGCAATTTGGCATTATCATTTCATCACCTTGATCCCATTCTGGCACAATATATTTTGCTTACATTGCATTAAACATGTATTTTCCAAATTCTTTGTATTAACTAATAGGTAAGGACTACAAAATTGTAAGAGTAAATTGCATAATTGTGGCAGTACTTTATATCGATTTTTAAAAAAGTGGCTCAACTTTCAAATTCTTATTTTAATGGTCAGAGTTTGATTCCGCCTTTTATAAAAGTGGCTCCCGTTAACTCCCCACTAACAGGGTTAATAGAGCATGGGTAAAATCGGTTTTTTTTAATCATAGTCATAATAAGGCACATATACACATTCACATACAACACCACACTATGGGCTTGTAATCCAGGTTACTTATACAACACAACTTCAAAAACATGTTCACTATTTCAATCTGATGATACTGATTGGACTCGAATAGATTCCGGTTTCGATAAACACGATTTCTACTCTTACAAAATTCCCGAAGTGTTTTCGTTGAATGCGATTACTAAATTCACTCAATCGCAAGCGATTTTACTCAAAACTACTGTCCTTTTGCTCTTGACTTGGTTGCTTTTCTGTTTCTTAGCTCGATTTGGTAGTCTTGGTGATGGTAGAACTCCCTGGTTTAAGATTAGGTGGTGGATTAGTCGCTTGGATTTCACCTTCGTTACTCGCCATTGGCTGGTATATCCCTGTCTTCTTATTCATCTCGCTTTTTTTGCTTGATTGTTAATTGTGTTTTGATTGCATTTTTAGTTGTGTTTGATTTATTCAACTTAATTTTATTCATTACATACCTCTCCTTTGTATGACTATGATTAAAAAAAATCGATTTTACCCCTGCTCTGTTAACCCTGTCAGTGGGTAGTTAATGGGAGCCACTTTTATAAAATGCGGAATCAAACTCTGACCATTAAAATGAGAATTTGAAAGTTGAGCCATTTTTTTGAAAATCGGTGTAAAGTACGGTCACAATTATGCAATTTACTCAAATTGTAATAATAACATTACTTCAGTAATTCACTCGCATTGTTGTTATTTCGAAAATCAGTTGGTTAACTTGGAAAAACATCTTTTCAAAGCTCTTGTTTATATTCACAAATTAAACTAATCATTTTTTCACCCAATTTATAATCGTTCTTTTATCATCTGGTTGGTGATATTCGAGTACTCCCTAGGTTTCATTTTGTATGTCCTTTTTTAAAAAAGTACACGTTTGAATAAAGTTTTTAAACTTAATACCCTTAATTAATATACTGAAAAATGAGAATAGTGTTAAATTTGAAAAAAAATCAAATCTTACAAATAAGGATAGTTTGATAAAATTACTCTTAAATTAATATTGAAAGAAGAAATGAACATATAAAATGATAAATAATTTTTTTAAAAGGAACGTGTATAATATAATGAGTATCATGTACCAGATGTCACCCGAGGTAGTAACTTGAATTTATAAGGAGTTTCCCATATAATGCATGAGGGCGAATTTGTAAATTTACGATTTTTTTTTTGTATTTACCAAACTGTCATTAAAAATGTATAGAAATATATTATAATCTTAGGGGAGTTATATGGAGTTAAATTCTATGAAAATCACTTTTGTTTTGTGCATATCTGAAGACCACGTATGTTTTTCAATCTAAATTTGGCAAAATAGATCATATTTTGTAATAATTTTTTTTTTTTTGCAATCTAAATTTGGCAAAATAGATCATATTTTGTAATAAAAAATTTGCAAAACGTATTGTTTTGTAAAATATATTCTATGAAAATCACTATTTCATTGAAAATCTTGAAAATCATATAAGTTCTGCAAACTTAACATGAATGTTCTGTAAACTAACTCAACATGTTTTGCAGAACAATATAATATAAATTAGGATTATGAATTAGGATTATAAAATATCTTTTTAGTAAAATATAATATTTTAATGAATTTTTTAAAATCCAAATTGAATATACCTAGATTTTAAAAGACTTTTCAGAATCCTAATTGAATACCCCAGATTTAAAAAGATATTTTATAATCTGTTGTGGAATAAAAATTATGCTTGCGAATTTAATGCCAGGGTTAGAGAGATTCGAGCTTTAATGGATGTTCTCGTGTTTCGTGACTAAATCTGCCCTCACAAGATGCCTACGTATCTCAATTCATAATTGAGAATCAAACCAAAAAACGTAGTTCTTGGTGTTGCCTTCGGGGCTATGGCGGCAGGGGCACACCAAGGACGTAGTGACTTGTATGTCCTTATTCGTGGATGAAGTCTAAAACGTAGTTCTGATTGAAGGATCAGGGTCCTTATATAGGCGTCAGGAGCCTTGTATTTAGGGTATGTTTGGGAGACTTAGCCGATAAGTCTCCTTCTTGACAGTGGATAAGTATTGTATTCCTTAGTGGACAAGTCTTTTCCTTATCGTAAGATAATGACTGTGACTAGTTATTTCCTTCCATCGGGATTCCAGATCTTTCTTTGAAGTATTTATCATGTTTTGGACTCATTTCATGAGCTGTATATTTTCCCTATTTATTAATTACGAAATTAATAAATAATTAGGGTTTCGGGCCTTATTTGTCGATCCGTACTCTTGGACCAATCTAGGTCTAATTAATACATCATTAATTACATTTCTAGGATTACTTTTCTGTCCATATCATTTGCCCCTCCAACTTCTGAGAAAAATCTTTCTAAGTTTTTCACAGAAGTTATTATTAATCTGTGTATTTTTCCTCGACTTTTTCCTTTTTCAGGAATTGTTGCATGTCAATAAATAAATAAATAAACGTATTTATTTATTAAATTTTTTTAAGGGTATTTTCGACCTCATTTTTCGACCTCAGTTGGGTCGAGGTCGAAGGTTTCGACCTCAGTTTCCCATACGTTTTCGACCTCAGTCGTTCGACCTCGATCTAGGGTTCCTTCGACCTCGATTTTGACCTCACTTGGTCCTAAGTCGAAGGTTTCGACCTCGGTTTCCCATACGTTTTCGACTTTAGCCGATCGAGCTCGATCAAGGGTTCCTTCAACCTCGATTTCGACCTCACTTGGTCCTAGGTCGAAGGTGTCGACCTCGGTTTCCCATACGTTTTCGACCTCAGTCATTCGACCTCAAATCAGGGTTTCTTCGACCTCAAATTGGTCTTATGTCAAACAATTCGACTTCAATTTCATATACATTTTCGACCTCAGCCTTTCGACCTCAATCTAGTATTTTTTGACCTCAAATTGGTCTTAGGTCGAACAGATCGACTTCAATTTCATATACATTTTCGACCTCAGCCTTTCGACCTCAATCTAGTACTTTTTCGACCTCAAATTGGTCTTAGGTCGAACAAGTCGACTTCAATTTCAAATACATTTTCGACCTCAGCCTTTCGACTTCAATCTAGTACTTTTTCAACCTCACTTTGGTCTTAGTTTTCTTGGATTTCATTTTATCTCTTTAGGGCCTCAAATTCTTTTGGGCCTTGATTTCTTTTGGGCCTCGATCTCTTTTGGGCCTCAATTTCTTTTGGAGCCCAAAGAATAATTATGGGTCTCAACTGGCTGTAGAAGGTTGTCTTTCTTTTTACTGGTTGGGTGAACGGCTATTTTGGTTATAAAAGAGTGAGATTTCTATTTCACTCTTCACTTCTCAATTTCAATTTCTAAAAATTTATCTCAGTTTTCTCTCTAGTTTCTCCGTGGTGAGGCGATTTCCGGCGAGTTTTCTTCAACCATATTCATCATTTTCTGGGCATTTTTCTTCAACATTTGAAGATTTCTGGGTTTGATCTTGAAGATTTGAAGTTTTCTGGAAATTCTTCTTGAAGATTTGAAGTTTTCTGGAAATTCTTCTTGAAGATTTGAAGATTTGAAGATTTCTGGAAATTACCTTTGAAGGTCTGAAGATTTCTGGGATTTCGTTTTGAAGATTTGAATTATTGATGGCTGATCGTACTGCTCAATGCCTTCAAAAGATGAACCAAGCTTCCAAGAGAGGTACTGTCACTATTCACTCTTCATATATGCCTTTGCAAGATATGATTAGCGAACGTGGCGATGATTACCCCTCCGTGTCTCACTTAGATTCCTTTGATTGTAGTAATAAATTTCACGAAGTTGATAAAATTAGGGATTATAACAAAATGTATAGAGTTAAATCCCCCCTTAGGCTTATCCCAGCTGGCCCAGGAGATCGTTTCTGCCATTGGCATCCTGATGCTCTCTGCATTTACAAGGACACCATTGTTGCAGGACTTAGGTTTCCTTTTCATGACTTTATTCCCAAGTTATTAGCAGATGTTAGGATTAATCCTTTCCAACTTCCTCCTAATGCTTGGAGAATTATAATGAGTTTTATAGTTCTTTGTTTAAAGAACAATTTTCCCCTTTCTGTTTCATTATTTAGAAAAATCTTTCAATTTAAGAATAGTTCTGCAATTTCCCCTGGTTGGGTTTATATCAACCATAGGGCTTCCACACCTCCAATATTCCACCCAAAATCCATCCCTGATAATAACCCAAAATGGAAGAATGAGTTTATGTATCTAGTTTAGGAAGGAGGGGATTGGGGTACCCTGTTCCGTAAGTCGTTTAGTAGGGTCTCGGATGGTAGTCCCAATGATATAGTCTTGACTGATGAGGAGGCTCATGCCTATGCTGAGCTAACCAAGGACAACTATGCCACCATGGCTTAGGAGCTCCTGGACGAGTTTCTCCTAAAGTCTCTGGGCTTATAGAGCGTATCAGACAAGGGTAACTCTCGTTCCTTAGTTTCTTTTATTTATCTAAGATTTTCTTATACCCATTGTTTCTTTCTTATTTGTTTTTGCAGCTGCGACCTTTATAAATAAGACCAACGAGCCCGCAGATGGAGAAACTGGTAGGATGAAGATGGCTCGTTTGGGAGACAAAGATCCTCAGGGTGCTTTTGATGGCCCAGCATTTCTAAGGCCTCACGAGGATTCCGTGGAGGAGGTTGAGGCTCCTCCCTCATCCAAGGCCTCTGTTTGGCGCCCCGACTGGGGTATCAGAAAGAAGGACACTATTGTTGGGGTGTCCAAGCACACTACTGACTGGTCCTATCATTCACTTACTCCTTGTGACTACAAGGACTTTGTGTGACCAACTCTACTATCAAGGGAGTTGAGCATGCAGGTTCTCAGGCCATGGTTGCGGTAACCTTTCTCTTCCTTTTCTTTTTGTGTTTTCTTAATATGTTATAAATCTCTTATTTAACTTATGCTTTACTTGCAGACTAATGCTAACTTCCAAGGGGCTCTCTTTCAAGCCAAGGCTTGGCGTTCATCTTCTGAAGCCAACCAAGGCAAGTTTGAGAAGTCCTAGGAGGAAGTGGGCTCCCTCAAGGCTATCCTGGCTAGGAAAGAGAAGGAGTTGGCTGATTCCCAAGCTGAGCTGGTTGCGCTTAGCAAGAGCAAGGATGACTTTATCGATGAGTACCTTGACTCTCAGGAGTACAAGGACTTAATTGGTAAGCATGACGAGCTTCTCTTCCCAGTTCAGTTTACTAAGGGATGGGATGGTGCTTTGGTAGATGTCTTGGAGAAGATTCCTGGGTCGCTTAGCCTTTCTGATTTTCCAAGCCCTTATGCTCCTACTCCCTTAGAGAGAGCTTTGGCTGGAGAGGATGACATGGACGAGGATGACAGGATTCTGGATCCCGGGCACTCCTCTCCTCTTGGTCAGATAGCTGGAATTGATTCTGCAGCCACCCACTCTGATTCTGGCTCTAGCTCAGAAGAGGAGGCTGATGCCGGTGACAAATGAGGATAAGCTTAGTTTATGTAGTTTTTCTTTTATAGCCGTATATGGCTTTTATTTATGTAATCTCTGCCTTCAGGCATAACTTAACTTTTTGTAAGTTTTAATCTATCATCCTTTCTTTCATGTTTGTCAACACTTGATGTATATAAACTATCATAAAAACAGGAGAATGTTGAATAAAATCATAAATCTGAAAATGGGTTTAACCCTTACATAATACTCTACTTTCTACCTCGAGTTAAAAACTCGGATTGGTTTTCATCGACCTTATTTCTACTTGTCCTAATAGTGAGTCCAGTTTGGAAACACTAAACATAGTAAACTTTTAAGTTTGCAGCATGCCAAGTTCTTGGTACTTCGATCCCTTCGAGGGTTTCCAACTTATACGAGCCTCGTCCAAACACGTTCTTGACACGATACGGCCCTTCCCAATTTGGGGCCAATTTTCCTTTCTGTCCAACTCCAGATGCTTCAATCTTTCGGAGAACCAAGTCTCCTTGATGAAAGAATCTTTCTTTAACCCTTAAGTTATAGTAGAAAGATGCCTTCTTCTGATGTTCAACTATCTTGGCATTTGCCTCATCTCTAACTTCGTCAATTAGATCTAATTAGTCCATCCATGATAATTCGATTCGCAACTTCAGCTTGTCCATTTGCTTGAGGATGAGCAACAGAAGTGAAACGTAGCTCAATATCATTCTCCTCACAATACTTCTTGAATGCCTCATTGTTAAACTGAGTTCCATTATCCGCACCCAAGATTCATGGAATTCCGTATCTGCATATTACATTCTTCCAGAAGAAATGCATTACTTGTTTGGTAGTTATCTTAGCTAAAGGTTTAGCCTCAATCCACTTTGTGAAGTAGTCGATTGCCACTATCAAGAAATTTCTCTGCGCACTTGCCATTGAAAATGGTCCAAGTATATCCATTCCCCACATGATAAATGGAATATGTGAGTTTATGGATGTCAACATTTCTGGTGGTTGTCTAACCACCGGTGCATGCTTTTGGCAACGTTCACACTTCTTCACATAACTTTTAGCATCTGCAAGCATGCTTGACCAATAGAAACCTAGACGAGTAACTTTATGAGCAAGGGCTCTGCCCCCCAAGTGTTGCCCACAAATTCCCTCATGTACTTCCCTTAGGGCCAATTCTGCCTCTTGGGGTCTCAAACATTTCAAGTAAGGGATGATGAAAGACGTTTTGTATAGGATTCCCTCAATCAAGGTATACCTTAGTGCTCTCACATATAACTTTCATGCTTCTGAAGTATCGTTAGGTAACCAACCAGTTTCCAGATGAGATTTGATGGGATCCATCCAACAGCTAGCCACATCAATGAGTGCTATCAACTTCCCATTAATGCTTGGGGTCTTCAAGACTTGGAAGTATACACTCCCTGCATAGTTCTCAATTTCAGAAGAAGTAAACTTAGACAAAGCGTCAGCCTTCATATTTTCTTCTCTCAGATGGTGTTCCACATAACACTCATCAAACTGAGTCATAATGGCCTTGACAAGTTTCAAATACTTGGCCATGACTTCATCTCTAGCCTCAAACTCTCAATTTACTTGGGAAACTACCAACCTCGAGTCTCCACATACTTTCAGAGTCTTAACTCTCAGGGCTCCAGCCAGCCCTAAGCCAGCTATCAGGGCTTCATACTCAGCTTCATTGTTTGTCGTTGGGAAGTCCAGCTTTAGTGCATACTCTATGAGAAATCCATCAGGAGTTTGTAGCACCAAACCTGCTCCACTTGATTTTGTTTTTGATGCTCCATCAAAATAGAGTACCCAACATTCTTTGGACACCATGTCCTCATCTTTCTTGTCTTCCACTACTACTTCCTACTCCCCGACTTCCTGGTTGTCAATGGTGCATTCAACCATGAAGTCAGCGAGTGCCTGAGCTTTTATTGCCGTTCGAGGCTTATACTTGATGTCGAACTCTCCCAACTCTATAGCCCACTTAATTAATCTCCCGCTAACTTGAGGACTGTGCAAGATGTTTCTTAGAGGTTGATTGGTTAAGACCTCTATCTTGTGTGCCTGGAAGTATGGGCGTAGCTTTCTTGAGGCCATGATCAGGGCTAAGACAAACTTCTCTATCGTAGAGTAGTTTATTTCCGCTCCATGTAGAATCTTGCTCACGTAATAGATAGGCTTCTGAATTTTCAATTCTTCCTTTACCAAAACAGCTCCAAGGGCAGTGTTAGAAACTGCCAGGTATAAATAGAGGGTTTCTCCTGATTTTGGTTTTGCCAACAATGGTGCCTCAGCCATGTACTTCTTCAAGGCCTCAAAGGCCTCCTGGATTTTTGTTGTCCACTCAAAAGTTTTCACATTTTTGAGTGCTTTAAAGAAAGGTAAGCACTTTTCTCCTGACTTGGACATGAATCTTCCCAATGCTGTTACTCTTCCTGTTAGCTTCTAAACATCCTTGACAGACCGCAGTGGCTCCATGTCTAGGATTTCTTTGATTTTGTAGGGGTTAGCCTCAATTCCTCGTTTAGAAACCATTAGGCCTAGAAACTTTCCTGACCCAACGCCGAAGGCGCACTTAGCTGGATTCAACATCATCTTATGGTGCCTCAACACTTCAAATGCTTCCCGTAGATGGTCTACATGATCTGCCTTATCAAGGCTTTTAACCAACATGTCATCCACATAGACCTCCATGGTTTTTCCAATCAGGTGTTCAAAGATTTTGTTCACCAACCTTTGGTAAGTTGCTCCTGCATTCTTGAGTCCAAATGCCATAACCAAATAACAGTAAACACCAAAGTCAGTTATGAATGATACCTTGGAGATGTCATCTTTGTGCATTTTGATTTGGTTGTATCCACTGAAGCCATCCATGAAGCTCAACATCTCGTGCCCAGCTGTGGCATCTATCAGAGTATCAATTCTTGGCAAGGGAAAACAATCCTTGGGACATGCATCATTCAAGTCTGTGAAGTCCACACACATCCTCCATTTTCTATTGGCCTTTTTGACCATCACTGGGTTAGCCAACCACTCTAGAAATTGAATTTCTTCAATAAACCCGGCTTCTAAAAGCTTATATACTTCCTGCTTGATGGCCTCTTGCCTTTCTGGAGCAAAATTTCTCTTCTTTTGTTCCATAGTCTTCCTTTCGGGATCTACATTCAATTTGTGTGTTATCAACTGGGGATCAATCCCTAGCATGTCGGCCGCTGTCCAAGCGAAAACATAATTTTTTTCTTGAAGAAAAGATATGATCTTGTTCTTCAATGGTTCAGGTAACAATGCTCCAACGTAAGTAACCTTCTCCGGTTCACCAGGAACTAAGGGGATTGGGATTAAATCCTCAGCCGGTTTCCCTCTCCTATCCTCATTATCTCTAGCATCCATGTCCTTAATAGGAAGGACCTGCCCCCTATTCCATCAGGCCTTAAAGCGGCTACATAACAACTTCTAGCCATCTTTTGGTCACCCCATTCTTCACCAATCCCATTTCTTATTGGGAACTTGATTTTCAGATGATAAGACGAGGCAACAACCTTGAACGCATGAAGACCTGTCCTTCCCAGGATTGCATTGTAGGTCGAAGTTGCTTTTATAACTATGAAGTTCAACATTTGAGTAGACGTTTTCAAACCTTGCCCCATTGTCATAGGGAGTTGGACTGTGCCTTCTACCTTTGATTCCACTCCATTGAATCCATATATGGGCATATTCGAGGGTGTCAGTTGGGAGTCAGTATAGCCCATCTTGATAAAAGCATCATGGAACAAGATGTCTATTGAGGCTCCGTTATCAACCAGAACCCTCTTTGTCTCAGAATTGCCTATCACAGGTACGATGACTAAAGAATCATCATGGGGAAATTTCACTCCCTTTAAGTCAGAATCATCGAAACCTATTGCTACTTCCGTTCTGGCACGCTTCGGTGCTTCTCCTACAACAGTTAATACCTCTCGGGCATAAGCTTTCCTTAAGTTTCGGGAGGACCCAGCAACAGTCGGTCCTCCAAATATCATCTTTGTAACGCCCCCAGATCCGGGGTCTGGGATCCAGGTCGTCACCTCACCATCCAATCATAAAATACCTGTATTAACTCAATGATCCAATCAAAACAACATCATAGACCCCAGTCTCTTACTCACACAAGTTATAGCCTTAGAAACGATATATAGTAACATTAGTTATTACAAACCAAATGTACTATCCAGGATCTCACATTGTAAAGCATAATGTAACATAAGATGTAAAATAGATAACTACAACTCAACAAAGGACAAGACAGACAATAATATTAACAGAAGCACAGGAATCCAGAATCAAAGAAGAAAAGGTAAACTCAAAAAATCAAAATACGTTATGTATTCTTGAAGTCCGTAAACAGGTCACGGAAAGAAGTTCATGAAAATGTTCAAGCCTCAGTGACAGCAAAAGAAACAAGACTTTCAAGACAACAGAAGTATGTGAATGATTTAGGGTTCAGTACCACGGGATTCCAGTGATGAAGCAACCAGAACGACAAGGGACTTATCAGCAGCACTATATTGAAGACATAAAATAATAATTGATCAAGTGTTATTCATCTGTGAACCAGACCAGTTGCACGAGGTGACGGCAGTAAAAAGGATCAAGTTGTTTTATCGTCTCAGAAGAAATTGATACAGTCTAAAACTTAAACACCCAGGAGCTCAGGAGTAATTACTAAAGGACAAGAGACAAGAAAAAGAATTCGATAGTTTTTCTTTTGAAAAAAAACTATCGAATGGTGGTTGAAGTGATTCATTGAAAAACTAAGTGAATTAATTTGGCATTCGATAGTTTTGATTTAAAAACTATCGAATGGCAAATTGATTTAATCCATTCGATGGTTTCTTAAATCATTCGATGGTTTTTCAATTCATGGAGAAGGTGAAAAGTTATGCTTGTCTGACAGGTTGATAAAGATCCAACGGCCAAGAATATTCTATTCTAAATGGTTCGATGGTTTTTCAATTCAAGACTACAATTAACTCGAGAGAAGAGAGTGTCTTCTTCAGTTAAGGATTTCAACACAGAGACATTACTGAGAGAGAGAAGAGCCGGAGAAAATTATCAGAGAAATTAATAGTGCTCAGAACTTGATCATTGTTTTGTATTTGTGTAACCTTAAACTCATTGACGCTAATCTACGGATTAGAAATTGTAGCACCCCTCGAGGTTTATATTTATAAAAAGATATATTCCCCGAAACTTGATTTGGTTTGGTGTGTTTGATTTCGTTATAGAACTGAAAGATTAATCCGCGAACGAAATTAAATTATTTGTGAGTATCGTATTCAACCCCCCCTTCTACGATACTTTGGACCTAACAATTGGTATCAGAGCTACTTGATTGATATACAAATCAGATCCGGTGAATGAGACCAAAATCAAACGTAGCCTGAAAATTCGAAGCAAATTTTTTAACTTTCAAAATTTTTCATTTAATTGGAATTTCTTGAATTTTAAACAATTTGAAATTTTCAGAAACCATGAGTGCTCCAAAGACAACCGCTGGTATTAAAGTTCCCCCATTTACTATAGATGATTTCGGTTTGTGGAAGATGAAGATGCTGTTATTTATCAAGGCATCTAACCCGTTGTATATTGGCATATTAGAGAACGGACCGTTTGTACCAATGAAACCAGTTAGTGAATCTACAGCTCCTGATGGTAGGAGGATTCCTCAAGGCACCCAACCTAAGGATATTACTGAATATACAGATTCTGACAAAGAACTGATTCGATTGGATACCGATTTAATGTTGATATTGGCGGACTCCGCAGACAAGGAAATGAGCTATCAGTTGATGAACTGTACAAGCGGGAAACATATGTGGGATACCATTAATTTGATAATGGAAGGAACTGAAGACGTCCAGGAAAACATATTGGACATCCTGACTTCTCAATATGAAGCTTTTAGGTCCCTGCCAGGAGAAAGTATAACTCAGGTCTTTGAGAAATATACTAAGCTTCTCAATGAATTGGCAATGAAAGGAAATACCTATCCACTGAGAGAATCAAACAGGAAGTTCATGATGACGCTGCCCCATCATGTAGAACACAAGTCATCATCCATTAGGGAAAGAATTGACTTCACAAAGATGTCATTAGAGATGATCTATGGCAAGTTGAAGACCTATGAGATGGAACAGGAACAAAGGGTGATAATCTACGGATCAGGGACAGTGGAGAACAAGCACAATGCACTTGTGAGATCAGCAGCACTTGTAGTGGATGAACCAATAACTTCTGAGATTCTGGTTCAGACCCCTAGAGCTGGAAAGGAGGTGATAATAGAAGCAGAAATGGATTCTGTGAATCTGGGTGTTGATGAAAGTGATTACTACACCCTAGAAGAGCTTGAGCAAATGGAAGACAAAACCATGGCGTACTTAGCTGCAAAGTTTAGTCACATTCGTTTCAAAAGAAACCCTAAGTACAAGTTCAAGGGCTCAACCAACAGATTCCAGAAGAGCAATTATACACCTAGTACAGGCTTTAAGGGAGGCTACCAGACTGGCATGATTGATAGAAGCAAATCAAGATGCTACAACTGCAATGAGTTAGGGCATTTCGCCACTGAATGCCGGAAGCCTCGTCAAGCAAGAGACATGAAAGATGTCTATGGAAAGAAGGATTCTTATGATGAATTGAAGAAGGAGAATGCCAAGCTTAAACAGCAATTGGAGGCATTGTCTGGAAAGCAGAAAGGGAAAGCTTATATAGCAGAGGGAAAGCACTGGGATGATACTGATTCGGATGAAGAGGAGGAATATGTAAATGTTGCTCTAATGGCTGACTCTTCAGAGGAATCACCACAATCATCTCAGGTACCTATCTTAACTACAATTGATATGTCTAATTCTGAGTACAAGAAAACTGTGCAAGATCTTAGTGTAGAATTGTTTAATGTACACACAAGCATGCTAGCATCAGAAATGGAAAATGCTAAACTAGTTCTTAAGATTAAAAAGCTAGAATCTAAAAATGAAGAACTAGAGCTTGTAGCTGTAACATTAGAAGATCTTAAGCAAAAGAATGCGTACTTAGAGAACAAGGTCAAGTGTAATGATGAGATAGAGACTATCCTCAGGAAGCAGATTTCAGATCTAGATTTGAAGCTGAATGCTTTTAAGAATTCCGCTCTAGTGGTTAAGAAAATCATTGATACTCAGGCCATAGAGAATAAAACTGCTATAGGATTTGACTATAACAAGAAAGCTGGTAAGAAGATTGTGGAATTCCCTGTGACATCTTCAGTTGTCAAAAGGAATACTCCACATGTTCTTAAGAATGTTGATTGTCCAGTTTTCGTTAAGCCGTTTCCACCACTCTTTCATGAGGATGACCTTTTCATTAGACAAGAATTGCTTGATGAGGATTTATTGAAGGAAAAAGAGGTAAAGACTAAGTTGCCTAGGAAATCAGTAAAAATGAATTACCTAAACCTGATTTACCTAAAACTGAAGTAGGTTCCTTAGTTAGTAATGTTAAAAAGAACAGGAATGGGAGGAAGAAGATTGTTAATCAGGAATTGGTTCCATCTTCTCCCATTGCATCTAGGAAGTTGTGCTCCATTTGTAATTCTGCTGGACACCTTACACATGCATGTAAAAAGGTTAAAGTAGAAACTGCTAATGCTTCTGAAATGCATAACATGTCTGCATGCCTGATAATCATGAGCCCTGTGGAAAGAAAGAGTGTTTGCTATGTAAGTACAACATCATGCATGCTTATTTTAAGTTGATGAATGATAGTAGCAATAGCACTAGTAATGTTAAATCCACAGATACTATGAATATCAAACAGGGTAAGACTAAATTGAATGTTACTCCTGTTAAATCATCTAAACCTTCAGGACCCAAACAATTTTGGGTACCAAAGTCCGCTTAATCAATCTGTGATTGCAGGGTAAGGTTAAAAGCTCAAAGGTTATGTGGATTCTGGATAGTGGCTGTTCTAGACACATGACAGGTGAAGAGTCCCTGCTTACAGAGGTGGTTAAGAAGACCGGCCCGATTGTAACCTTTGGAGATGACAGCAAAGGATTCACTACGGGATATGGTAAATTGAAAGCTGGAAATGTCATCATTGAAAACATCTCTCTTGTTGAAGGATTAAAGCACAATCTTCTAAGTATCAGTCAATTCTGTGATAAAGGCTACAATGTAGATTTCAGAAAAGACAAGTGCTTGATCACCAACAGGAAGGATGAGAAGCTTACTCTACTGGGAGTGAGAAAAGGAAATTTGTTTATAGCTGACTTAAGTTCTACCAGTGAAGGAGAAGTTACATGTTTCTATGCAAAGGCATCTTCAGAACAAAGTTGGCTATGGCACAAGAAGCTCTCACATCTGAACTTCAAAACTATGAACTCTTTGGTAAAGAGAGAGTTAGTGAGAGGGTTGCCCCTGATGGAATTCAATCAGGAGGGACTATGTGAAGCATGTGAAAAAGGGAAGTCGAAGAAAGCATCACATGGAAGCAAAGGAATGACAAGCATTAATGAACCATTACAGCTGATTCATATGGATTTATTTGGTCCAGTTAATGTTATGTCACTTTCAAGGAATAGATATGCATTGGTGATGGTGGACGACTACTCCAAGTACACGTGGGTGTTGTTCATACAAACAAAGGATGAAGCAACACAACTAATCATTGATCACATCAAGAAGATAGAAGTGGAAGCTAAGCTACCTGTGCGGACAATCAGATCAGACAATGGAACTGAATTCAAGAATGCAGTTCTTAATGATTTATGCTCAGAGAAAGGAATATCAAGACAGTTTTCAGCACCAAGAACTCCTCAACAGAATGGAGTAGTGGAAAGGAAGAACAGGACCTTGGTTGAAGCAGCAAGGACCATGTTGAATGAATCAAAACTTTCCACTTACTTTTGGGTTGAAGCAGTGAATACAGCTTGCTACACTCAGAATCGAACCCTGATCAACAAAGATCATGAAAAGACTCCGTATGAGTTAATGGCCAACAAGAAGCCAACACTGAAGTACTTTCATGTGTTTGGTGCAAAGTGCTTTGTACTTAAAGATGGAGAACATCTTGGCAAGTTTGATGCCAAAGCAGATGAAGGCATTTTTCTAGGCTATTCTCTGGAATCTAAGGCTTTCAGGGTATATGTGATTGAAGATAAGAAGGTGTTGGAAAGCTTTAATGTAACATTTGACGACACTAAAAGACCAGGCCTGCAAACTGGAGAGAACTCTGAATCTTTGGTATTTGAAAATCTATCAGGAGATCTATCTGACAATGAAGAAGTACCTGAAGTTGTTACAGTCATTAATAATAATCATAATGATAATGATTCTGGACAAAGTGGTGACCAAAGTGGAGATCCTCAACATACAGGATCCACTAGTCAGTCTTCAGAATCAACAGATCAAACCGTCAACAACTCAGGGGGAGCAGGAGAAGGATCAACTAGTCACACTCCACAATATCTAGAACAAGGAGAATCATCAAGATCGCATCTGCCAAGACAAAGGGTATGGAATAGAGATCATCCCTTTCACTTGATCATTGGTGATCCGGACACAGGAGTGAGAACTAGGAGAACATCACAAAATGAATGTCACTATTCTGGGTTTCTTTCAGAAACAGAACCTAAGAAAGTTGAAGATGCTCTAGATGATCCAGATTGGGTGATTGCTATGCAAGAAGAACTCAATCAGTTTGAAAGGCAGAAAGTTTGGAAGCTGGTACCCAGGCCTAAGGGAAAATCTGCTATTGGAACACGATGGGTATTCAGAAATAAGTTGGACGAAGATGGCATTGTAACGAGAAACAAAGCCAGACTGGTTGCTAAAGGTTACTCTCAAGAAGAGGGTATAGATTATGATGAAACCTATGCACCAGTAGCAAGACTTGAGGCCATCAGAATGTTTCTGACATTTGCTGCACATTCCAATTACAAGGTATATCAAATGGACGTGAAGAGTGCTTTTCTGAACGGGGAGTTAGAAGAAGAAGTGTATGTGGAACAACCTCCAGGTTTTGAAGCAGACTTTGTGTACTTTCTATTCAAAGCTCTCTATGGACTCAAACAAGCTCCGAGGACATGGTATGACACTCTATCTGAATTCTTACTTGAAAATGATTTTACAAGAGGTGTTGTAGACAAAACTCTCTTTGTCAAAAAGCATAAAAATGATTTGATATTGGTGCAAGTATATGTGGATGACATAATATTTGGTTCTACTAATGATGATCTATGCAAGAGATTTGCTAAGTTAATGCAGAGTCGTTATGAAATGAGCATGATGGGTGAATTGTCATTCTTTCTTGGACTGCAAGTATACCAAAAACAAGGTGGTATATTCATTTGTCAGTCCAAGTACATCAAGGATCTTCTTAAGAAGTATCAAATGGAAGACTCATCTACAGCAAAGACTCCTATGCCAACTGCCACTAAGCTTGATAAGGATGAAACTGGTAAGAAGGTTGACATCACAGGCTACAGAGGTATGATAGGCTCATTACTTTATCTCACTGCAAGTAGACCAGATATAATGTTTGCAACATGCTTGTGTGCTAGATTTCAGTTTGATCCCAAAGAATCTCATCTAATAGCTGTTAAGCGAATATTTAGATATCTTAAGGGGACCCCAAATCTTGGAATTTGGTACCCTAAAGATACAGGATTTGATCTTATTGGATACACAGACTCTGATTTTGCAGGTTGTAAGATTGATCGGAAGAGTACTTCAGGAAGCTGTCAGTTTCTTGGAAGAAGGTTAGTTTCCTGGCATAGAAAGAAGCGGCATTCAGTGTCCACATCAACAGCTGAGGCTGAATACATTGTTGTTGGTAGCTGTTGTGCTCAGATCTTGTGGATGAGAAACCAACTCCGTGACTATGGACTTTTGTTGACAAAGATTCCAATATTTTGTGACAACACAAGTGCCATAGCAATCTCAAACAACCCAGTGCAACACTCGAGGACGAAGCACATCGACATCAGGTATCATTTTATCCGAGAGCATGTCATGAATGGAACTGTGGAGTTACTTTTTGTACCCACAGAGGATCAAATTGCAGACATCTTTACTAAACCGCTTGATGAATCCACTTTCAATAAGCTGGTTGGTGAACTTGGGATGTTAAATCTTTCTAATTGATTTTGATTAGAAGTCAGTAACTGCAGATAGTCCTGGTGAATACATGAGTTTAAGAATTGCTATATCCTTAGGACTCGTGAATTTATTTTCTGGAGCAATTCTCGTAATTAGGATTTTTGTACTAATTTTTTGTCATAATTATGGATGATATATCTTCTGGCATTTAATTAGTTATTAATTCTATAAATTATTTAGGTGCTAACATTTGTTCTAAATATTCAAGCATCTATTTAATTTGAATTAATTTGCCTTGTTTTTAACATTGTAAATTAATGCAGCATAATTCATTGGATTTTAATTGATTAATGTCAGTTAATGATATTTAGTTGATTTTAGTCTGAGAAAATTGTGAATTTTCTGTTAACAATTGATTTTGGTGAATTTTATCAGATTTATTCAAAATAAAACTTGACAGGAAATAAAAAGTCTGATTTTTAAAATAGAACAGGTTTTAAAATGAAGACAGAAGCAAAAAATATCGAATTTAGGAAATTCGATAGTTTTTCAAGTACATAGATAAATCTATCGAAATTAATTTTCGATAGTTTTTGAAAAGGAAAAGAAAAACCATCGAAAACATGTCTCGATAGTTTTTGAGAATATCTTTCAAATATATCGAAGTGAATTTATCTGATTTAATATTTAAATTCTCGATAGATTTTGAAAATTAGTAGAAAAACCATCGAAGTGAATTTTAATTATTTCTATATTCAAATTCTCGATAGTTTTTCTAAACAAAGCATGTTCGATAGTTTTTGGTTTTATTGAGAACAGCTTTCGATAGTTTTTCTGAAAGGTCGGTTTAAATTCTTGAATTTAAACACTTCGATAGTTTTGAAAAAACTATCGAAGTGTTTTTGACCTTTATGCCCCTAGAATTAAAACTATCGACAGCATAAATAAAAACTATCGAACATTAAATGTCATAATTGCCCCTGTCAGTTTCAAAAGTATTTAACCGTGCCTTAGCTCTTTTCTTTTCATTTTCACAGATCTGAGAGAAGTGCTTTTGTCGATTTCAATACTTACAAAGATATACACACAGATAAAAGAACTCTATTCGATAGTTTCTTCAAGTTTAATCAAGAAAACCTTAAAAAAATTACTGTTTGTCATTGTTGATTGATTTCTAACCGTGAAAAGTTAATCTTTTTTGAGTTTTTGGCACTTTCTGGGTAAGAAACCATCGAAGTAGACTTTTGAATTGAATATTGGTTAGTATTCAAAGGTTCTAAAGCTCACAGGTGTTCGAATTTTCTGTGTTAGTGTTAAAAAGGGGTTATTTGGTTTCTAGGGTAATTTTGTTAAGGGTTTGATTAATTAGAAATAATTAATTAAATTTAAAAGGAAAATTAGTTTTGGTTTATTTGAATTTTCTGGAAATTTTAAAATGGTTGGAGAATTTATTATTACCAAGACTAATCATGTCTCGTTCCAAAACTTGCAATCCATAACGAACTTACAGTTTCGTGCATGGGCAGAGTTTTTGAACACACTTTCATTAGTGGCATATGCTGTGAGTACTCCCGTGGTCCTTTGCATCGATCAATTGACTGCGTTGTACACAACCGCCACGGATACAAGTGAGAATAACGTAAGGTCCTTCAGTTTTGTTGTGCCAGGGGACAGAGCAATAAGGGTGACGGAACATGACTTTAATCAAATCTTACATTTTCCTACAGAAAACCTTGTTCCGGATCCCACAACTGAGGAGATACATGCTTTCTTCAATCTCATTAGAAGTCAACAACCTAACTTCTTTGTGGGAGAGTTTCTGAAGCATTACTTGCCAAAAGCATGGAACTTTTTCTTTCATACCCTAATCCATGTTTTTACTGCCAAGCTAACAAATCTGCATGGTATTCCCTTATTCCTTCAAAAGATAGGGTTTGCCATTGCCAACAATAGGCATATTAATATTGGACGGTTACTGATTGATCAAGTAATCATATGCATGGGACCACTGGATGAAAGAACGGGCATAGATGAAGATGTGCTTTGTTTCTATCCTAGGTTCCTACAGCTAATTCTCAATGATATCTTAACAGATGATGAGCGCGAGACATTCGTCGAAGAGGAGACCATGGAGTGTATGAAGATGAAGAGCAATGCCATAACCGCTCTGATAAGGAAGAACAACTATCTTCCAGGGGTACCCACTGTTCTCACTGAATATCTAAGAACGGTGCCCCTACCACTTCTACCCCCAGGGGAACAGGTAAATCAAGGTAACATTCCTGAACCTGAACTGGCTCCTGAACCACAACCTATGGATGTTGATCCAGAGCCCTCAGTGGCCATTCCAGACCAGGAGGTTGCAAACCCACAATCTCTAACCACGGTCGAAGAGCCTTTGGAAGAGCCAAATGAAAACATAAACGAACCTCCTTCCCCTACTATACCCATTAAAGAACCATCCATGAGTGTAGAGGGAGATAGTGCCAAAGCAGCGCCACATAAGGAGATACACCCTTCAACAGCAGCTCTGCCTTCCTCTAAAAGGAGAAGAACAGAAACCGAGGCAACTGTTGATACTTCATTTCTCTCATCCAAAGCGCCCTTTACTGATTTTTCTGATGCTGATTGGGCTACTCTAACGAAAGCAATATCTGAACCAATAGCTCAATCAAGTAAGGAAGAATTGACGGAAGCAACTGGTGTTCCGACCATATTACGGTCAGGTTCACTGGTTGAAGGTTCTAAGAACCAAGGGTCTTCACAGACGTCGAGAGAAGGCTTTGACCTAAATGCACAATCTAAAAGGTCATTGTCTACCTCCCCAGATGGAACATATCTGGATCCTGCGGGTAAAGGGTCTGACGTAGGTGCAGATCGGCAACTCGGTGATGATGAATCAATTACTATTGACAAGTCAACTGAGGTAAAGTCTTCACAGACTATTGGGGAAGATTCGGGATCTCTGCTGTTAAAAGAGCCTGTTTCTAACCCCCTAGAGATTCAAACTCTAGATCCTACAAAGGATATATCATCTAAGGATGATCAGCAACTTGGTTTATCCAAGGACGGGGACTTGCGAAGCCCCATTGCACCACCGGTGACCTCCTTAAGGACGGCTACGGTGATTTCTTCTGCAGGTACAATCAGCACAAAGGATTTGAGTGAAACAAAAACACTTACACCTGGCCTGAGTGGGAAAGGAAAAATGATTCAAACACCGACAGAAACGTTGAGTGTACACCCAGAGCCAAATGTGAGGAGTGACACCCTAACCCTACCTAATATTCATGATTTGCTGTTACCAACAGAAAGAGAACTACAAGTTCAATCCACTCTCAAGGAGATGACAGTTCATGACAAAGAAGGAACTCCATTATTCAAGGTTCCACTGCGACCTTCCTTTGACCAGGGGATCTCCTTTAGTCAGGCCAATGCTTCTTTAAAGACTATTCAAGAGAAGGTTGACTTGGCTGCAGCTGATTCTAGAAGAACATTCAGGGTCATTGGCAGTGCATCTGGCACTATAACAGGTACGAAGCAGGCAGTGGACTCCTTAAAGAAGGAAGCTATGGAAGAACTAGTCGAGCTGAGGATGGACGTCAGGGAACTTAAAGATGGATTCATGAATGAAGTAACTGCACTGTCTCAAGGACATGAAGCTTTGAAAGAAGACGTTCTGGTTATCCGGGATGGTCAAGCGCGGGTAAAAGATGCAATGAATACCCTTTCACGAGTGGAGTCTAAGCTAAACAAGAGGCTGGATCACATGGAAAAGACTACCAACTCAAGATTGGAAAACATTGACCTGTCACTAGCTTCTATAAATGAATTTAATAAGCAGCTTATGGATTTCTTGGAGAATCAAGGTGACGGAGTACAGTCTATATGGAGTATGCTGAAGAACCAACAATCTGGACAACCTGGTCCTTCCTATCAAGAACCTGATCCTTCTAATGTCTTTTATGCTGAGGATGCTTTTATCGAGGATTCCTCAACTAAGGGGGAGAAAGTTGGAGAAGGGGTGAAGGATAAATGGGGAGTTTGGGAGAATGTTGAGGCTATTCCAATCAGACAGTACTAGATTGAGGAGCTTGTAGAGGAAGACAAGGAAAGTGAAGAGGAATTTGAGGTCATGCATGAGAAACCTATTCAAGAGGAGCATGAGCCATATTATCCAGAGCCAATAGAACATCCTATCTTGGATGATGATATGGAAGAAGCAAATTCTTTATCACCTGAAGAAGAAGCTGCCTTGGAAGCAATAAGAGCTCAGAGAACTGCAATAGATGCCAGGCAAGCTGAGAAAGAGAAACAGCAAGCTATTCTGAGAAGTGAAAAACTAAAGAGAATGAAAGTGTATAATGAAGTGAGGAAGAAGAAGATGATAGATCTGGCAAAGAAAGATGGTACTGAATGGGAAATGGCTTATAAAACCTTTTGCGGAGTTGAAGACGGATTAGAAGTCAACGATAATGCGGAGGTGGAAGTTATTATTCAGGACATCAGAAGTGCTAATCTTGAAGATCAGACTTACTTTAAAGCACTGAGAAGCTCTATAATCTGTCTGAATGCTGGGGTTAAAGCAAATGGTGTCTGGAGCTTATTAATCAGTTTTCTGGAGAAAGGTACATTTGTGATTTCCACTAAGTTTTTAGAACAGAGGACATATACAGAATTGCATGCTATACTCATCAAGATCCAAAGAACTACAAGGCTAAATGAACTACTCCGTGAGCACGTTAAGGAGATCGTGATGAAAGTCACTCCAGAGATTACTGAAGATCCTCCAATGGTTAGATTCATGACGAATGACTTGTTCAGAATCTGCTATTTGGCTGAGGACAAACTGAGAGACTACCCAAGCAACTATCTAATCTCAGTTGAGAAGTATCTTAGATCCACTGGATTCTCATCAACGGAGAAGGACAAAGCAGCAGACACTCTTAGAAGATTTCTAATGGAGAATGTTCCTTACTATAGGAAAAGAGTGGAAAGAGGATTGGAAGTGCATACCAGACTGCCAAACATGCCAAAGCTAAACAAGAAAGATGTTAACATTGCATGGTTATGGGCTGGAGTGGGTCAAGAGGTTGAATATATTGGAAGACACATCCAAGGAGCAATCCTTAAACCTGGAGAACCAATGCACTATCTATCTGTGATTGATTATCAAGCTGCTAACTCCGATCCAATGATTGAAGAAGGTGAGATTGGAATGGACTGAAGATTGAAGCAAAGAACAAAAGAACTATCAGCTCAGACTAGAGGAACAACTTCATTGTATAAAGTTTAACTGTTCTTTGATTTATGAAATCTGGAAATGTATATATATCTGATCCAGAATGCATTGATATTATTACGCTGTCTTACTTTAAGTAGTTTAATGTTTCCTTAGTTAGTTGAGTTATCCTCGAAGTATTTGCTTGTCGAACTCTATCCAATCAAATAGGGGGAGATTGTAAAGCATAATGTAACATAAGATGTAAAAGAGATAACTACAACTCAACAAAGGACAAGACATACAATAATATTAACAGAAGCACAGGAATCCAGAATCAAAGAAGAAAAGGTAAACTCAAAAAATCAAAATACGTTATGTATTCTTGAAGTCCGTAAACAGGTCACGGAAAGAAGTTCATGAAAATGTTCAAGCCTCAGTGATAGCAAAAGAAACAAGACTTTCAAGACAACAGAAGTATGTGAATGATTTAGGGTTCAGTACCACGAGATTCCAGTGATGAAGCAACCAGAACGACAAGGGACTTATCAGCAGCACTATATTGAAGACATAAAATAATAATTGATCAAGTGTTATTCATCTGTGAACCAGACCAGTTGCACGAGGTGACGACACTAAAAAGGATCAAGTTGTTTTATCGTCTCAGAAGAAATTGATACAGTCTAAAACTTAAACACCCAGGAGCTCAGGAGTAATTACTAAAGGACAAGAGACAAGAAAAAGAATTCGATAGTTTTTCTTTTGAAAAAAAACTATCGAATGGTGGTTGAAGTGATTCATTGAAAAACTAAGTGAATTAATTTGGCATTCGATAGTTTTGATTTAAAAACTATCGAATGGCAAATTGATTTAATCCATTCGATGGTTTCTTAAATCATTCGATGGTTTTTCAATTCATGGAGCAGGTGAAAAGTTATGCTTGTCTGACAGGTTGATGAAGATCCAACGGCCAAGAATATTCTATTCTAAATGGTTCGATGGTTTTTCAATTCAGGACTACAATTAACTCGAGAGAAGAGATTGTCTTCTTCAGTTAAGGATTTCAACACAGAGACATTACTGAGAGAGAGAAGAGCCGGAGAAAATTATCAGAGAAATTAATAGTGCTCAGAACTTGATCATTGTTTTGTATTTGTGTAACCTTAAACTCATTGACGCTAATCTACGGATTAGAAATTGTAGCACCCCTCGAGGTTTATATTTATAAAAAGATATATTCCCCGAAACTTGATTTGGTTTGGTGTGTTTGATTTCGTTATAGAACTGAAAGATTAATCCGTGAACGAAATTAAATTATTTGTGAGTATCGTATTCAACCCCCCCTTCTACGATACTTTGGACCTAACACACATTATTAATCTACAACCACTACATGTAGTTATTACAACCCATTTTGTAAACACACTAGATAAGGATAGCTGAACCTATCCAACTTACTCATACATTATCCTTCTTGAACTGCGCTATCTCAAGAGAGTATCTTCCACATTCCTTTCCTCGCAATACGGGACGACTGACTATGGTCTCACTGAAAATATAATTTTTAACAAAGCAAGAATGAGCGAAAGAATGCTCAGCAAGTTAACTAGTTACTAATATAAAGTTCTTCCAACAATATAAAAGTAGTACATAGTTTTCCAATTAAAGTATTCATACTTAATATGAAGTTTAGAATACTACCATACGAACGAGTTTAGTTCGTAATTTAGAAATACACTATCAGTGACTTAGCACGATTTGTAGAAATCAACAAGTACGCAGTTCTATATACTACGAGATGAACAACACTAGTTCACAAGTTTTGAAATACCGTTTGTCTTTCATCAATAATTAAACAGAATCATTTGTAAAAGAACAATCTTTAGTTCTTATCAACACTATCGGTAACTCAGCACCTTGGCTTTCGTTACAGTGTTAATATCAATTTCCAAATTGGAAGGAATGAGACTTATATAAAAACAAAACATGACATGGATTGACGATGATCAGTCGCCACATCCATATCAACCACGGGTCTTTTCTACTAGTAGAAGGGCAAAAACTCCATCCGTAATTACCCTGGACGAAAACTCCATCCGTAATCGTCCTGGATGAGAAATCCATCCGTAATCATCCCGGCGCATTCAGCCAATAATTTATGGACCGCCTGGCTAACGGCCTCTTACACTAAACTCAGGATCGCCCGTCGACGATCTTGACACCGCCAGAGTACCCTTGTTTTATTTTCTTTTTGAGAATCGTTTTGAAAAGAAAATGAGTAGTTAAGGTCCGTCCTTAGTCGACCAATACTTACTTGAAAACCACATTATCTGAGAAAAACGTGACCGGGGGTTTTCGCAAAAAGACCTTGAGCGAGAGGGTACATGAGTATAAAAGTTTCGAAGCATCTTGGATCGTTTTAAAATAATATTTCAAGTATTTTCGGAAGCGTTTAAAGTGTTTGATACTATTTAAATAATGTATTTAATCCAAGATAAATATTTTTGAAATCTTTAAGTAAATAAAGTTCATTAAATAATTGTAAGTACATATACTATCTCCCGAAGAACCTTTCGGGTTTACATAGTTATAATACGTCAAAACAAAATTCTGCTCCCCGGTCAAATCTACTTTTTGGACCAACGCGCTCTATTCCTAGAGCCGTCGTCCGAATATTAAATTTTAAAGTACCATTATCAACGAGGTATATATGCTTGAGAAACGGAAACTTGCATAAACATGCTCCAAAGATATTTTCATAAGTAGAACATAGGATACGAAAACTTGCCACGATACTTTTATCAAATGAGTGTGTGTGTATATATATACATATATGAATAAGCAAGTATTAACATCTGAAAATATACCTACTCTGAACAATAGAGTAAGAGTTAGTAAATTTGCCTGATGTCCAAGCTCTAACTGGATGTCATCTCTTCTAGTCCTGGAACCTCTACCAAGACAATACATAACCTTAATTTATAATCTTGTTCTTCACACCAATACGTTATCTTAATAATCCTTAACAAGTTTCGTGTTTTAGTCGACTCGAAATCACTCTTTTAAATTAGCCAAAACGGATGGTCAAAGTAGTACCTCTAGAGTTGACTTTCCATAGAATTACTATTTTGCAACTTACACTCTAACAGTTTTAGTAAATCATAAAATTAATAATTAATTACGAAACCACCTCAAGGAGTTTCTTGAGTATTTTTAATATTTATAAAAAATATCTTGATTTGAAAACATGAGTCAAAATAGGTGAAATGCATTTTAAAAGTCGAGTCAACTACGGAGTTTAACTATTCGCGCTCGTTTCACGAAAACGCTCATAACTCATTAACCGTTAACTCTATTAAAACAATTTTTTCGCGTGCACGATCTAGGGAGTGTCTAGAATATAATCAATCCAAAGTTTGGCCCTGGGCAGAGGACCCATTTTCTCGAAATTACAAAACAGGGCAGTAGCTTCTCAGATGAATAGTGTCATTGCGCAACTTCGGTTCCGACATTTTTATAAAATCGAAAACTTATTGTTTTAACATGAAACCTTTTTTTAATCTTTAAAAACCCTTCCTTAATCATCAGAAAAAGTTTCAAATTAAATTACAGAGTTTAACTAGGTGAAATTCGTCTCCAAAGTTGGAAACCCGAGAGGTCCGGGTGTCCTGCGCATGTCTCACTAAAACCTCGATATCTCCTAGCTCGTTAAGCGTAATGACACGATTCTTTCTCCAAAACAAACTAGAAACTGACCTCTACGTAACCATAGGCAGTGTTTGTTTTTAACAGTGGGCGATCCTATCCGATTCTTGGCTCAAAACAGGGCTAAATACAAACGGGCATTACGACGACTATAACTTAACGATTACCATATTTTAAACTATGTAAAATCATTACCCAATCAAACCAATCATAAAACCAACTCATCCAACATCTCAACAAAGTTATAAATCTCAAGAACAATAGTCAAAACCAACATCTACACAATCAACCATCAAAACAACAACAATCATCCACCAAAACCAACCATCCATCCTATAACCATACTAACATAAACTAACTCAAAACTCATCACATAAATCAATTTATAACTAAAGGGTTCAAAGAGTGTATACCTTTCTTGATGCCTCAAACATACTAACAATAGATTACAATCGTTTCTTGAGCCTTGAATTAAACTTAGAAGCCTTAAACTTACAAAAGAAAATCAAGAACACAAGTTAGTATTTTCGAAATCACTATTCATGCCTCAACTTTGATCCAATATTTGACCATGATATACTACTTACATGGCCATGAAATTTTGAACGTACCTTGGGTATATATTGAGGGAGCTGTGGTCCAAATTTTGTGATTTTAGGATGAGTAGAACTTGAGTTATGAATTTGTCTTTCTCCCTTGCTCATGCTGGGCAGAATTTTGAAGAAATGGGGTGGGGAGAGTTTCTTGCCCTTTTTGCCTTGGTTTCTTTGATATTTTGTGATAAAGTGAAGTGGTTGAAAGGCTTGGATAAGTGAAAGAAATGATGATGTAAGGGTGCTTGTGTCATCCTTGCCAAATGTCAAGACAAGAATGGTTTAAGAAGCATCTTACTTTGATCCTCTTGTTTTGGTTTCACATGGATGCATCAAATGTTGCATTATTTATTTAATCTTGTACCTATACTCTTATGCTTGTGTTTAATCAAGTAAGTGTCGCATTGTTCTGTTACAGCTTAATCTTGTTGAACGCTCGCAGGGATTTCTTAAGTGTTCTATCGAAGTAGTTTACCATAATGTCCTTGATATCCTAATACCTTTGTTAAATCCATATCCATGGAATTGATAAAATAAAATCCTCCAATTTATTTAAATAATGATTAATCCTTCAGTATCTGGTGGAATCTTGGAGAAAACAGAAAATGCTATTCATCCGGGTCATATATAATAATAATAAAAAAAAAATATCAGGGTTTTTAAAAAGTACAAAATTTCGGGTTATTACAGTCTCCTCTCCTTAAAAGGATTTCGTCCCGGAATCTTAAAAAAAAATAGTTGAGGGCACTTTCCCAATACAACATTCTCCAGTTTACAGGTTGACTCCCCAACCCTCTGGTTCCATCATAACACTTTTATTAGCGCTATAGCTTTGCCCCTCAATACTTACTTACTTACTCCGGTCTATAATCTATACCGGGTGCTCTACATAAGATAATTCTGGTCGTACTCCTATGCGTTCATATTCTATCATATTCCTGGTCATCTATGCTGAACTCTCGTATCATCGACACACGAAATACATCGCGGACTTGCTGCAATTCAAGAGGCAATGTCAATTCGCACGGAACTTTCAGTGATTCACCGTCCACTAGATCGATGAAGAATCTCTCCAAAATATGCTTTTTGATCGGTGATTCACCGACCACTAGATCCAGGGATCCCACCTTATTCTCAAACCTGGTGGTTCAGTTGATTGACACTCCTGTAGGCGCATCTTGCATACAAATTCTGGGGGTCCCAAGCCCTGCATCCATCAAGAAAATGTCTTCCCTTATACGCTTCAGGACTTCGAAAGGTCAAATGAGTCTCGGGCTTAGCTTTCCCCTTCTTACTGAACTTCATTGATTCTAGTTATGTAGATACTTTCAGCAACACGAAGTCTCCCACCTTGTACTTTTTATCTCTCTCAGCTTGATCGGCATACATGTGTTGCCTGTCTTCAGCCGCTACCACTTGCTTTCTAATGATGTATAGTCTCCTTCGTTCGTTGAACCAGCTCGGGTCCCGATAACTTTTGTTTGTTGTCTTTTTCCTACCGTAGGGGAGATGGATGCTTCTTTTCGTAACTAGCTTCATACGGGGCATGCCCACGCTCGTACAATAATTATTGATACATGAAATTTCTATCAGCGATAAGTGATCAATCTAACTACCCTTGAAATCCAAGGCACAAGTGCTTAACGTAACTTCGATTGTCAGAATAGTTCTTTCGGTCGGTCCGTCGGTTTGTGGATCCTAAGTAGTGCTCACGTTCAATCTTGTTGACAAACACTCTTAAAACCCTTCCCAATATCTGGAATTAAATTTTGGGTCCCTATCTGATGCAATTGCTACTGAAACTCCATGTCACGCCACTATCTATTCCATATCAATATTTATAAACCTTTCCATTGAAGATCTCTCGTTGATAAGGACAATAAGAGTAGACTTATTCAATCAATCAATTATAACCCAACTAACGTCATAGTTTTATTTGGTCCTTGGTAATCCTACCACAAAATCCATTACAATAACTTACATTCCCATCCTGGAATTTCTACGGTTGTGATAGTCCACTAGGTCTTTGTCCTGCTTTCATTCTCTGACATATCAAGCCTTTACTTAACAATAGATAATATCCTTCTTTAGATCCGGCCACCAATAATATTTCCTTAAATTTCTAAGCATCGTTTTACCCACGGGTGAACATGGTAGCTACAACTATGGGCTTCTTTCAAGATCTCATCTTTTAATTCTTGAATGCTGGGAATCCGAACTCTGTAAGCATATTCTACCATTCCTTCCTCATCTCTTACACTCTTTTTTTTTTCCTTGTTGTTAAACCATTTTTCCTCTTCCAATATTCTTTCCGTAATGTAATTTTATCTTTTCAGTCAATTCTGGCTGAATCCTAATTCCAATTAATACCTCTAGTTCTTTTCCTGAAAATAATCACTTGAAGCTCCATCCTTCCCAATACTTATATCAGTTGTTCGAAAAATATAGCATCTTTAATCTCTCTTTACTACTTATAGTATCGACCACCATATTGGCCTTTCCTGGGTGATAATGAATTTCACAATCATGATTCTAGATCAGTTCCAACCATATTCTCTACCTCATGGTTAGTTCCTTCCATTTGAAGATATACATAAGGTTCTTGTGGTAAAAAAAAAATTCCACTTTTCTCCATAAACTAAGTCTCTAAATTTTTCAATGCGAACACTATCTCAGCTAACTCCAAGCCAGGTGTAAGATATTTTATCTCATACTTCTTAAGTTGCTTAGACGCGTCACTATAATTCATAAGTCCCATATATTATTAGGTATTTCTGACAACGGTGCTGTTACTAACTTCTGTTTCAATCCTTTAACTCTATCTATTAAGTCCATTAGTATATCAAAATATCGTCTATGAATACAATAATCAATTTGTCCAAAAATATCCTCTAAATCAATAAAGGCTGCTGGCGCATGCCAACCCAAACTACATCTCCAAAAACTCATAACGTACATAGGTGCAAAATGCCATCTTTGGCACATCATCATGGTTATTCTTAATTTGGTAATACATTATCCTCAAATCTATCTTTTGAAAAATAAATTACATCCTTTAATTGGTCAAACGAATCATCTATCATTGGCAAGAAGTATCTATTCCTTATGGTTAGTCCAGTCAGCTCTTAGTAACCTAGTTACAGTCTTATACTGCCATTCTTCTCTTAGCAAACAAAACTAGTGTACTCCAAGGTGACACAATGGTTCTTATTTCCTATAACCGAGTAGCTAATTATTTCATCTCAATGGTGGCAATGGATATGGGTCTTGAATACCGACGCAAACCTTGGCAATAAATCAACGGTAAGTTCCATACCTCGAACAGGTGGTAGTTCTTGGAGATCGTAAAAATGCGTCCATGAATTCATTTAATACCGGGGTGTCCTATATATTTGGTATCTCCCTATTTGTATCGATTCGCATGTGCTAAATAAGTTTCACATTTATTTTTTCCACATCAATCTCTTTGCTTGTACTTGTTATTCCCAGAACAATGCAACCTAGATTGTAGAAGGGGGGGGGGGGTTGAATACAATCTAGTTAATTTTATAAAACTTTTTCAAACCTTTTACAATATGAATATATGAGTTAGTAAATTAAATGTGAATTGAAACAAGCCATGAACATATATGAATTCTTTGAGTTAAAAAGACATGCAGGAGACAAACAAACTTTTTAAACTTTTCAGGTGGGTTTCTCGGAAAAAGCCCACCTGAGGTGTATATTGAAAAATTCTCTGGTTTTGTTTTTCAACAAACTCCAGCTGCTTACACAGATGATGGAAGAGAGCCTAAATGTTTTTACATTCGGCTTTGTGCTCTCTCCACATACATTTCTATGCTACTCCACACAGTCTTATATACATCGACTGTGTGTTACAAACAAAACCTACAACATAATAAAATATTACATTTTTGGTTCTGCTTGTTCACATGCTCGTATCAGAAACTATCATATTCGGGAAATGCCTTGGCTGGCATCAAAGATAAACTTGTATAATCCCAAATGGGGCTTTCTGATTGAGTGTGCTGCTCTCTTCAAAAATTACCAAGTCCATGCAATTGACCTAGCTTCCAAGCCCATGTGACATCTCCATGAAAGAGACCTCTCCTTGGTAACCCGACTGTCAAGTCACTATCAGCTGAGATAAGTGAACTTGTAGTATTCAAATAGGTCTTCATGCTTGTCAAGCTTTTCATTTGTGTTCAGTTAGAAGGTAAACTTCTAGGTAGCTGCCTTAACTCTTATTTATCCATCGACACATAAGAGACAATAGATGACTTCAAATTTCATTTATAGGAATTTGAGCCTTCGCATATTTACAATTTTGACTCCCTATTCCATACATCTTTTGCATCGTCATCCAGCATCTTTTAGTCACGGGTGTGTAATGATGATCTCTGAAACTGTCCTCCATTCAACCTGCTAAAATAAAGAAACCTCCAAAAGATTCCGTTACATAGATTTGTTTTCCATGTTGAATGAGATGAACATCAGTAGGCGTATTAATTCCATATCCATAGACTACCATTTTACGTCAATTATGAGTAGAAAGGTAATCTCAGAATATTCGTAGAAGTAATATTCCATAACTGTATCCATAGATGAGACATGACATTATTGACTGCATCCATAGATAGACCATGACCTTTTTAACCGCATCTATAGATAAAACATGACATCCTTAGCTGTTTTTGATGATCAACTTCCTTCAGCTTTTATCCGTAGATATGATGTCCCCAGCTTTTATCCGTAGATGAGATAAGTTGTTCTCAGCTTCTAATCGTTGATGACATATGATGTTTTCAGCTTGTATCCGTAGATGAAATGAGATTTCATAGCTTGATCCGTAGAAAGGATACTCTTAGCTTCATCTTTAGATAAAACACCTTGTCATCTTTATTGATTCACCATTACTGAGTTGATTAGGCAGACTTACCACTGAAACACTTGGTGCTTGTTTAGACGTCCATTGGCTTGCTTCTGAATTGCTTCCTAACTTGATGACAGAATATCCTCCAATCATTTGATGTGGCTTTTAGACCTTGGATAGATAAAATGCCTTCTAGTTAGCTTCCTGATTTATCAACTTCTATGAACTAGCTTTCTGATAATCAGCTTCGGTGTCAAAATCAAAATCTTGTCTTGAGCATTTTGTTATCATCATTCCAAATCAGTCAACCCTAACAGTACTATTGTAATAAACCTTGTAGTTCACTTCCGTCCTTAAAAGACAACTCCCCTTTACTGGGCATTCTACATTTTACCTTCTTATCTCCTCAATCAATTTGCACATCGTATTTGATCAATCCGTTTATTTCCAAAATTTCATCGGATCCTTCCTTTTTGAAGGAAAAATAAATCAACGTATACTCTTGCCTTAAAACCTCAATTTCACATTATGGGCAAACAAGATTCACCAAGATAATTTCATTGTTTGCTAATTCTATTTCTATTTTTAGGTTTCCATAGGATTTCCACATACGTGGCTCCCTTATTAGTCCTCAAACTCATGTTCCTCTATCGTTCTTTCTTTCTCATTCATTAAGCTTCTATCATAGTCATTTCTTAATCAACGTATCGCCATCATTCATTTCGAATACTCTGTCATTCTGAATTTCCAACATATCTCACAAACCTTGAAAATTTTCGTAAACATCGACTCATAATTTGTCGCACTCATCTACTTTTATTTTAGTTCTAAAACATCAACACTATATCTCTTTCCAAATACTAAGGAAATACTTGGATGGTACCAAGAATATTTTAAGCAACAGATAGTTCATAGAAAGAACTTTGTAAGAAATCTCGTTGAGTGGGCGATCTCGTTGAGTGGGCGACCTTGTTAAGTCTTAATCAAGTTATCCTTTGGGAAATTTCATCATCATACTTCACTGCATATAAAATGCGTTGTGAATTCACTGAATAAATTAAGTTGGGATTCGAACTAGTGAAGAAATAAATAGTCCATTTTAAGAAATATTAGCAACTAGCTAAACAAAATTAGCTAGCTTAATTTGTTTAGGACATAATATCTTGCTAGGAAAATTAACTAGATTTCTATCACGACATTAAAATTTCAACTAGTCAGAACAATTAACTAGTCGTTCATATATAAAAATAGTCAGTTTCAACCTGTTAATGTAAAATCTCAACATCGTAGCCACTGAAGAAAATTTTGGGCTACTCGGATATCGAGTAATTGATAGAAAGAGTAAATAAGTTTGGGCTGAACAAGGTAAATATAAATTTGAAAGAATGCTCTTGGTATCGGAACAATCGATAGCCTCTCATCAAATATTCACATCAGTGAAACGGTGCACCCAAAGGGGTCTCCGTACATATACTTTATCAAATTCATTAATAAAATTGAATTCAGAATACCAATATCAAATGAATATCCTTTTGATGATTGAACGTCCGATGTACAAATCTCATCTTATAATAGGAAGAAAAGAATTCACGAGGAATCTCTGAATAATAGATCATCCATGTTTTAACAAATAGTTGAATATTTATGAACTCAACTGATGGGTCCAAGTATGAAAGAAAGAATCGAATATCAATAATCATTGAAGAATATTCGTCAAATAGTTAAGGAAAGATTAATTGAACATTCCTTGAATGAACAGAATAATTAGAGAAAATTATATAAATATTCTTTGAAAAGAGTTAGAATATTAATAAATATACCTTGAATAAAAGTGGCGTAAAAGCCGAAGTCGGTTAGCATCAAGTACCTCCCGGTTGTTTCTCGAGTATGAATGATGTACCTCGAGACATGAATAAGAGACATGTTCTCCAATCCTTGAGTCAACACGAAGGTTGATAACGAATAAAAGTTAAAGAACACATAGCAATACGAATATCAAGTTTATTTTAGAATATAACACAACGAAACCTTTATGAATCAAAAAAAAGTCAAAAGGTTCAGAACTTTCATTCATTGGAACTAAAATATTGATTGGGAAGGCTAGACAATTAATGATTTCCTCTTCTGGCCATCCTGGAGCACGAACAAGGCACTCCAATAGGTAATGATAACTTTAATACGCATACTCAACCTTAAAGGTAACAAGATGAGAAGAAGAAATGAAATGAAATAACCATATCGGTTGTTGGTTACACTCCAAGTTTAAAGTAGGAAATAAATAGGGTTACCTGACATAGCTATTCAAGGTAACACATGATATGAACAATTTAAGATTGAGTAATGCACCATCAAGTAGATACCAAAATAAGTCAATGATCATCTGTAAGTTCTATCATCACCGATATGAGGATGATCCCATCTCCTCACCTTCATAACATAGGATAATAACTAAATAGTCTCTCAAAATCATGTCAAAATTCACTTAATATGTTAGATCAGAATTCAATGATCGTCAGAAGCTAGACTCAACTGATCAGGATTGCTGACGTCATCAGTATTGCATGGTCATCAGTATTTGATCAAGCGTCAGTATCTTATTGATCATCAGGATTCCTACTCAGACTATGATCAGGTTTGATCATCAGGACTTGAAGCTGATCAGGATTCCTACTTCGAGTTATATTTGGAGTCTAGATAAACATGGAAGTTTGTTCCTGGTTTGTAGAATGCAGCTATCGATTAAAGATATGTTTCTATCTTTGTTATGATTAGGACTTATCTTGTTATTGATAGAGAAGCTGTGTGCACTATATAAACACAGTTTTGGTTTCGATTTATGTACTCATCAGAGAGAGAGAATTATTCATTCGAGAGAGAACATAATCGGAGAGAAGCTCTTAAGAACAGAATTTCTTGAGAGAGTTTTTGTAAGCTAGCAGCTCTTAAGAACATCAGAATTTCTTAAGAGAGTTTGTAACAGTTTTATATCAAAGTTAATAAAGCTGTTATTGTTATTGTTATTGATCTTTCATATTTGTGTTATATAAAGTCGAGAATCTTATACAATTGTATTCAACCCCCTTCTACAATTGTTATTTACTGGGCAACAATTGGTATCAGAGCAAACTGATTTAATTCTGAATCAGATACGATCTAAAGATGTCGACAACCAAGTATGAAAGCATGAAGATTCCCATCTTGAAGATATCAGAATATCCCACATGGAGGGTAAAGATGCTGATGTACCTGGAGGCTATGGATCCCGACTACTTGGACAGGATTCGTGATGGACCATATATACCAACAAAGTTCGTAGAACGAACAGATACAGTACCAGAACATTATGTGGTCAAAGCTAAATCTGAATGGACTCCAGAAGAAAAAGCTCATGTACTCAGGGAACCAAAGATAAAGAATATCTTGCACAATGGTCTTGATGCTGTTATGTCAAACAGAGTGATTGCATGCAAGTCTTCAAAAGAAATCTGGGATACTTTGGAAACTCAGTGCCAGGGATCTGCATCTGTCAAGAAAAACAGAAGGGCTCTATTGATTCAAGAATATGAGCAATTCGATGCAAGACCTGAAGAGAGCCTGACTGATCTATATGATAGATTCCTGACACTATTGAACAGCTTATCCTTAGTTGACAAAGTATATGAAACTGAAGATTCAAACACCAAATTTCTTAGAGCTTTACCTGAAGAATGGGATACTCAGACCTCAATCATTAGACACCAGTATGATCTGAACATTGTGTCTCTTGATGAGATCTATGGGATGCTAAGAACTCATGATCTTGAAGTTCAACAGAGAAAGAACAAGAAAAGCAGCAAGGCAAAGTCAATTGCTTTGAATGTAGAAGCAAAATCAAAAGGGAAAGCTATGGAGGTCTCTAGAAGGAAAGCAAGAGAAGCTGAGTCAGATACTGACGACTCTTCATCAGATACTGATGGCAATCCTGATGCCAATACTGGTGATGAATCTTCTGATTCAGACATGGAAGAGATGGTTGCTATGATTGTCAGAAACTTCAGAAGGATGAAGTTCAGGAAGAATAGAAGACAAGGCAACTTTCAGAAAAAGATCTTCAAAGCAGACAAAGACAAGTATATCAAGAAGGACAGCAAGGGTAGCAAATTTGACAAGTCAAAGGTTAGATGCTACAAGTGTAATGGTATGGGTCACTTTGCTTCTGAATGCAACAAGACAAAGGCACTCATCACATCAAGCAAGGATTGGATGGACTCTTCCTCAGAATCTGATACTGAGGTAGTCAACTATGCGTTAATGGCCAATGCTGATGTAACTGCTGCTCCTGATGATAAGGTACTAAATACTATCTTTGATTTTGATACTGATAATGCTTCTGAGTTAAGACGTTTTCTAAAGTCATTACATATTAGCTTTAGAAGTCAAACTGCTGAGAATACTAGAATCTTATCTGAGATGTCTGACCTTAGAAAAAGGAATGAGATATTAGAAGCTGAATTTTCTCGTATGCAAGAAGTACAAAAAGAATGTGATAATGCTAAACACATGCACTTAGAGATGACATCTAAATGTATTTCCCTTGAAAAAGAACTTGAATATGCTAATGAGAAAATCAGAACCTGGACATACTCTGGTAGGAAATTTCATGAGATTAATACCTCTAAGAATTGGAAAGAGTGTCTAGGATATAAGTCAGATGAGGATAAGAAATTGAAAGAGAAAATTGTCATTGATGAGACAGTTAGTCCAAAGACCTATAGACATGTTATAGACTCAACCAAATCTAAGATTACTCCTGTTAATTTTGTTTTTGGTAAGGATTCCAATTCTACTTTTGAAAAGGGATCTTCTTCTACTCAAGGAATTAAAATTATAAAGTCTAAACCTGTCATGAACAAAATCACTAAGAATGTAGGTCTATTGTCTCAGAAACAGCTTAAGGAGAAAATCTGTAAGGTTACAGATAAGAAAAAGGAAGCTACTGTTAAGAGAAACAGGAATGGTAAAGTTGGGATCAATAAAGAGAATGGTTATAAATATATCCCAAATGCACCTAGAAAGTGTTGTTTTAACTGTGGTAACTCTAATCATCTTGCTATTGATTGTAAGAAGAGTAAGAAGAAGATTACTGATATTCCTAAGTCTGATGTTAGGAATAGATCAGTACTCTATAAACCGCAGAAGTCCTGTTTTCATTGTGGTAGTCTATGGCATTCTATTTATACATGTAAAGAGTATCATGATTTGTACTATAACTTTTATGATCCATTGCCTAAGTTTGAAAGTAGTACAAAGTCTGATAAAACTGAAAATGTCATAGTGAAGCATGCTTTTGTTAATACTGATACTGACAAAGCAAATCCTGATGGAGTAAATCCTGTCAGGACTGCTAAAGTCAAAAAGTCTTCTGCTGTTAAAATTAATAAATTGCATGAGAAAGGAACCCAACATGTATGGGTTCCTAAGTGTTCTAACTAGTGTGTTTCTATTCTGATGCAGGGTAAAAAGAAAAATGTGTTAGTCATGGATAGTGGATGTTCTGTGCACATGACTGGAAACAAAGCCCTGTTATCAGAATATGAAGAAAAAGCTGGCCCAACTGTGTCTTATGGAGATGGCAACATTGGACAAACCTTGGGATATGGCAATATAATCATTGGAAATGTCATCATTGAAAAAGTAGCTCTAGTGAAGGGACTAAAACACAACTTGTTGAGTATTAGTCAAATCACTGACAGAGGTTATCATGTCAATTTCTATTCCACACATTGTGAAGTAGTCAGTAAAGCAACAGGGAAGATAGCACTAACTGGCTACAGGCATGGTAACATATATGAAGCCAACATTCTCTCAGATACTGATGGCTCCCCTACATGTTTCATCAGTAAAGCTTCAGTAGATGAAAGTTGGAATTGGCACAAGAAGCTTTCTCATCTCAACTTCAGCAACATCAATGAGTTGGTTAAGAAAGAGTTAGTAAGAGGATTACCTAATGTCTTATATACACCTGATGGACTCTGTGATGCATGCCAAAAAGCAAAACAAAGAAGGACATCATTCCAGAGTAAATCAGAATCCTCTATTGAAGAACCATATCACATGCTACATCTTGATCTGTTTGGTCCAGTCAACATCATGTCCATCAGTAAGAAAAGGTACACTCTTGTAATTGTTGATGAATATTCTAGATTCACCTGGGTGTATTTTCTGCACAGAAAAGATGAAACTCCTGAAGTTCTGTTGGATCATGTGAGGATGATTGAGACAACCACAAAGTACAAAGTCAAGATTCTGAGAAGTGATAATGGTACTGAATTTAAGAATTCAAAGATGGAAGAGTTCTGCAAATACAAAGGAATCATTCAACAATTCTCTGCTCCTGGCACACCTCAGCAAAATGGAGTAGTAGAAAGGAAGAATAGAACTCTTATTGAAGCTGGCAGAACTATGTTGGAAGAAGCTAAATTTCCTACATATTTCTGGGCAGAAGCAGTCAACACAGCATGCTATACACAAAATCTTACATTGATAAACAGGCATGGTGTCACTCCTTATCAGTCACTCAAAGAGAAAAAACCAAGTCTGAAGCATTTGCATGTGTTTGGCTGTAAATGTTTTGTTCTCAGAACTCATCCTGAACAGCTAGGGAAATTTGAAACAAAGGCTGATGAAGGAATATTCATAGGTTATCCTACATCAAGAGCCTTCAGAGTTTTTAATTTGAGAACAAGAACTGTCATGGAGTCAATTCATGTATCTTTTGATGATAAGAAGATAACTGGAATCATTGAAGACTCGCATGATAGATTGTTATTTGAAAATGAAGCTTCCAAGGAACCTGAAGAAAGTGAATCAGAAGCTGTCCATACATCCAGTACTGACGGGTCACCAAATCCTGATGACTCACCAGGTACTGATGGTGCTAATACTGATGATGCAAACAACAGTGATACAACTAGTAGTGCTAATGTTGAGGGGGAGCAACGGCATTCAACTACAAGTTCAGAGTCAACTCAATCATCAGGACAGAATTCTTCAGATACTGATTCAAGTGAAGATCCTGATAACACATCAGGAGGGCATAGCAATAATTCAGGGAGAGCTTCAAATCAATCAAATTCTTTCAATCAAGATAACACCAATCCAGGGGGAGCATCTACTTCAAGAAACAATTTGACACCAGCAAGGAAATGGACTAAAGATCATACTCCTGATTTGATAATTGGAGATCCTGATGCAGGTGTTCAAACAAGAAGTGCAACTCAGAATGAATGTTTATATAATAACTTTCTATCCAAGGAGGAGCCTAAGAAAGTTGAAGATGCACTTAAAGATGCTGATTGGGTTACTGCAATGCAAGAAGAACTGAATGAATTTGAAAGGAATGAAGTCTGGAAACTGGTACCAAGACCAAAGAATAGATCAATAGTTGGTACAAAGTGGATTTTCAAGAACAAGACTGATTCTGATGGAGTCATTATCAGAAATAAAGCTAGACTAGTTGCAAAGGGGTATTCCCAACAAGAGGGAATTGACTATGATGAAACTTTTGCTCCTGTTGCAAGACTAGAAGCCATCAGGATATTTCTTGCTTATGCAGCACATAAGAAATTCAAGGTTTTCCAGATGGATGTTAAAAGTGCTTTCTTAAATGGTGAACTGGAGGAAGAAGTTTATGTTGAACAACCTCCTGGTTTCATTGATCCTAAATATCCAGATCATGTCTACAGACTGGATAAGGCACTTTATGGACTAAAGCAAGCTCCAAGAGCATGGTATGAAACCTTAGCTCAATTCTTACTGGAAAGTGGATTCAAAAGAGGTGCAATTGATAAAACTCTATTTTATTTGAATCATGGTAAGGAGTTGCTGTTAGTTCAGATTTATGTTGATGATATCATTTTTGGGTCAACAAACAATAAGCTGTGTGAAAAGTTTTCCAAGCTTATGCAGTCAAGATATCAAATGAGCATGATGGGAGAAATGAGTTACTTTCTGGGTCTTCAAGTTAAACAGACTGATAAAGGGATTTTTATTAATCAGTCTAAATGCACAAGGAATTTACTGACAAGGTTTAACATGCAAGACAGTACTCCTGCTTCAACTCCCATAGCTACAGCTACCAAACTTGATCCTGATCAAGGTGAAGAGGTAGATGTAACTCACTACAGAGGAATGATTGGCTCTTTATTGTATCTCACTGCAAGTAGACCAGATATCATGTTTGTAACCTGTCTGTGTGCAAGATTTCAAGCAAAACCTAGAGAACCACATCTGATTGCAGTCAAAAGAATTTTCAGATATCTCAAAGGCACTCCTTCACTTGGCCTTTGGTATGCAAGGGAATCAGATTTTGGGTTGTGTGGTTATTCAGATGCTGATTTTGCAGGATGCAAAATAGACAGGAAAAGTACTTCAGGAAGTTGTCAGTTTTTGGGTGGAAGACTAGTTTCATGGTTCAGTAAAAAGCAGAAATCTATTTCCACTTCAACTGCAGAAGCTGAGTACATTGCTGCAGGAAGTTGTTGTGCTCAGATAATGTGGATGAGAAATCAGTTGTTAGATTATGGCCTGTCATACTCAAAAATCCCTATTTATTATGATAACCAAAGTGCTATTGCAATGACAGGAAATCCAGTTCAGCATTCTCTTACTAAACACATAAGTATCAGATATCACTTTATAAGAGAACAGGTTCTGGAAGGAACAATTGAACTTCACTTTGTTCCTACTGATCAACAACTAGCTGATATTTTCACCAAGCCACTGCCTGAAGCTACTTTCAATAAGTTGGTGAATGAACTTGGAATGATGAATTTTGAGAATTACTGAGGAAAAGCTACAGAGAGGAAATCCTGATAACTGTCAAATCCTGATGGTTATTCAGAAAGGTATGTATCTTTGATCAAATCCTGATAGGACTCAATCCTGACAGGAAGTCAACTGGTCAATTCTGATGTACAGGTCAGTATTTTCATCGCTAAATTTGTGCCTAATTTTTCGTCCGTATCTGCTAATAGACGATTGAGTTTTAGTAGGACAACTGTATACGCGCGTGTGTTGCTCTCTTATAGTTATATCTATACATACACATAAAAAGCGGTGCAGTTTTATTTAATGACACACGTAATCTGTCCACTAATTAGTTATGCACAAATCATATTTTGCCACCTGTCATTGAGAGTAATATTTTGTTTTAACAAAATATTTTTCATTGTTTTACATCTTTCATTACTCTCTCATCATCAGTTTTTCGTTTTTATCTCTCTCTGTGCTTTCATACCCTAATTGCTTCAAATCTTAATTCTCGAGTTCTCAAAAGCATTATAATGGCGTCTTCATCATTCATGAACAAACAAACAGTAATTCGTGATATTACTTTTGCCACTAATAACTTTGTAGCCATTCTAGACCATCAAGAATTGCCTCCTGAGTTCCATATAATTCAAGATTTTCTTACTTCAAGTCCATTGAAGTATGCTTTAACAGAGCCTGCAAGTGTTTCTTTTAAGTCTGTAATGCAGGTTTGGAACACAGTTGTTTTTGGTCAAAGTTCTACAGGAACCATTCTGATGCAGTTCGAATCAAATGGGGTCACTCATCATGTCACCCCTGCTGTTATAGAAGAGGCACTGCATTTGCCTATTCTGGGTGAAAAAGTCCCTAGGGTGATTTCAGACTCTGCTCTATTTGAGTTTGTCAAGAAACTGGGCTACAATGGAGAAGTAAAGAGATATGGAAATCTCTTTAGGACAAAGCTTAAGAAGGAATGGAATTTCTTCTTTGATACAATCAGCCGCTGTTTCCTGAACAAGACATCAAATTTTGATGCTCTTCCATCAGGATCTCTTAAAATTGGGTACTCTCTCATCCATTCTACAGTGTTTGATTATGGCTCTTTTATCTTAAAAGCTTTAAGTGATAGGAAATCAGATAAGTTGGGTTCTGTCTGTTTTCTTAGATTTTTACAGTTGATATTTAATCACTTATGTCCTAATGTTGTTTTTGAGGATGATGTAGTTCTACCAATCTGTAGAATTACTGAGAATAATATTAAGTCCTTAGTCAACAGTGATAAGGCAAATAGTTTTATAGGAAATGCTTTTATTCCTGATGAGGTTAGGTTTTTCTTACATCAGAAAATGCCTACTCGTTATGGACTACTTTCTAATGCTATGGTACAAGGACCAACCCACCTTGTTCCTGACACAAGCATGCAACCTAAACAGTCTAAACAGTTAACAACCACCTCTACTGTCTCTCAAAAGACTTTAGTTGTAAAATCAAAGAAATCGGCTAGAACTGATGTGTCTGGAAGGCAATCAGGTTCAAAGGATTTTTCCTCTACACCACTCACTAAAAAGAAGATACAAGGGGGTGTACAAGGGGTCCTGATGAAGAAAGCTGATAAGGTTGTTAAGGATGTTCCTGTGAAAAGGAAGTTAAGGTTGATTGATGAAAGTGATTCAGAGGATGCCTTACCTATATCCTCTGTGATGAATGTGAACAAGGAAGTTGCTGATACTGCTACTAAAGCTGTGGTACCTTCATCGAAATCACAAAAGAAAAGGAAATTATCAAAGAGCAGGTATCATATTCCTTTGACAGTGCAAATGAAGGATACTGATATTCAGACATCAAATCCTGATGTTAGTATTCCTGATGCAACAACAAAAGTTGTCTCTATATCAGACTCTCCAGCCTCTCCATCTCAGATTCAAGGACATTCTTGGGAGAAGGTTTCTACAACTGCTTCCTTGGTTGGTCTTACACCTACATCAAAGAAAAAGAGGAATGCAGAAGAGTTAGTCTATCAGAGACAGAAGAAGCTGAAAGGATCAAGCCCACAAGAACCTGAATTTCAGAGTAATTCAGTAGCTACTGTTGATCCTGCCACACAAGAACCACTCAATCAAAGTTTGGGTGAAGGCTTAGCTAGTGGAATGGTCACACAAGAACCATTTTCTCAAAGGGAGAATGAAGACATCAACATTCCAGTTACACAAGAACCATCTTCTCAAAGTGAAGATGCAGGCAAAGCTACAGCTTCTGTTGAAAGATTGGTCGCGAACATTGTCAATGAGGGAAGCACACAAGAACCTTTAGCTCAAAGTGTTGAAGCAGCTTCTGAACCTCAAGCTCCACAAGAACCATTGGTAACAAATACTGATGCAAGCATATCAAATCCTGACGATGTTCATCCTGACGCTAGTGGTGCTCCTGATAATGAACCTATTTTGATACAGCCACTTCGTTCAAGACCAATAGATCATCCTATCTCAGAATCTCAGGATAAACTGAAAGGTATTGCAATTCCTGATCCTGATATATCTCATGGTTCTGATGATGATAATTCTGATGATGATAGTGATGATGATAATGAGAATAGAAAAGAGAAGGAACAGCTTGCTACAGCACTCAAGATTAGTCTTGGAACTAATTTTGGTTCATCGAGTACATTTATGGCTGGCAATGCTTTTACTGGGAAAGATCAGAGACAAGATTTTTCTACTCCTTCCTTTGATCCTGCAGAGGCATTTAGACAGAATGAATGGAACAATTCATGGCACAATTCTGATGAATCTATCAGTTTTTCTTCTGCTATTGAACATGCCTATAATGCAGTGAAGTCTATAGAGAATCAAGACTTGAAGAATCATCTGAAGGCTACTACTCTGTTATCCAAAAGCCTGAAAAGTGAGATTGATTCTATCAAGGGCTCAACTGAAAAAGTGAGGACTGATATCTTTAATAATTTTACAAAGGTGCCTACTACTTTTCAACTAAGGGTAGTGGAATCCCAAGTGAAATCTGTTGTTTCAGAACAAACCTCAATCCATCAAAGAATTGATTCTCTGGATACTAAGGTAACTGAAATTCAAGCCTCTCTTTCCTTAATTTTGCAATTATTGTCAAATCCTGATGTCAAAAAGGGGGAGAAGGTTATTCAGACAAAATGTACACCTGATCTAGTATTAAGAAATAATGATGATGATACTGGAGATGATGGTGGTGACAAAGCAATACAAGGAGAAATCTCTGATGCTGTTGTTATAAAGACAATCCAAACTTCTCAAAGTCAAACAACGCAGTCAACTCATGTTTCTGATTCTGGAGTTAAGACAGTAAGAACATTGGTGCAATCTCAGATCCTGACGGAAGATCAAATCCTGACACCTGGTCATGGACACATTCTTGCTACAATTCCTGAAGGTGATGAAGATGTGATTATTGATAATCCTGAAGATGCATCAAATTTATTCCAGAAGTTTTCTACAAAAGACGGCAGAATTGTTACTCTATATCACACTGATAAAAGAGTTCAACAATTATATGCAAGAAAAGCACTCTCTACAGCAAGTGAAGAATATCCAGATCTCTCACATGAAGAATTTTTGAGACTACAAAGAGAGACAATGGAAAGCTATACTGCTCCTGCTAGAGTTAGAGGAAGCAGAGGTAGAAGAGGTGCTAGAAGAAGTAAAAGAGGTTCTTCAACTCAAATAGTACCTAGACAGACAAGGTCTAGAGGGTTAAGAATTGAAGAAATTCCTGAACCTATTCAAACTCTAGTAGTTCCTGACAGATCTACTTTTGGTGATGATGGAATTGTTGAAGAAGAACCTGAATTGAGAAGAAAATCAAGTAAATCAACTCTCAGCAATACAAATCAAATTGAAGATTCTAATCCTGACAATATTCAAGATCCTGACGAATCTGAAATTCTGCAAGAGGTTGATTTGATAATCTTATCTACTGTTGTTGATTGTCACAACAAAGAAGTAGATGAAGAAGAAGAAGCCAGAAGAAGAGATATTACAAGAAGAACAAATAAAGATTTCAATCTCTATCTACAAAGGCTTAAAGTTTCAAATAAAAGACAATGGAGAAATTCAAGCAGACAAGAATCTTTACTTGAAAGAAGCTACACTTTTGAAAAGGAAAAAGACAAGAAGTGGAAACATATTAGCACATTAAGTTGTGATACACCTATCAATTTTCAGTCTGGTGGAATTATTACAAGCGCTTCAAGTGTTGTTGATTTATCTGAGATGGTTAGATCAAAAGCACTCTGGTTAAAGATGTTTTCAAATCTGAAGCAATTGTCAAGTAATTCAAGAGGAGGTATTGGACACAGAGATGGTGAATATCTGAATATGTCATATGTTGATCCTTACTCCTTGACAGAAATTGGAGGTACTTTAACTTCTGAAAACCTGAACAATTTATTAGCTGTTGATATAGTTATAGATTGTCATGATGGTTTTGAAAAGAAAGAAAAGCTTCTGTACTTCATGAAAGATGGTAGTGTGAAGATTCTATCTATTCAAGATCTGCTGATGAAAACTACACAGGAACTGAAATATGTTCACTATCTGTTAAGATGGAAGAACCAAGTGTACAAAGAATGGAGTGACATGATTTTGTCAACTATAAGAAGAAGACTGGATGGAAACAGTAATTTCGATGGTAATTATACTCCCATGTACTTAAATCAAAGAGGTCAGGATGTGGAAATGCAAAGGGGTACTGCTGTTAAAGAAGTAAATTTTGGCATGACTCATCTTTCTCTCAATCCTGATGGGAAGGAAATTGCTTATCTTTTGCTTGAAGAGCACAGTCTACAGAGAAACTCCATACAGAATCTCAGAGCAGCTATCTACCAGATTGATGAGGAAGATGAAGAACTCAGAAATCTTAAGGAAAGACTGATTCAAATTCTTGAAGAAAAAGAAGAAAGTTTATTATCCAACTTCTTGAAGATGAATCTGTTCTATCAAAAAGCTTAAACAGATAAGTTGTTTCTGAAGATACTCGTACATTTTGATACATGTTTTTGACATCATTGAATATTTGGAATCTATACTTTATTTCACAAAGTATGAGATTGGGGGAGATTGTTAGATCAGAATTCAATGATCGTCAGAAGCTAGACTCAACTGATCAGGATTGCTGACGTCATCAGTATTGCATGGTCATCAGTATTTGATCAAGCGTCAGTATCTTATTGATCATCAGGATTCCTACTCAGACTATGATCAGGTTTGATCATCAGGACTTGAAGCTGATCAGGATTCCTACTTCGAGTTATATTTGGAGTCTAGATAAACATGGAAGTTTGTTCCTGGTTTGTAGAATGCAGCTATCGATTAAAGATATGTTTCTATCTTTGTTATGATTAGGACTTATCTTGTTATTGATAGAGAAGCTGTGTGCACTATATAAACACAGTTTTGGTTTCGATTTATGTACTCATCAGAGAGAGAGAATTATTCATTCGAGAGAGAACATAATCGGAGAGAAGCTCTTAAGAACAGAATTTCTTGAGAGAGTTTTTGTAAGCTAGCAGCTCTTAAGAACATCAGAATTTCTTAAGAGAGTTTGTAACAGTTTTATATCAAAGTTAATAAAGCTGTTATTGTTATTGTTATTGATCTTTCATATTTGTGTTATATAAAGTCGAGAATCTTATACAATTGTATTCAACCCCCTTCTACAATTGTTATTTACTGGGCAACATAATAGATTGAGGTTCGTAAACATATTCGGCATTCCCCTATAATAATCCAAAATTCGTGCCTCACACGGTCGAGTCAATATGTCAACAAAAGATGGAGGTCTACTAGTTACCATATACGTAGTATCTAACAAGAGTTGTATCGAAAGAATCCAACTCCAAATGCACTGACCTCATTTCCGATAGGTTCTGGGATCGTCGTATCGCTCGTTGTGACCATACACAATCTTCATCGAAATCATGCCATCAGTCCACAACGTTCTTAATCTCTTCATTGAGCCCTCTCGTCCTATGGTACGAAGTATACTCATGATGTCGTCTAGTGCGCTCGTCTTACGATAATGTTCTCGTAATACATACACGCAAAAGTTTCCTCGAGGGCAACGAAATCCCCGATGGTGTAGTAGACACTATTTCTGGTGGAATCATTGTTCGTGGGGGTATTGAAACCTCATAGACAAACCAATGCCTTTAACTAGTCCAGGTATCCAAGTAACCTTAATCGCGTAAGGAATTTTTAAACGTCTTGGTCCTCACACTTGCTACCCCCTTGTGGACAAATTCTGAAGGGATACGAGTAACAAAATTCGCACCAGTCAAATCAATCTATGGTATTGGAAATCCCGCCTCTACCTCAACTACTCTTGAGACTCTGCTCCACGTTCAATAATAATGTCTTTGATAAATTATGTACGTTTCTAGACTTTTTTCTCATCATTATGATGGTTTCCAAGGATTTTATCAGTCCTACAATAAGACCTCAGGTAAATGCTCCACTCATAGCTTACTCAATGGTACTACATCTGGTAGTCCAATAACGAACTCTATATGAGCTCTTACGTTATTCTCTTACTTAGACATAACTCTTAACACTCTCGTCTCTGAGTACTATAACTTATCGCTCTGATACCATTTCTGGAACGCCCCCAGATCCGGGGTCTGGGATCCAGGTCGTCACCTCACCATCCAATCATAAAATACCTGTATTAACTCAATGATCCAATCAAAACAACATCATAGACCCCAGTCTCTTACTCACACAAGTTATAGCCTTAGAAACGATATATAGTAACATTAGTAATTACAAACCAAATGTACTATCCAGGATCTCACACTATTAATCTACAACCACTACATGTAGTTATTACAACCCATTTTGTAAACACACTAAATAAGGATAGCTGAACCTATCCAACTTACTCATACAATATCCTTCTTGAACTGCACTATCTCAAGGGAGTATCTTCCACATTCATTTCCTCGCAATACGGGACGACTGACTATGGTCTCACTGAAAATATAATTTTTAACAAAGTAAGAATGAGCGAAAGAATGCTCAGCAAGTTAACTAGTTACTAATATAAAGTTCTTCCAACAATATAAAAGTAGTACATAGTTTTCCAATTAAAGTATTCATACTTAATATGAAGTTTAGAATACTACCATACGAACGAGTTTACTTCGTAATTTAGAAATACACTATCAGTGACTTAGCACGATTTGTAGAAATCAACAAGTACGCAGTTCTATATACTGCGAGATGAACAACACTAGTTCACAAGTTTTGAAATACCGTTTGTCTTTCATCAATAATTAAACAGAATCATTTGTAAAAGAACAATCTTTAGTTCTTATCAACACTATCGGTAACTCAGCACCTTAGCTTTCGTTACAGTGTTAATATCAATTTCCAAATCAGAAGGAATGAGACTTATATAAAAACAAAACATGACATGGATTGACGATGATCAGTCGCCACATCCATATCAACCGCGGGCCTTTTCTACTAGTAGAAGGGCAAAAACTCCATCCGTAATTACCCTGGACGAAAACTCCATCCGTAATCGTCCTGGATGAGAACTCCATCCGTAATCATCCCGGCGCATTCGGCCAATAATTGATGGACCGCCTGGCTAACGGCCTCTTACACTAAACTCGGGATCGCCCGTCGACGATCTTTCCACCGCCAAAGTCCCCTTGTTTTATTTTCTTTTTGAGAATCGTTTTGAAAAGAAAATGAGTAGTTAAGGTCCGACCTTAGTCGACCAATACTTACTTGAAAACCACATTATCTGAGAAAAATGTGACCGAGGGTTTTTGTAAAAAGACCTTGAGCGAGAGGGTACACGAGTATAAAAGTTTCGAAGCATCTTGGATCGTTTTAAAATAATATTTCAAGTATTTTCGGAAGCGTTTAAAGTGTTTGATACTATTTAAATAATGTATTTAATCCAAGATAAATATTTTTGAAATCTTTAAGTAAATAAAGTTCATTAAATAATTGTAAGTACATATACTATCTCCCGAAGAACCTTTCGGGTTTACATAGTTATAATACGTCAAAATAAAATACCGCTCCCCGGTCAACTCTACTTTTTGGACCAACGCGCTCTATTCCTAGAGCCGTCGTCCGAATATTAAATTTTAAAGTACCATTATCAACGAGGTATATATGCTTGAGAAACGGAAACTTGCATAATCATGCTCCAAAGATATTTTCATAAGTAGAACATAGGATACGAAAACTTGCCACGATACTTTTATCAAATGAGTGTGTGTGTATATATATACATATATGAATAAGCAAGTATTAACATCTGAAAATATACCTACTCTGAACAATAGAGTAAGAGTTAGTAAACTTGCCTGATGTCCAAGCTCTAACTGGATCTCATCTCTTCTAGTCCTGGAACCTCTACCAAGACAATACATAACCTTAATTAGTCAACTGATTGACAATTCACTTATTCTAAGTAAACTCCATTTTACCCGACTTTCACTCTCTCGGGTCCACTTAACTTACGATCTTATATACCGTTTACTCATCATTTATAATCTCGTTCTTCACACCAATACGTTATCTTAATAATCCTTAACAAGTTTCGTGTTTTAGTCGACTCGAAATCACTCTTTTAAATTAGCCAAAACGGATGGTCAAAGTAGTACCTCTAGAGTTGACTTTTAGTAAATCATAAAATTAATAATTAATTACGAAACCACCTCAAGGAGCTTCTTGGGTATTTGTAATATTTATGAAAAATATCTTGTTTTGAAAACATGAGTCAAAATAGGTGAAATGCATTTTAAAAGTCGAGTCAACTACGGAGTTTAACTATTCGCGCTCGTTTCACGAAAACGTTCATAACTCATTAACCGTTAACTCTATTGACACACCGTTTTCACATTCACGATTTAGAGAGTGTCTATAATATAATCAATCAAAAATTTGGCCCTGGGAAGAGGACCCATTTTCTCGAAATTACAAAACAGTGCAGTAGCTTCTCAGATGAATAGTGTCGTTGCGCAACTTCGGTTCCGACATTTTTATAAAATCGAAAACTTATTGTTTTAACACGAAACATTTTTGGTAATATTTAAAAACCCTTCCTTAATCCTCAGAAAAATTTTCAAATTAAATTACAGAGCTTAACTAGGTGAAATTCGTCTCACTAAAACCCGAGAGGTCCGGGTGTCCTGCGCATGTCTCACTAAAACCTCGATATCTCCTAGCTCGTTAATCGTAATGACACGATTCTTTCGCCAAAACAAACTAGAAACTGACCTCTACGTAACCATAGGAAGTTTTCATTTTTAACAGTGGGGGATCCTCTCCGATTCTTGTCTCAAAACAGGGCTAAATACAAACGGACATTACAACGACTATAACTTACCGATTTCCATATTTGAAACTACGTCAAATCATTACCCAATCAAACCAATCATCCAACCAACTCATCAAACATCTCAACTAAGTTATAAACCTCAAGAACAATAGTCAAAACCAACATCTACACAATCAACCATCAAAACAACAACAATCATCCACCAAAACCAACCATCCATCCTTATAACCATACTAACATAAACTAACTCAAAACTCATCACATAAATCAATTTATAACTAAGGGTTCAAAGAGTGTATACCTTCCTTGATGCCTCAAACATACTAACAATAGCTTACAATCCTTGCTTGAGCCTTGAATTAAACTTAGAAGCCTTAAACTTACAAAAGAAAATCAAGAACACAAGTTAGTATTTTCGAAATCACTATTCATGCCTCAACTTTGATCAAATATTTGACCATGGTATACTACTTAGATGGCCATGAAATTTTGCAAGTACCTTGGGGATATATTTATGGAGATATGGTCCAAATTTGTGATTTTAGGATGAGTAGAACTTGAGTTATGAATTTGTCTTTCTCCCTTGCTCATGCTGGGCAGAATTTTGAAGAAATGGGGTGGGGAGAGTTTCTTGCCCTTTTTGCCTTGGTTTCTTTGATATTTTGTGATAAAGTGGAGTGGTTGAAAGGCTTGGATAAGCGAAAGAAATGATGATGTAAGGGTGCTTGTGTCATCCTTGCCAAATGTCAAGATAAGAATGGTTTAAGAAGCATCTTACTTTGATCCTCTTGTTTTGGTTTCACATGGATGCATCAAATGTTGCATTCTTTATTTAATCTTGTACCTATACTCTTATGCTTGTGTTTAATCAAGTAAGTGTCGCATTGTTCTGTTACAGCTTAATCTCGTTGAACGCTCGCAGGGATTTCTTAAGTGTTCTATCGAAGTAGTTTACCATAACGTCCTTGATATCTTAATACCTTTGTTAAATCCATATCCATGGAATTGATAAAATAAAATCCTCCAATTTATTTAAATAATGATTAATCCTTCAGTATCTGGTGGAATCTTGGAGAAAACAGAAAATGCTATTAATCAGGATCATATATAATAAAAAAATAAAAAAAATATCAGGGTTTTTAATAAGTACAAAATTTCGGGTTGTTACAATGTTGATGACAGGCCCTCGGGTACGATCGTGGTCGTTGTCCCTTTTATCGTAATCTTTCCTTTCATAATTCCCTCTTTGACTTCCTTGATTTCCATCCTTAGTGAATTTGTTGAGTTTCCCTCTTCGTATCAGAAACTCAATTTCATCTTTCAGCTGTCTGCAATCATCCGTGTCATGACCAACTTCTTTGTGGAACCGACATAATTGATTCTGATTCCTTTTAGATAAGTCAGTCCTCAGTGGCTTCGGCCATCGGAGATCCTCTTCCTTTGCTATTTCTATCAAAATTTGGCTCCTGAGAGTATTCAATCTTGCATACTCCGTGAACCTTGGCCCAAAATTGTTCTTCTTAGGTGGAGAATCAGATTCCTTTGATGTTCTAGGAAACTTTTCCTTAACATCATATTCCTGAGTTTCTTTTCTTTTCTTTGAATTTCCACTTCCACCAGTAGTGGGTTCATACTTCCTCATGCTTTCTTCAGCCTTGCTGTATTTTCCGGGACTTTCAGAGCCTCCCTAGTGAATCGATTTATATAATCTCTTAAAGCTTCATTCTTTCCTTGCTGGATTCCCATGAGCGATGCAGAACTCTTCTCATTCACCCTTCCACTAACAAATTGGTTGATAAACGCCTTACTCAGTTCCTTAAAGGATCCAATAGAATTGGGAGGTAAACGGCTGTACCAACGTTGAGCCATGCCCGATAGGGTTTGTGGAAATGCTCTGCACTTAACCGCATCATTGGTTGGCTGCAACAGTAGTGCATTAGAGAACGTTCTCACGCGATTCGCTGGATCTCCTGTTCTATCATAAGCTTTGATCGTTGGCATCTTGAATTTTCTAGATATGTTAGCTTTCATGATGTCCTGAGTAAAGGGTGGTGTCGGATCATCAGGATCTCCTAGGGGTAACAAAACATTAGGATCACCCGTTGGGGCTTCAGCCCTCTTGGTTCTTCTCGGTGCCAGATCCAAATTGATCACCGGGACTCTTCCAGTTGCTTGGCTTTGCGCTCTTGCGGCCTCCTCTTCTGCCAATAATTTCTTAAGTCTTGCCGCCTCTGCCTCATGGGCCACAATCCTTTCCTTAGTGGTTTGGGGCTGCTCCCGATTCGTTTGGGAAGAACGTCTTCTTCTTGGGGGCAAGATCCCTCTCTTCTCCAGTTGAGTCATTCTCATCCTCAGTGTAAAGACCTGAGTAGTCTTGAATCAAGGGCGTCTGTCGAGTTTGGGTTTGTTGATTTTGGGGTCCCAGACCTTGAATATATGGGGGAACATATGCTTCATGGTAGTTTGAGTTGATACCACTGCTGCCCACCGTGGGTCGAGGGGGCATACCATAAGTTGGCATCCCTAAGGTTTGAGTTGCGTATTGGGGGAGATCCGTGGTATGAAGTTGAAGGCCATGAGGTGTATTCACGAGTAGTGGGGAAGTTGTGATTGGTTGCTGGAGAGTGGTATCTTGTGGATTAGGTCCATGAACGACCATTTGCAGGGGATTCGTCCCTTCAACCGAAATTGGGATTTCAGGTCCTTGGGTAGTGGTGAGGGGGATACTCGCCCCTTGAGTGCCAGTAGTTGGCGGTGGTTGGCTTCCACGAGTCTCTGTTTCAGAGGTAAGGGGAAGTCCTTCAGAAGTATGAGTGTCTCGAGTCGTTCTTAGTGTGTTTGCCATGGTTGATGTTGTTTTCCCACAGACGGTGCCAAATGTTGTGGAATAAAAACTGTGCTTGCGAATTTAATGCTAGGGTTAGAGAGCTTCGAGCTTTAATGGCTGTTCTCGTGTTTCGTGACTAAATCTGCCCTCACAAGATGCCTACGTATCTCAATTCGTAATTGAGAATCAAGCCAAAAAACGCAGTTCTTGGTGTTTCCCTCGGGGCTATGGCGGCAGGGGCACACCAAAGACGTAGTGACTTGTATGTCCTTATTCGAGGATGAAGTCTAAAATGTAGTTCTGATTGAAGGATCAGGGTCCTTATATAGGCGTCAGGAGCCTTGTATTTAGGGTATGTTTGAGAGACTTAGCCAATAAGTCTCCTTCTTGACACTGGATAAGTATTGTATTCCTTGGTGGACAAGTCTTTTCCTTATCGTAGGATAAGGACTGTGACTAGTTATTTCCTTCCATCGGGATTCCAGATCTTTCTTTGAAGTATTTATCATATTTTGGACTCCTTTCATGAGCTGTATATTTTCCCTATTTATTAATTACGAAATTAATAAATAATTAGGGTTTCAGGCCTTATTTGTCGAGCCGTACTCTTGGACCAATCTAGGTCTAATTAATACATCATTAATTACATTTCTAGGATTACTTTTCTGTCCATATCATAATCCAAATTAATTATCCTCATATTTTAAAAGATTGTTTAAAATTTTAATTAAATACCCCTGAATTTCTAAAATGCTTTAAAATCTCAAATGAATACACCCCTAAATTGTTCAACCTATCAAACTTTAGATTTTGACTAGTAAAACAGCTCCCGTGGTGCCAAGTATACTTGTCAGCCCAATTTTAAAATAACAAGTACTAGTAGTTATTTTATTTTTTCATGTAATATTTAATTATAATAAAATACAATGGCTGAAATTGAGCGAAAAATCAGTAGATATATTGTGAGAATTATCGTTTCTAATCGTGTTTGGGGTATCATAAAAAAGTTGACTTATAGCTTAAAATGAGTAAGTGTCATATAAGTGATAAGTTGATGAATTCTTATAAATTATACGAGTGTTTGGATAAATTTACTTATAAGTTAGTGCGTGTTTGGGATATCACAAATAAGTTGATTTATAGCTTAAAATGAGTAAGTGTTATATAAGTGATAAGTGGATGAATTCTTATAAGTTGTATTGATGTTTGGATAAATTTACTTATAAGTTAGTTATAAGTTTGCTAATTTACTTTTAAAAAATAATTATTAAATACAATGAGCTAAATACTTGCATTTTAAATTAAAAAAATATTTAAAAACACAAAGGTAAAAATATAAAGTATTAAAAAATAAAAAAAAATCAAATAATAAGTGTTCAGGAAAATGCATCTCATTATTAACATTCAATTTATCAACATATAAGTTATAAGTTGATGTCTAAATTGGATTGACAAACACCCCATAAGCTATAAATAGAAGTAGCCAAACATGTCCTTAATATTTCTTAAATGCCGAAATTTACAATCGTAGAATAACAGATTCTACAATTATTTTTTTAGTAAAGTATTGTGCAATTTGATGCCAAAGATTCAGTCAAATTCATTGTATTTATTTTCCCATATATACTCTGAATGTCATATATTAAAAAAAATATATTAAGCAAGTGTTTAACCATCCTAGCTGGTTCTCATTTGAACGGAATTAAAAAAATATTTGTCAGACTTACTACGAAGCCAGTAAGAACGTTAATTGATGAGCGGGCACGAGTAAGAGATTTCTAAGATTGAATTCGTCGATATAATCAATATGAATATACTTATATAAAGGAGAATACGAGCGCGGTGAGGTGGCGTCTCTAGAATCGTTCCGTTCTATTTTTCTAATTTTCTCAATTTTTCACAATTTTTAATTTTAATAATTACAACTTCCTTTATTATTTTCGATTTTGTATGAAGGAAATTGAAAATTACACTTTTATTATTTTCAAACTTGATAGAACTTTCTTTTATTATTTTCAAAGTTGATAGAACTTTCTTTGATTTAGAAAATTACAACTTCCTCATTATTTTCGAATTTGTAGGCTCGATAGAACTTTCTTTTATTATTTTCAAAGCTGATAGAACTTTCTTTGATTTAGAAAATTACAACTTCCTTATTATTTTCGAATTTGTAGGACTTGATAGAACTTTCTTTGATTTAGAAAATTACAACTTCTTTATTATTTTCGAATTTGTAGGTTTGATTATTATTTTCAAACTTGATAGAACTTTTTTTGATTTAGAAAATTACAACTTTCTTATTATTTTCGAATTGTTAGGATCTTATGTTAATAATTGCAATTTTCTCTTTTATTATTTTCAATCTTAATAGAACTTTCTTTTATTATTTTCAAACTTAATAAAACTTTCTTTTATTATTTTCAAACTTGATAAAACTTTCTTTTATTATTTTCAAACTTTATAGAACTTTTCTTTTATAATACTTCTTGACTTTTAAACATAACAGATTTCCATATTATTCACCTTACAAACACCTATAAATTAAAGGTCATTCATAACAAAAAATAAAAAATTTACACCGAAACTTTTTTACATGGCTTCAAATTTTTACAACCATATTTACAATCAATACAACTATGGCCTACACCATGTTGGATGCTTTGAACAACAACAACTATACATGGATGATAAGAGTACGAGTGTGTAGAATGTGGGAATCTGTCAATCCAAATACTGAAGAACTGATCAGTCTTGACAATATACTTATAAGTTATAACTTATTAATTTGTCAAATTGTATGATGTTATTAACTTTTCTAAGATATGTTGTATGACATGAAAATTTGATCCATGCTACGATCCCGAAGATTCTGATCTCTCGGTTCAAAAATCTTTTAGAGGAAGGCTCCGTGTACAGCATCAAAAATCTGAAAGTTGTTTCAAATACAGGTAAATATAGACCACTATCACATGGGTCTAAATTGCTCTTCATACGCATAACGTTGCCTAAGAGATTGGAAGAAGGCAGTGTCAACATATCACTGCATGGATTTCAATTCATATATCCGGATATGATTGATGTGCGTATTAATGACAGCAACATACTCTCAGGGTTTTTGATGCAGTAATATATTAGAGTAATATATAAGTAATACTATTATATAAGTTATAATTCAAACTATCATGTTATAATATTTTTTTTTCTATGTTGATTTAGATGTTGTGGGCTGCTTGACCTACTTGGGTGGCATTGAAGTTGTCAAAGGCGGTTGAAAAAAAAGAGATATCAAAATTATCACAAATTAGTAAGTTATGCATTATATTAATTTTAATATAACTGTTAATTGTTTTTTATTGTTCTTGTAATTTTATATTACTTCTTTGGTTACCCCAATTTATTTGTTTTACTTATTTAATTTGTTCTAATTTTTTTCTTAAACAACTCCATTACCAGTACCATAACTTCGTGGGAAAAGTTGGCCGAGATGGTTGATACAAATTTATATAAGGAGGATGGTGGACCCTATATAATAATTGTCACATCTACCCAGAAATATAAATCAATATAAATTTAGTATTTTATAAATTTAGTAATTTAGTATTTTTTTTATCAATATAAATTTCCTTTTATATATATATGGTAATGGTATCGGTCCAGAAAATAAAAAATCAAACTATATAAACAAAAGGAATATGTAAATATTTTATAATATTACCTACCCAAATACAAATTTTATAGAATATATTTTATTTGATAATTTAAATAATTTTGTTGATATTTATTTCACAATTTTTATTCTAATATTCTTTTTTAACAAATATATTCTAATAACTCTGATTTTATAGAATATATTTTATTTGATTATTTAAATAATTTTGTAGATATTAATTTCATAATTTTTATTTTAATAATTTTTTTCTTAATAAATATATTATAATACCTCTGAAAAGCGCGACTTAGTAACCTATTAACAAAAACGGCTAAAAAAACATATAAGCACAACACATAAGACAAGTCTCTGAACACCAGTTGAACCAACACAGCACAACACATAAGACAAGTCTCTGACACCAGTTGAACCAACACAAGCAGCACCCCTCACAGTCAAATCCAAATCATCAACTTCCGTAACTTGCTCTTACAATCTTCTCGATAATCAATTGTGCAATCCTATCACCAATCTTAACTTCAAAATCAAAATCAGAATGATTAAACAAGATCACTCCAACAGGCCCTCTCCGCATATTCTTTGTACCGAAAAAGTTGATATTACTCTCCCTACTGAATTCTTATGATTTTGTAACTTACGTAAGCATGATTGTTAGGTTTTGTACATAATGTTCTTTTTCAATTAATTAAACTAATATCTGTTACAGTGGATTAATAATATTTGCATTTAAATATCTTATTTAACTTTAATTGTGTTACAGTTTATGCCAAATTCGAACTACAAAAAGAGCTTGAAACAATGGCTAAGGTTGTCAAGTCTGATCCATCTAACAATAATAATTTTTCAATTTGGAATTCTTTTTCTTTTTTTAAATTTAATTTGAAATCATGAGTTGATTGTGTTTTGAATTTTGAATAAGTTTGATAAATTTATTAATATACAGTATTTTAATTTGAATTATATTATATTTTTTTCTTTTCAGATATTTATTTGAGTATCTATATTTTAAACAATAAAAGTTTGATTTTTTTTTAATTTTTATAATTAACTCCTTATATATAATAAGCGTAAGGGAGATCTTATCCAAAACTTTGGTCGGTCACTGTACTACCAAAAGTATACGATCCGTTGGATTATAAAACTATAAATATTCAAATCGATGAGGACCGTCGGATATAATATTAAAAATTGTATTTGATTAATAATAGGATAGTATTTAAATACTAAAAGGTGTATTTTGATAATTTAAACCTATTATAAATGGGTTTTCTATATTGAATAGAAATCTTTATGTAAAAATTCGTAATTATCTTTTCTCTTCAGTTTATGGAAAGTTCCGGTTAGATAATAATTATTAAACCATCAGTAAATTAAAGATAATTTTGTAAGCTTCGCGTGGGCTGTAAAATCGTTAAAATCTGTTGTCTAAAACTCAAGATAGAGCCCAAACAGTAAAGTTATTATCTAAATTTTAATAAATATATTTTTATTATTGTAGCACCAATTTAATTTTTTTTCCTAATTCTTTTAAATTTATAAATTCTATGTTTATTTCAATAAAATATTAAAATCAATTTAAGAAAAAATTAAAATCGATCGTCCGTGTACGATTACGACCAAATTAATAATTATAGTTAGATCTTAAATAGATCGATGAGAATTGTTAGATCTAATATTAAAAAGTGTATCTGATTAAAAATAGAATTATATTTAAATACTAAAAAATGTATTTTGATAATTTAAAATTTTTCTATGTAGAAATTCTTAAATATATGTTCTCTTGAATTTATGTATAGTTCCAGTTAGATAATAATTATTAAACCAAATATCAAGATAACAATTCATATCGATTACAATGATACACGTGGACCCTACGTGTAGAACTCCTCTACATGAATAAATTTAAACACTTTTTTCTCTGAAGGAACATAACAATTTGATTAATCCAAATTATAATTATATTATTTTACATATAACAAACATAAAAGGATAATATCAAAATATTATTAAAATATTGAGGGTTTCATGTTCATAAACGATAATTTTGAATATAATACTTATATTAAAATGTGTATTTGATTAAAGGTAGGATTATATTTAAATACTAAGAAGTGTGCTTTGATAATTTAAACCAATTATGAATTGATTTTCTATAATGAATTGAATTCTTTATGTAAAACTTCTTAACCATTTTTTTTTCAGTTTATTTTATGAGTATGTCAACCGGTCAAGTTAGATAATAATTATTGAACCATCATTAAATTAAAGATAATTTCGTTAGTTTCGTATGGGTTGTAAAATCGTCAAAATTCAATTTCTAAAACTCAGGATATAACCCAAATAGTAAAGTTTGTATCTAAATTTTAATAAAAAATTTTTATTATTGTAGCACCAATTTATTTATTTTCCCACTAATTCTTTTAAATATAGAGAAATTTTATGTTTCTTTCAAAAAAGTATCAAAATTAATTAAGAACAAATTCAAATCGATAAAGAATATAATAATATGAGATTATATAATCATAACATAATTTTTATTCTGTTTAATAATTTTTAAGTAATAATGTATTTTAAAATTTTATATACACTGTAAATAAAAACCGAAACATTAAAAGTAAAAGCAGTTAGTAAGTATATACTTGACATCCTTATTATATTAAATCCTTATATATAATAACCATAATAGGATCTTATCCAAAATTTTGATAGTAGATAACCAAATTAATAAGGACCATTAGATCTTACCTAGATAAATGAAAATCGTTAGATCAAATATTTAAAAAGTGTATTTTATTAATAATAGGATTATATTTAAATTCTAAAAGGTGTATTTTGATAATTTAAACCAAATATACCAAATATAAATAAGTTTTCTATATTGAATAGAATTCTTCATGTAAAAAATTCGTGACTTTCTTTTCTCTTCCATGGATAATTCCAGTTAGATAAAAATTGTTAAACCATCTTTTAATTAAATATAATTTAGTTATCTTCATGTGGGGTATAAAATCGTCAAAATCTGATTTTTAAAACACAAGATAAAGCCCAAATTAGTAAAGTAAATATTTAAATTCTAATAATAATTATTATGTCATCATTATTTTAATACCAATTTAATTACTTTTTTCTAATTATTTTAAATTTAGAAATCTATGTTCAAAAATTAAAATCAATCTAAGAAAAATTCAAATCAACAAAGAATATAATAATACGAGGATAAAATTTTATAAAATTGTGCATATTTTTAATCCTATTTTATTAAGTTTTAGATCATAACTAATCAAATAATAAATTATACGTAAATGATGATTTTGTTTTATAAGAACTCATAGATACCTAATTTCATTGTTAGCAGGACTATATTCATATTAAAAAAAAAAAAATCGTATTTTGAAATTTTAGACTCATCTACAGAGGCTAAACTTTTTTAATATATATACATTGTAAATTTTTAAATTCGAAACTTTAAAAGTTTCTTAATCAATTAGTATAGTATTTTTCTGAAAAATCGTACTTTACAAAAAATATTATCAAATAACTTATGTCTGCAAAAAAAAATGAAAAAATTCTTTATTTTAAAAAAAAACCTATAAATTTTAATATGTTGTTGGTAGATTCAAACATTAGATCATTCTATATGATAATTTTACTGTAAACTTATAAGGAAGCTTTCATTATTTAGTCTTTAATATAATAACATAGATATTTATAGGATATACTATAAAAAATGAATTTTATATAGAATTTTGACCGTCACAGTGTACTACTTTAAAAGAAGAACTATTACAAAAAAAATTATATTTTAATTGATAATTTATTTTCTCAAAAGTTCAAAGTTCCCGCATCTTTAACATATTACAAAAAAGAGTACATTATATTTTAGCAATAAATATTTAAAAAAATTATAAATATTAATAAAAAATAATGATGTTATCATGGTAGTTTGTTTCTAAATACAGCCAAAACATTATCAACCGTTAGATCCAATACTTTTAAAAATAGATGATCAAGATTATATCATATAAAAAGAAGTTATTGTCTAAAAATGATATAAGTTAAAAGATATTATATTATGATTGAATTTTCTAAAAATTCAAAACATAAAAATAGTTGTAATTAAATAAGGAAATTCATTTAATACCAAAATAATCAAAATCGTTTAATGTTAAATAGATAGGTGAAAACCGTTAGATACATTAAAAACTGTATTTGGTTAATAAATGGTATTCTAATAATCTAAACTACATATAAGTAGATTTCCTAAATCGAATAGAATTCTCAACATTAAATTTCGTCACTTTATTCTCTTTTTAGTTTTAGAATTGTTTAGTGTGTAAAATATAATAAATATCAAATTTTTAACTATAATTTTTTTGGCTAAATCTTTTTAACAATAATTTAATCATGTAAACTAATAACTTTTAAATATTAAAATATTCATAAATAAATATAATTATAAATATTTAAAAAACAATCGTGTGTTGCATTTATAATAAAAATATAATTATAAACAGAATAATTATAAATAAAATTTAAGTAACCGTGCATCGCACAATCTATATTCTAAAACTAAAAAGAGAATAAAGTGACGAAATTTAATGTTAAGAATTCTATTCGATTTAGGAAATTAATATTTGTATCACATTATTAGTTTGAGTTTGATCGCTCATATATATTGTGTAATAGTGATTAATCATAGACGATTTCAAGTTCAAATACTAAAAGTTTATAATACGTTTATTTTGATTTTAATTATTAACTACTCTGATACTTTATGCATTGTATTTGCTATATTTCCATGTTTTGTGACATGTAGGACAATTTTTTGACTGAAGGATCAAATTAGAATATGATGGAGCGAATTACTACAGTGAGGTTGTTGGGCATAATTTTTACAACAAAACAATTTATGGAATTATTGATACACAAATGGAAGAACTTACGATCAAGGTTTAAGATATTGTAACAAAAGTTTTAAAGACTTAGGCTCGGTGGTGTAGCATGCACTGATGCACAGAACTTTCGAGATTTACAGAATTTTCCACTAAATAGTTTCACTATCTCAATTGTTCTTTTTTTACTAATTTTTGTATTGAGGTGTTTTTTGCCCTGACAACCTTGCTAGAAACATTGTTATACACTGGTACACATGATGGGACCATATTAGTTTGAAAAACAAGGTCCTCTGTGCAAGTGTTTATTTTAATATATTATAAATTTTATATAATTGTTGTTTCTTATAATTATTTTAATTTTAAATTAATATATATATATATATATATATATATTTATTTATATATTAATTAGTCATATTTATATAATTTTATATATAATATCTATACTATTATATTAAAGACGAAACATTAAAAGTTTTGTAGTCTGGTCCTGAAAGTGGTCCTGAAAGTTTTTGTAGTCTGGTCACTCAATTCATAACCGTTAGATATTTCTGATCAAATCGATGAGAACCGTTAGATGAAATATTAAAATTATTATATAGAAGATCTTTTTTATTTTTCCTAACTAAAACTTCTCATTTTCCAAAAATATCACAGGTAGTTTCATTTAATAAAATAACATAATAAATTTATAATTGCTAATAACTAACTCATTACCTTTATTGACCAAAGCGTATATTATTTTTTATATTTTCTAACTAAAATTTCTACTTTTCTATTTTTCCTAACTAAAACCTCTCATTTTCCAAAAATATCACGGAAAGTTCTATTTAATAAAATAAAATAATAATATTCTAATTACTAATAACTAACCAATTAACTTTTTTTCCCAAAACGTATATTCTTTTTTATATTTTCTAACTAAAATCTAAAAAATATCAGAGGCAATTTCATTTAGTAACATAAAATACTAATAATTAACCAATTACCTGTTATTAGCCAAAACGTATTTTTTTTTTATTTAAAATTTTTACTTTTTTATTTTACCTAACTAAAACCTCTTATTTTCTAAAAATATCACGGACAGTTTTATTTAATAAAATAAAGTAATAATATTATAATTATTAATAACTAGCCGATTAGCTTTTTTTGCCAATGTGTATATTATACTATCAATACTATCAATACTATTATATAATAGACAAAACATTAAAAGTTTGGTTGGTCGGTATGGTACGTTGTGATTTTACCTAATTGCCCTTACTTAATTGTACTTCGTGTTTTTACTTAAATAACCTTACTTATTTATAGAAATATATTATTAAATAATAATATTACCTATTTATAACCAATTACTTTTTTCACCTAAAATACATTATTTTTTCTATCTTTTCTAACAAATTCCCCTACTTTTTCAAATATATCACGGGCAATTACCTTTTCTAACTAAAACAGGTTAGTTTTTCTATTTTTCCTTATTAAAATCTCTCCTTTTCCAAAAATATCACGGACAAAACTTTAGTTATTTCCTTTTTAACCTATTTTAATATTATAATTATTTTTTAAAAGTTTACTTACATGCCTACTTATTTTTCTTAATAAATGCAATTACTAAAAATATTAAAATATAAATAATCAAATATCTATTTATAACAAATTACCTTTGCAGCTAAAACACATTATAAATTTTTTCTAACAAAATCACTCATTTTCTAAATATATCACGAGAAATTGCCTTTTTCAATTTACTTTTTCTATTTTTCTCACTAAAATCCATTATTTTTCTAAAAATATCACAAGAAACATTTTACTTATTTATTTTAAAATGTATTAAAATATTTTAATTATTAAATTTTAAAACCTAATTTTCCAAAAATATCACAGACATTTACCTTTTTAAACTAAATATATGTTACATTTTTTATTTTTCCTTACTAAAACCTCTCTTTTTCCAAAAATATAACGGGCAAACCTTTACTTATTTATTTTAAAATTTGTTTTAATATTTTTAATTAATTAAAAGTGTTTAGCTATTTTAACATGCCTACTTATTTTTTTAACAAATACAATTAAAAAAATAATAATAAAATAACAATTAACAATCCGTGCATCGCACGGGTTTTAAGCTAGTAAGTAATAATTGAACAAAAGTTAGATAGTAATTAACGATTTTCATTGTCATAAAACAAAATAATTAAATTAAATTATTAAATTAATCTTTAAAAACATTTTAAATTTAGTTTCATGATAATTAAAATTGATTAATTGATGATTTAATTTATTTAGTAGATTAACGTTTTATCAGTTACATTTGGTAACAAGGAGGAAACATGTGATGAACATATTTCATGCTAGAATTTAAATATTGATGTCATATCATGTATTTTAAATATAAGTTGAAATTTGAATTTTGAGAAAAATATAAATGATAATAAATATAATAATATTTGTAATAATATTAAATTAATAAAAAATCTGAACAACTGCTTTTTTTTTCTATTTATTCAGAATTTCGGTGAATGAACAAGATGAGGCAGAAAATTCATAATTTCGATGGATATAAATATGTTTTGTAAAAATATTATTTAAAAAAATTATAAAAATAATATAAAACCACTACTAACCGCGATTTACTAAATTAATTAAAATAAAATTTAGACATGATTCATATTGACGGTTGAAAAAAAGTCAAATTTTTAATGAACTGGGCCCTATCAAAATTAGAGGTTAGTAAGTAATGGTTTTTTCTGTATATTTCAAAATCCAATCCAACATCAAGAATATATAAACAAATAATTTTCAATACATTAATTATTTGGATTAATACTTTAATAAATTAAACAATATAAATCTATATATATATATATATTTATCTTTATTATTATATATATATATAAAGAAAAATTTCCCGAAACTCTCAAATTGTCTGAAAAACATTAACCTATTTCTCTAGAGTTTCTCAATTTTAATTTAATAAAATATAATTTTTTTATTTACATTCGAATTAATAGGAAAGATAATAAATAAATAAAAATCAATCATATTTTAAATTTAATAAAATATATAAAATAATATTTTTTCTGGAACTCCTCTAATTTAAATAATTAAAATAAAAACAATTCTTATTTAGATCCTAATTTTTAAAAAAAAAAAAATCAAAACCTTTTTTAAACTAGATATGCTTATATTTTTAATTCTTTCTTTAGCTCCTTCTTGATATAATTATAATAAAAACTTAGGTACTTTCCAAGAAGGTATCCAGTCATAACAAAGTATTTTGTAAGAAGTTTGGTATTGTTTTGTCATCTCTAATATATTTTCGTAAAAATAACAAGAAGAAATATTTTTTTTTTATAATTTTTATTTCTTTAAAATAATATAATTTTAATATAATTTTAATAATTATATTAAAATGATATTATTATATTAATAATATTATTATATATAATACTATTATATTGTATAATAATATTTAAAATTATATATTATTTAATATATTAAAATGATATTAATATTATATTATAATATTTAAATTATTAATAATATTTAAAAGAATATGTTAAAGGAAGTTTAATTAATTAATATTTCTTCCTATATTGAATATGTAAAAAAGACATATAATTAAATAATATTATTATAGAGATTTCTTCCTATATTAAATTTACAGAATAGGAAATTCGTATTTATAAAAAGACATATAATTATTTATTTTTTTATATATATTCAATATAGGAAGAAATATTAATTAATTAAACTTCCTTTAACATATTAAAATTAGAAAAGACGTTCGAATTTGTAAATGAGATAATTAAAATATAATTTAAACATTTTTTAAGTATAAAAGAATTTGATTTTCTATATAAGGATATTTCAAATTTATAAAGACATATAACAAAAAATTATGTTTACATACTTGAATGAAGTAGAAAATTTTTATAAAATTATAACTAGCACTTCACAAAATTTTCAATGTGAACCCATTTGTATATATGTATATGTACGTTTTTAAGATTTTAATTATTAAGTTTGAACATAGTCAACAAATAAGTACTATTATGACAATATAAAATGATTGAAATTTGGAGCGATGGTTAATACTTAAATTTTATTATTTATGTATTTTTAGCTTTTTCTATCTATATATAATTATTACAATGGGTGTCGGCCTAAAAAAACCTGGAACAAAATCAATATAAAAATATGTAAATAATTTATTTTATTGATTATGTATATTTAATTTGTACAACATTGTATTCACCAATTTATATGATATTAGAGATATTTGTTATCCGTTTTTTCCTTGAATAATCTTTATTTGAAAAGAATTTGAATTTACATAAATGGTTATTCGAATTTATGAAAAAAAGACATATACATTGTTAGGATTTATGGGTGATAGCTTACAAGACAACTTAACTTTGTGTTTAGTAAGACTTAATCTGATTAAGTAGAACATATTGTCACAGCCAGAGTATGTTGTTGTAGCCATTTCATTTGCCGTAATAAAATTGTTTGTATATCTTGGAAGAAGTTCATTCACAAGTCATGACAGCATATTTACTTTGACAGCAACATTGGCGGAAGCCTTGAGACAACAACTCTCTATTCTCCTGACAGCAAGTTTGGAACTCCTGACAGCATCTATTACGGGAATTTCATACTGTCACCAAAAGCGTATACTTGTGACAGCAAACTTGGAAGTATAGGATACTGTCTCAAATAGATAAACTTTGAATTGGGGATCTACCCAGTCAAACATGTGACAGTTTTGATGTTCAAGAAACATGCATGCTGCAGTATCCCAACACTACATCAAGCCTGCAAAGACTACGACAGAAGCTTTGGAGATATCAAGACAAAGCTTACCAATTCAAGAGTATGACAAATCAATATCTACTGGGTTTTATTTTTTTAAATTTTATTTTTTTTAAATGAAGAGGTTGTTGTTTTTGTTTTGACAAAAAGAGATCATTATTAATAAAAAATTCTCCCGGCAACAAAAAGGATGTCATATTTTTTGATTTGTTTCTTATTGAGTAGATTTGGAGGTAGTGAAGATTTTAATAGCCGTGAAGGTATAATTGTGATTTTTGATTGAATGATCTAGAACTATATATATATATATATATATATATATATATATATATATATATATATATATATATATATATAAAATTCAAAACAAAACTTAATTTTATATTAGAAATATTATTTTATTTAAAAACGTATTTTGTAGAATATTTTTTGAGAAAATTTAGAGATATTATTATAAAACCGCTGCGAAGCGCGGCTTAGTAAACTAGCTATTATATAAAGGAGAAGACGGGGGCGGTGAGGTGGCGCTCTCAGATCGCTTCGTTCTATTTTTCTAATTTTCTCAATTTTTTGAATTAATAATATTAAAAATTCGAAAAAATCTCAATTACCTTTTAAATGCTTACTAATAGAGGAAACATATAATATTTTTGCATTTAAAATCCCTACTAATGGAGAAAGTAAATATACAATAGATCTTTACTAATGAGAAAACTAAATATCACTAATGGAAGAAACTAAATATTCAATTATAATATTCTTGCCTTCAAAATATCTAAATTAACAAAACAGTGTATTACCTTACATTATTTTGAACTTTCCTCTATTATTATCTAAATATTCTCATAATATTTTTTTAATGAAATTACTATCTTAACATACGGCTCTCCTAAACTTTTTTTTTTATGTAATATAATAGAAAATACATGAACGTTTTGGTAAATAAGAAGTTAATAAAGTTTTGGTAAATAAGAAGTTAATAAATTAGATCGGTCTTGCATAAGAAATTAAGTAATTAATACAAAAAACTAGAAAAAAATTCAATTACCTTTTAAATATTTAATAATGGAGAAAACTAAATATACAAATTAAATATTCTTGCATTTAAAATCTTTACTAATAGAGGAAAGTAAATATAATATTCTTGCATTTAAAATCTCTACTAATGGAGAAAGTAAATATACAATAGATCTTTACTAATGGAGGAAACTAAATATTACAAATGGAGAAAACTAAATATTCAATTATAATATTCTTGCCTTCAAATATCTAAATTAAAAAAAAAAGTGTATTACTTTACATTATTTTGAACTTCCCTTTATTATTATCTAGATATTCTCATAATATTTATTTTCAAATGAAATTATCATCTTAACATTCTGCTCTCCTAAACTTTCTTTTTTAATGTAATATAATAGGAAATACAAAAACATATTGGTAAATAAAAGTTAAGAAATTAGATCGGTTTTGTATAAGAAATTAAGTAATTACTTGGTAAATAATTAATTACCTTTAATACTTTCGTACAAACAGCTAATTAATAGTATAAATATACACCTAAACTCTGTTAATTGCCTACTGCAATTTTTGTTGTCAACATTGTTTTTCTTTACTTTTTTGTTTGTTCATGTTAAAAATGTGTATATCAGTACATGAGTATGAGACTTTTTCCTTTTATTTATCTTATTACGTTTGTTTGTATCCTAATGCAGGATCATATTAAAATCTTTGACAAGACAAGTTATTTGCTATTAGTGTTGATTGAGTTAATACATGGATTAATAAGGAGGGAGATTCATCAGTTAATCAATTAAAATAATAGGCCGAGCAAGGTAATTTTCATGTACATTTAGTTGTGAATTGATTTATATGTTTATGTGTGTACATTATTAGTTTTGAATTTATAGTTAAAAGTTGATACACCTGTATACAAGTTAACTCGAAAGTGGAGAATTCATCATGTCTTCAAAAACAAATTTTATCATTATTTTTTAACGTTTAGATAGTTATTGCTCTAATTTTTATGAGAAAAGATTATATCTTTTAGTAAAATATTTTCTTTAATTCATACACGAAAATTCAAAGATAAAAATTGTATATTAAGAAATTTATAGTGTATGTATTTTTGCATACTTACTAATAGAGGAAACATATAATATTTTTGCATTTAAAATCTCTAGAAGAAAGTAAATATAAAATAGATCTTTACTATTGGAGGAAACTAAATATCACTAATGGAAGAAACTAAATATTCAATTATAATATTCTTACCTTCAAAATATCTAAATTTGAAAAAAAAGTATTATCTTACATTATTTTGAACTTTCCTCTATTATTATATAAATATTCTCATAATATTTGTTTAATGAAATTATTATCTTAACATACTGCTCTCCTAAACTTCCTTTTTTAATGTAATATAATAGAAAATACAGGAACGTTTTGGTAAATAATAAGTAAATAAATTAGATCGGTCTTGCATAAAAAATTAAGTAATCAATACTATTATGTAAAGGAGAAGACGGGGGCGGTGAGGTGGCGCTTTTAGATCGCTTGGTTCTATTTTTCTAATTTTCTCAATTTTTTGAATTAATAATATTAAAAATTCGAAAAAATCTCAATTACCTTTTAAAAACTTACTAACAGAGGAAACATATAATATTTTTGCATTTAAAATCCCTACTAATGGAGAAAGTAAATATACAATAGATTTTTACTAATGGAGGAAACTAAATATTACAAATGGAGGAAACTAAATATTCAATTATAATATTATTGCCTTCAAATATCTAAATTAAAAAAAGTGTATTACTTTATATTATTTTGAACTTCCCTTTATTATTATCTAGATATTCTCATAATATTTCTTTTCAAATGAAATTACCATATTAACATTCTACTCTCCCAAACTTTCTTTTTTAATGTAATATAATAGAAAATACAAGAACATATTGGTAAATAAGAAGTTAAGAAATTAGATCGGTCTTGCATAAGAAATTAAGTAATTACTTGGTAAATAATTAATTACCTTTTATACTTTCATACAAACAGCTAATAATAGTATAAATATACACCTAAACTATGTTAATTGTCTACTGCAATTTTTGTTGTCAACATTGTTCTACTTTACTTTTTTGTTTGTATATGAGTATGAGACTTTTTCTTTTATGTTATTAATCTTATTACGTTTGTTTGTATCATAATGTAGGATCATATTAAAATCTTTGACAAGACAAGTTATTTGCTATTAGTGTTGATTGAGTTAAGATATGGATTAATAAAGAGGGGGATTCATCAGTTAAAATAATAGGCCGAGCAAGGTGATTTTCATGTACATTCAGTTGTGAATTGATTTAAATGTTTATGTGTGAACGTTATTAGTTTTGAATTCATAGTTAAAAGTTGATACACCTGTATACAAGGTAACTCGAAAGTGGATAATTCATCATGACTTAAAAACAAATTTTATCGTTGTTTTTTAACGTTTAGATAGTTATTGCTCTAATTTTTATGAGAAAAGATTAAATCTTGTAGTAAAATATTTTATATAATTCATACACGAAAATTCAAAGATAAAAATTGTATATTAAGAAATTTATAGTGTATGTATTTCGAAAATATCATGTTAAGATTTATTCGACTGAAGAATTTATTTAGTGTGTGCATTTTTAACAAATTTCAATAAGTCGGTGCATCTATAACAAAAGTCATACAAGAAAAAGAAACATTGAGAAGATGTCATTTATTTATTTATTTTTAAAGGAAGTGGTTGTTGTTGTTTTTGTTGTTATTTATTTTGACAAAAAGAGATCATTATTAATAAAAAATTCTCCTAGCAACAAAAAGGATGTTTGTTTATATTTTTTGATTTTTTTCTTACTTAGAGTATATTTGGAGGTAGTGAAAATTTTAATAGCTCTGAAGGTATAATTGTAGTTTTTGATTAAACGATCTAGAACTATATATATATAGTTGCACTCTAGGAAGAACACTTTATATAAAGAACAATAAAGAACACTATCATAAACACTTTATTTTTCATAAAAATTTATTTTTTAAAATTAGATTCATAAAATTGAACAACAATTAAGCCCAATATATCGAATTTAACGTAGAATGTCATCTAAATTTAAAAATTAAACATTACATATAATCCAGTATAGAATCCAGTACAGAATCTTGTATATATATTTATCACAATGAAATTACATGTAATCATGTTTTATTTGATTCTAATTTTTTGTTAGATTCTATTTTTATTCGTAATAAACCTTTTTTGGTGAGAAAATTAGAATCAACATGCAATTTATGTAAGATTCTATGGTGTTCTTTATTGTTATTTATATAAGAGTGTTCTTAATTGAGCAATGGCCTATATATATATAATTCAAAACAAAATTTAATTTTATATAAGAAATATTATTTTATTTAAAAACCTATTTTGTAGAATATATTTTGAGAAAATTTAGAGATATTATTATAAAGCGCGGCTGAGTAAACTAGTTCAAGATATAAAAGAGAAGACAACAACATTCCTAGACCAACACAACAACATCATTACTTAGAGAATTCCAATAAAATCCCAAAAACTCTGCCCAACTCGCCTCCTCGAAAGTTCACTATGTTTTGATTAAATGTAATCGTTCTTTTATCATTTGGTTGGTGATATTCGAGTACTCCCTCGATTTCATTTTGTATGACCTTCTTGAAAAAAATATACGTATTAAAAAAATATTGGTTGAATAAAGTTTTTAAACTTAATATCCTTAATTAATACATTGAAAAATGAGAATAGTGTTAAATTTGAAAAAAATTCAAATCTTACTAATATTTAAGATATAAATTTTTAAGATTTCTAAGATTGAATTCGTCAATATAATTCAAGATATAAAAGAGAAGACAACAACATTCTTAGACCAAGACAATTCAACATCATTACAGGTTATATTTAAGTTATGTGGTCTTTCAACGAAATTGTAGAACTTAAATAATCTCGCCATGAAAACTAAGTACTACTGACTAATACATGAAATAAATACTAGCTGACGTGTTTGAAAGATGAAGAATGGATCAGATGTATATAAGGAGTGCAGGTCTATGGAGTTCACTTGAAAAACCTTACTCTTAAAGAGAAATCATGACTCTCTCCTCTCGAGCAAGAATTGTTTCTTCAATCTTTACCATCCTCCTAATCCTGCAGTTGCTGCAGGTTCGTGCTCCATTCGAGTTTTATTATACATGTTATGAAATTTGTTATAACAAAATAGTTTTTCCGCACTTAATTAGCATAATGGATGATCATGTGGATTCATGTCTATATATGCATAATACTTGATTTTTTTGTACTTGCAGATGAGAATAGGGAAAGGCTGTTATCTTGGGAACCCAGTTCCCTCCGGCTCCCTCCATTACGCAGATTGTTAAGTGATAAGGTTTTTGGAAAGCAAAGCCATGGATCACAGATGAAACCAGATGCAGCACTACCGAAGGATCCCAGTCCCTCTCCTCCACCTCCGTACAGCGCCCCTCCCATATATCCTTGATGCAAATTTAAATAGATTGTATAATTTTAAATAAATCAGATATTGGCTCATTTATAGAGCATTTTATTGGGAGCATTTATAGATATTAGCTCATTTATTATACATGTTATGAAATTTGGTATAACAAAATAGTTTTTCCGCATTTAATTAGCATAATGGATGATCATGTGGATTCATGTCTATATGCATCGTAACAGCTCGACTTTTAGGATTATTAATCTAAATACGAAATTTAAATAAAACTTATTTATTTATTCGATAAAACAAATATTTTCCAAAGTCAACGCAATGGTCAAATTCAACAATAATCCAAAAATATGAAAACGGAGACGTGGCTCCATAAATCCAATTATTCAATGTTTAACAAATAATCAAATTTATTCGAATAGTCTAATCAAAATCACATAGCACGAAATCCACAAGTCCACATCCTTATTCTTACTTAGCTTCCAAAAATCAGAACCTGAAATATTAGAAAAAGGGTGAGCTACACAGCTCAGCAAGTACAAATTGACCAACATAATTTCTTAAAAATTAATGGGCGGTTTTATTAAAATAGATTTGGTCAATATATAATAAGTTGCAAAAATCTTTGCAAAATCAATCCATCCCAAAGTTTACATTTTAAAAATTCAAAATTTAAAGCACATACATAATTTAAAACAGATATAGAAGCAGAAACAAAAACAGAACGAAAATCGAAAGTACCATAGTCTTGCTCTACGACCACAATTTCCCAGTAGCTGGGATCTTACTCTTATACTTATACGCCACACTTTGCCAGTGACCGGCATCTAAAGTTCAATAATTACGTCCCCTTAATAGGTATCTAAAGTTGCACACTTGTGCGCCTACTAAGGGTATCTAAGGCTAGTTCCGGAACTATAACGTAAATTACGAACGGGTTCGAAACGTAGAGACTTAGGGATTCGAAGATTCTCGTATCTTACATCTTATATATTATACATTTCGAAACAATATTTCTCATATCTTTTACGAAATTCAAAAAACAGAGTATTAATATCTTTTCTGAAAATAAAAATAAGTCAAAGAGTACTTGCCTCGAATTCGACTTAACTCACCGAAAACACTTACACGTATAAATCCTAAATAACATTATATTTAACAAATAATTAGAAATTAAAAAGCAGGCTGTTTGATAACTTATTTATAACTAATAGTTTACAAAAGTATATAACCAAAACACCTTTACACAATGCACATATACTAGCATCTATCTATCTATCTATCTATTACTATATATTATATGCCAGCACAAGGGCAAAGTTTGCCATTTTAATGCTTGTGAAGTTACAATTTTACCCCTATTTTTTAAAAAATAACAAAAATACCACTGTTATATTATTATGCAAAAATATGTTAATATTTGTTAATGTAGAGAATCGAACCTCCAACCTCCTTCTAAGAAGTCCAAAGCCTAACCACTATGCTACATTGCTTTTTGAGTTTACTTTAAAGATTTTATTAGATAAGTCACATTATTTCCTCTAATTCTATATTCTTTTTTTAATTTTGAACCTTTGAGTAAATAAAATATTGGTCCATATTATTTATATAAATCTGTATTTTTTATTTACGTTATTATATATATATATAGGTAAATGATCAATCATCATTTTAAATTTTTATTAGAGTTGTATATTTTTGATTAAATATACTTTAGTTATGTTGTTGATAATTCATATTTTTATATCATATTATATATCAATATTTTACATTATTAGAATTAATTAATTATACATAAAATATAGTAATGAACTTGATCTAATATAAGAACTATTTTATATGTTATATATCTCATTATTTGTTAAGTCTATAATTTAAAATTAAAAAATTAGCATTAAAATTATGTAATGCTAATGTTTATACACTATGTTCGTCACATTCATTTCTTAACAAATTTCTTTTCAAAATGAACACTTCATTTGTTGATATTTTCTAATATTACATGTCATTCTCTATTAACTTCGGCATATCTCTAATCGGGGTGATGATTTAAAATGTAGAATATTACGGAGTATATAATTACAAAAAAGGTTTTCTTTCATTATAAATGATAAATGTAAAAAATAAAATCTTTACACTCTCTTTGTCATGATAAATGATGAGTATGGAAAATAAAATTTATATGATATAATTTCAGATGTTACACATGAATGTAAATTATTCCGGATAAAAAAATATTTTCATTTTCATTTTTCTCTTTGAATATATAAAAATGTATTATACTATTTAAATAAAAATATATAAATTCTATCTATAAAATCATACATAATATATAACTACATCAAAGTATGAACTATTTATCATAATTTTTAAGTATATAAAATATCAAATATTTGAGTTAAATTAGAAATGTTTTATTGGTCAAACATTTAGACTTTGAGGGGTTTAAATGTATAATTCGACTAAAAAAATAAATATTTGAAAATGTAGAAGATACAATTGAATTGATTCCAAAATGACGATAACTCAAAAACATGATCTATATTTTAAATAAAAAATCAATATGATTAATATGCAATAGATGAAAATAAGATATGATTTTTCTCGATCATAAGAATTATAAAATTGTCTAACTATTAATGACGACCAGTTAGACTATAAGTTTTGACAATAAAAATTCAAATTGTATGTAAAAAATTATTGAATGATATTTAAAAAAGGTATAAGTCTTTAATAATAATAGAATTTTATATAATATATTAATTGGATGCGTAATATCATAAAATCATTTTGATAAATGAAATTCTAAATAGGGTTTGTGGGCTTTGAGGACATCGTCGAATTACAACACTAAAGCTAATACACAATAAAATACAAGTAAAGTTTATTTTTTGTATATGAAAAGGTTGAGTTTATTATTACAAAAATGTCATTCAAAAAACAGTATAACCTCGTATAAGTCTTCAGGTCAAAATCATGGTTATTTTTCACTTTTAAATAGATGAATAATCTCTGAACATTTATAAAGTTATCACATTTACATTACTTTTAAAAAAAATAGTCTTAAAAATGATATATTTATCAGTATATATTTATTTATAACACGTGCAAAACACGAGTTATTTTTTTTATTATTTTACTTTTTTATTTAAATTATTATAATCAAATTAAATATAGTAACGAGTGGTTCACGTATTTTACCTTTATTTATGTTTATTAATTTTTGAGTTGTTCTGCCGGATCAGCCGTTCAGAGTAAATGTTAATTTTAACATATTTGTAATAAATGTTTATTTTAATATGTTGTTAGTGAGATTCGAACCTTAAACTTCTATGTAGCATAACTTTTAGTAATACATCTAGATGTTCCAATCAATTTGACTTCAAAGACCCATCAGTATCGATTGTGATTGAAAAAGATAACCAATATGAGTTGTGAACCAAATGATAAATTATACCCCCATTTTGTTTATTATAGTTTAGTATAGATTATAGTTGATTCAGAATTCATTAATTTGTACCATATATTTATAAAATTATATAACTGAGCAAAATACATGAATTTTGAGAAATATATATAAGATAATTCAATTTGAGTTATATATGAATTTTTAAATTTAGGATTTCAATTATTTATGATGATTGAGTTGAAACATTTACCTACGTAATTATAACATGAACCTACTCTATATGAAGGGAAAAAAAGATGGAACCAAAAAATAGTTGTTTGGAAATTATATATATGCACAAGTCATTAATGTTGTCTAATCATTCTTACATCGATAAAAATAATCATGTGCCTTTTATCATATAGATATTAGTTGAATATTATGAAATCTAATCAAATTTACAAGTATTTGATTCATGAAAATGGTACGAAATATTACAAATTTACGATAAATTGCAAATATTATCATCTATTGTATTTTTAATTATAAAATTATTTCGATATATGAACAAATTCAGTGAGAAATTATTTAATTAATATATGAACAAGTCTCAAAACCTGACAACGGTACATTCATCATTCAAAGTAGTTACACTATTCGCCAACAAAATTTCTTACTACTCTACACAACTCACACTTTTCATCTTACACGATCAAACTTACGATTACACAAACCTCACGTTAATAAATCAACCGTCTCGCAAAAAAATTATTAATCGACCGTCTCGTAAAAAAATTATTGACGTTTCCATGCAGGCCCGTGCCTTGCACGGGCTGTTACGCTAGTTACTATATATAATAGGCCAACACAAGGGCAAAAGTTGTCTATTAAATGGCCGCGAAATTACCGTTTTACCCTTTTCTTTTGAAAAATAACAAAAATGCCACTTGTATATTATTGTACAAAAATATTTTATAGATGTGTTACTACAGAGATTCGAACCTCCAACCTCCTCCTAAGATATCCATGGGATTAACCACTATGCTACATGTCTTTTTGAGTTTATTTCAAAAAACTTATTAGATAACCCACGTCTTTTATCTCTTATATTTTTTTTTACTTTGATGATTGAATAAATAAAATGTTGGTTTGAATTATTTATATAAATTTAATTTTCTTTTTTCCTTTTCAGTAAAATTAGCGTTTTACATTTTTTTTTTGAAAAATAACAAAAATGTCACTCGTATATTATTATACAAAATTTTTTTAATAGATGTGTTACTACAGAGATTCGAACCTCCAACCTCCTTTCAAGATATCCATGGGCTTAACCACTATGCTACATGCCTTTTTGAGTTTATTTCAAAAAACTTATTAGATAACCCACGTCTTTTATCTCTTATATTATTATTTTTTTACTTTGATGTTTGAATAAATAAAATGTTGGTTTGAATTATTTATATAAATTTGTTTTTCTTTTTTCCTTTTCATGCCACTCGTATATTTTTATACAAATTTTTTTTAATAGATGTGTTACTACAAAGATTCGAACCTCCAACCTCCTTCCAAGATATCTATGGGCTTAACCACTATGCTACATGCCTTTTTGAGTTTATTTCAAAAAACTTATTAGATAACCCACGTCTTTTATCTTTTATATTTTTTTTTTGCTTTGATGTTTGAATAAATAAAATGTTGGTTGGAATTATTTATATAAATTTGTTTTTTTCCTTTTCGTAATTTTATATATTTATATATTCAATCACTATATATTATTGCAGTTGTATGTTTTCAATTTAATATATATTAATTATGTTGATTATAATTCATAATTTATATTATACTTTATTTGAATTAAATTAATTATTCATGCATAAAATATACTATTAAAATTCGATCTAATATAAGAAATATTATACACATTATGTCTCTCATTATTAGTTATTTCTATAATTTTTAAACTAAGAACATTAGCATTCAAATTATACAAAAAATTCGTCTACCTACTCTGTTCGTCGCATCCATTTCTTAACAATTTTCTTTTCCAGAATGTATTGTTCATTTGTTAACATTTTCTATAGTAACATGTCATTCTTTATTAACTTATCTATTTTTTTTCACCTTTCTAACCCCCTCTCCTTCAACCCCAGTGACGTTCGTGTCAAAAATCGGGGTGAGTTTTTAAAATATAGGATATTACATAGTATATAATTACATAATGATCAGTCAGACTGTTAGTAGACGATAAAGTTTGGGAAAATTGAAAATTACAAGTTTTGAAAATAGAATTTCAAATTGTATTCCAAAAATTATTGTACGATGTTAAAAAAAGTATAATCTTTCATAATAATAATAGAACTTTATAGAATACATTAAATTGATTCGTAATGTCATATAATCATTTTGATAAAATAAAATTCTAAATAGGGTTTGTGGGTCCTTGACGACATCCTCTACAACATATACAATATTTCTTATATTAGGTCGAATTTCAATAGTATATTTTATGTATGAATAATTAGTTTAATTCAAATAAAGTATAATAAAGATATATAATATAAAAGTATGAATTTTAAACAACATAATTAATATATATTTAATCGAAAACATACAACTGTAATAAAATTCAGTGATTGAATATATAGGTATATAAAATTACAAAAAGAAGTCTCTGGGCCTGTAAATGAGTTGGTGAGAGCACTGGTTATTGACCAAAGCATTCAAGGTTTGATTCATGGGAGCGTGGGGAATTCTTCCTGCACTCTAGGGTCTAGCGTGATACCGGTTGGGGTGTTCGGAAAATAAAATTTTTGACCAAAATTACGAAAAGATGAAAAGAAAAAATGATTTATATAAATAATACAAACCAATATTTTATTTATTTAAACATCAAAGTAAAAATAATTTAAGATAAGAGAAGAAAGACGTGGATTATCTAATAAATATTTTGAAGTAAACTCAAACAGGTATGTAGAATAGTGGTTAAACCCATGAACATCTTAGAAGGAGGTTGGAGGTTTGTTTCTTTGTACTAACAACTATTAAAATATTTTTGCATAATAATATATGAGTGACATTTTTGTGACGACCATTTAATTGGAAATTTTTGCCCTTGTTGAGGTTTAATATATAGTAATAAATTGGATTAAAATGTGTAACTGTAAAACGATATTCCAAACACATTCTTAATGCATTTACTAAGTGTGTTAATATAATTTAATATAAAGATGAACACATGAGAGAAGTGCAGAATCAGTTCCCAAGTAAAAAACCAAAAACAAATATGTGACATGAATACTCCAAACTGTAATAGGTGTTCATCTTCCAAGGTGTTTATCACAAACTTGGGTGATGTGAGGGTGTGCAAAGATGCGTCGGCCTTCAGCTTCTTTTTAAAATCCTCTATCTCATTCATGCATGTTCGATTATATTACAATAACATTGCATGCATATAACCTATTCATAACCTAGATTGCAAAAAAAAAACCAATCAATTCCCGAAAAACATATAACAACCGCTCTATAACGCAAATTACCAATCTACAAACTATCTTTTCTCTGACACACAAAACACAGGTAAACCTGCTTATAATCACAAGAAGAACAATAGTACATTCGTGCTTCAAATTCTACATTATTTCAATCTGGTCTCAAAATCAATAATAGTCACTATAAACAAGTCTTAGAGCCTTGGCATAATTACGTTTGTGATTCAAAGTAATTACACTATTCGTCAAAAAAATTCTTTACTCCTCACTATGCATGAACCATACTTCTCATTTTACGCTCTCAAACTTAGACTACACAATCCTTAATCTAATAAATCGATCACGACCAACTTTTTCACGATAAAAATTATTGACATCTCTATGTAGGCCCGTGCCTTGCACGGGCTGTTACGCTAGTTATTATATATATAATAGCACAACATGTCCTATTTTATTCAAAGTAGTTTTACAATTATACCCTTCAATGCATCATAATTTTACTTTAATGCCCCTCTAAAGTCAAATGTTATAAAAATGTAAAAAAATCTTCATCTTGATGGGAATCGAACCTAAGACACTTCAATACTAACTTCTAAGAATTTCAAGTCATCAATTGAACCATTAAGCTACTTGGGCTTTTTTGTTATGGTATAAAATCCATTAATGTGGTTATGCCCTTTCACATATATTATTTTACACTTTAGTTTTTATTCAAGATTCTTTTATGATAATTTCATTCGTCTAATTATTAATAAAAGTAGTTATTGATATAAAGTATATCCAATAGACACGTATCTCTTTAAGTAAATTCAATTATTTTTCTTCTGTTGTATTCACAATTTTAAGACAAAGTACAAATACATTTTTAGTCACATAATATCACTTTTTAGTCTGAGTATCCAATACTTATCAGGATGTTAATTCTACTGCAAAAAATTTTATATGGGTAGGGAATTAAAACAACTACGGGCTTTCATGTTAACGACTAGCTCAAATAATACAAAATAGTAATCATTTTGTCTCAACTAGGTTCATACATATCAGATAATATAAGTAATAATCTATGCACCTCTATAGTTGTTACCCTGACTAGAGATGAACGTAATCCGGATTCAGGTCGGATTTTTCGATATCCGATAGGGCCAGGCTTTTTTAAACTGAGATAAATTTCCTTTAAAATATTTATACCCGTAGATAGGGTCGGATCAGGAGGGGCCAAATCGGATTTTTACAAATTATTTTAGATATTGATAACTTTAACTTTATTTTTATTTTTATTTTTTCGGATTTAATTGAAAATTTTAAGCTTTTATCCGAGATTTAATTGAAAATTCTAACTTTTTGGATTGGACTTTTATCCTAATCAAGACTACGTCCAAATCGAGATTAAATTTGGGTTTATTCGGCTCGAACCAGACCGGGGTTTTGTAAAAAATATGCGATCCGTTTAAGCCTCTGGGCTGGATCCAATTGAGGTGGACTTTTTTTGAATCAGATTTTTTCCGATTTTTTTAACCAGATCGAACAGTTTTTTCGAAAACGAATTTATGTGCATCTCAATCCCGCCACCTCATGCTTTAAGGACACGTATACTACTCCGACCGCATATAGAGAATTATGGAGAGTATTGATACTTTCGAAATGGAGCCTTTATTTGACACCTTCAAGTAATTCCTATCTGATTATTAATTAGCTTATAAAACTAATCATCAAATACATTCAACTAAGAACAAAATCTTCTTCGCACTAATACCAAACCGATCTTCCTTACAAATCTTCTGAATCATGGCACATAGTACCACCAACAAGTTCAAACTGGTGGCGGGATCACCACAGCAAACTGAAGAATACTTATCATCGCAAAATTAAACTGACGTGAACTAGAAAATATCGTTACAAAATAACATCGTCGGTTAGAACGATCTCGTGCCTTGCACGGGTATTGAAGCTAGTTATTAAATAATGCTACACATGTTATATTAAAACAAATAAACTGACCTTAAATTACTATCATGCATATTTGTATAAGGTAATATAAATGGGCCTTAAGCCTACTTAAACTTATACACGACCAAGTTTATGTTAACCGCAAAATGGTTCGTAAACTTTCCTGACTTTAACATATTTTTGCCAATAGACAATTAAAGTACATGCATATATTAATATTAATTAAATCAATTCTGGCCAGCAACCAAGTAGCAGTTAAAAGGACATACAGACATAAAAGAAGTGCACACACTTTTATAATTAACACGGTGATTAACTAGAGACTAGTCCATTTATATAACATAATTGTATAAAAGAAACAACACCATTTTTCTATTTATTTTTCTGTAACATGTAATTGTAAATAAAATCAAACTATATTATACTAGCCAATAGCAATTAGGCATGTATTCACAGACACCCAATAACAACTTATTTCAAGTCCTGACCCAATAATTAAACATGAAATGAATTAATTTAAAAAAAAAATCAGAGAACTAACATATTAACACTTCGGTGAATTAATCTAACATAAACATTACACTTATCCAAATTTACGACGGCATAGAACCATTACAAAGCTAGCTACTAGTTAATTGAAGTACCTGGCTCACTAATTTATAATAGTTAACCATTACAAGTTATATTTAAGTTATGTGGTCTTTCAATTAGCGAAAATAGTCTAGGGCTATCGGAAAGATGTAGATGCGATCTATCGCCCTAAATTAACAAGTACATTGAGGATCCTAGTTCTGAACTATGCAGTAACCAGAATGCACAGTAAAGCATTCCATAAATACTTTTAGATTATTATTCTTTTCCGAAACAAAACCTAATTTCAGCTGAGACTTTTTTCCTTGCAATATCTATTTTTGCCTATTGTTCCTGTGTCAAGGGACATAGTTTATCTTAGTGTATAACTCGTCCACTATTAATCATGTTCTTTCAATGTTGTGAAACTCTACTATATTTAGCTTATGTTAGGGCTGAGCAAAACCGAACCGAAACCGAAAAACCGATCCGAACCGAAATATTTCGGTTCGGTTTGGATTGAGTTTTTTCGAATATTTCGGTTATTTCGGTTTTTCGGATTAAACCGAAATAAAACCGGTTCGGTTCGGTTTTCAGAATTATGGTTCGGTTAAAAACCGAAAAACCGAAATATTTTTATATGTTTTTTAAAATTATATATATTAGCTTAAAACTCGTGCGATGCACAGATTGTTTGTAATAATTGTTACTTTTATGTTTTAATAGGTATTAAAATAAATAAGTAAGGATTTGTCCGTGATATTTTTGAAAAAGAAAGTATTTTAGTACGGAAAAATAGAAAAAGTAACATGTTTTAGTTGAAAAAGTGTAATTCTCTGTATTTTTTTTAGAAAAAGCAGGAATTTTGTTTGAAAAAACCATGTATTTTAGCTGAAAAGGTAATTGATTATAAATAATGTTACTATTTAATTATAATTAATAATTTTTTAAAAAAATGTTTTTAAATTTCGGTTTTTTTATAAACCGAACCGAAAAACCGAATTATTTCGGTTCGGTATGAGCAAAGTTGTATCAGAATTATCATCTATATGTGTTATATTTAAAATTTGGGAACTTGCTTCAATTATGACTGCAGTTTCCTTCTACGGTTTGAGCTGCCTATCTATGTATATAATAGTGTCTGAAGGCTGTTTTGTACAGTAATCTTGCAATTTAAGTCTTTATCCTTAATCATCTACTTAATTGCAAATATGCCATTGTGCCCATTTCTCCCACGTTTCACAAACAACTGATGACTCCACTTGCAAATTACAATACACAGGTAAAGCTTCTACTACAAGTTTAATTTTGAAATTCAAAATTTATACACCATTTCCAAGAATTCAAAACTGATACAATTTTCAAGAATTCAAATTGAATATTATATACTAGAGTTTATCTCTCTCTATCTCACAGTCTCCCTCCTCTCCGATGTCTCTTCTTTTCTCTATAATTAGTTTTTCATATATGTTCCTAATTTTCTCTTTGTAATAGTTTCATATTATGAACAATCTTTACTGCTAATTATTTTTTATTTGTTGCAGTTTAAACCTTGCTGAGAAACTGTTCAAAGATTTGCCTAAAAGAAAAGGTTAATAACTTTTATTCTTTGTAGGTATTTTTCTCATCAAGAATATTGTTAATGGTTTCATATTTGGGATGTTTGTGCAAGTTTCTTTCAATATTTGTTATTCGCATATGATTGTAGTCTTCCTGGACATATATTATTTTGAACTAAAAATTGTTACATAATAGGTTTAATGATGATAGATCTTTGGAGATCATGATGCTAGCCAAGTGTATGGTCAGGTTGTTTCTTATAAACCTTTAGTAGCTTTTGTAACATAATCCAAACTTCATGTTCGAGTGTGTGTTGCAAAAAACTAATGTTAATTTTATTGCTAAGTTGTAGTAGGAGGAGATCAACACACATGCATGGTTTATGAAAATGCAAAGAATGGAGCGGAGATGAAGAAAATTAAAGTGAGGTGAGTTGTATGCTTCTATACTGAACTACATATGAATCTGGTCAAACTTTAATGTTCTAATAAAGATATTGATCTCAACTATTGTATTGTATATATGGTGTTTAGATATGTTTTTTTTGTTGCTAAATATTTTGATTTGTGCTTTTGTTTAAATTTTTAGGATTCGTATTTGATGTACCAACTATATTTTTTAAGTGAATAAAAGTCATCAGTTGATATCACCTACCAAAATTGTTAGAATATTTTGCAAATTCTTCAAATTGGACTAATATGTGCATGATAGCTTAATGAGAATCTTGGTTGCAAAAAATATAAATGAACATGGATGGAGTGGGACTAAGACAGGGGACTGAAGGTAAAGAGAATTTAGCACCTTGGAATGCTCCAACTATCAATAGAGATTTTTGTGCTCAAAATTATACTAAACTACGTGTCTAGCTAGCTTGCCTGTTTTTTTTTACAGGTACCGTAGATCAAAAAGAGAATTTGATAATGACCTGTGTTCTTACATGTTTTGGTACAATACATTTTACCAATCAATTTTTCACAGGAAAGGTTATGTATGTTTGAAATTGAGTGTTAATTGAGTACTTTATCACATAATGATGTTAGAGGAGGTTTACTAGACATATCAATTTAGAAACAAATGAAAAACAATTTGCAATTCTTTTTTTACTTCTTGCAGCTATTGCTGGTATTCCAGAGGCTTGCCTCACTTTTTCATGTTAAATATTTTAATTTTTTGCTTATAATGATGTTAAGTTTGTTTACTGCTTGCAGCTATTGCCGATATTCTTTGTTATCATAAATATCTAAAACTCTCTGATCCTTCTTGCTACCAGGTTAATGAAGAGAATGAAAGTCAAAAATTTCAACACGTGCTATTGCATTTCATGTCTCTTCCAGAGGTTTTTATAATTATGTATACAATGTTTGGTAGACATTGGGAAACAATGCTACATATTTAAGCTATATTAGCTTTAAAAAAATTAATGGTTTTAGCTAACTATTTTAGAGTGTCATTGATGTCGAATTTGTGAAGCAACTTGAAGATTTTGCGCATGCTTTTGAATGCTGGACCTTTTATTAACAAGCCCATGCAGAAATGTTCACATTATCAGTAAATAGGAGTTAAGTGTTTTGTGTAGGCTGACTGGAACTTTATTGCAGCTTGAAAATCGATTTTAGCTTTTAGTCCCTGTAGTACAGTTTGTGTAGATAGGTAAAATATTGTGCAAAACTTCTATGGCTATTTTATGGTCCTAGATCAAAGTGCAGCCTTGAATCGCAAATTTAATCATTATCCAATTCTATGAATTCTTGGGATGAAAGAGGATTGTAAAAAAACTGGAGCAACGCTTTGTGAATTTGTACTTCATATGTGTAGTTTTAGTTTCTTATGAATAGAAGTAGGGTGTTTGTCCAGACTATCCACAAAGTCAAATTCAAAGTAGATACAAATGACCACATGTGAATCAAGAAAAAATTGTTGTTTAAAAAAAAATCAAGAAAAACATGAAGTGAAAAAAATAACTTAACTCGATTATTAGTATAAAAGTATTTGTAATCAGATAACATATTTTTAAAGTTTAATAATGTAAATAATTCATATTTTTTATTAAAGAATTGTATCTTTAAAGTTTAATAATGTAACATATATTTAGAATTTAGAATTTTTCGTACATTCAATATAATGTAATCTACTTACAGAAATAAAAATATTGTTATTTTAATATGCAAATAATACATATTTTATATTATCTTATATTATATTTAAATATGATTTAAGCGCCTTTATGAAACACTCTAACATATTCAAAAATTAAGTCATTCCTAATTTTAATTTTGAGTTGTTTTACCCTTACTAAGTTATTTTTCATAAATATCTTAAACAATCAAGGATTCTTTTAATATATTTTCTTTAAATTTTTTCAATAAATAAAATTCGAGGCTCTGGCCGAGTAGTTTGTATTTACCCTCAAAGTTAGTAATAATAATATGTGTTAATAATTTAAAATTTTCATCGAAAATAATGTAATCCACTTACGAAAATAAAAAAATGTACATAAACTTTAATGTAAATAATTCATATTTTTATTATAAAATAAAATGAAATAAATTAAACATGATTATAAGATCAAAGATTTATTTAATACTTTTTTAAATTTTTTTAGTAAATAAAGTTCGAGGCTCCGCCAAAGGCGGGGCCGAGGAGTTTGTATTAGCTCTCAAAATTAATAATCGTAACTTATATATATAATTTAAAATAAAAATAAAATGATAATATGCAGATAATACATATTTTATATTAAAAAAGAGAGTTAAATAAAATGATACGAAGAATATTGTCAGAGATTAATATCCCATCACTAAGAAAATAATATCTTATATTATATAGAAATGATTTAAGCGTCTCCATGAAATATTCAATCATATTACAAAATTAAGTCATTTCTAATTTTAATTTTAAGTTGTTTTTACCCACGCTAAGTTATTTTTCTGTAGCACCAATTTAATTTTTTTCCTAATTCTTTTAAATTTATAAATTCTATTTTTATTTCAATAAAATATTAAAATCAATTTAAGAAAAAATTAAAATCGATTTGGTCCGTGTACGATCACTATACGACCAAATTAATAATTATAGTTAGATCTTAAATAGATCGATGAGAATTGTTAGATCTAATATTAAAAAGTGTATCTGATTAATAATAGAATTATATTTAAATACTAAAAAGTGTATTTTGATAATTTAAAAGTTTTTTATGTAAAAATTCTTAAATATCTTTTCTCTTGAATTTATGTATAGTTCCAATTAGATAATAATTGTTAAACCAAATATCAAGATAACAATTCATATTGATTACAATATTAAAAATTATCAATATAATGCTGATGTATATCATACTAACAATGATACACGCCTACAGAGACTTACGAGAACTCCTGTACATAAATAAATTTAAACACTTTTTTTTATGAAGGAACATAACAATTTGATTAATCCAAATTATAATTATATTATTTTATATATAAAAAACATAAAAGGATAATATCAAAATATTATTAAAATATTGAGGGTTTCATATTCATAAACGATAATTTTGAATATAATACTTATATTAAAATGTGTATTTGATTAAAGGTAGGATTATATTTAAATACTAAGAAGTGTGTTTTGATAATTTAAACCAATTATAAATTGGTTTTCTATATTGAATTGAATTTTTTATGTAAAAATTCTTAACCATCTTTTCTTTTCGGTTTCAAGTTAGATAATAATTATTAAACCATCATTAAATTAAAGACAATTTCGTTAGTTTCGCATGAGTTGTAAAATCGTCAAAATTCAATTTCTAAAACTCAGGATAGAACCCAAATAGTAAAGTGAGTATCTAAATTTTAATAAATATTTTTTTTTATTTTTGTAGCACCAATTTATTTATTTTTCCACTAATTGTTTTAAATATAGAAATTTTATGTTTCTTTCAATAAAGTATTAAAATTAATTAAGAACAAATTCAAATCGATAAAGAATATAATAATATGAGAATAAAAAGGGAGATCTTATCCAAAACTTTGGTCGGTCACTGTACTACCAAAAGTATACCATCAGTTGGATTATAAAACTATAAATATTCAAATAGACGAGGACCGTTACATATAATATTAAAAATTATATTTGATTAATAATAGGATAATATTTAAATACTAAAGGGTGTATTTTGATAATTTAAACCAATTATAAATGGATTTTCTATATTGAATAGAATTCTTTATGTAAAAAATCGTAATTATCTTTTCTGTTTAGTTTATGGATAGTTCCAGTTAGATAATAATCATTAAACCATTATTAAATTAAAGATAATTTTGTTAGCCTCGTGTGGGCTGTAAAATCGTTAAAATCTATTGTCTAAAACTCAAGATAGAGCCAAAACAGTAAATTGATTATCTAAATTTTAATAAATATTTTTTTATTATTGTAGCACCAATTTAATTTTTTTCCTAATTCTTTTAAATTTATAAATTCTATGTTTATTTCAATAAAATATTAAAACTAATTTAAAAAAAATTAAAATCGATCTGGTCCGTGTACGATCACTATACGGCCAAATTAATAATTATAGTTAGATCTTAAATAGATCTATGAGAATTGTTAGATCTAATATTAAAAAGTGTATCTGATTAATAATAGAATTATATTTAAATACTAAAAAGTGTATTTTGATAATTTAATTTTTTTCTATGTAAATGTTTTTAAATATCTTTTCTTTTGAATTTATGTATAGTTCGAGTTAGATAATAATTGTTAAACCAAATATCAAGGTTAGATAATAATTGTTAAACCAAATATCAAGATAACAATTCATATCGATTACAATATTAAAAATTATTAATATAATGCTCATGTATATAATACTAACAATGATACACGTGGACCCTACGTTACATGAATAAATTTAAACACTTTTTTTCTGAAGTAACATAACAATTTGATTAATCCAAATTATAAATATATTATTTTACATATAACAAACATAAAAGGATAATATCAAAATATTATTAAAATATTTAGGGTTTCATATTCATAAACGATAATTTTGAATATAATACTTATATTAAAATGTGTATTTGATTAAATGTATGATTATATTTAAATACTGAGAAGTGTGTTTTGATAATTTAAACCAATTATAAATTGGTTTTGTATATTGAATTGAATTCTTTATGTAAAAATTCTTAATCATCTTTTCTTTTCGGTTTATGGGTAGGTCAACTGGTCAAGTTAGATAATAATTATTAAACCATCATTAAATTAAAGATAATTTCGTTAGTTTCGCATCAGTTGTAAAATCGTCAAAATTCAATTTCTAAAACTCAGGATATAACCCAAATAGTAAAGAACCCAAATAGTAAAGTGAATATCTAAATTTTAATAATTTTTTTTTTATTATTGTAGCACCAATTTATTTATTTTTTCACTAATTCTTTTAAATATAGAAATTTTATGTTTCTTTCAATAAAGTATTAAAATTAATTAAGAACAAATTCAAATCGATAAAGAATATAATAATATGACAATAAAATTTTATATATTCATAACATAATTTTAATTTTGTTTAATAAATTTTAAGTAATAATGTATTTTAAAATTTTATATACACTATAAATAAAACTGAAACATTAAAAGTAAAAGCAGTTAATAAGATACTTATATCAGTATATACTTGATATCTTCATTATATTAAATTCTTATATATAATAAGCATAATAGGTATCTTATCCAAAATTTTGGTCGTACGGTCCTTGAACAACCAAATTAATAAGGACCATTAGATCTTAACTAGATAAATAAAAATCGTTAGATCAAATATTAAAAAAAAGTGTATTTTATTAATAATATGATTATATTTAAATTATAAAAAGTCTATTTTGATAATTTAAACCAAATATAAATAAGTTTTCTATATTGAATAGAATTCTCCATGTAAAAAATTCATGACTTTCTTTTATCTTTCATGGACAATTCCAGTTAGATAAAAATTGTTAAACCATCTTTTAATTAAAGATAATTTAGTTATCTTTATGTGGGGTGTAAAATCGTCAAAATCTGATTTTTAAAACACAAGATAAAACCCAAATTAGTAAAATGAGTATTTAAATTCTAATAATAATTATTATGTTATCATTATTTTCTATAGAATTCTCAACATTAAATTTCGTCACTTTATTCTCTTTTTAGTTTTAGAATAGTTTTTAATTGAAAAAAAACTATTAAACCACAACTAAATTAAAGATTATTTTGTGAATTTCATGTGGACCGTAAAATTTGCCAAATCTAACTTTTATAACTCAATATAAACAAATATTAAATTGAGCGTGTAAAATATAATAAATAACAAATTTTTAACTATAATTTTTTTTGGCTAAATCTTTTTTAACAATAATTTAATCATGTAAACTAATAACTTTTAAATATTAAAATATTCATAAATAAATATAATTATAAATATTAAAAAAACAATCGTGTGTTTCATGGGTAATTACAAAATAATTATAAATAAAATTTAAGTAACCGTGCATCGCACGGGCTATAAGCTAGTATTAACAAGGTATCTTTATGCTTTAACTATTTGTTGTTTTGTTCAATTAGGCGTCTAGGGACTTCCTAATTTTTCCCTTACATCAAGGTTGGCATAATTCCTGATCATCCATTGCCGGCATCATTTCCTAAAGACGAGGACAATTTGTGCGGTTGTCTCCAAGACCCTACATCGGGCTGCTATCTTGACAGAGTGGGTTTATTTTTAAGATGACATGGATAGATACAGACTATTAACAAATTTGCGATTCAATATATTCTTTAATATGTTAGTTTTGTTTGTCAGTGCAAGTATGATAATTGATAGCACTGACAAAATACATGTACATGATTCATTTGATACCATGACCAAACAAAATCCAGGCCGCAATTCGTATTTTAGTTATAGTGTGGCTTAGAAGGCAAATAGCTTGGTGCCTTCGGTACAAGTACAAGTAGAGCTGTAATTTGAGTCGGGCGAGCCACTCGAGCTCGTTTATCAGGTGTCGGCTCCACTCGAGCTCGTAAACGAGTTGAGCTCGAACACAAGTTCGAGCTCGTTTAGTTAAACGAGTCGAGCCGAGTACGTGCTGAATCCGACTAAGCCCGGCTTGAAAACTCGGTTCGGCTCAAGCTTGAACTCAAACTCGTTTATAATTTCAAATAAAAATTATAAGTAATGAAAATTAGTTAATTCTTTTTTATATTTTTAATATTTTTAATTGTTGAGTTCGCGAGTAAAACAAGTCGAGTTCGGTCAGAGGTTTGAGTTTGTTTAACTTAAACGAGCGGCTCGACTAGTTTATTTGACGGTTCGTACTCGTTTAGTGAATACCCGGCTGCTCGAGCTGAATTAAAACCTTAGGTACAGGCCATGAGGGGGATAGATTGCACAATATGAAGGTAACGTTTGGAAGGCCTTGAGCTAGTTTACACAATATGAAGGCAAAATTTGAAAGATACCGAATATGTGAAGGTAGAAATTGACAAATTGTTTCCACAATAGACGTATATATTGTTAAGTTTATCCACATTGGTTATGGAAATGCAGAGAGTAGATTAGTAAATAGCGAGTTAATCATAAGTAGTAGGTCTTTTTCCCGATGTTCTCAAAAAATACACCCGTATGTGCTTAGTGCATCCTAGCTATAGTAAACAATATTCCCGTATTTTGTCACATATGTGGGGTTCGATCTTCCAAAATTTGTTAGAACCCCTCTTAATTCAACCTGCTCATTGGTAGATCGATCGACTTCTTAACAAGTAAGAGCATCTCCAAGCATAGTAGCTAAATTGGTTAGTTAAAATAATATATAATAACTGTTAGCTAAAATTTACTGAACCCGTAAGGAGTTGTGCTCCAATGGGGTTAGCTATAATGGCTAGCTATAATTCAAAAATAGTATTTTATCATTATTTTCAAATTCAAACGGTTATATTCTAACAACCACTACAAGAAATTTCGGCTAAATTTGACTGCACAAATTCGACTGGCGTAAATTCGACTGGAAGCAGTCGAATTTAAGGTCAACTCCAATAAATTGATGGTCAAAACTAAACTTGACTGTCGGCAGTCGAATTTGACGTCAGTCGAATTTAAGCAGTCGAATTTAATGTTTCGGTCGAATTTAATCGGTCGAATTTATCTGACAGCAAAGACAGGAAATTCCCCGCGCAAACAAAATTTTTGGCAGAAATAAATTTGACCGGATACGGTCGAATTAAGTAGCAGTCGAATTTAAGTTTTGGGGGGAATTTTTCCCGCCTAAATTTGGCCAAAATATTTGAATATAAATTCGACGGTCGGCAGTCAAATTTGTAAATTTGACTGCTACCAGTCATAATACTTATCGTAATTAAATTCAAAATTTATAAAAAAAAGATTCGAATAATCCTTAAATTTCTAAAAAAAATACCTCAATATCCTGGTAAGATGAGTTACATGATAAAATTTAGGTTAGCCACTTAAGATAATAAAATTTGAACAAACATAGAAAAATGTTGATTTGCCATTAGTCAAATAAGTTTGAATTTTTTTAATAAATACTTGCCAATTATAAATAATTATGATTTTTTTAATACTATCATTTGATATAATATTGTATTCAATAAAAATCAATACAGATCATAATAGTGTAAGTGATTTTGTTTTTAATAATACGATGCATTTGTTAATTGAATGATTGTAGTGTAGGGTTTAAGGTTCGTATTTAGGGGTTAGTGATTTAATATCAAGGGTTAGTAATTTAGATTTATTAAAATTAAAATTTGAACGATCCAACCGTACAGATGCTAAGATTATTTAAAAGTTTATGCAAAAAATCAATAAATAAAAAAAATTGCATATTAGTTATTATAATGGTTAAAAAAATTAAGTCAATTTGTTTTCGACTGAGTGCAGTCATATTTATAAATTCCACCGGAACCTGTGAATTTTGAATGGTAAATTCGAGGGCAAACCCTAGCAAGTCGAATTTATAAATACGACCGCGAGCTGTCAACTTTATTAATTTGACCGGTTAACTTTTTCCAGTCGAATTTATAAATTCGACCGCTAGCAATCAATATTAACCGCGTCAGATCTGTTTTAGAAGAACACCTTCTGCCTCTTTGGTCACTTTCCCATTTCTAAGTTCACTTTCATTTCTCTCCCCACCATTTTATCATCTTCAATACATTATGCTTCCTTGAAGAATTCATCCTATATCATCAAGTAAGTGTCACTAATCTTTAATAATATAGATGTTAGTATATGTGAATGCAAATAATAGTATTTATGTTAATGTATGTTTAGGTATCCTAAATTTGTTGATGAATAGTTGGTTTGTCAAATTATCATAATAAATTGCTTAGTGATAACTTGATTTTATTCTTTTCAAGTTGCATACATCAATTTTCAATGTGTGTATATTTTGTAGATGACTTCCGATCGTAGTTGGGTTGGTCGTTATCGGTATGATGAATCGAAATACTTAACGGAAGAGTATAAAAATGGGGTGGATAGTTTTCTCAAATTTGCTATTGATCATCTTAAAAATGAAGATGAGGGACTTATAAGATGTCCATGTCAAAAATGTGGAAATGAATACTACAAGGATCCTAGTGATGTGAGACTTGATTTATATCTACATGGTATTATGCAATGGTATACTAGATGGGATTTGCACGGTGAGAAGGAGCCCCAATTTGAAACTGGAACGAGTTCCGGTAATGTTGGCTATAATGATGATAACATGTATGATGTTCGTGATATGTTAAGAGATTTTGTGGATGCAAATGCACATTTTGAGAATTTTGAAGAAGAACCTAATGCAAAAGCAAAAGATTTTTACAAGATGGTGGATAATGCTTCAATTCCAATTTATCCAAGCAATAAGGAATCAACATTGTCAGTTGTAAACAAGCTACTACATTGGAAGCACAAGCATAATTGCAGTAACACTGGCTTTGATGATTTGATTCACCTTATTGGATCTATACTTCCTGCTGATCACAATTTGCCTGAGACTTATTATGATGTGCGGAAGATGATAAGTGGGTTAAATATGGGATATGAAAAAATTGATGCTTGTGAGAATGATTGCATGTTGTTTTACAAGGAAAATGAAAATAAAACACATTGTGATATATGTGATACAAGCCGATACAAGGACCAAAAAGATCCAAAGAAAAAGAAGATACCGCGAAAGATCTTGCGCTACTTTCCTCTTACCTTAAGGTTGCAGCGCTTATTTATGAATGAGAAGACTGCAGAATGTATGAGATGGCACCATGATAGAGTCATAGTTGAAGGTCAATTATCTCACCCAGCAGATGGAGATGAGTGGAAACAATTTGATCATAGATTTCCAAATTTTTCGAAAGAGATTCGGAATGTTAGACTTGGGCTTTCTAGTGATGGATTTGACCCTTATCATGATTCACATGCTAAGGAATATACTGTTTGGCATGTTGTGGTTGTAGTTTATAACCTTCCTCCTTCTATGTGCACGAAAACTCCTTACATGTTTATGCCTCTTCTCATTCCCGGGCCAAATGATCCAACAAAAGATCTTCATGTTTATCTCCGACCACTGATTGATGAATTGAAAGTATTGTGGCGCACTGGAGAAGAAACATATGATAGGTTCTCACGTACAAATTTTATGATGAAGGCAGCACTAATGTGGACAATCAGCGACTATCCTGCACTGGGGATGCTTAGTCGATTTTATAAATTTGACTGAAAACTGTCAAACGTAAGTTCATTAGGCGGGAAATTTAAATTTTCACCAAAAATTCAAAAATTTTGACCAAAAATTAAAGCGACTAGAAGCGGTCGAATTTAAGCAGTCGAATTTATGCGGTCGAATTTAACCCGTCGAATTTATGCGGTCGAATTTAGCTAAATTCGACTGCATATACTAAATTCCACTCGGTTAAAATCGACGAGAAAAGTGCGGTCGAATTTAGCTAAATTCGACTGGAAGCAGTGGAATTTAACTAAATTCGACTGCTTTGGGCCAGTCGAATTTCCCCGTTTTTCTGGTAGTGAACTATATTTTCAAATTATTTTTCCAATTTTTTCAACGACTATATTTTTTGAAACGTCTAATGATTATTATTTTTAGATTCAGCTATATTTTAAAAATATTATTTTATTATTGCTTTCAGATTTTAATGACTATTTTCTAAGCGTCATATTCTAACGATTATTTTCAACAATCATATTTTAAATGTTATATAATAATAAAATTGAAAACTAAACAAAACACACAAACGAAAATTCATTAACACTTCTAAAATATTCTTTTAAAATGGACAATATATATTCAATCACAACACAATTTTTTGATATAATTAAATGAAATAATGAAGAAATCAATAATCCTAAATCAAGATAAAATCAAAAGATTAAGGATAAATTATATCTTTGCAATAAAAAATGATGCAGCAAGACAGAAGAGAAACAGCAGGAGAGGTGAGATATTGGACGGGAGATGACCTGGATAAATACAAATACAGAAGATGGGTTTGAGATCGTCAAATATAGCGTCTCAATCTTGGATAGGTAAAAATTTGCCTAACAGGAGAGTGTGGTTGGAGTGCTGTATATGATACACGATAGCCATTTTGATGCCAGCTGAACACTTATAGCTAACAGGTGGGTGCAGGTTGGAGATGCTCTAAGGAAGCCTAGGACTCAAGACTTGTGCATGAATTTTTGGACACATTAAAATATGACATGAATTGATACTTAAATCGTGTCTAGTAAGAAATACTCATTCCGTCCCATCCATTTGTTAACGTTTGAGATGGAGGACTGGACACGTATTTCAAGATTCTTATAAAATATAGTTTTATTATTTATTTAATTTTTTTTTTTGAATAGAAATCCAAATATTAAATTTTTATTCAGAAGATTTTTTTTTAAAAATAATTAATAAAACTATACTTTATAGGAGTTTTAAAATGTGTGTCGAGTCCTTCATAAATGGATAGGACTGAGGGAATACATGGATACATAATCCGAAGATGAACTAGTAATTACTCTGTTCTAATAAGAAATAGGAATTCTTCGATTTTTGAAGACTGTATCTTCAGGACTATTCTACGCCCCATTTTAAGGGATTCATGCCTACTTTATTTGACATATGTTCATGTTTTTTTGTAAATGCATGTGATCGAGCCATATTGTCTATTGGTGCTTAATATATCAATTTTAGGATATTTTTTCTATTCGTGACTGATTAACAACAATCACTTATTTACCGACTTTTCTCTTAGAAAATCATAATGCCCTAATATTTAAAGTATTACATATATCAAGATATGTTTTAGTTCCTGTTAACTCTTGAAATAATCAAGGGTTTGTTGTATATTACTGGAAGAATTTGACTAATTTAAAAAAAAACTTAATTCTTAATCTTATTTTTGATGTAGACCAATATTAAAAATTGCAGAACTGGTGAATTCATTAGTACTGACATTCTGGTCATGGCATTGTTAACTGAACGTGTGAGAGATTGTCACGTCAAAACATAGACTAGGACAGTTTCTTCATCGTCTGACACGACCGCCGTTAGCATAATTCTTCGCAACTACAGAATCCAAGGAGTAAGTCCATGAAAACCATTTCAACTCGTCCCCAAGATCAACCATGAATATATATAAACAGCCATTGAATGTTTATGTATTACATATCTACAATCACTTGAACCAACGATTTAAGAAAATCAATAGTAGCTACAATCAATTATCTAAACCCTACGTACAGTTTAAAAAAAATGGTTTCCAGCTCTTTAGTGAGAGTGCGTGTTTTGTCAATTCTACTGATCATCTTCATCCTGCAGTTTGTTTTATTTCTTGCAGCTAGTTCGTATTCCACTCTTTCACGTACGTTTTAATGTACAATGAATGAACGATAATTAAGTGCAAATTAAGAGAAATTAGCGATTATTTGTTTCGCGCATCATGTGAATGTTGAACTTGTTTGATTGATAATGGTTTTGTTTTTTACAGATGAAAATGGAGGAACAGTATTATCAACCCAACCGAGTGCTGCCATTGATCATGAGGTGCCCAAATGGGGAGTCCGCATACGGAAACTAAAGCCACTTGATAGTAGCCCTCCAGCTCCGAAGGTCGGTCCGCCAAGGGGCAATACGCCGGGTACGGGTCATTAGATTGGCAATTTGGCATTATCATTTCATCACCTTGATGGCTTGATCCCATTCTGGCACAATATATTTTGCTTACATTGCATTAAACATGTAATAATAACATTACTACAATAATTCACTCGCATTGTTGTTATTTCGAAAATCAGTTGGTATTAACTTGGAAAAACATCTTTTCAAAGCTCTTGATTATATCCACAAATTAAGGCTCCGTTTGATATTGCTGTTGCAGACAGCAGCATCAGCTTTTTTCTGAAAAGCAATTAAAAAAGTGTTTGGTAAAATTTAAAAGCTGCTTTTTTGAAAAGCGCTTTTGGCTGAAGCAGTTACTGGTTTCAACATCAAAACTCGCCAAAAACATTAATTTTTTATATTATACACCAAAACATGCACATATCAAAAATATTACCAAACAGTTATCAGATTTTCACAACAGCATTTATTTTAACAACACTTTTTTCAACAGCACAGCAATTTTTAACAGCAATCACAAACAGAGCCTAAACTAATCATTTTTTCACCCAATTTATAAAAAAGTAAGTAGGGCTTTAAGTTTTAACGATACTATCCCCTTAGAGAATTTCAATAAAATCGCAAAAACTCTGCCCAACTCGCTTACTCAAAAGTTGATGTTACGTGTGTGTTTGAGTAATCATAAAGTTGACTTATAACTTAAAGAGCATGGGATCCTAAGGTTAACATTATGATACCTTTCCTAAGGTAATATATATAGAATACATGTAAATGAACATATTTAATTATTTATTATTGAATATTCACTTACCATATATTTTACTTGTATATAAATTATTATTGAATATTCACTTACCATATATTTTACTTGTATATAAATTAGGTAAGTAAATATTAGGTAATTTATATAATACACTAAGACAATCACTACCTCAAGAAAATTTCCCTAAGGTCTATCTCAAGATCCTTTTTCACTAACTTAAAATGAGTAAGTGTCATATAAGTTATAAGTGATAAGTTGATGAATTCTTATAAGTTATACGGATGTTTGGATAAATTTACTTATAAGTTAGTTAAGAGTTTGCTAAATTAAATTTGAAAAAATAATTATTATATACAATAATTTCAACACATTTTAAATTAAAAAAATATTTAAAAACACAAATGTAAAAATATAAAGTATTAAAAAACAAAAAAATCGAGTAATAAGTCAATAAATTTAGTAAAATGTACCACATTATTAACATTCAACTTATAAACATATAAATTATAAGTTTGAGGTCATAATTTGGGTTGACAAACACCCTAATGAGCTCTTATGACTTTATAAGCCATACTTGTTTTGCCATTGCCAAACAGGCCATATGTTTTGATTAAATGTAATCGTTCTTTTATCACCTGGTTGGTGATATTCGAGGACTCCTCGATTTCATTTTGTATGTCCTTTTTGAAAAAAAGTACCCATATTAAAAAAATATTGGTTGAATAAAGTTTTTGAACTTAGTACCTTTAATTAATACATTAAAAATGAGAATAATGTTAAATTTGAAAAAAATCAAATCTTACAAATAAGGATAATTTGATAAAATTACTCTTAAATTAATATTGAAAGAAGAAATGAACATATAAAATGGCAATTAACCTTTTCAAAAGAAACATGTATAATATAATGAGTATCATGTACCAGATGTCACCCGAGGTAGTAACTTGAATTTATAAGGAATTCCCATATAATGTATGAGGGTGAATTTGTAAATTTAGGAATTTTTTTTTGTATTTACCAAACTGTCATTAAAAATGTATAGAAATATGTTATAATCTTAGGGGAGTTATATATGAGATTATTGTCAGACCCATTTTTCTCTAATATAATTTCGAACCTTAGATATTTTTGAGAAAGGATAAATAATTTTTTTCATATATAGAACAATTTCAAAAGAAACATGTATAAAGGGGTATGTCACAAAATAATTTCGTTTACCAACGAAAAAATGGAACTAATAAATTAACTGTCAAAGAGAAGATAGATCGATGATGATTTTCATTTTTGACTACATAACTTATAGCAATTTTGTTTATTTTTTATAAATCATAAAATACAATAAAAAGTTTCAAAGAAAAAGCGCAACTACATAACTTGTAATATGATTTTAGTTCTCCGCGGAGTTGATTTAAAATCTCGAAGAGTTTATATAGAATTTGACCGATTTTGAAATGTTTCAGACAAATTCATCAAAATCTCATAGATTTCGGCCGGATTTCAAAACATAAAAAACATACTAACAAATCCACCAAAATTCACCATTTTATTAAATCCAAAAATTAAAATTCATAAATTTTTGAATACCACCATATTTTAATGAATTTTTTAAAATCCAAATTGAAACACCTAGATTTTAAAAAACTTTTCAGAATCCTAATTAAATACCCAAGATTTTAAAATACATTTTATAATCCAAATTAAATATCCTCATATTTTAAAAAATTATTTAAAATCTTAATTTAATACCCCTGAATTTCTAAAATACTTTAAAATCTCAAATGAATACACCCCTAAATTGTTCTACCTATTGATAGGCTATGTTAGCCCGGACCTATACAGGTCCCCGGACCACTCTCGAACCCGGATTCATATTTAAGTCATGGCTCACCAGGTAGTCTAGATTCATACCTGGAGTTAGGGCTCACCTATTGATCCGAACTCATGTGGGAGTCATGGCTCACTGACAAATCCGAACTCATATTGGAGTCCTAGTTCATCAACAGGTCCGAACTCAAGTTGGAGCCCGGACACACCTACAAACCCGAACCCACAATTAGAATACGTCTCAATCCCAAAGTCTAATCCATCCCTGGCGACAAAGGCAATAACTCACATGAAGACTACACATTGGTACGTGACGTGGTTAGGTCATGACTGATGGCCACACCTGGTGACGACACGTAAAGATTCCTAATGATTGGGATAATTATTTCCTATTTAAACCACACGCCAACAGGAGCCTGGCACACGATGCCACAATCCTTCACCCGGACACGTGCAATCCATCAACATCGCCCAGGTGTCCTACCTACCTAGGATTCAACGCTCATGATTGCAGGTACAACCCCTAAACCTTAATCCTGGGCCTATATATAGACCAAGGAGGAAAGGTGTAGGGGTTACATTCTCTTTTGCACACCTAGCCTACATATACACACACTATACATACACCCTCCATATTTAGATTTCTCTATAGTCCTATCTTCCTTTCCAAAGCCGTTACTTATTCTCACGCCGGAGGCGCCGCCAGGGTCCAAACCCCCCTCCGGTGTTGTTTTGCAGAGCCCCAACCGCAGCGACACCGCTTCCAGGCGTGGGATCGGCCGGGAAGGACTAGATCGGGATTTGGAGTTATCATTTGGCGCTAGAAGGAGGGGAACCAACCCTGTCTTGTGGTCACGGTGCCGCTAGACTCACCATCATCAGCAAGCTCCTTCATCTTTGAAGGAGTCCTAGTTAAATCCAGTAAGATCTAAGCAAACTCCTTCGTTTTAACAACTAAACATGAACTCTTTAGCCCATATCTCCAATGTATGAATGTTTTTAACCTTATTTAGCCCAGATCTGTTTACTTTTAGCCTTGTTTAGCATTATCTAGCTTTCTTGCTCCCGTTTTTGCTTAGATCTGCATTGCTCTCTTATAGATCTGTCTTTAAAACCAAGTTTCTTGCTTCGAAAAACACCAAACCCAGAAATAACATGCATAAATTGTCTCGTGCTCCTTGACAAACCCAGATCTATCAGAAATTTACTTTGATTTTGAAAAATTGTGTTACCCCAAAAAAAAAAGCAGTTTCGGGAGTCCTTCCTGAGACGCTTCCGAGCCAATAAAACCCACGAAATGCACATGTGTCACTTAGAGACAATCCGGCAGGCTCGGGGAGAGGCATTGGCCACATATATGAAACGCTTTCAGGAAGCCATCAACAATGTGAGTAACCTGGATGAACGTGAAGCCCTTACAATTTTCCGAAGGAACCTAGACCCGGACAATAATGAGAGGTATGTGCTTGACCTCATCCATAAAGAGCCGCAGAGCCTGGCGGCTGCATACTCCATGGCAGCCCGGTTCATCAAAGAAACAGATGTCCTTCAAGCTATGAGGATGACCAGGCAAGGACTCTCCCCACCCCGGACTGAAGACCGCCCAAAAAGCAATTTTCACCAAGACAAAAAATTTAAGCCCAACAGACAAAGCAACTACATCCATAGCTCTCAGCTTACAGTACCAGCTCTGCCCCCGGACTCCAGTCAAAAAAGTGAGTCCGGACAGCCTAAACCCAAGCGTGAGCCCAGACCTGAACCTAACTGGACTCCTCTCAACTGGGCTCGCGTAGATATTCTGAAAGAAGTGCGAGATAAGCCATTCTATTACCCTCCCAAGCCAATGCTCACAGCACCAGAAAACCGATCAGTCCATAAACACTGCGACTACCATGAAACCCATGGGCATACAACTGAAAATTGCCTATCTTTGAAATTTTTTGTGGAAGACCAAATCAAAAAAGGCAACATGGGACAATACCTAGCTCGGAGAGTCGCCGACCGAGGTGAGGGTTCCGGAAAAGACAAGAATGTTGTCAATGTCGTTATGGGGGGATCCAATTCACCTCCACGGAGCCCGGACTCAGTTGATGAGGTAATGACGGTGCAATCTTGCCCGGAGCAGGTCATAAGTTTTAGCAAAGAGGACTTCGAAGGAATAAACCCTAATCACAATGAAGCACTTGTTGTAACACTTGATATTGCTGATAATGAGGTCAGAAGAGTCCTGGTTGATAATGGCTCTTCTGTCAACATTTTGTTCAAACACACAATGGATCGAATGCAGCTGGGGAGTGTGAAGATGAATGACTGTAGAGAAGACCCACTCTACGGATTTGGGAACAATTTGGTTCCAATCCAGGGAACTCTATATCTCCCAGTACTATTTGGCACTTTCCCGAAGCAGGTTAGCAACCTGGTCAAATTCTATATCATAAATACCCCATCCTCCTATAATGTCATTCTGGGAAGGCCAGCCTTGACAAAACTCCAAGCTATAACATCAACCCCACATCTAAAGTTCAAGTTTCCTACACCCGGAGGAATTGGCGAAGTCCGGGGAGATTTTGAAATGGCTAGCCTATGCTATGGTCAGGCTTTGGTCATGGCTGAAACTGACCCGGAAAACAAAAGGAAGGCAAATGCTTACCAGAAGAACATCAGTAGAAAGAAGCACAGGTATAACCAGAAAAAAGAACCCGGCAAGGAAGTCCAAAACATAGAAAACACATCAGCCCAGACTTACCTTGACCAGGTGGTACAAGCCCGGGTTCAACAATTTGTTTCCAAAGCAGAAATGGGAAAAGTTGAAGCGGCTGTTGAGCTCGAGACCATTGAACTTGAAGAAGGGAACCCGGAGAGGAAAGTTAAAATTGGAACCGGGCTGGACACAGTATTCAAGAAGGAGCTAACTGAGTTGCTCCGGGAGTATGCCGATGTATTTGCTTGGAGCCCGGAGGACATGCCTGGGCTCCAGGAGTCGGTTGCTATGCACAGCCTGGACGTTGATCCTAAAAAGAAGCCAGTAAAGCAGAAACGAAGGAACTTTGCCCCGGAAAGACAGAAGGCAATCGATGAGGAAGTTGAAAAGCTCCTAAAGGCCGATATTATCTGTGAGATAAAATATCCGGAGTGGCTAGCAAATGTTGTCTTAGTCAAAAAACCAAACGGGAAGTGGCGAATGTGTGTGGACTACACTGATCTAAATGCTGCCTGTCCAAAGGACCCTTACCCACTTCCAAGTATCGACCAGCTCATAGACGCGACAGCCGGGCATGTCATGCTGAGCTTCATGGACGCCTTCTCAGGCTACAATCAAATTAAAATGAACCCGGCGGATATAGCCAAGACTGCATTCATCACGCACCGGGCTGTTTATATAAGCCCGGCCCGGACTAAGCTATGAGGCCTAACAACCCTGGCTCGGAGCCATAGGCAAATGATGTGGCCAGGGTTACCAGCAATAGGCAATCATAAACTTAGGAAATGTTCCTAAGTACAAAAATATATAAGCCCGGCCCGGACTAAGCTATGAGGCCGGGCTCCCAGCAATAAGCAATCTAACAACCCAGGCTCGGAGCCATAGGCAAATAATGTGGCCAGTGTTACCAGCCATAGGCAATCATAAACTTAGGAAATATTCCTAAGTACAAAAATATATAAGCCCGGCCCGGACTAAACTATGAGGCCGGGCTCCCAGCAATAAGCAATCTAACAACCCTGGCTCGGAGCCATAGGCAAATAATGTGGCCAGGGTTACCAGCCATAGGCAATCATAAACTTAGGAAATGTTCCTAAGTACAAAAATATATAAGCCCGGCCCGGACTAAGTTATGAGGCCGGGCTCCCAGCAATAAGCAATCTAACAACCCTGGCTCGGAGCCATAGGCAAATAATGTGGCCAGGGTTACCAGCCATAGGCAATCATAAACTTAGGAAATGTTCCTAAGTACAAAAATATATAAGCCCGACCCGGACTAAGCTATGAGGCCGGACTCCCAGCAATAAGCAATCTAACAACCCTGGCTCGGAGCCATATGCAAATAATGTGGCCAGGGTTACCAGCAATAGGCAATCATAAACTTAGGAAATGTTCCTAAGTACAAAAATATATAAGCCCGGCCCGGACTAAGCTATGAGGCCGGGCTCCCAGCAATAAGCAATCTAACAACCCTGGCTCGGAGCCATAGGCAAATAATGTGACCAGGGTTACCAGCCATAGGCAATCATAAACTTAGGAAATGTTCCTAAGTACAAAAATATATAAGCCCGGCCCGGACTAAGCTATGAGGCCGGGCTCCCAGCAATAAGCAATCTAACAACCCTGGCTCGGAGCCATAGGCAAATAATGTGGCCAGGGTTACCAGCAATAGGCAATCATAAACTTAGGAAATGTTCCTAAGTACAAAAATATATAAGCCCGGCCCGGACTAAGCTATGAGGCCGGGCTCCCAGCAATAAGCAATCTAACAACCCTGGCTCGGAGCCATAGGCAAATAATGTGGCCAGGGTTACCAGCAATAGGCAATCATAAACTTAGGAAATGTTCCTAAGTACAAAAATATATAAGCCCGGCCCGGACTAAGCTATGAGGTCGGGCTCCCAGCAATAAGCAATCTAACAACCCTGGCTCGGAGCCATAGGCAAATAATGTGGCCAGGGTTACCAGCCATAGGCAATCATAAACTTAGGAAATATTCCTAAGTACAAAAATATATAAGCCCGGCCCGGACTAAACTATGAGGCCGGGCTCCTAGCAATAAGCAATCTAACAACCCTGGCTCGGAGCCATAGGCAAATAATGTGGCCAGGGTTACCAGTCATAGGCAATCATAAACTTAGGAAATATTCCTAAGTACAAAAATATATAAGCCCGACCCGGACTAAACTATGAGGTCGGGCTCCCAGCAATAAGCAATCTAACAACCCTGGCGCGGAGCCATAGGCAAATAATGTGGCCAGGGTTACCAGCCATAGGCAATCATAAACTTAGGAAATGTTCCTACGTACAAAAATATATAAGCCCGGCCCGGACTAAGCTATGAGGCCGGGCTCCTAACACATGCAAATTCAAAATATTTACGCAAACATGGAACGTTTAAGAGAGCACGGAAAGAAAAAGCAAAATATATTACCAAAGGTCATAATAAAGATAGAAGCCCGGGTTGTCCATACAACCCAGAAAGACTTCCAATGTTAAAAGAGACAAGTCAAACGGAAAAGTAACAGTTACATGGGAATTCAACCCCAACAGGCAAACGCAGTTGCACCAGGTTATTCCGGAATGTGATTAGTTCATTTGGATGGCTGAGGAGAATCCGATCCTGCTGGAATGATAAATGGATTCGGACCGTCAAAAGGCAGGGGCTCCCCAAGGCCATCTTCAATGTCCTTCTTGGCCGCAACAAAGTGGTCTATGAAAGATTCCCAGCAAGCGCCCGGATCAGTCTTGAGATGCTTTTCAGCAACAACAAAGGTCCGGAAAATCTCAAGAGCACCGACATCAGCAATGGCTTGGTCATAAGCAGCAGATTTCTGAAACTCAGCGATAATCTCCTCCTTTGACTTGTTAAGCTCAGCCTGCAGGTCATCATATTTATCTTTCATAGCCCCGGACTCCTCTGTAGCGCTCGTGACTTGGGCCTTTAAGTTAGCAACCTCGGAGCTTAGATCGGCAACCTTACTCTCATAAGTCGTCTTCAAAGAGGACAACTCATTTTCCAGGCTTTGATTCCGGTCCTTCTGCTCCTTCAACTCTTGATTCAAGCTTTCCAATTCATGAACAAAAACTGTGGCAGCACCACTGATCAACGCCCCGGACTGCGAATAAACATTTTAGTGACACGAACATTAACAACTCAAATTCATAAGGAAAAACTATACTTACATGACCCCAGTGTCCAATGGCACGCTTCAGAACAGCTATAACCCCGGATTGTTTCATTTTGTCAATATCTTCGTTCGTGGGGATTTCAGATGCCAAACTGGCAAGCTTCTTCAAATCACAGGTTCCAACTAGGACCGGTTGTCCATCAGCACCTTTACCTTTGTCATCAGAGGTGATTTTCTCCACAACTATTCGGGGCCTAGAGGGGGGTTTCCGGCCAACACTAATTCTCCTTTTCTTAGTGGTCCGGTCTTCAGGAGTACCAAGGTTCTCCACATCGATAGCTTCAGTATCAGGGGCGGGGTGGTTTAAGCCCGGAGCAGCAGACTCTGCACCGCCCTCTTTCAAAGCACTGGAACCGGACCCCTCACCAGCCTTCTTCACCCTGTCATGAACTCCAGAAAGTTTCCTTAGAGCCAGGGAATAGGTGTTGTGTGACATGATATCCTCCAACCTTGGATTATAGTGGGGGAAGCCTGAAATGAAACAAAAAGAAGTTAAACATCTGGCCCGGGCTACAAAAAGTAAGAATACAGATTCATAAAAAAAAACAGCCAAACTTACATCCTAACTCAAAGAGTTTCTTATGGTCCATAAAAGTATCCCGGGTACATTGAAACCCAAGACTCCCACAGAACTTACGGATTCTTCTCAAAGCTGAACCTGTCAACTTAACTGTTTCGAAAACCTTGGCCTCTTTATCCAAAACAATATGGGGCATACCACCAAGATCCCAGCCCTTCAACATTAAAACCTCCCCGGACCAACCCTTCAAGGTGCTTTGTTGAATTACAGGCTGGGCAGATCCGGATGGGAAACCACACTCCTTGGCACGAAATCTGAGCTCATAAAGGGGTTTCTTATTAGACCGAACTAATTGGAAGAGTTGATGGAAAAGTCTAAAGGTAGGGATATATTCGGACTTTTCACAACAAGCCAAGAACCAAATAACCCATTTGATTCCATTTGGAGTCACTTGCATAATGGATATCTCGTACTCATATTTAAAAAGGTGTTTTACAAAGTTGTGGGTTTGGGGATTCCAACCGGACCGAAGATGTTCCAACCAAACACCCACATACCCATCATCACCTCAGTCATATATATGCTCATTGGGTCCAGGCCATCTCCATTCAATCTCAGGACCAAGTTGGAAAGCAGCCCGGATGGCAACGTCAATTTCCTCTCGTGGGAGATCAGCAAAGGGTGCTTTTAGTGGATTGGGATCCCGGCCAACAACAAGCTCGTTGAAAGCCCGGTCCATAGCTTCTTTATTAATAGGCCCGTGTATCCCATTGGCACCATGGTTGTTGTCATAGTGATTAAAGAGGCTTTGATAATATGGATTGTGATCATAATCAGAAGGTTTCTTAACAAACATATAATTAGTATCGTGGTAAAATCCTAACGAAGTTATAAGACCTCGGCCAGGGGCTAAAACCCTTTCGTTTAGCTGAGTTACTACTGGGGGGTCCGAGCTAGTCGACATTATACACCAATCTAAATCTACAAGTTCAAGATACTGATCTTGGCTAGATGAAGATGAAGACGTACAAGAGAAGAATGAATTACTACTATGGCTTTCAGAAAGTGGAACACACACCCTGTTGGCACGCTTCGCTATCCGAACCATACACACCTATTAAGAATCCGGATTGGCTATGGTTAGTTTATTCAATTTATCCTTCGAATATTACATGATTTTGCATACATGTTAATGTTTGTTAAGGTACAGTAAACCAAGTATAGGAAGCTAGTCCGGACGATCCCCAAAAACAAAAAAAGTTATAGCTAATCCGGACTGGCACATAAACACTAAACATGAAATACCAAACCCGGATTCGTCTACAAATCTAAACCACAGAAACACAAAGGCAGAATGACACAAACATCACACAAGATCAAAAACCACAACATTCATAACTTATACAATCCCCAAATCAAGAACACCAAGAACACCACGACAAACCCAGAATCACAAAACCCAAATCAGCCAAAAAACAATGCATGCAACTGATTCTAAATACCACAAGTGACAGGAACACACTCTAAATGCAAACCAAGACCAAAATATCACAAACCATACACCCAACTGTTCGAAACCCCCAATTCAAAAATGAGCAATCAAGAACAAAACAAAGCAAAATGGAGGTTACGAAGAGAAAGGAAGGAGAATGCAGTAGCGAAGCAAGGAAAACTTACAAAGAGCAGGAGAATGTGTTGGCTTCGTAAGATCAACAGGGAATTCGCCGGAAAACTAAGTCGAGAATGGAGGAGAGTTGTTCAGAATAGGTAAAAGTGAAAGAGAAAGTGAAAAGATGGTTTTATAGAGGATAAAAGCTAACCTCTACAAGGACAGCTGGCACGCATTAATTGGTGGGCAAGAAGACAGAAAGACATAAAGAAAATTCAAAAAACAAAAAACAAAATACAAAAAAAAAGACAGTACAATTATTACTGACAGCAGTTTAACACAATCCCCAAGGAAAGTGAAGTCGCGTCATTTTGAAATAAAAGGGGGAAAATACTCAGAAATCGGTTCAAATTCCAGTGTCGCAGAATTCAATCCAAGCCCGGACTACAACTCTCAACCCCGGATTGCCACCTTTGATAACAATCCGGGTTGGGGGGCATCAATCAAGCCAGAAAGTTTTTCTAAGTTGCCCAAAGCTTCACAGCGTTGGACTTGAGAAAGAATCAAGGATAACTCTCAACCCCGGATTGCCACCTTTGATAACAACCCGGGTTGGGGGGCAACAATCAAGCCAGAAATTTTTTCTAAGTTGCCCAAAGCTTCACAGCTTTGGACTTGAGAAAGAATCAAGGATAACTCTCAACCCCGGATTGCCACCTTTGATAACAATCCGGGTTGGGGGGCAACAATCAAGCCAGAAATTTTTCTAAGTCACCCAAAGCTTCACAGCTTTGGACTTGAGAGAATCAAGGATAACTCTCAACCCCGGTTTGCCACCTTTGATAACAATCCGGGTTGAGGGGCAACAATCAAGCCAGAAATTTTTTCTAAGTCACCCAAAGCTTCACAACTTTGGACTTGAGAAAGAATCAAGGATAACTCTCAACCCCGGATTGCCACCATTGATAACAATCCGGGTTGGGGGGCAACAATCAAGCCAGAAATTTTTTCTAAGTTACCCAAAGCTTCATAGCTTTGGACTTGTGAAAGAAACAAGGCTCACTCTCAACCCCGGATGGTCATCTTTGACAACAATCCGGGTGGGGAGGCAACAATCAAGCCAATAAATTCGTCCAACCTATCTATTTAGGAGTTTATACTCCCCCATCCAGAAAATCTGCATAAGGGAGTGGGGGGCAAATGATAGGCTATATTAGCCCGGACCTATACAGGTCCCCGGACCACTCTCGAACCCGGATTCATATTTAAGTCATGGCTCACCAGGTAGTCTAGATTCATACCTGGAGTTAGGGCTCACCTATTGATCCGAACTCATGTGGGAGTCATGGCTCACTGACAAATCCGAACTCATATTGGAGTCCTAGTTCATCAACAGGTCCGAACTCAAGTTGGAGCCCGGACACACCTACAAACCCGAACCCACAATTAGAATACGTCTCAATCCCAAAGTCTAATCCATCCCTGGCGACAAAGGCAATAACTCACATGAAGACTACACATTGGTACGTGACGTGGTTAGGTCATGACTGATGGCCACACCTGGTGACGACACGTAAAGATTCCTAATGATTGGGATAATTATTTCCTATTTAAACCACACGCCAACAGGAGCCTGGCACACGATGCCACAATCCTTCACCCGGACACGTGCAATCCATCAACATCGCCCAGGTGTCCTACCTACCTAGGATTCAACGCTCATGATTGCAGGTACAACCCCTAAACCCTAATCCTGGGCCTATATATAGACCAAGGAGGAAAGGTGTAGGGGTTACATTCTCTTTTGCACACCTAGCCTACATATACACACACTATACATACACCCTCCATATTTAGATTTCTCTATAGTCCTATCTTCCTTTCCAAAGCCGTTACTTATTCTCACGCCGGAGGCGCCGCCAGGGTCCAAACCCCCCTCCGGTGTTGTTTTGCAGAGTCCCAACCGCAGCGACACCGCTTACAGGCGTGGGATCGGCCGGGAAGGACTAGATCGGGATTTGGAGTTATCACCTATCAAACCTTAGATTTTGACTAGTAACAGCTCCCATGGTGCCAAGTATACTTGTCAGCACAATTTTAAAATAACAAGTACTAGTAGTTATTATATTTTTTTTGTAAGGTAGTTTGTGCAATTTGATGCCAAAGTTTCAGTCAAATTCATTGTATTTATTTTCCCATATATAATCTGAATGTCATATATTAAAAAAATATATTAAGCAAGTGTTTAACCATCCTAGCTAGTTGGTTCTCATTTGAAAGGAATTAAAAAAATATTTGTTAGACTTACTACGAAGCCAGTAAGGACGTTAATTGATGAGCGAGCACGAGTAAGAGATTTCTAAGATTGAATTCGTCAATATAATTCAAGATATAAAAGAGAAGACAACAACATTCTTAGACCAAGACAACATCATTACAAGTTATATTTAAGTAATGTGGTCTTTCAACGAAATTGTAGAACTTAAATAATCTCGCCATGAAAACTAAGTACTACTGACTAATACATGAAAACTATATAATACTACGTGTTTGAAAGATGAAGAATGGATCAGATGTATATAAGGAGTGCAGGTCTATGAAGTTCACTTGAAAAACCTTACTCTTAAAGAGAAATCATGACTCTCTCCTCTCGAGCATGAATTGTTTATTCAATCTTTACCATCCTCTTAATCCTGCAGTTGCTTCTAAGTACTCATGCTGCAGGTTCGTGCTATATTCGTCCATTCGAGGTTTATTATACATGTTATGAAATTTGTTATAACAAAATAGTTTTTCCGCACTTAATTAGCATAATGGATGATCATGTGGATTCATGTCTATATGCACGATACTTGATTTTTTTGTACTTGCAGATGAGAATAGGGAAAGGCTGTTATCTTGGGAACCCAGTTCCCTCCGGCTCCCTCCATTACGCAGATTGTTAAGTGAAAAGGTTTTTGGAAAGCAAAGCCATGGATCACAGATGAAACCAGATGCATCACAGAAGGATCCCAGCCCCCCCCCCCTCCACCTCCGTACAGCGCCCCTCCCATATATCCTTGATGCAAATTTAAATAGATTGTATAATTTTAAATAAATCAGATATTAGCTCATTTATAGAGCATTTTATTGGGAGGGTGATGTGAACAAAGAAGGGTGCTATTTGTAGCTACCAAATTAGGCCGATATTATTCTACTTATTTTGATTTTGTTTATTGGTTCCCTTGGTTCCGGTACTTGAAATGTACATACCCAATATCTTGCATGGATGTACTCAAACAAAAAAAATACATTTGCTGCAACGCTGCATCAGAAATTGTATGCTCCAGATTTTTTATAGGAAAAATACCCTACATTTTTTAGAGAATGAAATGTTCAGAGGTTTAATCTTCCTAAGCTCTTTATATATAATTTCTGCAAATTAAAGATTGGAGCATGATAGGCTAGGTATAGCCCGGACCCATCCTCGACCCTGGTTCACTCCCAAACCCAGATTCATATTTGAGTCATGACTCACCTACAAATCCGGATTCATATTTGAGTCATTGCTCACCTACAAATCCGAACTCGTATTGGAGTCATGGCTCATCTACAATTCCGAACTCATATTGAAGTCATGGCTCGCCCACAAGTCCGAACTCATATTGGAGTCATGGCTCATCTACAAATCCGGACTCATAGTGGGGTCATGGCTCGCCTACAAGTCCGAACTCATATTGGAGTCATGGCTCATCTACAAGTCCGAACTCGAATTGGAGTCACGGCTCGCCTACAAGTCCGAACTCACAGTTAGGGTATGGCTCAAGCCCAAAGTGTAACCCACTCCTGGCGACAAAGGCAATAGCTTGCGTGAGAAAAACTATACATTGTTACGTGACGTGCTTAGGTCATCACTGATGGCCACACCTGATGACGACACGTAAGGATACCTAATGATTGGCACAATTATGTCCTATTCGAGCCACACACCAGCAGGAGCCTGGAACACGACACCATAATTTCTCACCTGAACACGTGTGACCCATCAACATCACCTAGGTGTCCTACCTACCTAGGATCCAACGCTCATGATTGCAGGTACACCCTCTGAACCCTAATTCTGGGCCTATAAATAACCCAAGAAGGAAAGGTTTGGGGTTACTCTCTCTTTTACACACTCACCCTATACAATACACACACTATACATACACCCTCCATATTTAGATATCTCTATAGTCTCATCTTCTCTTCCAAGGCCTCTACTTATTCTCACGTCGGAGGCGCCGCCAGGGTCCAAACCCCCCTCCGGTGTTGTTTTACAGACACCCACTAGCAGCAACACCGCTTCTAGGCGTGGGAATGGCTAGGAAAGATCTGATCGGACTTTGGAGTTATCAGAGCACAAAGACTTGTGTAAATGGCTTATTCGTATATTGGGTTGCACTAGTGAAAAGTTGGCTTTACACTACCCCGAGTCCATCTGATAAGACCTTACAATTGGTTCGTGTCTCGTATACCTGAAAGCTGAGCCTAAGACCGACCCATTTAGAGTTTGTATATTTTCGTGTGTTTGTGTATCTTTGTATCATGTACTTCTCGTATAATTTTCGTATAATTTTAAATAAAAATAAAGATAAAAAAGTAAAAATATTGAATATTGATATATTAAATTTTTTGATAAAACTTTTATAAGATAATATATACACCGGAAATTCACTCAAATTCACGTACAATACTTGTACGATACTTAAAAGATAGTGATATATACAATACTTAGTAATATATACAATACTTGATTCTTGATGATAACCAAATTAACTTAGTAAAATTTGTATACGTGAAAATGTAACTTTCAACGGATAGCAAGTTGTTACAGTATCTGTTGAAAGGTAGCTTATCTCTTGATAAGTCTAAATGTAACATACTTTTTCTTGTTCAAGTATTAGCTAACTGTAAATACTCTGTGCCTTGTAATTTTACATAAGTGAAATTGTATTTCAACGGATAGCCATTCAGCTTTCAACGGATGCACCTTGGAAAGTTTCAACGGATGCAACCACAACACTTTCAACAGATGCTACATCATTAACCTCAATCGATACCACTTCAATTATTAACAGTTGAAATTATGAAAGGGACAGTTCTGACAAGTCACATGGGTTGATGGAAGAGAAAGAGCATGGAAACCAGCATTTTGGGAAACCCTGAAGAAAAGGAAGCATTCTATTTCCATATGGTCAAAAGAGATGATTCTTCAAGGACAATTAGCTAAAAGGCAAATCATTGTAAGAACCATTGGACTTAGAGTGAAAAAACAAGCTTTTGGACTTTACATATTGTACACTTTTATGTAGTTCAATTAAACTTGTAAACTTGGAGTATATAACCAAGTGTAACAATGTTTTTGTAGGTAAGAAATCAGATTAAGTTTTAAGAGCTTAAACAATATTCCATTGTAATTAAATTGCTGAAGCAAAAAAATTGTAACTGCAGTTGTGAGTTTGTTCAAAAACTACATAGAGATTTCTTTAAATAAAATCTCTCAGGTGAAACAATCAATCCACCTGAATTTTTAATTCTTGTATTATTAGTTTTCTGCAATTTCACATTTCTGTTCTAAATTTTAGCTTTGTTAGTGAAAAAGAATTGAAAATTTAAAGGATTGTATCAACCCCCTTCTACAGTGATTTCATTGTTAGGGAATAACATACGCACACACTAAAATTATAGTTGCACACCATGAAGTACTTTTAGACCAAACTACCCTCACTCACATCCTACTTCATATGTTCAGTTTTCTTATTTAGGCTCTAGCTTTTCATTTTCGTTCCTATTTTCTAATAGACTTTCTGACCTTATTTTCATTTTCCAAAAATATGATAATAAGATTATTATTCTTCAATTCATTATTTGGTTTTCCTCTTCTAGTTTTGCAAAGAATATATAATTATATATTAAATATTAAGAAAATTAAATGAAAAATATGATTTATTGATTTTTACGAGTAATATGATTTTATGATTTGTGTAGTAATAAAATAAATATTTTTGTTAGATATAATTGCTGACGTTTGTTCATCAGTGTTTAAGTTCCAGGTACATATCAGAGTTTATATAGAAGCCAGTCAGAGTTTGATAAAGTCTGACTGGGTGAAGAGTTTACATGGAAGCCGGTCAGAGTTTGTTAAAGTCTGACAGGGTGATAGTTGACTTAGCTGTCGGTGCAAAGATAAAGATTCTAGAAGCAATATATTCTGAAGATGGAAAGAAGCAGAATATATTGATACAGCTAAGGAGACTGGACAGAAGACTGAAGCAATCCTTAATTGATAATAATTGTATAGCTAATTTATAGGAGTATCAATTAGATAAGGATTGTATGTAGCTGTGTACTATATAAACACAGATAGGTTATCCCTAGAAGGGACGCGAACATTGAATATATTATTCTTGTAACCTAGTAGCTCTTTGTGATTCATTAACATCACTAAGAGATAATTATTTAATATAATTCAGTTTGTTGATTTACAAACCTGTGTTCTTGATTGTTATTCTCATACATACTTGATTATATATTGTGTATTCGGCCTAACAATTGGTATCAGAGCCAAGGCTGTTTAATATATATAGTTTTACGATTCAAACACAGTAATAATCATGTCTGAAGAAAATCAAACTGCTCCCAAGGCTGAACAGGTTAAGCCTAATTCTGTGAGTCGATATGAAACAATCAGGGTTCCAATACTCAGGCCAGTAGAGTATCCAATTTGGAAGGTGAAGATGACCATGTTTCTGGAGGCTACAGATCCAGAATACCTTGACAGAATCTATGATGGTCCTCATATGCCGACTAAATTGTCCCCTGTTGTTGATGGTCAAGAACAAAAGACTGTTCCAAAGGAAAAGAAAGATATGACTCCTGAGGACATCTCATCAATTGCAAAAGATGCAAAGGTTAGACATCTTCTCCACAGTGCTTTAGATAATGTTATGTCTAACAGAGTAATTGGCTGCAAGACTGCCAAAGAGATATGGGATGCTTTAGAAGTCAGATGCCAGGGAACAGGTGCTATTAAGAAGAACAGAAAGACAATACTCACACAGGAGTATGAGCACTTTGATTCAAGAACTAATGAAACCTTGACTGAGACTTATGACAGATTTTGCAAACTATTGAATGATCTGTCTCTGGTTGATAAAGAATATGAGCTTGAAGAGTCTAATCTCAAGTTTCTGTTATCTCTACCTGAAAAGTGGGATTTAAAGACAACCACAATAAGAGATAATTATGAGCTTGCTGACACAGATCTTGATGAAATCTATGGGTTGTTAAAAACTCATGAACTGGAGATAGAACAAGGGAATAGAAGATTGAGCAAAAAGACAAAATCTGTTGCTCTCAAAGTTGAGGAGAAGCCCATTAAGAAGGAATCATCAAGGAAGAAAGCCAAGGGAAAGGCTTTAGTTATTAAATCTGAAAGTGAGTCATCAAACTCTGATGATGACTCAAACTCTAATGAAGCTTCTGACTCTGAGGATGATGAAGAACAGATGATGCAAATGGCTGCACTGATGGTGAAGACCTTCAAGAAGATGGGATTCAAGAACTTTAAGAAAGGAAAGAGATTCTCAAGGAAAGATTCAAACTCTGAAAGGAAAAGTTTTAGAAAGTCTGATGGAAGGGAGACCAAATCTGGTAAGAAGGATAAATCTGAAATCCAGTGCTACAAGTGTAAGGAGATGGGTCACTATGCTCCAGAGTGCAAGAAAGGCAAATCTGAGAAAGCACTCATCTCTAAAGGCAAAGACTGGGCAGATACTTCAGACTCTGATGATGGAGAAAATTATGCTCTTATGGCAACTGTCAGAGATGAGACTGAATCATCTGAAAATAAGGTACCCCTAACTACTTATGCTTATGATACTGATAATATATCTGAATTGAGAGTATATCTGAAAAGCGTACATGTTAGTTATAGGGATCGGACTTTAGAGAATGAGAGAATTAAAGCTGAAAATCTTAGTCTTAAAGATAGAAACAAGTTTCTTGAAGGAGAACTTGAAAAGATGAAGCAGATTCAAAAAGAAAGAGATGATGCTGTTTATGTAGAACAGGAATTGCTCAAAAGATATAAGCAATTAGAATCTGATCTAGAAAAAGAAAGAAAAATAATCAAGACTTGGACAGATTCTGGAAGAGACACTCATCAAGTGTTTCAGACAGATTCTGTAGGTTTAGGCTATTGTGAAAATGATGAACTTAGGTTTAAAGACAAGGTTAAGGTTAAACCACAACTTAAACCTGTGATATTTGTTCCAGAAACCAATAAGTTAAAATCTGTTGTAATAAGAGAAGCTGATATGGAATCAGATGAAGCCTGTGAAAGACAGGAAAATATTATAACAGAAAAACTTATGGAAAGAGAAGCTGTTAGAAAGCCAGTAAAAACTTGTGAAAAACAGGTTAATGTTGGTTTGATGACAGGGAAACAGTTCAATCATAAGCTGAAAGAGGTAAAATCTGCCATGAAACCAAAAGGGTCCAAGAAGAATAGGAATGGAAAGATAGGCATAAATAAAAGAAATAATCATTTGCCTACTGGTGCTGCTCCAAGGAAAACATGTTATAATTGTGGTAGTTCTAATCATCTTGCTAATTACTGCACAAAGAATAAAAATATCAATTCTTTACCTTCTACATCAGGAGTAAAGAATGATTATGTTAGGGTTAGACCACAGACTTTATGCACACACTGTGGGAGCACTTGGCATTCCATTTATACTTGCAAGAGTTATCATGCTATTTATCACAACTATTATGAGCTAAAACCCAATCTGAAGTGGGTTAGAGCAAACTCTGCAAGTGTAAAATCTGACAATGTTAGTTTAAACTCTGTTGATAGTAATTCCGCTGCAAAAACTAACACTGTTAAGAAAGACAAAGGATCCAAGCAAGTCTGGGTCCTTAAAACTAAAACTTAGTGTTTGTTTGTGATTGCAGGGTATAAAAGAGAGCACACTTATCTTGGACAGTGGATGCTCAGGACATATGACTGGAAATAAAGCCCTGCTATCAGAATTTAAGGAGAAGGCTGGCCCAAAGGTTTCCTATAGAGATGGCAACATAGGACACACTCTGGGATATGGCAATATTAATCTTGGAAGTGTCATCATCACAAATGTAGCTCTAGTCTCAGGACTCAAGCATAATCTGCTATCTGTGAGTCAAATCTGTGACAGAGGAAACCATGTAGATTTTCATACTGAACACTGTGAAGTTATCAGTAAATCTACTGGAAAAGTTGTTCTAGTTGGACACAGGCGCAATAACATTTATGAAGCAAGTTTGGTAACAAACTCTGATGGAAAAACAGTGTGTCTGACTGCAAGAATGTCAAATGAAGAGAGTTGGAATTGGCATAAGAAGCTCTCTCATCTCAATTTGAACAACATAAATGAGCTTATAAGAAAGGATCTTGTAAGGGGACTTCCAAAATCAATACTCAGTCTAGATGGCTTATGTGATTCTTGTCAAAAAGCCAAGCAAAGGAAGTCATCTTTCAAGAGCAAATCTGAATCTTCAGTAGTGGAACCTTATCATCTTCTACATGTTGATCTCTTTGGACCAGTGAATGTGATGTCCATGGGCAGAAAGAAATATGCTCTAGTAATTGTTGATGAATATACTAGATATACATGGGTGTATTTCTTATCAAAGAAGGATGAAACTGCTCAAACTCTGATGGATCATGTAAATCTACTGGACAAAGGATCACAGCACAAAGTCAAAATTATAAGGAGTGATAATGGAACTGAATTCAGAAACTCAATCATGGAAGCTTTCTGCAAGGAAAGAGGAGTGAAACAAGAATTTTCTGCACCTGGAACTCCACAGCAAAATGGTGTAGTTGAAAGAAAGAACAGAACTTTAATTGAAGCAGCCAGAACTATGCTTGAAGAAGCAAAATTACCAACTTATTTCTGGACAGAAGCTGTTCAAACTGCTTGTTTTACTCAAAATGCTACACTGATCAACAAGCATGGGAAAACACCATATGAGATGGTGAAAAATAAGAAGCCAAATTTGAAATATTTTCATATATTTGGATGCAAATGCTTTGTGTTGAAGACTCATCCTGAACAGTTGACCAAGTTCGAGTTAAAAGCTGATGAAGGAATCTTTGTTGATTATCCATTGTCAACAAAAGCATTCAGAGTCTACAATCTGAGAACTAAAGTGATCATGGAATCCATACATGTGTCATTTGATGACAAGAAAATAACTGGACTTGATGACTTAGATGGATATGATCAACTGCGTTTTGAAAATGAAGGTTTATTCTCTGATGATGTAAACTCTGATGAAGCAGTACCGACAAACTCTGATGAAGCGGTTCTGACAAACTCTGACGAAGCATACTCTGAACCTCTACTGGTAAATACTGGAGAAACTGGAATTTCTCAAATTGAACAAAATAGAGAACCAGTTGAGGGGGAGCGTGAAGAAGCTCAACAAGACACAACAAGTGAGTCAGTTGAGGAAACTGATTCAAACTCTGACAGTTCAAACTCTGAGCCATCCAATTCAGGGGGAGCCTCAGATACTGCAGAAAGTCAACATATGAATCAGGAGAGCATGGATCAAGGGGGAGGATCCAATAATGATGCAAGAAACCACTTACCTACAGCAAGAAAGTGGACACAGGCACACACACACCTGATCTCATAATTGGAGATCCTGATGCTAGTGTGAGAACTAGAAGTGCAACAAATAATGAGTGTCTGTATCATGCTTTCTTGTCTCAAACAGAACCAGAGAAAGTGGAAGAAGCTCTTCAAGATGCTAATTGGATTACAGCAATGCAAGAAGAGTTAAATGAATTTGAAAGAAATGAAGTCTGGACACTTGTACCTAGACCAAAGAATAGATCAATTGTAGGTACAAAGTGGGTTTTCAGAAACAAGACTGACAGTGAAGGTGTGATTACAAGAAACAAGGCTAGACTTGTGGCTAAAGGTTATTCACAACAGGAAGGAATTGACTATGATGAAACCTTTGCTCCAGTTGCAAGATTGGAGGCCATAAGAATTTTTCTGGCCTATGCTGCACACAAGAAGTTTAAAGTCTTTCAGATGGATGTAAAAAGTGCTTTTCTCAATGGGAAGCTTGAAGAAGAAGTGTTTGTTGAACAACCACCAGGATTTGTAGATCCCAAACATCCAGATTATGTCTACAGGCTTGACAAAGCATTATATGGATTAAAGCAAGCACCAAGAGCATGGTATGAAACTCTTGCTCAATTTCTTTTAGAAAGTGGGTTCACAAGAGGTACAATTGATAAAACCTTGTTTTATTTCAATTCTGGTGATGATTTGCTTTTAGTTCAAATTTATGTAGATGATATTATCTTTGGATCTACTAATGCCAAACTTTGTAAGAAGTTTGCAAAGCTTATGCAATCCAGGTACCAAATGAGCATGATGGGAGAGCTTAGTTACTTTCTAGGCTTACAGGTCAAGCAAACAGATGATGGTATTTTTATCAATCAAGCAAAATATACCAGAAATCTTCTCAAGAAATTTGGTATGCTTGATAGTTCATCTGCTACAACTCCCATGGCTACATCAACAAAGCTAGACAAAGACACAGGAGCCTCAATAGATATGACAAACTACAGAGGAATGATAGGGTCTTTACTGTATCTTACTGCAAGTAGACCTGATATCATGTATGCAACATGTCTTTGTGCAAGATTTCAAGCAGATCCCAGAGAGCCTAATCTAACAGCTGTAAAAAGAATCTTCAAATATCTCAAAGGAACCATAACCTTGGGTTTGTGGTATCCTAGAGAATCAGAGTTTAAGCTAATTGGTTACTCTGATGCAGATTTTGCAGGCTGTAAGATAGACAGAAAAAGTACAAGCGGAAGCTGTCAATTTTTAGGTGACAGATTGGTTTCTTGGTATAGCAAGAAACAAAAGTCAATTTCCACATCCACTGCAGAAGCAGAGTATATAGCTGCTGGTAGCTGTTGTGCACAGATTCTGTGGATGAAGAATCAGTTGCTGGATTATGGTTTGAGGTACTCTAAAATACCTATTTTCTGTGATAACCAAAGTGCTATTGCTATGACAGGTAATCCAGTACAGCACTCCATGACAAAGCACATCAGCATAAGATATCATTTTATCAGAGAACATGTGGAAGAAGGAAACATTGAGCTTCATTTTGTGTCTACAGACCAACAACTTGCAGATATCTTCACCAAACCTTTGAGTGAAGCTACTTTTACAAGATTGGTAAATGAACTTGGAATGATCTCTGGTTTCGACTAGAGATACGGGTTAGACTCAAAAACTATACATGTTTGATTTTTATGCTCATGATTCCTTGCATGTATTAACTGTTATGAGTACCAGTGTCATAAACTCTGAAAGTAAACTCTGATGCTAAACTCTGTTAGTCATAAAATGTTGGTCATACTCTGATAGTTAAAGTCTGATGTTACACTCTGATTGTAATTTTGTCTGAACCATAAGGACCAATGAAGAAATCTATATGAAACATAATTCTCAGTAAGTAATTGTGAATCCTTAAGAGTTATATAGATTCTGATCTCAAATATGTGCAGTAAGTTAACACAGCATGATACTGTCTCTATATTTATAGCATCTCTTAGTTTATTGATCCTATACCCTGAGTCTGTATTAGCTGTTTGCATTTTCTCTCATAAATTAATTGTATTAACTGATGAAAAGTCTAAACTCTGATTATTAATTGCAAATAATTCACCCTCAAATCAAAAGATGCCAAATAGAGCACAAATTCCTTTGAGATCATGTTGTGTCTAGGAAGATCCAGGAACTTATTGTATGAAATAAGGGCTAAAATCTTTGATTTTTGGTGACTAGTGCCAACCACTGATTACTGGAAAAAAAAAAAATAATAATAATAATAATAAAGGGGGTGAAAAATAAAAGATATATCCAAATGAAAGGATATCAGAATACAGAGTTTAGATATAAAAATCAGATTTTATTTTATACATGAGAGTTTAGGCAACCAGTTTTTACTGCTTTAGTTTGTGGATTTTATGCACTTTGAGATGATTTAAATATTGATTTCGGTAAACTCTGCTATAGCACACACAATTATTCACAACTGTACAGTTTGAGAAAAGAGTTTATTGACAAAGAAGGACAAATGGTAAACACTGATGTATTGTGTGAAATACGCCGAGGTAATTTAATTTTAATCTCTGATGATTAAAATAAATTTTATTGGTTTCAGACATTTTATAATTTTGAGATTAGACATTTGTTTTGAAATTCAAAAGAGTATGATAACAAACGGTTCATATTTGTATTAAACAGAGAGAGAGAGGTTGAGTGTTTTGAACAATGTGATAAGCGGTAATTATGGCTATTTTTACTGCGCATGTGTATTGAAAGTTGTTACATACAGCTGTCAGCGTATACACGTTTGACACCTGTCCCACTCACACACTTTTCAAAGACGCCTGCTGTGTGTAGTAATGATTAAAACGTTTGAGTTTTAATCTTCATAGTTATTATTTAAATATACTACACATAAACGGTTCACTCTTTTACACACCTCAACTTTTCATAAGCTTTTACTTACACACATTGTCTCAAACACTTTCACTGCATACAATCTATTCTCTGTTTGTTTTCTTCTAAACTGTTCTAATGGCTACAACAATGTTTACTGCTTCTGGTTTAGAATTTGTCCCAAATAACTACTCAGCTCCTTTAGCAAATAAGAACGCACCGGAGGCGTTTCATTTGATTCAGAGTTTCTTGTCAAACTCTGATATCGGCACTGCTCTCACCGCACCGTCGAAGCTGTCTGCGTCACAAATAAGGACTTTTTGGCAGACAGGTACTTATGATGATGGAGGAGAGTCTGGATCTCCATCTATCATTTTTGAGTTTCAAGGAGAAGAATTTACTGTTACTCCTACTACTGTTCGTGATGCCTTGGGTCTTGAAGATTTCAATGCATTCACAACTGTTGGTGACTTTGAGTTAGTCAGAATGATGAGGGAGATAGGATACTCTGGACCTTTGACAAAGATAGGTCAACTCAAAAGGCCATTTTTGCGCAAGGAGTGGAGCTTCTTTTTCGATTGCATTACTCGGGCTTTTGGAAAGAAGTGCACGAATTGGGATGCGATTCCCACAGATAGTCTACAGATCGGGTATTCTCTTCTCTATGGCAGTCAATTTGATGTTGCTAGATTAGTTTTAACTAATATTGGTGAGAAAATGCTAGAGAATAGAAATGTTGTTTACCTCTCTAGATTTTGTCAGTTAATATTCAACTTTTGCTGTCCTAATGTTGAGATTGTAGAGGATGATGTTATTCTCTCATTTAAATTGCATAAACGCATATTTTCTGATCTCACTAACAAGGATAACAAGAAAGGAGATGTTGGTGTGTTACTGTTGCCTGAGTCTGTGCAACAATTCTTGGTAAACTTACAACAACAACAACAACAACCACAACTGGCAAACACTGAAGCTGGACCTTCTGTGTCTCAACCACAAAGGTCACAGAAATCTAAAGTAAGGGCTGTTAAGTCTGTCAGGATAAACACTGAAGCTGGGGCATCAAATGCTGATGATAGGCCTCAGAAGAGAAGAATGAAGAAAAGAAGAGCCAATAGGGCAAAGACTGATGCTATTGATGAAGAGACTGAAACTGATGAAGAAACTCTTCATCAGAGAAAAAGAAGATTGGTAGCAGCACATTTGTTTGGTGCTGAGAATATCTCTTCCAATGTTGTTGATGATTTTGAGATTCCAGATGATGAAGCTGTTCCTGAGGACAGAGTTTTTATGGAGACTGTTTTTCAAGATGAAGCTCCTACATCAAATGCTAATGATGTAGTTGAGGAAGCTGCACCTGAAGATGCAGATGAAGCTCCTGAAATTCTTGTTCAGGAGGCTACAGAAAATGTTGAGGCTGAGATTTTTGAGCCACATGGATGTGATATGGATTTTGAAGCTCACAACTCTGTAAACTCTGATCATCTTGAAGTTTTTGATGAAACAGAGGGTGTGGAAGCTGATCAAGACACAGTTATTCTTGAAGATTCTTTGGCTACCCACACAGAGATTCTATTTGTTACTCACCAGGTAATTGAAGAGGGTGAGGAAGTTGATCAGACTTTAGCTGCTAAAGCTATAGAAACTGTTGCTAAAAATCCTGATGTTGCTGATAAGGATGCAACAGAGACTGTTCCTGTTGCAGCAGAGTTTGTTGTAAACTCTGAGGATGTTATTGTTCTTGAAGCTCTACAACAATCTGTTGTTGAGATTGTAACAAAAGAAGCAGAGTTCCTGCATACTGCAAACTCTGAGATTCCAGAACCTGATGCTGAGAATATTCCTGCAGAGAATACAGCAGAGAATGATAATGATAATGATAATGATAGTTCTGATCATTCTCAAGAGGAGTTATTTGAGAGTCAAGCAAACTCTGATGAGCTAAGAGAGGTCAATCGAGCTACAGCTGAGCATTTTCAAGATATGTACTACAATAGATGGGCTGCTGCGGATTGTATCTTTTCAGCACAGAGGGCTGCTGATTTTCTTGGAGATTCTGTGAAGACAATTTCAAGTCCTGATATTCTTACAAGTCTGAAGGCTACTGTGATTCAAATTAAATCTCTCCACAACAGATTTGATGAGTCTCATAAGGAAGTCACTGCTTTGAGGAATGAAGTTGGTCTGCGAGATCTCACTCTGAAGAATGATAGAACTTATTACAATTCCATGTTTAAGAAGCAAGCTAAGGACTCTGATGACATTCAGAAGAGGCTTGGGAAAGTTGAGGACAACCAGACTGCTATGTCTGCACAACTAACATCAATTTCTAATGCTATTGAGTTGTTGACATCAGTACTACTTTCTGATGATGTCAAAAAGGGGGAGAGTGTACCAAGTGACAAATGCAAAGACACTCAAACTCTGAGACGGAGGGATGATGGTAATGATGGTGGAAACAAGGGAGGAGATGGAAAGAGCTTAAGATCAAATGATGATAGAAGACTACTTTCAAGAAGATCAAACTCTGATAAAAGATCAAACTCTGGAAAGGGACATGTAAACTCTGCCAGTGGTTCAAGATACAAAAGTTTGATAATCTCTGATAAGCCATCTACTGATGAGGAAATTGCTGCTAAGATGTTTATGGCAGAACATGGAAAAGGTATTTCAATTGAAGATATCCAAGCTGAAGAGCAAATGCTTGCTGAGGAACACAAGAAGAATGTTGAAGCTGGAATCTACAAGAAGAAGGAAATCAAGGCTCCTAGAAAGAAAGAAAAAGGAATTGTTATCAAAGAGAATGTAAACTCTGATCAGAGTTTACAGTACTCAAGGAGGCCTGTGATTAAAAATGCTGACAAAGGAAAAGGTAAACTGGTAGAAGAAGAACAGTTACCTAAGAAGAATTATTCAACCTCTGACATTGCTCAAGTTGAAACAAGATTAGCTAAATCAACCTCTGACGCTGCTCAAGTTGATGTTTCTACTAAAGTTATGACAACCTCTGACGTTGCTCAAGTTGTACAGAAATCTACACAACTTCCAGGATTCAGCAAACCTAAAATTCTTGAAGAATTAAAGCTTGAAGCTGTGAAATTCTCAGAAACCAGAACTATATTGGGAAAAGAAGCTTTTGATAAATCTGGACTGGGATCACACAGAGAGAGAAGAATAAATAACAGATCTCAAGATAACATTTCACTGGCAGAATCTGGTATTGGGGTTATACAAGAAAACCTTGATAAGTTAGACTCTGTTCAGTTGATTTTTCACAAAGTTTTGAAGAAACAGTTTTTGTTATACTTCATGAGTGATGGAAGAGTTTATAAAGTTGGAGAATCTGATGTTAATCTCAAATCATGGGAAGAACTGGAGTATGTACTTTATCTTTTAAAAGTCAAAAACAGATATACTCATGATGTTGCTCAAGTTTTGAGAGAAAAGATGCTGAGATCTAAAGCTATGCTTGGAGGAGGAGTATCAAGTGTTTATATTCCAAATTATAGGGATCATACTGGAAAGTTAGTGGAGATGAAGAGAAACAGTGCTAGATTTAAAACAGCACTTGGAACAAAAGTTTTAGAATTCAACCTAGAGTCAGACAAAGCTCATTACATTCGGCTAGGAAATGATATGAGAAGAAACATCATATATTCTCTAAGAGCTGCTATCTACCAAACGGGGGAGAGTGATTCAGAACTTAAAGAGCTAAAAGAGATTATGGTGGATGAGCTAGAGAAGGCTGAAAGAAGACTGCTGATTGATTATCTCAGGACAGTACCTGATATTGAAGAAGTCAAGTAAAGTCTGACTGTAAGTTTTTATGTTTTCTGTTCTAAGTTAAATTTAAACTCTGTTTTAAAATTAAACTCTGACATATTTTAAACACTGCATTTGTTATATGGTTTGACATCATCAATTATCTTTTTAACTTGTACATTTTGGTATGAACAAGTTGGGGGAGATTGTTAGATATAATTGCTGACGTTTGTTCATCAGTGTTTAAGTTCCAGGTACATATCAGAGTTTATATAGAAGCCAGTCAGAGTTTGATAAAGTCTGACTGGGTGAAGAGTTTACATGGAAGCCGGTCAGAGTTTGTTAAAGTCTGACAGGGTGATAGTTGACTTAGCTGTCGGTGCAAAGATAAAGATTCTAGAAGCAATATATTCTGAAGATGGAAAGAAGCAGAATATATTGATACAGCTAAGGAGACTGGACAGAAGACTGAAGCAATCCTTAATTGATAATAATTGTATAGCTAATTTATAGGAGTATCAATTAGATAAGGATTGTATGTAGCTGTGTACTATATAAACACAGATAGGTTATCCCTAGAAGGGACGCGAACATTGAATATATTATTCTTGTAACCTAGTAGCTCTTTGTGATTCATTAACATCACTAAGAGAGAATTATTTAATATAATTCAGTTTGTTGATTTACAAACCTGTGTTCTTGATTGTTATTCTCATACATACTTGATTATATATTGTGTATTCGGCCTAACAATTTTGTATAGGTGTTATTTGAATTATCGAACTAGATTAGAAAAATGGGTGAGATTTTGAAAGAGGAATATATGTGATTCTTACAAATCCAGATCCTATTCATTCTTTAAAATTTATTTTATTTGAAATTACAATTTTTTTATTTTGATTTAGAGTTTTTTAATTATGATTTAAAAGATATTCTATTTTAATTTCTAACTACTTATAATATATATATATATATATATATATATATATATATATATATATATATATATATATATATATATATATTAATTCAAGAAATATACATTTAAATTATTTATGTTTGTTTGTATTTATTGAATGTGTATTACATATTCTTTGCAAAATTAGAAAATAAAAACAAATAAATAATTAAATAATAATAATTTAACTATTATATTTCTGAGAAAGAAAATAAGGTGAGAAAGTCTATTGAAATATAGGAACGAAAAAGAAAGACAAGGAGCATAAAAGAGAAAATAGAACAAATGAAGTACAATGTGAGTGAGGGTAATTTGGTCTAAAAGTAATTAAGGGTGCGCAAATATAATTTTAGGATGTGCATATATCACTACCCTACTTAAAATCAAGACTTTGCCAAAATAAAAAAAATATTTTTTTGTCCCATCGCCATCTTCGCTATCATTAACGTTTCTTAATGATTTTCCTCGTAATCTTGATTTTTTGAACTCTTGTGGTTTTTTTTCAACCACGAACTCACGTAGAATTTTTTATTTCTTGTACCCATGAACTCTCACAGGATCTTTCTTCTTCTCACACCTACAAACTCTCTCATTTTCTTCTCAAATTGTAGATTTTCTTTTTCTCCTTGCACCCACGAATTATCAAAGATTTTTTTTCTCAAATTTTACTAGGTTTTTTTTCCTCGTACGTAGATTTTGGATACCATGATAAATAATTCTTAAAATTTTCTTCTCATCCAATGGTGAAGCTAGTATAAACCTCAATTTTATTACAATATTATTAGTCATAGAGGCATTCCTGTAAACATTTGAATAACAAGCCTATAGTATTGTAACACTTTGTGTTACTTACTTGACCCTTTAACTAAGGGATTCATTTGTTTTCAAAGGCTCTACATCTGTACTTAGATAAATGTAAAATCTACACTTGTAACTAATGAATAAGTCTCAAAGAATAACTTGGAAGAAGATCTCAAGATCATGCCTGAAGAAATTTGGAGATGGAAATTTGGCTAAGTCATGATTAGAGAAGTGCAAATTGAACTAATTCAAGAATTCACCAATTCGAGAAGTGTTACATTGAAGGTTCGAGAAGTGAAGTGTATTGGTTCGAGAAGTGAAGCTACACTAATTTGAGAAGTCTCAATTCGTGAAGTCAAAATACACCGATTCGAGATGTCTGGGATTAGAGAATTAATTTATACTAGTTCGAGATATCAAAAATTATAGAAGTCAAAATACACTAATTCGAGATGTCCTGGATTAGAGAAGTCAATACACTGATTCGAGAAGTAATAAGAATGTTGGTTCAAGAAGTGATAATAACCGGTTTGAGAAGTGATCATAACTGATTCGAGAAGTCAAGTTATCGAATCAAGTCATTCCATAGTTATCGAACTTGGGACTTAGCAAAATCTCTGATCTACAACAGACAAAGTTTTGAAGACAAAGAATCAAATCAAATTAAGGCATCTGCAATGTCTCAATCGTTGCAGTATGCACATGGAAAGGCTATAAAGAAGCTCAGAGAGATAGTCAAAGAAAACAGTTAAAGATATGGATCTGACAGTATGCAAAACAAGAGAAATTCACAAGATGCCAACTTTTACCAAAATAGCATAGACAAATTATAGACGTTAGTTTGTCTCTTACTTTTTAATATTAGATTTAACAATTCTTAACTGTTTATCTTAAAATGTAATAGTCCTTATCATTTTGACGGTACATGAGAATGAAATAAGCGTATGAGAGATCTAATCCAGAATTTTTGTCAAGTATCATCAGGATCGTTAAAATTTTTAATATTAAAAAATGTAATTATATAAAAATATAGATACTTTTTTTTAAAAAATCGTACAAATTACAAGCTAGTATATTAAAATATGCAATGACAAATTTCTACAAAGCAGGTGAACGGAAGACTAGTCAGTTGGCACTAAGGATGACAAACGGTTCGGTCGAAACAAGTTTTGTAAAAATGCAAATCCAAACCCAAAATTTTTGTTTCGACCCGAACCCGAACCCGATTAAACCCGAATCATAATATCCAAATCCAATGTTGCCCAGTAATTAACAATTGTAGAAGGGGGGTTGAATACAATTGTATAAGATTCTCGACTTAATATAATATAAAACACAAATATGAAAGAATAACAGCTTTATTAATTCTGATATAAAACTATTAAAAACTCTCTCAAGAAATTATGATGTTCTTGATATATGCTAGGTTACAATAATACTCGTGTATGCGATTACTACTATATGTAAAACCTAAATTGTGTTTATATAATACACACAGCTTCTCTATCAAATACAAGATATGTTAAAATCAATTACAAACTATCTTCAATACATATCTTATCTAACAGCTGCATTCCTATAAACTAGGAACCGACAAATCAATCTTCCTTATTTTTTCAGACTCACACTACGCCATAAGTGCTCATATGCAATGTTTTTTGGAAGCGTTGCAACCAAAAGCATTGCAATAGCTATGTTCCTTTTAGTCTTCTGCAACATTACTAAAAAATTATTGCATTTGACGTGAATGCACCGTTGCGCTGAGAATACTAGTGTTGCGACATGCAAAACCTTTTAACAGCGTTGCATTACATTACTTTTAGAATTATTAAAATTGGACATTTTATCAAAATATATACAAAATGACATTGAAATTTTGATATATTTCTTATTTTAAAATTAAATAAATTATTGTGTAAAATATAAAATTTGATATATAATATAATATATTATAAACAACAACTATTTTAAACTTTTGGTATATATATTATATTATAAACATTAAAATGTTTATATTTTTCTTTATAACTCTTATAATTTAAAATTAGAAAATCAAAGTTTTTAAAATTTAATATATTTTTGTGTAAAATTTAAAATTTGAATTTGATATATAATATATTATAAATTGCAACTATTTTAAACCTTTGATATATATTATATTATAAAAATCGAAATGTTTATATTTTTCTTTAAAACTCTTATAATTTAAAATTAGAAAATTAAAGTTTTTTGAAATTTAATATATTTTTGTGTAAAATATAAAATTTGATATATAATATATTATAAGTTACAACTATTTTAAACTCTTGATATATATTATATTATAAACATCGAAATGTTTATATTTTTCTTTTAAACTCTTACTATTTAAAATTAGAAAATTAAACTTACACTTAAAGTAAAACAAGCACATCACGCTTACCGAGGATGAAAATTTTAGATTTGACCAAGATGAAAATTTGGGCGGCTTATTTTCCCCCCTTTACCAAATAATTCATACGCAGACTCTCCCCGAAGTACTCTTGCTTTCCCACAAACACATTATCCTCTCATTTTCTCTATACACTCTCTCTCTCGACAAGATAGCAGTATACTCCTTTTTCTTTCATTTGATTATCGAATACTCTCACCCTAAATTACAAGCTCTAATCGGTAATTAAATACTCCTTTTCTTCCATTTGATTATCTACTTCAACTCATTTTCTTTTTGATTTTGTAGGTGATTCAATTATGGGATTTCATTCTAGGACTTTCATTTAGGTATTCATAATCTAACTCATTTGAATTTCAGTTTATGACTTTCAATTTAAGGTTTTGTATTTGACTGATTACTGAGTCAAATTAGAAATTAGTTTTCGTTATATTTGGTTACTATTGCTTGTTTTTTTCCTATATTTTTCTTATACTTGCTTGATATTTGCTTATATGTGCTTGATATATGACTGGTTATGAGGGAGAGAGAGCACATACGTAGAATTTGATTATATTCGTGTATCCTTGTACATAAATTAGAATTTAATTATATAGTTGTTAAGTAAACACAATTGAAGGCCTTAAAGAACTGACTCCGTTAAGACTACTTGATCTCTTAACGGAATTAAGTACACTCTACCTGCTCTGTATATTTCTAGCCCGTTTAAGGAGTCATGATTGATGGCATTTTTATGCTTAATAATTTGTCTCTGTTGTTTGTTAATACCAGGCTGGTTTTCTCATAATCGTTCACATGAAGCACTACCTTAATACAGAGTCTGTTCGGGCTCTATTTTAAGTTAACTGAAGAGTTACAAAAAAAGTACCTATTATATCAAGCCTAAACAGAGTCAGTCAGACGAAAACCTTGAATAAGACTTATCATCTAGGTGTATTTTTTCCTCTATCAAATATGTTTTTTTAACCATCCTCTATCACAAATGTTGTTTTGATTACAAAATGAATTCCTGGACGCTGCTTCCAAGTAGGACATAGGTACGTGTAGTTTGGTTTCATTGATTTCCATTACAAATTGAAACCTCAGAATGCCCCATTACTGATAATACCGAAACTTCATATAACATGCCCTAAACCAAGTATCGAGCTAGACACCTAAACCAAGTATCAAGATAGACACTACATGCTTACATTTGTTTTCAAAAGCAGAACACAATCTTTAGCGAGAATAAAAAAAAAATCTATATGTTCTGATACAAAAGTAAATGCTCATGCTAATACACTCTACAAACCTATCTTCCACTAAACATAATAAAAATCTCAAGTTCCATCAACAAAATCCAACATAGTAAACGAATAATAATAAACTAATAGCACAATGCATAAAAGTAACACATCAACATTACACAAGACAATAGCATACCACAATCACACATATAAATATAAAACAAACAACAAAGAAATACATACACATAGAAATAATATTATATTAAAATTACCACATGAGCAGGCACTCACGTTAAGGCTTTAACCAACATCTTCTCCCAAATATTTGATATCTTCATGTATAATATTTTTTTTGATATTGAACAGGAAATGGGAGCTTTAAGGAAGCCTAACTGGGATCAACATTGGGACTGTAACACCTAGCAGATCAATAATTAATGAAACTCAGAAACTATGGTGATGCATGCAAGCTTTAGGAGGTATTGCATTTGCTTGTTCTTATTCCATCCTGATTATAATTCAAGTAAAATTATCCCCTCCTTGTTCTGCAAGATTATAATTTTCACTGTTCACAGGATACATTAAAATCCCCACCGGCAGAGTACAAGACTATGAAAGAGGCAATTGTACTGAGCATTGTGGTTACTACACTTATAAAGCATAAAACTTTTCTTATTTGCTACTAGCGTAAAACTTTTCTGTTAGCGTAAAACTTTCTACATCCAATGTAGTTCAAAAACAAGCAGGTAACAGTGACCACTTGATGAGGGACTTGAATTAATTATGTTCTCTTCTACATCAAATTGCTTATAGAATATATAATTTTCTTTTCTGTTGTTCTATACTACATCTGATTGCTCATGAAGCTTTTGTTTTTTTTATTGTAGAATGTAAAGGGAGTTTTAGATGTTGCCATTAAAGTTGCGCTCCAGCCTCCCAAAGCAAAGGAAAAGAAGGGAAACACAACTTGCTCTATATTGTGATCAAATATAGGTTCAAGAAGATAAATATTCCTCTGTTCTCTTTGCTCGTTAAGTTTAAAATTAGGATTTTGATTGTATTTTGTTGTATGTAGTTTTTACGAGATGTATTTGTTGAAAGAAGGGATTAAAGTGAAACATTTTGTATTTTGTTTCCTTGGTTATATTAATTGGGATTGATATATGTACCAAACCAAAATTTTGAAAAATTTATTTAATGCTGCATTTGTCTTTTAGTTAGTGTTTCATTTCCAATAATTAGTATTGCATTCCAAAAAAATTGTACTGCATTTGGACTATTGATGATGTGTCGTGTGGGTATTTATTGTTGACGTGGCATGTAAGTTGGCCCCACTAGGGGTGTAAACGAGTCAAACAGTTCATGAGCTACTCGAACTCAACTCGTAAAATATTCGAATTCGACTCGGTAATAATTGAGCCGAGCTCGAGCTCGAGCTATTCGAATATTCTACCGAGCCTAGCTCGACCTTCAAATTACTCGGCTCGTAAGGCTCGCGAGCCTAATCGAGCCTCTATCATTTTTAATTTTTATATATTATAAATATATATTTATATAAATATTTAGTATCTAGATTTAATTTTTATATATAATCAAGTCGAACTCGAGCCATAAAATCGAGTCAAACTCGAGCCGAACCGATCATATTCGAGCTTTTGTCAATATTTGGTGAAGTCGATTCGAGCTTTCGATCCGAACTCGAACATATCGAACTTTTTACGGGCCGAACTTCGAGTTTGAAATTTAAGGCTCGGTCGAAATCGAGCCCGAAATTTTTAATCGAACTTGAACTCGAGCCTGACAGTGTTCGACTGGGCTCGGCTCGATTACACCCCTAGGCCCCACTGATCTGTGGCATGCTAAGGGCCCCACTGTTGACATGGCATGCTATTAGGCCCCACCGTTGACATGACATGATAGTGGGCCCCAATATGGTGACCTGGAAGCTAGACTCCAGCTCATGTGTATGGCAACGCTAATTTATGTTGCATTTATATGCTAGTAGTGATGCATTACGGTTGTAATGCAATGCTTTCTCGGTGTTACAGTAGATGGCAGAAAGCGTTGCATTATAGAGCAAAGGCCACGGCCGCGGATGCAACGCCTATTTTTTGTTGCATTTTTGAAAAACAAGCGTAAGGCAACGCTTTTTTGGCCTATTGCAACTGTAAAAAAACATTGCATATGAGCACTTATGGCGTAGCGTCAATAGTTATCTTCAAGTAATACTGATCAACTTCCAGTCCTTATGATAATCCTGATCTCAGTCCTGATAGCAATCCTGATACTGACGCTCTGCAATACTGATGATGTCAGCATCTCAATCCTGATCAGTAGTCCAGATACTGATGATCATTGAATCATAACTAACAATCTCCCCCAATCTTATACTTTGTAAAATAAAGTATAGATTCCTTGATTCAATGATGCCAAAAACATATTTACAAAATGTACAAGAAATTTCAGCAGCAAACTTATCTTTAAATTCTTTGGTATAACAGATTCATCTTCAAGAAGTTTGACAATAAATCTTCTTCTTTGTCTTCAAGAATCTGAACCAGCCTTCCCTTTAGATTTTTGAGTTCTTCATCTTCCTCATTAATTTGGTAGATATCTGCTCTGAGATTTTGGATAGAACTTCTCTGTAGATCAAATTCTTCAAGCAATAGATAAGCAAATTCCTTCCCATTAGGATTAAGAGACAATTATTTCATGCCTAGAGACATTTCCTTGACAACACTGCCTCTCTGCATTTCCACTTCTTGACCTCTAAGATTTAAATACATGGGAGTATATTTACCATTATAGTTCCTTCCTCCATCAAATTTTTGTCTAATGGTTGATAGAATTATATCAGACCATTCCTTGCACACTTTATTCTTGTCTTTGAGCAGATAATGAACATATTTCAGCTCCTTTGTAGATTTCACAAGCAGCTCCTGAATAGACATTCTTTTCACACTTACATCTCTCAAGAAATACAGAAGCTTCTCCTTCTTTTCAGCACCATCATGACAATCTAGAACAATATCCACAACATGTAGCTTGTTCAGGTGCTCAGAAGTTAAATTCAGCATCTCTAAATCTAGTGTTGTGTAGCATCTACTTCAAGTTTGAATACATTTCTGTCCACAGAGCTTTTGATTTTTGAGATTAAGCAATTTCTACAACACCAGGAAGATTTGTCATTATTCCTCCAGGTTGAAATTTGACTGGTCTATTGCACTCAACAGAGTCAATATGCTTCCATTTCTTGTCTTTCTCCTTCTCAAGAACATAGCTCCTTTCTAGCTTGTGTTGTTGTCTTCTTTCATTCTTCCACAACAACTTATTTGATTTGATGAGCTTTTCAACATAAAGATTAAAATCTCTATATGTTCTTCTTTTTAATTCTCTTTTTCTTTCTTCTTCTTCTTCATCACACTCTTGATTATGAGAATCAACCACAATAGAAAGAATTAAGAAATCAATCTCTTGTAGAGTTTCAGATTCATCAGGATCTTGAACAGTGTCAGGATTAGAATCTACAACTTGAGTTGTATTACTGATTAGAGTTGATTGTCTTGGTCTTCTTCTCAAAACTACCTGGGGCATATATTCTTCACCTTCACCTTCATCATGAATACTGGTCCTGACAGCTTGAGTATCAGGAACCTTTGGCATTTGTGTATCCTCAGTAATTTTTTCAATTCTAATACCTCTAGACCTTGTTTGTCTAGGCAAAGATTGTGTAGACCTCCTTCCTTTCCTTGCTCCTCTCCTTCCTCTACCTCTTCCTCTACCAGCAACAAGAATAGATGTGTTGAAACTTTCCATGATCTCTTTCTGTTGCTAGATCAGGAAATTCCTCAGAAAAAATAGAAAGAGAGGGCCTTTCTTGCAAATAACTATTGAACTCTCTTATCAGTGTGATAAAGAGTAACAACATCACACCTCCTAGTTTTGAACTTCTGGAAAAGATTAGCAGCGTCCTCAGCTTTTTTAATGAAAACATCTTCATCACCTTCAGGAATCGTAGATAGAATTTGTCCATGACCAGGCGTCAGGATTTGGTCACCTTTCAGGATTTGCTCTTCCGTCAGGATATGAGAGTTCACTAAGGTTCTTACTGTTCTTACTCCGGAATCAGAAACATGAGTTGAATGCATGGATTGACTTTGAGTAGTTTGCCTTAAAGATTTTACCATAGCAGCATTAGAGGTTTCTCCTTTCTTTACCAAGTCATCACCATCATTTCCAGCATTATCATCATCCTTTCTTAATACTAGATCAGGTGTACATTTTGTTTGAACTACCTTCTCCCTCTTTTTGGCATCAGGATTAGATAATAAAGATAAAATCAAAGATAGAGAGGCTTCAATACTGGTTACCTTAGAATCCAGAGAATCAATTATGTTGTTGATTGAAGACTGTGCTGTGACAAGAGACTTGACATGAGAGTCCAGAACTCTGACTTGAAAAGCAGTAGGTGCCTTTGCTAGACTTTGAGAAATATCAGCCCTTATCATAGCATTGTCAACCTTAACAGAATCCATTTCAGCATTGAGGCTTTTGCTCAGAATTGTTGTAGCCTTCAAGTGATTCTTCAATTCTTCATTCTCAATCAAGGAGGCTGCATAAGAAGCATGATTAAGAGCATTGGGAAAACTAACAGAATCTTCAGATCTGTACCATTCATTGTCCCATTCATGCCTCCTTAATTGATCAGCATAATCATTTGCAGAAGGTCCATCAAAGTCTTTAGCTGGAGCCTTGCCAGTGGTTGCCTTGTCAACCATAAAAGTGCTTGAAGAACCATGAGTAGTTCCAAGACTAGCCTTCATTGCATTGGCAAGCTCATTCTTTTCAGCTCTATCAACATCATCATCATCATCACTGCTATCATTAGAATCATTGTCAGGATCAGGATCAGGAATATCAATACCTTTAAGTTTATCCTGATGATCTGAGATAGAGTCCATCATTGGCCTAGAATCAAGTGGCTGGATCAGAATTGGTTCAGCATCAGGAGCACCACTTGCGTCAGGAACAACACTGTCAGGAGTAGTATGACATTCATCAGTATTTGCTACCCATGGTTCTTGTGGAGCCTGAGGTTCAGAAGCTTCTTCATCCCTTTGAGCTGAAGGTTCTTGTGTGCTTCCCTCATAGACAGTGTTGTCAACCAAGATATCCATGTCGAAAGTACCAGAAACCCCTTGAGCAATGTCAGGGAATTCCTTTGAAGCTGAAGCTGCAATGCCTGCATCTTCACTTTGAGAAGATAGTTCTTGTGTGGCTGGATCAGTAATAGTTGATGAACTCCTTTGAAGTTCAGGTTCTCGTGGGCTTGATCCTTTCAGCTTCTTCTGTGTCTAAAAAACAATCTCAGCTGCCTTCCTTTTCTTCAAAATTGGTGGAGGTGTAAAACCAAGCTTGAAAGTAGTCTCAGCAGCCTTCTCCCAAGAAAGTAGTCAGAAATTGATGACTCATCAGGATTTGTAGCTTTCTGACCATCAGTATTCTTCACCATTAGAGGAATATGATACCTGATTTTGATCAACTTTCTTTTCTTCTGTGGCTTAGCAGTCTGAGCCAAAGCCTCAGTAGCAGTATCAGCAACTTCCTTCTGAATATTGAACTTTGATGACAATGGCATGTCATCCTCAGAATCAGAACTAGCACCCAAGATTAAATTCCTTTTCACTCCAACATCCACAACCTTATCAGCTTTTTGCACCAGGACCCCTTGTACACCCTCTTGTGACTTCTTTTTAGTGAGAGGTGTTGAGGAGAAATCCTTTGATCCTGATTGCCTTCCAGACACATCAAATCTAGCTGATTTCTTTGTTTTTACAACTAAAGTCTTTTGAGAGACAGTAGAGGTGGTGGAGTGTTTTGTAGACTATTTGGGATGGATACTTGGGTCAGGAACATGGTATGTTTGGCCTTGTCCCACAGTATCAGGATTTGATCTATATTGAGTTGGCATTTTCTCTTGCAAGAAAATACTGACCTCATCAGGAATATAGGCATTGCCTTGGAAACTATTTGCCTTATCATTACTTCACATTATTATCAGTAATTCTACAGATTGGTAGAATTACATCATCCTCAAAAACCACATAAGGACACAAATGACAGAATATTAATTGAAAAAATCTAAGAAAACAGACATAACCACACTTATCTGATTTCCTATCACTTAAAGCTTTTAATACAAAAGTACCATAGTCAAATACTGTAGAATGGATTAGAGAATACCCAATCTTGAGAGATCCTGATGGTAGAGCATCAAAGTTGGATGTCTTGTTCAGGAAACAACGATTAATGGTGTCAAAGAAGAAGTTCTATTCTCTTTTAAGCTTCATCTTGAAGAGAGTTCCATACCTCTTCACCTCGCCATTGTACCCCAACTTTGTAACAAACTCGAAGAGCGTCGAGTCAGAAACAACATCAAGAGTCTAATAATCCAAAGGCGGCAAGTGGAGTGCTTCCTCAACAATAGCAGGAGTAATATGATGAGTAACTCCATTGAATTCAAAACTCATCAGGATCGTTCCTGATGGTCCTCGACCAAAGACAGCTGTATTCCAAACCTGCATCACAGACTGAAACGAAACTTTGGCCGGTTGAGTTAAAGCATACTTCAATGGACTTGAAGCAAGAAAATCCTGTATAATGTGAAACTCAGAAGGTAATTCCTGATGGTCTAACACAACAACAAAGTTATTAGTGGCGAAAGTAATACCACTAATCACAGTTTGCTTGTTCATGAATGATGAAGATGCCATTGTAAAAATGATTTGAGAATTGAGAATTGAGATTTGGGAATTTAGGGTTCGTGAGCACAGAGAGTATGAGAAGGTAGAAAACTGATGATTTGTGAGAGTAATTTACAAAATTGAAAAATGAATGTATTTTGTTAAAACAAAATATTACTCTCAGTGACAGGTGTAAAAATATGATTTGTGCACAAATAATTAGTGGACCAAATTACGTGTGTAATTAAACATAACTGCACCGCTTTTTATGTGTATTTATATGTATATAATTATAAGTGTGACACATGCGCGTATACAGTTGTCCAACTGAAACTCAATCGTTTCCTATCAATTACTGACAGAAAAATAAGGCACAAATTAAGCAAATTAAAATGCTGACCTGTCCATCAGGATTGACCAGTTGACTTCCTGTCAGGATTTTGTCCTGTCAGTATTTGGTCACAAGTACATACCTTACAGGATGACCACAGGATTTGATAGTCATCAGGGCTTGCTCTCTGATGCTTTTCTCAGAAATTCTCAAAGTTCATCATTCCAAGTTCATTCACCAATTTGTTGAAAGTAGCTTCAGGCAGTGGCTTGGTGAATATATCAGCTAGCTGTTGGTTAGTTGGAATAAAATGCAATTCAATTGTTCCTTCCAGTACTTGTTCTCTTATGAAATGATATCTGATACTGATGTGCTTAGTAAGAGAATGTTGAACTGGATTTCCTGTCATGACAATGGCACTTTGGTTATCACGATAAATAGGGATTTTAGAATATTACAGGCCATAGTCCAACAGCTGATTTCTCATCCACATTATCTGAGCACAACAACTTCCTGCAGCAATGTACTCAGCTTCTGCAGTTGATGTAGAGATAGACTTTTGCTTTTTACTGAACCAAGATACTAGTCTACCATCCAAAAACTGACAGCTTCCTGAAGTGCTTTTTTAGTCTATTTTGCAGCCTGCAAAATCAGCATCTGAGTAACCACACAAACCAAAATCTGATTCTCTAGCATACCAAAGACCAAGTGAAGGAATGCCCTTAAGATATATGAAAATTCTTTTAACTGCAATCAGGTGTGATTCCCTGGGATTTGCTTGAAATCTTGCACAAAGACAGGTTGCATACATGATATCTGGTCTACTAGCAGTTAGATATAGAAGTGAGCCAATCATTCCTCTGTAGTGAGTTACATCTACTTCAGTACCTTGATCAGGATCAAGTTTGGTAGCTGTAGTTATGAGAGTACTTGCAGTAGCACTATCTTGCATGTTAAATCTTTTCAATAAATTCCTGGTATATTTTGACTGATCGATAAAGATTCATTATCAATCTGTTTAACTTGGAGACCAAGAAAGTAACTCATTTCTCCCATCATGCTCATTTGATATCTAGACTGCATAAGTTTTGAAAACTTCTCACATAGCTTATTGTTTGTTGACCCAAATATGATATCATCAACATAAATATGAACTAACAGCAAATCCTTACCATGATTCAAATAAAACAGAGTTTTATTAATAGTACCTCTTTTGAATCCACTTTCCAGTAAGAATTGAGCTAGAGTTTCATATCAGGCTCTTGGAGCTTGCTTTAGTCCATAAAGTGCTTTATCCAATCTGTACACATGATTTGAATATTTTAGATCAATGAAACCAGGAGGTTGTTCAATATAAAAGTCTACCTCCGGTTCTCCATTAAGAAAAACACTTTTCCACATCCATATGAAAACCTTGTATTCAGACCCTTATTCATGTACGAATATTTTACTTTTGCTGCAACAATGTATCAGAAATGAATGCTCCAGCTTCTTTGCCGTTGATAAAGAAGATTTAGTTATATACTATAAAGATACCAAAGATATCACACACCTCCACCTACACTTCACCGAATTAAATTTAAAAAGAATTGAAGGACCAAATGGTAAGATTATTTACCGATTACTATTACGACTACGATCGAGAAATCGAAAAATATTTCTAAAAAATTGTCCCAATTACAATTTCTAATTTATAGGGACACACGTATATACACACGCGTGAGATCTCATATTTTTATTAAAAAAATTTATCAATTAAAAAGTGATTCATAAATAATTGGGATAAATTTTGGAACAATTTTTTGAGATTTCAATCATTTTTTGGCTAATATGACTTCAATATTGAATTATATAGTGTTTATGATATACTAGCCGATAACAAGCACGAGCCGATATTGAAATATTAATCAAAATCGAGATAAAATAAAAAAAAAATCAAATCAATAAATATTTATTTATAGAGAATCGAACACAGGTGAAACCAAATAAATTAAATCAAATAAATAAATTTTGTTTAATTATGTAGTGGTACGGAATCGAACCTGAATTTATGATAATAAAATTTGATAATTTGATACTTTTATAATAAAATTTAATACTTTAATACTTTTGTGTGTCATTTACACATTATTTTATTTATTAATAAAGAGTATCGATGTTTACCTGTTAAATAGAAATAGAATTGCCTAGTAAAACCCATTAATTTTTTATGTTAAAAGGGATCGAATGGTCTCCCTAAAACCAATTTTTTCAAAAGAAAGAAATAAAATAATGCATGGAGGTGCTTATTGTAAGCAGAACCCCATATTAAACTGGCCTCGTGTACTGTCAAAAACAATTTGGCCTCATGCAAGGTCGCTAAAAAGACCAAGTCGAAAGCAGAAATACACGGTCTTCAACTGAAAATCTACCTCTTCATTTTCAACCACTCAACGATCTTTTCCTTATTTCATGAAATTAAAGTCTATAAATAAATGAATTTAATTTCCGAAAACCAAAACACTCGATCTCTTTCAATAGGTTGTATACACACACATTATTATCAAAGAACCAATTTGCTAAACATGTCTTCTCAGCAGCAGTTAAGTTCGGATGCTCAGGTAAGATAGCTTGCATATATTATACATGTACATTGTTGAAAATAAGAATGAAATGACGGTCCTTTTTCTTTTTATTGTTGCATTTTTCGATAGGCTAAGACCGAGAGTGTGATGGATTCGGCCAAGAACAATGCCAATTCTGCACAACAAAAGGCCTCCAACGCTGCCAATTCTGCACAACAAAAGGCCTCCAACGCTGCCAATTCTGCACAAGAAAAGGCCTCCAATGCTGCCAATTCTGCAAAAGAAACCGCCTCCAACGCTGCTAATTCTGCAAATGCAAAGGCCTCCAACGTTGCCAACGCTGCAAGCGAACAGAAAGACCAGGGAGCCGGATGGATCCAGGAGGTCATAATTTCTTCACTTACTGCAACGTAAACTATATACGAGGCATTTTCTTACAGATGATAAACTTGTTTTACTTGAAGCCAAGAATACCACATCTGGTTGCTCCAAAATAACTTTTGAATAAATATTTCCTCAAATATCATTATGTATTTACATAAATACACAAATTAGTTATTCTGGTGCTCATCTAAATCTTTTCAAAACGAATTTTTTTCTTTTTTCTTTTCCGCAGAAGTCAGAACAGATTGGGAGTGCAGCACAGGGCGCCATTGATGGAGTCAAGAACACCCTTGGAGTGGATCAGAAGAAGTGATAAGAACACAATAAGTGATCTACCTCTAATGATTTAAATGATCTATGCCGAATGTAAATGCTCTTATGCATACATGCATATTTAATTTTTTTTATCTATCTATCTACCTATCTATCGCTTCCTATCCATTCTTTGCTTTATAAGTGAAGATATGTTTAGGTGATTTGATGTACAGTTATATTTTGTTTCTTTTCTTGAGAATGCTGAGGCACTCATTTGATCTATGTAATAAATTCTGGAGCACTTGATATGTTTCTAGTGCTTCAAAAAGTGGTTTAACTCCGCTCATTATGCAAAATATTTCATAAGAATTTTTTTAGTCATTACATTTAAAAGATTATAATTTTACTCTAGCCATGAATGTCATAACCTTTAAACGATCAACAAAAGGTTCAAATTTAAAAGTTTTAAGAAATTTGAAAAGAAAAAAGTGTATTCCCTATTGATTTTCCATCCAATGCTACTTTTTGCTAAAGTTTTGGCAACGTTACTGACTTACTGTGCACTAGTTAGATCTGGACCTAGGTTATTACTTAACCACAACGTTACTGCTTATTACCTATAATAAGCGTAAAAGAAAACTTATTGAAAACTTTAATTGGTCTCTCTATCACCGAATTAATAGAATCCGTTAAATTTTAAATAGATAAATGAGAATCGTTAGATTTACTATTATAAAGTGCATTTGATGTTTATTAGTATTATATTCGTATACTAAAAAATATATTAAAATAACAAAAATCAAATATGAATAGGTTTTCTAAATTAAATAGAATTTTCAATGTAAAAATTTGTAACTCTCATTTCTCTTCACTTACGCACAGAGTAGCTACTTGCTGATTAAATTAAAAAATTTCTTAAACACTCAAATGCTTTTTTTCCCAGCCAATTACTTGATGATTTAACAAATTGAAAAGGGACAAGGCCCTAACCTGCACAAACTTTGGTAACATGAGGACGAGCATAAATCATTGATGATTGTACAAACCACAACGACCAAATAACAGATGCCAAGTTCAAGTGCAGCATAGAAATTACAACAATAAACATAGATAGAGTGTTGGGTCGCGAGTAACCTATAACTTCACAATAATATAATATTGTTCATTTTGGATCAGATTCACACAAATTTATTTTTGGATCACTCCTAAAAGGCCTCGTTCTAATTAAGTTTATTGACTACTGTAGTATATATAAGAGAATTTCCTATTGTCTCATCGATGTGGTACTTGGGTTACACCAACCAACAATCTTAATCTCAAAGTAACAACCACAAATGATGTGGTCTTACACATGCGATAAATTTGTCCACATCTTGCACCGCTGCCATAAACGCAGAACCCGTCGCCTGAACACCTTTCAGGAACTTTCGACACAAGACATCCGACAAATCTCTGATCGTCATTGAAGGGAACTTCCCACATCGAACAACCGCAGTCCATTATCTCCAAGATCTAACTCCCGAATCATAGGCTCTGACACCACTTGGTGGGCCGCGAGCAAGACATAACTCCACAATAGTATGACATTCTCCGCTCTGGATCAGGCCCACACAGATTTGTTTTTGGATCACTCCAAAAAAGCCTCATACTAATGGAGTTGTTAGCTTTTATATACAAGAGAATTTCCTCTTATCTCATTGATGTGGTACTTGGATTGACACCACTCAACAATCCTCCCCTCAAACGAAGAACTACAAATCTCGTGGTCTTACACTGGCAATATCTTTTTTTATTGATGTGTGTTTGGAAAAGCTATCAAAGTTTATATTTTTTTTCTTTTCTTGATACCCTTTATGATGTCCATCTTAGGCAAATCAGCAAGATCGCCAGATCAACCATGTTTTTACAATTCAATACAACATTGCATCATCTCACATGGCTAACATACTTTATAAATTGTAATCACAACATTCAAACTTTTTAGTGAGTAACAATCACCTATAACTTGGGAAATTGTGAAATTGAACTGGTAAGGCGAAACACATATTCAACCCCTTTTTAGATATGTTTTTTCACTTATAAATATTTTTTATATATAATTATATCATTAATAATACCATTCTACTAGAATTATGATTTAACCATTTAATTTACACTGAATATCATTTTACACTTCAATATTATCCTAAAAGTTTATAAGGTGAAATAATATATTTATTATTACAAATGCCTTGCATACAGGGTTGTTGCTAAATTTAAAAGGATTTTAGTCCTATCACCCGTGGTCGGACTTACCGGCCAGTTTACTCCTCTAGCGAGATCATGTGGTTATTATTGATTCGGTAAAATATATCATTGTTTGAAACAAAATCAAACAATAATAGATACATGTCTTTGATGCAATATTTAATTTATTTGACTACTATATACAATATTTGCGTATATGGATAATCCTTTATGCCTTAATTTAAAGGGATACATATTTCTTAATCTATACTCTTTATTAATAAGCAAAACAATGTGAAAATGGCGCGCGGTACTAAAAAGTACCAAAGTACCAAATTTGGTTATCACTTGACCCGGGTTCGATTCCTCACAACTACATAATTATACAAGATTTATTTACTTTAAATTCTTTGGCTTCATCCAGGGTTCGATTCCTTACAACTACGTAATTATACAAGATTTATTTATTTACTTTAAATTCAATAGTTTCATGGAGCGTTAGATTCTTTACAGCTACGTAATCTTACAAGATTTATTTATTTAATTTAATTTCTTTAGCTTTATGCACGGTTCGATTGTCTATAACTACATAATTAAATAGTTATTTATTTATTATATATTTTTATCATTCAATTCTCGAAAAATACATTTTAAAAAAATATTTATTAATAATTTATTAATACTAATATTTTAATATCGACTCATGCTCGGCCCGTGCTTGGCACGGGTTATAAGCTAGTAAAGCTAAATTAAAGAAACTAGATTTTATTCACAAATAATTTAATACACACTTTGTACATATATATAAGGGTGCACGAAACATTTTTATTGCACATACCATGATGAGTTCAATGAGTAGAACAATGTCGAAAGACTCCGTTTCATTATCGATTTATATTTTAGTATCCTTTCTTCTTTTCACAACCTGTTTTTCGAAACTTCATGTTCATATCACCAGCCATCTCCCCAAGAACTCACCTTCCTTGATCCTTCACTGTAGATCAGGAGATGATGATTTGGGATACCACACTCTAAATTCCAACCAATTTTTTACTTGGAGTTTTCATATGAATTTTTGGAAAACCACTCTATATTACTGTGATTATTGGTGGGGAAACAAACATGCTGCTTTTCATGCTTTTGATAGACATATCTGGTTTTATATCCCGTCGCCGATCCCAAATCCCATTAATGGAGATTACTATTATCATGTTGAAACTGATGGTTTTTATTTCTGGTTCTACCATCTTAGCAGTAACACATCTTCATGGACGCGGGTGCATGAGTGGGATAAGTAAGCGCATGTATGAAAATATTTGCTTGGATCAACTATTTTATGTGTTCTTATTTTTTATATATATAATCCAAGCTTCAATGCATATAATGAAATTGGAAGACTACAAGTTTAATTTTCTTTGGTGCGTGAACAATTTTTTTTTTTTTTTTTTGCTGTTGGAATACTTCAGACATAAGCTAGCCATCATAACAAACACATTATAAAAAACAAAAAAGAATCAGAACAAACACAACTATGCTTTTAGTTTTCCCAGTTCTTCACTTTAATTTCTTCAAAGAAAACTTCAAAGTAGAGGGATCTAGTGTCCAGAAGTAGAAGTCATCAGATGTAACATGGTAAATAAATAACCATTAATTAAGATCACTTACCTCGTTCCAAATATCGTAATAAAAAAACATCAAACATTGTCTGTTTTCAACCCCATAAAAAGACAAAAGAATAGCGCGGTTCTCTAAAAGCTCATATCAAACTTAAAAGTATACAGTTGATTTACAGCTAGCTCATATCATTATCTTGGGTTTGACGGCAAAAATTGATAGTTTAAGGATATAATTAACTATATTCTTGATGTTAATTCAAATTTCTAATGATTGGAAGTTGTTCCTTGCTATGGGAACTTAAACTTTCATGTATGAGTTTAATAATTTTCTTGTTTAAATCCATAATAGAAATTGAGATGAAGGTAATAGCTTGAAAAAGCTTGTTATAATTATGTTTTATTTGTCCCACATAGAAAAGAATAAGGGGACTTGGTGGTTTTATATAGCATTACACACATGAGTAGTATACAACTACTAAGGTGTGTGATGGTGCATGGTGTTAGTGTGTGCTTTGCGCGCCGCCGCCCGCCCGCCACGCCACGCAACGCAACGCAACGGGTCGAATCGAATCGATAGGCGAATGTATCGGCGTCTCGCGTACGCGAGGCGACCTGGGCGAGGGGTAAATTCAAGATTAATAAAATAAAAATCTGTAACATATTTGGGTATAGTTCGAATTTGATTCGGTTTAGGTGTAATTTGGATTGAAACTGGATGAAATTCGATTTAGATTAAATTCGGTTCGGATCATTGTCTATTTTTTTTTAACTTGCGAGACTTTAAAAAATAACTTATTATTAAATATATGATTTTTAGTATAAACTAATGTACTTTTTTCAAAAAAAAAAAATTGATTACGTAATTTTGTTATTTTTGCCATAAAATTTCTTTTAAAATATGAATTATGCTTATAAATGAATTAATTTATTGAATAAAAGCGGGTTAATGTATATGGATCATGACCGGTAAAGATTTTAACTTGACTAAAACTCAATTCATTTTTTTTAATTTGCATTTATATCAGATCTCGTATTTTAAATCATATTCAGTTCAAATAATTTATTGTTCGATTATGATTTATTTTAGATCATAATTAGATCTAGTATTTCAGATTATTTTCAGTTAAATTTTAGGTTCAGATAATTTTCAAATCGAATCAAATTAATTTTCGCATCATTATCGGATCAACTAATTCAGATATAAAATTATATTTGATTCCATAAATTTTAATTTGATTCTTCGATTGTGAATCCACTTTGTCAGGTCTAATTAGAAAATATAATATATCTAGTACTTTAACTAGTAAGTGCCCATGTTGATGTTTATTTTACTTTTTAAATACTTTTTAAATGCCATTAAATTAAGAAAAAGATTTCACATTAAAAATGAATTTTTAACGAATACCTGCAATACAGATAACTTTTTGCATTTCTAAAAATGATACCTACATTTCACTGCATTAACGATTTTCACATTAAAAATTAGTTATAAATTTGATAACTTCATTTAACTTTTTGAATATCTTCTAAAAATATAACATGAACAAATCACTACCTATTAGGAATGGTAAAGTATTTGAAAATGTGTATATAATTGAAAAAATTAATTTATGCGTAAGTTGAGACCGAGATTCAATAACAACATTGTGATAAAAGTATTAATTATCATGGCAGGTTATTAAATTTTGACACCCAATTATTTTTTAATTTAGAAACTTTTATCACTTAAAAAATATTATTTTATAAAATGCTACTCAATAGGAGTATCCCATATATAAGAGATACTATCTTATAACCCGTGCCAAGCACGGGCCAAGTATAAGTCGACATTAAAATATTAGTATTAATAAATTATTAATAAATATTATTTAAAAATGTATTTCTCGAGAATTGAATGATAAAAATATATAATAAATAAATAACTATTTAATTATGTAGTTATAGACAATCGAACTGTGCATGAAACTATTGAATTTAAAGTAAATAAATAAATCTTGTATAATTATGTAGTTGTAAGGATTCGAACCTGGATGAAGCTAAATAATTTAAAGTAAATAAATCATGTATAATTATGTAGTTGCGAGGAATCGAACCCGGGGATTCGAACCCTGGATGAAGCTAAATAATTTAAAGTAAATAAATCATGTATAATTATGTAGTTGCGAGGAATCGAACCCGGGTTAAGTGATAACCAAATTTGGTACTTTGGGTACCAAATTTGGTACTTTAGTACAGCGCGTCATTTTCACATTGTTTTGCTTATTAATAATGTAATATCCCGGATTTTTTTTTGTAATTTTAATAGATTAAAATTTGCTAGAAATTAGAATTAGAAGTGGATTAAAATTTACGATAATTATATAATTTGATTTTAGAATAAAAATATAAAATTAACGAGTCTTGCTAATTTAATTTTGTTGGGCTTTAGTTTAAAGTTTTAGTTGGCCCAATTTAATTAAAATTGACCTATACATATCTAGATACGAGCGTGTTAAAAAAAAGATGAAAACCCTAGCATCGGTAAAGAAAAGAGACGTCATTAGAGAGAGAGAGAGAGAGAGAGAGAGAGAGAGAGATGAGAAGGAGAACACAAAAAGAGTAAGATTCATAACAAGTTTAGAAAAAGAGGTAACGATTCTTTAATTCTCTTGTTATCCGTATTATTTCACGTGTATGATATTTGATTTATTTTGATTATGTCAAGGATCTTTATATGTTCTCTTGAGTATTTTTATATGTATATAATATGATATATATATATATATATATATATATATCCATGAGTTCTTTGTTTTGTTAATATTGTTCGTATGACTACTCCGATTTTGTATGTATACTATACATAAAGTCTGAATTCTTGTAAATATCGTATCTGACTCGTTATTTGTCGGAATTTTATGATCTTAGAGTCTCTGAAAAGGTATTTGAATTATCTACGACTTTTATTCTTTGTGTTTTTCGAAATTCGGTCTTCAAACGTGAGTTTTTCTGGGATTTATTGACCAGCCAGTATGTTTTTGAAACTGAGAAGTCTAACTTTGAAAATTCATAGTAAATTGATTCTTTATCCAAAAATTACGAGCGATACCATTCTGGAAAGTTCTTTTCGACCTCTGCACTTTGTGTTTCATTCCTCTGACTATTTCTGTGATTGCGATGTCTTAAACGTCGAAATACTAACCTGATCAGGGGCTGATTCTGTTATGCAGTCCGCAAATATCTATGTTCTGAGTTCGTTACTTGTCCGTTTTTAACGAGCCTTATCATTCTGGAAAGGTCTCGGAATTGCCTACGTTTTTTGTGTTTTGTACTTTTTCAGATAAAGTCATTTTCATAGAGTAATTTGTCAATTTTCAGAACTGGTTAGGATTGAGTTTGTTAATATTGGTCTATTTTGCAAGATGTTTTGGTGTCTGATTTTTGAAATTTCATTGAGTAAGTTATATGTAAGCGTCGCATTGGTTATATTAAGATGGTGTGAACATTATTTGAGTTTGACTGGTTTAATAAAATTATAGGATTTGCTCGCATTGATTTCGGTATTTGATCGCTTTTGAGGTAAGTACTTTTTGACTTACTTTTATTTTCGGAAAAGATATTTTGACTCTGCTTTAAATTTCGTGTAAGATATAAGAATATTGTTTCGAACTGTATAAGATATAAGAAATAAGATACGAGAATCTTTTGAATCCCTCAGTCTCTACGTTTCGAACCCGTTCGTAATTTACGCTATTTAAAGGCATATGCTATAGCCTATTTGTAATTCGAGGATTCTACTCAACTTAAACTAGAATGTAATAAGTAGATATTAGATTAATTATCACAGTCATAGGAATCTCAGAAGATCATATCTGTCAGAAGAATACAGATTAAAGTCACTCTACAGATTTGAAGATATACTACATTGAAAGAAGTTCAATTATTTGTTCAAGCCTCAGTGAAGTCTTCAAAGATGTGGATTTATTAAAGTGACAGAGGTTTCAGATTTGTGATAGCAAATGTACAGGTTACAAAGATTGATCAACAGTCAAAAGCAGACAATGAACCACAACTTAAAGTCAAGATGAAGAACAGACATTGAAGTTAGTCATTTATGAACCAGACAGTGCATCAAATGACAACATCAGACAATGGATATTCTTCAGCAGATCAAGTGGTTCAAGCATTGGTTTTACTATTCTATAAGGATTTAAGTTCTATTGTAAATTAGTTATTAATTTATTTATTAATTTAATTCATCAGAATTAATTTAGTAAATAAATTAAGTAATTAATTTATTGAATAAATTAATTCTTCAGAATTAATTTGTGAAGTAAATTAATTATTAGAATTAATTTAGAATTTGAATTTGAATTAAATTAGAATTATGTAATTAAAATCAACTGGAATGACTACCCAGGATAGTCATACCGGTAGTCATACCGGTAGTCATCCCGATAGTCATCCCGGTTGATTTTAAGTAATTCTAATATAATTCACATTAATTCAGATAGTCATGCTAAGCCTTTGGATAGTCATTCCAGTACAAATTGGATAGTCATTCCAAAGGTAAAAAGAAACAGAACGTGCAGAAGTGTACTGATCCACTTGATTAGTACAAAAGCAAAAAGTAATCAGAAGAAAAAGTATCTCAAGAACATTACATCAAAAACACTTTCCTGTCAAGAACTCTGCCGTGCTCATTTCTTCTGCAAATTAATTCTAGAATCTTTATGTTAAATCTAAACCACTAGAATTCATTTACTTGTACTGCTTTGACTATCTAGCGGATTTTTATCCCTAGAACGTATCTCAAATTATCAAATATTGTTATATCTTTTTATTACAAAAATAGATAAATTCATGTCGAATTTATTCTAGATTTGTTTTAATTAGTTTGAGATCCAATCTTGTAATCAGTATCATATTTGTAACACCCTTCAAGTTTAATATAGTTTTATTTAACTTGAATTCTGTTTCATTTATTTCCGCCATAATTTGTTCTTAAATTGTTTGATTCTAAACAGAACAAATTCGATAAAACGGTACAGTTTGTATTCAACCCCCCTTCTACAAACTTATCAGGACCTAACAATTGGCATCAGAGCCTTTTGATTGATATACAAATCAAAGATCCAATTGTTTTGAGATTTTTTCAACTCTGAAATTTTTATTATTCTAAAAATCTCAAAAGATGTCTACTACACAGAAAGTGGGTACAGTGAAAATCCCAATGTTCAGCAAGGAGCATTATCCAATGTGGAAGAAGAAAATGCTCCTATTTCTTAAGGTTGCAAATCCTAAATACATTGATGTGATGAAGAATGGACCAAAACTTCCTATGATTATTGAGGAAGAATTAAAAGAGGGTAACATTGTTACTAGGGCTGCTAGGATGTACCCTAAAGATCCCAAGGATTTCACTCCTGGTGAAAAAGAGGATGTTACCTTGGATTCCTGTCTACAGCTGATCCTTATTGATTGTCTTGATCCTATCATGTATAATCATGTCCTAAACTGTGATACTGCCAAACACATTTGGGAAACCATAGAGATAATCAATGAGGGGACAGAGGAAGTTAGAGAGAATATGCTGGAAATTCTCACTTCACAATATGAGCATTTCAGATCAAACCCTGGTGAGGGTATCTCTCAGGTTTTTGAGAGATACAACAAATTAATCAATGATCTGAATCTCAATGGGAAGCACTACACCAACAAGGAGATTAACAAGAAGTTCCTACTTACACTTCCACCTCATTTGGAGCACAAGATATCTGCAATTAGAGAAGCAAGGGATATGAATGAGATTGCTTTGGAAAGATTGTATGGTGTTCTGAAAACCTATGAGCTGGAGCAGATTCAACAGAGGGAGCTGTATGGAACTGGGAAAATTGTTGGTACCTCTACTGCATTGACTGCTGAAGTCCCACAGAAACTGGAAGTGAAGGCTGTTCAACCTTCCAGTTATAACATGAATGTTATTGATGCTGAATATGGATTAACATCCATTGATCAATCTGGTGGTGACTTCTATTCTTTAGAAGAACTTGATCAGCTGGAAGATGGTGATTTGGCCTTGATAGTCAGGAAGTTTGGGAAGTTTAGATTCAAGAGGAATCCCAATCTTAAGTTCAGGCCCAGGTTTCAGAGAGATGATTCCTCATCTTCAAGTGGCACAAGGGGTGGCTACAAAACTGGAACTGTGGAGAGAAGCTCAATCAGATGCTACAATTGCAATGAGTTGGGTCACTTTGCTACTGAATGTAAAAAACCAAGGCAAGTGACAAGGAACTCATTTGATTCTAGCAAGAAGAATAAGATTGAGAAGGCTTATGTTGCTGAAGGGAAGAGCTGGGATGATACAGACAGTGAAGATGAAGAAGTTGGAAATCTTGCACTTGTGGCAAAAGGAGGCAAACTCTTTGATTCCATGTTATCTTCACCAGACATGTCTGAGGTAAAACTTACTGACGCTGAAATGATTTATCATCTTGGTGGCACCATAAGTTGTGCACGCACTGAAAATGATAGAATAAATCTTTTAAACACAAATCTTGAAAAGGAATTAAAAGATTTGAAACTTGTGCATGTTAATCAGGATGAACTTACTGAGAAAATAGCTTTTCTTGAGAATAGGGTTAAATGTTATATTCAACTGGAAACCATTCTTAAGAAAGAGATTAGTGAGCTGAAGACTAAAGCTAATGCTTATTTCAGTTCTTGTAAGACTGCTAAAGAAATTCTCAATAAGCAAGCTGTTGGTAATCATGTCAGTATAGGTTATGATTATAATGAGGCTATTGGATTGCTTGGTATTAATACACCTTGTAGAGTCAGAGAAGAAGGAAAGGTTGTTCCTTATATTCTTAAGCGTATTAAAACACCCTTCTGTAAGGAGTCTGAGGCAGAGCCTCTGAATGAATACTCTATCATTATTGCTGAGGAGATTCATGAAGAAGATGTTGCTTTAGAAGCTGAGCAATCCAAAAAGTGCATATCTGATATTCCAGTCAAAGTTGCTACAACTGAAAAGACTAAATCAGATATCCATAAGTTGGATCAAAACAACTGTAGAACTAACATGCCTGCTATTAATTCTTCTCATAAAGCATGTGGTGTGAGTAATTGCATGTCTTGTGCTTTTAATGTTATGTATGCTTTCTTTAATAAAAAGCATGTATCTAGTGATAAGACTGCTCCACGTCAACATGTTAATAATAAGAAGCATGTTAAAGCAAAGACTACTAGTCCTCCTAAGACTAGAGTGGATTCATTTATTCCTAAGCCTACTCAGAAATGTGTTAAGGCTGGCTATAAATGGAAACGCTCTTATGTGAAAGAGGTTGAAGTAGTTTTAGTTAAAAATGTTGTTTTGCCTGACAAAGGCCAATTCTTTAAGTATGCCGGACCCAATCAATTTTGGGCTCCGAAGAAGGTCTAATCAATCTGGTAGTGCAGGGAGTTAAACAGGTAAACCGTGTTATGTGGATTCTTGACAGTGGCTGTTCAAGGCATATGACCGGAGATAGAGCCCTGCTATCAGATGTGGTTGAGAAAGCTGGCCCAGTGCTTACCTTTGGAGATAACAGCAAGGGTATAACTGAGGATATGGCCTGTTTGAAATCAAGAAATGTTATCAGTCAATAAGAACATCAATGTTACAATTGATGACACTAAACTCCCTAATATCCAAACAGAAAATCCATCTGAGAAACTGAAGTTTGATGAAATGTTAGATTCAGAATCAGATGATGAGAATCCACCTGAGTTTGTTGTTGGTGATAACAATGACAATGATGATAATGGTGATGGTGATGGTGGTGGAAACATTGTTAACAATGGAGATACCACTAACACTGGAGTAGAATCACCAAGACAATCAGCCAACAACTCAGGGGGAGGAAATGAAGGGTCATCTAGTCATTCACAACACCATAATGTAGAACAAGGCGAATCATCAAGATCAAATCTTCCAAGACAAACAGTTTGGAATAGAGCTCATCCTTTTGAGCTGATTATTGGTGATCCAGGTGTTGGAGTCAGAACTAGAAGTGCTACTCAAAATGAATATCATTATTCAGGGTTTCTTTCTGAAATGGAACCAAAGAAAATTGAGGAAGCACTGACTGATCCTGATTGGGTGATTGCTATGCAAGATGAACTCAATCAATTAGAATAACAGCAAGTCTGGAAGCTGGTACCCAGACCAAAGAACAAGAAAGTAGTTGGTACAAGATGGGTATACAGAAACAAGCTAGATGAAGATGGCATAATCACAAGAGATTAATCAAATTGACATCAGGTATCATTTTATCCGAGAGCATGTCATGAATGGAACTGTGGAGTTACACTTTGTACCCACAGAAGAACAAACTACAGATATATTCACTAAATCTGTTGACGAATCCACATTTATCAAGTTAGTTGGTAAATTGGGTATGTTAAACAGTCTTAGTGATTAACAATATCTCTGTCATGTTTGTTCTTTCAAAATCATTTTCTCTTGTTGATATTAGATGTTAAATATTGTCAATCTATGTTTATTGTGTAAAGCTTGTTAATTTAAATATTCTGAATAATTTATTTTCTTTAAAAATACTTTTCTCATATTTTTTAAGTGGAGAAACTTATTTTTATTGAAAATTTATTTATTTAAGAATCATTTAAGTTAGTTTCAGATTGTAAATATAGTTGTTTAAATAGTTCTGCAAGTTTATATTATTTTTATGCAATTCTATATTATTATGCATATTTTTCTAGGATTTATGGAATTTTCTGTGAATTTTTCTAGTCTTTGATAAATATTTCATGCATTTCTTTTAGTTTTATGCATTTTTCTGTAATTATCTTAATTAATTCTGCTAGTTTTTGATAACAGGTTTGTTTATTTTGTTTTTGTACTAGCATGACTATCGGAATGACTATCTTACATAGTCATTCCAGTAGTCATTTTAGTTTAGTTTTAATCAATTTTTATTATTTTTTTTCTTTCTTTCTTTTCTTTTTCTGCCTTTTATTTCAGTACTTTGTTGTTTGTACTGGAATGACTATCGGTATGACTATCCCATAGTCATCCCGATAGTCATTCTAATAGTAGTTTATTTATTCTATTTGTTTTATGCTGTAAACTGCTTAGCTTCTGTTTGAGTAAGTTAAAATGAATTATTTTCTCTAAAAATATTTTTCTCAAATTTTACCAGTTAAAATTGTAGAGAAATCTATTTTTATTGAAAATCTTTTATTTTAAAATATTCGTAGTCTCATGTAAATAGTTTCCTGTAAATATTTTTTTTATTATTATTATTATCTTTTATTTTCTATTTGTCTTAGTTATTTTTGTAAATATATTGTATATTTATTATTGTTGATCTAGCTCTTGCTTAGCTGGAACTTCAGTGCCAAATCCAATTCAGGTATTACTTTCTATCTCTCAATCCACTTCTTTTACTGTTGCTGAACCCAAGTGGTTGTTAGGGTTGACCAAGGGAATGTAGATCCACAATCTCTATCCCAGGTCTTAGAGCCAAACAATGAGTCTACAACTTAATTACTTGACCTCTCAGCCTGAACAGAAATCAATGTTAAATAAAGAAGTATTTTGATTGAAACAGTGAGTGATCCCACAGCTCTGCCTCCTCTAAAGAAATTCAACATATACTGAGGCATCTGTCAGCCCATCTGTATCCTCTCAATAGGATATGGACTTTGAAATGGCCAATGAACTGTTTCTAGAGACATTCTCTCAACAGGATGAATCTATTGAACTTTGCCATAGGGCCATGGCACGTTGTACTGAGTCAAGCACACTCTCATTACTCACAATGGGAGAAAACAATTTCATTAGATGAAACTCAGGACACAGTGAAAGCAGAGCACCTGCAACTGGTTACAGTGCCTACCATTGTCACGGTAGAAGTGCCTTCATAGGCATCTGAGGGAAAATTTGATTCTTTGCCAATTTAAATAGAATCATTTTCTCCCCTCCCAGAGTGAACACCTCTGGCTCCCAAAGGGATTTTCCACTCGCAGATTTATCTGGAGAAAGTGGAAGGCAACTTGGTCAGTCTATCACTGAAGCAATTCAGATTTCAAATCCAAGTGATTTGATAGACATGATTGAGGATCGGGATTTGCGAACTCCCATTGCACCACCACTGACCTCTCTTGAAGAGGCTAGGGTGAGTTTCAATGCAGGTACTGATCAAAAAGGAGCAAACAGACAGCTAATGTTGAGTGATAAGAGTCAAACACTGAGTGAAACACATGCACGTGAGATGAGTGATACACTTACAGGAGAAATTCAAGTGAGTGCACACACAGACACATACACTGCAATGTAGTTAGCTCACATAGCTGATCTACAGGAACATATATTCAAAACCCAGGCTGATAAAGAAATTTTGCAAGCACAAGTGGTTGAACGGTCTTCTTCTTCCACCTCTGTCAACAATCAGCTGGGACTACTCAATGAAATCTTGAAGACAAAGTTACTACCCAAGATCAACTCCATCAACTATCTCAACTCCTACTGGCTTCAGATACTCATAAAGTGAAATCTGTAGAGAATTCCTCAACTAAGGGGGAGAAGTTTCTCAGGGGGAGAAGTTCCTAGACAAGTTTCTACAGAAGTTTGGGGAGAAGTTTCTGTTTCTAAGGGGAAGAAGTTTCTAGAGACTTGTGAAGCTAGTAAAAGGGGAGCTGAAAAAGATATAAAAGGAAAAGGAGGAGTTTCAGGGGAGTAAAGGTAATTAGCTCTGTTTTGTAAATGTTATATGTATAGAGCTTAGGTAAATCAAGACAGGTTAAATGTTATCATATGTTCAGTCTAGAGGAACACCTGTCTTGCATTTATCTTTACTGGTGAAATCTGGAAATGTCATATTTGATCCAGAACTTTCTAGTATTTACTTAGGCTTAAGAGTCTTATCTTTTTCTTGGTTTTAGTTGAGTGATCCTCTAGGTATTTGGTTGTTATTCTCTAACAAACAAATAGGGGGAGATTGAAAGGCATATGCTATAGCCTATTTGTAATTCGAGGATTCTACTCAACTTAAACTAGAATGTAATAAGTAGATATTAGATTAATTATCACAGTCATAGGAATCTCAGAAGATCATATCTGTCAGAAGAATACAGATTAAAGTCACTCTACAGATTTGAAGATATACTACATTGAAAGAAGTTCAATTATTTGTTCAAGCCTCAGTGAAGTCTTCAAAGATGTGGATTTATTAAAGTGACAGAGGTTTCAGATTTGTGATAGCAAATGTACAGGTTACAAAGATTGATCAACAGTCAAAAGCAGACAATGAACCACAACTTAAAGTCAAGATGAAGAACAGACATTGAAGTTAGTCATTTATGAACCAGACAGTGCATCAAATGACAACATCAGACAATGGATATTCTTCAGCAGATCAAGTGGTTCAAGCATTGGTTTTACTATTCTATAAGGATTTAAGTTCTATTGTAAATTAGTTATTAATTTATTTATTAATTTAATTCATCAGAATTAATTTAGTAAATAAATTAAGTAATTAATTTATTGAATAAATTAATTCTTCAGAATTAATTTGTGAAGTAAATTAATTATTAGAATTAATTTAGAATTAGAATTTGAATTAAATTAGAATTATGTAATTAAAATCAACTGGAATGACTACCCAGGATAGTCATACCGGTAGTCATACCGGTAGTCATCCTGATAGTCATCCCGGTTGATTTTAAGTAATTCTAATATAATTCACATTAATTCAGATAGTCATGCTAAGCCTTTGGATAGTCATTCCAGTACAAATTGGATAGTCATTCCAAAGGTAAAAAGAAACAGAACGTGCAGAAGTGTACTGATCCACTTGATTAGTACAAAAGCAAAAAGTAATCAGAAGAAAAAGTATCTCAAGAACATTACATCAAAAACACTTTCCTGTCAAGAACTCTGCCGTGCTCATTTCTTCTGCAAATTAATTCTAGAATCTTTATGTTAAATCTAAACCACTAGAATTCATTTACTTGTACTGCTTTGACTATCTAGCGGATTTTTATCCCTAGAACGTATCTCAAATTATCAAATATTGTTATATCTTTTTATTACAAAAATAGATAAATTCATGTCGAATTTATTCTAGATTTGTTTTAATTAGTTTGAGATCCAATCTTGTAATCAGTATCATATTTGTAACACCCTTCAAGTTTAATATAGTTTTATTTAACTTGAATTCTGTTTCATTTATTTCCGCCATAATTTGTTCTTAAATTGTTTGATTCTAAACAGAACAAATTCGATAAAACGGTACAGTTTGTATTCAACCCCCCTTCTACAAACTTATCAGGACCTAACAGCTATAGTTCCGGAACTAGCCTTAGATACCCTTAGTAGGCGCACAAGTGTGCAACTTTAGATACCTATTAAGGGGGCGTAATTATTGAATTTTAGATGCCAGTCACTGGCAAAGTGTGGCGTATAAGAATAAGAATAAGATCCCTGCTACTGGGAAAATGTGGCCGTAGAGCAAGACTGTGGTTATTTATAAGAATTTCGTTTCTGTTTTGAATTATGTTTCTGTTCTGGATTTTTAAAATATAAACTTTGGGCTTGATTTGTTTTTGTAAATGTTTTCAAAATTAGTATTGTTTTAAGAAATCTGTTTTATTAAAACGCCCATTGATTTTCGAGAATATCGGTAAGTCAATTTGTTACTTGCTGAGCTGTGTAGCTCACTCTTTCATAATATTTCAGGTTGGTACACTGTGGAAGCTTGTTGAGAATATCGATGTGAACTTGTGAATTTCGTGCTACATGATTTGATATAAATGATTGGTTAAGAATAATTGTGCTATTAGAATAAATTTTGTTAAGTACAAGATATTGATTATTGAATTGTGGAGTTGCGTCTCCGATTTTATATTTTTGATTATTAAGTTTGACCGCTGCTTTGACTTTTGTGCAATTTTGGTTTTATCGAATAAAGAATTATGTTTTATTTAAGTTTTGTATTTAGAATTAATAGTCCGAAAAGTCGGGTTGTTACAGTTGGTATCAGAGCAGGCTGTCCTTCGGAGTGTGTTAGGTATGGGACTAGTACACTTCCTAGGATGCGTTTCTGTGGACCATAGATTAAGTTTGACTTGTAGAAGATTAGTGGGTAGACGTGTCATGTGATAGGATTGTTGTGAATTTGGGGACCAAATTCCTTTTAAGGAGGGTAGTTTGTAATATCCCGGATTTTTTTTTGTAATTTTAATAGATTAAAATTTGCTAGAAATTAGAATTAGAAGTGGATTAAAATTTACGATAATTATATAATTTGATTTTAGAATAAAAATATAGAATTAATGAGTCTTGCTAATTTAATTTTGTTGGGCTTTAGTTTAAAGTTTTAGTTGGCCCAATTTAATTAAAATTGACCTATACATATCTAGATATGAGCGTGTTAAAAAAAAGATGAAAACCCTAGCATCGGTAAAGAAAAGAGACGTCGTTAGAGAAAGAGAGAGAGAGAGAGAGAGAGAGAGAGAGAGAGAGAGAGAGAGAGAGAGAGAGAGAGAGAGAGAGAGAGAGAGAGAGATGAGAAGGAGAACACAAAAAGAGTAAGATTCATAACAAGTTTAGAAAAAGAGGTAACGATTCTTTAATTCTCTTGTTATCCGTATTATTTCACGTGTATGATATTTGATTTATTTTGATTATGTCAAGGATCTTTATATGTTCTCTTGAGTATTTTTATATGTATATAATATGATATATATATATATATATATATATATATCCATGAGTTCTTTGTTTTGTTAATATTGTTCGTATGACTACTCCGATTTTGTATGTATACTATACATAAAGTCTGAATTCTTGTAAATATCGTATCTGACTCGTTATTTGTCGGAATTTTATGATCTTAGAATCTCTGAAAAGGTATTTGAATTATCTACGACTTTTATTCTTTGTGTTTTTCGAAATTCGGTCTTTAAACGTGAGTTTTTCTGGGATTTATTGACCAGCCAGTATGTTTTTGAAACTGAGAAGTCTAACTTTGAAAATTCATAGTAAATTGATTCTTTATCCAAAAATTACGAGCGATACCATTCTGGAAAGTTCTTTTCGACCTCTGCACTTTGTGTTTCATTCCTCTGACTATTTCTGTGATTGCGATGTCTTAAACGTCGAAATACTAACCTGATCAGGGGCTGATTCTGTTATGCAGTCCGCAAATATCTATGTTCTGAGTTCGTTACTTGTCCGTTTTTAACGAGCCTTATCATTCTGGAAAGGTCTCGGAATTGCCTACGTTTTTTGTGTTTTGTACTTTTTCAGATAAAGTCATTTTCATAGAGTAATTTGTCAATTTTCAGAACTGGTTAGGATTGAGTTTGTTAATATTGGTCTATTTTGCAAGATGTTTTGGTGTCTGATTTTTGAAATTTCATTGAGTAAGTTATATGTAAGCGTCGCATTGGTTATATTAAGATGGTGTGAACATTATTTGAGTTTGACTGGTTTAATAAAATTATAGGATTTGCTCGCATTGATTTCGGTATTTGATCGCTTTTGAGGTAAGTACTTTTTGACTTACTTTTATTTTCGGAAAAGATATTTTGACTCTGCTTTAAATTTCATGTAAGATATAAGAATATTGTTTCGAACTGTATAAGATATAAGAAATAAGATACGAGAATCTTTTGAATCCCTCAGTCTCTACGTTTCGAACCCGTTCGTAATTTACGCTATAGTTCCGGAACTAGCCTTAGATACCCTTAGTAGGCGCACAAGTGTGCAACTTTAGATACCTATTAAGGGGGCGTAATTATTGAATTTTAGATGCCGATCACTGGCAAAGTGTGGCGTATAAGAATAAGAATAAGATCCCTGCTACTGGGAAAGTGTGGCCGTAGAGCAAGACTGTGGTTATTTATAAGAATTTCGTTTCTGTTTTGAATTATGTTTCTGTTCTGGATTTTTAAAATATAAACTTTGGGCTTGATTTGTTTCTGTAAATGTTTTCAAAATTAGTATTGTTTTAAGAAATCTGTTTTATTAAAACGCCCATTGATTTTCGAGAATATCGGTAAGTCAATTTGTTACTTGCTGAGCTGTGTAGCTCACTCTTTCATAATATTTCAGGTTGGTACACTGTGGAAGCTTGTTGAGAATATCGATGTGAACTTGTGAATTTCGTGCTACATGATTTGATATAAATGATTGGTTAAGAATAATTGTGCTATTAGAATAAATTTTGTTAAGTACAAGATATTGATTATTGAATTGTGGAGTTGCGTCTCCGATTTTATATTTTTGATTATTAAGTTTGACCGCTGCTTTGACTTTTGTGCAATTTTGGTTTTATCGAATAAAGAATTATGTTTTATTTAAGTTTTGTATTTAGAATTAATAGTCCGAAAAGTCTGGTTGTTACAAATAAATAGTAATGTCAAGAGTTATGTCTGTCCTAAAGTCGAATACAAAGCTTCTAAAACATTTGGATTGAACATGCAACAAGTATCATAATTTATATATTATAAGATTCTGCTAAAAAAGAATCCAGAATCAAAAAATCAATATTGCATGTCCAATCGATTTATCACTCAATGTTACAGAAAACTATTCTGAAATCGATATTTAAGAAAGTAAAACAGGAGTGAAAGTTACATCTAGCACTTAAACTTGAATTGCCCTCATTGGCCATTGCGTGCAATTTTATTTTTAAATGCTATTAAACTTAAACTTGAATTGCCCTCATTTAACGTCCGCTCTTCTCCATTTTTGTACATGAAAGTTACAGATCCCTTTCCTTTAATATTAATTGTCGAACCATCACCAAATCTAACTTGTCGGGTCACTCCTTCGTTCAGCTCTTTAAACTTTGCCTTTTGCCCCGTCATATGATTGCTTGCGTCGTTCTCCAAATACCACACATTCGAACCAACTTGATCTCCTCATGCCTTCAACTTTGGCACAACTTTTGTTTCATTCAGCAACACCATGCTTGTTCCATCTTTCTCGACCTCTGCTATCAGTAACGCGGGCTCATCATTGTCAACTTGAGCGATGTAGTTTACCTCTTGCTTTGATTCCTTTTCACGTTTTGGTTTGCGGCACTCAGCAGCAAAATGACCGTAGATACCACAATTGTAACATTTTATATTGCTTTTGTCACGAATCCTATCTTTCCCACGACTGTCACCTCGATTTTTCTGACTTGTGTATGAGTTCATTCCCCTGTTATTTTTCTTGATCCATTCTTCCCTTGTGAGTAACAACTTGCCATCACCACCTTCACATTTTACCCATTCTTCCTCTGTTAAGAGCAACTGGCCACCTATCTGTTCAGTTGTTCCCTTCATCCACTCTTCATGGGCCTTAAGAGACCCGACTGCCTCCTCCATAGACATTTCCTTCAAATTCCCAAACTGCTCAATAGTCGACGTTATTTGCAGAAATTTTGGAGAGACTGCACGAAGCATTTTCTTCACCACGTAGGATTCTTTTACTTCTTCTCCCAAAGCTCTTATGTTTGTCACAAGTCCTTTAAGCTTCATGTAGAAGTCGTCCAATTTGTCTGTCTCTTTCATGCTCAGAGACTCAAACTCTGCCTTCAGGGTTTGCACTCTCGCTTTCTTGACCCTGTCATCTCCTTGACTCAGCGTCTTTACGGCATCCTGATAAGTGGGTATTTTATTCACTTAAAACGTCTCCGTATGGCTTAAAACGAATGTTTGTACTCGAGTTGTGGTATTTTTGATCTCTTTTAAAGGATATTGTGCAGGTATATTTATCACAGGTGTACTAGGAATAAAGCGGAGCAATCGGAATGCAATTCGGATTTTTAATGAAGAAATGGAAAAAATTCAATTTCCTGGACAGAGAATATGGCGCGGCAGCGCCGTGTTTACACTATACTGTGGCGCGGCAGCGCCGTTGCAGAAAAACCAGAAAAAGCTGAACAGTGATCCTGGCGCGGCAGCGCCGTGCTCCTATACAAATTTGGCGCGGCAGCGCCGGGCACTCTGGCGGAAAATTCATGTTTTGACCTAATTGCTGATTTTTCGAGTGAAAGTTAAAAAAAAGTCAATTCCATACGAATTATTGCACCTGGAGGCCTTTATAAAGAAGAAAAAAAACCCTAGAGATCAAGAGGGAGACATATATCACTTATTATATACGGAGTTTCAAAGCACGAAGAAGCAAGGAAGAAGATCGTTTTCAATTATTTTCTTGTAATCTTTCTAGCTTGTGGATGCTTGGTTGGGTGTATTCTTAGAACCCTTGTTATTTATTCAATATAATTCGTTTTCTTTCATCATGTTTACATTAGAACCCATGGTGACGATTAGTTTGATTATGAACTAACTCGTTGTCATGGGGTTTTAGCGGATTTATTCATGAAGTTTATTTGTTGAATTTTCTCGATGCCTATAGTGTGATTGATGCGATATCCTATCATGGTTGTTTTAATTCGTTATAGGAGAGTAGCTAACTCCTGTAATTGTGTGTTAATTCTTATTGAAGCGAAAGTGGATTTAAGAGTTTAGAACTTGCCATGCTAGCATAGGTTTATGCGTGAGAATATCATTCGTAATTAGTGTCGTAACTCTAACCGTTTTATGACGACTATGTGATCAATTGAATGCTTGTACTTCAACCATTATGTTTTCAATCTTTATAGACATATAGGGACTAAGCATAATTGGGAGACTAAGTGATTTCTATCTTAATTGTGGATATTATTTAGGATGGTATTGGTACAACGAAAGTTGGCTTATATCAGTTTTGTGTGTTCGATCAGGTATTAACAAATCACATGAAAGGGCTAGAGAATTGAAGACTTTAGATGGATTGTTTAATGAAGTTAAAATCCCATGTTTTATTCGCATAAGTAATTCGACATAAATCTCAGTTCAAGTAGTTGATAATTAGTTATAATTCTTAGATTAATTATAGGGATAACAAAAATCCACTTTGTTATTTGTTTTAGCATCGGATAATAATCATACATTGGTGAGTGAATTAACTAGACAAACAACGAGTCCCTGTAGGAACGAACCTTATTTGCTATCTGTATTACTTGAGATCACGTGCACTTGCGTGTTGAGTTTGGTCGTAACAAGTTTTTGGCGCCGCTGCCGGGGATTTCGGTTTTATTTGTTTAGTTTCAGTATTTACCATCAGTGGTCATTAAAGTTCGGTGACTAGGACGTTTCTCACCAAATTTTCTAGTTGGTGAATTTCAGGTACTTATTGAGTGTGTATGCGTACACGAGCTCGAGCACGTAGAGAAGAATTAGCAAGAAGAGAAGAACTAGCACGAAGGAAACTTGACTTTGAGAACATCAGTGTAGAAAACAATCGTGAATCAAAAGAAGATATGGCAGATGAAGCACAACCAGCGAAGGCTTTGAGTGAATTTTCTCAGCCAAAAGTGGAGGACATTCATACCAGCATTGTTCGTCCAGCTATTGGGGCTAATAATTTCGAGCTTAAGCCAAACATCATTCAGATGATTCAAAATACAGTTCAGTTTGGGGGTAGTCCTGCTGAAGATCCCAATGCTCATATTAGGGACTTCCTTGAGATCTGTGACACCTTCAAATTCAACGGAGTTACAGATGACGCAATCAGATTGAGGCTATTTCCCTTCTCTCTTAGGGATAAAGCCAAGAGTTGGTTACATTCTATGCCATCAGGATCTATTAGAACTTGGGCAGACTGTGCTCAAAAGTTCTTGACAAAGTATTTCTCCATGGCGAAGACAGCAGCTTATAGGAATTCTATTTCTCAGTTTGCTCAGCAACCCCAGGAATCTTTGGGGGAATCTTGGGAAAGGTACAAGGAGATTTTGGCACGTTGTCCTCATCATGGGATGCCGGATTGGATGATAATCAGCAATTTCTATAACGGGTTGGGAGCTCAGTCCAGGCCTATGTTAGATGCAGCATCTGGAGGTGCGCTATGGGCAAAAAGCTATGAGGATGCCTATAATCTTATCGAGATGATGGCAGCCAATGAGTTTCAGAATCCTACTCAACGCTTGCCACCTGCTAAAGTGGCTGGAGTACTTGAATTGGATGCAGCTACTGCTATTGCTGCTCAACTCAAGGCGTTGACAATGAAGGTAGATTCCCTTTCTAATCATGGAACTAGCCAGGTTGCTATGGTGTGTGAATTGTGTGCAGGGGCTCATGACACGAATCTGTGTGCTATCTCATCTGAATCAGCACAGTTTGTTAGTAATTTTCAAAGAGCTCAGCAGCCAGTGCCTAATGCTTATCATCCCAACAATCGGAATCATCCTAATTTCAGTTGGAGCAACAATCAGGGTGGTGTTCAGCAACCACAAAATCAGCAGTTCAATGCAAGGCCATATAATCAGAACTATCAACCACCACCTTATGCTCCAAGGCAAACATTCAATCCACCTGGATTTCAACCATCTCAAGGGAATTCTTTGAATCAGTCTGAGAAGTCTGAACTGGAAGAGCTGCGAATGATGTATAAGAGTCAGGCGATGTCATTGAAAACTTTAGAGAATCAGATTGGCCAACTAGCCAATGCATTGCTGAACCGTCAACCAGGAACGCTTCCGAGTGACACAGAGATGAATCCAGGCAAGAAAGATCACAAGGAACAGGTCCAGGCAGTAACCTTACGATCGGGAAAGACTCTACAAGGTCAGAACGAAGGAAATTCAGCTGAGGAAAAAAATGAATTTGATGCTGGGGTCGATTCTGTTCCTGATTTGGTACCTAATGCTACTCTCTCGACGCATGTAACTGGGAAGAGTGTTAATCCTCAGAAAGTAGTAGAAGAAAAGGTGTTTCCACCTCCTCCATTCCCAAAACGAGTTCAAAGGCAAAAGTTTGACAAGCAGTTTGCTAAGTTCTTGGATGTCTTCAAGAAGCTTCAGATTAACATACCATTTGCAGAGGCTCTTGAGCAAATGCCGAGCTATGCGAAGTTTATGAAGGGCATTCTTTCGAAGAAATTGAAACTTGAGGAGCTAGAGACAGTTGCATTGACGGAAGAATGTAGTGCCATCTTGCAACAAAAGTTGCCACCTAAGTTGAAGGACCCTGGAAGCTTTACCATTCCATGTACTATTGGAGATCTCTCATTCAGCAAATGTTTGTGTGATTTGGGTGCAAGTATTAATCTCATGCCCTTATCAGTTTTTATGCAACTTGGTCTTCCAGAACCAAAGCCAACTACTATGACTCTGCAACTTGCGGACCGTTCAGTTACTTATCCTCGAGGAATAGTTGAGGATGTTTTGGTGAAGGTCGACAAGCTTATCTTTCCAGCCGACTTTGTGATTCTTGACTTTGAGGAAGACAAGAAGATCCCTATCATCTTGGGAAGACCATTCTTGGCTACAGGTCGGACTCTTATTGATGTCCAAAAGGGAGAACTCACTATGAGGGTGCACGATCAAAATGTCACCTTTAATGTTTTCAATGCAATGAAGCTTCCAACTGACGAGGAAGTGTGTTTTAAAATTGATATGGTGGACAAGGTGGTTAACTCCGCAACTCAACACTTGATCAAAACTGATGTGTTGGAAAGAGTTCTTACTAATGACTTGGAGATTGAGAACGAAGAGGATGAAGAACAATTGCAATATCTTAATGCATCTCCATGGAAGAAGTTCGAGATTCCGTTTGAATCTTTGGGGTTGTCAGAGCTGAAAAAGTCTCATGTTAGACTTAAGCCATCTATCGAGGAAGCACCTACATTGGAACTTAAGCCATTGCCTGAACATCTAAGGTATGCCTATCTTGGTGATTCTTCTACCTTACCTGTTATTATATCATCTAAGCTTTCAGGCACGGAAGAGGAAAAGCTATTGCGAATTTTAAGGGATTTCAAATCAGCCATTGGGTGGACTATAGCAGACATAAAGGGTATTAGTCCTTCTTACTGCATGCACAAAATTCCTTTGGAAGAGGGTGCTAAACCTACAGTTGATAATCAAAGGAGACTGAATCCTGTTATGAAGGAAGTTGTGAAGAAGGAAATTCTTAAATGGCTTGATGCAGGCATTATCTATCCGATCTCTGATAGTTCTTGGGTGAGTCCGGTGCAATGTGTGCCTAAGAAGGGAGGCATGACAGTGGTGACTAATGAAAAGAACGAGCTCATTCCTACTCGAACAGTTACTGGTTGGAGGATTTGTATGGATTATCGAAAGTTGAACAAGGCTACTCGGAAAGATCACTTTCCACTTCCGTTCATTGATCAGATGCTCGACAGACTGGCTGGACATCAGTACTATTGCTTGCTTGATGGGTATTCTGGTTACAATCAGATTTGCATAGCGCCCGAGGATCAAGAGAAGACTACATTCACTTGTCCATTTGGTACATTCGCATTCAGACGTGTTTCTTTCGGGTTGTGTGGAGCACCAGCTACTTTTCAGCGATGCATGATGGCCATTTTTTCTGACATGATTGGAATTAATGTGGAAGTATTCATGGACGATTTCTCAGTCTTTGGGGATTCTTTTGATGAGTGCTTGGGAAACTTGAGTTTGGTTCTAAAGCGTTGTGTGGAGACAAATCTTGTTCTAAATTGGGAAAAGTGCCATTTCATGGTACAAGAAGGTGTCATTCTGGGACACAAGGTTTCGTGTAAAGGTTTGGAAGTTGACAAAGCAAAGGTGGCAACTATTGAGAACCTCCCTGCCCCTGTTTCAGTCAAGGGTATTCGCAGCTTTCTTGGTCATGCGGGGTTCTACAGGCGTTTCATAAAGGATTTCTCAAAAATTTCTAAGCCACTTTGCAATCTCTTGGAAAAAGATGCTCCGTTCAAGTTTGATGAGTCTTGTTTACATGCATTCGAGATCTTGAAGAAGAAATTAATTTCTGCTCCAGTTATTACAGCTCCTGATTGGAGCCAACCATTTGCTTTGATGTGCGATGCTAGTGATTTTGCGCTTGGGGCCGTTCTAGGCCAAAGGAAAGAAAAGGTGTTTCATGTTATTTATTATGCAAGCAAAACTCTTAATGATGCTCAGATGAATTACACCACCACTGAGAAGGAACTACTTGCTATTGTCTACGGGTTTGAAAAGTTTCGCTCTTATCTGCTTGGTACTAAGGTGACAGTTTATACGGATCATGCTGCTATTCGCTATCTCCTGGCGAAGAAAGATGCTAAGCCAAGGTTGATTCGTTGGGTTCTTCTATTGCAAGAATTTGACGTGGAAATCAAGGACAGAAAGGGGACGGAGAATCAGGTAGCTAACCATCTCTCTAGATTGGAAGATCATGGGAAGTCACCTAAAGATAATACGGTTATTAATGAGTTTTTTCCGGATGAGCAACTATTCAGTGTGAAAGATGTTGAACCATGGTATGCCGACATTGTGAATTATCTAGTAAGTAACATCATACCACCTGAGCTTTCTTATGCCCAAAAGAAGAAATTCTTACATGATGTCAAGCAGTATATTTGGGATGAGCCGTTTTTGTTCAAGCAAGGAGTTGATCAGATTATTAGGCGTTGTGTTCCTTACAGTGAGACCGAGGCTATTCTTAGTGATTTTTATGCTACAGCTTATGGAGGCCATTATGCGGGTGAAAAGACAGCCACACGTATTCTTCAAGCAGGTTTCTATTGGCCGACTCTATTCAAGGATGCTCATCAGTTTGTGTTGAGATGTGATCGATGTCAACGAGTTGGTAATATTTCTCGTAGGGACGAGATGCCTCTTAATGTCATGTTGGAGGTAGAGATCTTTGACGTGTGGGGAATCGACTTCATGGGACCGTTCATTCCGTCATGTGGTAATCAGTATATTCTGTTAGCTGTGGATTATGTGTCGAAGTGGGTGGAGGTAAAGGCACTTCCAACGAATGATGCTAAGGTGGTGCTCAATTTCCTTCACAAGAATATAATTACTCGGTTTGGAACTCCACGAGTTATCATCAGTGATGAAGGTGGTAAGTCCTTCTAGGAAGGATTGGGCTTTGAAGCTTGATGAAGCAGTGTGGGCTTATCGGACGGCCTATAAAACACCTTTGGGAATGTCACCATTTCAGCTTGTGTATGGAAAAGCATGTCATCTTCCAGCTGAGTTAGAACACAAGGCTTACTGGGCATTGAAGAAGCTGAATTTTGATCTTACAACCGCAGGTGAAAAGCGTATGGTTCAGTTGAATGAAATGGACGAGTTTCGATTGCAAGCTTATGAGAACAACAAGCTATATAAAGAGAAAGTCAAAAGGTGGCATGATCGTCGGTTGGTTCTTAAGACATTTGTGCCCGGGCAATTGGTGTTGTTGTTCAACTCTCGACTTCGGTTATTTCCTGGAAAGTTGAAGTCACGTTGGTCAGGTCCATTCTCAGTTAAAACAGTTTTTCAGCATGGAGCAGTGGAGATTTTTGACAAGTCACCGGACCAGTCGTTCAAGGTCAATGGTCAGCGGTTAAAGCCATATTTTGGAGAGAAGTTGAATCGCGAAGTTGAGACCGCGGTTCTAATTTGCACAACGTAAGGAGATGGAGCTATGTCAAGCTCATGACTTAAAAAGAGCGCTTCGTGGGAGGCAACCCACGTGATTGTGTGATTGTATCATTCTAAAAAAAAAAAAAAAAAAAAAAAAAAATAATAATAATAGAAAAATTTTCAGCAGAAGTTCTGGCGCGGGAGCGCCGTGCTAAGGCATAAAAATGGCGCGGCAGCGCCGTGTAGTCTGCTGAGAAAAAAAAAATAGAAAATTTGAAAAAAAAAAGAGAAAAAAAAGAAAAGTTGTTGTATTAGTGGCCCATTATCCTAACCCACTACCCATACCCACTAACCCTAAACTCCTCTATATAAACCCACATCCCATAACCCTACCTATACAACCTATACATACACTACTTACAAATCTCACAAATTCTCAAACACTCTAAACACTTTCTTCCATTCGATTCAATGGCATCCAAGCGACAACGGGTTGTAATTGGTGGTGGTAGTGAGGGTGCTAGTGGTAGTGGGGCTGGTGGAAGGCACCCTCGTTCTTCTTCTTCATCTGATTCTGGGGGAGGTAATGGTGGACCTCAATTTGTTTCTAATGAGGCTCAGGAGGCTTATAGTGAGTTATTGGGGCGTCCTATTGCCCGTGAGAGGGGTCTTTTGCCTACGGCATCGGATGGGTATATGTTGGAGAATATTGCGGAGAGAGGTTGGGAGCTATTTTGTGAGGCTCCGGAGCCGGTTCCGATGACGGTGGTTCGCGAGTTTTATGCGAACGCTAGTGTGGATAGGAATGGAATTAGCCAAGTTCGTGGATTTCGTGTGGATTATCGGCCGCGTGCTATTCGTCGTGTTCTTGGTCTTCCGGCTCGTAGGAGGAATCAAGAGGATTGGTCAGGGAGGAATCGCGAAATTGTGGACCTTCAGAATATTATTCAGCGGTTGTGTGTTCCAGGGACGGAGTGGACCTTGAGGCGTGGCACTACTGAGCCAACGTCGTTTATGTCGACGGCGCTGAATCAATATGCGCGTACTTGGCACTTGTTCATTTGTGCTAACCTCATCCCTACTAGGCATTCTAATGAGGTGACAGTTGAGAGGGCTATCTTGTTGTTTGCTATTTGCAGCCGAGAGTTTGTGGATGTTGGTAATTTGATCCACCAGGGGATTCTCCGTTTTATGCAAGGGAGTACCACTGCGGCGATACCTTATGGTTCGGTTATTGCTAGTTTGGCTAGGGATAGTGGTGCTATTTGGTCAGCAGAGGAGGTTGTGCAGCAGCCACAGACAGCACTGGATCATCAGAGTATAATGAGGCTGAATGTGTGGGATGGAGGTGAGCCGGATTGGTGGGGTCTTGGTTATGTAGTAGAGGGTCAGCAGCAGCATCAGCAGCAGCAGGAGGAGGAACCTCAGGATGGAGGTTCTCTTATTAGTCAGCGGCAGTATAGGAGATTGACGAGGCGTATCGATGCGGTGCACGATATGCAGGCAGGTTTTAGAGCAGATTTTGGTCAGTTTGCACAGGCTTTGAGCACGGCTTTGCGTGCAAGTGGGGTGGACGTGACTTTTCCGTCCTTTGGAGCTGGCGCTGTCTATCCGCCACCGGACACTCCTAATGGGAGTGGTTCGGACGACGAGTAGGTATGCTTTGCACTCTTTTAATTCTTACCTTCAATGTGGGCATTGAAAATTTTAAGTTTGGGGGTGGGGATGAAAGGTGCATTTGTATATTAGGTGTATTGCATATTAGGAGCATTTGTGCATGTTAGTTAATTTCATGTTAGTTTAGAGCATATAGGACATTCTGTTATTTTGTTATTTATGTTCATATAGTTGCATAAGCATGGCATGCATTTTCATGATCCCTTAGGACGAGCTATTTCTGTTTGGCAGGTAGATGTTGATTTGAGTGTGGTAATCATGAATAGAGGGTTGATTTATAGTTTCTATGAAATTGACATGCATGTTATGGGGACAAAAACAATTACACAACTCATTGTTTGCTTTTGGGCTAGATTGGGGGTCATGCTTGTTTGGATGTTTTGAGGTTTAATTACCTGGTTATATTAAGAATGTTCTTTACTCCCTTGATAACGTAAGAGCACTTAAGTCTAAGTTTGGGGGAAACAGGATTTTCATGCTAGTTGTTTGTGTTTATGGCTAGGTGTCAAATGGCTAGTAGCCGGCTCATATTTATATGAGTAGTCTAGGGTTGGAATTGAGAATTCTCATTCCAGATTGTATAGAAAAAAAAAAAGAAAAAAAAAAGAGTCATGTAATTAGTTAAATGCAAAATTAACCACGAGTGAGCTCTTTAATACTCGAGTAATTAAGTCTGAGGGGACTTAGTCCTAGTGACCTAAGGCTTTTACAGTCTGGGATCCACTGACCTAACACTCGCTACATGGGTATTATTGTATAAGCCTTTTGGGGTCTCACTCATTGCACGGTTAAATAAGCATATGTGTTGTGAATAGTAGTATGTGTCGTGGTAATAAAGCATGAATTCCTGGTTAACCTGAATGAGTATGGAGGTGTCTCGAAGTTATGATGTGTCTACCGTTCATTTTTTTTATAAACTTGTGATTGCCTTGACTAAGAATCGGTATGATTTTTGATCTAGTGTTAGGAGTATATCTGATGAGTATCGCACACACCACGTTCCTATGCATGTATTGTTAGTATACGGGAATTTAGTCGAGCTCTGTTTGGAAGTTGTTGCATGATTTGAGATGTTTGCCTAATGAATGGTTTTGGTAGTCTAAGGGGGTCCTTGCAATTTCATATAGTTGCATACATGTAGTTAGTTGCATTTGTAGTTGCATTGTTAGATGGATTTTGTGGGTACATTCGCTATAGGCCCTCACGAGACCTTACTCGTCCACTAGGGCTGCCTAGGGGTTTAAAGGGCTTGTTGCATATGCCAAATGCAACCGTGAACACCTACGGAAGTGGTAGTTTGTTTATGCTCGAGGACGAGCATCGGTTTAAGTTTGGGGGTGTGATAAGTGGGTATTTTATTCACTTAAAACGTCTCCGTATGGCTTAAAACGAATGTTTGTACTCGAGTTGTGGTATTTTTGATCTCTTTTAAAGGGTATTGTGCAGGTATATTTATCACAGGTGTACTAGGAATAAAGCGGAGCAATCGGAATGCAATTCGGATTTTTAATGAAGAAATGGAAAAAATTCAATTTCCTGGACAGAGAATATGGCGCGGCAGCGCCGTGTTTACACTATACTGTGGCGCGGCAGCGCCGTTGCAGAAAAACCAGAAAAAGCTGAACAGTGATCCTGGCGCGGCAGCGCCGTGCTCCTATACAAATTTGGCGCGGCAGCGCCGGGCACTCTGGCGGAAAATTCCTGTTTTGACCTAATTGCTGATTTTTCGAGTGAAAGTTAAAAAAAAGTCAATTCCATACGAATTATTGCACCTGGAGGCCTTTATAAAGAAGAAAAAAAACCCTAGAGATCAAGAGGGAGACATATATCACTTATTATATACGGAGTTTCAAAGCACGAAGAAGCAAGGAAGAAGATCGTTTTCAATTATTTTCTTGTAATCTTTCTAGCTTGTGGATGCTTGGTTGGGTGTATTCTTAGAACCCTTGTTATTTATTCAATATAATTCGTTTTCTTTCATCATGTTTACATTAGAACCCATGGTGACGATTAGTTTGATTATGAACTAACTCGTTGTCATGGGGTTTTAGCGGATTTATTCATGAAGTTTATTTGTTGAATTTTCTCGATGCCTATAGTGTGATTGATGCGATATCCTATCATGGTTGTTTTAATTCGTTATAGGAGAGTAGCTAACTCCTGTAATTGTGTGTTAATTCTTATTGAAGCGAAAGTGGATTTAAGAGTTTAGAACTTGCCATGCTAGCATAGGTTTATGCGTGAGAATATCATTCGTAATTAGTGTCGTAACTCTAACCGTTTTATGACGACTATGTGATCAATTGAATGCTTGTACTTCAACCATTATGTTTTCAATCTTTATAGACATATAGGGACTAAGCATAATTGGGAGACTAAGTGATTTCTATCTTAATTGTGGATATTATTTAGGATGGTATTGGTACAACGAAAGTTGGCTTATATCAGTTTTGTGTGTTCGATCAGGTATTAACAAATCACATGAAAGGGCTAGAGAATTGAAGACTTTAGATGGATTGTTTAATGAAGTTAAAATCCCATGTTTTATTCGCATAAGTAATTCGACATAAATCTCAGTTCAAGTAGTTGATAATTAGTTATAATTCTTAGATTAATTATAGGGATAACAAAAATCCACTTTGTTATTTGTTTTAGCATCGGATAATAATCATACATTGGTGAGTGAATTAACTAGACAAACAACGAGTCCCTGTAGGAACGAACCTTATTTGCTATCTGTATTACTTGAGATCACATGCACTTGCGTGTTGAGTTTGGTCGTAACACATCCCAAGCTTCCTTCGCAGTCTCCTTATCTGTAATGGACAATAGAACATCTTCAGGTATGCTCTGATAGATGGTAGCTAAGGCGAGCTTGTCCATTTTATCTTCAACTTTCGTATTTTCATCCTTCGATTCTACTACAGACCACACACCATTAGCCTGCATAAAGACCTTCATTCTCATCGATTCTCATCGACCAGGCAGTGTAATTCTCCCTGGTCAACATCGGATAACTTAAACTAACCGCTTCATCCTTGTTTTTGTGTATCTCCATTGCCATCACATTGGGCATATACTTTGGCATACAACAAATATATATGTGGTGGCTCTGATACCAATTCTTGTAATTAGATTGCAGATATACATATATATATAGAGTCTTATTCAAATAGAAACCAGCTTAAAATAGAAACTAGAAACTACACCACACATAATTAAATACACCCTCTCACACACAACCCCACCCAATCTCCTCTATTTTTAATTATATTTTTCCCGTTAATTGGTGATCTTTTCTTGAAATCTGACTTCACTGTATTTTTCTCCATCTCGTAACAATCAGTTTGCATACCATATTTGATATATTTCGACGATAAATCACTATTTATGCTTGCGAGAATCACTAAAATTTTGGTGAATTCTGTAAGAATAAATAGTGATTTCTGCGTAAATCTAATAATTTATTCTCCATATATATACGTAAATTACAAATTTCGTATCGCAAAATCACTAAATTTATACTTATATAAAAATAAATCGTTAGATCTATACTGAAATCACTATTTATTTTTACAGAAATCACTAAAATTTTAGTACTCCGTAATATATCATATATGGTATGCATATTGATCGTTGAAATATGGAGAAAAATATAGTGAAGTCGGATTTCAAACAAAGTTCACTGATTCACGGAAAAAATCAAATTAAAAACGAAGGGGATTAGGTGGGGTTGTGTATGTGAGGGTGTATTTTAATTGTGTGTGGTGCATGTAGAGGGCCATTAGATTAAATAAATCTAAGAGCTTATATTAGTTTCTAGTTTCTATTTTAATTTTGGTTTCTATTTGATCACTAATCTATATATATATATATATATATATATATATATATAGGGGTTTACTCCAATACAAACCACTCTTAGACTACAAACTACAAACTAAATAATTTTAGTGATTTCTGTAAGAATAAATAGTGATTTCAGCATAGATCTAGCTACGTATAAATTTAGTGATTTTACGGTACAAAATCTGTAATTTACGTATAGATCTAGAGAAAAATCACTACATTTACGCAGAAATCACTATTTATTCTTACACGAATCACCAACATTTTAGTGATTCTCGCAAGCATAAATAGTGATTTATCGTCGGAATATATCAAATATGGTATGCAAATTGATCGTTGGGAGATGGAGGAAAATACGGTGAAGTCGGATTTCAAAAAAAGCTCTCCGATTGACGGGAAAAGTCAAATTAAAAACGGAGGGGAATAGGTGTGATTGTGTGTGTGTGAGGGTGTATTTTAGTTGTGTCTTGTGCATATAGGGTGTATTTATTCTTAGTTTGTATTTTAAAAAAAGTTTGTATTTGATCACTAGCATATATCTATACTATTAACTCCTAATATATAATAAGCGTAAGGGAGATCTTATCCAAAACTTTGGTCGGTCACTGTACTACCAAAAGTATATGATCTGTTGGATTATAAAACTATAAATATTCAAATATATGATGACCTTTAGATATAATATTAAAAATTGTATTTGATTAATAATAGGATAGTATTTAAATACTAAAAGGTGTATTCTGATAATTTAAACCAATTATAAATAGGTTTTCTATATTGAATAGAAATCTTTATGTAAAAAATCGTAATTATCTTTTCTCTTTAGTTTATGGATAGTTCCAGTTAGATAATAATTATTAAAGCATCATTAAATTAAAGATAATTTTGTTAGCTTCGCGTGGGCTGTAAAATTGTTAAAATCTGTTGTCTAAAACTCAAGATAGAGCCCAAACAGTAAAGTGATTATCTAAATTTTAATAATTTTTTTGTTAATTTAAACCAATTATAAATAGGTTTTCTATATTGAATAGAAATCTTTATGTAAAAAATCGTAATTATCTTTTCTCTTTAGTTTATGGATAGTTTCAGTTAGATAATAATTATTAAACCATCATTAAATTAAAGATAATTTTTTTAGCTTCGCGTGGGCTGTAAAATTGTTAAAATCTGTTGTCTAAAACTCAAGATAGAGCCTAAACAGTAAAATGATTATCTAAATTTTAATAATTTTTTTTATTATTTTAGCACCAATTTAATTTTTTTCCTAATTCTTTTAAATTTATAAATTCTATGTTTATTTCAATAAAATATTAAAATCAATTTAAGAAAAAATTAAAATCAATCTGGTCCGTGTACGACCACTATACGACCAAATTAATTATTACAGTTAGATCTTAAATAGATCGATGAGAATTGTTAGATCTAATATTAAAAAGTGTATCTGATTAATAATAGAATTATATTTAAATACTAAAAAGTGTATTTTGATAATTTAAAATTCTTAAATATCTTTTCTCTTTAATTTATGTATAGTTCGAGTTAGATAATAATTGTTAAACCAAATATCAGATAACAATTCATATCGATTACAATATTAAAAATTATCAATATAATCCTCATGTATATCATATAACAATGATACATGTGGACCCTGCGTGCGTTATAAGAGACTTAGGAGAACTCATGTACATGAATAAATTTAAACATTTTTTTTCTGAAGGAACATAACAATTTGATTAATCCAAATTATAATTATATTATTTTACATATAACAAACATAAAAGGATAATATCAAAATATTATTAAAATATTGAGGGTTTCATATTCATAAACAATAATTTTGAATATAATACTTAACCATCTTTTCTTTTCGGTTTATGGGTAGGTCAACTGGTCAAGTTAGATAATAATTATTAAATCATCATTAAATTAAAGATAATTTCGTTAGTTTCACATGGGTTGTAAAATCGTCAAAATTCAATTTCTAAAACTCAGGATAGAACCTAAATAGTAAAGTAAGTATATAAATTTTAATAAATATTTTTTTATAATTGTAGCACTAATTTATTTATTTTTCCACTAATTCTTTTAAATATAGAAATTTTATCTTTCTTTCAATAAAGTATTAAAATAAATTAAGAACAAATTAAAATCGATAAAGGCTATTAATAATATGAGAATAAAATTTTATATAATCATAACATAATTTTTATTTTGTTTAATAATTTTAAAGTAATAATGTATTTTAAAATTTTATATACACTATAAATAAAACCGAAACATTAAAAGTAAAAGCAGTTAGTAAGATACTTATATCAGTATGTACTTGATATCCTTATTATATTAAACTCTTTTATATAATAAGCATAATAGGGATTTATCCAAAATTTTGATCGTGACAACCAAATTAATAAGGACTATTAGATAATTTAAACCAAATATACCAAATATAAATAAGTTTTCTATATTGAATAGAATTCTCCATGTAAACAATCCGTGACTTTCTTTTCTCTTCCATAGACAATTCTAGTTAGATAAAAATTGTTAAACCATCTTTTAATTAAAAATAATTTAATTATCTTCACGTGGGGTGTAAAATCGTCAAAATCTGATTTTTAAATCACAAGATAAAGCCCAAATCAGTAAAGTGGGTATTTAAATTCTAATAATGATTATTATGTCATCATTATTTTAACGCCAATTTAATTACTTTTTTCTAACTATTTTAAATTTAGAAATCTATGTTCAAAAATTAAAATCAATCTAAGAAAAATTCAAATCAACAAAGAATACAATAATACGAGGATAAAATTTTATAAAATTGTGCATATTTTTTATCCTATTTTATTAAGTTATAGATCATAACTAATCAAATATAATTTATTATTAAATAATAAATTATACGCAAATGGTGATTTTGTTTTATAAGCACTCATAGAGACCTAATTTCATTGTTAGCAGGACTATATTCATATTAAAAAAAACCGTATTTTGAAACTGTATTACATGATAATTTTACTGTTATATGTAACGTTTCTCAACAATTTAATTTGAAAGATCCAACGATTATGGATTGAGTGATCAAACAAAGCGACCACACTTATAAGAAAGCTTTCATTATTTAGTCTTTAATATAATAACATAGATATTTACGGGATATACTATAAAAAAAATGAATTTTATACAGAATTTTGATCGTCACGGTACTACTGTAAAAGAAGAACTATTACAAAAAAAATATATTTTAATTGATAATTTATTTTCTCAAAAGTTCACAGTTCCCTCATCATTAACATATTACAAAAAAGAGTATATTATATTTTAGCAATAAATATTTAAAAAAATTTAAAATTAAAAAAATTATAAATATTAAGAAAAATTAATGATGTTATCCTGGTAGTTTAGTACTAAATACCGCCAAAACATTCTCAACCGTCAGATCCAATACTTTTAAAAATAGATGATCAAGATTATATCATATAAAAAGAAATTATTATCTAAATATGATATAAGTTAAAAGATATTATATTAGGATTGGATTTTCCAAAAAGTTAAAACATAAAAATAGTTGTAATTAAATAAGGAAGCCCATTTATAACCAAAATAATAAAAATCGTTTAATCTTAAATAGATAGGTGAAAACCGTTAGATTTAACATTAAAACCTGTATTTGGTTAATAAAGGTTATTCTAATAATCTAAACTACATATAAGTTAAGTAGATTTCCTAAATCGAATAGAATTCTCAACATTAAATTTCGTCACTTTATTATCTTTTTAGTTTTAGAATAGTTTTTAATTGAAAAAAAAAACTATTAAACCACAACTAAATTAAAGATTATAAATAAAATTTAAGTAACCGTGCATCGCACGGGCTATAAACTAGTATTATTAAAGACGAAACATTAAAAGTTTTGGTCAGTCGGTCGGTATTTGGGCCGGACCTATCTATAATTTGGGTCGGACATATCTATAATTAATTTATTTATAACCAATTATTTTTTTCAGCTAAAACACGTTACCTATTTTATATATTTTTCTAACCAAAACAACTCATCTTCTAAATATAAAATAGGTAACATATATATAAAATGATAATATTATTACATATTTATAATTGATTACCTTTTTAGCCAAAACACATTATATGTTCTACATTTTCTAACTAAAACAACTCATAATTCATTCTTTTTCCAAAAATATCACGAAAACCCTTTACTTATTTATTTTAAAACGTATTTAAATACTTTTAATTATCAAATTTTAAAACCTCATTTTCCAAAAATATCACGGGCATTTACCTTTTAAAACTAAATATATGTTACATTTTTTATTTTTTCTTACTAAAAGCCCTCATTTCCAAAAATATAACGGGCAACCACATACTTATTTATTTTAAAATCTGTTTTAATGTTTTTAATTAATTAAAAGTGTTTAGCTATTTTAACATGTCTAATTATTTTTTGCACAATTACAATTAATAAAATATTAAAAAATAGTAATAATAATAATAATGAACAAATCCATGCATCACACGGTTTTTAAGCTAGTATATATAAAAGTTGTATGTTTTAAAACTAAGAAAACAAATACAAAGTGCTCGTAGAAATCCTCTTGATTAAAATGAATGAAACAGTACAATACTCAAACCAAATAAATGAACTGGGAACCAACCACCTACTACTCCTCTACTTATTCCACGACTCCTAAAAACTCTGTACTGACAGCTGACGAGTCCTGCAGCTTGGAGGGAACTAACATAAACTAAACAAAAACAAATAAATTCAGATTAATTACTCACAAATCATCTTTAAAAATACGAAGTATCTGCTTAAGAATATATTAAATATTTTATATGTGATGGTATGAAACTAATTTTTTTTAAATATTTGATTTTGATAAATTTGAAGTATATATACTTTATATTTTTTAAATCCGCTAAATTTTTGAGATACGTGAAGAACATAATGTGGAAATCCAAAACAAACTTAATATATTTCAATCGAGTATCAACAAAAATCATTTTTTTTATGGATTTTATAATTATGTTTTAACCTTTCACAAAATATTTTTATTTTATTAAAAAATAAATAAACAAAGGAAAATTTCTACCTATACTCTGTTTGATGTGCCGGTGAAAAAGATCTCATTGCAAAAAGTATATTTTCGTTTAGTAATATTTTTAGTTATAAAATAAAAAAACAATGATAATGAAAATCAGTAAGTACTTCCTATAAAATCTGAAAAAGCATTATATTGTAACTAGCGTAACAGCCCGTGCAAGACACGGGCCTGCATAAAAACGTCAATAATTTTTTTGCGAGGAGGTCGATTTATTAACGTGAGGTTTGTGTAATCGTAAGTTTGATAGTGTAAGATGAGAAGTGTGAGTTGTGCAGAGTAGTAAGAAATTTTGTTGGCGAATAATGTAACTACTTTGAATGACGAACGTACCCCTGTCAGGTTTTGAGACTTGTTCATATATTATTTAAATAATTTCTTGCAGAATTTGTTCATATATCGAAATATTTTTATAATTAAAAATACATTAGATGATAATATTTGCAATTTATCGTAAATTTGTAATATTGCTTATCGTTTTCATGAATCAAATACTTGTAAATTTGATTACATTTCGTAATATTCAACTAATATCTATATGATAAAAGGCACATGATTATTTTTATCGATGTAAGAATGATTATACAACATTAATGACTTGTGCATATATATAATTTTCAAACAACTATTTTCTGGTTTCATCTTTTTTTCCCTTCATATAGAGTGGGTCCATGTTATAATGACGTAAGTAAATGTTTCAACTCAATCATCATAAATAATTGAAATCCTAAATTTTAAAAATTCATATATAACTCAAATTGAATTATCATATATATTTCTCAAAATTCATGTATTTTGCTTAGTTATATAATTTTATAAATATATGGTACAAATTAATGAATTCTGAATTAACTACAATCTATACTAAACTATAATAAACAAAATGGGGTATAATTTATCATTTGGTTCACAACTCATATTTGTTATCTTTTTCAATCACAGTCGATACTGATAGGTCTTTGAAGTCAAATTGATTGGAACATCTAGATGTATTACTAAAAGTTATGCTACATAGAAGTTTAAAGTTCAAATCTCATCAACAACATATTAAAATAAACATTGTTAGGAATATGTTGTTCTTGATGATAATTATAAAAACACTTAGTAGATTTTGTATTAAGTTATTTTGTAACTGTCAACGAAATAGCATGCTTTGCAGTGTTTCGTTGACAGGAAGCTCATCAACGAAATGAGTGATGTAGCAATTGCACTGTACATTACTTCATAGTTTGGTATGCAGTTTGTTGAGTACAAGATAGGTTTTCTAAGTCATGTTGACTAAATGGTTAGATAGGCAAAATAGGTTGGTTAATTGTAAATATTTAGTGCCTTGTAATTTTGCCTAAGTGAAGACATGTCAACGGAATGAAGATTACTCTATCAACGAAACAAGGAAGCTCATCAACGAAACAAAGAATAAAGCTATCAACGAAACACATCTCTATGCCATCAACGAATCATTATTGCTTTTCTATACAATTGACAAAGTGATAGTGACAGGTTCCTGACAGATCAAAAAGGAGATGTGGAAGTGTACTTTGCATTGGAAACCATTAAAATGGACATGGGGAATAAGGAAACATCCCAGTTTCCAATTGGGCTCTTGGGAGTGATCATAATAAGCATGAAGTCAAAAGCAAGGATCTCCAAGGACCACTGGACAAAGGGATGAAAAGCAAACTATTGGCGGTTACTCATTGTACTATTAGTGTAGCCAAAAATAGGGTTGTAAACTTGGGTTTATATAACCAAGTGTAGCAGTTACTTTATTTGTGTGAAGAAAAACAAAGAGTTTGTATTAGCTATCTTTGAGAGCATTTTTCTTCTCTACAACCTTGTAACTGAGCAGCTGTGTACATTTGTATCACAGATTATTTCCGCAATAAAAACACTTCAGTTGGATCATCAAACAATCCAACTGAATTATTTATATCTTGTGTTTTTATTTATTCAGTTCAGTTTAATTTTATAAAGTACTTTCAAGTTAAAGAAATATCAAAATTGTATTCAACCCCCCCCTTCTACAATTCTGTTAGGTCATTTGGGATTAACAATTGGTATCAGAGCAAGCTTCTAACATACAAGAAGTTTAAAGATCAAGACCAAAAACAGAAACCATGGTGAAGAAGGATGCAGGTGTGAAGATACCAGTTCTTGATAAGGACAATTACTTTCACTGGAAAGTAAAGATGCATTTACATCTCATGTCTATGGATGAGAGGTATGTAGACTGCATTGAGAAAGGTCCACACGTTCCCATGAAGCTTGATTCTAGAGTTGGATTGCCAGATAATGCTCCTGATGTAGAGATTCCAAAACTTGTCTCAGAATGGACTGTTGAAGATGTTGCAGAAGTCCATAAAGACAAAAGAACCATGAACATTCTGTTTAATGGTTTGGAGCAAGAGATGTTTGACAATGTTATCAACTGTACAACCTCTAAGGAAGTATGGGATACTGTTAGAACTCTCTGTGAAGGAACTGAGCAAGTCAGGGAAAATAAAATGCAACTCCTTATACAACAATATGAGCATTTTCATTTTAAAGCTGGTGAAACCCTAAATGACACGTTTAGTAGGTTTCAGAAGCTTTTGAATGGATTAAAGCTGTATGGGAGGATCTATCAAACTAAGGATTCAAACCTTAAATTTCTCAGAGCTCTTCCAAAAGAATGGAAGCCTATGACTGTTTCTCTTAGAAACACTCAAGAGTACAAAGACTACACTCTTGAAAGGCTTTATGGAACCTTGAAGACTTATGAGCTGGAAATGGAGCAAGATGAGGAAATTGAAAAGGTACAGAAGAAGGGTGGATCTATTGCATTAATTGCATCTGTGAACCAACTGGAAGATGACAACAAAGAAACTGCAAAGGCCACAACTAGTCGACCTAGTTGTAGGAGTGATGTTAGCAAGGGTAAAGACAAGATGACAGAAGAAGAAGAAGAATCAGAACCAGCCAACTTGAATGACTTAGATGAGATTGATGAGCACATTGCTTTTCTGTCTAGGAAATTCTCTAAGTTCAAGTTCAAAAGAAACTCAGAAGCAAGGCCACCAAGAAGAGACTTTCAACCTAGCAAAACAAACTGGATTGAAAAGTCTAAGTCAAAATGTTTCAATTGTGGAATGCTTGGTCACTTTGCTGGAGACTGCAGAAAGCCCAAGGTTGAGAAGGGCAACAGGAAATTTGAGCCTGTTGATTATAAAAAGAAATACTTTGAACTTCTCAAGGAAAAAGAAAAGGCTTTCATGTCTCAGGAGTATGACTGGGCTGGTAATGGTGAAGACTCTGATGATGATGTTGAGTATGTCAACTTGGCTCTTATGGCTGACAATCATGAGCAGGAAGCAAGTTCCTCAAGCAACCAGGTAACAATTACTAATCTTTCTGAGCTTTCTAAAGAGGAATGCGATAGTGCAGTAAATGAAATGTCTACTGTATTATATAATTTGCGTGTTACTCTTAAATCACTTACCAAAGAGAATTCTAGAATAAAAGAGACAAATCTGCTCTTAAGTGATAGGAATGCAATGTTAGAAGCACAGCTCATTGAATTTGAGAAAATGAGGTGTGTTAGTAGGGATGCTAAGAAGGAACTTGAGAACGTGTTACAAAGGGAAGAAATTCTTAAAACACAACTTGAGATAGAACAAGGTGTGATTGCAAAATGGAAGGATGCCAGGAATGTTGCTGCCAACATAATTAATGTTCAAGGCGTGGAATCCTTCTGTGAGCAATCATGGAAAAGGAACAAAGAGAAGCTAGGGTATGTTGGTGAAACCTTAGAATCAGAAACAGAGTCAACAAACAACAATGATCATTTGTTGGAGGTTGATATGTCAACGAAATGCAATGTTTCGTTGACACATGAACCATCAACCGATCAGGCTGTTTCGTTGACAGACAAAAGAAAAGAGAAACTCACTAGACTTAATGACAAGTATGGTCCTGTCACCAAGAACTTTGTTCAAGGTGAGTCTAGTAATTCAAAGAAAGTTGAGAAGCCTGTTGAGAGAGCTAATGTAGGTCACTTGTCTAACAAGCAATTGAAAGACAAGGTAGAGAAAGTTCATAATGAGGCTAAAGGAAATAAAAAGAATAACAGGAATGGCAAAGTAGGAATTAACAAACACAACAATTACACACCTGATAAATATGCTCCTAGAAAGACATGTGTTAATTGTGGAAGTGTTAGTCATTTGTCTACTAACTGCAAATCTGTTAAGAAATCTGCTAATGTGAAAATGCCCAAGCCTGCAATGAACAGTTCCATGCCTACAATGCCTGTTATGCCTAACATGTTTGCTCCATATGCACAATTTCAGAATCCATATGCTAGCATGCCATTTGTGTCTAATCCTTACATGAATATGTTTAACATGCCACAAATGCCATGGAACATGAATAACATGATTGTTCCTCCAACTATGCATGCTATGAATGAAAATATGAGCAACCCTCAGAAATCAACACCAAGGGTAAAGATTGATTTGAATCAATCTGAGTCCAAAGTGAAAAATGGTACAAAAGGGAATGCAAAGGCTAACAAGACAGGACCCAAGGAAACTTGGGTACCAAAATCAACTTGATTTGGTTTTATTGTGTGCAGGGAGACAAAAGGAATCTTTGGTACTTGGATAGTGGTTGTTCAAGACACATGACTGGTGATTCTACCCTGCTCACAGAGTTTCAGGAAAGAGCTGGCCCTTGTATTGCTTTTGGAGATGACAGCAAAGGCTACACAAAGGGATATGGCTTGATTTCAAAAGAGAATGTCATCATAGATGAGGTTGCATTGGTGGATGGTCTTAAGCACAATTTGCTTAGTATCAGTCAACTCTGTGACAAAGGATTTTTAGTTACTTTTTCAAAAGAAGCCTGTGTTGTTTCTAAAGGAGGAAACAACAATGTGGTAATGACTGGATTCAGAAGAGGGAATGTGTACATTGCTGACTTTAGTAGCACAAGTTCAGACACCATCACTTGTCTTTTCAGCAAAGCAAGCAAGGATGAAAGTTGGCTATGGCACAAGAAATTATCTCATCTGAATTTCAAGGTTATGAATGATTTGGTGAGGAAAGATCTTGCTAGAGGAATTCCACAGGTGGAGTTTTCCAAGGATGGTTTGTGTGATGCCTGTCAAAAGGGAAAACAGAAGAAGGCATCATTCAAAAGCAAGACAGTGTCATCAATTGTCCAGCAGCTTGAATTGCTTCATATGGACCTGTTTGGCCCTGTAAATGTCATGTCTATTTCAAAGAAGAAATACTGTCTTGTGATTGTTGATGATTTTTCTAGATTTACATGGACTTTCTTTTTGCACTCTAAAGATGAGGCAAGTGAAATCATTATCAATCACATCAAGATGGTAAGCAATCATCCTGATTTCAAAGTAAGAAGGATTAGGAGTGACAATGGGACAGAATTCAAGAATTCAAGCATGAAGGTGTTCTGTGAAGAAAATGGTATTTTGCATGAGTTTTCAGCAGCAAGAACACCACAGCAAAATGGTGTAGTTGAAAGGAAAAACAGAACACTTATTGAAGCTGCAAGGACAATGCTAGATGAATCAAAGTTACCAACTTATTTTTGGGCTGAGGCAGTTAACACAGCTTGCTTCACTCAGAATATTTCTTTGATTAATCAGGCCAAAGGAATGACCCCTTATCAGTTACTCAAAAGAAAGAAGCCACTATTAGATTTTCTTCATGTCTTTGGATGCAAGTGCTTTGTTCTGAGAAATCAAGCTGAGCATTTGGGGAAATTTGAAGCAAAGGCAGATGAAGCAATATTTGTGGGATATGCAGCAGGGAAAGCTTACAGAGTCTTTAATCTCAGAATCAACATTGTTATGGAATCTGTACATGTTGTTTTTGATGATCTCAAAATACAAGGTCTCTGTGATGAAGGTTTCCATGAAAGTCTCTCTTTTGAGAATGAGGAAGGAGAACAAGTGAATCATGATAAGGCTACTGAGAAACAGCCTAAAGTTGTTGTATCTAGCACAGATGAAAGCAGCAGTGAAGATGAAGTTGCTGCATTAAGATTGAAAAGAATAGCTGCTAGTAGACCAAATGATCATTTCGTTGACAGTCAAAATGAGCGTTTCGTTGACAACCAAAATGGTCATACCGTTGACAGTCATAGAAATGGTTCTAGAAGTGATCATTTAGGGACAACAAACTCAGGGGGAGTTTCTCAAGGACAAATGTCCAATCAAGGCAATCATGATCATGAAGCTACCTCGTCTAGAGCAAATCTACCTCCCTCAAGAAAATGGACTAAAGATCATCCCTTTGAACTCATTATAGGTGATGTTTCTTCAAAAGTCCAAACTAGAAGAGCAACTCAAGAAGAATGTCTATATAGCAGCTTTCTGTCTCAAGATGAGCCAAAGAAAGTTGAGGATGCACTTCTAGATCCAGATTGGGTTTTGGCTATGCAAGAAGAGCTAAACCAATTTGAAAGGAACAATGTATGGAAGCTGGTGCCCAAGCCTAAGGACAGGAGTGTCATAGGCACAAAATGGGTGTTCAGAAACAAGATGGATGAAAATGGCATAGTCACAAGGAATAAAGCTAGATTGGTTGCAAAAGGCTATTCACAGGAAGAAGGAATCGATTATGATGAAACCTTTGCTCCTGTTGCAAGACTAGAAGCAATAAGGATTTTCCTAGCCTATGCAGCCCATGCCAATTTCAAGGTCTATCAAATGGATGTTAAGAGTGCTTTTCTAAATGGGGAACTGGAAGAGGAGGTGTATGTGAGTCAACCTCCTGGTTTTGAAGATGATGATTTTCCAGAGTATGTGTACTTTCTCCTCAAAGCACTCTATGGTTTGAAACAAGCACCTAGAGCCTGGTATGACACACTTTCACAGTTCCTTCTTGAGAATCACTTCACTAGAGGTACTGTAGATAATACCCTTTTTCATAGGATTGTGAATGGCTCTACAATACTTGTTCAAATTTATGTAGATGACATAATTTTTGGGTCTACAGATGAAAAACTTTGTCAAAAGTTTGCCAAGCTTATGCAAAGTAAGTATGAAATGAGCATGATGGGAGAATTAACTTACTTTCTTGGTCTTCAAGTAAAGCAAGTTAATGAAGGCATTTTCATTAGTCAAACAAAATATATTTTTGATTTATTGAAGAAGTTTAACTTAATGGAATGCTCTCCTGCCAAAACACCCATGCCTACTGCCACCAAACTTGAATTGAATACTAAGGAAAAATCTGTGGACATTTCAAGTTACAGAGGCATGGTTGGCTCACTTTTATATTTAACAGCTAGTAGACCTGATATTATGTTTGCTACATGTTTATGTGCTAGATTTCAGGCTGATCCTAGGGAATCCCATTTAGTTGCTATTAAAAGGATTTTCAGATATCTCAAAGGAACATCAAACCTTGGCATTTGGTATCCTAGAGAATCTGGTTTTGAACTAATTGGTTATTCAGATGCAGATTATGCAGGATGTAAAATTGACAGGAAAAGCACAACAGGCACCTGTCAATTCTTAGGAAACAAGCTTGTGTCATGGTTCAGCAAGAAACAAAACTCAGTTTCCACCTCCACAGCTGAGGCTGAGTATATTGCAGCTGGAAGTTGTTGTGCACAGATTTTATGGATGAAAAATCAACTACTTGATTATGGATTAAGAGTTGAGAAAATTCCTATTTTCTGTGACAACACTAGTGCCATTGCCATTACTGAGAATCCAGTGCAGCATTCAAGAACCAAGCACATTGACATCAAGTACCATTTCATTAGAGAACATGTTATGAATGGTACTGTGGAGTTACATTTTGTTCCAAGTGAACAACAACTTGCAGACATCTTTACCAAGCCACTTGATGAATCAACATTCTCAAGATTAGTAAGTGAGCTAGGTATGCTAAATTTCTCTTAATTATTTTTGAGATATTTGCAAGTCATAATGCAGCCAGAAATTTGCTATGTTTTTTCTGTGAATAAATTTTCTCAGGAAAAGGTAAAATTTTGTCTAAGTCAAAATTACTATGCCAACGGAATGCACCATTTTGTTGACAGTCTTAGCAGTTTTCTGGGTGTTTCGTTGATAGCTCTTTTATATCAACGAAACGCAGCTTTATCAACGAAATAAGACGGGACTTTAACCGCCCAATCCTGATTCGTTGATTTAGCGCTTTTTATCTGAACCGTTGAAATGTGACACGTCTTTTACCACGATCTATGCATACACCCCTGTAAGTATAAATCATGGTAATACTTTAAGAGTAACGGTTATATTTTTAAGCCAATCCAGTAATTTACATTTATTATTGGATTCATTTTCTGAGAATTTTTGGGGGAGTATTTAAGAAATTTTAGTTTTATTATTTCTTTTTACCTGTTCTCAAAAATTTCAAAGGCTTTTTCTCTCTTCTTCTCTCTATCAATCAATTCAGTTCGAAGCTTTCCTTTAATCAACAATGGCACCCATAGTCAAGCTAATGTCTGCTGGAGGGTTCATCTATGAGAAGAACAACTCCATCCCTTTTGTTGTCAAGGAAAACCCGAACAGTCTGTTCTTCAAAATGATGGATTTCATGAAGAATTGCAAGTTGAGCTATGCAATGTTTCACTCTACACCACTCTACAATGAGATAATCGAGGAGATTTGGACCTCATGTGAGTATAGTGGAACAAACTGCACACTACAATTCACTCTTCAAGGTAATGAGTACATAGTTAATTCTGATGTTTTGCAAGCATGTTTACATATTCCTGATAATAACTGTGATGCTTTGCCTACTAACACTGAAATAACTACCATGTTAAATTCTATAAACTACTCTTTGCCTACTGATAATCTGGGTAGAATAATTAGGAGAGGTTTGGTTAGGGAATACAGTTATTTAGCTGATGCATTCATTAAGGTCTTTTCTGGAAAGATTAGTAATTTTGATGCATTAACTAACTCTATGTTAATTCTCCTAACCATGCTTCTAAATGATAGATATCACAACTTTAGCACCCAACTTATGTATGAAATTGGTGCTAAGTTGGGTGACAAAGCAAATAGGAAGAAAAATATCTATTATGCTAGGTTTCTGATGATGTTGGCTAACCATGTTAGTCCAGCACCATTAGTTATCTCTAACCCTAATGCCAGGTTTGAGTGCTTTGTGCAAGAAAAGAGAGTATTGACAGACATACTGAGGCTGAACCACAATGGTGATGTTCCAGTGGTGTATCTGCCAATCATTGAGGTAACTACTACTATCCCTGTTAGTGTAGCTAACTCCTCAACTGTTTTACCTTCCAATGTTGCTATGGAGTCTGTAGCTGTGACCCAACAGGCTCCTACCCTAGCAACAAAACCTAAATCAAAGAAATCCTCCAAGCCAACCTCAGGTGCTTCTCAAAAGGCACCTGTTGTAAAAACTACCACACAACCTAAGGGGAGTGAGTCTGGAGTTGTAAGAGGTGAGGGAAGGGGTGAACATCAAAGAAACCCCAAGGATAAGGAAGGACAGGTTAGTGTGTACCAGCCAAGCCCCATTGTGTCTTCCCAACAAGGCACAATGAGTAAAATGGATTTAAACACAAGTCTAATTGCATCCTCCCAAAAGGATGTGATTATTGAAACAAGCTCTTCACCAAGAGCACAGTCCAAGAGGGTAAGGGACACTTCAAGCCCAAAGTCTACATTTTCCCAATACCAAAGGAGAGTGAAGCAAAAGTCCAAGGGTACACAGGGTGCACACACACTGGAAGCAACACTTCCAGTTTCTCAAATTCAGTTTGATGTAACCCCTATCATTTCTCTGGGGTTACAGTCCCATTCTCTAAACATCAATCTTGAATTATCTCCATCAAATTCACCAACTCAATCTTTAGATGTGGACATGATCCATACATCTATTCCTGATTCTCCAACTCTAATCTTGGAGAAGCCCCACTCTGAAGCTGGTGGCCATCACTTGTTAAGTGATTTGTTGGGCCATCAACCAATTTTTCCTGAAGTTGCAAGGGGATCTGTGGACCATTCTTTAAAATCAATCACCACAGACTCTACTGTAATTTCTCATTCTCAAAGTGCTTTCTTGACTTCATCAACGAAACAGTCTATTTCGTTGACAAGTGTTTCTCCATCAACGGTATCCATACCGTTGACAGTTCAAACTACCATTCCGTTGATAGTTCACTCTGCACCTTTAATTGAAAATCAAGTTGTTCCCACAACTAGTGCAGATGATCTAGTGGTATTTGAGACACTTCTAGGACTGAGAGGGAGTGAAACTGAGAGGCTGGCTTGCAGCCAGGCAAAAGGAGAGAATGTGAGTGAGAGGCTGGCTATTTCTTCCAGCCAGGCAAAAGGAGAGATTGAGAGTTCCACCTTAGAAGGTGAAGGTGAGGGTGTGAGAGGTGTGAGCCATGGGGAGCCCATGATGCAAGAACAGAGTGGAGAGAGAGAAGGGACTACAGGAGAAATAAGGATGGAAGCAGCCATTGCTAATGAGTTAATGGAGGTCAGTGAGGGAGAAAGGGAACCTACTTTCCAAGAGGTTTATCAACAAACTCTGGATAGTATTTCCCTGGATCCTGAGACCTTTACTCATCCTGTGCCAGCCTATCAAATTATGGCTCAGCAGGGCAATGTGGAGGCAGAAAGGTCACTAAATCTAATTCATACAACTGCATCAATGCAAAGAGCAAAGGATGCCCTGACCAATCTACCTTCAGGAGCTGCAGCAAGTGGAGATTTTGAGTTTTCTGATGCTGAGGACAGCTATGGTGATAATCTACAGGTGGCCACCACTTCACAGACTGGGACTTCTGTGGTGCCTCCTACACCAGGCTGGCTTTCTCAAGGTATGCATGGTAGAGCCACTCTAGATGCTGCTATCTCCAGGCAGTACAATGAAGCCTACTTAGCTCATGAGTCTGCAAATGCAAGAGACAAGAAATTCTACAAGGCCATCATGGATTCTCTGGAAATTCAAAGGCTACAAATGATGCAGACAAGGATTGAGGCTACAGAAATCAAGGACTCTATTAGCAATTTCAGGGATGCTAACTCCAGGATGATGGATGAAAAGCTCCCTCTTCTCACTATGTCCAAAATGAACAGGTTTCTCTCTAAGGAACCTGAAGTGGCTACCTCCTTGAAGACTCTCTCTTCTAGAGTGGACAAGGTGGAAGCTACTTTATCTCAAATGCAAAAGGAACAGGAGAAGCAGACTCAACTTTTGGCCCAGCTAGTGGCAGCTCAAGGACTCCCAGTTGTCTCTCTTGATGATAACAAAAAGGGGGAGAAATCTCAGGAGCTAACCATTCAAATCACAAAGGTGCTGGTCCCAACCATCACATTGCCACAGGAGCCACTAGCAATGGGGGAGTTTGGAAAGAAGAATAAGGATGGCATTGACTTGATCCAGGAAGCTTCTATGAGGATACAACTTGCAGCACAGATCAAAGATCATTGGTCCAACATAGAAGCAAGGTTCAAGAAAATTACTGAATCTTCAAAGACAGATCAGCCATCAACAAATGCAATGGTGACTGCACAAGTGGAGCCACAGTTCAAGAGCTCTTATGCTATAGAGCCCCTTCTACATGGAGTCATTCAAGGACCAAGAAAGGAGAAAGGACAAACTTCATGCATTAGGGATGTGGAAGAAGCTACATTACAAAGAAGCTTATCTCCCAAGTCTCCTGCTAAACCAAAAGGCAAAAACATAGCAAGGACTTTCTATCCTGCACCTTATCCAGATGAGCTCAAACTACTTGGACTTCTCATCACAAAAAGCAAGGAAAGTAATAATCATGAGATAAGGAAGCAAAGGGCAATTGTCTACAGGAATGGACAACAAATCTGTGTTTGGGCTGGTCATCCAAACTTTGCTGAAGCCAAGGCTGAGGAATCAGAAAGAGCAGCTATGCAGGCTCTTGCAGTAGCTCAAGCTCTAGATGAAGAAGAAAGACAGCAAGAAGAAAAAGCCCAAAAGGAAAGGAGTGAAAAGAAGAGTACAAGGCAACCAAAGGCAAGGGCTAGAAGAAACATAACCTTTGAAAATGATGACTCTCAGAGTATTGCATCAGACTCTTATGTACCTCCAACAATTCCTGATCCATCTTTAAAGTTAGCCTGTGATCCCAAACATCTTGTTAATTTTCATGATCAGCCAATTGAGCCAAAGGAAGAGCCAATTGAGTTTGATGAGGCTAACTTTCCTAAATTCCTTTTTGAGATGGATCCAAAGAAGAAATTGAAGCAAAGGGCTGTCAAGACAAAGCCAGTATTTGTGAGAAAGCCACAACCTCAAAAACCCCCTTCAAATCCAGAGGACTGCATGTACATTGCTGACATCAGGGAAGAATCCAGCTTGCATCTTGAGTTAGACAACCTGGTGGAAGTAAGGGGCATTGCAGCTTCTCAGAAGCTACCTGAAAGATTGGTTTTCACATACAAGGGTGGTAGAGAACAAATTTGGCCTCTCTACAGAATTCTAGGAGAAGACTACCAAACACTACTCACAGTGTTTAGATGCTTGAAGAAAGACTTTGGCTTCACCAAAACAGCCAAGTCTGAGGTGGTCTCCAGAATATGTCAAATAAAGGCTAGCTGGAACAAGCCTGAGGCTCTTCCCAGGATGCTAAGAGTGCCCTCAACAGGAAAGAAGATCCATCTTCAACCTTTCTGGATGATGGAATTCAAGGACAAGGACAACTGCAGAAGGTTCTTCAGGATGGAAGACCAGCTGGACAAGGCATCTAATCAAACTCTAAGGTTTATGCAATCCAAGCTTGGTGATCAAGATGAAGAAGAGAAGATCTTTTACAGAAGGCTACAGGTCCAGATTGAGGAGAACAACTCTAGGAGAGGGAAGAAGACTATGCCCCAAAGAAGACAAAGATGAATTATTTGCTCAGTCTGGAGGAGCACATTTGGGCATTAGTTTTGTAAGTCTTGCATTATTTCTAAAAACTTTATGAAGCTCAATACAACTTTTACTTTTATCATGTGTAATATGCCTGAGTGTTTTTGTTATCATCAAGGCTCTTGATTTATGGCTGTTATTCTATCAGTCATAAATTGGGGGAGATTGTTAGGAATATGTTGTTCTTGATGATAATTATAAAAACACTTAGTAGATTTTGTATTAAGTTATTTTGTAACTGTCAACGAAATAGCATGCTTTGCAGTGTTTCGTTGACAGGAAGCTCATCAACGAAATGAGTGATGTAGCAATTGCACTGTACATTACTTCATAGTTTGGTATGCAGTTTGTTGAGTACAAGATAGGTTTTCTAAGTCATGTTGACTAAATGGTTAGATAGGCAAAATAGGTTGGTTAATTGTAAATATTTAGTGCCTTGTAATTTTGCCTAAGTGAAGACATGTCAACGGAATGAAGATTACTCTATCAACGAAACAAGGAAGCTCATCAACGAAACAAAGAATAAAGCTATCAACGAAACACATCTCTATGCCATCAACGAATCATTATTGCTTTTCTATACAATTGACAAAGTGATAGTGACAGGTTCCTGACAGATCAAAAAGGAGATGTGGAAGTGTACTTTGCATTGGAAACCATTAAAATGGACATGGGGAATAAGGAAACATCCCAGTTTCCAATTGGGCTCTTGGGAGTGATCATAATAAGCATGAAGTCAAAAGCAAGGATCTCCAAGGACCACTGGACAAAGGGATGAAAAGCAAACTATTGGCGGTTACTCATTGTACTATTAGTGTAGCCAAAAATAGGGTTGTAAACTTGGGTTTATATAACCAAGTGTAGCAGTTACTTTATTTGTGTGAAGAAAAACAAAGAGTTTGTATTAGCTATCTTTGAGAGCATTTTTCTTCTCTACAACCTTGTAACTGAGCAGCTGTGTACATTTGTATCACAGATTATTTCCGCAATAAAAACACTTCAGTTGGATCATCAAACAATCCAACTGAATTATTTATATCTTGTGTTTTTATTTATTCAGTTCAGTTTAATTTTATAAAGTACTTTCAAGTTAAAGAAATATCAAAATTGTATTCAACCCCCCCCCTTCTACAATTCTGTTAGGTCATTTGGGATTAACAAACATTTATTACAAATATGTTAAAATTAACATTACTCTGAGCGACTGATCCGGCAGAACAACTCAAAAATTAAAAACATAAATAAAGGTAAAATATGTGAACCACTTGTTACTATATTTAATTTGATTATAATAATTTAAATAAAAAAGTAAAATAATACAAAAAAATAACTCGTGCTTTGCACGTGTTATAAAAAAATATATACGGATAAATATATCATTTTTAAGACTAATTTTTTTTAAAAAAAGTAATGTAAATGTGATAACTTTATAAATGTCCATAGATTATTAATCTATTGAAAAGTGAAAAATGACCATGATTTTGACCTGAAGACTTATACGAGGTTATATTATTTTTTTCAATACAAATATTGAATGACATTTTTGTAATAATAATAAACTCAACCTTTTCATATACAAAAAATAAACTTTACTTGTATTTTATTGTGTATTAGCTTCAGTGTTGTAATTCAACGACGTCCTCAAAGCCCACAAACCCTATTTAGAATTTCATTTATCAAAATGATTTTATGATATTACGCATCCAATTAATATATTATATAAAATTCAATTATTATTAAAGACTTATACTTTTTTTTAACATTATTCAATAATTTTTTACATACAATTTGAATTTTTATTGTTAAAACTTATAGTCTAACTGGTCGTCATTAATAGTTAGACAATTTTATAATTCTTATGATCGAGAAAAATCATATCTTATTTTCATCTATTGCATATTAATCATGTTGATTTTTTATTTTAAACATAGATCATGTTTTTGAGTTATCGTCTTTTTGGAATCAATTCAATTGTATCTTCTACATTTTCAAATATTTATCTTTTTAGTCGAATTATACATTTAAACCCCTCAAAGTCTAAATGTTTGATCAATAAAACATTTCTAATTTAACTCAAATATTTGATATTTTATATACTTAAAATTATTATATATAGTTCATATTTGATGTAGTTATATATTATGTATGATTTTATAGATAGAATTTATATATTTTTATTTAAATAATATAATACATTTATATATATATACAAAGAGAAAAATGAAAATGAAAATATTTTTTTATCCGGAATAATTTACATTCATATGTAACATGTGAAATTATATCATATAAATTTTATTTTACATACTCATCATTTATCATGACAAAGAGAGTGTAAAGATTTTATTTTTTACATTTATCATTTATAATGAAAGAAAACCTTTTTTTGTAATTATATACTCCGTAATATTCTACATTTTAAATCATCACCCCGATTTTGACTCGGACATCAACCGGGGGATTAAAATGGTCGAAAAAGTGAAACAATTGACGAAAAAATGAGTAAATTTGAGATATACCGAAGTTAATAAAGAATGACATGTAATATTAGTAAATATCAACAAATGAAGTGTTCATTTTGAAAAGAAATTTGCTAAGAAATGAATGTGACGAACAGAGTGTATAAGCATTAACATTACATAATTTTGATGCTAATTTTCTTAATTTTAAATTATAAACTTAACAAATAATGAGATACATAACATATACAATAGTTCTTATATTAGATCAATTTCATTAATATATTTTATGTATAATTAATTAATTCTAATAATGTAAAATAGTGATATATAATATGTTATAAAAATATGAATTATCAACAACATAACTAAAGTATATTTAATGAAAAATATACAACTATAATAAAAATTTATAACGGTGATCGATCATTTACCTATATATATAATAACGTAAATAAAAAATACAGATTTATATAAATAATATGGACCAATATTTCTTTTACTCAAAGGTTCAAAATAAAAAAAGAATATAGAATTAGAGGAAATGATGTGACTTATCTAATAAAATCTTCAAAATAAACTCAAAAAGCAATGTGGCTTAGTGGTTATGCTTTGGACTTCTTAGAAGGAGGTTGAAGGTTCGATTCTCTACATTAACAAATATTAACATACTTTTACATGTTAATATAACAGTGACATTTTTGTTATTTTTCAAAAAATAGGGGTAAAATCGTAACTTCACAAGCATTAAAATGACAAACTTTGTCTTTGTGTTGACATATAATATATAGTAACAGACTTGTAAGAAAGGCAACCTACTTTCAGAAAAATGCTATTGAAAAAGTTATTTTAAGATTTACCAAATAATCGTTTACATTTTTTTTAATAAAACATGATGTCATTATCGATAACAACAATACTAAATTAAGTAATCAAATATTACTGGAATCGGGTAAAAACCGAAATATTGTATAAGTAACATATATATTGTATACGAAACGCATTGTATAAGTAATTTTGTTTGGATACACTAAAACAATTTATTGAAAATTTGTTTACACAATAGATGCTGCATGCAGAGAAGTGAAGCTCCGTTGGAGCGAGCGATGACGAGGTGCGCTAATTGTTTGCATATTGGAGCGTGTTCTCCAAATACATCAAACTTTTCCTAGAAATCTCTCCAAAAATCAGTTGACATATTTTAATTAAAAATTTCATACCATCGGATCAATTACAATTAAAACACCGAGAAAATATTTTGAAACAATTTTTCATTTTTTTGACAGGAATTTTGAAACAATTCTTAGAGCATGTCCAACGGGATTGACTAAATTTGTTGGCTAAAATCATATAAAATGCTGATTATGTAAAATTTGTTCAATTTGTAAGAGATTGAGCTCAATGGAGTTAGTTATAATGATTAACTACATTTTAAAAATAATATGTTTCACTACGTTCGACAAATATAGTCAATGTGTTAAGGTTGACTAAATTTATAGCTAACAACAATGTCCTATTAGAGATTGCAAGATTTTACAAATTGACTATAATTTTTATTTTTTGCATGTTTTATCCATTTTTAGCTAAAGGTTCTTTGTGTTGGAGATGCTCTTAGAATGTCTAATATTTTCATTAAAATTATTGTTTCATTTATTTTAATTACCAAAAGCTATGACACTGGTATTTGTTTTCGTTGTGGATCCTAACTGGATGAAGACAAAGAATATTTTAATAAACACATTTTTTATTACTTAAAAAAGATGCTAAAAGCTTGAAATTCAGTTGCCACTCTATATATAGATTTTATTAAAAACAGGAGAATGCCGAAATCAGAAACTCAAAATGTATCCCCATACCATATATCACTGATCAATGTTATTAAAAATTTAGCGAAATCAACTTGTCGAAAAGGAAAACAGAAAGAGTGGAAATGGGGTAATCGGATATATATATGCTACATCTTCCTTAATTTGCAGTTGCTTACGATTTTATTTTCAAATATTATTAAATAATAAAAAATAAGATTACATCAAGCTAACGGAAATTAAAATTGCTCTGCGCTTAATATTCCCATTTCTTCACTAGCTCCCATTGATAAGTATCATGAGTGAAACGGTCTGGTGCATAGAAATAGAAGCCATCAAGTCTTGCTTCATAAACAAAATTAGAAACACCATATACTACATCCGGAATATAATTGATATCGTAAACGTGAAACCCTGCATGTTTTCCGTCCCACCAAAAATTGCACCAAAACAAAGTAGTACCCCAGAAATTTGGCAAGAAACTCCAGGTATACATTCCACCTACCCCTAGGCTCTGGTGGCCGAGATCATCGTCTCCTGATTTACAGTGCAGGCCTAACGGGGGTGTGTTACCGGGGAGAGTGTTGAAAATGGCAACATGCAGGTCTGCGAAACATGTCCCGGAAATAAGTAGAATTGTAAAAATGTAAGCCAATAAAGAAATTGAGGGCTTGGATGACATGGCTCTTGTCAACTGTGTTTCTACTTAATTACTGTGTGTAAAATGTGCAGTTCATTTTAGGGTATCCTTGGTGCAGGTATTTATAGGCTACCAAATTGTTTGTAACAGAACTTGATTACATGTGATTATGGGAGTAACTTTTTTTCAAAGAAAAGATGAAATGAACTGAGGCTAAAATTTAGCTTATTAAAATGAAAACCGTAATCTTGTTTTTTCATCTACTTTAATTTTGGGATTCATAAAATCTCAAAATATTTTAGCAGTTTCATTCGTAAAATTATATCAAAATATTCGAAGTACTGTTACATTTCCATGTAAATAGTAACTAAAACCCGGCAGGCCGCAGGAGACAAGGGCTTTGTATTTAATTTAATAGAATAAAACGAAGACGTATTTAAGGACCAAAATATGTGTAAACGAAGACGTATTTATATGGAATTAATAACGGGAAAATAGAATATATATTTTAATTTTATCATTAATTTTACAGATTTATGAGTAAATCAGATGCATGATTTACGAATAGAATCTATATTGAAAATCAATTAAACTATTTTATCTATATTGAAAATCAATTAAAATATTTAGCATTTTTCATTTGATTGTCAACCGAACCTTTGACCTAGTCATTACTATATGAAACAATGAAGGGTACTGTATCAATCACGATCCCCATAAATATCCGTTTGAAACTCAATTTTCCGCATTTTCATATTTTTTTGACAAAACCATAAATGCAATTATTTAAGGCTGTTCACGAACCGAGCCAAGTCGATCTTTCTTATCGCACAAAATTCGTGTTCGAACTCGAACTATTTAACTAACGAGCCGAACACGAGCTTTTATCGAACAAAAACGAGCCGAGCCGAGCCGAGTCGAGCAGAGTTTATTAAAATTTACAATTTTTATAGATAAAAAAACCCAATTTTTCTTGGTCTAACGAACTAAAATATTTTTTATCCAAACCGAACCCAATTCCCCACTCAATTCTCATTAAACCTAAAATACACGTACTATAAATTACAATTTTAATTTAAAATGTTAAAAAATACAACAAATATTATAAAAATATAACGAATATATTTCATTTTTTCGAGTTTTATCAAGCCGAACGAGTTCAAGTCGAGTTCGAGTCGAGCTCACTAGCTCGGCTCGAGCTCGTTTTCTTAACGAACGATTTTTTATATTCGAGTTTGAGTTTTAAACGAATCAAGCCGAGCTCGAGCTTGTTCACGAACAGTCATATTCGTGAACAGCCGTACAATTATCACGCCTTAAATCAAGTTGGCGCGCGGGAAAAGCAATTTCAAACAGAAACATTATTAGTCAGGTCAACATTCAGTCCAAATTATTTCTTACATTTAGGAGGTAAAGTGCGGTGAAGTGCCTTACATTTAGGGCCGGCTCTGTAACAAACTTTAGAATCGACAAATATAGATAGCTTTTCCATGTATCAAATTAAATTACTCGATTCGCCAAATATTCTGGAAACTATACAGTATATAGAAGTAGGCATAGTAGGAGTACAAATATATATACTCTCTTGTCCTTTTTTTATATTTTTAAGGTTGAAGTTAATTATATTTTTCTGAGTAATGACAGAGCATTCAACAAAATCTTTCAAATATTGTACTCCCTCTGTCCCAGTTTTATTGTCCAAAATTTCCTTTTTCATTCGTCCCAAAATTCTTGTCCACTTTTAGTTTATATGGTAAATTATGTGTTAATTATTTTAATTTTTATGAAAAGCAATACAACTTTTTGGTAATTATCGGTTTATTTTATATGATTGAATAAAAGGTGGGTTTTTGATGGTGGACAATAAAAATGGGACGGAGGAGTACATAATTATGATGTAGCAAACATGTGGCATTTTTTTAATTTGTGAGCATATATATACACGTGGAGTTCAATATTTTTATTTGAAATGTTATCAATTAAAGAAGATTTGATAGAATTTTTGGAAATATTTGCGGAGTGTTCTAGCATTTTTCTATTTTTTTTATCTAATCACTTGAATTGCCAAACCAGTATCTGTTTACAATATTTTCTTTTCATTAAAGAACAAATTTAACACTTGATGTGGGCGATACTTTTGTCGATAAAAAATTCGAAAAAGTTTCGATGGCATTACTACATTCTATCGTCCTATTTATAGTTTTAACATTTTCTGTTCTTTTTATGATGGCTCAAGCAATTATTAAGGCCTATTTTGTATTATTTTCAATTTAAAGTTCGATTTCGGTTTACGTCAGTAATAATTTAATTTGTAACTTTATAAGTTTGCATGTTCAAAAGACTAATTACCAAAGAATGTACGTATCACTATTTCAAGTTCCTTGCAACGCACTCTTCGCACGGTTGAAAGGATCGTAAATGTCCCTTTTGCCTGCACCGATTGTTGTAATTCAATTATATCCAAATTACCAAATATACATTGTACAAATTTGGCTTTACAAAATTTCAATAACTTGTGCAGTTAAGAGTTTCAAGATTATAAATTATACAATTAATAGTAACTTTGACAATTAAGCTCGGAAATCAATTACTCTCTCTCTCTCTGTTCAATCTATTTGTTAACATTTGAAATTTTAAGGCTCTTATAAAATATAGTTCCATTATTTATTTTTAAATTTTTTCTTTTTTGAATAAAAACCCAAACATTTAATTTTGATTCAGAAAAAAATAATAATTAAAACAATTAATGGAACTATATTTTAAAACAGCCTTAAAATGGGTGTCAAGTCTTCTTTTTCAAATGTTAACTTCCTGCCGAGACGGAGAGAATACAGGTTAATAGGTTATTTCAAGAATTATAAGCTTCTAAGAAAACCAACATAACGATTTTCTGATGGAGTTTTGCAACATAAGATCAAATCTTTGAATCTTTAAATTTCTAAGCTGAGCGGTTTTGCCTTGCGTGTCTATGGAAGTTATTAAAAAACATGTTAAATGAGCTTGTTCTGATTAAACATGAAACATAAGAGTAAAATGTTTATAAGGAAACATCTCTAACATCTCGTTGATCACATAATTTATTTTATAATATGCTAAAAAGAATAGGGTTACATCAAGCTAATGATCAAAACAACCCCAAATATGCGCTTATTTAATTTTCCCAGGTCTTCTTTAGTTGCCAATAATACATTTTGGTGAGGGGTTCTTGTCCATAAAAATAGAGTCCATCACTTCTAGCTTCGTAAGCGAAACGATTAAGATCATCTGCTACCTCCAACTCGATATCGATATCGAAAACTTTAAAAGCTGCATGTTTGAAACCCCACCAAAAGTCGCAATAGAAGAGAGTACTTCCCCAAAAATTCATTTTAAACTTCCAACTGTAAAATTGATTTGCAGATAGGTTGTGGTACCCCAAATCATCATCCTTGGATCGGCAGTGAAGCTGCAGGGCTGCATTTTGCGGAAGACGGTTGGTAATATCGACGTGGAGTTTCGAAAAACATGTTCCCGAAAGAAGTAAAATTATGAAAATGGAAATTAACAAGGAAACTGAGGACTTGGTTGACATGACTCTACTCACTGTGCGTATCAACTATACTCACTGTGTGCAGAAATGTGCGACTTGTTTAGAGTACCCTTCACAATCATGTATATATAGGCTACCGAATTGTTTAGTGATATAATATTAAGTATTAATAATTACTTAACCTAAAATAATTAAGTATTAAAAAATATATTTGTACTAGTATAAAATATTGGTTAAAACATTCAAATGATATTGAATGCGGCTAAATTTCTGCTACAAATCAATTTCTTAAGGATTTTGTTTGTCAACAATCAACATTAATTTGGGATGGACACGATCTTAACAAATTGATAAGTTATGTCATGAATCCTGCAGATTCTCAAATCAAATTAAAATTAAGAAGAGTTTGGGGTCAAAGCAGCATTTTAGCCATTCCTGCGGGCAAGAAGACTGTAATTACCATATATAAAATAATATTTTTTTTGAGCAATTACCATAAATATTATTATTTTAATTTTTTTTTTGTGATTTTATCATCTTCTAAAAGTATTAGCAAAATTACTGCAACCAAATGTAATATTTTTTTACGTTTTTTAAGAAATAATTGAAGTTATTTTTAGTTTAATTTGAGATTGAATTTGATTGTATTTGACACAATTTTTTAAGCAACCTATTATGCAACAAACATGATTTCGATTATTAAATTTTTTTTAAGTTGTATTTGTGGTTAATTTTGATTGTGTCAGTTGCAAAAGTTGCAAATCTTATTTTTACAAATATTTTTATAAAATTGGTATTTTTACGTAATTATTTAAAAAAAAATAGTATTTTTCTAAAAACGTTTCTGGATTCAAGCATTTTAAACAGTAAATTTAAAAAAAAAATTAAGCTTACAAATTAGTAAGAACAATATTTAACGAACTAAAATAATTTTTTTAATATTAAGTATTGTTGGAACTAATTTTCTGTCGGGTCGGACTCCGAGTATCCCTTCGGGTTAACCTGCCAAAAGAGAAGAATGCGAGGGGTTTGGCCCCCGATTCACCTCCGGTGTGAGAATGAGTTAGAGGTTCCGGTAAGGTTTAATTGAACGTGTAAGTGTTTGTGAATGTAAAAATAAGTATTAACCTCATAATGAAACCTGTTATATGCTTTTATAGGTACTTTGGTACCGGCTCGTCCGAACCCCTCGGGGGTGTCCGTCCACGTACGTTGACCGGTTCTTCCGCCTAGATAAACGGGTGACTCGGTAATGTAACGGTCAGATGCAACAGACCGTTCAAAGGGAATGGACTTTGACTGTTCAACCCAACTACTCGGCCCGATCATAGTTCGGCCCAAGCATTATTCGACCCAAGCATTATTCGGCCCAAGTACTGTTGGGCCCCCAACATGTCCCTGGACTTCGGTCGGATGTCCACTGCGTTCGGAGTCCTAGCTTTTCACTCCTCTTCGGGATAGCTTCCAACGGTTTCGTGTCTATCCGTTGTGACACGTCACCTAGAGAATCGTGACGTAATTAATAATGACAGCCGTAATTTCTTGAGATTAGTGCTGGATCATCACCGTTGAATCCCAAACGACTTTGATCGTACGATCGAAATTAAACGTTCGCGTCTTACTGTCCAAACATCACATATCCTTCCTTATAAATATCAAAATTCCCCCCAAACATCGTCATATATACATTCACAAGTAAGGATATTTTGCCAATTTCTCTCCAACCCGACCATTTGCAGTTACCAACAATTTCCATTGCCTCGAGTTCAAATCTTCCTCTGATTCTTATCACAAGTAAGTCTTCTGTGTCCTTTTACGCGATTTATCATTTTGTATTTAGCACGCATGTCTTCCTCACTGAATGTGTTTATTACTGTTTATTACTGTTTATCACTGGAAATGTGCCCGTAATTAGGCTTGTAGTCAACCAGGTAGATACGCTTACCCCTAGAACAATTATCGGGACAGCCTTGTCCCTAGAACTATTTTCGGGACAAGTGTGTCCGTAGAACCATTTTCGGAATAAGGTTGTCTTTAGAACAATCTTCGGAATCACTAGTGCCTTAGGGATCCCTCTTATTCCTTGGCTTAGATGTTAGTAATCCCCCGACCGATCCAAGCCCTCTGTACTCGGCATTCCCCTTTCTTTTTCTTCTTTTCTTGATCGTGTTCGAGTACACGGCTAATTTCTTCATACTAATGCAGGAATTATGGATCGGTCGGCCTCTTCATCGGGACGGTCACCCAGATCTATATCCCCGGAGAGATATCCTTTTTTTAACGCCGAGGAATTCCCTGCGGCCAATCTCCATACTCGGCTTTCTGAGTATCGCGTAGCTAAGCTACCTAAGGAATATGAGATCCCGACCGGCGCCTGACATACGTACCTGCCAAGAGCTGCAGATCGAATATGGTACAACCTGCCCATCCTGAAGGGCTATGGGAATGTTGCTACAGGGATCTCTGAAGCCGCCTTGAAATGCGGTTTTCGGGTTCCGATGCTCCCGCTGGTGAAGCAACTGTTCGCCCAGATGGGAATAGCCTTAGGCCATATGGATCCAAACGGGTTCCTACATATGAACGGCTTTCAATGCCGATGTCTTGCGACACATGTTGACCCGACTCCTGCCTTGTTCTGGCATCACCACGACTTCCGGAAGAACGACAAGAGCAAAGGTTTTTACTCTATCGCTCATCGCTCCAACAGGGCTGAGTGGGTAGAAACCAATTCTACAATAAGGGCAGCCACGATAAGTGGTGTTACATCTCGGGCCCGAAGATAGCCGCTTTGTCTCAATGGCGTGTGGTCGATCCCACCGTTCGGGTGGTTAAGCCCGCACTATCGGGTGCAGAACTGGACGAGTACCAATGTTTATGTAATTTCGATATGGACCAAATCCCTTTAGAGGACATTCGGGAGAAGTAGTGGCTTTTCGCCCTTTGGGGTAATGGTAACATACTTCACCCCTTGTATTATTTTTCTTTTACTGTACTTCTGTCTGCCTGCTTATACTTTCGATGATAATGTTTAACCCTTTTCTTTTCTTCTTACAGTGTCTTCTCGTCAAGCCATCATTGAGAGGAAAAGGGCCAAGTTTGAGGCCGAGCAGGCGGCTCTGGAGGCTAAAGCGGCGGAGGCGGCCGAGGCAAGTGCTGCGTCTAACGATGGTCGCCAGGAGGGCGAGAAACGGACACCTGGGCAATCGGCCCCGACATCTCCCCCTCCAACCAACCATGCGGAGCAGGCGACTGGGTCCGCCCAGGTTAGGAAAAGGGCTCGGCGGGGGGACATTATAAAAACATACGTCCCTCAGTGGGCGGTCCTGGAGTCTGATGCCATCGCCATGGCCGACCCTAAGGCGATCAAGGAGATAGCTCCTGACTTGTGCCGAGATTTGGTGCTTCCGGTTGATCACCCTACCCACGATCAGTTGGGCATCGCCGATGCTTGTGCCGGTCTGATGGCCTTCCTTTCCAAGGTAAGTATAGTTAATTTTCCTTTTAATTTCATGTCTTTTCAGCTTTTTAACCAAGTTCCCTTTCCTTATTTTAGGCGACGCCGATGGCTACTATCATCACCGACAAGGTGAAGGATATGTAGGGCAGCTTCGGCCAAATTCAGGAACTGGAGGTCCGGGCAGTGAGATCGGAGACTGCTCTTCGCCAAGCTGTCGGCGATGTAGAGAGGCTGGAAAGCCAGTCTGCGGCGCTGAGGGCTGACCGAGAGGCCATGCAGAAAGAACTTGACGCCCTTCGGGCCAGGCTGACCCAGCGGAATCTGTCCCTCAAGTCTTCGAGGAAGATGGTCCGCAAGGAGACTAAGCTGCAGCTGAACGCCGAAGAACGGTGTTATCAAATGGGCCACGACGAGGTTGTGAGGAGGGCGGCTGCCATGGGCTTAGAGCATCAAGCCTTGATAGAGCCCGGCTTCAGCGATCCCGTTGGTCGCCCAGATGATGACGAGCCTCCGGTTGTCTCCTCTGGCGAGGACGAAGAGTTGTCAGATTAGGCCTTCGGGCATTTGAGTTTTCCTTTATATGTATTTGTACTTTATTAAGCCTTCGGGCCTTGAACTTTTGTAGCCTTCGGGCACTATGGTACTTGTTAATGAATTTTCTTTGTCTTCTTCGTCCATATTTGCTGTTTATTAATGTATTTTCGGCTTCATTTTGCCTTAACACAATTTTAACAAAATTTATGTCTCTTCGGCTTCTATTTCCGCCTTAACATAATTGAATCAGTTTTACGTCTCTTCGACTCCATTTGCCTCGACGTAATTTTATCATTTATTCATGTATTTTCGGCTTCATTTTGCCTTAACACAATTTTAACAAAATTTATGTCTCTTCGGCTTCATTTTGCCTTGACGTAATTTTAACAAAATTTATGTATCTTCAGCTTCTATCTTCGCCTTAACATAATTGAATCAGTTTTTTGTCTCTTCGGCTTCATTTTGCCTTGACATAATTTTAACATTTATTTATGTATCTTCGACTTATAATCTTCGCCTAAACATAGTCTGGATTCCCCAAAGTTTGGCTGTTTGGTTAACTAATCGCCAAATTTATGAAATAATATTCGAAAAGTCTTGTGACTTTTATCGTTTTTTGATCGTTCCCATATAAATGTTCGACTTGTAATATTATAAAGTGAAATTGACAAAATAAGTAGAAGAGGGGAACATGCATTTTATTGTTGGACTTATTCAATTATACATGCTTCAGCTTAAAAAGAAAACTCGGTATAAGAATAAAATAACAGCTATCGTGGCGAGCACCTTATGTTCGGCGGTATTCCTTTAGGCTGGGCGAAAGCTACTGATAGTACCTTCGCAGTCGGGAGGCGTGCCATGTGTTCTTGATCGGATCTCCAGTCATGGTTGTCAATTTGTAGGTACCAGGTCGAATCATTTCAGTCACTTTATACGGGCCTTCCCAGTTAGGCATTAGTTTTCCCTGCTTAGCTGGCATAGAAGTCGCCAATTCTCGCAACACCAAGTCTCCTACCATGAAGGTCCTTTTCCTCACCCCAGCGTCGTAGTATTGGGCCGCCTGAAGTTGATATTTCAAGTTCCTTAGATGAGCCGCTTCTCTTTCTTCTTCCAACAAATCCACATTGGCTCGAAGGCCAAATTCATTTGTCTCCACGTTGAACACCTCTGTTCGGTAAGAGTCCAGTCCGACCTCTACGGGAACGAGGGCGTCCGTCCCAAATTCCAACTTGAAGGGCGTTTCGCCCGTTGATGAGTGTGGGGTTGTTCGGTACGCCCAGAGCACCCAGTTTAACTCTTCTGCCCAAAGCCCCTTGGCCTCGCCCAGTCGCTTTTTTATCCCATCGAAGATGATTTTGTTCGCGGCTTCAATTGCTCCATTTCTTTGCGGGTGGCCGACCGAGCTGAATTTCTGTTGTATTCTGAAATGCGTCAAGAACTTTCGGAATTTGTTCCCGATGAATTGGGTCCCGTTGTCGGATACACAGACCTTCGGGATCCCGAACCTGAGAATGACTTGCTCCAACATGAACTTTTTTGCTGCTTCTTCGGTTATGGTCGCCAAAGGTCTTGCCTCGACCCATTTGGTCATATAGTCGATCGCCACGATGCAGTACTTGGCTTGTTTAGTGCTTTTGGGTAGGATTCCCACGATATCTACAGCCCACATGGCGAAAGGAATGAGACTTAGGACTGATGCCATTTCTTCTGGTGGTTGCTTCGGGATCGTACTGAATAACTGGCACTGTCGACACTTTTTTGCGTAATCTGCTGCATCTGCTCGCAAAGTTGGCCAATAAAACCCTTGTCTGAGGATTTTAAAAGCAAGTGACCGACCGGCAAGATGTTCCCCACATATTCCTTCGTGAACTGTTTCCAAAGCCAGTAGTTGTTCTTCGGGATCCAAACATCGAAGAAGAGGTTCTGTCGCCGACCTTCTATACAGCTTGTTCCCGACAATGGTATAGCTCGCTGCCCTGTACTTTACTTTTTGGGCCTCCTTCCGGTCAAGGGGCAGAGTACCTTTTTCCAGGTAGGCCCTGATCGGGGTCATCCAGTTAATGCCTTGGTGGATTTCCATGCAGTGTTGCTTGTCAATTGAAGGGATCTTTACTTCGGTCAGGTAGATGGAACCTGTGAAATTGTGAGTTTCCGTCGAAGCCAGTCTGGACAATGCATCGGCTCGGCTATTGTCTTCTCTTCCTACTTGGCTCAACTCGAAGGTTTCGAATGAGACCGATGAGTCCTTTACCTTTGTGGCATAAGCCTTGATTCGGAGTTCCCTTTGTTCGTATTCTCCTGAAAAATGCTTTACTACTAACATAGAATCACTGAATGCTCGTAAATTTATTACCTCGAGATTCTTAGCCAGGTTTAATCCAGCTAGCAATGCTTCGTATTCGGCCTCGTTATTGGTTAACGAGAAAGTGAATCTTATCGCTTGGCAAATCTCGAAACCATCTGGGCTAGAAAGAATTAAACCTGCTCCACATTTTGATCTGGCGACCGACCCATCTACGAACAACTTCCACTTGCCAGGTGATTGAATCAATTACTCTTCGGGAGTCAGGTCTTTTGGTCATGAAAAGTAGCATTCGACCATGAAATCTGCCAATGCTTGAGCTTTGATGGACGTTCTGGGGATGTACTCCAAATCATATTCTCCCAACTCGATGGACCAGGCCACTACTCTTCCGGACGCCTCCGGCCTTGTCAAAATTTTCTTAAGGGGTTGATCGGTTATGATTTGTACCGTTCGCCCTTGGAAGTACTGACGTAGCTTTCGGGTCGTCATTACGAGTCCATACGCGAACTTTTCTGCATTTGGGTACCTTGTTTTCGCGTCCTTCAACATGTGGGATACGTAGAACACTGGGTGTTGAGAATTTTTATGCTGTTTCACTAATACCGCTCCAAGTGTTCGGTCGCGCACTGCCAAGTATAGCTGTAATGTTTCCTTCGGGTCTGGCCTCATCAGGAGAGGCGCCTTGGTGAGGTATTCCTTCACATCTTCAAATGCTTTCTGGAACTTCGGCCCCCATTCAAAATTCTTTGATCCCCGGAGTGCTTCAAAGAAGGGTAGTGCCTTTTCTGCTGATCAGGAAATAAATCTTCGCAGGGCCGCCATTCGACCGGTCAATTTTTGTACATCCCGAACTGTCTTCGGCTGTTCCATGTCGATTACCGCTTGTATCTCTTCTGGGTTCGCCTCGATTCCTCGGGCACTGACCATATACCCCAAGAACTTTCCACTGGAAACTCCGAATGTGCACTTGTTCGGGTTAGTCTTCATGTTGTGCTTCCTTAATGTTTCGAAGCACTCTTTGAGGTCCTCCATGTGATCTTCGAACTGAGACTTAACAATCATATCATCCACATAGCATTCCATATTTCTTTCGATTTGTTTGTGGAAGATCCGATTGACCACTCTTTGGAATGTGGCCCCTGCATTTTTCAGGCCGAAAGGCATTTTGATGTAGGCGTATGTTCCTTTCGGGGTGATGAATGCTGTCTTCGGAATATCCTTGGCATTCATTGTTATCTGATGGTACCCTGAAAAAGCATCTAAAAAACTAAGTACCTGATATCCTGCAGTGGCGTCTGTCAGCTGGTCAATGCTAGGTAGCGGATAGTGGTCCTTCGGACAGGCTTTGTTTAAGTCGGTGTAGTCGACACACATTCACCATTTGTTGTTTGCTTTCTTCACCACTACCACGTTGGCTAGCCAATCTGGGTACTCGATTTCCTCAATGAATTTTGCTTCTAATAGTTTTTCCACTTTGGCTTCGATGATTTTATGTCTTTCCATGGCGAATGTTCTCTTCCTTTGTTTTACTAGCTTTGCCTCGGGCTTGACATTAAGACAATGCTTCGTCGTCTTTGGATCCAAACCAGGCATGTCCTCGGGCCCCCAGGCGAAGACGTCATGGTATTGTCTGACCACTTCAATTACTTTCTTTTTGAGGTCGGGCTCCATATTTTTCCTGATTCGATCCATCTTTCCTGAACATCCTGCATATAGCTCCACCTCTTCGGTTTCTGCTGCTGGTTCGACAATTGGGCTGGATAGGTCTGCTCCAAATTTTTCCAACTCAATATTTAGAGTTTGGCGACTTCCGCTGGCTTCGCCCTCAGTCCTTTTTCTCTTACCTCCTTCGGTCAGCTCAAAATCCTGATCCTTGTCTAGATCGTCTAACATGATGATTCGGGCGGTTTTTTGATCGCCTCTCATTTCCCCGATGCCATGCTCAGTCGGAAACTTCAATTTGAGATGAGGTATTGACGCCACCGTCTGGAAGGAAGTGAGGGCTGGCCTTCCGAGAATAGCATTGTAGGGGCTTTCCACCCGAACCACATAGAATTTGACCTGCTTTTCCACAGTATATGGAGCTTTACCCAAAAGAACAGATAAAGTGATAGTACCTTCGATAGGGACTGGCTGATTCCCGAAGCCGTATAGGGGAGCTTCGTGGCAGGGCTCCAGCTGTTCGCCTCCAAGGTTCATTTTGCTATACGTCCGATGATACAGAATGTTTACCGAACTTCCACCGTCTATCAGAGCTTTCCATATTTTGTTTTGGCCAATCACCGGGTTGATGAGCAAAGGGTCTTCGTGAGGCCAAATCACATCTTCATAGTCATCCTCGGTGAACATGATCGGCATCGCCTGTTTGGCGGATTGAAACTAGTATAAGTTGTAAACCTGCTTTGCGTACCTTTTCTTTGCCGTCTTGCTATCTCGCCCCAGGGTGCTTCCGCCGAATATAGTCTTTACTTCGCCCCTGTACCTTTCGACCTCTTCGGGCTCTTTTCATTTATCTTCCTTCGGGGCTAGTTTGTCCCTCAGGTCTTTGACAAATTTATTCAGTTCTCCTTCTTTTATCATCTTCTCTATCAGCTTCTTTAAATGGTAACATTCATCAGTATTGTGGCCCTTGTCTTGATGATAATCGCAGTACTTGTTGCCATTTTTCTTGTAATCGGGCATCTTCATCCCTACTGGGCGAACGAAGCCAGGCTTTCCTTTAATTTCATGGAGAATCTTCGAGATTGGTGAATTCAGAGGGGTAAATGTTGTGCCATCTCTATCTCTTCTTCGTTCGGCACCTTTGTCGCGGCCTTTCGCCTCATCTCGCCTATCATCATACCTTCGCCCCGAATCGTACCCGTCATGCCATTTTCTCCCCTTGTCCTCTCTCCTGCTTTCTTTATACCCCCCGATTGATTCCATCTTCCTTCGGATGCTCTCGCCTCTCAAGTATATATCATTCAGGGATTTGGGGGGAATATCGTAAAGAGAAGATCGGAGTTTTTTACCTTTGATGGGGTCCAGTCCTGCTGATAAGAATCCAGCGGCCTTAACTTTGTCCAAATTTGTCACCATTCCAGCTTCTTCCTTAAACCTGGCCAAATAATCTCCCAACCCTTCGTTCGGTCTTTGCCGACAATGGATCAAAGCTTCCGTATCCTTCTCTCTTCGGCATAAGTGCGAATAGTGCCTCAGGAATTTCCTTTTCAGCTGGTCGTAAGAGAATATTGACCTTGGTTTCATTGACCTGTACCACATGGTTGCGGGACCCTTCAGATACGTCTTGAACATTTTACAAAGCATGATGTCACAGTGTCCCATTCCTGTCATAAGGGACTCATACTTCTCGCAATGGTCTTCAGGATCACCTTTCCCATTGAATTCGTTCATCTTCGGGAATTGTCCTCCCGAGGGAGGTCTATACTGCTCAATTTCCTCCGACACGACCGGCTCATGACTAACTCTACGGTCGCCGAACATCGCCTTCTCCATTCGGCTCAGCCTGTCTTTCATGCGAGGATCCCCTTCCTCGTCGGTGTCCGATCGTACGGTCACCTTTGAACGGATCCTTCGGGGGTGTGATTCAGAGTCCGAAGACACATCTTCATCATTATGCACCCTCTTTTCTCTCTTGTGACTGGTCTGTACCAGTATTTGTTCTCCGGTCTCCACAGCACCTTGGAGAGCCTTTTCCTCAGCATCCAGCTCAGCCCTTCGCTTTTTAATCGCTTCCAGCTTAGCGAGATCCTCTCCCCTCTTCTTTGCCCTAGCTTGGGCTTCAGCTTCTAGCCTTTCCTTTTCTCTCTGCTTCCCACCTTTGGCAGCAACTTCCTCACGCCATTTAAGAATCATGGCTTTTTGCTCTTCGGGAGTGGGCATCGGTCCCTCCTCCAATTCATCATCAAAATTAAGAATTCGATTAATGGGAGGCGTAGTCGTAGAGGGACCTTGGCGATGAGTCTCAGCGAAACCCAATGCCTTATCTTCAGAACTATCAATTGCCATCGTTCTCAGCTAATATCACAAATTTGCTTACACGTTCCCACAGACGGCGCCAAATGTTGGAACTAGTTTTCTGTCAGGTCGGACTCCGAGTATCCCTTTGGGTTAACCAGCCAAAAGAGAAGAATGCGAGGGGTTTGGCCCCCGATTCACCTCCGGTGTGAGAATGAGTTAGAGGTTCCGGTAAGGTTTAATTGAACGTGTAAGTGTTTTTGAATGTAAAAATAAGTATTAACCTCATAATGAAACCTGTTATATGCTTTTATAGGTACTTTGGTACCGGCTCGTCCGGACCCCTCGGGGGCGTCCGTCCATGTACGTTGACCGGTTCTTCCGCCTAGAAAAACGGGTGACTCGGTCATGTAACGGTCAGATGCAACAGACCGTTCCAAGGGAATGGACTTTGACTGTTCAACCCAACTACTCGGCCCGATCATAGTTCGGCCCAAGCATTATTCGGCCCAAGTACTGTTGGGCCCCCAACAAGTATGACGTTTTAATAGGTGAAGTACATATTTATGTATATAAAGTTTTCTTCTTTTTTAAAAATACATGTTTAATTAAATCATACCAAATCAGAATCTGAAAAGGATTTTGAAAATATTTACCTCTCATATTTTTTATAAAGAAAACAGATTATCGGGTTGATAATTTATAGATCATTAAGATATTATTGATTTATAAGAGACAAGAAAAATCACCTGGCCGGTAGATAAATTTTCAATAGAAGAGTTTTCGAAATTTTGATCTTCAACAATAGTTTTAATGCTTACAAATTTAACACTATAAAATAAAAAAGTACATAAAAATTAGTGTATATACCAAATTTCATAAAAATAATTATTTTATACGATGAAAGTTTAGTTTATAATCGAATATGAAGTCATGAACGATTACGTACCTATTTCAAAATATATAATATATAATGCTCAAAAAATTATATTTTTTACTGTAAATTTTACAAAATTTTGTATATTCAGTCATTTCTGAGTGATTTTTTATTTGTGTTGTCAAATCTGCTAGAAAATTGTTGAAATGTGAGTTTGAAGCAATAGAAAATTTTCTAAGCCTCCAATTAATCCCTTTATTTAAAGAAACAAAAGGCAAATTTAAAAATAACCTCAGGAGTATGAAACCCTTATTTCTTCAAAAAAAAAAAAATATTTGAAGTTCCAAATGCCGAGACTTTTACAATTTTACATATTTTCACTCCAAAAATACTTGCATCCTTCCCTCTTAAAAATACTTTGGTAGTTGATTAAAGATTACCTTCACTACATTTTACCCATACTTTAAACCTCGATATTGAAGGCAGTGGATAAACTGAGTATATACTTCAATCTGCTATCATTGTGTTCAAGCGCCCACCTTGATAAGTCCTGATAAAGTCTCACATAAGCTCTGGTGAATGAGATGATAAAACTTTATATGTTTGTGCAAAGGGTAGCGCAAACAGAAGCTTAGGAATGCGGAATGCCACAACTGAAATATGCGCCAAAATTGAAAAATGTTTTCTTTCGGAGAATGCTAGGGAACCAAACAAAATCTCCAAAAAAGTGTACAAAATGATGTGGTAGTGTTGTGTTGGTGGAGTTCATATGAATGCACGCGGGTGCATATCAATAATTATACCGAAGATACATAGCATTTTGTACACTTTTTTTTGGAGATTTTGTTTGGTTCACTAGCATTTTTGTTTTCAATATCGACTCCATAGGGCAACTTACTCTATAACAATATTTTGGTACATCAATTCTTTGGATTTACCACCTTGCTCATGAACTAGATATAAATTGTTGCAAGAATGACTAAATTATAATTTTAGCTGAAGGCAACTAAATTCCACGAATCCATGAAGAACAGCTTCAACATCGTCAACTAAACGATGTCCATAACGGAGCAAACTAGTAAACTGAAAAAAAGTAGCAAGCGAATATCAAGAAAAGAATTACATGAATAATCAACAGTAACTATCGCCATTATAACTCTTGTATCTTGAACTTTAGTTTTGTTTGAGCCATATTTCGGCACTGCAACTACATTTTAGGTTCCTTCGTGGAACTGTCTGAACTGATTTGGCTATCAATATTGTTTACAATTCTTGAGATGTGCATACTAAACATATTTATCAGAATTTATGAAGTTCAATATTTGTTTTATAATTCTGCCGGCTAGATACCAAATACGAGCACGTGTCTATTGCATCCCTACTAGAATAGCGCCAACAGATTTAAAACATCCACGCATGAAAAATATGGAGCCACTTTAACTCAACATACCTATTTGGAAGATAGCATCTGATCAATTTCATCATTCTGGTTATACATAGCTACAAGTTTCTTTGCATATGATGGCATGTGCATCTCGGCTCTGCGTTAACCAAAGCATCAGATAGTAAAAGCAACACACTAACGTTAAGCAAATCATAAAGATAAGGTCCTATTTAAGCTTACCTTTGCTTACCCCACACACGATTTACATACAGATAATTTCTGATAGTATGATAATCCAATGAGTAACGGGCAAATTCTAGACCTTTTGGACCAATCTGAAAAAGGGTTCAGACCTTATGAATTATTATTTATTAATACCAATTTGAAGTTGCAATTACCATAAATAGATCATAACAAGATTACCAGGTTTAGTAAGAATGCTATTATATTTCCAACTAATTTTGGGGCAGGCTCCGCAGGACCCTTCCCTGAGAAGATAATCCTCAGAAATCATTAACAAAGTACTTCCAAAGAATTATCAATCCAATACCCACTGTATACACCAGATAACATCTTGACAAAATGACATGAGTAGAACATATTTCAAGTTTAATATATATCGGTGTCTTATACATAAATATATGATGCACATGCTGACTATACAATATTAAGCAACTACAATGTGTATTACTTCTACAAATAATCAAACCCTAAATTCCAGGGTAGGACTTCACTTAAAGCAGAAAACATTTTGTAAGTGAACGAGTTATGCATCCTAGTTCAATACTGAATTCATTAAAATTGGAGTCTACATATATAAGATTCAGAAATTCTACGTTGTCCTAAAAAAGAAGCAAATTAGCATACCCAATTTAGCCTTATCATCTGCCTTCACAGTTTCCATAACAAATGGACGACGGTTGCCCTGAAAATGCAAACACGTACTCTTAGCTATATAACTTATTTAGCATGATTAGGTACATTGTTGATAGACGACAATTGAGCGGGGAGCTTACACTACTAACTGTTGGAGTAATCTCAAGAAGGTTTTTCACGAGATTGAGCATTTCTCTTCCACGTTCATTTCTGTTGAAGTAAAAAGAGAATTTAACAAACTCCGCCAGTATAGTTAGATAAAACTTAAAGATAAAACAGAAAGAAGCAAAATGGAATCACAAAATCAGATACAAAATTAAGATTTAGTAGAAAACAGCAGAAACTACTGTACCTTACAGTAACATATTGCGGATGTTGTGGCATGCTAATTCCAGCATACTTTGGGACACCCATATAACCCACTACCAAATCCTGGAACAGTATCCCACGTAGCACATATGTTAGAAGTCTCCATAATTAAATTCAAAGAGAACGTGACTTCTTATTCTCTACTGCTTTTAGCTAGTTAATATGCAGAGAAGACTGTGAGTTTGTGATTCTTCTAAATGATAAATTGATGTGTTAATTATTCCGAAGGCATTGAACATATTTTTTACCCAGAACGTAAAGTTTCTTAATTTTTTAAACATGCATACATCTCTAATATGTAGAAACCACTCCTCTTTCCAAAATATTAAATTTAAGAATTTTTTTTGTAAAGAACTAGAAATGTAAGTATTTGATTAACTTCACTCTCATTTTATTTATTATAAATGTAACAAGAGATAATTGCAAGTAAAATTGCAGTTTCGTTTATCAGTATGTTGGATCAGTTGTCTTAAAAAAAAGAGACACCACTTTCCTTTTTATTGCTACAAAATGATATTAGTTAAATGGGTTGTTTAAGATATTCTGAATTCCACTATATTGTAGTCCTAATGCTCAACTATTTCCCAGGACCGCCACCACGTCATTTGAAAAGAATGGAAAGCTAATGAGAAAAGAATGGCAAGCTAATGAAACTAAGGCTACGAGAAATCACTAATGACATAACAGCAGATATCGAGACGAAGGAATAGCCTAGTGGTAAAAGCGTATCAAATAATAATAATATAACTTGTTCTTAAATATAAAATGCTTCAGGAGGAAAGAGGGTATCAATCCCGTTGGGCATAATCGAGGAACACAAAGGCAATACAAAAGATAAAAGAAATAGAATATAAGAAGACATATATGCTAGATGCTAAACATGGAGGACACTCACCGCTAATGCATTTGTGTAGTCAAAACAACTGCAAAACAACAAGATTAAGAACAAAAAAGGTTATGAAAGATAATGGGAGTCATTTAGAGAAGCAGAAGATAACTGTGTCATAGCTTTTATACAACTTATCAATCTGGGTAACACATTAACACTGTCCATCTTCCTCTAGCAACCATATCAAGAATCAAAAAAGTTATGAAAGATAATGGGAGTCATTTAGAGAAGAAGAAGATACATGTGCCATAGCTTGTGTGCATACTTTTGTGTAATCTTAAACTTATTAATCTGTGTAACACACACAGATCATCTTCCTCTAGTATCCATACTTTGACATTAGATGTATGAAAGTTGTATATACTAAACAGTTTGCTCAAAACATAGCTCTTATTTTTATTTTATTTTATTACTCCTCGTCTCCTTTTGCCCCATAATAGGATAGCCCTTGGTTTTTTATAAGTAATTCAAAGTAAATAAAAAATAACGATTACTTGCAGGTATTATCCTATGCACAAAATATTATGGTTCTAGTGTACAGTCTCAGATTAATAGCAGGGTTTAGAGTCATACTATAATTATCTATCCAGTGGATAATTATCAATAACCAGACCCCTTCTGAACTGGACCAGATCTGATCAAATCGACCAGACACATGGTTTCTCGTAAAAGTTTTTCTTATAATTTGGAGGACCGCTGGTTTCTTAAGAATCATGGTACTGACTTTCTTAGTTTTAGTTCTAGAACCTGACTGTAATGCTGGTTCTAGAATCATGTACACCCCTCTCAACTATATCTTAAAACTCTAAAATGTTAAACATGGTCACAGAGTCACAATTTACTGCTGCGACTTAAAGGAGTCCTTAAATACAAGGATTGTGGTTCATGTATTTTTTAACAGATGTAATCTATTAAGGTAATAACGAGGACATGATATATATCAGATCTTAATCTTTTCACATTTCTATATCTCAACCTAATTTGTTTCAACATTTCAGAAACTTCTTTCACTGTTCATTTCTCTCCTCTTTTTTCTGAATCTGATGTTACAGAGCTTAGGAGAAGCTATGCGTTACTGTGACGGACCTTTTAGAAACTCTTCACCACATCTTTCACGGTCAGACTTCTTCCAACCAAAAGGTCATGGTTTGTAAACAACAGGAAAATAAATTTTACTAAGAAAACTCCCCCAAGAAACAGTGAGGTATTAGATGGAATAGGAATTAAGACGTAAAAATTTACCTATAGCAAGATGGGGCAATAACGTCAACTAAGTCATTTGCTGGCAGACAGAAATAGGGGACCTGTTTTAGTTAAGTTTAACTTTCGCTGAAGATGCAATATAGGATAACAATCAGAATATGATATAGGATGCTGCTACCTCTTCAATATGGCCATCCAAATGCTTCAAGTGAACCTATACAAGAATTGATGAACTAATTAGCAAGATACAAAGTAACAAATTTATTCTACTCAAACACAGTATTCAAATTTACGGGACGGGGACCTGTGCTTCTACTTAGAAAATTCATATGCATGACTATACAATTCTACCCCAAAACATAATCTCATAAATCATATACCAGTGATCAAACTAGGCATGATTGCAACAATAAGTGTCTAAGTGGTGCTAAAAGGATTCAAAATTTAATCATAGAAGTCTATGCTCACGCACGTACACTGGTATACATATCATAAATCTACTGTACAAAAGTATAGTTGCAGTGAAGAATTTTATAATGTAACACTTATACAGACCTTGTAATCTTGCATAAACTCATAGTGAAGAACTGATTCTGGCTCACTACTAGCAGCCTTCAGAAATTTATCCAGTCCTTCCCGCTTTCCATTATCCACTATCAGTAAAAAAGAAAGAGAAAATTTATTACCATCATAAAATGAATCATTGAATTCCAAGACAAACAATATACTATGCCATATCTAGCTGTTTACAAAATTTCATAAGTGCATTTATTTGGTTCCCTTCAAGAAGCTGAAAATTTTAAAGTGCAGTATTCTTATTGACCTTGTGGCAACTATGATCTTCTTGATTCTTTATTGCAGAGTAAGCACACATATAAATGGTCAATATTTCGACAAACCATTTTATTAACTATCTAACAGTGATCATTCTTTTGCCAAAACTAGTTCTGCAACATACTATCATCTCCCAAGAATATATATAAGACAGTAAACATGAAGTTTTGATTACCACAATTGGTGCCCAGAACATAAAGCTTCTCCAAATTCAGATGTTGCTCGACTGACCTTAGTGCTGCATGTCAATTAAATTACTCTGCATTACAATATTACAAGTCACAACAAAGGATAATATCAAACCAAAAAGCTGGGTCACAGCATAAAATACCTTGCACCTGGCACCCGACACCACAAAAAAGAAGACGTTTGACACCTGCAGCCTGGTGATTATAAAACATGAAAATTTTCATTGCCAACCTATTACTGCCATGGATATAAAGATATCAACTAAAGATTTGCAAATATCAGATTTCTTAAAATACGAATGAGTCGAATTGTCATCATGGTCTCTTTCAATATTTTTAATATGAGAGACGATTATTAAAAAATAGAAGCCTTTAAAGGAGAATAACTCGATTTGATTTCATTCATTGGTATAGTTATTCAATTTATGGGTCATTGTACTTATACTTCTTTACTTCTTTTCTCATTCGTCCTTACTCGTATTGAGTGTTCAAACATACGTTGGAAACCCCTCACGGAGGACAACACATTCAAAGCAAGACCCCTTACTAACAAGTAACAAATCACACTCAAAATTGAGCCTTAAATTGACCGTTTGTGCATCCCCAACCAAACAATTTACAGTGGTTTTCAACCACTGGTTATCAACAATGCGTCCTTTAATTGAGCATGCAGATCATGGAACAATGAATTTCTATAGGAATTGGAACGGTTGAAATCGGAGACCTTAAAGGGACAGATCACAGATGTATGTGTGCCTTGGTTGAGAATTTGAGTTCAATCCATTCAGGCCAGGCATGGGAATTTTTACATATGTATGGTACTAATATTTATTTGGTCATTTCTGCAGGTCACGAGAGATATAGTTTTCACAGCTAAACCAGAGTTTTTAAGGATGAAAAACGTTGTGTTGCAATGAGACTTTTATATTCAGTACAATCTTACTACATCAAGCATTTATTGCAAAACAGTAAAAAAAAAGTAATTCTATATATGCATAGCTTGGGGGGAAAAAAGGAGAGCTAGAGACAAGGAGAAAGATAGAAAGCACCTCAACTAAAGCAAGGGTGTTAAGGTTAGGAGACAGTGTTGGTTTAACACCTTTAGCTGCAAGAACTTCCTCTGGTGTCCTTTTAAAAGCAGTGATCATTTGATTACAAAGATTGGGGGAAAATAGACAGTAAAAGGAATAAACTGCTATTAGTTGGAGATGCAACTAGAAATACAGTAAAATCGAACAAAAAACCAATTGCAAACCTTGCTAAAACTGGTCTGGGAGAAAATCTATCATCTGGGTCACTGAGGTAACCAAATCACATGGTCAATAACAAAGCAATGAGGAGGCAAACCATTATTTGATCAACAGAAGGAGTGGCAATATTATTTACTATCATGAACATGAGACATATACCTTTGTACGCATATGACAGCTTCCACCATGCCCGTTTTGAGCATTTCAATTGCAATTGTTGTCACTATGCCTGTCCACTGTGCTCCTAATATATATAATTTCAAGCAGGTCGGTATGTGATCGAGAAACATCAGATGAATATAAGAATAGCATTACTGTACAACTACAATGATGCTAGTTATCTATAACAAAGATGCTGTATAAGTCCAATGATGTAAAGTAGTGACAGATGTGCGCAGATGTGCTGAAACATACGACTTAATGAGAACAAATCATGTACAAACAATTCTTAAGGTCAGATCTGGTTTGATGACTACAAGAATCAGTAAACTAATGACTAGGAAGCTAAAAGGTCTGAACCAAAAGTTCAAGGAACTGTCACATTCGAAATTCTCATTTTGCGGTCAATATATTTTTCGATTTGTTTCAGTTTGAACTTCCTGGTATCCGGACACCACAGTGGACCCCAACTAATCCAAATTTGAGCCAAGTAGGACTATATTAGGAATCAAAACTCTCCATGAATTCCTTTAATGTAAATCGTTAACCATCTATTAATTTTCAAGTTCTGCTGTTAACTTCTGTTCAAGTGAAACAAAAAGAGTAAAGCTCGGCAAATTTCCCTAGTTCAATGTTATGTTGTTCAAAACAGAGAGAAAAATGACATCAATTGCAGGCAAATTACTATACAATCTTTTCTCTTCAAAGAATTAACCTAAGAAGTCAGCCATAGTAATCAACAACTCCATCTGTTAAATGCTAGCATTTTTATTTATCAAAAAAAAATTGCTAACATTTTTACAACAATTTCTGTTAGACTACCGCTACTCCCAACTACAAGTGCTCAATTAAGGAACACCAGGAAGCCGGACGGAGAATCACTTGTGGTCTTCTTTTCCAGTGATCCTAGGTTTGAAACCTGTCGAGAACCCTATGCAGGTGCTCATCTATTTTATATCCACAAACCGGACCGATAAATTGTTTAAAAGATTAAGATTGAAAATGGACAGACAACTGAGTCACGTTCTATTTACAAAAAACGATTGTGTAGACTGACATAACAGAATCCGGCAAAGAAATAGTAGAGGACAGACTGAATAAGAGTGCAGGAGATCATGTTTTACCATTACCTAAATGCAAATCAGTAAGTATCCCAAGGCTAAAACAGTTCATTAGCAAAAATATCATCTACCATTCTCGAACCTCTGCTTCCAAAACTAAATGTCTATTATTTCTTGTGTTCAAATATAAACAAATATATTCATGCAGATTAAAAGGTGGATCAAGGGCAAGTATTCGAGACAAGCATCCTGCTAATGTTCCGTACGGATATTAAGGCACTTACACCTGTAGTGTTTTGATTAGTGAAAGTTGGGAACTCCAGAAACTTACCTTCTACGGGATTAATTTTACGAGCATAAAGAAGTTCTTCGTAGACCCCCAAGTATGTCTCATCTAATGAATCATCTTTTCTTCCTCGGCCATGGACAACAGGCTCTAGTCCCTGTAACAAACAAAAATAACGTCTCCCAATGACTACCTAGACATAGGACCCATATAGTACACTCATATATAACGTAATTATACCATCAACAATAACATATTTGTTTCATGTCTCTACTATTACAATTATATACTCCTTCTATCCCATCCATTTCTATACAGTTTCCATTTTGGGATGTCCCTCTCATTTCTATACATTCTAAAAATAGTAATTTTTAATAATATAAAACACATTACACTCACTACTTTTTTTCACTATCTCTATTCTATAATAATTTAAAATACTATTACACCCACTACTTTCCTATATTATCTCAAATCTATTATTAAATATTAATAGGTCCCACCACTTTACTCACTTTTCATCTAACTTACTCATTTTTTATACATTTTTTGGTCTCCGTGTCCGAACCAAATGTATATAATCTCATGGGACGGAGGGAGTAATTGTGTATTCTCTTATCGCAATAATCAGGATGACTGCCTAAACAATGTGGTAGACAAACAAACAACGAATAGTACTAAACAATGTCGAACTGAACAACAGATAAAGTACTTACTTCAATCCTAGACATGCCATCACCCAAGAAAGCACAAGCATTCTTCACATGAGCAACATAGTAAGTATCACATAACCCGCATTGACTGCCACCAAATTAACACTCACAATCAAACATTTCAACCAAAAACAACATTTAATCCACTTTAATAAGCTCCAAGAACACCAAAAAAAAAAATGAAGTCTTTATTTATTAACCTGCAATGATCTTTAGCAGGGTAGGTCCCACCAGGAGGAATTGGCCTAGATTTTTTTCTCCAATCTTCTCTTAGCTTAACTGATTTTGGGTTTGAATTTGCATCTAAAACCCATCACAAATAATCAAGATACATGATAATATACTTAGTAAAAAGATTTAAAAAAAAAATACATGATAATAATTTAATAAACATACAAAACAGTGTGCACACACACTGACAAAACAAGTGTGTGTGGATATAAAGAGATATTACCTCTGGATGCAGAAATAACAGGAGATGTGAAAGGCAAAGAGTAGAACTTGGAGTTGATGATGGCCATGGCAGCTTTGAATGTTTACAAGAGATAAATATAGAGTTGTTTTGCGCCACATATATTTATATGAATTACCCATTTAGTTTTCCTACGACGACGTTTTGAGTTTTTTTCCCACTTCAGAGATTCAAAGCTAGCTCTGTTTGTATACGTAGATTTAACTTGCATTACTGGGGCGTTGGCCCGATACAGCATAATTTTGAATAATAATGTCTTAAATGACATAATTGAAAAATATGGTCCTAAATGGCACATTATAACACCAGTTCAAAACACGTTTATACAAAACGTCAAGGTGTGTAGCGTTAGTTCATGATCATTTTTTTTAAGTCAAATGCCAGATGAAGTTGTGTTCTAGAAATAAAACGCTAGATTAAGTTGTGTTAGGACCTAAGTTACATCTGAAAACGCAAGATTAACTCTTGTCTTCTGTCATGGGATGTAACCGACAAAAACGCAAGATTAAGTTGTGTTAGGCCCTAAATGCTAAATGCTGGATAAAGTATTGTTAGTGGAAGAGAAAACGCAATATGAAGTTGTGTTACACGTGAAAAATGCAAGTTAATATTTTGTTAGGCATCAAAACGCAACTTAAAGTGTAGTCTGCAGTTGTCGTAAAACGCCAGTTGAAGTTCTGTTAACATCTAAAACGCTAATCGAAGTTGTGTTTTAAAGGTAAAACGCAAGTTTAACTTAACTTGTGTTTTACAAATTTTCCAGAATTTTTGCAACTACAGCCAAAATCAAACACAGATACAACTTGTTAATAATGGTGTTTTTCCGGCGTCCTGATTTTAAGATTGTAAACAACCCTAAAATCAGGGTAGGTTAGGGTTTAAAGTCTAGGGTTTAGGGTTGTTTACAACCCTAAACCCTAAGTCCGTATACGAATTATTCATCATTCTTAATATTTCTAAAACCCAAAATAGAAACATTGAACCCCAAAGATAACTATTGAACCCCAGGTAGAAACTTAGAAAAATTAGTATTTTTGATAATTTCTCTTTTAAAAACTTTGAATTTTCTTTTTTGAAAAACGCAAGTCCAGTTGGTGTCTTGTAAATTTTTTTAAAAAAAAGACTGATAACACGAAGTTACGTTTTGTGAAAGACAACAGATCAAGTAACGTTTTCCAAGCCCAATAGGCAGGCCCAACAAAGAAAATCAGTTGTTCAGCTTTCAAAATCATTAACGCCACACGATATAGTATTTTGAAGTGTTATTTGAGGTCATTTTTTTCAACTGTTCTATTTGGGGCATTTTAACTCCAAATTGTGCTAACAAGGTGTAAGATCCGGGAAAATTACGTGCTAATATTTGATGTGAAATGAAATTTTATTTTCATATTAAAATTTATTAAATGTTTTATCTGTTTAAATGTGTTAAGTTATTCGTTAAATAATCGAATATGTGATGTTGGGATGCTATGTGAAAATAGTGGTGAATTAGAAATTATTTTGAAAAGAATGTCATTCTATTTTATTTTATTTTAATTATCGAAAAGAAAATTCAGTTCATTCCCTAATTATTCGGGAAATTGGTATATCGTTCGTACCAATATTTCATTCGTTAAAGTGGGAAATATTCGGGAACATTCGTAATAGATGCAAGGAAATATTCGGGAACATTCGTAATAGATTCGGGAACATTCGTTACGGAAAAAGAAATGGATTTAATTACAAGAGGGAACGAGAAAGTATAAGGGATAAGAAGGAAATGCAAGGATATATATATATAAGAGATTTAAAGGAATATTAATGTTGATGATTATCTAAGTACTTGATATGTCAGAAAATGAAGACAGAACGAGAGAGATATAGTAGACTATTACAACTAAGAGATTCCTGAATGGAAGAGGAAACGTATTAAGATAGACTTTGTAATAGAGTTGCCAAGGCCTAGAACTAATCATGATGTTATTTGGGTTATTAGTGACCGATTGACGAGAGATATTCAGTGGATGAGTTGGTTCATCTCTATTTGAACGAGATGGTAGTACGACATGGAATGACGGGTTCAATTGTATCTGACAGAGATCCGTGACTTAATTCAAGAATTCAGACAGACGGTCGGAATGAGGAGACCATCCAAATGACTAAAAGACAGACTATGGTTGTGCACTAAACTTTGAAGGTAATTGGAAGGATCACTTACCATTGGTTAAATTCCTTTACAACAACAGTTACTATGACAATTTTGAAATACTACCTTACGTCGATCTACTGCGTGTTGGGAAAGTTGCGTATGAATTTGCTTACCACTCCTTATGTAGTGTATTCATAATGTATTTCATAGAATATGAACCCACAGAGATTTAGTTAAATTGTTCTATGTTAAGTAACCGATTAAGATATTAAGTCGATATGAGAAAGTGTTTAAGTAATAAAACAGTCGAATTAGTAAGAGTTTGGTGGAGGAATCCTAAGGTTGAAGAGTCAATCTAGGAACTTGAGGGTGAGATGTTGGAAAAGTATCCACATCTGTTTACATAAGCTGATTCTGAGGACAGAATCCTTTTAAGGGGGGAAGGATGTAAGATCCGGGAAAATTACGTGCTAATATTTGATGTGAAATGAAATTTTATTTTCATATTAAAATTTATTAAATGTTTTATCTGTTTAAATGTGCTAAGTTATTCGTTAAATAATCGAATATGTGATGTTGGGATGCTATGTGAAAATAGTGGTGAATTATAAATTATTTTGAAAAGAATGTCATTCTATTTTATTTTATTTTAATTATTGAAAAGAAAATTCAGTTCATTCCCTAATTATTCGGGAAATTGGTATATCGTTCGTACCAATATTTCATTCGTTAAAGTGGGAAATATTCGGGAACATTCGTAATAGATGTATTTTGGTTCGTATATCTATTATTAAACTATTCTTGTAGTTATCCATATATTCTGGATAATTATCGTCTCGTAAAACGTGTATTCTATTTAATTGTATTAAAACGATCCAGTGGATCAATATCGATCCAAAAATGTCGTTTGGGGTATTGTTTTCCGTTTAATATAAAAAGGCGTATCGTGCATTATTTTGCGTATAATCAAGCTTATTTATCGTTAAATATCTAAAAATCCCTAAACCGTGTTCTTCGTTTTCTTGAGAATCAAACTCGATTTTGAAGGCGTTATCGGAATCCGATTTCGACGCTCTAGTAGTCGAATCGAATCTCTCATCGTCCTCTATCCAAATCCATCATCAAAATTTGTGTGGGTATGATTTCTGAGTTTTTCTTTTTATTTATTTATTTAATTAATTCGAATTTTTAGTTTAATTTGGGGGAATTCTTAATTTTGATTGTTCTTGTAAATTGATTGCATAATCGTGTTGTTCATGTTGTGAGGAGTATGTGGGTGATTTTTAATTTGATTTATGAGTTAGAAAATGGGTAAATCGGAAAATGTGAAGTTCATCGGAGTTCTTGTTCTTTTGGCCGGATTTGTAGTTCGGATGAGGGGTTCTCGTTGATATTAATACCATTGAATAGATCGTGCGAAGTAGAATCGAAGCATATAATTTGTTTGATGTTTGGTTGAGATTTGTGGATGGCCGGAAAGCGGCCACCGCCGGCGGAAGTCCTGTCCCGATTCCGGGCGGATTCCGTGCTATCTTGTTGTGTTAACAACGTTTCTTTGATGGTCATATCATTTCCGTATGTTCCCCTATGAGAACGGTGTGTTTTGATGGCTTTATGGTCGCCGGAAACTGGGAAGGTGGCCGGAACCGCCACCGGATTCCGGTGGTGTTCTTGGCGACCCACCGTGTTCTTGGCGACCCGTTAGGATCCAACCCCGACCCGGTTTCGATCCAAAATTTCCCTAATTCATTTTCTAAAAAGTGTTTCTGAGATTTATTTTAAAAATAAATCGAAAATTGTTTTAAAAATTCTAAAAATCATATCTTTGATTTTAAATCGAAAATTTATTTAAATTTAATTATTTTAATTATTTTTTATTAATAATTAATTTATTTGATTAATTGATTAATTTCAATAATCAGTTAATTCTATTAAATAATTATTAATTAAATCTAATTAATTTAAATTAGATTTAATTATTTTATTGGCTTGGTTTTATTCATACAAATTTGTTTAAGTGTTGGAATTAGTCAATTAATTTTTATATTAATTGATTAAATTGTTTTAAATCTTTATATTGGGATAAATGATCCGATTTTTGACCTAAAAATATTTTGAGGTTTAATTTCTTTGAAACGAGAGTCGAATATTTTTCTAAAATTATTTATTAGATGTTACGAGACTTATGTGATTTATTTATCACAATTAAATGACAAAATGTGTTATGTGAATTATCTGGTTAGTGAGTCATAAATACGAATAATTGTTTTGAGACTTGTTTAAATACTTTGGTCGTATCTAATGTTATCACGAGGGGTAGTTGGAATAGAAATTTGTCAGTATTGTTAGAATATGAGATTTACGAGATCGTTGACTTAGATGTTGACTTTTATAGTATAGAGATTTTTTTGACGAGCGAGTTACGTGAATTATTTATTTAGTCAATCGTGACCACTTTATCAATTAAACATGGTTATCTATGCAACAGAGACTATTGGACGAGACGTGTCAGATTATCGAAGTATGTTAAATGAAAGACGTCGGGGAAGGACGAGGTATTGTTTACGACTGATTGGATTATTTGTGAGGCGATTTAGCACCAAGGGGACATTTACAAGTATTTTATCCCCCGGAGATATCGGTAAGACTAGTAAGTATGTCAGAGTTAAGTTACAATCGTTTATGGAATGTGAGAATCATGCGTTGAAGACTAAAGTACCGTCTCATGTTTGACTATCGAGGCAGATGCGTGGATTCAAAATCGTAAGGATCAGATTCATGGTAATCACAAGAGCGTTAAATCAAAGAAGGACGGAAATAGAGAATCGTGCTATAAGACAGAATAAGGAGGGAATCGTATTATCTCAGCCTTACGAAATAGCTAAGGACCGGAGGCAAGTGTCTATTCCTTTCACATATTATTGAGTGATATTATCTTGAATTATTATTATGCAAGTTGAATACTTTTCACTGAATTTCCAAATGTCGATTCCTTTGCATTGAATTGCAAGTATGATTTAATCTCGTAAATTGACGAGTATTCTTTTATACCTTTTGAGTTTAGATTCATATTTCCATGTTGATTGGAAAAATATAATTATTGTATTGAAACGATTTAAAAGATAGTTATGGGCCGTATACTAAGGCTTTCTTTCAAAAATCTTGATTTAAAAATATTAGGTTGGAATGTTGCCAACCCTAAATGATTGGGAACTTGTGAACCCGATGAGGGTAAAATGTTATATTAAATTCTGAAGTTGTGGTACTTGTCCTACAAGTAATCTATTTTTCCATCTTGCACCTGTACAAGTATCATTATCATTTCTTGTTAATGCGATTATCTGATTCAGTCCCTGATTCGAATTCATGTATGCTGTGTATGATTTAGTTTATTTCCTTCAAATATAAGGCTTATCTATTATAAGTTTATTTTCGAAGGACTTAAACTATTTCTGTCAGAAGTCAGTAAATCCTTGTTTTTCCCTATTTATAAACTTCACCTTGAATTTTCCTTAAACTCGAACTTGACTTTCTTGTCACTTACCAAATTGGTGAATCTTAACTGATTCTTCCATAATGTGATAATTTGTACTGTTGAGGCCATCTAGAGCCAGTTCTTTGTACCCTACCCTATATTGAGCAGTTGAAGCTCTTTTGCAACTATTGCACCCTGTCATTGTGTACTTATCTTGCTATGCATGTTATTGTTTATTCTTCATTATTATCCCGGTTGTTGCATCGATCTCGTCGATGTTTATTATATTGTCGCTTTTCATGTGCACCTCCCAATATTGTGTCGATCTCGTCGATGCTAGATTATATTGTTATTCCTTGATGAATTCCTCATAACTGAATTGTTTCTTGGAACGTGAGTTTTTCAGCGATTGTTGTATTAAGGTTGTCGATTCTTCCGACACCTGATTGTCGAAGTAAGGTTGTCAATTATACTGACACCTGACGTATATAATATAGGATTGGAATGTTTTTAAATGGACCAGTAATGGTCGGACCATATTTATGGTCGGAATAACTTATGGCCCAGATTGGCCAAGGATCCAGTAGAGGACTTTGCTATAAGCAAGTCCGGGGTTGATGCGTAACTGATCAGCAGCTCAACCTTTGATTTGAAAAATGAGAAAAATCCAATTCTAATATCACTTCTTATATATGAGATGGATTACATCCATATGTTCTGTATTTGTGAGTTATGGCCTGATACTCAGGTTTATTCATTCGCTTGTAGTTGTTGGTTCGTTGATTAATAAAAAGGAGTTTCAATCTTGCTGAAACCACTTACTCTTAGTATATCGGATTTCATATAGTCAAATCCACTTCCTTGATTCCATTGGCAGTCGTGAGATATCTATCTTGATGAGTTTTATTCATACCGCATATTCAGTCGGTACCATATTGAAGTCTTGAAGTACGTTCTTATTTCCATGGCCGAGCGCGTTAGCTCATTCTTACTCCTTGATTATTCCACCTGTTATGGAATAAAAAGTAGATTTAGATGTTTGAAGGTTATATTCAATGAATGATGGTGGACAATCGTGTCTTTATGGCTGCTCTCGTGGTTCGTGACTAAACAGGTCCTCACAAGATGCCTACGTATCTCAATCTGTAATTGAGAATCAAGCCAAGCAAAACGTAGTTCTAGAATGAAGGACCAGGGTCCTTATATAGGCGTCAGGAGCCTTGCATTTAGAGTAGAAGAAGGTGACTTGGAGGCCAAGTAGCCTTCTTAGATCAGGATTGTGAATCCTATTTCGTAGGAGGCTGACTCCTAGTTGATTTGTGTATCTTGATTGCTGATTCTTGAAAAGTTTAATATGTGTTGGACTCATTTAATGAGCTGGTAATTTTTCCTTATTTATTAATTACGAAATTAATAAATGATTAGGGTTTCGGGCCTTTTTATCGGGCCTAATTCTTGGACCGAACCAGGTCTAATTAATATATCATTAATTATCTCTAGGGTTATATTTCAGCCCATATCATTTGCCCCCCAATTTCTAGGAAAATCAATCAAGATTTTAGTAGAAATTTATTTCATATTTTTCCAGAAATTTTTTTATTTTTCAAGGCATTTTTCAACCTCAAAATTGTCGTGGAATTTGGTCATTTTGACCAGGGATCCAGGTCATTTTCGACCAGGATTCCAGGTCATTTTCGACCAGGAATCGAGATCGATTTCGACCTGGAACAGGAATGAGGTCGACAACATCGACCAGGATTTTTAGTATATTTTCGACTTCAAAGTTTCGACCTCATTCCAAGTCATTTTCGACCAGGAATCGAGGTCGAATTCGACCTGGAACAGGAATGAGGTCGACGACATCGACTAGGATTTTTAGTATATTTTCGAGCTCAAAATTTCGACCTCGTTCTAATATAACTTCGACCAGGAATCGAGGTCGAATTCGACCTGGAACAGGAATGAGGTCGACGACATCGACTAGGATTTTTAGTATATTTTCGAGCTCAAAATTTCGACCTCGTTCTAATATAACTTCGACCAGGAATCGAGGTCGACTTCAACCTCAAACTGTTTCGAGGTCGATGACATCGACTAGGAAATATAGCTCAATTTCGAACAGGATTATTCGAACAGGATTTCCTTATGAATTCGATCAGGTTTTTCGATCAGGACTTTTCAGGCCATTTTCGAACAGAAACGGAGACGAGGTCGACAACGTCGATTAGAATCCTTAGTTCAATTTCGAACAGGATTGTTCGACCTCATATCTGTTCGTTTTCGAACAGGATTGTTCAACTTTTCGAGCTCGATCTGTGTTCTTTCGAGTAGGATCTTCGACCAGATTTAGTGTGAATTTCGACTTCATATGTCGACCTCGAATAATAGTGAGGTTGATGGTTTCGACCAGAAAATACAGGTCAATTTCGACTTCATTTTGCTGTGAGGTCGTATAGCTCGACTTGGTTTCATAGCTATTTTTCGATCAGGATTGGTCGAACTCATATTTGTGTCTTTTCGACCTTAAAATTTTTTTATCATGATTTCGACCTCGAATAATAGTGACCTTTTAGTTTGTTTTCGATCTCATTTTTTCCGACCTTGAATTCTAAATTTGATTTAGAAACTTCTGTGGGCTTAATTCTTATTAATGGGCTTTGTCCTGAGCCTAGCTTTTGGGCCTTGATTTTCAAAATCAATTTGGGCCTTGAACATTTTATGCTGGGCCTTGAATTTTCTTGAATTCCCTTAATGGGCCTTGAGCCATACTGGGCTTGATTTTTTGTTGGACTTTGAAATCTTTTAGGCTCACTTGCTGGTCCCTAATCTTACCTTGGGCCTCCTTGGGCCTTTTGACTGGTAATAGCCGGTTTGCCTCTCCCTTTTACCAGTCAAACAACTGGTTACTTTCCTTATAAATAAGTGAAATCTCACTCAACACTTCTCACTATTCACTTTCCAAAATTTTCTCTCCTCAAGTCTCTCTCTAAATTTCTGAGCTTCACCTTCTTCATTTTTCTAAGTTATAATCTTCATCGGTTGAAGGTTTCTCTGCATTTTCTGGGCAGAAATCTCCTTCATAAGAAGGTTTCTGGGTTTTACTTTTGAAGTTTTGAAGAATTTCTGGAATTTTTCCAGTTTTCTGGGTTTCCACCGTCATCACTTGAAGGTTTTTCTGGAATTTTTCCAGTTTTCTGGGTTTCCACCTTCATCAATTGAAGGTTTTCTGGAATTTTTCCAGTTTTCTGGGTTCTGATCTTCTTCCCAAGGAGGTTTTCTGAGTTACTTTGAAGATTTTTGAAATGGCTGATCGTTCTGCTAGCCGTCTTCAGAAGATGAATCAAGTGTCCAAAAGAGGTATCATCATTCGTTCTCCCACTATGTCATTACAAGATATGATCTTAGAACGTAGTGATGAATATCCCTCCGTGTCGCATTTAGATTCATATAATCATAGCAATAGATTTAATGATGCTGATGCAATTGCTAATTACAAGAACATGTATAGAATTAGACCACCTTATAGGTTAGTTCTTGCTGGTCCTGGGGATCGTTCCTGCCATTGGCGCCCAGATGCTCTTTGCATTTACAAGGGGGTCATTGCTGCAGGTGTTCGATTCCCATTTCATCCTTTCATTCCTCAACTTTTAGCTGACGTAGGAATTAACCCTTGTCAACTACCTCCCAATGCTTGGAGACTTATTATGTGTTTTATTGTTTTGTGTTTAAAAAACAAATTCCCTCTTTCTGTTGCTCTCTTTAGAAAGATTTTTCAATTTAAAAATAGCTCTTCCCAAACTTTGGGTTGGGTATACATTAATCATCGACCCTCAACACCTCCCATCTTCCACCCAAAATCCATTCCCGACAACAATCCCAAATGGAGAGATGAATTTATGTATTTGATGTGGGATGGAGGGGACTGGGGCACCTTATTCCAAAGCTCATTTAGTAGGGTTTCGGATGGTAGCCCTGGTGACATAGTTCTGACTGAGGAGGAGGCCTTTGCCTATGCTGAACTCACCAAGGATGACCATGCCACCAAGGCTTGGGAGCTTCTGGATGAGTTTCTACTTAAGAAACTGGGACTTTCAAGAGTTTCTGACAAGGGTAATTCTTTTTCTTATTTTCTTGTAGTTGTATTAAGATTGCCTTATACCAATTGTTTTCCTTGACTTTTGTTTGCAGCTGCTGAGTTTATCAACAAGCAAAATGAGCCAGAAGACGGGCAGACAGCAAGGATCAAAAGGGCTTGCTTGAAGGATCCCAGGCTGATCGAGAAAGGCCCTGCCATTTTGAGGCCTCATGTGGCTGAGGTAGATGAGGTCGAGGGCTCAACTAAGAGTTCTGTATGGCGCCCCAACTGGGGGATAAGGAAAAAGGACACTATAGTGGGGGTGTCTGCTCATGCTGTTGAATGGTCACACCATTCATTGACTCCTTGTGATTACAAGGATTTTGTCTCAAACTCCACCATCGAAGGGGTGGAGCATGCTGGATCTCAAGCAATGGCTGTTGTGAGTATCTTTCTCTGCTTTTTCTTTGTAGTTAACAACGTATTTCAAGTTTAAGTATTTGACTTGTAACTTGCTTGTAGGTTAATGCCAACTATCAAGGGGCTTTATTTCAAGCCAAAGCCTGGCGCTCATCTTCTGAGGCCAACAAGGCTAAGTATGATCAAGCCCAACTGGAGGTGGGTTCACTTAAAGCTTCCTTGAATCGAAGGGATAAGGAGCTGTTGGATGCTCAAGCGGAGCTGGTGGAGCTTAGGAAGGGGAAAGAACGTATCATTGATGAGTATTTTGATTCTGCCGAGTACCAGGATATCATTACTCAGCATGATGATCTCCTTTTCCCTGTCCAGTTCACCAAAGGATGGGACGAGGCTTTGGCTGAGGTCTCGAGGAGAATGCCTGGATCTCTCACTATCTCAGACTTCCCCAGTCCCCATGCTCCTAACCAGTTGGAGAGGGCCTTGGCTGGAGAGGATGTTATGGATGAGGATGACAGGATTCCTAATCCTGAACCTGCTCCCCAACCTGGTGAAGAGTCAGAAGAATCCAGCTCCAGCGAGGAGGAGTCTGGTGAGGAGGAGGATGCTGAGGAAGAGGAGTCTGAAGAGGAGTCTGGCTCCGAGGACGAGCATGGAGGGGATGGCACCCAGCCATAGTTGCTTTTAGTTTATATTTATTCTCTGTAATTCTGCCTTCGGGCATAACTTAAACTTTATTTTAAGTTGTTTAATTTATTTGCCTTTTAATTTCTCGCATTTGCATACTTACTTAGTACCTTGAATCATATATAAACACCAATACACAATGCATGTGGAATATTCTTGACATTACTGAATAAATTCATAACTTGAAAAATGGGTTCAACCCTTACATAATATACTACTTCTACCTCAAGTTTAAAAACTTGGATTGGTTTCATCAACCTTATTTCTACTTGTCCTAACAGTGAGTCCAATTAGGACACCCTTAAACATAATAAACTTTCAAGTTTGCAGCATGCCAAGTTCTAGGCACTTCAACCCCTTCCAGAGTTTCCAGCTTATATGAGCCTCATCCATAAACACTTTTAACCCGATAGGGTCCTTCCCAGTTTGGGGCCAACTTTCCCTTTTGTCCAACTCCAGATGCTTCAATCTTTCTGAGTACCAAGTCACCTTGACGAAAGAATCTTTCTTTAACCCTTAGGTTATAGTAGAAAGATGCTCGTTTCTGATGTTCAACCATCTTGGCATTCGCCTCATCTCTAACTTCGTCAATTAGATCTAAAGCTAACCTCAAACCTTCTTCGTTTGCCTCTGGTTCATATGCTTCAACTCTAGGAGATGCATGAGTGATTTCTACAGGAACCACTGCTTCTGCTCCATATGCTAACAGGAATGGGGTTGCCCCAGTAGTGACTTTGCAAGTAGTACGATACGCCCATAGAATGGGGAGCAATTCATCTACCCAAGTATTTCTGGAGCGTTCAACCCTTTTCTTCAGTCCATCTAGGATTATCCGATTTGCAACCTCGGCTTGCCCATTTGCTTGAGGATGGGCAACAGAAGTGAAGCGCAACTTAATATCATTTTCATCGCAATATTTCTTGAACTCATCATTGTTGAACTGAGTTCCATTATCCGTTACAAGGACTCGTGGAATTCCATACCTGCATATCACACTTTCCCAAAAGAATTGCATCACTTGCTTGGTGGTTATCTTGGCTAATGGCTTAGCCTCAATCCACTTAGTGAAGTAGTCAATCGCAACTATCAAAAATTTTCTTTGAGCACTTGCCATTGGAAATGGCCCAAGTATATCCATTCCCCACATAGCAAAAGGGATAGGAGAGTTAATGGATGTCATCATCTCAGGTGGTTGTCTAACCACGGGTGCATGTTTCTGGCATCGTTCACATTTTCTCACATAGCTCTTAGCATCAGCAAGCATGCTTGGCCAATAGAAGCCTAGACGGGTGACTTTATGTGCAAGGGCTCTGCCCCCCAAGTGTTGCCCACAGATGCCTTCATGTACTTCTTTTAGGGCCAACTCCGCCTCTTGGGGTCTCAAACACTTCAGATAAGGAATGATGAAAGATTTTTTGTATAGGATTCCCTCAATTAGGGCATACCTTAATGCTCTGACGTACAGCTTTCGTGCTTCTGAAGTGTCGTCGGGCAGCCACCCAGTTTCCAGATGTGCTTTGATGGGATCTATCCAACAGCTGGTAATACCAATGGGTGCTACCAACTTTCCGTTGATGCTCGGGGTCTTCAAGACCTGAAAGTATACACTCCCTGCATAATTTTCAATTTCAGATGAGGCAAACTTGGACAAGGCATCAGCCTTCACGTTTTCCTCCCTCGGAACGTGCTCCACATAACATTCATCAAACTGAGTCATGATAGCCTTAACAAGTTTCAAGTACTTGTCCATGACTTCATCTCTTGCTTCAAACTCTCCATTTACTTGGGAAACCACCAGCCTTGAGTCTCCACATACTTTCAGAGTTTTGGCCCTTAGGGCTCCAGCCAGCCCTAAGCCAGCAATCAAAGCTTCATACTCCGCCTCATTGTTTGTCGTTGGGAAATCAAGTTTCAGTGCGTACTCTATTATAAATCCATCAGGACTTTGTAGCACTAAACCAGCTCCACTCGATTTTGTTTTTGATGCTCCATCAAAATAGAGCACCCAGCATTCTTTGGATACTATGTCCTCATCTTTGCTATCTTCCACCAATACTTCCTGCCCCCCGACTTCTTGGTTGGCAATGGTACATTCAAGCATGAAGTCAGCGAGTGCCTGAGCTTTTATGGCCGTTCGAGGCTTATACTTGATGTCGAATTCGCCCAATTCAATAGCCCATTTGATCAGCCTTCCACTAACTTGAGGACTATGCAAGATGTTTCTCAGAGGTTGATCAGTCATGACCTCTATCTTGTGAGCCTGAAAATAGGGGCGCAGTTTTCTTGAAGCCATTATCAAGGCTAAGGCAAACTTTTCAATCACTGAGTAGTTTATTTCCGCCCCATGCAAAATCTTACTCACATAGTAGATGGGTTTCTGAATTTTCAGTTCTTCCTTTACCAAAACAGCTCCCAGGGCAGTGTCGGAGACCGCCAAGTATAGATAGAGAATTTCTCCTGACTTGGGTTTTGCCAACAGTGGCGCTTCTGCCATGTATTTCTTCAAGGCCTCAAAGGCTTCTTGGCTTTCAGATGTCCATTCGAAATTTTTCACATTTTTGAGTGCTTTAAAGAAAGGTAAGCACTTTTCTCCTGACTTGGAGATGAACCTTCCCAATGCTGCAACTCTTCCTGTCAATTTCTGTACATCCTTAACGGACTTGGGTGGTTCCATGTCTAGGATTGCCTTGATCTTGTCAGGGTTAGCTTCGATTCCTCTTTTGGAGACCATCAGGCCTAAAAACTTCCCTGAGCCTACCCCGAAGGCACACTTAGCTGGATTTAACATCATTTTGTGGTGCCTCAGCACTTCAAACGCTTCCTTGAGATGTTTTATATGATCTGCCTTATCGAGGCTCTTGACTAGCATGTCATCCACATAAACTTCCATTGTTTTGCCAATCAGTGGTTCAAAAATCTTGTTTACCAACCTTTGGTATGTTGCCCCTGCATTCTTAAGTCCAAAAGCCATGACTAAATAACAGAAAACACCAAAGTCGGTTATAAATGATACCTTGGGGATGTCGTCCTTGTGCATCTTGATTTGGTTGTACCCACTGAAGCCATCCATAAAACTTAGCATCTCGTGCCCAGCAGTGGCATCTATCAACGCGTCAATCCTTGGTAAGGGAAAGCAATCCTTAGGACATGCATCGTTCAAGTCTGTGAAGTCCACACACATTCTCCATTTTCCATTAGCCTTCTTGACCATCACGGGGTTAGCCAGCCATTCAGGAAACTGAATTTCTTCAATAAAGCCTGCTTCCAAAAGTTTTTCTACCTCCTGCTTAATGGCTTCTTGTCTTTCTGGGGCGAAATTTCTTTTCTTTTGTTTTACTGTCTTCCTTTCAGGATCCACATTCAATTTGTGGGTCATCAATTGGGGATCAATCCCTGGCATATCAGCTGCTGTCCAGGCAAATACATCACTATTTTCTTGAAGAAAGGATGTCAACTTGCTTTTCATAGATTCAGGTAGTAGAGCTCCGATATAAGTGACTTTGTCTAGTTCTCCAGGAATGAGGGGAATGGGAACAAGATCCTCAGCTGGCTTTCCTCTCCTTTCTTCTTCGTTTCTAATGTCCAAGTCTTCAATTGGGAGAACCTGCCCCCCGACTCCGTCTGGCCTTAACGCGGCTACATAACAGCTCCTGGCTGTCTTTTGATCACCTCTTTCTTCTCCTACACCATTCCTGGTTGGGAACTTGATTTTTAGGTGGTAAGTTGAGGCCACAGCCTTAAAAGCGTGAAGGCCAGTCCTTCCAAGGATGGCGTTGTAGGTCGAAGATGCCTTAATTACCACAAAATTCAACATCTGAGTTACCTCCTTTGGTTCCTTACCAATAGTTACAGGCAACAGAATTGTACCTTCTACTTTAGACTCCACCCCATTGAACCCGTAAATGGGCATGTTCGTGGGGATTAGTTGGGAATCATTATACCCCATCTTCAAGAATGTGTCATGAAAAAGGACATCAACAGAAGCCCCATTGTCTACCAAGACTCGCTTTACCTCATTGTTTCCGATTACTGGGGCTATCACTAGAGGATCATCATGGGGGAACTTCACCCCTTCAAGATCGGAATCATCAAACCCAATTGTCATCTCGGTTTTTGCACGCTTGGGTGCTTCTCCAACAATATGCATTACCTCTCGGGCATAAGCCTTCCGAGAGTTCCTTGTAGTTCCAGCTGCGGTTGGTCCTCCTGAGATCATGTTGATCACTGGTCCTCGGGTTGGAGGGTTACGACCTTGATCTCGGTCCCCATCCCTTCGATCATAGTCCCTCCTTGGGGGGTTCCTGTCTTCATCCTTGGTAAATTTATTCAACTTCCCTTTCCGAATCAGAAACTCGATCTCATCTTTGAGTTGCCTGCAATCATCTGTATCATGGCCTGAATCTTTATGGTACCTACAGTACTTGTTCTTATCTCTCTTTTCTGGATCTCCCCTTAGTGGCTTCGGCCATCGAAAGTCCCTATCCTTCTCAATGTCATAAAGAATTTGACTCCTTGGGGCATTCAATCTTGCATATTCAGTAAACTTTGTGCTTGGAACACTCTTCCTTGGAGCTGAATCAGAGTCTCTAGTCGTACGAGGATATTTATCCTTGACATCATACTCTTGCTCCGCCTTTCGCTTCTTCCAACCACCATTATTTCCGCTTCCTGCTGCGAGGGTGTCAGTTTTCTTCATGCTCTCTTCAGCTTTTATGTACTTTCCCACCCTTTGTTGGAGCTCAGCCATGCTCTCGGGGGGGTGTTTGGCCAATGACATCTTGAAAAAGACATCTGTGGTTCCTTGTTGAAGGGCTATCATAGCTACCTTATTATCCGAATCAGGTATATTCAATGTCTCCTTAGTGAAACGTTTGAGATAATCCCTCAACGTCTCATTCTTTCCTTGAGTTAAGTTCATGAGGGAGGCAGAGCTTTTTTCATGTACCCTTCCACTAATGAACTGACTGATGAAGGCCGTGCTCAACTCTCTGAAACAACTGATAGAGTTGGGTGGCAAGCGGCTATACCATCTTTGGGCCATGCCAGCCAAGGTTTGTGGAAACGCCCTACATTTAAGAGCATCAGTGACTGGCTGCAGCAACAGTGCATTCGAAAAAGTTCTCACATGGGTTGCGGGATCGCCCGTTCCATCATATGCCTTGATAGTGGGCATCTTGAATTTCCTTGATACATGAGCGTCCATTACCTCTTCAGTAAAAGGTGGAATAGGATCGTCTGGGTCACCCAGCTGTGTTAAAACACGGGGGTCTGACCAGGGAATCTCCGTCCTTCTAGCTCCTTCCTGCCTTCTTAAAGGTGTTCCTAAATCAACTAAGGGGATTTCCCCTGTCCCTTGATTTGAAGGCTGAGTCTGCCTCCTTTGTTGCTCCATCTCCATGCTTCTCTTTAATTTCTGGATCTCGGCCTCATGAGCCTTTATCCTATCCATGGCAGTCATAGGTGCCCTTCCAGTTGCCCCCCGATTCCTCCTTTCAAGGGGCTCTTTGCTAGCTCTTCTTCTTCTGGGTGCTTGATCTCGTCCTTCATCAGACGAGTTGTCAGAGTAGGGCCCAGAATAATCCAAGTATCTTCCTTCAGGGATGGGTCCCAATCCTCGAATGTATGGTCCCTGATTTGCATGGCCACTCCCTCCGGTTTCAGGGGGATAGTTGGGCAATCCGTAAGCCGGATTTGTGCTCATAGGAAGCACAGTAGTGGAGATCTGTGCTCCATGGGGAAGGTTATAGTCGAGGGGTGAGACAACCATTTGAAGAGGGTTCGTCTCATTCTGAGGTATGGAAGTTTGGGGATTCGTCCCTTGTGGCTGTGAAACCATCTCCGCGGTGAGTGGTGTCGTCCCTGCTGGTTGAGAAACCACCTCTGTAGTGAGGGGTAACGATCCTGGTTCCGTGGTGATTGGAGTAGTGGTGATGACAGTTGATTCAGTAGCGGTTGTTGTTCTTCGTGTTCTAGCCATGGTTGATGTAAGGATTCCCACAGACGGCGCCAAATGTTATGGAATAAAAAGTAGATTTAGATGTTTGAAGGTTATATTCAATGAATGATGGTGGACAATCGTGTCTTTATGGCTGCTCTCGTGGTTCGTGACTAAACAGGTCCTCACAAGATGCCTACGTATCTCAATCTGTAATTGAGAATCAAGCCAAGCAAAACGTAGTTCTAGAATGAAGGACCAGGGTCCTTATATAGGCGTCAGGAGCCTTGCATTTAGAGTAGAAGAAGGTGACTTGGAGGCCAAGTAGCCTTCTTAGATCAGGATTGTGAATCCTATTTCGTAGGAGGCTGACTCCTAGTTGATTTGTGTATCTTGATTGCTGATTCTTGAAAAGTTTAATATGTGTTGGACTCATTTAATGAGCTGGTAATTTTTCCTTATTTATTAATTACGAAATTAATAAATGATTAGGGTTTCGGGCCTTTTTATCGGGCCTAATTCTTGGACCGAACCAGGTCTAATTAATATATCATTAATTATCTCTAGGGTTATATTTCAGCCCATATCACCACCCTTCCAGAGTTGTTGGTTCCAGAAGATGTCGTAAATAGAACCGTTATCTTCAAAAAATAGTATTTTTGTATAAACTATGGTCTTGAAGACGTACGAGATATATTTACTTCATATTTTCTACATACTATTGTAGTTATTGTTGTTCGGGTAACCGTGACGACCATTATAAATTTTTTTGTGGTTTAAACTATTCAGTTGCTAAAAGCTGAATGAGAAATTGTGGTAAATTACCAAACTTGATTTGAGAATTTTAGAGATTACAGATATTTTAACCAGAGGCTTGTTTATTTGAAAATCCAAAGTTTATTTTTGAAAATTTTCATATTATACATGATAATGCACTTGCTGAGCAATTCTTTCACTCATACTTGCTTTCTTTATATATTTAGCCTTTCAGCAAGAAGGTATATTGGCGAGAGTTGTCCGCGTAGCTGGTCAGAGATGTGAAATGATATTATCGTAAAGACGTTTTGATCCAGAGTATTTGGAGCTAGTGATAGGTTTGTATAAAGTTGATTTCTATTAATATTATTTTGTATAAGATTGTTGCCTGGTATACTTCTTATCGAAGTTATACTAGTGTTTTAGATTGTATGTAAAGAGAATGGTTGTAAAGAAGAAAATTTTATGTAATGGAATTTAGGATTCTTGTTTCTAGCACTATAACCTTTAAAGATTCTTGGTAGAGTTGGGGTCGCAGATGTTATTATTGAGTTGATTTAATATTAAACAGGTTGTTGGAAATGAGAATGCGGTGTGACGACCAAATCCTTTGACCCCGGATTTTGGGGCGCTACACAAGGGCCTTTTCTCCATTATTTCGTACATGAAACTAAATTTGTGAGTTATCTATTGGATAATAAAAATGATTTATAATAATGTCCGTTAAAATTAAACTCAACTGAACAGATATGAAAGTGTGTTTTTTTATGTCTGGTGTCTAGATTGCAAAGTTAATCGGTTATGCATTTAAAAGTTTTTTGAGAGTTTGATGATGCATTTAAAAGTTTTTTGAGAGTTTGATGATGGACTTGCAAGTTGGATTTCAGTTGAGTGATGAAAATGTTATTTAACTATATTTTAAATATAATACTTGGTCATCCAAGTCATATTACACATTTTTTTTCATACGAACTGAATTTTAATGTGAAATAATATAACGTTATATTTTATTTTAAATATGTTACAAGTATACGATGCTACGGAGGAGAACGAAGACTCAAAAATTAATATACATCTTCAATATCTACATATTCAATTGAAGGTATCATTAACATTATTCAATTGAAGGTATGCACTACATTAGTATTCTTGATAACACACAGTGAATAGAGTCATGAATAGAGTCTTTTCATGAAACTTGTCGAATTCTTTTTTAAATTACATTATACTAATCTCTCTTCTTTCCGGCATATGTTTTTTAGACGATATATTCCGTGTCCAAATTCCCAACAGTCTTCCTAATAATCCACCCACCTTTGGCCTTCACTGCAAATCCGAGGGCAATGATTTGGGGTACCACACTCTAGGTTTAAATCAAACATATGGCTGACATTTCAAGGATGATATTTTCGGAGCTAATTTAATTTGGTGTAATTTTTGGTGGGGTTATGAGAAGCATATAGGGTATACTATTTCTTATAAAAAAATTTGGGGTCACAACAGTGTTCGGACTACTGCATACCAGTGTTCTAAAAATCGTCCGATTTTTCAAAAATCGCCGATAAATCATTGATTTATCGTTCAAAAATATTTGACCGATTCGATTTTTGAAATCCGGTATATCTCTATGAATTATTTTTAAATGATTTACTATATTATATATAAGGCTAATATATTAAATATATTTAAAATATTAAAATTTATCCGATTTTTGTTTCGATTTATCATTCCGATATCCGATTTGCCGATAAATCACTATACGATACCTCAACCGATTTGTTCCGATTTCCGAAATCTACAACCATGCTGCATACTCTTACCAAGCTAGAGCTGTGAATGGGAGCTAGTGAATAACTAGGGTAACTAAGCATATAGCTATAGAACTATGTGTTTTCTACTGTTTCTAAGTATGTAGCAGATCATGAGGTAGTTAATTTTTATAAGTACGAATATAGTACAATTTTTGTAATTTATCATAGATATTATATATCATCGATTAATTTATCTATCTGATAAGTAATCGATTTTCTTCTAAATATTAACGGTCAATTTTAGTTTTTGCGTTTAAAAAGAGTGACTCTTCTTAGCAAAAAAAAAGTGACTCCCACTAACTCTTTATTTAAAGGATGATCATATTTTGTTTCCACTTTTTAAAGGAAATGGCTTCTTTTCACCTTATTATTAACGGGAGCTATTTTTGTATAAGACAGAAATAAAATTTGGTCATTAATTTGTGAATTTGAAAATTTAACCATTTTTTTGAAAGTTGATGTAAAATATGGTCACCACTCTATAATTTACCCGATTTTTTAATAATATACGTTTGCATCTTAGATTTATATTATACATTTACTACATATAGTACATACTTAAACTAAATTAAATGCAGCTAAGATTTATGTAGATATCAGAGAATATACCTAGAGATATATCAGAGCTGAAGCTAGAGATAAGGCAATAGATAGATATCAGGAAAATTACTGTTGTTTAATTAGTTGGGGATCAAAAGAACACAATCTACAAATTTTTGTTTAGACCATAAATATTTCTTGGAAATCAGAATCTAAATCGATCTATGCACATTTGTATTACTGTAAGTTTCATCAAATGATCAATCTGTAAACATCTCTTCGCACAAGCAATGTAGTAACGCAGCAACACAGCAATCACAGCAACACGGTAATTCAATGAACTTCAATTAGTTTCATTGTTTTGTATTGAAGAAGAGTAAAAACATATTTACAGAAAGTTGTAACTATCTCTCTATCATTGTTATCCTATCATCCTATCTTTTCTAACTATATATATGTGTTGCTACTTCTAAGTTTGTTATGCCACTATAACAGATTCTGTTACAATAATCTTGACAGCTCATGACAGCTCATTTCCAGCTGGAAAATCAAATATTAAGTTAACCAATACCCCCCCTCAAGGTGGGAAATGCGGAAGCCGGAGGTGGTGAAGGCTGAGACATTCCTAGCTTGGACAAAAGATCCTTAAATTGTGGAGAAGGAAGAACCTTAGTAAGAATGTCGGCCAACTGGTGTTGAGTAGGTAAGTAAGAGAGTTGCAATAGTCCTTCAAGAACCTTGTCACGAGTGAAATGACAGTCAAGCTCGATGTGCTTAGTACGCTCGTGAAAAACAGGATTCTTGGCAATATGTAAGGCCGACTGATTATCACAATGCAAAGTAATGGGTTTAAGATCAGTGACCCCAAGTTCTTCGAGTAGACGAACGAGCCAAGTGACTTCACTAGCAGCAGAAGCCATGGCACGATACTCGGCTTCGGCAGAAGAGCGAGAAACAGTAGACTGTTTCTTGGATTTCCAGGAAACAGGAGAATTACCAAACAGCATAATGTAACCAGTAATGGATTTCCTGGTATCAACACACGAAGCCCAGTCCGAGTCAGAAAATGCCTGAAGGCGTAGATTGTCAGCAGCATTTAAGAGAATACCCTGTCCTAAGGTATGAGAGACATAACGCAAAGTATGACACAAAGCATCAAAATGTGGAACCCGAGGTGATTGCATAAACTGACTAAGCGTTTGAACAGCATAGGACAAATCTGGGCGAGTGTTGGTGAGATAGTTTAGCTTTCCAACAAGGGATCGATAGTGATCTGGATGAGCATAGAATTCGCCTTGTGTAGCAGACAATTTCAATTGAAGAGGAAGAGGTGTGATAGCAGGCTTAGTAAGATCAAACGTGCAATCTTTTAAAATGTCTTTAGTAAACTTTCGTTGACTAAGTAAAATACCTTCAGTAACATAGCCAACCTCGATACCCAGAAAATAATGAAGAATGCCCAAATCCTTGATACTAAAAACAGTATGCAGATGAGACTTAAGAGCCTTGATTTCAGACGGGTTGTTGCCAGTGACAATTATGTCGTCAACGTAGACTGCTACAATAGTAATTGTACTAGAACATTTCTTAATAAACAGACTGTAATCATTCTTAGATTGAGTGTATCCAAGAGAAAGTAACTCACTGACCAACTTCTCAAACCATTTATGAGATGCTTGCTTTAGACCTTATAAAGATTTCCTAAGACGACAAACCTGGTTAGCCTTGTGTGGTACACCTTGAGGAACTTTCATGTAAACCTCCTCACTAAGGTCCCCGTGTAAGAACGCATTGTTAACGTCTAACTGAAAGAGGGGCCATTTACGACTTGCAGCCAAAGATAGCAAGCAACGAACTGAACTCATCTTAATAACTGGTGAGAACGTCTCATCATAATCGATACCATACTGTTGAGTAAATCCTTTGGCTACGAGGCGAGCTTTGCAACGCTCGAGGGAACCATCAGCATTCATTTTGGTCTTAAAAACCCACTTGCAGCCAATCGGTTTTTTTCCGGGAGGGAGATCAACTAAGTCCCATGTATGATTAGTATTAAGAGCAGTAATTTCTTTAGACATAGCTTCAACCCATAATGGATTTCTTGCAGCTTCTGTGTAACTAGTAGGTTCAATAATGGATTCATGATGAACCAGAAATGCTCTATGGGAAGAAGGCATATGATCATAACTAACCAGATTACACCAATGAGGAGACGTATTAAGAGAAGCGAGACGACATTGGTAGGAATCAAGATATGAGGGAGTTCTTTTAACTCGAGTAGATTGTCGAACAGGATGAGTAGAGGTAGACTCAATAGCAGAAGATTCAGAAGACTCGATAGGTTGTGTTATAGCAGAAGAAGGAGGAGAAGAGGTATGAAGAGGAGCGGTGGTATTGATAAGTAAAGAAGGGTCTAATGTTGGATCATCATCGAAATGAGAGGAATGAGGAGTAGTAGTAACCGGAAGAAAAATAGAAGAAAAGTATTGAGATTTAGATGAAAGTGGAGAAAACATGTGATATGGAAAATGATGCTCATAAAAAATTACATCACGAGATACCAAGATTTCAGAATTTGTTAAATCCAGAATCTTATAAGCCTTTTTATGAGCAGGATATCCAATGAACACACAAGGTTTAGCACGAGGTGAAAATTTTGTGCGATGAGGTTTAAGTGTGGAGACAAAGCATAAGCAACCATAAACTCGGAGATTATCTAGGGAAGATGCAATGTTAAAAAGTTTGAAATGAGGAGTACAATAATCGATACTCTTAAGTGGCATGCGATTGATTAAGTAGGTAGCACACAGGATGGACTCACCCCAAAAATGATCTGGAAGATTAGATTGGAACTGCAAAGCCCGAGCAGTTTCCAGTAGATGTCGATGTTTCCTTTCGACGACCCCGTTTTGCTGAGGGGTGTAAATGCAGCTCATTTGGTGTATAATTCCTTTTGACTGGAAAAATGTTTTAAGAAAACCGTCCGTAAACTCCTTAGCATTATCAGACCGTATGCACAAGACTTTAGTGGAGAATTGAGTCTCAACATGAGTAATAAAGGAGGATAAAACAGAAGCGACATCAGACTTGTATTTAATCAAATGCACCCATGTATAACGACTATAATCGTCCACCAGAGTTACAAACTGATTACAACCATTGTGATTTCTTACTTTATATGGTCCCCATACATCCATATGTACCAATTGAAAAATAGAGGTTGTCTTGATACTACTAACAGGAAAAGAACATCTTGTCTGTTTAGACTTCGGACAGATTTGACAAAAAGAATCAGAAATGGAATCCTGGTCAATAGAGGAAAGTTTAAGCAACTTTAAAGAGGAAAAAGGAACATGGCCTAGTCGAAGATGCCACAATTTGGAATTGTCAGAAACACTGAGATGTGCAGCTTTATTATCGAAGAAAGTGGTAGTAGCAACATCAACATCTTGTTGAGTCTTGACAGTATAAAGGCCAGAATGAAGTTCACCAAGAAGCACTGCTGGTTTCTTCTGAGAAAGGTCCTGAATATGACAATGTGTAGCAGAGAAAACAACATTAGAATGCATATCTGCACATAGTTTTCGAACTGATAACAATCTATAATGGAAAGCTGGAACGAGTAGAACATTAGACAAAATGATTTTATCATTCAAAACCACTGTGCCAGTGTGAGTAACTTTGATTTTGCTGCCATCTGGTATAGTGATAAAATTGTTGGAATCTGAAATGGGTGTAAGCGAAGTGAAATCTTCTGAATATGGACTAATGTGATCAGTAGCCCCACTATCCAAGAACCAATCCTTTTTAAAAGATGACATGAGGCATACTTTACCTGCCAACAAAGCATGGCCAGTTTGAGTATCATGTTCTTTATCATAAGGTCTTTGTTTAGAAAGCAATTCAATCAATTGATTATACTGTTCCATTGAGATTGAAGAATTAGAAGAAATCTGATCATCAACTTTCTCATCAGCTAACTCAGGAGTGGCAGATACAGAAACGTTCTGAGAAAATGCTGCAATTTTCTTGTCTTTATTAGACTTAAAACCTGGTGGAAAACCATGAATTCGAAAACACCTTTCTATGCTGTGACCATTCATCTTGCAGTGAGTACAGTAATACGCCATTCCTGGCTTCTTTGAAGAGTTGTTCTGATATTGATTTTGAGACTGAGTTCCAGTAGAACCCTGATATGGCCTCTGAAAAGCCATTGAATTCTGTTGAAACTTAGAACCTGAATAATTCTCAGTAAACCTCCTTCTGTCAACAACAAAAGCCATGGAATCAGTTTGAGCAACATGCTGTGACATTTCTTTATGATTCTCTTCCTGAGCAACCAATCGATAAGCCTGAGTGACATTTAGTAAGGGTGTCATCATCAAGATGTTACCACGAACAGCTGAAAAATTATCATTAAGCTTCATCAAAAATTGAAGAACACGTTGTTCTTGCTGCATCTTTTGAATTCGACCAGTCAAGTCACAAATGCAATTCTCACAACTGCAAATTGGCAATGGATAAGCATCATCTAGATTATCCCAAATAGTCTTGAGTTTCGTATAGAATTCAGAAACACTAAGCTGTCCTTGATGAAGGTCAGCTAGTTGTTGTTCCAGAGTAGAAATTTGAGGCATAGATGCATAGCCAAAACGCTCTTCTAAATCTTTCCATATCGCCCTAGCTGTCTTAAAAAACAACACACTTCTAGCAATGTTCTCATCTAGATTGAACAAGAGCCACGAAATCACCAAGTCATTGCACCGTTGCCATGCCTTATATTCAACTGAAGTAACAGCAGGTGCACTGATAGTGCCAGTCACAAAGCCCAACTTATTTTTAGCAGATAGAGTTAACATCATGCTGCGTTTCCAATTATTGAAACCATCACCATTAAATTTGACAGAAACAAGCTGATTCGTAGATGAATCTGATGGATGGATATAGAATACGTTGGTGAGATCTTGATTTGTTGAATTAGATTGATTAGTTGTGGTCGCCATGAGTTAAACAGTTTTGTCAAGATTTTGAGAATGATCGAACAATTTCAACAAGAAATCAACAATTTCGATAGGATCAATAACAATTTGATATGATCTTTCTCTAACTATCTAGATATGACCTTTAACAAACTGATAATGAAGTTTTGAGGAGATTTGTAAGATGAACGGAGTAGATATGAAAACAAGATGAACAAAAGTCTGATAATAGATCAGAATGAACGATGACAAATCAATCAGAATGAACAGATTGAAGAAAATTTCGAAGTAAACAGATCAACAAATCACAAGATTCTTCAAAGAAAATCAAACTTTTGGATCGAATTAGGCATTTACAGCAGAACACTTAATCAAATTGAATGAAATACCAAAGACGAATGCAGAATACACCTGATGAAGACGAGTATTCACGGTAAACGATCGATTTCGCTCTGATACCATGTAAGTTTCATCAAATGATCAATCTGTAAACATCTCTTCGCACAAGCAATGCAGTAACGCAGCAACACAGCAATCACAGCAACACGGTAATTCAAAGAACTTCAATTAGTTTCATTGTTTTGTATTGAAGAAGAGTAAAAACATATTTACAGAAAGTTGTAACTATCTCTCTATCATTGTTATCCTATCATCCTATCTTTTCTAACTATATATATGTGTTGCTACTTCTAAGTTTGTTATGCCACTATAACAGATTCTGTTACAATAATCTTGACAGCTCATGACAGCTCATTTCCAGCTGGAAAATCAAATATTAAGTTAACCAATAATTACTTCGTGTAAGTGCTTTGTATATTAAGAAGGAGAATCCCAAGTTCTGTAAAAAGTTTACGAGGAGTGTAATTTAAGATTTTATTCCTTTTAAGTTTTAACACTACACCTTGCCGGTATAAATGGACAATGAGATTTTATCACAATGAAATAATACAGAAACGAAACGTAATCGGTCGATTGGTCGGTAATTGGGTCGGGCCTAATACAATATACAAATATAATAGGCAAATATATACATTAATTTAAACAATTGATACTAAAGGACTAATTTGTGATAGATATTTGTTCTGTAACAAGTTCTCCAAAATTTTATTATAATTGAAGAAGTCCTTAATCAGATCATATTTAAAATTTGCATAAACTGGTGTTTAGACATTTGACAAATATGTTTTGCACACTGAGTAGCATAATTTTTAATATTATTGAAAAAAAAAAGAGATTACATCAGACTATTATAAACACTACACATTTCTAAACATATATGGCTCAGCTTCCCCACTTATTCACTAGCTGCCATGAAAATGTTTGAGTATCGTTATCGAATTTATAGAAATAGAGGCCGTCAGCTTCAACTTGGTAAAAGTATGTTTGAGTATCACCTATAGTACTCCAAATACGATTATCAAAAACAGTATACCCTATGTGTTCTTTAGAACCCCACCAAAAATTACACCAAAATAGAGTATTCCCCCATATATTCTCATGAAAATTCCAAGCAAATGATTGTTTTAAACCGAGAGTATGGTACCCCAAATCATTGTCCTTGGATTTGCAATGAAGGCCTAAGGTGGGTGGATTTCTAGGAAGAGTATTGGTAATTTGCACACGGAGTGAAATACATGTGCTACAGAGAAAAGAGATTAATAGAATGTAAATCACCAAAGAAATTGATTTTTTTTTCGACATGACTCTGTTCACTATGTGTGTGATCAAGAATGCTCATATACTGCATATAGTCAAATAATGGTTATAGTATATGCTTTAAATGCAGATATGGAACGTGCATGTAGATATCAAAAGATATGAACACAAGTCTATCTCATTGACTGATTGTCTATATGGATAACAACTTAAATGGATATTTAATTTAGATTTGGGATTTTTGAAAGTTTGGGCTGAACTTTGTTTCTTGTATTTATAGACTGTATGTATTTATAGGATTAAGTAAACGTAGTTCTAGGATTGGTTTTTAATCCTCTGATTATTAGGGATGTATTGGAATTAGTAAATTTATCTTTTTAGATTTAGATTCGAGTTGAGATAGTTTCCTAATTTGAAAAATATCGTTTGAAGATATTTTATATAATTAATAAGAGATTATTCCTCGTTTTAGAAAGAAGAAATAATTAACTTAGAAATTAAGTTAATTATTAATAGATTAATATTAAAAAATTAGGAAAATAATTGAGACAATAAAAAATATGACGTAACAAGATTCTTTTCCCTTAAATCTCTATCTACCATACTTTTCTAAGTAGTGTAAATGTTCTCCAAAAAAATTTATTTAATTGAATGGTATTACACATGACATGTTTTTGTCTATGAACGCGTTTATACGATTATATTAAAGACGAAACATTGAAAATTTTGTAGTCTGATCCCGAAAGTTTTTGTAGTCTGGTCACTTCATTCATAGCCGTTAGATATTTCTGATCAAATCGATGAGAACTGTTAGATAAAATATTAAAATTATTATATATAATATTTTTTCTATTTTTTCTAACTAAAATATCTCATTTTCCAAAAACATGGCATACAGTTTCATTTAATAAAATAAAATAATAAGGTTATAATCGCTAATAACTAACCCATTACCATTTTTAGCCAAAGTGTATATTCTTTTTTATATTTTTTAACTAAAATTTCCACTTTACTATTTTTCCTAAATAAAACTTCTCATTTTCCAAAAATATCACGAACAGTTCTATTTAATAAAATAATATTATAATATTATAATTATTAATAACTAACCGATTAGTTTTTTTCTAAAACGTATAGTTTTTTTATATTTTCTAACTAATATTTCTCCTAACTAAAATCTCAAAAATATCACGGGCTATTCCATTTAGTAGCATAAAATACTAATATTATAAATTTATCTATTTATCTATATCTATACTATATTATTAAAGACGAAACATTGAAAGTTTTGGTACCTGTTTTTTTGTACGGTACTTGCCTTATTTAGTTGTTTATTTAATTATTATATAAAATTATTATAATCAGTTAAAATACATTATCATTTTTTTCTAAAAAATCACGGGCAATTTCCTTTTCAACTAAAACATGTTACCTTTTCTATTTCCCTTACAAAAATCCCTCATTTTCCAAATATATCATGAGCAAACCCTTACTTATTTATTTTAAAACCTATTTTAATAATTTTAATTGGCAATTAACTTTCCCCTCTTTTTCGGTAACAAGTTCTCCAAAATCAATATATATATATAAAGGAGGATACGCGGGAGGTGAGGTGGCACCCCTAAGATCGTCTCAATCTATTTTTCTAATTTTTTTAGAGGTTTACAATTTTAAATACTAATAAATCAAAAAATATTCTTTAGCATATTAGAAGTAGAATAGGTGTTCGAAGTTATAGAGGAGAAGAATTCGAATTTATAACGAAGACATATAATTAAAAGTTCTATTTGAAGTAGAATATGTGTTTGAATTTGTAGAGGGGAAGAGTTCAAATATAAGAGAAGTTCTTGCAAAGTTCTATTTGAAATAGAATAGGTGTTTCGATTTATAGAGGAGAAAAGTTCGGATATAAAAGAAATACTTGCAATTAAAAGTTCTATTGAAAGTAGGATAAACGTTTGTAATACATAATTAAAAGTTCTATTTGAAGTAGAATATGTAAAGTTATATAGGTGTTTTTTCGACGAAAGAGTGTCTCATTAGAAAGGAGTATGGTAACATAAAAATTAATATATAAGACAGATATATATTTTCAATATATTAAATTTGAGATTTTGATATTAAAAAGGAAAACGTGTTTCACGGGAGGACGGCTTATTAGCGAGGACCGAGTAATTTTTCTAAGTTATTTGATAAAAAATTTAAAAAAATTATTACGCCGCCGCGAAGCGCGGCTTTTTCAACTAGTTTTATTATAATTGAAGATGTCCTTAATCAGATCATATTTAACGTTTTCACCTTAAATACAATTTTTACTAACATTTGCATAAACTGGTGACATTTGACAAATATGTTTTGCACACTGAGTAGCATAATTTTTAATATTATTGAAAAAAAAAATATTACATCAGACTATTATAAACACTACACATTTCTATACATATATGGCTCAGCTTCCCCACTTATTCACTAGCTGCCATGAAAATGTTTCAGTAACGTTATTGAGTTTATAGAAATAGAGGCCGTCAGCTTCAACTTGGTAAAAGTATGTTTGACCAACACGCGGTATACTACCCGAAATACGATTATCAAAAACAGTATACCCTATGTGTTCATTATAACCCCACCAAAAATTACACCAAAATAGAGTAGTCCCCCATATATTCTGACGAAAATTCCAACCAAATGATTGATTTAAACCGAGAGTATGGTACCCCAAATCATTGTCCTTGGATTTGCAATGAAGGCCTAAGGTGGGTGGATTTCTAGGAAGAGAATTGATAATTTGCACACGGAGTGAAATACATGTGCTGCAGAGAAAAGAGATTAGTAGAATGTAAATCACCAAAGAAATTGATTTTTTTTTCAACATGACTCTGTTCACTATGTGTGTGATCAAGAATGCTCATATACTACATATAGTCAAATAATGGTTATAGTATATGCTTCAGTGAGGTTAAATGCAGCAGATATGGTACGTGCATGTAGATATGAAAAGATATGAACACAAGTCTATCTCATTGACTAATTGTCTATACGGATAACAACTTAAATGGACATTTAATTTGGATTTATTTTTGGGGCCGGAGTGTCTTGACTTATTAGATGTATCGGATCTATTTTAAGATGTCTGTTGTATTTATAGGATCAAGCCCTTGGAGATATTTTTTATAGTTAATAAAAGATTATTCCTCGTTTTAGAGAGAGAAAATAATTAACTTAGGAATTAAGTTAATTATTAATAGATTAATATTGAAAAATTAACGGGATAATTGAGAAAACCGAAAATATGACGTAACATGATCATTTTCCCTTAAATCTCTATCTACCATACTTTTCTAAGTAGTGTAAATGTTCTCCAAAAAAATTTATTTAATTAAAGGGAAAATGAATTTTTTTATCACTAAACTTTATATACTTTTAGAAACCAACCACTGAACTATAAAATTTTAAAAATCAACCACTGAACTATAAATTTATTTGTTTATATCACTAACGTTACTCTCGAATTTCAAAATTAGCATTTCGTTAAAAAATCAGTGACGGAATGCTTAATTGATTCCAGATTGGTGTTTGAACCCTAGTTTGTATTAAGCCCCAATCTGTCGTTGGCCAATCATTTAACAGAATGCTAATTTTTTGAAATTCGAGAGTAACGTTATTGATATAAACAAATAAGTTTATAGTTCAGTGATTGGTATTTAAAAGTTTATAGTTCAGTGGTTGGTTTCAAAAAGTATATAAAGTTTAGTTATAAAAAAATTCATTTTCCCTTAATTAAATGGGATTACACATGACATGTTTTTGTCTGTGAACACATCTATACTATTATATTAAAGACGAAACATTGAAAATTTTGTACTATGGTCCTAAAAGTTTTTGTAGTCTAGCCACTCCAATCACAACCGTTAAATATTTCTGATCAAATCGATGAGAACCGTTAGATAAAATATTAAAATTAATATATAGAATATCTTTTTTATTTTTCCTAACTAAAATATCTCATTTTCCAAAAATATCGCATACAGTTTCATTTAATAAAATAACATAATAAGGTTATAATAGCTAATAACTAACCCATTACCATTTTTAGCCAAAGTGTATATTCTTTTTTATATCTTCTAACTAAAATTTCTACTTTACAATTTTTTCTAAATAAAACCTCTCATTTTCCAAAAATATCACGAACAATTTTATTTAATAAAATAAAATAATAATATTATAATTATTAATGACTAATCGATTAGTTTTTTTTTCCTAAAACGTATATTCTTTTTTATATTTTCTAACTAATATTTCTCCTAACTAAAATCTCAAAAATATCACGGGATATTCCATTTAGTAGCATAAAATATTAATATTATAAATCTATTTATCTATATATACTATATTATTAAAGACGAAACATTGAAGGTTTTGGTACGGTACTTGCCTTATTTAAATTTTTAGTTAATTATTATAAAAATCATTATAATCAGTTACTCTTTCAGTTAAAATAGATTACCATTTTTTTCTTAAAAAATCACGGGCAATTTCCTTTTCAGCTAAAAGATATTACTTTTTCTATTTCCCTTACAAAAATCCCTCATTTTCCAAATATATCAGGAGCAAACCCTTACTTGTTTATTTTAAAACATATTTTAATACGTTTAATTGGCAATTACCTTTCCCCTATTTTTCTAGAAAAATCACGGGCAATTACCTTTTTCAGCTAAAACATGTTATATTCTCTATTTTCCTTACTAAAATCCCTCTTTTTCCAAATATATCACGGGCAAACCCTTACTTATTTACTTTAAAATCTATTTTAATACTTTTAATTGACAATTATCTTTTTCAACTAAAACATGGCACATTTTCTCTTTTTCTTACTAAAACCTTTTTTTTTCTAAAAATATCACGGGCTACTTTTATATTTTAAAATTCAACGAAAACATGTCACTTTCTATTTTTCTTACTAAAACCCTTCTTTTACCAAAATATCATGGGCAAACCGTTACTTATTTATTTTAAAATTTATTTTAATATTTTAAATTATTTAAAAATGTTTAACACGCTTACTTACTTTTTTTAATAAATGCAATTAATAAAATATAAAAAATTAAAAATAAAATTAACAATTATTAAAAACAATACGTGCATCGCACAAGTTTTAAGCTATATTATTAAAGACGAAACATTAAAAGTTTGGTAGTCGGACGGACGGTCGGTACTTAGTGATTTTATTTAATTACACATACTTATTTTTTTTAAAACTATCACTAAATAATAACATTATTTATAACCAATTACCTTTTCAGCTAAAATACATTACCTTTTTTTATTTTTTTCTAACAAAATCCTCTATTTTTCTAAAAAAAAAATGGGCGATTATATTTTTTAACAAAAACATGTTACTCTTTCTATTTTTCCTTACTAAAACCCTTCATTTTCCAAAAATATCACGGGCAAACTCTTACTTATTTATTTTAAAATTTATTTTAACACTTTTAATTATGAGCACTTTTTCAGCTGAAACGTGTTACTTTTTCTATTTTTTCATTTTCTAAAGAAATTATTATTAAATAATAACATTTTTATAACCAACTCTCTTTTAGGCTAAAATACATTACCTTTTCTATTTTTTCTAACAAAATCCTCTCTTTTTCTAAAAAAATCACGGACAATTACCTTTTTCAACTAAAACATGTTACTCTTTCTATTTTTCCTTATTAAAATCCCTCATTTTCCAAAAATATGCCGGACAAATCCTTACTTATTTATTTTTAAACCTATTTAAATACTTTTAATTACGGGCACTTACCTTTTCAGCTAAAACATGTTACTTTTTCTATTTTTCGTTAAAGACCCCTCCTTTTCCAAAAATATCACGGACAAACAGTTATTAATTTATTTAAAAATCTATTTTAATATTTTTAATTATTTAAAAAAATTTAACACGTCTACTTATTTTTTTTAACAAATGTAAATTAAAAATATTAAAACATAAATAATAAAAATAATAATTATTAATAAGAATCCGTGCATCGCACGGGTTTTAAGCTACTAGTATAATATATATGAGAAATTATAAAAATTGTACTATATTCATACTTATAAAAATTAACGAACTCTACGTACTTCAATGCAAAAGTCCTTCCTTGCGTGTGAATGTGATGTTTGTCCTTTTGCTTTTTATAGGTGGATGAATTTTTGTATTTTTACTTTATTATTTTAGTATTTTTATATGATTTATTATTATTTTTTATCTAATTTTATTATCATTTATTTGTATTTTGATCTTAAAAAATTTTAATATATTGTCGACGGAATAATATCTTGAACTGTTGAATGTAGCTTAGAAAAATAGATGATATAAATATTTAATAATAATAATATGTTGTTGACGGGATTCGAATCTTGAACGCGTGGGAGTATTTTAGATACCAAAAAAATAATATTATTTTAATATTACATCAAACGGTTCTCATTTATCTATACTTATATCTAACGGTTATTATTTAGAGAACCAAACTACCAACCAACCAAATAGATGGTAGTTTGCTTATAATAGTATTTTTATATATGATTTTTTAGTATTTTTTATCTTATTTTATTAGCATTTATTTGTATTTTGATTTTAAAAAATTTTAATATGTTGTTGACGGGATTCGAACCTTGAAAGCATTTTAGATATCAAAAAAAGAATATTCTTTTAATATTACATCCAACGGTTCTCATTTACCTATATTTATATTTACATGTTATTATTTAGAGGAACAAACTAAATGATCAAATTACCAACCGAAGGTGGTTTGTTTATAATATTATAGTATAGATTCGTGTTGGTGCAATTGATCGATTGTAAACTCTACGGGGAGAATATTGAGAAGATTTAATCTTTTCTTCACCTTAAAATGATTTTTTGTGCAAATTTGCGTAAATATGTGTTTTGAATTCAGAACTTTGACACAAGTGTTTGTGCTGAGCAGGAGTGCCATAATTTCTAATATTATCGATTTACTAGAAAAAGATTACATCAAACCAATAGAATACACATAGTTCTATATCTATATGCTTAATTAGTTTCCCCAGTTTCTCACTAGCTCCCATGCAGATGTTTTAGGCTTCCAGTAATATAAGCCATCAGCTCTAGCTTGGTAAGAGTATTTAGTAGTCGTAACACCGTCGTGACTCCAAATTTTTTTATCGAAAACAGTATACCCTATATGCTTGTCATTACCCCACCAAAAATTACACCAAAATAAAGTAGTTCCGAAGATATTGTCCCTGAAAGTCCAGCTATACGTTTGTTTTAAACCTAGAGTGTGGTACCCCAAATCATTGTCCTTCGATTTACAGTGAAGGCCAAAGGTGGGTGGATTTTTAGGAAGACTATTGGTAATTTGGACATGGAGTGGGTCGTCTGAAAAACATGTGCGGGAGAGAAGAGAGATTAGTAGAATGTAACTCAACAAAGAACTCAACACGTTTCTGGACATGACTCTATTTACTGTTTGTGATCAAGATTAATTCTCATACACTGCATACATTCTTTTCAAGAAAATGTACTACTTTTATAGTCAGATTATGGCTATGGTGTTAATTGACTTCCTTTGAGAAATAAATATCAAAAATAAATAATATCTACTATTGATCACATGAATAATGTGGTTGAGAGTTATAACTAATAGATTAACATTCATGAAGATGTTAGGAGCTAGATATGGTCATAAATTCATTTGACTTTGCAGAGATGAGGACTTCAAATTTCGTTTAATTTTTAAATATGAAATTTTATCCACATGTCGATATATTAATTAGAGATATAAAGTTAAAGTTAGGTATCATCAAAAAAAGGAAAGATGATATGTGATGTCCACTCAAAATGGATGGTATAACTAACATAACCCAACATTTATTCATGTATTTATGTTAAAAATTGCACTTATAGTTTGTATTGCATTAATACTTGTAAATTGCATATCATATTATTTAGAAAAGAAAAATCAATACTATTGTATAAAGGAGAAGACGGGGGCGGTGAGGTAGCGCTCTAAGATCGCTTCGTTCTATTTTTCTAATTTTCTCAATTTTTTGAATTAATCATATCGTTTCGTTCTATTTTTCTAATTTTCTCAATTTTTTGAATTAATAATATTAAAAATTCCAAAAAAATCTCAATTACCTTTTAAATCTTTATATTAATAATAGCCCAACATGTGGCAATAATTGGAGGGACATTTTATTCAATCTAAATTGGCAAGACATTTTAATGCATTTGAAATGTCCAAATTGCCCTTGTGTTTACTATTTTTAAAAAAATTGTTGTTGAGAGGATTTGAACTTAGGTCTATACAATAATTTGCATCTCCTCTTACCACCACACCACTCAATTACATGTGTTGTCACTTACACGCATCATATGTGTGTGTCGCTTGGGTAGAGAAATATTTGATATTATTATTATTATATATCTATTTTATTATAGCCCAATAAAAGCAATGATTCATGAGACATTTAATCTAATCTAAATTGGCGAGACATTTTATTTAATTTAAAATATTTAAATTTCCCCTGTGTTTACTTTTTAAAAAAAAAAAAAATTGTTAATGAATAGAATCCAACTTAGGTGTATGCAATAATTTGTTCATCTTCCACTATTCAGTCATATGTGTTCTCTATCAAACATATTATATGTATGTGTGTGTCGCGTGAGTAGAGGAGTATTTGGTATCTATTATTATATCGATTAACATAATCTTATAATAGGTGAGATAATTTAACTATTGAAAAAATATAAAAGGTACTCTATATAATATTTTTAGTTATAAAAAATATAAAAGGTACTCTATATAATATTTTTAGGATTTTATCTAACGGTTCTAATTGATTTCTATTTTGTCCTTATTTGTAAAACTTATATGAAAAAAATTAGTTGAAAAAATATAAAAGGTACTCTATATAATATTTTTAGTTATACACAGTATAAAAGGTACTCTATTTAATATTTTTAGTATTTTATATAACGGTTCTCATTAATTTGATTGGAAATATCTAACGGCTGTGGAATGAGTGAACAAACCATGGGGGGACCAGACTACCAACCAAACTTTTATTGTTCTGTCTATTATATAATAGTATAGATAGATAATGTTGTTAGAAAAAAAGAAATTTTAGTTATAAAAAATATAAAAGGTACTAGATATAAAATTTGTAGTATTTTATTTAACGGTTCACATTGATTTGATTGGAAAGATCTAACGACTGTGGATCTAACGGTTCTCATTGATTTCATTGGAAAGGTACTTAAAATTTGTAGTATTTTATTTAACGGTTATCATTGATTTGATTGGAAAGATCTAACGACTGTGGATCTAACGGTTCTCATTGATTTCATTGGAAAGGTACTTAATTCACGTGAACATACTAGAAAATTCATTATATATTAAATTTTAATATTATGCATGTACACATTCTACAATGCAAATTACATTTCACAAACAAGAAAATGTTTCATTGTACACATTCTACAATACAAATTACATTTCACAAACAAGAAAATGTATCATTCGCTCGATGAGCTAAATTAGTAAAATCGTGTAGGTTAATGTCTGTATGTAACATAATCATATTTTGACATAGATCTTACACATAACAAATATCATACAGAGATCTTACTCATTTCTTAACTCAAAAACACCTCAACCAAGAATATTTTTCAACGCTAACTATCTCATTACAGAGATCAAGTCCAGCTTTTATACCCGCAATGAGACGTTTGTCAAACGATCTATAAATTATCACAAATACCGAACTACTTAGAAGTTAAAACAATTATGCTAGATAGTGACCCGTGCCTTGCACGGGTTTTCATGCTAGTACTTACTAATAGAGAAAACATTTAATATTTTTGCATTTAAAATACCTACTAATGGAGAAAGTAAATATACAATAGATCTTTACTAATGGAGAAAACTAAATATCACTAATGCAAGAAACTAAATATTCAATTATAATATTATTGCCTTCAAAATATCTAAATTTGAAAAAAAACTGTATTACCTTACATTATTTTGAACTTTCCTCTATTATTATCTAAATATTCTCATAATATTTTTTTAATCAAATTACTATCTTAACATACTGTTCTCCTAAAATTTCTTTTTTTATGTAATATAATAGAAAATATAGGAACGTTTTGGTAAATAAGAATTTAATAAATTAGATCGTCTTCCTTTTTTTTAAAAGGAAGAGGTTGTTGTTTTTGTTGTAATTTGTTTTGACAAAAAGATATCATTATTAATAAAAAATTCTCCCAACAACAAAAATGATGTTTTCTCATATTTTTTGATTTTTTTTTACTGGGAGTAGATTTGGAGGTAGTGAAGATTTTAATAGCTCTAAAGATATAATTGCAGTTTTTGATTGAACGATCTAGGACTTTATATATTAGAAATATTATTTTATTTAAAAACGTATTTTGTAGAATATTGTTTGAGAAAATTTAGAGATATTATTATAAAGCAGCTGCGAAGCGCGGCTTAGTAAACTAGTATAACTTATTTTACAATAAAACTAGAGTTTACTAAGCCGCGCTTCGCAGCGGACTTATAATATTTTACAATTTTTAAAATAAATATATTATAAATTACTGTATGTTTTCAATAAATTAAACAATTATATTTCTAATATAACTCATATTTCTAATATAACATTATAACTCTACGGTTTCTTTGAGATTTTTCTTTCCGTCTTAGTGAAATTCTAAATAAATATAGAAAAAGATAATTGTTTAGGATTTTCATTCTTTTGATATCATCTCAAATATTATTATATTTATCACTAATTTTATCTTTCTCAAAATATAATTCTTATTTTAAAATACATAATACAATATAAATATTAAATTCTAGAATATTATACACTCCTCCTATTTGAATACCCTTTTGTTAAATATTTTCACTCCCAATAAGCCGCTCTCTTATTGCTACCAAATCTAACAAATAACCCATTAAATAATTAATTGTAAAAATTGTAAACTTTAGTTTCATATTTTTAAAGATTAATTTAATTAATGTAAAAAACTTGTATTTTTTTATAACTATATTATCTTTTATATAATTTAAAAGGTAAAACATAAAAGACTTGATTTTAAATATATAAAATATATAGATAATTTAAAAGCGATTTTTTTACAAAAGATTATGAAACATAATTGATAACGGTGATAAAATTCACGCATATATATAATTGATATAAGAAAAAGGTAAAGTAAGAGATTAAAGTCTAACCTTCGTGGAGAAAAGTTCCATTGATGTATTCTCTTTGCAGCAAAACATTACAACAAAAGTTACTTTAAAACAAAAATCCTTCAAACAAAATTAATAAAGGGGAGAAAATATAAAGCAAACAATTCATGAGATGCTAAAGAACCAGAATGAAGAATATATATAAATATTATGTGTCTTTAATTTAGGAGATTTGCCATAAAAAAACAAAAGAATCAACACTTTTCTGTATAACCTCGTAAACATTTGCTTTATGATTTGTACTTTCTTGTGTAAATTGATTATTCTCCTATTTATTCTCTTTTTCTGCTTAATATTTTCGAATTTTCAATATTAATAATTCAAAAATTCGAGAAAATATGAAAAATAGATCGAGCGGCTTTATAGCAATTTTTCCAGATTGTTCTAAAAAATATTATACAAACTATGTTTTTATTTAAATTAATATTTTTAACATAAAATTAAAGTTTTTTTTAATTCTCTATTTAGTCTTGTTCATTTACCAAAATTTTCAATAAATATAGAAAAGGACAATTGTTCAATGTATCTCATTATTTTAACATTCTATCAAATACTAGTATATCTATCACTTTATTTTTCTCAAAATTCATATTGCAACTTCTATTTTAAAATACACAATATAACATCAATTCTACCTTATAATATGTTCCTGAATAACTTTGTCGTTAAACATGTTTACTCCCAATAACCCGCTTTATCGTTGTTACCAAATTTAAAATATAACAAATTAATTACTAAATGTATTACATCCTTTATTAATCAATTTTCTTATAACCATGAAATTTAATTTAAACATTATTCAAAATTCTAATTTTCAAGAAAAAATATGTGAGAATATTAAGATGGTAACTTTAAGTTTAAAAGAAAGTTTAAGAGAATATCAACATGGTAATTTGACTTGAAGATAAGTTTTAGGACAATATTAAGATAATAATTTGACTTAAGAAGAAAGTTTGGGAGAATATAAGGTAATTAATATTTCCATTACTAAAAATTTAAAAGACAATTTCTCAAATCATCCCCTTTATTATTTTCCTCGATTACAGGATACTAAAAAAGAAATTAGTATATTAAATTGAACTCGTAGAATAAGTTAAGGAGAATATTAATATAGTATACTTAGTTTCTTCCATTAGAAGATAGTGGTAAGGATTAGTATATAAATTGGACTTGAAGAGAAAGTTTAGGGAAATATTAATATAACATATTTAGTTTTCTTACTTGAAAGACAGTATTAAAGAAATTGGTAAATAAATTAGATTAGTAGAGAACATTTAGGAGAATATTAATATAGTATATTTAGTTTCCCGCGTTAGAAAATAGTAAGAAGAAAATTGAGAATTTATCGAAAATTATAAATGCAAGAATATTAAAAATTTATATTTAGTTTTATCTAATAGTACAAATTTAAAAGATAACTGAGATATTTTCTAATAAAAAATTTAGGAGAATATTAAAATTATATATTTAGCTTCCTCAATTAGTAAAGATTTTAAAGACAAGAATCTTAAAATTGAGATATTTTCGAATCTTTAATATTAATAAGTCAAAAAATTGAGAAAATTAGAAAAATAGACCAGAGCGATTTGAGAGCCGACACCTCAAGTTTGGGAGAATATAAGATAATTAATATTTCCATTACTAAAAATTTAAAAGGTAATTTCTCAAATCGTCCCCTTTATTATTTTCCTTGATTACAAGATAGTAAAAAAAAATTAGTATATTAAATTGAAGTCGTAGAATAAGTTAAGGAAAATATTAATATAACATATTTAGCTTTCTTACTTGAAAGACAGTATTAAAACCGTCCTCGTCTTCTACTTTATAGAAGTATATTGATGTATGCCCAGAAACTATGCCTTTTCTCTATTTCAATGTTTAAAGTTAATGTCATTATTAAATTTTTCATAAAATTCATTGACGCAATTTTTCAGATACAAATGTTACATTCTGGTAAGGAATAATCAAAGTTTATTTGTTACATTAGCTAACCTTAAAACATAAAAATATTATTGGACAAGAAGGGTAGTTTTGGGATCTATGTTAATAATGAGCGTGCACATATCACCTGCCAAAAAATGCTAAATTTCAAATTATTTGGCAAATAACATATGTAAGAGTAAAATTCAAACTTAATCATATCTTGATGAACGCATTTATATTGATAGCATCAATAAAAACTTTTCAAAATATCATTACCATTGTTATGCTATCTTATAATAATTTTTGATATTCAATTTGATATTACAGTTATGAGATTGAAGACCAAAATCTTCAAATTTTTGTTTAGACCATAAATATTTCTTGAAAATCAAAAACTTAATCGATCTATGAACATTTGCATTCATACATATTTTAGTATATTTACTAAAATATACTTTTTCATTACATGTATGTAACTAATTATTTTATAAATTAAAAATTAATTTACAACTTTTATTATGTTAAATTAAACAATATTGAAATCTATTATATATATAATAGGGCTTTTGCTCAAGTGAGAACCCCAATTAAAATGAGAACTGAGATCTAATCTCAGCCCTTCATTTCTTATAATCCTAACCACTCATTTAAAATATATACAAACACCGATTTATCACCCTCATCATCTACTCCAATCACCCCCATTTCTTTTCCGATTACTGCCTTCGGTGATGCTTCGCCACCAACCTCCGGCTAACTTCCTTCTTCTCCTGTCACCTATACATTTTCCGATATACTATCATCCTTCTTCTCCAATCAGGACACCGATGTACTGATTCTCCTTCGATAAGTACCATTGTTGACCTAATTTGCTACCACCAAACCATCGTGTAGTGTCACCACGTCCTTGTTTCAGGCCATGGCATCGGAAGTGGGTGGAGAAAATTGATTTTTTTCGATATGGGTGATTTGCCTGTTCTCAGATCTATTTTTCTGGTGATTTTTGTTCAATTTTCTGATGATTTTTCAGAGCGACCGTGGTGATTTATGTTAAAACCTAGTGATTTTGGTATCATGTTGGATAGTTTTTGGCTGGTGGCTGGTACTGATTGTAGTGTAGTATTTGTGGTGGATTGAGGTGATTTTTGTCTCATCGTCGTGATTTTTTTTGGTTATTTTAATTTATTTTTGTGGTAAATTATTTTGAGTATAGTGATTAGTAATGGTGGATGAAGGCTATAGTCGGAAGTTGTGGCTAGATATGATTGTGATGTGGTGGTTAAATGTGTTTATTTATTTTTAATTGCGGTGATTTGAGAGGGTCACCGAAGGTGGTTAAAGATGATGGTGGAAGTTAAAGATCTTTTTATGGTGATTTATTTTGAGTGTCGTGATTAATAGTAATGGTCGGGAGGTTGTGGTTGGAAGTTGTGGCCGGAGTGGTGGTTGAACATGGTTGTGATGTGGTGGTATAATGTGTTGATTTATTTTTAATTTTGGTGATTTTTTCTGTGGTATTTGAGGTGCTCGCCGGAGATGGTTGAAGATGGTGGTGGAAGTTGGTGAGTGTTGGAAACTGTGAGAAAGAAAGGGGGCATGAATGTAGTATACTAATATGTTTTTTCAAACTGTGGTATGTCAGTGTGAATGAATAACAACAATTACCCCTCAAACTTGTAATAATTACAAAAAAATCCCCGAAATGTTTAAGAAATTCGACAGTTTTAATTTTAAGATGGATGGTTGTGATTGGATCTCGTATCTCACAGAAAATAAGGTTCTCAATGGAGCGCGACTCTATATAATAGAGCAACTAGGGGTTTAGTGAGACAATTTAATCATCTTGAAATTACTAAATTACCCCTCTTATATTAATAGATAAAAATTTGTTTTTGATGGGAATTGAACCTAGGACCAAGGTGTGACAAATGTGTACATATGTATCCACTACACCATCCCAACAATTGAATAACAACTTAAAAATCATTAACCTCATATTCACGAAAATCACTTGTTCTATGTTTCTTAATATTTTTTAGAGTAGTACCAATAATCTTTATAATACAAATTCGATATTAACATCTGCTACTACTACGATATTGAAATTTTTTAATGTCAACCAAATATCACTTGCTATATTTTTCTTTAATATTTAATTTAAAATTTAAAACTATCAACATATTTACTCCTTTCTAATTATATTATCATATTTAATAAGCATAAAACGAATTTTATCTATTATTTTACATTTAAATCTTTTTCATTATTAGACATTAACAACTTATAATTGCAGATCCATTTTTTAAATTTTCGTCTTCAATAAATAAAATTTATATGTTGATTATTTTCGAAAACTACACTATTAGTCTAAAAAGTACTGAACCTGAAAACTGGAAAAGATTTTTCTCTTTGTATACTAATCAAAAAGTTTTTATAGCAGAATTTTAGAAGAAAGTTGAGGTTGTCATCGTATGACTAAATCAAATATAAACTAATATTTGTTTAAAATTTTCGAATATTTATTTTAAAATATTAAATTATTTGTGTCAAGTGGTAATTGTAAGGTAAAACGAGTAACTTATCAAGAATCAATTTACCAACTTTTTGAGAGATATAAGTAATAGTTTGCTATTAAGTTTAAACTCGTATAGAGATTACAATTATCAAATGTTTATATATATAAGCATAACACTTCAACAAAGCAGATCGTTTACTTCATAACAATACTGATGTCAATATTAACTATCATATAATTGATTTATCGCACATTTAACGTTTACATATACGATATATTTTGAAAAAAGGAATAAAAAATATATTCGTATCTAGAGCATGCCCGTACGTAGGACTAAAAACATAATTCTAATGGCAGTGTTTAAACAATATCTGCATAAACTTGTCGTTTATCACTAACTGGATCTTGCCAAACCAGTATATAAAGTATTGAATCTGAAAACTGGAAAAGATTTTTCTCTTTGTATACTAATAAAAAAGTTTTTGCAAGAGGCTTTTACAAGAAAGTTGAGGTTGTCATCGTACTAAATCAAATATAAACTAACATCGTTTTAAAATTTTCGAATATTTATGATAAAATATTAAAAGTATTGAATGTTAAATTATTTGTGCCAAGTGGAAATTGTAAGGTAAAGCGAGTAACTTATCACAAATCAATTTACCAATTTTTGAGAGATAAAAATAATAGTTTTCTAAAATAAAGCATGTCAACAATTGTACAATTATCAAATTCAATATGTCTGCTATTAAACTTAAACTTGGATGGAGATTACAATTATCATATATATATATATATATATAAGCATAACACTTTAACAAATTAGGGGATCGTTAACTTCACAACAATACTGATGTCAATAATAACTATCATATAGTTGATTTATCGCACATTTAACGTTTAGAATACAATATATTTTGAAAAAAAGAAAAAAATATATGTTCGTATCTAGAGCATGCCCGTACGTATGACTAAAAACATAATTTTAATGGCAATGTTTAAACAATATCTACATAAACTTGTCATGTGTCGCTAACTGGATCTTGACAAACCAGTATATAAAGTATTGAACCAAAGTATATAACCTGAAAATTTGAAAAGGTTTTTCTCTTTGTATACTACTAAAAAAAATTGTAGGAGGCTTTTACAAGAAAGTTGAGGTTGTCGTCGTATGACTAAATCAAATATAAACTAATATCGGTTTAAAATTTTCAAATATTTATGATAAAATATTAAAAGTATTAAATGTTAAATTATTTGTGCCAAGTGGCAATTGTAAGGTAAAGCGAGTAACTTATCACGAATCAATTTACCAACTTTTTGAGATATATAAGTAATAGTTTTATAAAATAAAGTATATCCACAATTGTACAATTATCGAATTCAATATATCTGCTATTAAGCTTAAACTCGAATAGAGACTACAATTATCAAATTTTTATATATATAAGCATAACACTTCAACAAATTAGGGGATCGTTAACTTCACAACAATACTGATGTCAATATTAACTATCATATAATTGATTTAGCGCACATTTAAGGTTTAGGTGTACAATATATTTTGAAAAAAGAATAATAAATATATCTGTATCTAGAGCATGCCAGTATGTAGGACTAAAAACATAATTTTAATAGTAGTATTTAAACAATATCTGCATAAACTTGTCGTTTATCACTAACTGCATCTTGCCAAACCAATAAATGTTTGTGCTTAGTGACATCAACTGTAGAATTCAAAACTTTAAAACGTTTTCAAGGTATATCACTAGCTAACGTTATTCATTAGCACGACAAGTCCATGTACAAAATGGAAGAAATTGCATCTTACAATACAATATGTACACACTTTAGTAACATGTGAGTCTAGAACATGCCCGTGCCTCGCACGGGCTATAAAGCTAGTTTATAAGAATCAAAGGAGAGAGACTTATTTTAAAGTGAGTGAGAAAGAGGGAGGCAAATGAATTTTAAATTTTTAGTGTATAAAGGTATTATTATCGGCTGTCAACCTACCAAGATAGTTGGTCTGAGGCACACAATAGAAATCTTAGACAGAGAATACTACTCAGCCTACATGCTCTTTTTTATCTTTGTCTTGGTGCAGGTTTGATCTAGTCGTGTATAAGAAAAATAACTTTTTAATTTAAAACATTTTACTTTCAAAATATACTGATATGGGTTAAAAATAACCCTAAAGATATAATTAATATTGCATTAATTAAACCTAGTTGTTCCATAAATAAGACACATTAATAAGGCCCAAAACTCTAATTAAATATTAATTTCGTAATTAATATTTGGGCTAGAAGTACAACCTGTATTAGGAGACGTCCAATACAGGCTTATTCTAATACAAGTGGGTTTGTTTCAATACAAGTCCGTTATGATATGGAAACAACTCATACAAGGAAGGATCTAGAATTAATCTTTATCCACCATCAAAGATAAGACTTATCCTTCAAGGAAGTAATAATACTTATCCACCGTCAAGGAGAAGTGATAATACTTATCCACCGTCAAAGATAAGATTTATCCTTCAAGAAAATCAATACTTATCCACTAGGCTTCTAAACGCCTATATAAAGGGCCTGACCCCTCATCTCAAAACTACGTTTTTATTGGCTTGATTCTCTAAACACTAGAGATACGTAGGCATCTTGTTAGGACCGAGTTAGTCCCTGATAACAAGAGCAACCATTAAATCTTAAAGCTCACAAACCCTAGAATTAACTATACCCTAATTTTTATTCCATAACATTTGGTGGCGTCTGTGGGAAAAGAACATCAACCATGGCAAACATACGAAGGACTTCACGTGATCCACCATCGACTTCTGGTGTTCAAACGGCAGGAAGTCAGCCACCACCAACTACTGGTACTCAAGAGACGAATATCCCCCGCACCACTACTCAAGGACCAGAGATCCCAATCTCAGTTGAAGGGACGAATCCCATGGAGATGGTGGTTCATGGAGCCAACCCCCAAACTCAAGAGATGACTCATCATCAACCAATCACATCCTCTTAAGTGATTTTGAATGCGCCCCGAGGCCTCCAACTTCATACTACTGATCTTCCCCAATATACGAATCAAACTTTGGGTATGCCACCTTATGGAATGCCTCCACGGTCCCCCATTTGGAGTAATGGTCACAATCCAATGTATCACGAATCATATGTGCCTCCTTATGTTCGAGGCCTGGAGACCATTAATCAATAAACTCATACTCGGAAAGTCCCTCTGATTCGAGACTTTTCTAGTCCCTATACCGAAGATGAAGATTACTCATCTGATGATGAAATGGACGTTCCCCCAAGGAGAAGACATCCTACCTAAACAAATCGGGAACCCCAAACTACTAAAGACAAGATTGCAGCATATGAAGCTGAGGTTACAAGGCTTAAGAAGGTATTAGCAGAGGAAGAGGCAGTTAGAGCCAAAGGCAAATCAACCGAGAGGGTTCCTGTAATTAACTTAGATCCTACACCGAGAAAGCCAAGGAGGGCTGAAGCCCCAAAGGGTGATCCCACTGAGTTGTTGCCCTTAGGAGATCCAGATGATCCTACACCCCATTTTACTTAGGATATCATGAAAATTCATATATCCATAAAGTTCAAGATATCAACCATTAAGGCCTACGATGGAACAGGAGACCCTGCTAATCATGTGAGAACCTTCTCTAACGCACTATTGTTGCAACCTACCAATGATGCAGTCAAGTGCAGAGTGTTTCCACAAACCCTTGCGGGCATGGCTCAACATTGGTATAGTCGTCTTCCTCCTAACTCTATTGGGTCTTTTAAGGAGTTAAGCAAGGCGTTCATCAACCAATTTGTTTATCTCATGGGAATTCAACAAGGCAAGAATGAATCCTTGAGGGACTACATAAATCGATTTACCAGGGAGGTTCTTAAAGTCCCGGATCTGGAAGACAAAGTGGCCATGATGGCCCTGCAACAAGGAACCACTAACGACCACTTTAAAAGGTCTTTGGAAAAGCACCCCCTTGAAATCATGTTGAAGCTACAAGACTGGGCTAGAAAGTACATTAAAGCTGAGGAGAGCGTTGGGAAATATGAACCAAATACTGGGGGTAATGGAAACGGAAAGAAGAGGAAGGAGACTCAATAGTATGATGCAAGGGACAAGTACCTTAGAACAATAGAGGATTCTGATCCTGCACCAAAGAACGGTAATCCCGGACAAAGATTCACGGGGTATGCAAGATTGAATACTCCTAGAAGTCAAATCATGATGGACATTGAGAAAGATGCTGATCTCCGATGGCCGAAGCCACTGAGGACTAACATGGAGAAAAGAAACAAGAACCAATTTTGTCGGTTCCACAAAGAAGTTGGTCATGACACCGACGATTATAGACAGCTGAAGGAGGAAATTGAATTCTTGATCCGAAGGGGAAAACTGGATAAGTTCACCAAGGATGGGAATTGAGGAAACCAAAGAGGAAACTATGAGAAGAAAGACTATGACAGAAAGGATAATGATCAAGATCGTAATCCTAGACCCCGAGGTCCAGTTATTTGGAGGACTGACTGCGGCTGGCTCTTCCAGGAATTCACGAAAAGCTTATGCTAGAGAGGTAATGATTGTTTTTGTAGAAGCACCGAAGCATGCCAAAACAGAAGTTGTCATTAGCTTCGATGATTCTGACCTAGAAGGGGTAAAATTTCCTCATGATGACCCATTGGTCATCACACCTGTGATAGGCAATTCTGAAACCAAGAGAGTTCTGGTTGATAATGGAGCTTCTGTGGATATCTTATTCCACGATGCTTTCATCAAGATGGGATACACTGACTCACAGTTGACACCCTCAAACATGCCTATCTACGGATTCAATGGAGTCGAATCAAAGGTAGAAGGCACAATCCAGCTCCCTATGACTATAGGGCAGGGCTCAAAGACAACAACTCAAAAGTTGAACTTCTTGGTTATAAAGGCAACCTCTACTTATAATGTAATCCTTGGAAGGATTGCCCTTCATGCTTTTAAGGCTGTTGCCTCAACATACCACTTGAAAATAAAGTTTCCTACAAGGAACGGGGTTGGTGAAGAGCAAGGAGATCAAAAAATGGCTAGAAGTTGCTATGTAGCCGCACTAAGACCTGATGGAGTCGGGGGGCAGGTTCTCCCAATTGAGGACATGGATTCAAGGGATGATGAAGATAGAAGGGGAAAGCCAACTGAGGATTTGATCTCTATCCCCTTAGTTCCAGGAGAACCAGATAAAGTCACTTACATTGGAGCACTGTTGCCTGAACCCTGGAAGGGCAAGATTATATCTTTCCTCCAAGAGAATGAAGATGTTTTTACTTGGACAACAGCTGATATGCCAGGGATTGATCCCCAATTGATAACTCAAAAGTTGAACGTAGATCCCGAAAGGAAGACGGTGAAGCAAAAGAAGAGGAACTTTGCTCCAGAAAGGCAAGAGGCCATAAAACAAGAGGTAGATAAGCTCTTGGAAGTAAGATTCATTGAAGAGATTCAATTCCCTGAATGGTTGGCTAACCCGGTAATGGTCAAGAAATCCAATGGAAAGTGGAGAATGTGCGTAGACTTTACGGACTTGAATGATGCATGTCCTAAGGACTATTTTCCCCTACCAAGGATCGACACTTTAATATATGCCACTACAGGGCACGAAATTCTAAGCTTCATGGATGGCTTCAGCGGATACAACCAAATCAAGATACATAAGGATGACATTCACAAGGTATCATTCATTACTGATTTTGGTGTTTACTGCTACTTAGTTATGGCCTTTGGACTCAAGAATGCAGGTGCCACATACCAAAGATTAGTGAACAAAATTTTCAAATATCTCATTGGCAAGACCATGGAGGCTTACGTGGATGACATGTTAGTCAAAAGCCTCGATAAGGCCAATCACATAGAGCACCTTCGAGAGGCATTTGAAGTGATGAGACACCATAAAATGATGTTGAATCCTGCCAAGTGCGCCTTTGGCGTAGGGTCAGGCAAGTTTTTGGGTCTGATGGTCTCTAAACGAGGAATTGAAGTCAACCTCCACAAAATTAAAGCAATTGTGGATATGGAACCACTGCACTCTGTTAAAGATGTTCAGAAACTCACTAGGAGAGTGGCAGCATTGGGAAGGTTCATCTCCAAGTCAGGGGAAAAGTGTCTACCCTTCTTCAAAGCATTGAAGAACATGAAAATTTTTGAGTGAACAGCAGAAAGCCAAGAAGCCTTTGAGGCCTTGAAAAAATACATGACTGAAGCACCATTGTTGGCAAAACCAAAACATGGAGAAATGCTCTATCTATACTTGGCAGTTTCAAACACCGCCTTGGGAGCTGTTTTGGTGAAGGAAAAATCAAAGGTTCAGAAACCCATCTACTATGTGAGCAAAATTCTACACGGAGCAGAAGTAAACTACTCTTTGATAGAAAAGTTTGCTTTAGCCTTGATCATGGCCTCAAGAAAATTACGCTCGTACTTTCAGGCGCATAAGATAGAAGTCTTGACTGACCAACCATTAAGAAACATCTTGCATAGTCCTAAGGTCAGCGGAAGACTGATCAAATGGGCGATTGAGTTGGGAGAGTTTGAAATCAAGTATAAGCCTCGAACGACCATTAAAGCACATGCACTTGCTGACTTCATGGTTGAATGTACCATCGACAACCAAGAAGTCGGGGAGCAGGAAGTAGTACCCTTGCAGGGCAAAGAAGTTGGAAAACAAGATGAAGAGATGGTATTTAAGGAATACTGAGTGCTCTATTTTTATGGGGCATCAAAAACAAAATCAAGCGGAGCAGGTTTAGTGCTACAAAGTCCCGATGGATTTCTCATTGAGTATACACTAAAGTTGGACTTTCCAACAACAAACAATGAAGCTGAGTATGAAGCCCTGATAGCCGGCTTAGGTTTGGCTGGGACCTTGAGAGTTAATACTCTCAAAGTTTGTGGAGACTCGAGATTGGTAGTCTCATAAGTAAATGGAGAATTTGAGGCTAAGGATGAAACCATGGCCAAATATCTGAAGCTTGTGAAAGCCATCAAAACCCAGTTTGATGAATGCTATATGGAATACATCCCTAGAGAAGGAAACATGAAGGCCGATGCCTTGTGTAAATTTGCTTCTTCTGAGATAGAGAACTATGCCGGAAGTGTATACTTCCAAGTCTTGAAGACCCCGAGCATCAATGGAAAACTAATAGCACCTATTGACATAGGTGGCTGTTGGATAGACCCCATTAAGGCTCATCTTGAAACCGGTTGGTTGCCAAATAATGCCTTAGAGGCACAAAAGTTGACAGTGAGAGCATTGAGGTACGCCTTGATCGATGGGATCTTATACATGAAGTCTTTTGTCATTCCTTACTTGAAGTGTCTACGACTCCAGGAGGCGGAGTTAGCCTTGAAAGAATTTCATGAGGGAATTTGTGGGCAGCACTTGGGGGGCAGGGCCCTTCCTCATAAAATCACCCGTCTAGGCTTCTACTGGCCAGATATGCTTGCTAATGCGAAAGATTATGTCAAGAAGTGCGAACGGTGTCAAAAGCATGCACCTGTGGTTAGGAAGCCGCCCGAGATGTTAACATTAGTTAACTCACCAATCCCGTTTGCCATGTGGGGCATGTACATACTTGGGCCATTTCCAGTGACAAGTGCACAAAGGAAGTTCTTGATAGTGGCAATTGACTACTTCACTAAGTGGATTGAGGCTAAACCTCTAGCCAAGATAACCACCAAACAAGTATTGCAATTTTTATGGGAAAGTGTAATGTGTCGATATTGAATCCCACGAATCCTGGTCACGGACAATGGGAAGCAGTTTGTCAATGAAGATTTCAAGAAGTATTGTGAGGAGAACAACATTAAGTTGTGATTCACATCAGTTGCTCATCCTCAAGCAAACGGACAAGCTGAGGTGGCCAACCGAATCATCCTAGATGGACTCAAGAAGAGAGTTGAACGCTCAAGGAACACTTGGGTGGACGAGTTGCTCCCTATACTTTGGGCATATCGTACCACTTGCAAGGTTACTACTGAATCAACTCCATTCCTGTTAGCCTATGGGGCAGAAGCCGTGGTTCCAGTGGAGATTACTCATACCTCCCTAAGAGTAGGGGCCTTTGAGCCTAAATCGAACGAAGAAGGTATGAGGTTGGCTCTTGATCTAATTGATGAAGTCAGAGATGAGGTAAATGCCAAGATCTTGGAACATCAGAAGCGAGCATCTTTCTACTACAACCTGAGGGTTAAAGAAAGGTTCTTTCGTCAAGGAGACTTGGTTCTCAGAAAGATTGAAGCATCCGGGGTTGGACAGAAAAGAAAATTAGCCCCTAATTAGGAAGGGCCCTACAAAGTCAAGAATGTGTTTGGACGAGGCTCGTATAAGCTAGAAACCCTCGAAAGGCATGAGGTGCCAAGGACTTGGTATGCCTCAAACTTAAAAGTTTATTATGTTTAGTGCATCCTAAAAGGATCCGCTGGTAGGACAAGTAGAAATACGGTTCGATGAAATCATGAGCTTCCTAGAAAGCAGATGAAGGGTTAAACCCATTTTGATTGGTAGAAACATCCTCAAAGCTTTGCCAAGACAAACTACAAATGAATGCAAAGGAAAGCATACAAAATATGCATGTCAACTGCACAAATAGAGTTGAATACAACGAACCCCGAAGGGTGAATGTTGTTAATAAACATACAAAAGAAAGCCTAAGATGCCTATTGTTAATTAGCAAAAATTTCAAGCTCAGGAGAAGTTTGATATGATAGACTTGAAAATGAATCACTATGAGTGCAGCTATCAGTAAGAACTCGTAAGGGTGAAGGGTTGAAACCCCAGAAACCTAAGACATTCAGTCCAAACCCCATCATTCGATATGCTCAATGAAAGGCTTGAAGCCAAAACAAGACGGTATAAGACATAAAAGACTTATGCAAATGTCAAGCTAGCCATGAATAAGGCAAAATCGTCGTAAATGTGTAGGTCGCTCCACACTTTACATCAGGACGATACTCGTGAAACACTAGTGGATATTAAAATCCCTAAAAAAGGGTAGTAAGTCCCAGGTAAGGAATAAAAAGACCCCAAGCCTCGAAAAAGACCGGTATAACTTCTATGAAATCCTAGTGCATTATCATAGAAATTGGGGGGCAAATGATATGGGTTAAAAACAACCCTAAAGACATAATTAATATTGCATTAATTAAACCTAGTTGGTCCATAAATAAGGCCCATTAATAAGGCCCGAAACTCTAATTAAATATTAATTTCGTAATTAATATTTGGGCTAGAAATACAACCAGTATTAGGAGACGTCCAATATAGGCATGTTCTAATACAAGTGGACTTGTTTCAATACAAATCTGTTATGATATGGAAACAACTCCTACAAGGAATGATCTAGAATTAATCCTTATCCACCGTCAAGGATAAGACTTATCCTTCAAGGAAGTGATAATACTTATCCACCGTCAAGGATAAGATTTATCCTTCAAGGAAGTGATAATACTTATCCATCGTCAAGGATAAGATTTATCCTTCAAGGAAATCAATACTTATCCACTAGGCTTCTAAACGCCTATATAAAGGGTCTGGCCCCTCATCTCAGAACTACTTTTTTATTGGCTTGATTCTGTAAACACTAGAGATACGTATGCACCTTGTTAGGACCGAGTTAGTCCCCGACAACAAGAGCAGCCAATAAAGCTTGAAGCTCACAAACCCTAGCATTAATATACCCTAGTTTTTATTCCATAACATATACCAAGATATTACAACTAAGCATATTGTTCTATTAAAAGAATAATAAATAAATAAATAAATAAATAATAAATTTGTTATCAAAAGTTATTAAATATACCATTTTTTAATTATTTTACTAAAAACATTATATACAAAAATATGTAATACAATAATCTTATTTATTAATTATTTTTACAATAATCTTATTTATTAATTATTTTTAATTTCATCCTACTTTTGTGTGAAAATATTGTAATCAAACTGATTTTTTTAAAAACGAATCAAATGTGTAAAAGAATAGCCATATTTCTTTGTAAACATCTTATTTTAATAGTAAAAAAAAAAATAACAGACATAATATTAAATTATAAAAGACATAATTCATCATACACCTAAAGATCATACAGATGATTATAAATTATTCTATCTAATATTGATTAAGATTTATTCATTAAGATCAATTGTAAATTTTATGTAAATATTTTTTTAACAACTGATTAGTTTTGTGGGTCCAATATATAGTGAGAATCAGCATTGTCTGTCTAAAACATTAATAAATCCTTACCAACCCACATCACATAATAAACAAGTTTATATGTTCTATTTTGTACATAAAATTTAATAATAAAAATGATGAATTCTACAGAATGTTAAATTAATCAGAAGTGGGGTGAAGATAAGTTCTTTAATTTCAAAAGAAGCGATATCGGTAATAAAGTGAATAAAATGACATTTAAAATATATTTTAAAATGTCTATCAATCTTTAGTTCATTATTCCAATCAATTCTAATAAGTTCATCAATTTTTTAAGTGCAATTTCACAAAAAAAAAAACAATGATACATCAAGTTAACCAGAAAGAGAACAAGGTCCAGTCATGGAGCTAATCAATTGTCCATTTATTTACTAGTTGCCAAGATGAGTTTCTCCAGAAATAGAATCCGTCAGGTCTGGCTTCATAAGAAAATAAATCACCACCACCTATAGATATTAAAATATCTGTATCAAAAACATGAAAGGCTCCATGTTTTGCTTCCCACCAAAAATCACAAACAAATTGAGTAGTTCCGACAATGTTTACGTTGAACATCCAAGTATAAATTTGATATAAATGTAGGTTGTGATACCCCAAATCATCGTCTCCTGATCTGCAATGAAGTCGCAAGGGATGTAAATTACTGGAAAGACGGTTTGTAATCTCAACATGCTTCTTTGAAAAACATTTAGTGGAAAAAAGAAAGAGTGTTAGAATGTAAATTAACAAAGCGATTGAACAGCTCCTTGCCATGACTCTATTTTTTGTGTGTGAGTTTTCTATACTAATCTGTACATATATATACACACACACATATTTCTAGTAATAATATATTGTTTTGGAGAAGATTGCATGCTTTTTTAAGAGAAATATTTACATACTTTAATTGAAAAACATTATATGAATATATAGCAATAGCTATAAATGTTGTATTTGACAAACTTTGTCAAGTATAATTGAAAAATAAAATAAAGATTGAGTATATAATTATCATATTTATATATTGATTTGTAAGTTACATATTTACCTTTCATATAATAAATTTACTAATCGATATTGATATGTATTAAATGGGGAGTTACAATTTGAAATTGCGTGTTGAAATAAAAGATTATAGATGATGTATTATATTCATCAGCAAAGGAACTTAGAATGCACAAAAAAAAATGTTCACTTCACCGTCTCAATAGCCAAATATGACATTATATATATATATATACACACACACACACACACACACATATATATATATATGAAAAATTAATATGACAATGAAAATATATTAAGGATATTCATTTTAAGATAAAAAGTAGTGCTAAGTACCACAAATTTGTTCCCAAATATTTTTACCAAATGATGTGGCATGACATATGGCGTATTTTAATTCGAGGGCACATATTTATGCACGCGGGGTCTCATATATTATTATTAGGAAAGTTACCATTCTAAACATGACACATAAGCATTTGGGAACCATTTTTGGGGCCTCTAACATTTTTCTAAGATAAATTTGTCTGAAGTAGTAGTATAATCTTTGCTGATAAGTATACCATTCACAATCAAAGCAGGGTTAGTAAATGCATGGCCATTTCAGGAAATATATATTTCAATTCATGCGAAAAATTACAAAAAAATCTTATTCTAAAATTGCACTTAATAGTTTCATTCTTACTTTGCTGTTTTGTATAACTAATTAGCAACAAATTCCATCATCATTAATTATAAAAAAATCATATAGTACATATTAATAAACTAATTAAAGAGTGGAAAATGAGCAATGCAAAGATATCTTTTTTATTTCTTGTTATTGTTGAATTTTTTACGAAGATGGATTGGCACAACACGGTCATCGAACTCATACTAAGGTTGTTATGACTTGCGGAAAGAGATTTAAAATATGAAATAAGTCCACCCAAAGCACTTGGTAGTTATCTGTTAAAACATATTGATAGCTTCAATGGTTCATGCAACATTTTTCATTTTTATTTTACAGGTTATAGGTATAAGTATCCATATTAATTGGCACATATTTTTGACAATTTATCGTAAATTAAGTACAGAACTGTTGCGTCGCGAGCAAGCCAGAACTCCACAATAGTATAATTATCCGCTTTCGACCAAACCCGCATGAATTTGTTTTTGGACAACTCCAAAAGATCTCTTACTATTGGAGTTAACTACCGTTTTACCCGTGCTACGCACCGAAAACACAATCTTAAAATTTTTAAATCTTAAAAATTCCAAAAACAATTAAAAATATGTTATACAACAGAACTTATATCAATTTTTTACCACATACTTTTACTAAATATACACATGCGTGTATTAATAAATATAATCTATTATATATCTTATACTGCAACAAGGACTTTGTGAAACATTTTATTCAACAACTTGAAATTACATAACTGCCCCTCCAAAGTCAAATGTTATAAAAATGTAAGAAAATTTTCATCTTGATGGGAATCGAACCTAAGACACTTCAATACTAATTACTAAGAATTTCAAGTCACCAATTTAACCATTGAGCTACTTGGGCTTTTTTGTTGTGGTATAAAACCCATTAGTATGGTAATGTCTTTCACAAATATTATTTTACACTTTAGTTTTTATTCAAGATTCTTTCATGATAATTTCATTTGTCTGATTATTAATAAAAGTGGTTATTGGTATAAAGTATATCCAATAGACACGTATCTCTTTAATTAAATTTAATTATGTTTCTTCCTTTGTATCACATAATATCACTTTTTAGTCCGAGCATCCAATAATACAAAATAATACAAAATAGTAATCACTTTGTCTCAACTATGTTCATACATATCAGATAATATAAGTAATAATATAGGCACCTCTATAGTTGTTACCCTGAATAGAGATGAACGTAATCCGGATTTAGGTCGGATTTTTCGATATCCGATAGGGCCGGGCTTTTTTAAATCGAGACAAATTTCCTCTAAAATATTTATACCTGTAGATAGGGTCGGGTCAGGAGGGGCCAAATCGGATTTTTACAAATTATTTTAGATATTGATAACTTTAACTTTAACTTTAACTTTTTTTTATTTTTTCGGATTTAATTAAAAAATTTAAGCTTTTATCCGAGATTTAATTGAAAATTCTAACTTTTTGGATTGGACTTTTATCCTGATCAAGACTACGTCCAAATCGAGATTAAATTTGGGTTTATTCGGCTCGAACCGGATCGAGGTTTTGTGAAAAATATGCGATTCGTTTAAGCCTGCGGGCTGGATCCAATTGAGGTGGACTTTTTTTTTTAATCAGATTTTTTCCGATTTTTTTAACCAGTTCGAACAGTTTTTTTCGAATACGAATTTGTGTGCATCTCAATCCCGCCACCTCATGCATTAAGGACAAGTATACTACTCCGACCGCTTATAGAGAATTATGGAGCCCGGAGAGTATTGGTACTTTCGAAATGGAGCCTTTATTTGACACCTTTAACTAATTCCTATCTGATTATTAATTATCTTATAAAACTAATCATCAAATACATTCAACTAAGAACAAAATCTTCTTCGGACTAATACCAAACCGATCTTCCTTGCAAATCTTCTCAATCATGTCACATAGTGTCACCAACAAGTTCAAACTGGTGGCAGGATCACCACAACAAACTGAAGAATACTTATCATCGCAAAATTAAACTGACGTGAACTAGAAAATATCGTCACAAAATAACATCAAGTTCTGTCGGTTAGAGTGATCCCGTGCCTTGCACGGGGGGTTCGTGAGACAATTTATTCATCATAAAATTACTAAATTACCCCTTTATAATAGCACAACAAAAAAATTATTTCTGATGGGAATTAAACCCTTGACCTCTAAATTAGAAGTAACATACCTTACCACTATTTTAGACATCTATTTTAATTGTATTTTGAAACTTTTTATTAATATGCGCAAATACTCAATATGTTATACTCTATTTTAGTACAAAAAAATTGTTTCTGATGGGAATTGCACCCTTAATCTCTAAATTAAAAGTAACATTCCTTACTACTATGATAGACATCTATTTAGATTGTATTATGAAGCTTTTTATTAATATGCACAAACACTCAATATGTTATACTCTATTTTGGTCTCTTTTTGTAATCTACTTGGTAAGGTAGATAATTTATTTTCACAAGTGCCTTAAAATAATATTTCTAACCATATTTGAGAAAAACTCGCGCAAAATGTTATAAAATTGTATTTTAAAAAAATGTTATAAAATTGGAATTGATCCATAAAAAAAATTATATTAATATTTTTATATTATAAATCATGTTTATTTGCATTAAGTACATAATGGCTCATATTATATATACTATTAGATTACAAATTCTATATACTATCAGATTATATATATATTAGATTACTAAATTACCCTTTCAATATTATATTGATGATATTAGATTAATAAATTATCCCTCCAATTGTATATTGATGATAAAAAAAATTCTTTTTAATGTGAATTGAACCATGACCTAGGTGATAGTGTGACAAATGTTGACATCTATATCCAATATCACTTATTATATTTTTTTTAATATTTTTTTTTAAATTTAAAACTATCAACATATTTACTTCTTTTCAATTATATCCTTATATATAATAAGCGTAAAAATGGATTTTATCATTATTTTACATTTATTATTGTTTCATTATAAGATATTAACAACTTATAATTATATATGCATTTTTGAAATTTTAGCTACTACTAAGATTAAAACTGTAGTTTTATTATGATCCAATATATTATAAATCTCGTCTTCAATAGATAAATTTTATACGCTGATCATTTTCGAAAAATGCACTATAGTATATAAAGTATTGAACCCGAAAAATGCAAAAGAGTTTTATATTTGTATATTAATAAAAAAGTTTGTGTTGGAGATTTTTACAAGAAAGTTGAAGTTGTCATCGTACAACTAAATCAAATCTAAACTAAATCGGTTTAATTTTTTTGAATATCTATGATAAAATATTAAAAGTACTAAATGTTAAATTATTTGTGTCAAGTGGCAATTGTAAGGTGAAACGAGTAAATTATCACGAATCAGTTTAGCATTATCTTGAAAGGTATAAGTAATAGTTTTCTAAAATAAATTATATCCACAATTGTACAATTATTGTTTTCAACGTGTCTGCAAGGAGACCCTTCTTAAAACGGGCAAAGTGGTATGCATTCGTTTAAATAGTGTATCCACACATGCTAATACAACTTGTACTTCTACATTTTTACTCTATTATGCACACCGATCAAATTTTACAACACCCACTTAACGACTACCCCATGAACTACAAACAGGTAAATGGAGTGCCAACGTTCCCCCATGCAATGAAAATGATAAAAGGCGCCCAATTCTCTTTCAAAGTGACACTAAAACCATCTTCTCATTCAAATACAATTGGAAAAATTATAATCGGCGAAATCTTGCAGTACACAAGGTCACGACTACCCCATGAACTACAAACAGGTAAATGGAGTGTCAACGTTCCCCCAGGCAATGGAAATGGTAAAAGACGCCCGATACTCTTTCAAAGTGACACTAAAACCATCTTCTCATTCCAAATACGATTGGCAAAATTATACGAAATCTTGCAGTACAGAAGGGTCGTGCATGCCAACAAAACATGTTAATTAGTCAAAATATTTGCGCCTACTCAGGTCATAATAACAACCTTATAGACTGGGATTTTGTAAAACATGTATCATCAAACCTTCGACATATTTCCTACTGATATACCGTTACATGCTTATGTTTTTTCTTCTACATGCATTCCACCAAACGATGAGACCAATATAACCAAAAATAACTAGAGCATGCCCGTGCCTCGCACGGGCTATAAATCTAGTTTATGTTAATAATACAACAGTTGTTACAACATCAAGTCTGAATCAACAAATCAGAAAATACCATTGAATGGAAACTCTACGATCGAGGCTCTGAGGCGCCTCGTACAGGATCGGGGCGAGTTCGGAGGCTGATTTTGGGGTCAAGGTCGGGTGCGGGGATAACACTCCCCAAACCTGAAGTGATCCGACGTTCATCCCTAGTTATGTTACTGGTTGCTAAGAAAATAGATATTTATAATTAAAAATTAAATATTCAACCGCATAAAATATTGATTGAACAACTATATAAAATGCTATCATCATAACAAAATAACATAAAATACGATATTAGAATTTGTTTGAAATGTATCATCGATTTTTAAATTAATAAGAATCTGGAACGTCCTAACCCATTTTAGAATTATACGTCTTTTTAACTCCATCATCATTGACGTGGATATGTGTTTATTTGTTCCCGATTTTGACTCTAGATTATCACAATAAAATTATCATTATTAGTTGAATCATGCACCTGCTTCAAGAGAAATGAAAATGGTTGAGTTATTAAGAATGAGAGAGACAAAATTGAAGTTGGACAAATATCATAATTAATTATTTGAATTGAAAATTTTATGTTCACCACGTCATAATTAACATTGTATGAGGTGATTTTAAATTCTTGTGAGGGAGTTGAAACTCTGGAATTTGAACTAATTTTATAACATTCGAGGCAAAGTATATTGTATTGATATGTACTAACTTTCAATCATTCAAAGATATAGTGAATGTCTGAATTTTTCCTGTAATGATTTTCAATTTTCCAGGATACTAGTTTTCATTTTCTTCTTATGATGAAGGTTTTAAATTCAATTTTCAAGATACTGATATGTTGAAGGTTTTAAATTCAAAATATCATTACCATTGGTATGCTATCTTATAATAATTTTTGGTATCCAATTTGATATTAAAGTTATCAAATTAAAGACCACAATCTTCAAAATTTTGTTTAGACCATAAATATTTCTTGAAAATAAAATTCTTAATCGATCTATGAACATTTGCATTCACGCATATTTTAGTATATTTACTAAAATATACGTTTTCATTACACATATGTAACTAATTACCATTTAAATTAAAAATTAATTTACAAATTTAATTATGTTAAACTAAATCATATTGAAATTTATAAGAGTTAAAGGAGAGATACCTATTTTAAAGTGAGTGAGAAAGAGGGTGACAAATCAATTTGAAATTTTAAGTGTAAAAGGGTATAATTGGTTGTCAACCTACCAAGATAGTTGGTCTGAGGCACACAATAGAAATCTTAGACAGAGAATACTACTCTGCCTACGTTTACTCTATTTTTTCTTTGTGTTGGTGCTGGATTTATCATCTAGTCATGTATAAGAAAATTAACTTTTTAATTTAAAGCATTTTACTTTCAAAATATACCAAGATATTACAACTAAACATATTGTTCTATTAAAAGAATAATATATATATATATTAAATAAATTTGTTATCAAAAGTTATTAAATAGACAATTTTTTAATTATTTTACTAAAAAACTTATATTAAAAAAATATGTAATATAATAATCTTATTTATTAATTATTTTTAATTACATCCTACTTTTTGTGTTAAAATATTGTAATCAAACTGATTTTTTAAAAAAATAATCAAATGTGTAAAAGAATAGCCATATTTCTTTGTAAACATCTTATTTTATTAGTAAAATAATAAAAAAAGAAATAACATACATAATATTAAATAATAAAAGACATAATTCATCGTCCACCTAAAGATCATAATGATTAATATAAATTATTCTATATAATATTGATTATATTTATAATTACAAAAACATAGTTAAACAATATTAAATTTATAAAATATCAAATATTAAGAAACAGGTTTTAGGTTAAACCATGTAGTTTGATTTAGTACGTAAATATTGATATGGACATAAAAGTAATCCTAGAAATATAATTAATGATATATTAATTAGACCTGGAATGATCCAAGAATACGACCCAATAAACAAGGCCTGAAACCCTAATTATTTATTAATTTGGTAATTAATAAATAGGGAAAATATACAGCTCATGAAAGAAGTCCAAAATATGGTAAATTCTTCAAAGAAGTATCCAGAATCCCAATCAAAAGAAATAATGAGTCACAGTCCTTATCAACAAGGAAAAGACTTGTCCACCAAGAAATACAATGTTTATCCATTATCAAATAGGAGACTTATTCGCTAAGTCTCCTAAACATACTCTAAATACGAGGCTCCAGACGCCTATATAAGGACCCTGATCCTTCACAATAGAACTACGTTTTCTGGCTTGATTCTCAGCTTTGATTGAGATACGTGGACATCTTGTGAGGACCGATATAGTCACGAAACACAAGAGCAGCCATTAAAGCTCGAAAGCTCTCAAACCCTAGCAATTAATTTATAAGTACACTTTTTAAGCCATAACAAATATGATAAAAGAGAACTACGTGATATGATAAAGTAGATGGTGATTTTAGTCCTAAAATCTAAGTAGTGACTTAGTAGTGTATATGTATGTACGTCAAGATTTATTCAGTAAGATCAATGGTAAATTTTATGTAAATATATTTTTAACAACTGATCAGTTTTGTGGGTCCAATATATAGTGAGAATCAACATTGTCTGTCCAAAACATTAATAAATCCTTACCAACCCACATCACATAATAAACATGTTTATATGTTCTATTTTGTTCATTTTTGCCCAATAAAGAACGATTATAGAAGGGGAATTGAATATAATCGTACAGATTAATCAAAATGAAATAGATAATATAAGAACAATATCATCTTTTATTAATTCTTTATAAAAACTGATACAAACTCTCTTAAGAAATACAGAGTTCTTAAGAGCTACTAGGTTTACAAATACTCGTGTAAGTTGTTACAATATGTAAAACATATTCTGTGTTTATATACATCACACAGCTGCACGCACTATCTGTTACAAAAGATAATCCCTAATTAAGATTTATTCTCTTATTACTTATCTTCCGTAGATAGTTGTCATCCCTGACTTCGTGTAACCGACATATCTAGCAAATCAATCATCTCCTGAAATCGTGGATCAGTATCAATCGGTATAACTATTGACTCTGCTAACTCCTGATGATGACGTCATCCTATCGTCAACTACTGATGCCCAAGTCCTGATGCACTCATTAAACCAACTAATATCCAACATTCATAAAATTTAATAATAAAAATGATGAATTCTACATCTTGTTAAATTAGTCAGAAGTGGGGTGAAATTAAGTTCTTTAATTTCAAAAGAAGCGATATCGGTAATAAAGTAGATAAAATGACATTTAAAATTTATTTCAACATGCATATCAATCTTTAGTTCATTATTCCAATCAATTCTAATAAGTTCATCAATTTTTAAGTGCAATTTAACAAAACAAAAAAACAATGATGCATCAAGTTAACCAGAAAGAGAACATGGTCCAGTGGTGGAGCTAATCAATTGTCCATTAATTTACTAGCTGCCAAGACGAGTTTCTCCATAAATAGAATCCGTCAGCTCTGGCTTCATAAGAAAATAAATCACTACCACATATAGATATAAAAATATCTGTGTCAAAAATATGAAAGGCTCCATGTTTTGCTTCCCACCAAAAATCACAAACAAATTAAGTAGTTCCGACAATGTTTACATTGAACTTCCAAGTATTAATCTGATATAAATGTAGGTTGTGATACTGTTAGTTACAGAGACATTTCTGAACACAGTTTACATAACAAGCCTATAATACTAGAATGTCATGCTCCTAGCTGGAAAACTCTTTAGTCCTGATCATTATGCTTAAGTGTATGCCTAGACTATGTAGCTGCAACTCCTGTAACAGGTTGTACATAGGCCAGAAGTAATAAGAATGTCCAGGAAGAAGATCATCCTTGATCATGCTCCTTATGTTCAGAAAGAAGGCTTTTAATAAAGAAGTTACAAGAGTTGAAGTAAAAATGTTCTAAGGCAAGATTAGAGAAGTGCAGAATTGTCTGTTTAGAGAAGTCCAAATTCGAGAAGTCAAGAAGGAAGATTAGAGAAGTCAAGACAAGCAACTTCGAGAAGTCAAAAGAACTAATTCGAGTTGTCCGGGATTAGTTAAGCCTGACTGCTGATTCGAGAAGTCTGCACTAGAGAAGTCCAACTTGGCGTGATTCTGGAAGTAAGGAAAATGACTGATTCGAGAAGTCCAGTTGTCGAGTCAGCCATAGCCAGAGTTATCGAATGTGGAATTTAAGCTACCTGAAGAAGACAAATTCTGAACATCAGGACAAAGAGTCGGTAAGCCTTGTACTTCTGTAAGTGGTCCAACACTTTGTAGAAGCGCATGGGAAGTCTACAAAGCAGATCAGAGAGAGAAGTCAAAGGTGGTCCAGCTAAAGAAGTGGATCAATGTCAGAGAAGAATCTCTTATGAAAATTTTGGTTAGACATAGACGGTTAGGACAGTTTGTCAATTTCCTAATTTGTAAAAGTGAACTGTGCATGTCTCTATAAGTGCACAGGTCACACACTTTAGTTGTTAACTTTTCTCAAGTGTAATTCAAGAACTATCTCTCTGAGAAAACGAATCTGAGAATACTTTTGTATTCACAGGTTGTAGCAACACACAATCTAATAAAACACCATTAGATTGAAAAGTAATCTCTGTTGTTCTTTAAATTTCCGCAAACATTATCACACACAGAGTTACTTGTTGTTGTTGGTTCAAGAAATCAGTGATAATACATTCACCCCCCCCCCCCTCTGTATTATCTTTCGTTCGCACTCATATCTAACAAGTGGTATCAGAGCATGTTGTTGATTCAAACAGTAAAAGATTAAGATGAGCGCACAAAAGACTTGTAGTATCAAGATCCCTCAGTTTGATAAGGAGCATTACAACTTGTGGAAAATGAAGATGCTCCTGTTTATCAAAGCTGCAAATCCTCTCTATCTTGAGTTTTTAAAGCATGGCCCTTTTGTTCCTATGGAACACATTGATAGTGTCACTGTTGGGACAAACACCATTCCTGGTAGATCTGTTCTGAAAGATCCATCTAAATAGAATGAGTCTGAGAAAGAAAAGGTGGCCCTTGACAGTCATCTGCAGCTCATCATCATTGACTCCATGGATCTGTCAATGTTTGGGAGTATTTCAGCCTACACAACCGCCAAACATATGTGGGAAATGATAGAGGTTTTATGTTAAGGGACTGAGGAGGTCAGGGAGAACAGAAAATAGATTCTCATATCTCAATATGAAGCCTTCATGGCTCAACCAAACGAAGGAATCACTGATGTCTTTGAACGTTTCAATAACTCATCAATGAGCTTCAGCTAAGTGGCAAGGTTTACTCTACCAAGGAGTTAAACATGAAGTTTCTTTTGACAGTACCAAACCATCTAGAGCCTAGAGTGAACTCCTTAAGAGATAGAGATCTGACCAAGGTCTCCTATGATGTTTTGTATGGGGTACTGAAGACTCATGAGTTAGAACTAATTCAGAAGAGAGCTATTCAAGCTAATCAAGGTAACATGGTCAACACCCCATATGCCTTGATTGTGAATGAGTCTGTCAAGAAACTTAGAGCGGATACAAGGAAGCTGAAGATTGAAGAGGAAGAAGATGGAGAAGGGAGTGACGAAGATAGTGAGGCAGAAGAAGATGAGGGTGAGTTTTACACCATGGCTGAGCTTGAAAATATGGAAAACAAATCATAAATCTTCATGGCCAAAAAGTTTCCGAACCTGAGATTTAAAAGGAATCAAACTTTCAGATCCAGGACAGATGGAAACTCATCATCAAGCTGGAATTCAGGAAAGGTTCAATTCAGAAATGGAAAGAAAGGTTTCAATACAAACAGGAGAGTTGGTAGTGTGGAATGGTCAAAAATCCGATGTTTCAAGTGTAACAAACTTGGGCGCGTGGTGAATGAGTGCAGAAGCACAGACAAGGACCAAGCCTACTTAGATCTTGAAGGCAAGCATGAAGTTCCTCTCAAACAGACTGCTGGAAACAAGCTAAAGTCTGACAGCAGTAAGGCTTATATTGCTGAAGGAAGGTGTTGGGATGAAGCTGATGAGGATGAAGATGCTGAGTTCTGCAGCCTTGCCCTGATAGCACATAATCTTGAGGATGCACCTTCATCAAGTCAGGTACCCACTCTAACCACCATAAATCTATCTGTTGAGCAATATAAAGCCACTGTTATGAAGCTTAGTATAGAAATGTTTAACATTCATACTTGTTTAACTTCTTCTAATGAAGAACTTGCTAAGGTTAGTACTATGAATGTTAGACTCACTGAGAGAAATAAGGAACTTGGGCTAATGGCTATTCAAATAGAGACTCTGAAACCAGTAATAGAATATTTGAATTCTAGAATTTGTCTTTCCTGCAATCATGATGTTGTTGCCCCAGATAAATTTATGTTTACTAAGTCACCAGGACCCAACCAAGCTTGGGTACCTAAGAAAACTTGATCAATCTATGAATACAGGGCATAGGAAAGAAGAAGAAGGTTGTGTGGGTACTGGAGAGTAGATGCTCAGGACACATGACTGGTGATATATCCCTGCTATCACATTCTGAGGAGAGAGATGGCCCAGTAGTGACCTTTGGAGATGACAACATTGGTTCAACTATGGGATATGGCAATTTGGAAGTTGGGAATGTCATCATTAAAGATGGAGCACTGTTCAAAGTTCTCAAACACAATCTACTCAGCATAAGAAAATTCATAGAAAGAGGATTCAAGGTGGCTTTTGATGAAGATGGTTTTTTGATTTCTCACAAGAAGACTGGTGAATCTGTTCTCACAAGAGTGAGGAAAGGAAGCCTGTTTGTTGCCAATATGGATTCAGCAAACAAGAACAGAGTATGGTGTTTCTATACAAAGGCCACAGATGAAGAAAGTATGATATGGCACAAGAAGCTATCCCACTTGAACTTCAAGGCAATTAACACTCTTGTCAAAAGAGAGTTAGTTAGAGGCATGCCTGCACATGAGTTCTCTTTTGAAGGAGTGTGTGGGGCTTTCCAGAAGGGAAAGTTTAAGAAATCTAGTCACAAGTCAAAGACTGTCTCTTCCATCACAAAACAACTCTTGGCCTTGTCAATGTTATGTCCCTAGGAAGGAAAAAGTATGCCTTAGTGATGGTTGATGATTATTCAAGGTATACTTGGGTTGAATTTCTCGCATTAAAAGATGAAGCTCCACAATTGATCATTGAGCACATCAAGAAAGTGAACAAGGAGGCAGAAGCTAGAAAAGCTAGCGTGGTGTCAATTAGAAGCGATAATGGAACTGAGTTCAGAAATGCAACTCTTGAAGCTTTTTGCAAAGAGAGTGGCATTTCTCAACAATTCTATGCACCAAGAACACCTCAACAAAATGGTGTGGTTGAGAGAAAGAATAGGACTCTAATTGAAGCTGCAAGGACTATGTTACTGAATGCAAAGCTGTCAACATGTTTTTGGACTGAGGCTGTGAGTATTGCATGCTATGTTCAGAATAGAGCCATTGTCAACAAAAACACTGGCAAAACTCCTTATAACTTCATGACCGAAAAGAAGCCCTCGTTTAAGCATTTTCATACTTTTGGAAGGAAATGCTTTGTGTTAAAAGATAATTCAGAATATGTAGGGAATTTTGATGCAAAGGCATTTGATGGAATTTTCTTGGGATACTCACTAAACATGACAACCTTCAAAGTATATGTGATTGATCAACAAAAGGTGATGGAGAGCACTGATGTAACATTTGATGACAACTCTTACCCTGGTCTTGAAGATGATGATGAGGAAGAAAGTGCACCTTTAAGATTTGAAAACCAAGGCTATCTAGAGCTTCTGGGAGATGAGATTGAAGAACCAGTGATTGAAGAAGCTTAAGTAAATCAAGAATTCCAAGAAGAGAGAGAGACAGTGCATAGTGTTGAACCCTCTATACATTTAACTTCAAGAAATGTGAGCACTAGCACAGGGGGAGCAAGCCAGGCTGATCCTACTACACATTCTACATCAAGGAATGAGACTCCTGGCACAGAAGAAGCTAATCAGGATGAAATCAACATAGAAGCAACCTCCATGCACAGACCTGCAGGAGATCACACAAGGAAATGGGATAGAAGACACACTATAGATCAAATAATTAGGAATCCAAGTGCAGGAGTGAGGACAAGAAGAGCAACTCGGAATGAATGACTTTATGGATGCTTCTTGTCCCAAACAGAACCTAAAAGTGTTGATGAAGCTTTGTATGATCCTGATTAGATAGTAGCCATGCAAGAGGAGCTGAATCAGTTTGAGAGAAACAAGGTCTGGGAACTAGTGCCTACACCAAAGGACAGAACCATTGTTGGCACAAAATGGGTACTGAAAAACAAAGTTGATGAAGATGGTGTTGTCATTAGAAACAAAGCTAGGCTGGTAGCAAAAGGATACTCTCAATAAGAAGGAATTGACTATGATGAAACTTTTGCACCATTTGAAAGATTGGAAGACATCAGAATTTTCCTTGCATTTGCTGCACACTTAAATTTCAAGGTGTATCAAATGGATGTGAAGAGTGCCTTTCTAAATGGAGATCTTGAAGAAGAAGTTTATGTTCAACAACCTCCTGGCTTTGAAGACCCTCACTTTCCTGACTTTGTGTATAGGCTTCTAAAAGCTCTATATGGTCTCAAACAAGCACCCAGAGCATGGTATGAAATCCGATATCTATTTTTCTTGGAAAACGAATTTACTTGAGGCACCATTGACAAGACATTGTTCTACAAGCAACATGGAAATGATATGATTTTTGTTTAAATCTATGTGGATAATATCATTTTTGGGTCTACTTATGAGAAGTTGAAAGATGTGTGTCCTAAATCCAATCATGGATGATGAGTTAGGAGACACTTTGTTCAATCTGATTCAAGTTTTTTTATATTAATAAAATGGTAATATGTTTTATAACGGACTTTATCTATTTAAAGTGTTTAAATTAGATGATCCATAGTATAGAGTAAAGCTTTAATGGATTATGATGAGATCATGATAATGAGACCTTAAAGATGATAACTCTAAACTTAAATAGTTCCTGGTCGTAGGATAATTAATTGGTAGTTAATTAATCCGCAAAGATCGGTACATACTATGCTTGCTTTATTATGAAGGATGTCTGTTCTCATAGGCATTTATGTGGTGACACTATAGCTAGTATGTAGGTGCTTATTAGGAATGAGTTCACTGAACATGACTCGGTCAGTTGAACAACTAATGGAGTTCACTCATGTGTCAGTAGTTGTTCATATAGTGATGGTTGTACAAGTGTCCTTTGACTTGAGATCATCATAGTCATCTTGTGTACACTGAACTATACTTTGGTTTAGCTCTTAGTCTCGAGGGACAATAATTAGTGCCCTTCTGGGTATAGGAATTTGTGCATGAAGATAGTGAATGGTCAATAAAGGATCTGCCCCTTCCAGTGAAGGAAGAGAATGTCCTATGTTATTCCATTTATGCTAGTTCAGGAATCTCTGGCCAGAGTGAATGAAATTAGAAAGAAGTTTCTAATTTGCATTAATCGGAACTAAGCATAGTGAATAGAAAATCATATGATTAAATTAGATAGGCTTGACACGAGATCCATGCCTTGTATTTAATCGGGGCATTGCAGGGTAGAAGGAATTCATTGTACGGTAACTAGTCACTGAATAGGTTCTTGGTATTCTAAGCAGTGAATTCATATTATCCGGATAGTCGCGATATGCTGAGAAGTATCACTCACGATGTAGAATAAATATGATTAATTTATTAATCATATTTAATAAATTAGAAGAATTCATATAAATAATAATAAAATAGTTTTATTATTATTTATTTTTACTACCGGCTTAATATTGAACCTACAGGGTCACACCATAAAAGAGAATGATTTGATAGTGAAAGAATTAATTAATAATGGTTAGTCATTATTTATTTATGAAATAAATATTTGATTAGCATTTTTTATAATCAATTAAATATGATTTAATTTATTATAAATTAAATAAGAAGAGTTATTAATATTATAAATTAAGAAATTAATTTAAGAAATTAAATTAAGTGAGAGAATTATTTTCTAAAGAGTTTAGAAAAAGAATTAATGATTAAAAGAGTTTTAATTATTAATTAATTAATTAATGAGATTAATTAATTAAAGGGTTAATAATATTAATATTTTATAGGACAAATATTCAGCTGAATATTTTGCCTATAAATATACTATTATAAACCCTATTGCCTCTAACCCTTATTTTATAAGGAAAAAAAAAAGAGGCAACCCAAATTCTCTCTCAACCTCTTCCTCTCTCCATTGATTCAAGCTCTTGGTGGATACCGGTGGAGTGCTTCACATATTGAGGAGCAGTTGCTAAGAGTCTCTATTCATCATATTTGGATCGCTTTTAAAGGTTAGTAATCGATTCTTTAATTTTATCCATGAATCATATGCGTTTTTATGGGTTTATATATAAATAATTGTTATCCATGCTTCCGCGTATGCAATAAAACCCAACAGAAGCTTTGCCAAAGATTCTCCAAACTAATACAAAGCAGATATGAGATGGGCATAATGTGAAAGCTATCCTTCTTTCTAGGGCTGCAAGTGAGTCAAAGGAAAGATGGCATCTTCATAAGTCAATCCAAGTATGTCAAGGATCTATTGAAGAAGTTTGACTTAGAATATTGCTCTCATGCTAAAACTCCAATGTCACCTTCCACCAAGCTGGATGAAGATAAGAAAGGAAAGAAGGTGGACATCTCAGTTTACAGAGGCATGGTTGGATCACTGCTCTATCTCACTGCTAGTAGACCAGACATCACGTTTGCTACATGTATGTGTGCAAGGTTTCAATCTGATCCCATAGAATCTCACATGATAGCTATCAAGAGGATTTTCAGATATCTGAAGGGGACACCTAATCTCGGTCTATGGTATCCTAAGGATACTGGGTTCAATGTGGTTGGTTACTCTGATGCTGACTATGTTGGATGTAGAGTGGATAGGAAGAGCACATCAGGGAGCTGCCAATTCTTAGGACAGAGGTTAGTGTCATGGTATAACAAGAAATAACAATCAGTGTCAACTTCTATAGTTGAGGCTGAGTACATAGTTGCGGGAAGTTGCTGTGCTCAAGTGCTTTGGATCAGGAACCAACTTAGAGATTATGGACTTGTGTTGGAAAGAATTCCTATCATGTGTGGCACTATTGAATTACACTATGTTCCTACTGATAAACAATTAGTAGACATTTTTACTAAACCTTTAGATGAGGCCACCTTCACAAGGTTGGTTAGTGAGATTGGAATGTTGAATTCCTCACCCACAGGTCAGTAGTAAATGTCTGAGTTCTGCAACAATAATGTGCTTTCACCATGTTTAAATCTCTAATATTTTAGTGGTGAAAACAGCCGAAATGTGGTTTATACACATTTCAATCAGTTATTGCACATTTTTGAATTTGTGCCACGCATCTTGGAATTTATTGTTTTAAATTCTAAGGATCATCTTTAGAAATCAATGAATATTCCTTCATGAATATTTCTTTAATTTTGAATTTGATGTAAAGATAAGTTTTGAGTAGAGTATGACAGTCTGTTAAAAGACTTGTGCTTCTAATTCTAGAGTTCTCGAATTCACTGTTTTTGAGTTCTCGAATTAGTGTTATTAAAGTTCTCAAATAGTACATTTTTGAGTTACCGAATCAGTTGAAATGAGTTCTCGAATACATACTCAAAATAAAGTTATTTTTGAGATGTCGATTTGCATGTTCTTAGCTTTTGATCAATTAATTCGATAAGTAAAGTTTTCACTTGAGTACATTTTGGACTTATCGAATTAGGCCATTATGCTTATCAATTGGATTAAAAATCTGCTTGCTAAGAATCGACTCTGTTTTAAAGATTTATGGATTTTGACGCTCTACCTACTTTCAGGAAGAGTTGTTAACACTCTTTGTCTATGCACACTTCTCTGTTATTCCCAGACAATGAACCAAGATTGTAGAATGGGGGTTGAATACAATCTTTTAAAATTCTTTGGTTCTTGACAGTGGAGATATGAAAGTAAATTCAAGAATAGAAAAACAAATAAATAAAACTAGCACAAGAATTAAAAATTCAGGTGGATTGATTTATCCACCCGAGAGATTTTATTTAGAAGAAATCTCTGTGATGTTTATGAATAAACACACAGCTGCATACACACTATTCTAGCTTCAGCAATTTGCAAAGGATATTGCTTTGAGCTCTCTAAATTGCCTAACTGATTTCTCTAGTTCTAGAATAATGCTACACTTGGTTATATATCCCAAGTTTACAAGATATTTCGAACAACTAATAATACAAAAAGTAAATCTGTTCAAGATCCTTGTTTCTCCATTCTGAGTAGTGGTCCATGTGTTGGTAGCTTGCCCTTCTTGGTTGATTGTCTTTTATAGAAATGCTACTTTTGACCAGACAAAACAGAATGCTTCTTCTTCTCGTGAGTTTTCCAGAAATACTGTGTTATAGCCAAAAATAACAGCCTTTTCTTTAATGATGACGTTTGCTGATATTAGGTCTAACCTAGGCTCATACGAAGCCTAGCCCATTACTTGACGAGATTACTGGCCCATTACTGATGTTGGGTATATCCTAGGCTCATATGAAGCCTAGCCCATTGGGTGACAATCAAAGTATCGGGTCTAACCTAGGTTCATACGAAGCCTCGCCTTCTTGGAAACCTAGGTTACAGATAAAAATGGATGACTAGTGTAAGTAAGGAATGTGCCCTTTTTGGCTTATTCTGAGGTATAAACTACCTTATTTACCTCATCACTTAAATATAGGAACCTCGTCTTCTAAAAGATGAAGGTTCCTTAACTTTTATTGATTTATGGAAAATTGACCTATTAACGCTGAGAAGCTTCGCCTTGCTAGAAGCCTCGCCCTTTTGAGATTCATAAAAGCCTGTCTTTCCTTATTTTCCATGGATCAGGATAAGCGTTGGCTCCGATAAATTCGGGTCAATGAATTATCTGGTAAGTCCCAAGAAACTAGTGAAATCATGACAGCTCATAATGACATATCAAAGGCGGTGATCCCGGTCTTTTCGCTCTTTAAAGAAGGAAACTCGGCCCATGGGTTACTTGCTCTCCAAGAACTACGTTTGGCTTGATCCCTATAAATAAGGGTACGTAGGCACATTGTATGGTACGATGCAAACTTGCAAACAAAGAGAGAATTCAATATTCGATCTTAATTGCGACCTATTCTCACATACAATCTCAGCCATCCCCAAATCATAAACCCTAATCCCTGTAACCTACGCTACTTATCATCCTCGGTTTCTACCACAATTCCAGCAACCCTCCCAAAATTGGTTATCACCAAATTCCTCCGTTAACAATTGGCGCTAGAAGGAGGGGCTTTTGACATCTCTGGAGGAAGGATGTCGCATCATACCGAAGAACCAGCTAATGTAGGCAACGACGCAAGAGTGGTTGAGATCCATACAACAGATCTACCACCACCACCACCACGACCATCAAATCAGAGAGAGGCTTCCACCCCAAACCAGGCAAACCCGACTCCTCGCCTTGGAGGGGATCCTCCTGTCTTGATGAGCAACACTGAGTTGTTGAGTCAGATTGCTCACATGGGAAACACGGTAAACAGAATGGCAGAGCGAATGGAGTCACTGGAAAGAGAAAGAAGGTTACTTGAGCGGGCCTGTCGAAGCCCAGATAGACGACGTACCTCTGTTAGGGACAGGCGTCCCCCACGTACCAACAGCCGACATCAATATACGGCTAGAAGACTTCATCGCCCCGGAAAAGAACCTATCACCGACCATAGACGATCTTCAAGGAAGGATACTCCTCCCGAGAGAGAAATCCGCACAGTTGAGGAAACCCGTCAGGACCGAAGATTTCAAGCTGTGACCCCAAGGGAATTGACCTATGAAGATAATCTCACCCCGTACGTGGAGTTCCCCCCTGATCATCCCAGAAACCCCTCAAGACCTCCTACCCCAAGAAGTCAAGATCCGGGTGAACTAAGAATCGAACCGTACGGGCGACGCTCTAGACCGGTTTCACCTGATGACCCACATAGAAGGATAGAGATCTACCGAGCAAGATATGGTGGAGAACGACACTCTCCACCGTGGGTGAGAACAGGCAATCAAGTGAGAGATCGTCCCAGAAATTCCCAGTCTGATGACGATGTTATGATAATAGATCCGATTCAAACTATTTATAGGGGCGAACGTGCAAATCAGGGAACCCAGGATTCCAGGAGACCTCGCCCTCAGGAAGATCAAGCTCTAAATCAAAGGAGAGTAGGTGAGCGTGGTCCCTCGTATGAAAGAATGGGAGACAGAGGTATAATTTTTTCTCAGCACAACCATGGCGGACGTCACGTTAATCATGGTAGTGACCCGCGACATCAGAGGGAACCTACACCTCGAGAGCCAACCTATCATCAGAGGGAACCTACACCCCGAAGACCTATACCTCAGCAAGGACAGAACCCTTACTTACCAATGCCCAGTGTCTCGCAACGGGAACCTACACCTCATGCAGAACTAGGAGGTAGAACTCAAACAATCCCAGGCTTGGAAGGCATCAATGTGAATGCACTACGAAGGCTTATTGCTCAATCAGAAGGTCAGGGAGGGGCGATACCTGATGCTGCACCTTCTCCTTTTTCTGCTGCTGTACGAGAGGCTCCTCTTCCACTGGCATTTAGAGGTACAGGAGATCTTCGCTTTAATGGAAGCACAGACCCCGCAGAGTATATAGGTAGGTTCAATACAGAGATGGAACTCTATCAAGTGGAGGACTTAACGAAGTGTAGACTCATTGCCTCAACTTTGAGAGGAAATGCTCACCAATGGTTTCAAAAGCTAGGACCTGCATCAATCACATCCTGGGAACAAATGCGTAAGATGTTTTTAATCCAATTTCAGTCTTCAATTCATTATGCTCCACCTGTCACAACTCTAGCTAACATCAAACAACGAGATGGAGAGACTCTCCAAGAATACTTTAAACGTTTCAATGCAGAGGTCCCTACTGTGCGAGGGGCATCCGAGGAAACCATTAAGAACTTTTTGATTGCTGGGGTTCGTGTGGGAACTGATTTTTGGAAAAATCTGCAAAGAGAAGAACCTTCAACGTTGGCAGCCTTGTACTTACAGGCAGAGCCCTTCAAACGAGAGGAAGAGGCTTTGAAGAGGAGTGACTATGGAGATGCACCACGACGGAATAAACGGAAAGAAAGATCTCCTAGCCCCAAAACAGAAAAAAAGAACGGGAGAGGAGATGTGAATCTAGTTGAGGATAGTGGACCAACCCGCTCGAAGTCCCTTAGTCCAAAGGAGAACAAAGAAAGGGATAAATTTATCAGATCTCGATTACCTAGCCCCCCAAGTTGTCCACCTCCGCCTCCGAATCGGCGAGAAAATCAGACTATGCCTCGCAAGTATTACACTCCTCTCACAGCATCTATTGATTATATCTATGAGATCACCAAGAGTCAAGGCCTATACAAGAAGCCTGCACCATTGTCAAGGGCCGCTGCGAAAGATAAAGGCAGGTACTGCGCATATCATGAGTCTCATGGACACCACACCTATGCTTGCAGACAGCTGAAAGAAGAAATTGAAAAGTTGATAAAGGAAGGAAAGCTTACTGACTGGGTAGTCAAGGAAGTAAAGAAATACAAAGAAGAGGCTCCAGTTAAAGTAACCGAAGTTATTGAAGGCTCTACGGAAGGAAAGGAACTTGAGAAGCCTGTGTTCGTAAGAGAGGAAAGCATACATACTATCTTTGGAGGACCTCACATTGGGGGAAACGGGAGAAATGCAATGGAGAGATACGTTCGGGAAGCTCAACATCCGCCTCTGACCAATGTTAACCATCTATCAGAAAGACCTCCCAAGTTATTTAAGGGAGAAGACATTCAAATAATTTTCTCTGAAGAAGATGCTAGGTGGGTGCATCATCCTCACAGCGATGCTCTGGTGGTTAATGTTTGAATTGGATCTAGGAATGTCCATCGTGTGTTCGTGGATACAGGGAGTTCCGTAAACATTCTCTACTATGGAACGTATAAGAAGATGGGATTGCTAGATAAAGAGCTGACTCAAGGAACAACTCATATCTATGGCTTTACGGGGGACTCCGTTCAAGTTAAAGGAACAATTAGGCTACCACTTACCCTAGGGGAAGGTCCTCTCTCGGCCACACAAGTCTTTGACTTCTTGGTTGTCGATCAACCAACGCACTATAATGCCTTGTTAGGGCGACCAGTCCTAAAGGAGATGCGGATCGTCACCTCAATTTATCATCTGTCCATGAAGTTCCCAACTTCGAATGGTGTAGGTTGCATTAAGGGATGCCAATACGATTCTCGTGACTGCTACAGTAGAATGATCAGATCATCTCGCAAAGGAAGCAAGGGAGTAGGGGAGGACTCCGATATGGCTGACTTTGATCAAGAAGATACGCAAGAAACCCAAGCGTCTTTCAGACCCCCGTATGCTAACACTAATATGGTCTATACAATCGAGTTTCCAGAGGAGGATAGGCTTCAGGATTATGAAGCTTTGGCAAGAGATGGAATTCCAATTTTCTTTTTGGAAGCCCCACCACCTGTGGACGGAACTGCTGACATGTTGAAGGCAAAAGAGGTTTCGCAAAGAGGCGAGGCTCCTTTGAACCAGATACATGGGGTGCTAATGATCGAAGCTCCCCCACCAAACCCTTTCTATGAGGGAATTGTAGAAGATGCCAGTGACGATGAAGCAGATCAGCGTAGTCTACGAGCAAAGAAAGGTAAAATGATCATGGAAGATAGCTTGAAACCTTTGATAGAATTCCCTGCAGAATTATCGGAAGCATTGTCCTCTCAGCTACCTAGGAAGGATGGGGTAGTGTCTGTGCAAGAAGTAGGAGAATCTAGCGGCATAACGGATGTCGAGTTTGATCTAGACCCGCGTCTATCGGAGAATGACAAAAAGATAGCACCAGCAGAGGATACTCTCTCAATCCTAATGGAGGAAGCAGACCCTCCCAAGATACTTCAGATAGGGGCCAAGCTCGAGTCTAGCTTGAGGGCGAGGTTGATTGAGTTCTTGAAGAAAAACTTGGATGTTTTCGCGTGGAGTCATGCTGACATGATAGGCATTGATCCAGACGTTATGTGTCATCGTCTTAACATTGACCCCCTCCGGAAGAAAGGCTTCAGGCAAAAGAGGCGTCCGATTAGTGGAGAAAGAGCGATAGCTTTGAAAGATGAGGTTGATCGACTTATGCAAGTCGGCCTGGTTAAAGAGTCCTTCTATCCTAACTGGCTGGCAAACCCTGTTTTGGTAAAGAAGCCTAACGGAAAGTGGAGAGTATGCATAGACTTCATAGATTTAAACAAAGAATGCCCAAAGGATAGCTTCCCTTTGCCTAGAATAGATCAAATGGTAGATGCCACAGCTGGACATGCTCTTCTTAGTTTTATGGACGCTTATTCAGGGTATAATCAGATTCCAATGTATGAACCAGACCAGGAGGACACCTCTTTTATCACATATAGGGGGTTGTACTGTTACATAGGAATGCCCTTTGGCTTGATTAATGCAGGAGCTACGTACCAGAGACTGGTCAACGTGATGTTCAAAGAGCAGATTGGAAAGACGATGGAGGTTTATGTAGATGATATGCTTGTAAAATCTAAACGGGTAGAGGATCACATAGTTCATCTGGAGGAGACGTTTCAGATATTGAGAAAGTACAGAATGAAGCTCAACCCTCAGAAATGTGTATTTGGGGTTGAATTTGGGAAATTTTTGGGATTTATGGTAAATCACCGAGGAATAGAAGCAAACCCAGCAAAGATACAAGCTCTTCTTGACATGAAGTCACCCAGGACGGTGAAGGAGGTTCAAAGCTTGACTGGTAGGGTGGCAGCTTTGAATCGTTTCGTATCCAAATCTTCTGATAAGTGCCGAGAATTCTTCAAAGTTATCAAGGGTGCAGGAAAGAGGTTCGAATGGACAGTTGAATGCGAAGAGGCCTTTCAACAGATAAAGGACCACATGGGATCACCTCCCCTCTTATCTAAGCCTCTGGAAGGTGAGACCCTTATTTTGTATTTGGCTGTTTCGGAATATTCAGTAAGCGGAGTCCTGGTTAGAGAAGAAGGCGAGGTTCAGTTCCCAGTCTACTATGTGAGCAAAAGGTTATTGGATGCAGAAACCAGATATAACAACATGGAGAAGCTTGTTTATTCCTTGATCTTAGCTTCCAGAAAATTGAGGCCTTATTTCCAGGCACACAAGGTAGAGGTCCGAACAGCGTATCCTTTGAGGCAGGTGCTGCATAAGCCGGAGACTTCTGGACGTATGCTCCGGTGGGCTATTGAGTTGGGACAATTTGATGTGGAATACAAACCTCGGAATTCTATCAAGGGCCAAGCCTTGGCTGATTTTATTCTAGAGTTCCCTCTTGAACGAGAAGGTGACAACCTCGCAATAATCTCAATTCCTTTGCCCGAGGCCGAAGTTGAACATGATAACTTGTCCCCATGGTGGACTTTGTATGTTGATGGCGCTGTCAATAACGAAGGGGCTGGAGGAGGCATAGTCTTGGTTAGTCCTGAAGGACATCATTTACAAAGCGCCATCCACTTCACCTTCTATGCTACAAACAATGATGCTGACTATGAAGCTTTAATTTCCAGCTTGAAACTTGCCCTTGAGATGAAAGTGGAGAATATAAACATCTGGAGTGACTCTATGCTGGTTGTACACCAAGTCAACGGGGGGTTCCAAGTAAGAGGACCTCGTACAGAGTTATATATGAGATGCACTTAGCGGTTGATAAACTTGTTTAAGGAAGCTAGGTTGGAGCAACTTCCTAGAGACGCTAATGTAGAGGCGGACGCCCTGGCAAAGTTAGGATCTCAAAAAGGTGCTGCACTCTTGGGGGTCATTTCTTTGGAAATAAGAAGGCAACCAAGTGTGCCAGAAGCCGATTTGATGCAACTGGAGGAACTTGTCCTCCTCACCTGGAAAACTCCGATTTGGGAATATCTAACAAAGGGAACTCTTCCCGAAGACAAAGGAGAGGCTCGAAGGTTACGTTACAAAGCAGCCCGATATGTTAATTATGAAGGGATTCTTTACAGGCGAGGCTTCAATCAACCTCTTCTTAAGTGTCTGGATGGTGATGAATGTACCTACGTTCTCCGAGAAGTTCATGAGGGTATTTGTGGCAATCACTCGGGGGGTGGATCTTTAGCCCAGAAGGTGTTGCGGCAAGGATACTTCTGGCCTACGTTAAAGGAGGATGTGTCTCAATTTGTTGAGGCTTGTGACAAGTGCCAAAGATATGCCAATTATATTCATAATCCCGTTGCTCCACTTACTTCTATTACTAGTCCTTGGCCTTTCTCTATGTGGGGGATTGACTTGATTGGAGAGTTACCTAAAGGAAAGGGAGGTGTCAAATATGATGTGGTTGCCGTGGATTACTTTACCAAGTGGGCAGAAGCTGAACCTTTGGCTACGATCACTGCTAAGAAGTTAGTAGATTTTGTGTATCGTTCTATTGTTTGTCGGTTTGGAATTCCTTATAAGCTCATATCTGACAATGGAAAACAGTTTGATAGTAAAGAGATGCGTGAGCTATGTGATAACCTTGGCATTGTAAAGAGTTTCTCCGCTGTTAGTCATCCTCAAACTAATGGCCAAACAGAAGCAGTTAATATGATCATCAAACATACTTTGAAGGCGAAATTGGAAGATAGCAAGGGTAGCTGGCCTGAGGAGTTGCCTAATGTACTTTGGAGTTATAATACCACTCCCAGAACCACAACAGGAGAAACTCCTTTCGTTTTGACTTATGGGTGCGAGGCTATGGTACCAGTTGAGCTTGGGGCAGGATCGTTTAGAAGGGATAATTTTCAGCCAGAAGTTAATGAGGTAAATCATCGTCTCTATCTAGATATGGTAGAAGAACTCAGGACTACCTCTCAGACTAGGTTAGCAGCCTATCATCGAAGGGTGGCTAGGCATTATAATACCAAAGTAAAGGCGAGGCCTCTTAAAATTGGTGATTATGTTCTGCGACGGGTTATGCCTAACACCAAAGTTCACAATCATGGAGTCTTTGGAGCCAACTGGGAAGGACCTTATCGAGTTCGGGCTGTGCTATGAAGTGGAACCTACTATCTTACTGATCTAAATGGAAAGGATATTCCTCGTGCTTGGAACATGGAGCATCTCAAGAAGTATTATCAGTAGCGTACGCTATTCTAACTATACTATGTAAACTTTATTTTAATTCATTGGCAATAAAGTTCAGGGGGGTAGTGCATGTACTTCTCCTCCGACAAGACCTATCTTATATATATTTATGAATAAAACATGCATCTTTTGACAGAATTTTGTTTGTGGCTTTCAATTCTCAATGGAAACTACTCATTATGTTTTTACAAAATCTTGGTAAACCCATACTTCCGGGGTGTTTATCCGTACTTCCGGAAAGCTCACCAAGAAGAGAGTCTCTTCCCTCTCTTAAACTCTGCTTAGCATAGAGTATACAAGAAGGCGAGGTTACTCTTCCCTCTCTTAAACTCTGCTTAGCATAGAGTATACAAGAAGGTGAGGTTACTCTTCCCTCTCTTAAACTCTGCTTAGCATAGAGTATACAAGAAGGCGAGGTTACTCTTCCCTCTCTTAAACTCTGCTTAGCATAGAGTATACAAGAAGGCGAGGTTACTCGTCCCTCTCTTAAACTCTGCTTAGCATAGTGTATACAAGAAGGCGAGGTTACTCTTCCCTCTCTTAAACTCAGCTTAGCATGAGTATACAAGAAGGCGAGGTTACTATTCCCTCTCTTAAACTCTGCTTAGCATAGAGTATACAAGAAGGCGAGGTTACTCTTCCCTCTCTTAAACTCTGCTTAGCATAGTGTATACAAGAAGGCGAGGTTACTCTTCCCTCTCTTAAACTCAGCTTAGCATGAGTATACAAGAAGGCGAGGTTACGTTTTCAAGAATGCATTTTCTATTATGAATAAATACATGCAATAACAGTAGATTTGATAAAAAGTTTTACAAGGGCGACACCATTAAAAGGAGGGTGCGCGTCTCCAATAAAGTTAAGGACAGTCGGGGGGACCTTGTCCCCCAATAGTGTTTCCTAAAATAAATAAATCATACAGTCACGAGGCTGTCGTATTGGAGGGTGAAGCTCTACTTGTGTTGCCAATCTCAGCATCACCCCCGGTAGCTTCCTTCCTCGCCTCTTCCTCAGCTTTGGCTTTCAGCTCGCTCTCAATCTTCTGGAGGAGCTCTTTCCTCGCCTCTTCGATGGACTTAGCATTTTCAGCTTTGAATGCTGCTATATAATGGGAAGTTGAGGGAGCAAAGTGCACTGACCAGTCGTAATCAGGGTCGGCGGCGAGAAAATTCTTTAAGTAACCTAAAAAGTCGAGGTTGTAGGCATCGCTTAGTTCTTTTTCCATTTTCTTTTTAAGCTCGTCCAACTTAGACTGCATCTCTTCCTTCTCTTTCTTGGAAGCCTCGCCTTCCTTCTTAGCATCAGCCGTGAGTTTAGTGCACTCGTCTTGAAGCCTCCCAACCTCGTCTTTCCTGGCCTTGGACTCCTTATCAAGTTGTTTTTGCACATTTGACAGTTGATCCTTAAGAGAAGTAGCCTCGCCTTTCAATTTCTTGAGGCCTTTTTCTTGATCCTGAATAATCATGTTCTTCTCAGTTAGAACATTAAGGCCATGATAAAAAGCCTCGCCTAGACCCATTTTGAAGGCGAATTCAGCATCTGGGCTATTCCTCTTCATAAAAAGTTTAGCGTCGTCATCAGAATAATGGTTCGCAGCGAAGGAACCAAAGGTAGCAGACACCAACTGCAATGGGGGATCGCCTTCCGTTGCCCCGATCTTAGATTTCTTGCTCGTCCCCCTTGGAACGTCGTTTACTCCCCGTTTCCCTTTATCTTTCTCTTTGATTGGAGGAGGGGGTGGGGCAGTTGAGCTTGTTGGGATAATGCTCTGAGGGCGAGATTGCCCAGCAGCAGAGGTTGGGTTAGCCGTGGCCGGTCTTGCAAAGGGATTTCCTCCAAACGGGAGCTGCATCTTTTTTCCTGCACAATATAAAAGAGAGCGAGGTTATATACAAGGCGACGTTACGAAACTTGCAGAACAATAAAAAAGATAAAAGGCGAGGTTACCTCTTCCTGTTAAATGTTTAGTTATTTTTCTTAAAACCCTTTTTGAGGAATTTCTTTTAAATTTCACGGGAGCAATTTGCCCGAACCCGCTGTTATAAAAGCCGTGGGCTTGAAGAGATTCCGAGGTTACAAGTACATCAAAGTTTTTCTCTTGTGGAGAAAGACTCAAAATATGCTCCGCACGATCCAGAGCGTCGCCAGAAAGTACAGATTGTTTCGGTTGATCTATATATGAAAAACGGGCAATAAAAGCCGAGGTTATTAAAAATTAAGAAGACGAGGCTAGGCAAAAGACGAGGTTATGATTTAACTTACAGGCATTCAAGTTAAATTGTGTCCTGATTCGTGGAACGTCGTAGAAATAGAAATAATCGGTTTTCCATACCTTCATGTTACTTGGGTTGCCGGAATAGAATCCCTTTTTGTTATGCTTAGCGAAGAAGGCGAGGTAATAGAAGCCTAGGTCGCTTCCGCTTTTCCTTAGAGACAGAAAATAATTAATTTCTTCTAAAGAAGGAGCCTTATAACCGTTGTTTCTGTACAACATGTACAATCCAATGGCAATCCTATAGCTATTGGGCGACAACTGCATAGGGGCGATCTTGTAGAACTCGATAATTTCATGAAGGAACCTATGCATTGGATATCCGAATCCAATTTCAACCAATTTGTTGGTTAAGACCATTCTTGGGATTTGAAGAAGAGGAACGTCAAACCAATGCATCCTCATATGTAGGTGAGGTTTCAGCCATTTCCCTTGAAGATTGAAATATTCCATTAAGTACATAATTTCTTCCGAACTGATTTCAGAGGCGAGGCCAGCGCAAGAAACCACGCCTTCTTCCTTTCGATACTTGATTTTGTCAGCTTCGGTGTAACTTTCAGGAAAGTCATAATCAATCTCATGCTCATAAGTGTCGGGGTTATAAGGACTTGGCGAGGGAAAATCAAATGCACAACGAATGGGAGAAACTGAAAGAGCCTCCCCTTCATCATCTGAAACGTCGGCTTCCTCTTGATGATCGTCATCATCTTGATGTCTATCCTCGCCCCTTTGAACCTCGTCCTCATATCCGTATGAGCAATGACTTTCTATTTCTTCATCTTCGTCGTTTTGTTCTTCTTGGAATATCCTGGCACATTGGTTTAAATCTTTACCTCGCCCTCTTCCTAGCATAGATGAGGTGGAAGGCTCGATGTCTAAGGGAGAAAAGAAATAGTGAAGGTCCTCCTCGCCTTCATTGATGTCCCCGATGTTGAAAATGCTTTGTTGATCATCAATTCTCCCAGGAGAACAGGGATTCCTTTCCTCAAGATGAGAGTTATCGGATAAGGATATGATTGCGTTTGGGTTTTCAATGATTTTGTGAGAATTCAGATTCCTTTGATGCGCTCTTAGCCATCCTCGGTCTAGAAAAGCGTCAAGATTTTCCTTGCCTTTGGTACGAGAAGGGAAGGTTTTTGAAGCAGAAGATGCCTCGGCCTCATTTGATGTTGAATTATGAGACATCTGAAAAGAGAGGGCGAGGACAGGATTACTGATTTGATTGAAGAAAAATAATAAAGATGACTAAAGGTCTAATGAGTCCTCGCCCTCACGAAAGGCGCGCCTAGTTCTAGATCAGGGAGAAGATTACAATCCCTAAGTGTCGCTCTAATTCTAGAAGATAATTTTTTAACAGGTTAAAATGCATTACAAATGAGCAAGTAATAGAAAATACCTCGGTAAGTAGATGATTGGGTAAAACTCGAAAAATTCTGCTTCGCCTTCTTTACCACCAGCCTCGTCTTCAGAAATCAAGAGCCTCGCCTTCTTAGCTTCAGGGAAATTTGACAGCACTTTGAGAGATTTTTAGAAAGATGGTAACTTAGAGAAAAATTTTGGGTTTTTATAGGAGAAATGAGGCTGCCACGTGCCTGCTTGTGATTCGTACTTAAATGCAGTAATCGAGGTATGCCAGCTGGAAATGATATTAAAAACTTAAGAAAAAATTAGATAATGAATGATTTGTTGAGCAAAGGTATTAGACATACCTCGCCCATCATATAAGAGAGGTTCCTCAACGATTGGTGATGATGGCTCGCCTTTGAGATTTCTTTGAATATTTTTGGATGAACTTTTCTTTTACAAATATTTGTTTCAAGAAAATGGGGGGTAGTTGTTATAGCAAAAAATAACAGCCTTTTCTTTAATGATGACGTTTGCTGATATTAGGTCTAACCTAGGCTCATACGAAGCCTAGCCCATTACTTGACGAGATTACTGGCCCATTACTGATGTTGGGTATATCCTAGGCTCATATGAAGCCTAGCCCATTGGGTGACAATCAAAGTATCAGGTCTAACCTAGGTTCATACGAAGCCTCGCCTTCTTGGAAACCTAGGTTACAGATAAAAATGGATGACTAGTGTAAGTAAGGAATGTGCCCTTTTTGGCTTATTCTGAGGTATAAACTACCTTATTTACCTCATCACTTAAATATAGGAACCTCGTCTTCTAAAAGATGAAGGTTCCTTAACTTTTATTGATTTATGGAAAATTGACCTATTAACGCTGAGAAGCTTCGCCTTGCTAGAAGCCTCGCCCTTTTGAGATTCATAAAAGCCTGTCTTTCCTTATTTTCCATGGATCAGGATAAGCGTTGGCTCCGATAAATTCGGGTCAATGAATTATCTGGTAAGTCCCAAGAAAATAGTGAAATCATGACAGCTCATAATGACATATCAAAGGTGGTGATCCCGGTCTTTTCGCTCTTTAAAGAAGGAAACTCGACCCATGGGTTACTTGCTCTCCAAGAACTACGTTTGGCTTGATCCCTATAAATAAGGGTACGTAGGCACATTGTATGGTACGATGCAAACTTACAAACAAAGAGAGAATTCAATATTCGATCTTAATTGCGACCTATTCTCACATACAATCTCAGCCATCCCCAAATCATAAACCCTAATCCCTGTAACCTACGCTACTTATCATCCTCGGTTTCTACCACAATTCCAGCAACCCTCCCAAAATTGGTTATCACCAAATTCCTCCGTTAACATACTGGTTTCCATGCTCTATGAATTCTGTCAACCCATGTGCACTGTCTGAACTGTCCCTTTCACAAAGTACAGTGTGTATCCGTAGAAGTTATTTGAGTTGTATCCGTTGAGAGTATAATGATCACATCCGTAGATAGCTAGTACTGTTATCCGTATACAGTACATTGTCCACATCCGTAGAAGGCTAATGATGTTATCCGTAGACAGTCAATTTCACTTATGTAAAATTACAAGGCATAGACTATTTGCAATTAGCCTCCCTATTCTACATATCCATTAATATTCAACATGACTTATTCAGCCTAAAAACTAATACTCCAACTTCAACATCAGGATTGCAAATCATGAATACACATCAGGATTACACAAGCATGTTACACTGTGTAATAACCCCAAATTTTGGACTTAATTAAAAATTTTGATGAATAGTAAATGTTGATGAATAGTAAATTTTGCTGATGAGAAATATTTTCAGACCACACTATATGGAAGACATGGAATGAATGTTTCGAAGTTATAGTATTAATGTATAAGGAGAATAAGTGAATGTAAACGCGATCAGAATCAGGAGATTCCAACTTTAAATTTTGTTCATTATTCATCGGGCAGTCGAGGATTTATTAATTGATCATTATGAGATTAAGGAAGCGAGAAGATCCATGATCAAATATTAAGCCAAGGCAATAAAAGGTCAAGAGGATATCCCCTAGCATTAGTGCAACGAAACGTTTTCGGAATCGCTCGAACTTATAACAAGATTTAGCAACGAAGCAAAAGCATGACGAATTATGGATTAAACCCTAACCAAAGGAGAAGTATCATATAAGATCATCAAGTGCAACATATACGAGGATTGATGACACAAGAAATGACATAAGCAATGACATAGGTAATGACACAAGAAATGACATAAGCAATGACATAGGTAATGACACAAGGGATGACAAGGTGATGAATCACCACCTTGTCACCATTTCTCCAAGGATTCACCCAAAGAATGACAAGTGGCATGGGGTGACTAAACTCTTCCTAAACCACAAAAATGAGAAGCATGTAATTAAGGATTATTACACAAAAACAAAAAGAAAACAAAGAAAGTGACCATCTTCCCCATTTCTCAAAATTCTGCTCAGCTTGCACAAGGGAGAAAGCAAAATTCATAACTCAAAGTCTACTCGTCCTAAAATCGCCAAATTTGGACCATATCTCCCTCAATATATACCCCAGGTACGTTCAAAATTTCATGGCCATCCAAGACGTGTAGCATGATCAAATATTGGATCAAAGTTGAGGAATGAATAGTGATTTCGAAAATACTAACTTGTGTTCTTGATTTTGTTCTTGAAGATTAAGCTAGTTAAGGATGTTTAAAGCTCAAGCAAGGATAGTTAAGCCATTTTTAGTGTCTCTAAGGTAGCAAGGAAGGTATAACACCTCTGCCCTCTTGATATTAATTGAGTTTTATGCTTAAGTTTGTAGTATAGTTCGTTAAACATGTAGTATAAGAGATCCATGCATGTTTTAATGATTTTGGTTGGTTGAATGAGTTGTGGTTGATTGAGGGATGAGTTCTTGAGTGAGTATGAACTGTCCTAGAGTTTTAAATGATATATGGATGTATGGATTGTCTTGGTTGGATGTTTGGATTGGTTGTAAAATGGAAACGTTTGATGTATAGTCGTCGTAATGACGAAATGTTTATTAACTGCCTTGACAGTGGTATTCGAGGCTCTTAATCTACTGTAAAGTGTGACCACTGACCATGATAGTACATTTCTTGTCTTGTAGTTTATTTTGGCGAAAGAATCGCATCGATCCGATTTACGGTTTAGGAGAAACACCCGTTTTAGTAAAAGTGGTTTCGGGAAACTAAGTAGTTCACTATGTGAACTTTGAGTTTATGGTCAAGCCTCTTAAAAATGGAAATAGGTCATGATACTAAGGTGAATAATAGTATGGACAGTTAGTAAGATAACCGAGAAGGTTTCGTGTTAAAAAGATAATTTTTCGATTTTATAAAAATGTCGGAACCAAAGCTCCGCGAGGATGAATGGTTTCCGCACTCCACTGACTTAAACTGCTGCTCTCGGGATTTTCATCCCCTGAACCAGAAAAACATTTTCAAACATTTTGTTCCATTATTTCTCTAGATCGTGCACGCGAAAACGGTGTGTCATTTCAGTTAACGGTTAAGGAGATATGAACATTTTAGTGAAAGTTGTATGAATAGTAACTTTCCGTAGCTCAACCAAGTTTGAAAATACATTTCACCAAGTTAAACCTCTGTTTTGAGATCAAAACTTTTATGATAAATATTACAAATACTCAGAATGAGTTTAGAAGTGGTTTCATATTTAAATGTAAATTTTCTGATTTATTAAAAGTGTTAGAGTGCGAGTCGCAAAATAGTAACTCTATGAGAAGTCAACTTTAGGGTACTACTTTGACCACCCGTTGTGACTGAGATAAAGGATTATTTCAAGTTGATTAAAACACGAACGTTGTTGAGGAATAACATGACTACATGACGTGTTTGACTTTTGGTTGACTTAAAGTGAGTGTCTTAAGGATAAGCGAAGTATTATGAGTGAGTTGTTATGAGCGAATAATTACGCTAGGAGACTGATCGAGTATTTCTTTGTTTATTGATCTCCCGACAAATTCTCAAACCCCTAACAACCAAGGACTCGAGGCAAGTTTTCTCATTCCATGCTATGTTTCGATTTACAATATTCTGATGATTGCATATGGTATATGTATGCAAGTTTTCAAACCCTACATCTTACATAGATGTTGTGGTGTTTAAAACTGTTGAAATTATAATATTGCATATGATATATGTATGCAAGTTTTCAAACCCTACATCTTATAGAGATGTTGTTGTGATTTAATGTTGTGATTGTGATATATACTATTTTATTGCTTTAAAAGAACTATGAACTAATTTATGCTTTTGATTAAAAGTTTTCGTAAGATTATATGGTTTATATGCAATGATTATATTAGATATAAACCGAGGTTTTGTAAAGGCCCTAAGCGTAGAGCACTTGTATGATGGTTTTAAAACTTAGACCGGGAGTCAAATTATTATTTTGTTTTGACTATACTGTCATAAGATGGAGGGTCCAGAGACAGCTATATGTTAAATATTGATTAAATATTCCAAGATTAATATCATTGGATATTTAATGTGAGATATTTAAATAATATTTATATTATTTGAATATTTATTTAAATAAGTGAATATTATCTTGGAATATTCACTTAAGTAGAATTTTATTGAATAGTAATTCAATATTTATTATTTGGATATTTATTAAATATTCCCAAAAATGATTCAAAAATCATAGAACCTTATTTAAATATTACGTAAGGTTCCAATAGTTATTTAAAATATTTTCTGATCTAAAAAAGATTTATGTGATTATAGTAGGGGTTCCCAACTACTTTTAATTATTTATCTCAAATGATGATTATGGTTTTGGACTTATCAAAAATTGGGAATCCATTCCAGGAAGTGAACATATGATTTCACTTGCCTCTTTCATTAAAAGTGAGTATATTTTTGAGTTCTGAATTATCAGAACTAAAGATATTTTACAAAAACTCCTGGGTCGTGATTTCAAAATTTCCTGACATATTCCCTGTTAGTTGACAAGAGTCAACTCACATTGTGATTTACTCCTTTCAAACATTCTGGAGTAAGAAAATCTGAATTGTTGCAAAGTTTGGACAAGTATTTTGTACTTGGGGAACCAGGATTAAATTCCGATTCCCGTTTCATTGATTTTTCATCCGGGACTAAGAGGAAACGTGTAAGAGGCTGTGGGACAGTCCATCAAATTATATGGCGTAAGAGGCTGCGGGGCAGTCCAGCAACTATCTCGCGTAGGAGGCTGTGGGACAGTCCAACAGATACAAAGCCTGTATGCGGCTGAGGTGATAATGGTGTTAAGATATCGTCCATCTACTAGTAGAAAAGTGTGAGTTCGATACAATGACTGATCATCGTGTATCGTGGTGTGCTCCAGAATGTCCCCTCCCTCCAATTGGAGTTGTGCTGCACATTGTAACGAAAGCCTAGGTGCTGAGTTACCGATAATGTGACAGTGATTGAACAATGATGTTCCTCATCCAGTATTTGAACTGTAAGGCATGTTTTGACAAAAAGATTACTCTAAACATCATTCTGTATACGAATGAGATTTCAAATGTTGCAAATGATATATGAGCTTGCGGAGCTTTATATAAGCCGCTATATATATATTATTGTTGAGCTTTAGTGCTCATTCTTGTTTTATATATCACAATACAACAGCTTCAAAAAGGTGTTCATAATTGATATTTTACAGTGTTTTGAACAGTATGAGATATCTAAATAGATATGCGTATATATATGTTGAGAAGGTATTTAAGATATACAGTATGTTGAACTGTATAGTATTTTGAATCAATGGATAGGCTTTAAGCCTTGATTCTAATGTTAATATCTATTTTAAAAAGATATGTTTTGAGACTTGGTTTATTATATTGATACCAAGGATTTCTAAATGATTTACGAGAGTATTTGAGTATGATTATAAGTCATACAGTATTTTGAACTGTATACTATTTTGGGGTCAAACCCTAGTAGTGTTAAAACTTGATCCTATATGGATTATCTACCTTAAAGGTTTAAAGATTTAAACTGGGATAGATTTCTTGCTTAGCGCTATTAGCTCATTCTTGTTTTATTAAAACTTTCAGCATGAAGAAAACATTGTCGATTCACCCCGTATTACGAGAGCAAGGGAATGGAGAGACCATCCTTGAGTTAGTTCAGCAGGATGGATATTGTCGGAGTTAGCAGAACAGTTGCAGATTGAATTAGTGAGAATTTTTTTTGAGTAGGTTTGCATTATTGAACCTTGTATAGAATTGTGAGGTCTATTATTTTAACTTCAGGTAGAGGTTGTAAATAATAGATGAGATCCTGGATAGTACATTTGATTTGTAATAACAAGTGTTACTTATTGTTGCTCATTTCCAAGGCTATAACTTGTGTGTGTGCGCGTAAGTGATTGGGGTCTTTGGAGTTGTATTATTAGAATATTGTAAGTGATGCAGGTATTGTATGATTGATGGAGTGTGACAACCCAGATTCCTGACCCCGGATCTGGGGGTGTTACACATTGAGTCTTATCCATAGATAAGCTACCCTTTTACGGATACTGCAAAAGCATGATATCCGTTGAATGCTACATTTTACTTATACAATCTTCACTAAGTTAATCTAGTTATCATCAAGAAACAACATAGTTCCTAACAATCTCCCCCAATTTATGCCTGGTTGAGAATCAGACATAAATTAAGAGTCTTGATGATAACAAAACCACTTCTAACAAGTAAACAGTAAAAATTGTATTAAGCTGCATTATTTGAAATGCTGAAGAGTTGAGAAATGTACATAGAGAGTGCTCCTCTAGGCTGAGCAGATTTAATTCTTTTTCTTCTTTCTTGTAGGTTGAACCTTCTTCTTTCCTTGCCTAGAATAGTTGATCTCAATTTGCTCCTGAAGCTTCCTGTAGAAGGTGTCTTCTTCAACTATCTTTGGATCTAGCTTGGATTGCAACCACCTAAGGTATTGAGAACTAGCCTTAGACAGTTGGTCCTCTAGACTGAAGAATCTTCTACATCCCTCATTATCTCTGAACTCCATCATCCAGTAAGGTTGGAGGTGGATTCTTTGACCATTGTATGGGATCTTCAATTTCCTTGGTAAGCTTTCAGGTTGATTCCAACTAGCTCTTATCCCTTCAATCTTCCTCATCACTAGGCTCCTTGCAGTTGGAGAAAATCCCTTTGAGCTCTTGAAGCTTGAAAAAACTTTGACCAAATTGGGATATCCTTCATTCAGAATTCTCTGCAAGGGCCATGTCCTTTCTACTCCACCTTTGTAGACAAACACCAATCTTTCTGGCAGATTCTTGTGCTTGTCAATGCCCCTTACTTCAATAATTTCATCCAGGAAGAGATCCAATGTTGTAAACTCTTGTATGTTAGCAATGTAAATAAAATCAGTTTTGTCTTCTATTGGCTTGACAACTCGAGGTACAATTTGAAGTTTGATTGACCCTTTTGGAGTTTTCTTCTTTGATTCCATTGCTCTATTCTTCCTTTCAGCTTCTAAGATAATTTTTGGGAATACCAAATTATCAGACTCCATGGGCTCTTTCTTGGGCTCTACTAAGGTGCTTGAGGATTTGATGATATCATCAATTTTGAAGATCCTTCTCTTTGGTTTCTCAATCTCCTCTTGTTTTTCTGGAGAGACATACCTTTTGGATTTGAATTTTATCATCCTGGAAATAGGATTTGTCTTAGGCACTGTCTTCTCTTTGTTTTTCTTAGGAGAAGTGACCACTTGTTCTTCACCCACATCTTCTTTCTCTAGCTCCTCCATCAGCTCACTGGCTAGTCTAGCCTGCTTATTAGGAGTAGACTCATATCCCTCAGGATTGGTTTCTCTTGCAAGTCTAGCTACCTCCTCCCTTTTAGCTTCAACAAACCTGGGAGGGCTGATTGTTATGTGAATTGGCTTTCCATTCCTGACGATCACAGCCATCCCCTCTCTGGCTTTCACATCCCTGGTTTCTTTGAATGCTTTGATGTCTTTGCCCAAGAGTTTCTTAGCATCTGGCTTGGGAAATGGAAAATCCATTTGGAGTTAATTCTTGCCATGCTTCTTGGTTAGAGAACCAAACCTACCACTTTATATGCCTTCACACTCCTTGTAGAGAGATGGCTCAGCATCATAGAAACTTTTTGGGAGCTCAATCTCAGGAGTAAGAACTTTGAGATTTTTAGTAGTAGTGGCATGCTCTATAGTTGTGAAGGGAGTTGAAGTCACATCTTTAAAAATTGAGTCTTTGATCAACCTTTCTGTGTTGAGAATTCTTTGCTCTATGGCTTCATTGGCTTTAGATACCTCATTTTGCCTTGCAAGCACTTCCTCATCACTTAGACCAGAGAAATCCAACTCTCCTTGTTTGTTTGAGACTGGAGGGACCATAGTGAATTGGAATTCACTTGGATTAGCTATTACTTCTGTAATCTCCCCCTCAGTAGATGCTTTCACTGTTAGTACTTGTGCCCTAGAGACAATACTATAATGTTCTTAGGGAAGACATTTTGATTATTAATAAATATGTTCTATGGATTTTCTTTCAATTATTTATTATGTCTTTATTTACTGCGATATTAATGTTAGAATAATAAATGTCCTTGGAATATAAGCATGAATTCTATATCTCTAAGTATGTGACTTAGAAATGAGATTATATGAATAGTGTTTATAATCCTAAAGAGATCCCTAGTCGAGTATTATTATTTGAGGACAATAATAATGCATTAATACTAGTATGTTTGTTAACTGATGACCACATCTCATTGGTCATAAGTATGGTGATACTAAAGTCAAAGACATAAGTGCATGTTAGTAGAACATGACACTAGATAGACCCACCGTGTGAATTCTTCATGGTAAATGTTATCAAGTGTCATAAGCAATTCTCACAATGATAATGGTGTAATGATCCTTAGACTTGAAATCATTATATTTCTATATGAGAATTAATATACTTTGATTCTACTCAAAGTTACCTTTGACCGGGTAATGATAAAGGTCGACATTGGGTATATCTTGAATCATATGAGAAATATGAATGATAGATATAGGATTTAACCCTCCTAATTTAGGAGTGATATTATTGGCCTCTTGATTGAGTGAGACTATGAAATGCATGGTCATGCTCAAATTGTTATTTGTTTAATAGTCTACTCATCGATCAAGTAAACCGGGATTAAATGTTGAAGAGGATGACATAAACCATGCCTCGAGTTTAATCTATAATATAAGGTTAAAAGGATTATATTACATGGAACATTATTCATTAAAGGTTTAATTGGATCACCAATTATTATTATTACTTGGGTAGCAATGATGTATTACTAGATGCCGCTCATTGTTTATAATTTTATTATGAGATATTAAAATTATTGCCAACATAATAATAACCTAAAGGGTCACACACAAAGAACGTTTTAAACGGAGCATTAATTAAATTTCGAATTTAATTGAATTATTATTATATTGAATTATTGGATTAATTAAGTAGGACTTGATTAATTATATAATAATTCGAATATAATAAATAATACTACTAATAATCAGATTGGGTTTTGGAAGCCCAATCAGATTAGGTATAGGCCCAGAATTCTCTCCATATAAATACATTAAGATGTATTGTTTTAGGGTTAATTGAAAAATACGTTTTTCTTAAAAAAAAACCCTAGCTGCTCTACATCTAAGAGAGGCTAGAGAGAGAGAGAGAGATTTCCGAGGGCAGTTTTTGGCTAGTACCAACTCCGGTGATCGTTGGACGATCGGGCGTTCGTGTGGACTGATTAGAGACGTATATCGCAAGGCGGGATACGTGGTGATCATAGCAAAGGACCTCCATCTGTCAACCAAATCGTAAAGCTTCTTAAAGGTAAACAATTTTGTTCACGAATTAAATATCACGTTCGCATGGATCCTGCGGAGGGTTTCGTAATTTTCTGTTTTTACGCGTTTTTCCGTTGCGTTTTCATGCCCGAAACCCTTCAATGGTATCAGAGCTACTTGCGAATTGTGTTTAATTCGTTTACATGTTTAATGTTTTATTGATAATAGCATGTTTACAATCTGCCATGACTGATATGTATGCGATTTTGTATGATATGCATGCTATTCTGTTTATATAATATAAACTGTTGGGTTCTGATGTGTATTGACACATCTGTTGATGCTGGTGAGGTCTGTACGTATATGATACGTGATACAGAGGCTTGAGGATCGATCGAAATTGTTTCGTTTGATTCCGAAAGCAAAATCTGTAGAAAATAGTTTCTGCGGTGAATAGTGTTTTTCCGATTTTTCGGTGTCAGAATTGGACGAATAATACCTTTTCGGAAAGGGAAAATCGTCACGAGTAAAACTCATAGTGTTGCTACGACCCAAGTCACTTTTTGGCCATTTGACATCGTTTAGGCCCTGAAAACTGCGATTTACTGTTTTCTGTCATGATTTCGATTTTTCTGATTTATGCCTTTTATGATTTCTTTGATTGGATCAAGAGAAATATGATATGGTATGATGTCTTGATGAAATCTGAGATGTTCTTAAATGTTAATTGAGCATGGTGTATGGTTATGGCCCTAAGACCCATAGGTTAGTGGTTTTTGATTATGGTTTTGGTTTTAAATACGACTTGCATGTCGTTCATACTTTTAATAATTAAATCTCGAATGTAACTCGAGTTTCTCTTGTAAGTTTATTAGATTAGCTTGTTTCATATTTTTGTAATGTAATTGATGATATGAAGACATGGAGGCATGCCAAGGAGGCGATCAAAGGAGACATTACAAGGAAAAATTGACCTTGATTTTTCCTTAGCTTGGAAAAATTGCATAGGATTGGGCCATAACCAAGCACGTTTACTTTACGCACTTTACATATATGATGCATGTGATGATGGTATGTATGCGTAGCTATAATGATGCATGTTTTAATTAGATTAAACATGTATGTATTAGATACATCACCCATGCCATGCCTGCTAAACAACATAAAATCTGTAACGATTCAAGATTTTAAAATTGAACAAAACGAACATGAGATTCCTGTGTTTATGAAACACGGAAATAAGTATGAATTTTCGATTTTTTGATATGAGGCGATTTTGACAAAAATACAAGCAGCGCTTGTAAGAAAGACGGATTTTAAGTGAGACCACTGTGACTCCTCCGTTGGACTGGAAATCAAACCATTGATGTATTTTGAATTGAAGTACTTAGTTCAAGGAAAAATTGGGAATCTCTTGATGATGGGATCATGGTCGTTTTAATAATAAAATCCCTAAATTTAAAATATTAAGTCACTTAGATGCCTTCCAATGGGCAACACTCGTCAAGACCTAGATCGAGAAAGAGTGGGTTCGCCAAAGGGAAACACTTCAATCTATCGTGGTAAGGCGCGATGAAGTAAATGTGATACTTAACTGTTAGACCATTGGGTTAGACTTAACTAAGTTACCACAATAGGATTGTGAACTTAGAGGCATGGGGTTTGGTATGATTTATTGAATAAATGTGGACAAATGTTGTTCTACCAGACTTTCCAAGAGTTATATATGATATAATTGACAAGAGTTGTCTACCTAAATAAATCATGTTTTGGGAGTAAAGCCAAAGCTGACCTTAAGCATGACGAAATATGGATTTTGGCTCACTAGAAGGATTTAGAGTAAAGCCTTCCGAATTAATAGTTAGGGCTATTGATTTGATAAAAATAGTGGGAGATATATATTGTGAATATATATGGATAATCACTTGAACATAATTTAATAAATCTACAACTAACTTATTTTATGCATTTTAACATTGTAGATATCTTAATGGCAAACTCAAACAATTTCTCTGTGCGATCAGTCCTTGAGAAGGAAAAGCTGACACGAACCAACTTCCTTGATTGGCAAAGGAATTTGAGGATTGTCCTCAGGCAGGAGCGAAAGCTTTATGTCCTTGATATTCCTCACCCTGGACCTCTAGCTGCTGAAGCAACCGAGGCTCAACAAAATGTTTATCATAAGAATCTTGATGATTCTACGGATGTTTGTTGTTTGATGCTAGCGACTATGAGTCCTGAGCTTCAGAAACAACATGAGCGTATGGACGCTTATGACATGATAGAGCACCTTAAAAGGATGTTTAAGGGTCAAGCTCGTCAAGAGAGGTTTGATGTAAGTAAAGCGTTGTATGCATGCAAACAGGGAGATCGTGACCCGGTTGGACCGCATGTTCTAAATATGATAGGGTATTTGGAAACCCTTGAGAATTTGGGTTACCCGGTTTTACCGGAACACCAAGGAGATTTGATCTTGCAGTCTTTGAACAGCAACTACACTCAATTTGTTATAAACTATATTATGGGTGAGATAGACAAAACACCTACCGAACTATTGGCATTATTGAGGACTGCTGAGACCAATATGTCAAAGGCTAACCCTGCTCCCATAATGATGGTGAATAAAGGGAATGCCAAAGGAAAGGGGAAATGGAAAGGCAAGAAGAAGATTGGATCTAAATCTGCTAATCCGAAGCCTGCTTTCAAAAAGGCTTTGAAGCCTACTGGAGGTGTTGCAGAAGGTGCTGCAAAAGGTGATGTATGTCACTTTTGCAAGAAGCCGGGTCATTGGAAGCGTAATTGTCAAGCTTATTTGGAGGATCTGAACCTGGAGGGAATGAAGTCTGTGAAGATTTCTGATTCAGGTATGTATGTTATAAAGTCAATTTGTCTACTTTTACATCATGGGTATTAGATACTGGATGTGGTTCTCACATTTGTATAAATGTGCAGGAACTGCGAAGGAGTAGGACTTTGGCGAAAGGAGAAGTCGACCTACACGTTGGCAATGGAGCAAAGGTTGCTTCTTTGGCTGTAGGGACTTATAATTTATCGTTGCCCACTGGGCTTATTTTAGAACTTGAGAACTGTTTTTACGTGCCTGCGATTTGCAGAAACATTATTTCTGTTTCTTGTTTGGACAAGAAAGGTTTTTCCTTTACAATTCAGAACAATAGTTGTTCCTTTGGTTTGAATAATGTTACCTATGGGGTTGCACGTTTATTTAATGGTTTATATGTTCTTGATCTTGATATTCCTGTCTATAATGTAAACAATAAACATATTAAGGCTAATGACTCAAATCACACATACCTTTGGCATTGCCGTTTAGGCCATATAAATGAGAAACGCATTTCCAAGTTACATAAGGATGGATACTTGGATAAGTTTGATTTTGAATCATACGAAGAATGCGAACCTTGTCTCATTGGAAAAATGACTAAAGCTCCTTTTACCGGAATTGGTGAGAGGGCCACCGAACGATTAGAACTTATACATAGTGATGTATGTGGTCCAATGCGTACGATGGCAAGAGGCGGCTTTTACTACTTCATAACCTTTACTGATGATTTTAGAAGATACGGATATGTGTATCTTTTGAAGAACAAATCCGAATCATTTGAAAAATTCAAAGAGTACAAGGCAGAAGTGGAAAAGCAAATAGGTGGAAGTATTAAAACTCTACGATCTGATCGTGGAGGTGAGTACTTAAGATTAGAATTTAAGAATTACTTAAAGGAGTGTGGTATTGTATCACAGCTCACACCTTCTTGAACACCACAGTGGAATGGTGTATCTGAAAGGAGAAATCGTACCTTGTTGGACATGGTGCAATCGATGATGAGTCTAGCGGATCTTCCAATTAGTTTCTAGGGTTATGCTCTGGAAACGGCTGCACGCACACTTAACCGAGTTCCTACTAAATCGGTTCAAACTACACCATATGAGATATGGACTGAGAAACGTCATAGCATGTCCTTTTTGAAAGTATGGGGATGCGAAGCGTTTGTGAAACGTTTAGTCACTGACAAGCTAGGACCGAAATCAGACAAATGTAATTTTGTGGGATACCCAAAAGAAACTAAAGGGTATTATTTCTATAATCGTACTGAGAGCAAAGTGTTTGTTGCTCGTACTGCTGTATTTCTTGAAAGAGAACTGTTCTCTAAGAAAAATAGTGGGAGTATGATAGATCTCGATGAAGTTCGAGAACCACAGAATGACATTGAACCAGAGTTGGAACATGAGCACGAAGAACATGAAAATGTTACTACTCAAGAAACACAGGTTGTTCGTAGGTCTGGTAGGATTCGCCAAGAGCCTGAGAGATATTATGGATTTCTCTTAACTCAGACTGGCGATGTAATGCTTATGGATGAAGATGAGCCTCTTACCTATCAGGATGCTATGAATAGTCCAGATTCTGAGAGATGGCTGGAAGCTATGAAATCTGAGATGGATTCCATGTATGAAAACAAAGTATGGACTGTGGTTGAACCACCTGAAGGGGTAAAACCTATTGGGTGCAAATGGGTTTTCAAGAAGAAAACAGACATGGATGGTAATGTGACGACCTACAAAGCAAGACTAGTTGCGAAAGGTTTCAAACAAATTCATGGTATTAACTATGATGAAACTTTCTCACCAGTAGCTATGGTCAAGTCCATCAGGATTTTTCTTGCGATAGCAGCTTACTATGACTATGAAATCTGGCAAATGGATGTCAAAACCGCTTTCTTAAATGGGAGCTTAGAAGAGGATGTGTATATGATACAACCAGAAGGTTTTGTCGATCCAAGATTTGCTAGAATGGTCTGTAAGCTACTACGATCTATTTATGGATTGAAGCAGGCCTCAAGGAGTTGGAACATTCGTTTTGATATAACAGTCAAAGAGTTTGGATTTATTCAAAATGAAGATGAGCCTTGTGTTTACAAGAAGGTTAGTGGGAGCAAAGTGGCATTCCTAGTATTATATGTTGATGATATATTACTAATAGGGAATGACATACCTTCTCTTCAGGCTATTAAGACTTGGTTGGGAAAAAGTTTCTCAATGAAAGACTTAGGCGATGCTACCTATATATTAGGGATCAAGATCTATCGAGATAGATCTAGAAGATTAATCGGCTTAAGTCAGAGTACATACATTGACAAAGTATTGCATCGTTTTGGGATGCAAGAGGCAAAGAGAGGATTTGTCCCTGTGTCTCATGGGATAGTGATCTCAAAAGAAAATTGTCCTAAATCATTAGATGATAAGGACCGTATGAAAAAGGTACCATATGCTTCTGCAATTGGTTCAATAATGTATGCAATGATATGTACTCGACCTGATGTTTCGTATGCTTTGAGCATGACGAGCCGATACCAGTCTAATCCAGGTGAAGGTCACTGGACGGCAGTCAAGAATATTCTTAAGTACCTCAAGAGAACTAAAGATTCATTCTTGGTATATGGAGGAGATGAGAAGCTAGTTGTAAAAGGTTACACTGATGCTAGTTTCCAAACAGACAGAGACGATACTGTGTCTCAATCTGGGTTTGTGTTTTGTCTGAATGGAGGTGCTGTAAGCTGGAAGAGTTCAAAGCAAGAGACAGTAGCTGATTCTACAATGGAAGCTGAGTATATTGATGCCAGTGAAGCGGCCAAAGAGGCTGTTTGGCTTCGGAAATTTATTGAGGGACTTGGAGTAGTTCCATCGATCGCAGATCCAATTGATCTTCATTGCGATAACAATGGAGCTATGGCGCAGGCTAAGGAACCAAGGTCCCATTCCCGAGCAAAGCATATACTTAGACGATATCATCTACTTCGAGAGATTACAAGGAGGGGAGATATACATATATGTAAAGTGCATGCTAATGATAACGTTACAGACCCACTGACTAAGGTTTTGTCGCAGCAGAAGCACGAAGGTCACACTAGTTCCATGGGTATTAGATACATGGGTGGTTGGCTCTAGTGCAAGTGGGAGATTGTTAGTACTTGTGCCCTAGAGACAATACTATAATGTTCTTAGGGAAGACATTTTGATTATTAATAAATATGTTCTATGGATTTTCTTTCAATTATTTATTATGTCTTTATTTACTGCGATATTAATGTTAGAATAATAAATGTCCTTGGAATATAAGAATGAATTCTATATCTCTAAGTATGTGACTTAGAAATGAGATTATATGAATAGTGTTTATAATCCTAAAGAGATCCCTAGTCGAGTATTATTATTTGAGGACAATAATAATGCATTAAGACTAGTATGTTTGTTGACTGATGACCACATCTCATTGGTCATAAGTATGGTGATACTAAAGTCAAAGACATAAGTGCATGTTAGCAGAACATGGCAATGGATAGACCCACCGTGTGAATTATTCATGGTAAATGTTATCAAGTGTCATAAGCAATTCTCACAATGATAATGGTGTAATGATCCTTAGACTTGAAATCATTATATTTCTATATAAGAATTAATATACTTTGATTCTACTCAAAGTTACCTTTGACCGAGTAATGATAAAGGTGGACATTGGGTAAATCATGAATCATGTGAGAAATATGAATGATAGATATAGGATTTAACCCTCCTATTTTAGGAGTGATATTATTGGCCTCTTGATTGAGTGAGACTATGAAATGCATGGTTATGCTCAAATTGTGATTTGTTTAATAGTCTACTCATCGATCAAGTAAACCGGGATTAAATGTTGAAGAGGATGACATAAACCATGCCTCGAGTTTAATTTATAATATAAGGTTAAAAGGATTATATTACATGGAACATTATTCATTAAAGGTTTAATTGGATCACCAATTATTATTATTACTTGGGTAGCAATGATGTATTACTAGATGCCGCACATTGTTTATAATTTTATTATGAGATATTAAAATTATTGCCAACGTAATAATAACCTAAAGGGTCACACACAAAGAACGTTTTAAACGGAGCATTAATTAAATTTCGAATTTAATTGAATTATTATTATATCGAATTATTGGATTAATTAAGTAGGACTTGATTAATTATATAATAATTCGAATATAATAAATAATACTACTAATAATCAGATTGGGTTTTGGAAGCCCAATCAGATTAGGTATAGGACCAGAATTCTCTCCATATAAATACATTAAGATGTATTGTTTTAGGGTTAATTGAAAAATACGTTTTTCTTAAAAAACCCTAGCTGCTCTACATCTAAGAGAGGCTAGAGAGAGAGAGAGATTTCTGAGGGCAGTTTTTGGCTAGTACCAACTCTGGTGATCGTTGGACGATCGGGCGTTCGTGTGGACTGATTAGAGACGTATATCGCAAGGCGGGATACGTGGTGATCATAGCAAAGGACCTCCATCTGTCATCCACATCGTAATGCTTCTTAAAGGTAAACAATTTTGTTCACGAATTAAATATCACGTTCGCATGGATCCTGCGGAGGGTTTCGTAATTTTCTGTTTTTACGCGTTTTTCCATTGCGTTTTCATGCCCGAAACCCTTCATTCACCACTTTCATCCTAGCTGGTTCAGAGACCACTAGTGTACTCTCCCCCTTTTTGTTATCATCAAGGGTTTGAGTAGCACCAGGGGCCTGCAGCAATTGTTGGAGGAGCTGTGTCTACAGTTTTTGTTGCTCCAGGAAGAGATCTAGTTTCTCCTCCATTTTTTCCACCCTCTTTGATAGAGATTCAACACTCTTAGATAGAGTGTTTTCTTCAACAACTCTTCTTTGAATAGTCCTGATGGTGGAGAGAGGGAATACAATATCAAGTCTCTTGTTAATGTTGTCCTTGACATTGTCAATGATTTCTTTGACCTCATCTGTCTGTGTCCTTTGATGTAGAAGCTGCATCTTCTGTAATTGGAGGTTGGTTATGAACTTGGACAAGATGAGCTTCTTGGATGGATTAGCTGATTGAAATTCAGTGGAAGCTTTTTGATATTCCTTTAAGATCACCAGGTTGAATACAATCTTTTAAAATTCTTTGGTTCTTGACAGTGGAGATATGAAAGTAAATTCAAGAACAGAAAAACAAATAAATAAAACTAGAACAAGAATTAAAAATTCAGGTGGATTGATTTATCCACCTGAGAGATTTTATTTAGAAGAAATCTCTGTGATGTTTATGAATAAACACACAGCTGCATACACACTATTCTAGCTTCAGCAATTTGCAAAGGATATTGCTTTGAGCTCTCTAAATTTCCTAACTGATTTCTCTAGTTCTAGAATAATGCTACACTTGGTTATATATCCCAAGTTTACAAGATATTTCGAACAGCTAATAATACAAAAAGTAAATCTATTCAAAATCCTTGTTTCTCCATTCTGAGTAGTGGTCCATATGTTGGTAGCTTGCCCTTCTTGGTTGATTGTCTTTTATAGAAATGCTACTTTTGACCAGACAAAACAGAATGCTTCTTCTTCTCGTGAGTTTTCCAGAAATACTGGTTTCCATGCTCTGTGAATTCTGTCAACCCATGTGCACTGTCTGATCTGTCCATTTCACAAAGTACAGTGTGTATCCGTAGAAGCTATTTGAGTTGTATCCGTTGAGAGTATCTTGATCACATCCGTAGACAGCTAGTACTGCTATCCGTAGACGTTACATTGTCCACATCCGTAGAAGGCTAATGATGCTATCCGTAGACAGTCAATTTCACTTATGTAAAATTACAAGGCATAGACTATTTACAATTAGCCTCCCTATTCTACATATCCATTAATAGTCAACATGACTTATTCAGCCTAAAAACTAATACTCCAACTTCAACATCAGGATTACAAATCATGAATACACATCAGGATTACACAAGCATGTTACACTGAGTCTTATCCGTAGATAAGCTACCCTTCTATGGATACTTCAAAAGCATACTATCCGTTGAAGGCTACATTTTACTTATACAATTTTCACTAAGTTAATCTAGTTATCATCAAGAAACAACATAGTTCCTAACATTCTCTCACAATCTCACACATTTCATAGACTCCGAGTGTTCAAGCAATTGAATTTCTTGGATAAAATTAGCATTTTCTTTTCTTTGCAAAGCCAAGCTATTCAAGTAACTTAATGTTTACATTAAGCTTACCACTCAGAACCCTCATCTTGTTTGACTAGAGACTACATGCTGAGGTAGCTCTTGATGATGTCAACAAAAACACAGGGGTTTCATCACTTTTTAGTGAAGACCCTGTGATCAATATGCACATTTTAGGTGCAACAAACCTTCACTGGTTACATGGTTTGAGGATGGTCATCCTGAGGGGGATCCATTCAAATCCACTCTAATTCAATTGGAGGTTCATTTACTGAACATCAATCCCTTACAACTGTTGTCAAAGATTCATCTGCTTCAAATGTTGAGACAACAAGTTCAACTGTTCTTGTATCTTGATACATGAATAGGAGGTTTCACTAATTGGCCTAGCTCTAACTTGGTACCAATCTTAAAACATGACTGAGCTATTTTTTTTTCTTCACTTTTCCCTTAACCACTGTCTGATTCCAAGCCTAAGGAGGAGAAGTTAGTGGAGAAGTAGCTAGCTGAGAGAGAACTAGTAGAAAGGATTAGTCAACCTATCAACTAGAAGTTAGTAAGCATTAGCTAATTGGAGTGACCACCTCTGCATTCACCCAAATGGATGTAGTTGTAAAAGGAGGGCAGTACGTTCTCAAAAGAGTGACTTGAGTGAAATGCATTTAAAGAGAGTCTGCACATGGAGAAATAAGGGTGGTTATACACTTTGTGAGATGCACACACAACTCTGTTGAAACTCCATCTTCTTCTCATGGGGAGTTGCCAAAATCAATCTCTACAAACACTTCTCTTCCAGAACCTAATACACTTTATATTTCTTCTCAACCTGTAACTCAAGTAATTGAGAAACAAGGAATTGATCCACATGATTCATTTTTCCCTGTGGAGCCAATTATTTCAAGTGACTTAGTGTTTGACACTTTGCTCACCACCCAGAACCTCCATTTAGATGGTCAGGAAATGCATGTTGGGGCATATTCTAATGACACCATCACAAGCACAGAGGTTTCACCAGTCTTTACTAGAGACTCTGTGAATATTTCTCTAATCCTCTTGGATTTGGAAATGCCTTCACAGGCCTATAGAACTGATGTTGTAACACAACCCATTTCAATGGAGACAACATCAGAATCTACAGCTATTCAAAGGCTAGATTCTGAGAATCAAATGTCATTCCATCCTAGTGCAAATGATTCATTTGCATCAGAGGAGCCTAGTTCTAGCTCTTACTCAACCGGGGGTCTGTTCAACATGAAAGTCTCCCAGGATCATCATCTGTTCCACCACATTTGACGGTTGTAGCTCTTCATAGCTCAAGTGTGGATCAGATGGATAAGCTCCTCACAACAGAATTTCCCAATGCTGGTATATATAAGGAGATGGACAACTCTGCTAGGAGATATCAAAAGGGTCATAGATGGAAATGCAAAGGAGAGCAAAGAAACCAAGCAGAAGATGACTTAATCATGGCCAGACATGATGATCAAAAGAAACATGGTTAATGAGTCTTCTACTTGTAATATATTCAAGTCCTAAACTCTTTGCAGATGATCAATTGTCATATCTACTCATCCATGAATCCCTTTATCTTTAATAGGCTTGTTATCAGACATAAATTTGTGACTAATGATCTTACTCACAAATTGGGGGAGATTGTTAGTTATAGAGGCATGTCTGAACACAGTTTACATAACAAGCTTATAATACTGGAATGTCATGCTCCTAGCTGGGAAACTCTTTAGTCCTGATCATTATGTTTAATTGTATGCCTAGACTATGTAGCTGCAACTCCTGTAGTAGGTTGTACATAGGCCAGAAGTAATAATAATGTCCAGGAAGAAGATCATCCTTGATCATGCTCCTTATGTTCAGAAAAAAGGCCTTTAATAAAGAAGTTACAAGAGTTGAAGTGAAAATGTTCTAAGGCAAGATTAGAGAAGTTCAGAATTGTCTGTTTAGAGAAGTCCAAATTCGAGAAGTCAAGAAGGAAGATTAGAGAAGTCAATACAAGCAACTTCGAGAAGTCAAGAGAACTAATTCGAGTTTGTCCGGAATTAGTTAAGCCTGAATGCTGATTCGAGAAGTCTGCACTAGAGAAGTCCAACTTGGCATGATACGAGAAGTAAGGAAAATGACTGATTCAAGAAGTCCAGTTGTCGAGTCATCCATAGCCAGAGTTATCGAATGCGGAATTTAAGCCACCTGAAGAAGACAAATTCTGAACATCGGTACAAAGAGTCAGTCAGCCTTGTACTTCTGTAAGTGGCCCAACACTTTGTAGAAGCGCATGGGAAGTCTACAGAGCAGCTCAGAGAGAGAAGTCAAAGGTGGTCCAGCTAAAGAAGTGGATCTATGTCAGCGAAGAATCTCTTATGCAAATTTTGGTTAGACGTCGATGGTTAGGACAGTTTATCATTTTCCTAATTTGTGAAAAGTGAACTGTGCATTTCTCTATAAGTGCACAGGTCACACACTTTAACTGTTAACTTTTCTCAAGTGTAATTCAAGAACTATCTCTCTGAGAAAATGAAGCTGAGAATACTTTTGTATTCACAGGTTGTAGCAACACACAATCTAATAAAACACCATTAGATTGAAAAGTAATCTTTGTTCTTTAAATTTCCGTAAACACTATCACACACAGAGTATCTTGTTGTTGTTGGTTCAAGAAATCAGTGATAATACATTCACGCCCCCTGTATTATCTTTCGTTCGCACTCATATCTAACAGATACCCCAAATCATCGTCTCCTGATCTGCAATGAAGTCGCAAGGGATGTAAATTACTGGAAAGACGGTTTGTAATCTCAACATGCTTCTTTGAAAAACATTTAGTGAAAAAAGAAAGAGTATTAGAATGTAAATTAACAAAGCAATTGAAGAGCTCCTTGCCATGTCTCTATTTTCCGTGTGTGAGTTTTCTATACTAATCTGTATATATATATATATACATATACACACACACACACACATATATATTTCTAGTAATAATATATTGTTTGGAGAAGATTGCATGCTTTTTTAAGAGAAATATTTACATACTTCAATAGAAAAACATTATATGAATATATAGCAATGGCTATAAATGTTATATTTGACAAACTTTGTCAAGTATAATTGAAACAAAATAAAGATTGAGTATATAAATATCATATTTATATATTGATTTGTAAGTTACATATTTACCTTTCATACAATAAATTTACTAATCGATATTGATATGTATTAAATGGGAAGTTACAATTTGAAATTGGGTGTTGAAATAAAAGATTATAGATGATGTATTATATTCATTAGCAAAGGCGCTTAGAATGCACAAAAAAATTGTTCACTTCACCGTCTCAATAGCCAAATATAACATATATATATATATATATATATATATATATATATATATATATATACACTATATTATTAAAGACGAAACATTAAAAGTTTTGGTCGGTCGATCGGTCGGTATTTGGGTCGGGCCTATCTATAACCAATTTATTTATAACTAATTACTTTTTTCAGCTAAAATACATTACCTATTTTATCTATTTTTCTAACTAAAACAACTCATCTTCTAAAAATAGAATAGGTAATATATATATATATAAAATGGTAATATTATTACATATTTATAACAGATTACCTTTTTCAGCTAAAACACATTATATGTTTTACAATTTTTAACTAAAACAACTCATCTTCTAAACATAACACACACAAAATAAATATGTAATGGTAATATTGTTATATATAATTATTAATAAATAACCACTTACCCTTTTCAGTTAAACACATAACCTTTTTTATTTATTCTAACTTAAACAACTAATTTTTCTAAAAGTAACAAGAGCAACATATATATAGAAAGGTAATATAATTTTCTATTTTCTAATTTAAACAACTAATTTTCTAAAAGTAACACGAGCAACATATATATATAAATGTAATATAATTTTATATAATTATTAATAAGTAACTAACTGTCTTTTTAAGTACATTGTTTGTTTTATACTTTTTAATTGAAATAACTCATATTCGAATTAAAAATAACACGGGCAAAATATAGAAATAATGACAATATTATTATATTAAACTTATAAAATCCATGTTTAATATAATTTTTTATAATATTCAATGTTAGGAACTATGTTGTCTCTTGATGATAACTAAATTAACTTAGTAAAAATTGCACAAGTAAAATGTAGCCATCAACGGATAGTATGCTTTTGCAGTATCCGTTTATGGGTAGCTTATCTACGGATAAGACTCAATGTAACATGCTTTTGTATTTCTGATGTTGAAGTTGAAGTAGTCTTATTAGGCTGAATAAGTCATGTTGACTATTAATAGATATGTAGAATAGGGAGGCTAATTGTAAATAGTTGATGTCTTGTAATTTTGCATAAGTGAAATTGACTATCAACGGATAACTTAATTAGCCTTCAACGGATGTGGAAAATGTACTGTCTATGGATAATAGTACTAACTGTCTACGAATGTGATCAAGATATTGTCAACGGATACAACTCAAGTAGCTTCTACGGATACACACTGTACTTGTGAAAGGGACAGATCAGTTAGAGCACATGGGTTGACAGACTACACAAAGCATGGAAGCCAGTGTTTCTGGAAAGGTCACGAGAAGAAGTAGCATTCTGTTTGTATGGTCAAAAGTAGCATTTCTATAAAAGACAATCAACCAAGAAGGGCAAGCTACCATCACATGGACCACTACTCATAATGGAGAAACAAGGATCTTGAACAGATTTACTTTTTGTATTATTGGCTGTTTGAAATACCTTGTAAACTTGGGATATATAACCAAGTGTAGCATTATTCTAGAACTAAGAAATCAGTTAGGGAATTTAGAAAACTAAAGGCAATATCCTTTGTAAATTGCTGAAGCTAGAATAGTGTGTATGTAGCTGTGTGTTTACTCATAAACATCACAGAGATTTCTTCAATAAAATCTCTCATGTAACAGCCCCAAATCCGGGGTCAGGGATTTAGAGTAGTCACGATCCACTTACTTCTTGCCTTGCCTGCTTTACTCACAATCGACACAATTCATCTGCTTATGACCCCACAATGTATATATCTCTCACACACACACACAGGTTAGAGTCTCAGAAACGACACAAATACAACCATTGCGGAATAAATAATCTTTATTACAATACCCATATGTCTTTTGAATTTGCTACTGATACAACTCCTAAGTAATGGTACATTACCAACTTAGCCTTGTAATACTCACCACCCTCTCATACCATTCATATCTATACATAAGATGAATACCAAAAGCTCTAGCTTGATCTGACTGGGTCACACTACTTCCAGGATCACTGCTAGAAACTGCTCATGAGAATGCCTTGCGCTTACCACTCGCCTGAGGGATGTGCGCCGAATCCTTGGTACCCTACTTCGCTGCTATATAATATTTATAAAACAATAGCAAGAGTGAGCGATAGCTCAGCAAGGTAATAAAAGTATGGCATAATCATGCCTTTAACTCAACCCAGAATAAAGCGGGTATAAGACAATAATTTGTCAAAATATCTCGATACTGAAATTATTCCTTATCGGAATGTATTCCAAAAACAGTGCCATTGTTGTATTTCAAATATCATTTTCATAATATTTCTGCAGACTTTTGCTATATTATGAACAAAGTTCTAGTATAATATAAAAGATGAGGTTTCAAAGTAAACCAATATAACCTTTCCGAAAAATATCTGCTATGTAAGTAGAATATAAACATATAACTTAAAAGATGAAGTTATAAGGTGATTCAGTATAAACAACTCCCTTACCATAACTCATGTTATGTAAGGTATCCACAGAGTCATATAATATAAAAGATGAAGTTACGAGGAAAATTTCATATAATGTTCCGTAACCCAAAATCCACTTATGCATATATAATCTGAGTAAGGTTTTATCAGAGTCATAACTCATAAAATAAAAGATGAAGTTGCAAGGATTTATTGTAACTTCATTTTTGAACACTTTTCAACCCCCTGCCAACATGATCGGTAAACCTGTACCACGGTGTCATCCTTAGTCCCTTTCAATACATGTTGCAGAACCCCCTGCCAACATGATCGGTAAACCTGTACCAAGGATGTCATCTGTAGTCCCTTTCAATACATGTTGCAGAATTATCCAAAATGGATGATGAACTAATACCGGAGTTGCTACCGTGCCCGTTGTCCCAACCTTACTATGATCAGTAGCAGGTCGTACAACAAAATATGTTTTCTACATGTAGATGGAAGAATCACGACAGCCTGACATTGTCTACCGCCTTTCCGGATCTCCCGGCCCATTTGGGGAAATAAAATGGATGGGTCGGCGCAACTGGACCTCTTACACCACTCCTAGTTCAGATGAAATCCATGACTCTGAAACGTAAAGATCGTCCTTTCCCCAAGTGTAATACTTGTTGATACGACTCCACTAAGTAGTTATATCTAGGTTGGAAAGGAAGATTTTCCAATATTTCCCAAGCTATTGCTTGTTAATGGATATCGACTTGTTCCATCAATTTACTCCTCGATCGTTGAGGTAGTAACACAACATTTGACTTGCAGCAATTAAATTGCTCAGAGAAAATATCTGTCCCCTGACAGTTTTGAGTTGAGAGTTTAAAATGAGTAGCAGTCACTTAAATCAGGTTTCCCATATTTTTGGTAGTTGCGCGAGTATTTAAATCCTCTTAAAAGATAGATTTAAATGGAAAAACAGTGTTTGGGAACCTCCCCTTGATTTAAAATAATAATAGTACATCTTAGAATATCCTTCGTAATTATTGAAGGTCGAGGATAAACTTTAAATAACATTTCTCATTTTTAAAACGTGTTAAAAGTATTTAATAAATAATCGAATAATATTTATTAAATAAGTAAACCTTAAACGAATATTCAAAAAAAACAATATTCGTTAAATACATAATGATTGAATGAATATTCAAAAATAATATTCATTAAAAAAATAAGGATTAAATGAATATTCAAAATAAAATTCATTAAATAAATAAGGATTAAATGAATATTCAAAATAATATTCATTAAATAAATAAGGATTAAATGAATATTCAAAATAATATTCATTAATTAAATAATCATCGAATAACAGTTACCCGATATCTTTATCGGAAAATAATCTTTAACATATACAGAAAATATAACTACTTCTGGTCTAAAGAATAAAATCATACGCCCTTTACCTAGGGCATTTATAAAAAAAAAACCTGGCTTCTAGCTAATATCCCATAGTTAGCTTAGAAGCCCATAATCAAATTATAAAGCAAGTATCACAATATACTTTCGAAAACAGTTATGCCTTCCATTAGCATATATAACTGAAATAGTATTCAAATAGTATTTCTCGACTGAGATAATACTCAAATAACATTCCTTGAAAGATATAGTAAGCAAATATCATTCCTCGAATGATATCATACTCAAATAACAATCCTCAAAATACATAGTATTCTGCCGATGGAATCCCTCCGGGTTTCCACGGCTATCTACATATCTCAAAATACCGACTCCCGATTTAGAGTCGAAAACAATGAATATGCTCTTATATTTAGAGCTACCAGGCAAACCGGTTCATAACTACTTAACTCAAAAGATTTTATATAATCCAAAGGTCAAATCTATTTCAACAAGAAATAAGATATATCGCAAAACTGTCCAATTTTATACATGGCAAAAGCAGTATTATATAGTCAATACTTCAAAGTATAGATTTAGAAACTTGCCTGATGCTCGAGAAGTGATAGGGGTTCGCGACGATGTCGGACCATCTAGACAAAGTCAAAGAAAACGCACGATTAATCCCCTAGATAATTCACTTGTACACAATGCTTAAACACGTAAGCGAAACACGACCAAGGCAGTACTAGCTCGTTATAGGCTCATACTAAGTCCATGTTAATCGACAATTACTTAAGTCGTAGTTTTAGTCCGAAATCGATCCTTGAATACAAGTTATACTTAACCATTTACAACATTGGTTTCTAAGTCATGTTCTTAGTGGTTTTCACTTGCGCAACCTCGGCTAACACATTTTTATAAAATCGAAAAATAATCTTTTGGACTCGAAACCTTCGTACAAACTTTCGTAACTGACCTTGGCACTTCAATACAAAATTTCATATTTTAAAACAACTCTTAAGGGTCTCAAACATAGCCACAAAGTTGGTACATTTCTGCAATCTCATTCCTTGAACCACTTTCACTAAAATGGTCATATCTCATAAACCGTAAACTCTTTTGACATGATTCTTGCGATCACGTAAACTAGAAACAAATCTCTACACACTCATGTTCATCACTGAACCAAAAGGGGCAGTTAGGTTTTCGGATTCTAGGCAGTTTTTAGAGTTACCGAAAATCGGGCATTACGTCGGCTTAAAACTTAACATTTCCGAGATTCAAATCTCATTCCAATTCACCACCAATCATCATACACATCAATTACAACACTTAAAGTCCATTATCAATCTCAAACCGAGCCAAACCAGTTGGTACCATATTTAAAATCCATCCACAACTCATCCAACAACTAAACAAACTACATAATCCACTTACTCATGACCTTAACAATACATTCATACTTCCTTCCATCTTTCAATTATAAACATAAAACTCAACAAAACACTATTCATCATCTTCTTAAAATCAATAAAAGATCATGCTAGAGATGGTGGGTGTTGGAGATGTTACCTTTAAAAGAATGGGCTTGAGCTCTTCTTTGATTTAAGCTATTAAACACTAAGTTTGGTGGAGAATTGCTCAAGCTTCAAGCTCCTTCTTCCTCAAATCCTCAAATTTAATATCTCATTTCTTGAATATAATAATATATAATTCACTGCCCGGTCAAATACTACACCAAAATAAAATTTGGAATTTCTGAATTCCGATCGTCTTTGCATTCACTTATTTACTCTGTAGATCACTAATATGACTTCGGAATATCCACACTACGTCTCGTACATAGGTGGCATGAAAAATTTTCTTAACCCTCAAAATCACTATTCATCCACCAAATTCAGTATTCACTGATGCACTTAATCATAATAAGAAAAGTTTTAATTTTACCAAAAATTCGGGTTATTACATCTCAGGTGGACAGAAACAATCCACCTGAATTTTTAATTCTTGTGTTATCTTATTTGTTTTTCTGTTCTTGTTTTAATTTCACATCTTCACTATCAAAAATAAAAAGAAATTTTAAAGATTATATTCAACCCCCCCCCCCCCCCTCCCCCCCCCCCCCCCCCTCTACAATCTTGATTCATTGTCTGGGAATAACATTCAATTTAAATAAGATAATTAACAAAAAATAAAAGTAATAGCATATGTTAAAAGAAACTCGGCACATTATAGGGCACATATTTTGTTATTTACACTTTAGTCACTTTTAGATTTTTTAAGAGCAAATAAATACGAACCGTTAGATCTATTATTTAAAAATATTTTTATATTTTTATATCTAAAATACTACTAAAGATTACGTCAACAATTTATTAAATTAAAATACTTATATTGTTAGATATATAAATCCAATTTATTATATACACATATAAATATATATTAAAATTTCATCAAAAAAGATATAATTACAAAAATCTAAATAAAAATAATAAAATATTAAATAAAAGCGTGCATCACACGAGATATAAGCTAGTATATATATATATATATATACTATTATATTAAAGACGAAACATTGAAAGTTTTGTAGTCTGGTCCTCCAAAGTTTTTGTAGTCTGGTCGTCCCTCAGTTCTCAACTGTTGGATCTTTCAAATCAATATAATATAAACCATCGGATAAAATACTAAAAGTTATTATATAATAACTATCTAATTACCTTTTTCAGCTGAAACATATTACCTGTTTATATTTTCTAAATAAAACGACTCATCTTCTAAAAATAACACGTGCACATTACTTATTTTATATTTTCTAACCTAAACAACCCATCTTCTAAAAATAATACGGGCAACATATATATATAGAAACATAATGTAATTTTATATAGTTATGAATAAGGAACCAACTGCCTTTCTCAGCACATTGCCAGTTTTGTATTTTCTAACTAAAACACTCAGCTTCTAAAAATAACACGGGCACATTACCGATTTCATATTTTCTAATTTAAACAACTCATCTTCTAAATATTTTATATTACAATTACTAATAACTATCTCAGCTAAAACATATTACCTATTTTATATTTTTTAAATAAAACAACTCATATTACCTATTTTATATTTTCTAACTTAAACAACTCATCTTCTAAATATTTTATATTATAATTACTAATAACTATCTAATTACCTTTTTCAGCTAAAACATATTACATGTTTTATATTTTCTCAATAAAACGACTCATCTTCTAGAAATAACACGGGCAAAGTACATATTTTATATTTTCTAACTTAAACAACTCATCTTCTAAAAATAATACAAGCAGCAACATATATATAAAAACGTAATATAATTTTATATAATTATTAATAAATAACCAACTGCGTTTTTCAGCACATTACCTGTTTCTTATATATTTTAACCAAAACAACTCATTTTCTAAAAATAACATGGGTAGCATGGTGATATTATTATATATTTATAAGAAATTACTTTTTTCAGCTAAAACATATTATTTATTTTATATTTTCTAACTAAAACAACTCATCTTCTAAAAATAACACGAACCGCATATATATAGAACGATTATATATTATATACTAGCTTAAAACCCGTGTCATGCACGGATTGTTAATTGTTATTTTATTATTATTTTTTAATATTTTATTAATTGTAATTGTGCAAAAAATAAGTAGGAATGTTAAAATAGTTAAAAACTTTTAATTAATTAAAAACATTAAAACATATTTTAAAATAAATAAGTATGGATTTGCCCGTTATATTTTTGAAAAATTAGGGGTTTTAGTAAGAAAAAATAAAAAATGTAACATATATTTAGTTTAAAAAGGTAAATGCTCGTGATCTTTTTGGAAAATGAGGTTTTAAAATTTAATAATTAAAAGTATTTAAATACGTTTTAAAATAAATAAGTAAAGGGTTTCCTGTTATATTTTTGGAAAAAGAATGGATTTTAGTGAGGAAAATAGAAAAAGTAAATTGTAAAAGGCAATTTCCCGTGATATATTTAGAAAATGATGGACTTTGTTAGAAAAAAATATATAATGTGTTTTAGCTGAAAATATAATTGGTTATAAATAGGTATTTGATTATTTATATTTTAATAATTTTAGTAATTGCATTTGTTAAGAAAAATAAGTAGACATGTTAAAATAGGTAAAATTTTTAAAAAATAATTATAATATTAAAATAGGTTTAAAAATAAATAAATAAAGGTTTGTCCGTGATATTTTTGGAAAAGGAGAGGTTTTAGTAAAGAAAAATAGAAAAACAAACATGTTTTAGTTAAAAAAAGGTAATTGCCCGGGATATATTTGAAAAAGTAAGAGAATTTGTTAGAAAAAATAGAAAAAATAATGTATTTTTGGTGAAAAAGGTAATTGGTTATAAATAGGTAATATTATTATTTAATAATATATTTCTATAAATAAGTAAGGTTAATTAAGTAAAAACATGAAGTACAATTAATTAAGGACAATTAAGTAAAATCACAACGTACCATACCAACCAACCAAACTTTTAATGTTTCGTCTATTATATAATAGTATTGATAATTATTAATAAATAATCAGTTACCTATTTCAGCTAAAACACTTTAGTTGTTTTATATTTTCTAACTACTGATCTTCTAAATATAATACCGGCAACATATATACATTAAAAGATAATATAATTTTATATAATTATTAATAAATAATTACTTACCTTCTCAACACATTACCTATTTTATATTTTTTTAACAAAAACAACTTATCTTCTAAAAATAATACGGGTAACTTCTATATAAAATGGTAATATTATTATATTAAACTTATAAATTCTATGTTTTGTTATAATTTTTTCTATAACTTTCAATACATATAAATTAAATAATAAAAAGTAAATTTAATATTATAATTATTAATAACTACCTAAACTATTAAGCACATCTCTATTATATTATTAAACACAAAACTCTTAAAATACAAACTAATCACGAACAAACACAAACACCTACGTTAATTCAACTTCGAATTCAACAACATATGAGTAGGACTATTCAAATTTTAAAATCATATTCATGAAAAGTAAATATAAATATAAAAAAATGAAATATTAAACTATACAAAAAGATAATAAATTTAAATTTCAGTCGTGCATCGCACAGGTTTTAATCTAGTATATATATATATATATATATATATGTTTGTATGTGTGTGTGTGTGAAAAATTAATATGACAATGAAAATATATTAAGGATATTCATTTTATTTTAAGATAAAGAGTAGTGCTAGATACCCCCAAATTTGTTTCCAAATATTTTTACCAAATGATGTGGCATGACATATGGCGTATTTTAATTCGTGGGCGCATATTTATGTACGCGGGTTCTCATATATTATTATTATTATGAAAGTTACCATTCTAAGCATGACACATAAACATTTGAGAACCATTTTTTGAACCATTTTTGGGGCCTCTATCATTTTTGTAAGATAAATTTGTCTAAAGTAGTAGTATAATCTTTGCTGATAAGTATACCATTCACAATCAAAGCAGGGTTAGTAAATGCATGGCCATTTCAGGAAATATATATTTCAATTCATGTGGAAAATTACAAAAAAAAATCTTATTCTAAAAGTGCACTTAATAATTTCATTCTTACTTTGCAGTTTTATATAACTAGTTAGCAACAAATTCCATCATCATTAATAAAAAAAAAAAATCATATACTACACATTAATAAACTAATTAAAGAGTGGAAAAGGAGCAATACAAAGATATCTTTTTTATTTCTTGTTATTGTTGAATTTTTTACGAAGATGGATTGGCACAACACGGTCATCGAACACATACTAAGGCTGCTAGGACTTATGGTAAGAGATTTAAAATATGAAATAAGTCCACCCAAAACACTTGGTAGTTGTCTATTAAAACATACTAATAGCTTCAATGGTTCATGCAACATTTTTCATTTTTATTTTACAGGTTATAGGGTTTAAGTATCCATATTAATTGACACATATTTTTGACAATTTATCGTAAATTAAATACACAACTGTTGCATCGCGAGCAAGCTAGAACTCCACAATAGTATAATTATCCTCTTTCGGCCGAGCCCGCACAGATTTGTTTTTGGACAACTCCAAAAGATCTCTTACTAATGGAGTTAATTGGTTGTTCTATATATACAAGATAACGTTCTTTTGTCAGCTCGAAATGGTAATTGCGTTGACACCACCCAACAACAAGAATATAATAGTTCTTCTCGCATTTTTCTTATGATAAATTTTTTTACTGCTAAGTCAATATTTTCTTATTTAGCGTCATAATAATTTTGCATAAATTTATTATTTGTTTACTTTTTATAAGTTATTTTGTCAAATGATTATCATAGGTTATTTTAAAAAAAATTATCAGTGAGGTAATTACTATTCTAGTTTCCTATTTTTGGGGTTTGTCGCCATTATTATCACAAAAATGAAATAACAAATATATATATTTTTAGACTAAACATTGGTTGTATAAAAAAAATATTATGAAGACCACTATTTTACTGGAGACTTGGAGATTACACATGTTCTGCAATCAAAATATGGAAAAACGGATTATATTCGATAATCAAAAAACTGCAAAACGTATCAATTTGCAAAGCATGTTATATGAAAATCACCATTTCATTGAAAATATTAAAAATCAGGTATGTTCTACAAAATGTTCTGCAAGCTGAATATGTTTTGCAGAACAATATGTTTTGCAATGTTCTACTTGCAAAACATATATAAGTTTGAAGATTTTAATGAAATAGTGATTTTTATAGAACTTAATTTACAAAAGATTATATTACTTGTAGAACATATATAGTCTCCGATGAATATGGTCTCCATAGAAGTTTACTTCATATTTTCATATAGATTAAGTTTATCATAAATGCATAATATTATATATATACATATATATATATATATTAAAAAAATCATGATCAACTTCATATTGATATGTGTCATTATTAAAAGATGATCAAACACATGAATATGTGAATCAAAAGATTATTTTACCTATTACACCTACTAATCATCATCTATCATCAGTAGATGTAAGTTTCTAAATATTTGGCATTGATTATCCGTTGGAGATTATAAGAATAATAGGGCAATTATATTCTATATTATAATACAAATTCGAGATCAGAAAATAAGAAATCAAATACGAAGCAATCACGAAGGTATACATAAAGAAATTATAAACAACAATATATCAATCAAAAAAGAAAGAAAAACTTGTCTATACAGTCGCTTTAACAAGTTAAACAGCTGAGTAGCCGAATCTTCTAGAAGTCACTTTTGTTCTTAAAGAAACTATAGCCCCATTTAGTACGTTGGTATGCCGCGATGAATCTTCTAGGATAAAACAACACAAAGCAACTATGTCACAGTTCGGTGATGCTTAACAGCGGCAAACACCTCAGTTGTTTTGAAAATCTATATACTTTTGTATGTATATATGTATATGAAATAGAGAGGCTGAGAGAATAGAAGTCGTGTCTAATCTTGTAACTGGGGTTTTTTTTGAATATGTATAGATATACATAATCTCGTAATAAAATCGCCCAATATAATAGAAATAGGTTTTATTCATTATTTATATTCTTCAAATAAAATAATAATATTATTATACATAAAATCTGAGTCTGATTATATAATAATCTTTACTCGTATATTTAAATAATATTAAATATTACATAATCAATATAAATAAATATGAATTAAAATAAATTTTTGCATAAACTTTCTACCGCGCATCCCATGAGCGTGGGAACTTGTACATGAAGTTCTAACACCATTCCTCGAGCATTCACCAAACCATATAAGCATTTCAATCATACTAGTAGTAGTAAGTAACACTAATATATGATGCTATATGAACTCAAGTGGGATAAACCCACATAATCTATTTCAAGCAACCATGCCTCAATTTATTTATGGATTTCACTAAAAAAATACCTTAATTTCAAATATGAAATTTTAAATTCTCATAATAAGAAAAAATTTAATCATTAGCTTACGAAAATTCCATCAAGAATTTAGCAAAAAAAGTAGGATATTTCATCGGAAAATTAACGAAACTAGACCTCGAATTTTTCATTTTCTAACACTATCAAGTTAAATAAAATCTAATTCGATCAAACCGAAGAATGTGAGATTCACTTGTATATATTTGTCGAAGCCAATTAGTAAAAAAACCTAATCTAACAAACATAAGTAAAAATAATTATTCACAAGTTCAAATGGTTTTTTTAAGCTCATAACACCTATCAGACATGACAAAATAGGTCCAGACACGAAGAAACGAACCAAAATACATGGAACCGAATTTGATTTTATATCTGAATTAGATAATCCGATAATTATTCGAAAATCGATTTGATCTAATCCGAAAATTATCTGAACCAAAAATTTAACTGAAAATTATTCGAAATACTAGATCCGATAAAAAATTGAAACCGATTAAAATCGAATAATAAATTATTCGAACAAAATATTTATCTGAAGTACGAGATCCGATATATATCCGAATTATAAAAGTGATAAATTAAGTTTTAATTTATTTTTTATAATCTTAATAAATCATAACCCGTAATCCTTATATGTTGTCTTACTTTTGATTCACTCAAACTAACCATTTATAAGCAAAATTCATACATAAAAAAATTTAATGTCAAAAATTAACGTAATTATATAATCATATTTCTTTAAAAATTATGTTAGTTATATTGAAAATTTAAATTTGAAAATAAGATATTATTTTTTAAGTCCCACATAGTAAAATGAATTAGTAGTTATCCGAAAAGATTTTAACCAAATATAATTTGAACCGAATTTAATCCGATCTTAATTCAAAATTCATCTGATTTTGATCCGAACTAGACCCAAACCAAATTAAATTCAGTCTGAGCTATATCCCAAATCTTTCTTTATAAAAGTTGAGTCTACCACATCATATAGTTAACCAATCATAGAATTTTTCATAATTTTCAGCCAATCAGAAGGGAGTATTTTAAATTTAACCAATCAAAATTCACCAAAACATTTCCTTAAATACATTTTTAACTAGGTTGTTAACTAAGGTTAGTTAGTCATTAACTACTATTTTTAACAAATGGTAATTAATATATTTATCAAACAAAAGATTGATGATTGATGGCATTAACAATTATTGCACTCAATCAGATGCACAATTCATGCAGTATATATAACTAACTATCAAATAATTAATTTATCATATGTACATTAACTAAAAATAAATGTAGTGTTCAAATTGAAATCTTTCTTTATAAAAGTCGAGTCTACCACACCATGTTGTTAACCAATCATAGAATTTTCATAATTTATTCAAATCAATATATATTTTAATAATAAAATAGTAATATAAATGCAATTTTAATCGCTTAATTGAATAAAATTTAAATTAAAATAATCTAATTATAATAAAATTTAATGGAATTACGATTTTTTAAAAACTTTTTCAAACAGTGAATCTCGCTTCTATATATTTTAGTTAACCAATCGCAAATCTTTCTTTATAAAAGTTGAGTCTACCACATCATATAGTTAACCAATCATAGAATTTTTCATAATTTTCAGCCAATCAGAAGGGAGTATTTTAAATTTAACCAATCAAAATTCACCAAAACATTTCCTTAAATACATTTTTAACTAGGTTGTTAACTAAGGTTAGTTAGTCATTAACTACTATTTTTAACATATGGTAATTAATATATTTATCAAACAAAAGATTGATGATTGATGGCATTAACAATTATTGCACTCAATCAGATGCACAATTCATGCAGTATATATAACTAACTATCAAATAATTAATTTATCATATGTACATTAACTAAAAATAAATGTAGTGTTCAAATTGAAATCTTTCTTTATAAAAGTCGAGTCTACCACACCATGTTGTTAACCAATCATAGAATTTTCATAATTTATTCAAATCAATATATATTTTAATAATAAAATAGTAATATAAATGCAATTTTAATCGCTTAATTGAATAAAATTTAAATTAAAATAATCTAATTATAATAAAATTTAATGGAATTACGATTTTTTAAAAACTTTTTCAAACAGTGAATCTCGCTTCTACATATTTTAGTTAACCAATCGCAAAATTTAAATAATATATAATTAAAAAAATCATGTACAAATATTTTTGCGTTGTACATCGTAAAAAAATATCGTTTGGTTTCAAACCAAATTTTCGTAAATATTTTAGTAAATATGTGTTACTAATCAAATCGTTTAATTGATTAGATTGATTAAAAATATCATTGAATTATATTTGCATCCAACAAATGACAACTATTTAGATTGATTTGAAGTTGTCAAAAATTCAAATAGATCTTGAATATCTTACAAGATATTTTTCATTTATACATGATTTTAGATTGATTTATGTTTATCAAAAAATAAAAAAGATCAGGTAAGATATTTCTCAATGATAACTGATTTTAGATTGATTTATGTTTATCAAAAAATAAAAAATATCTGGTAAGATATTTCTCAATGATAATTGATTTGAGACTGATTTATAGTTATCAAAAAATTAAAACGCAATATAATTTTTAATGATAATTGATTTAATGATTTGAGATTTGATTAATTAAGATCTTGCAAAATATATGTATTAATGTAATTGATAAATTTTAGCCCAAATTAGTAATGGTTTGTACATATAAATAGATCTACGTGTATTTGTTATAAAAATCACCAGTCTTAATAGCAGATCAATCATTTCTACACCCATACATCATCTCTACAACCATACATCATTTCTACACCTTCAAAATGCAAGGAGCTCGCTTTAATCGTATTGCTTCCTTGACATGTGACAAGACAAACTGGCGAATCAAAGTACGATTGACTAGGATGTGGCCTGGAATCAATAGCACTACGGGTGAGTTCAAAGGGCTCAATCTAATCTTACTTGACGATGACGTAAGTACTCTTTTTACTCATACACAAATTTAGTGACACACATAAAAAAGATAGATTCACGAAACTTTGTTCAATATAATTAATTGTGTTTGTCAAATGCAGAAAACTCACATTCATGCGTACGCTAGACCTGAATTTTGTAACGGGCAAGATTCGGAACCTGTAGAAGGACGTCTTTATGAAATTTCAATGTTGCGAACTCAAAGCTTAACCATTCTCCTGTTAGCAACAAGAAGTGTATATTTTTTCAAAAATATACTCAGATGGAACCAATAACGGTTGAGGATGAGATGATATCATGTCACAAATTTGAATTGGTCCCTCTTTGATGTTTACATACAAGAGTTGGTGAATCCAAAGTTCTTACCGGTATGCACATTCTTTATTCACAAACCTATACTATATTGCTACTAATTCTAATATATCTCTAATCTTACTACAATACAGATGTTATTGGAGTTTATGAGGGTCCGGGTATAACAGCGTCACACAACACTCAATACGGGTCAAAAAATATATATATGTTTGACATCGTTGATGGAAGGTACTTGCACATTGGTGAATTTAATGACATAACATATTGAGGATGTATCTCTAATTATTTTTCAAATTTTGTAGCTTGAAAGCTAGGGTTACTGTATGGGATAAACTTGCAGACAAGTTACCGCTTGATCTAGAGAACTTACAAGGTCACCATCCAATCATTATTCTTACCGGATGCAAAATAACTACCTACAATAGTAAGTAACATATTTATTATCTCTTTATAAGTTAAACATATTCTTTAGTCAAACAATAAATCAGTCACACAAAATCTTATCTTCCTTTATTTTTTTTCAGGTATGCTTCAAATAAGTTCATATGGTTCCTCAAAATATTATCTAGATTTAGACTATGAAGCTGTTAACGATATGCGTGGAAAGATGTCCCCGCCGCAAGATGTACATGTTACAACTGAATACATTGATTGAGAGTTCGAAGACATTCTCAGTTCTTACACAGTGAGTGAAATAAACATGTTGCGATCTAAGGATGTGACTCAGGTAAGAGAAAATACGCACATGTATGTAGTTATAATTTTTGTCATTAATGTTTTTACGTGATTGTCCGCTATTATTGTATTATAGATGGAAATAATGTGTTTTGCTAAAATCACAAAAATTGATGATTCCGAGAAATGGTGGTATTACTGTTGTGATTCGTGCTTTGCTGAATTGGTGGTGGTTGATAATTTTTATAGATGTGATGATTGTAAAGAAATTGTCTCATATCCTGATAAAAGGTATCATAATTTAATTTTTATGTGTATATGTGTATACTCATATTCACCAAACTAATTTTTTTTATGTATCATTATAGGTTCCATGTTATGAGTTATGTCAGTGATTCAACTGAAACAATTCGGGTTATATTCTTTGACCGTGAAATACGAAGGTTAAAATCAGAGAATGTCAAGAACATTTTGGGAGTTAATGTTGAGGTATACAATAATATAATAAAATTAGATTTGTGTAAATTAATTACTTATCTACTGCATTTAATCTCAGGTTCAGTTTCAATAACCAATCCACCATTATCGAAAATATACACCAATCCTAATTTGTATGAGGTTTTTTCTATGAGATACTGGTAAGAATATTCTAAAAATTCAAATTTTAATATATCTTTTTTTTCAACCTATTATATTCTATGTCTTTTTTTTTCAGGCTTGAAGTTACTAGATATGATGGTCCTAACAATGATGCATGAAATGAAATGATATTGTGAATTTTAGGATTGTTAGGAATGTTACGCATTTCTAATTTTTTTTTTATTGGTATTATGTTAAGATGCTGAACTACTTTTATCACATTGTCATCTATTTAAATTTTTTCTTTAATTATGTATTTTCATAAAATTTTGTCTAACATAATTTTTCAAGTACATTCGTTAATAATAAGTGATAAAATTAAATAACAATTACAAATTTCAGTCTACGTGTTAAACAAATATTACTAATTAAAATAACAATATTGTAAATTAATAATAATTGTAATTTTTTAAAAACAATTAGAGCAAACTGAGACCCAAAAATAAAAAAAAATCTCGGTGCGAAGCACGGGTAAAAAACTAGTTATTTATAATCAATTAACTTTCCAGCTAAAATGCATTACCTTTTTTATTTTTTTCTAACAAAATTCTCTATTTTTCTAAAAAAAAAAAAAACACGGGCGATTATTTTTTTTAACAAAAACATGTTACTCTTTCTATTTTTCCTTACTAAAACCCCACATTTTCCAAAAATATTACAAGCAAACCATTAATTATTTATTTTAAAATCTATTTTAATATTTTTAAATATGAGCACTTTTTTTTAGCTAAAACGTGTTATTTTTTCCATTTTTTTATTTTCTAAAGAAATTATTATTAAATAATAACATTTTATAACCAACTACCTTTTCAGCTAAAATAAATTGTCTTTTCTATTTTTTCTAACAAAATCCTCTCTTTTTCTAAAACAAATCACGGGTAATTACCTTTTTCAACGAAAACATGATACTCTTTCTATTTTTGCTTACTAAAATCTCTCATTTTCCAAAAATATCCCGGACAAATCCTAAAACCCCTCCTTTTCCAAAAATATCACGGACAAACAGATATTAATTTATTTTAAAATCTATTTTAATAGTTTTAAAAAAGTTGAACACGTCTACTTATTATAATAATTATTAATAACAATCTGTGTATCGCACGAGTTTTAAGCTAGTATACTATAATTGAAAAATAATTCGAACCGAAATCGATCCATTTACCTGAACTAGCATGTCTCTATTTGGCTAAATTTGTTCATTTTTAAATAAACATCTGTTTCTAAACAATTATGTTCAAAAAATTCTTAAATTAAGTACTTATATTTCAGAAATTAGAAATAACCAAACGGGTCTCACATCTTTCATTTCGTATTTGCAACATACCTTAATATTTAAGTGCACATAAATACGGAGGCTGGCCGCTGGGGAGTGAAGTTAAAAGGGGTAGTGTCGTTTAGCGGGCTCTGACTTCTGAGTGTAACCCAACTTCTCTCTCCCACTGTTTTGTTTTATTATGTGTATCTATTCTACATATATCTACACACTCACTCCTGTTACCCTCCAAAGGCCAGTTGAATGCTTGTGAGGCGGTTCACGCAAACCCATAAGTCATTAAAATACTTTTGCATACCATGATATTTTGTGTTCCAACCTACCACTAGCAATATTCCTCATTTGGGCACTTGCTTTTTCTTGATAAGATGGCAGAAAATGATGGGGAGATGAAAAATGAGAAAGGGTTTCCATGGAAAAAGAGAAAGGGTAAAGAAAAGATTGAGGAGGAGGAAAAGGGTAGTGATCCTTTGGTTAAATTTGGTTCAGATGTGATGTTTATCATTCTCAGCTTTTTAGACGCACGCAGCGTGGCACTTTCACTTGTTGTTTCCAGAGGTTGGTATGGAGTTGCTTCTTCTGATCGCCTTTGGTCTAATTTGGTTAGTCTCTCTCTCTCTCTCTCTCTCTCTCTCTCTCTCTCTCTCTCTCTCTCTCTCTCTCTCTCTCTCTCTCTCTCCCTCTCTCTCTTCATATATGAATAGATGTGTGTGTTTCTGTTGATATATTTGCTTATACTATTGAGCTGAGTTTCTTTTGTTTCATGGGTTTTTTATTTGATGTTAGTCCAGTACTGCAGTTTTATGTATTTAAATGCATGTTTTAACGAGGTCTAAGATGGAGTTAGTTAGGTAAAGTAAACTAGTGAGTTCCTTGATTTTATTGTCTCTTTTGAACTATGCACAAAGACAGTTCCTCTGCATTTTTTTGAGCCAATATTGGAACACAAGCGCTACACTTTGTTTTTTGAAACGCTAGAAACACCAAATTTGTTCCCAAAATTGTTCCCAAATACACATGACAAATTTTGATTTGTTGTAATAATAAATGAGGCCCTTCATTCATACCAATCAAAAAAATTCAAATTGTCACATCACCCATGTCATGTCATTTGGTAACAATTTTTCGTACTAAATTTTGTGATTCTAGCACTACTATTGTTTTTCTACCCTCCTATGTTGGCTATGGAAAAGGCATGGGTATTAATTTATAGTTCCGCATCTTTAGGAATCTTGACCTTCTATCTGGGGTATGTAAAACATGAGATCGATGTCGGTATGCCTTCTGATGATGGTTTTTCTTGTTCGTTAATGTGCGTTATTTATGCCTTATTGGCGGATACCAACTCTGAAAAAATATCGGAAAACAGAATAAGAGGGTGTAAATTTATAACAGGGAGAAAATTTACATGTCAATTTATTGTGATATTTCAAATGTTGAACTTCATTATGTTATGAAATACTTTAATAGTGTGAGAAGTTATGGGTTCAGAAAGCTCACATTCCTCGCATATCCCAAGCCCGTGGGCTATCAAAGTTGCAGGCTTACTCATTGTCTGTTATGGACGGCAAACGTGTAAGTCTTTCTGTCACACCTAAAGCACCTACTTTCGGATTCATACCTGATGTACCCACTATTGCGTTACTGTGCCTTATCTGACAGTATACTTGGAACTTTCTTTCAGACCCGTATCATGAAGGAGGACCTCTGGGATCATGCCTGGGAGTTTCATTATAATATGGTACAACAAGTTCAACTTATACAATAAAACAAGTATATGCACTCATCCATATATCTTCAGTTTATGCAAGTACTATCTTTTACAGCTTTCCAATATGCAAATTGTACATTGAATTTGATGTAGAGGAAGATTCGATGGGTTTCAGGTGTTTTGCATTGATTTCATTAGTAGAAACTGGTGAATTTTTTGTTTGATTGGGTGGTGGCTCCTTAAGTATAGATGCTCTTCTTAATAGTCGACATCGAGAGATGATCAGATATCTTAAAATTTCAGGTGGCTCCTGAATATTTCCGCGACCTTGATCCTTACTGGAAGGGTACTGGCCGACTGATGCGCCGCTACTTCCATCCAGATGGGAGTCAAACTGCAGATGCTAATGATATGATATGGGGTGGCCATGAGGCATGTTATTGCGTTGTTACCAGTTTCTTGGATGGTGGACAGATCAGGGATCACTATGTTAGGATAAACCGATGGCCTCAGCTATGTGTTACAAGGAAGGAGGATTGGAGCTGGGAAATGTCCAACCACCTTTACTCCTACACCAGTATCCAGGACGCATACAAGAAAGGGGGAACAGGTCCACTTTTTCCAGATTTCAGATTCACTGCTTAGTTGTTCACGTAGAACTTCTGGCCTGTTTGTGTAATGTCCTTTGTTCGTTTATCTGTCACTTTCTTTGGTTTTATCAAGTTTGTGGATTTTCAGTTCATCTTCACTCTGTGTGATATTGCCTATGTATAAATATATGACATCAAACTATGTTTATATTTTTCTGCAGTACAAAGTTTTTTTCAGTTGTCTAATTGAGCTGGTAAGTTCTTTGAAATGCCACGTTACGAAAAAGTGCTGACTTGCTATTAAGATGAGCAAAATATTGGATGAAAAACCCAGCAGCTGTGTGAGTTAACTTGAATGCCCAAGAAATAGTGCAGCTGCCCAATTAAGGTCTTTGATTTTAAAATGTGTACCAAGAAACTCTGTGACTTGAATCATCAAACTCTGTGCAGCTGTGTGCAAATGTTCCATAATAATCCATGTTTGCAGTTTGAGCAAATCCATTGACTACCAAACGAGTCTTGAAACGATCAACTTAACCATCAGGAAGGTACTTAACTTTGTATAGCTACTTGCACCCAACTGTTTTCTTGTGATTAGCCTTCAATGCAGCCAGTTCAACATTCATAGATGTACACCACTCAGCAACTTTTCATTTTGATTAAACGGTTCAAAATTTATGATCGAAACAGCCTTTAAATATACTAACCTATAACCCGTGCAAAGCGCGGGCGATCTTAACAAATTATATCTCTGATTAAATAAGAGATTTTGGATTTTTTACTATACAGTTGATGAATACAATATTTTCTACAATTTTGTCTACCATGTGATTGATTTCTTTGCATTTGAATCTTGCAAGTAAAATACATGTAGTTTTAAAACATCGTTTAAAAAGAGCAACTTGAGGCAGGTTAGGGCACAACACATCCTTCAACACATCAAGATCATGATCTAATGACGGAACGAATTGCCCTATCAATTTAGTCTCTTGCAAACTCTGATGTTGTGTTTGGTCGGGGTGAATGGAATGGAATGATGAAATTAAAATAAAGTAATGGGAGTTGGAGGGAAGATTTAAATATCATTCCATTCCATTCCATTCCCCCCAACCAAACACAGCCTGAAAGTTGTCGTTACTGTATCTAGTGTTTCCTCGTCTTCCCTCCGCAAATAGGGAAATAACATAACACAGTCAATACAAAAATACTTGAATAAAGTAGTTCGCAAAAGAGCTTGTTCACCAATGTAATATATTAGTCCTAATAGAATTTTTATTTACAATAGTCTCTTTGTAACCGCTAGAACTTTATTCAGACCGTTTGTCAGGTTGGTTAGTCCTTTCCCAAAAGAGGATATATACATATACACACATACTAAATTGATAGAATATTCTTAAACCATCACATATACATGTAAGAAACAGACACATTGAAAGTGAGATATACCTCTTTCACGGTGAAGGTTATTAATTAGTTAAGTATTTTAAAAGTATTTAAATCTACTGCGCATTATCTACTTACTAAAAGATTTTGGTTCAATGAGTATGAAACAACAAAAATCATATAATTGTGGAACTACATGTCATTGTCCTCCAACGATTTGTTCTCAAAAATAAAATAAATGTTGCATCGAATAATGTTCCCTATAAATATAATGTTTACCTCAAACATGTTTGTAGAGCTAAACTAAACAATACAGTAGGTATAAATAAGGCCTAAATCTTTTCTGGACTAAATTAGAAGAGTAGATATTAAAAGCATTCAACATAGGGTACTCATATACCAAAGTCACTATTTAGCTTGTTCGAAAAAGAAACCACTTTGAAGTAACAAATTAAACAAAGACTTTCAAAATTAATTTAAACAATTTTAGTATCACAAATTTATAATAAATTAAAAAAGGAAAGAACAGAAAAGAGATGAACTGAACTTGAAGATATCACGTGCACTATACTACATTCATGTGGTTTTTGTGTTGTTAATTTAGTGTGGTTAACAAAGGTGGTGTTTCTAGATAGCAAGTGAATAGGCTTCTCTCTTGTATTTAAAAACCCATCAAATAGTTCATAAGTGCAGGTAGGAAATCTTCTCTTTTTTTAAAAAATCACAGACAATTATCTTTTTCAACTAAAATATGTTACTCTTTCTATCTTTCTTTACTAATAGCCCTCCCCTACTTATCTATACTATCTATACTATAATATTATAAGCAAATCACCCTCTATTTGGTTGGTAGTTTGGTCATTTAGTTTGGTCCTCTAAATAATAACCGTTAGATGTAAATATAGGTTAATGATAACCGTTGGATGTAATATTAAAAGAATATTCTTTTTTTGATATCTAAGATGCTCCCACGGTTCAAGGTTCGAATCCCGTCAACAACATATTAAAAAAATTTAAGATCACAATACAAATAAATGCTAATAAAATAAGATAAAAAATACTAAAAAATCATATTAAAAAATACTATTATAAGCAAACTACCATCTATTTGGTTGGTTGGTAGTTTGGTTCTCTAAATAATAATCGTTAGATATAAATATAGATAAATGAGAACCGTTTGATGTAATATTAAAAGAATATTATTTTCTTGGTATCTAAAATACTCCCACGGGTTCAAGATTCGAATCCCGTCAACAACATATTATTATTATTAAATATTTATATCATCTATTTTTCTAAGCTACATTCAAAAGTTCAATATATTATTCCGTCGACAACATATTAAAATTTTTTAAGATCAAAATACAAATAAATGATGATAAAATAAGATAAAAAATAATAATAAATCATATAAAAATACTAAAATAATAAATTAAAAATACTAAAATTCATCCGTGCATCGCACGGGTTATAGGCTTGTATATTTTAAAACCTATTTGTATTAATCCCTTTAATTACGGGTAATTGCCTTTTCTGCTAAAACATGTTAATTTTTCTATTTTTACATTTTTTAAAAAAACTATTATTAAACAATAACATTTTTTATAACCAATTACATTTTCAGCTAAAATGCATTATCTTTTCTATTTTTTCAAACAATATCCTCTCTTTTTCTGACATGTTACTCTTTTCTATTTTGCGTTACTAAAACCCTTCTTTTTCCAAAAATATCACGGACAAACCGTTACTTATTTATTTTAAAACCTATCTTAATATTTTTAATTACGGGCAATTACCTTTGTAGATAAAACATGTTATTTTTTTTATTTTTTTCATTTTTTAAAAAAACTACTATTAAATATTAATATTATTTATAACCAATTATCTTTTCAGTTAAAATACATTATCTTTATCTGACAAAAAAAATATATTATCTTTTCTATTTTTCTAACAAAGTCCTTTCTTTTTCTATAAAATCACGAGCAATCACCTTTTTCAACTAAGACATATGTTACTATTTCTATTTTCCTTACTAAAACCCTACTTTTTCAAAAATATCACAGGTAAACCCTTATTTATTTATTTATTTTAAAAACTATTTTAATATTTTTAAGTATGGGCAATTACCTTTTCAGCTAAAACATGTTACTCTTTCTATTTTTCCTTACTAAAACCTCTCATTTTCCAAAAATATCATGGGAAAACAGTTATTTATTTATTTTAAAACTTATTTTAATACTTTTAATTATTTAAAAAAGTTTAACACACCTACTGTTAGGAACTATGTTGTTTCTTGATGATAACCAAATTAACTTAGTAAAAATTATACAAGTAAACGTAGCCATCAACGGATAATTTCTCATTGCAATATCCGTAGATGGGTAGCTTATCTACGGATAAGACCAAATGTAACATGCTTGTGTATTTCTGATGTTGAAGTTGAAGTAGTCTTGATAGGTTAATTGAGTCATGTTGACTATCAATAGATATGTAGAATAGGGAGGCGAATTGTATATAGTCGATGCCTTGTAATTCTGCATACATGAAATTGACTGTCTGCGGATAGCTTGACTAGCCTTCTACGGATATGGACATCGTACTGTTTACGGATAGCAGTACTAGTTGATCAAGAAACTATCAACGGATACAACTCAGATAGCCTCTACGGATACTATCTGTACTTGTGAAAAGGACAGCGATTTTAGAGCACGTGGGTTGACAGACTACACAGAGCATGGAAGCCAGTATTTCTGGAAAAGGCGATAAGAAGAAAGAAGCATTCTGTTTGCATGGTCCAAGTTAGCATTTCCTTAAAAGACAATCAGCCAAGAAGGGCAAGCTACAAACACGGATCACTGCTCGGGATGGAGAAACAAGGATTCTGAACACATGTACTTTTTGTATTATTAGCTGTTCAAATATCTTTGTAAACTTAGGTTATATAACCAAGTTGTAGCATAACTCTAGAAATCAAGAAATCGGGTTTTAGCAATTTAGAGAGCACAAAACAGTATCCTTGTAAATTGATGAAGCTAGAGTTGTGTATTTGCAGATGTGTGTTTATTCGTAAACATCACGGAGATTTCTTCAATTAAAAATCTCTCAGGTGGACAAAAACAATCCACCTGAATTTTTTAATTCTTGTATCATCTTATTTGTGTTTCTGTTCTTGTTTTTGCTTTTCATATTTTCACTGTCAAGAACGAAAAGTTTTCAAAGATTGTATTCAACCCCCCCCCCCCTCTCTACAATCTTGGTTCAGTGTCTGGGAATAACACCTACTTATTTTTTTTAGCAAATGCAATTAATCCATACTATCTATACTATAACCGAAATATTGAAAATTTTGGTTTTCGATTTTTGATCATTTATTCTATTTAATAAATAATACTATAATACAGTATAGTTGTCAATTATACTATATTTTATATATTTCTATTATTAATACAAAAATAATAATATAAAAATAATAATTTTACTATGAAAGAAATATTATATTATATTATGTTAAAAGAAGCCCTGCTTCGCACGAGTTATAAGCTAGTTGTTGTGGAATAAAAACTGTATCTTTGAATTCAATGCTAGGGTTAAAGAGCTTCGAGCTTTAATGACTGTTCTCGTATTTCGTGACTAAATTGGTCCTCACAAGATGCCTACGTATCTCAATTCGTAATTGAGAATCAAGCCAAAAAAACGTAGTTCTGATTGAAGGATCGGGTCCTTTATATAGGCGTAAAAAGCCTTGCTTTTAGGGTAGAATTAGGTGACTTGAGGGCTAAGTTACCCTCTTTGATGAGAACTATGAGTCCTGGTTTGTAGGAGGTTGACTCCTTGTGGGTTTGTACATCTTGGACGCTACTTCTTGACGTAATTAATACGACTTTGGACTCCTTTCATGAACTGTAGATTTTCATTATTTATTAATTACGAATTTAATAAATAATTAGGATTTCGGGCCGTATTTATCGGGCCTAACTTTTGAACCAATCCAGGTGTAATTATTACATTATTAATTACACTTCTAGGGTTATTTTTCTGCCCATATCATTTGTCCCCCAACTTCTGAGAAAACCTTTCTAAATTTTTCACAAAAGTTATTTTTGATCCTTCTTCGGGACTTCTGGATTGGTATAACTCTCCTTGCATTTTCCTTTAAGGAATTTTAGCGTGCCGTGGAAAATATTAGGTCAACTTTTCTTTAATATTATATATATATATATATATATATATATATTCTATGGTATTTTCGACCTCGTTTGAGGTCGACAGGGGTCTCACTTTGGTTCCAGGTCAAACAGATCGACCTGGATTTGAGGTCGTGACCCTTCGACCTCGTGAGGTCGACAAGGGTCTCACTTTGGTTCCAGGTCGAATGAATCGACCTAGATTTGAGGTCGTGGCCCTTCGACCTCGTTTGAGGTCGAAGATGGGCTTCATTTTGGTTCCTCGTCGAACGAATCGACCTGGATTTGAGGTCGTGGCCCTTCGACCTCGTTTGAGGTCGAAGATGGGCTTCATTTTGGTCCCACGTCGAACAAATCGACCTGGATTTGAGGTCGTGGCCCTTCGACCTCGTTTGAGGTCGAAGATGGGCTTAATTTTGGTCCCACGTCGAACGAATCGACCTGGATTTGAGGTTGTGGCCCTTAGACCTCGTTTGAGGTCGAATATGGGCTTCATTTTGGTACCACGTCGAACGAATCGACCTGGATTTGAGGTCGTGGCCCTTCGACCTCGTTTGAGGTCGAAGATGGGCTTCATTTTGGTCCCACGTCGAACGAATCGACCTGGATTTGAGGTCGTCCACCTTGTTTGAGGTCGAAGATGGGCTTCATTTTGGTCCCACGTCGAATGAATCGACCTGAATTTGAGGTCGTGGCCCTTCGACCTCGTTTGAGGTCGAAGATGGGCTTCATTTTGGTCCCACGTCGAACGAATCGACCTGGATTTGAGGTCGTGGCCCTTCGACCTCGTTTGAGGTCGAAGATGGGCTTCATTTTTGCTTGAATAAATAATCATTTATTCTTCTTTTGGGCCATATCTTTTTGTTTTTGGGCCTCACCTGTTTTTGGAGCCCAATAATCGATTATGGGCCATGACCGATTACAGCCGGTTGTCATTTCCTTTTACCGGTTGAGTGACTGGCTATCTTGCCTATATAAGAGTGGAGTTTCATTTCTTATTTCTCACTTCTCATTTCTCATTTCTTAAAATTTTCTCTGGTTTTTTCAATGGTGAGGCGATTTCCGGCGAAGTTTTCTGATCATCATTCATCAATTTCTGGGTTTTCGTTTGAAGATTTTATGGGATTTCGTTTGAAGATTTGAAGATTTTCTGGAATTTCGTTTGGAGATTTGAAGATTTGAAGATCAATGGCAGAACGTGCAGCTCAACGTCTACAGAAGATGAATCAAGCTTCCAAGAGCGGTACCATCACTATTCACTCTTCATACATGTCTTTACAAGATATGATTAGCGAGCGTGGTGATGAATACCCTTCTGTTTCACACTTAGATTCTTTTGACTGTAGTAATAAATTTTACGAGGTCGATAAAATTAGAGATTATAACAAAATGTATAGAATCAAGGCTCCTTTAAGACTTGTCACAGCCGGCCCAGGGGATCGTTCTTGTCATTGGCGTCCTGATACTTTGTGTATATATAAGGATGCCATAGTTGCAGGGCTTAGGTCCCTTTTCATGAGTTCATCCCTAAACTCTTAGTTGATGTTCAGATTAGTCCTTGCCAACTTCCTCCCAACGCTTGGAGAATAATTATGTGTTTTATGGTCCTTTGTTTAAAGAACAACTTTCCCCTTTCTGTTTCTTTGTTTAGGAATATTTTTCAATTTAAGAATAGTTCTGCACTTTCTCCTGGTTGGATTTACCTCAACCACCGTACTTCCACACCACCCATCTTTCATACCAAATCTATCCATGATAACACCCCCAAATGGAAAAATGAGTTTATGTACTTGGTTTGGGAAGGCGGGGATTGGGGCACCTTGTTTTGTAGGTCGTTCAGTAGAGTCACGGACGGAAGTCCAAATGACATAGTTTTAAATGATGAGGAGGCCTTTGCCTATGCTGTGTTGACTAAGGACAACAGCTCTACCTTGGCTTGGGAGCTCCTAGACGAGTTCGTCCTTAAATCTTTGGGCATGTCAAACGTATCCGACAAGGGTAATTCTCATTCCTTAATTTCCTTTATTTATTTGAGATTTTCTTATACCCATTGTTACCTTTTTTATTTGTTTTGCAGCCGCAACCTTTATTAATAAAACCAACGAGCCTGCAGAGGGAGAAACTGCCAGGATGAAGAGGGCTTGTGTTGGGGGAAAGACCCTCGAGCAAAGTTTGATGGCCTAGCCTTTCTATTAATGCCCCATAAGGATCCTGTAGAGGAGGCTGAGGCTCATGCCTCGTCTAAATCCTATGTTTGGCACGCCATAAGTGGGCAATAATAACGCTTTTTTCAGTGTTACAAGCAAAAGTGTAACCATATATGTCTTAAAATTGATTTACGCCTACACTTTTTTTCTCTTTTAGCATTGCTATAAATAAGTGTTACGGTAGACGTCATTCAGTATCTATGCTAACGCCTAACTCGGTGTAGCCGTTGGTCTTTAAAAAATGTGTAACCGTTGGTCTTTAAAAATCAAAAAAAAAAAAGCAGCTCTCAATATTTGTCCAAATATTTCATTTAAGAGGGTCAATTTAGACAATAAAAAAGGCGGCCAAATATTTGCCCAAATATTTCATTTAAGCGGGTCAATTTTCAGACATTCCCACTCTCTCACTTATTCACCGTACTCTCTCACTCACCAAAATCTCTCTCAACTCTCAACTCTCAACTCAACTCTCTCTCAACTCTCTCTCAAATCTCTCTCAAATTAGGGCTTGTAGATTAAGGGTTCAAATTAAGGGTTCTTCACAGATTCTCTCTCTACGGGTTCTCTACGGGCTTGTAAATTCGGGTTCAATTCAATTTCAATTCGGGTTCGATTACATTCTCTACTTGATAAGGTATTCATCTTGCTATTCTTATTTGTGTTCAATTCGGGTTCAATTAGGGTTTATTTGCTTTATTTGGGTTCTGTTTATTTGTTCGATTCGGGTTCAATTAGCTAGGGTTTGTAAATTAGGGGTTTCTTTCGGGTAGAATTGGGGCTTGTAGATTATGAATGTTTGTTTGTGTATAACATGCTTATAACATGTTTTGATTGCTTGTTTTGGTTGCATGTTGCGATTATAATTGTTTCTATTGCTTTTTTTGTATTTTTTATTTGTTTCGATTTTAGTTACGGTTTTGAAAGATGTTTTGGAGCTTGATTATGGTTTTAACTATGAATTATAAATTTGATAAATAGTGTATTTGGATAATAATATTAACTTTTATTAAATAAATAACTAAAATAAAATAAGTTACTCAAAAAATAATCTTATACTTGTGACTTTAAATTGCATTTTTAACTGTAAATCATTTTTTGATTTATTATATAAACAGACATTTAACTTAAATTTAAAAATCACTTGTAAGCCCGGGTGTAGTGTCAGAGTTATGAGATCAATAGCAGGATGCTTTCCACTAGTACCAATCCATGTACATTCAAATTAGATTCAAACATAAATTGTCTTTCATATGGTTATGATGTCGGGGGAATATTGGAGACACCAATGTGGACTCTGATCCTCCATATCTGCATTATTGGTGTTCGATTTCTACTCGTGGTCCTTGTCAAGTCAGGACATTGGTTAACAAGATGAGCGCTCTGAATCAAATCAAATCAAGCTTCTTGATTTCATTCAAGAGAACTAATGACTCTTAGCTTAGCTAGTTTTCCTGGGCCTGCCTATCAGTAAAACAAAGGGCTTGGATTGTGGAAAGCTAGCCGTCCCTGGAAGCCTATCAATAAAACAAAGGGCTTGGGCTTAGCTAGTTACTAAAACTGAATATTGTAAAACCTGAACACATAGTTAGATTAGGTAGAATTTGCGGCTAATCGTAGTTGTTGTTGTTTAATAAGTGAAGTTAAATTTAAAAATAAAACTGAGAGAGATGAGTCAGGTTTGTAACTTCGCGCTAGTGCCATGAACCTCTTGCTGTTATGATTTCTTTGAGGGGCTAATCATAGGTTTTTTTTTAACTGTAGTCATGACTGAGAAAGGTAATACTTGGTTGAATCTTCCCAAGTATACCAAGGATTATATTGAGGGAGTGGATTTGTTTGTGAAAATTGCGATGGCGAAATTTGCCGACGGAAACGAAATACAGTGTCCTTGTGATAAGTGTCAGAATTGTTTTTGGCGGAGTCCCGGCACGGTTCGTGACCACCTCATTTTCCACGGACCTTGTGTAACCTTTGTAGAATGGATTTATGATGTTACGTCATTAAAAGACAGTAATATCATGGATCCTGAACTAGACAGTGAACTAGATACGGGATTTGAAGATAATTTTGATGAGATGTTGAACGTTATGTATGGCAAGGTGGGACCAAATGAAGATGCAAGGAGATTTTAACAGCTCGTCGAGGAAGGAAAACAACCCCTCTATCCTGGTTGTAAGAAATTTTCTCGTTTAAGTTTTTTAGTTAGGCTTTACCATTGGAAGTGCATTCATGGTGTAACCGAGTCTGCGTTCGGTGAGATATTACAACTGATTAAAGAGGTTGTTCCCGATATTAATGTGCCTGCCTCTTTCAATTCCGCCAAAAAGATCATCAAGAATTTAGGTCTTGACTATAAGAAAATACATGCATGTCCAAATGACTGCATGTTGTATTGGCGTGAGAATGAAAAGGCAGTTTCTTGCAAAACTTGTAGTGCTTCAAGGTGGAAAAACGGGGCACAAGAATCGGACAATGGCAATAATAGAATTCCTGCCAAAGTGATGAGGTATTTCCCGTTGACGCCAAGGCTCCAACGCATGTATATGTGTAAAGATTTTGCCAAACAAATGGTGTGGCATGCAGTGGAAAGAACAAAAGATGGGAAGTTACGGCATCCGGCTGATGGTGAAGCCTGGAAGACGATGGATGCCATGTATCCGGAATTTTCGTCATATTATCGCAATGTGAGATTGGGGTTAGCTTCTGACGGGTTCAATCCATTTCGCACAATGAGTTCCACACACAGCACATGGCCAATTGTTGTCGTAAACTACAATCTGCCTCCTTGTCTAAACATGAAACCAGAAAACCTGATCCTTTCAACCCTTATACCTGGTCCAAATGATCCGAGAAATAATATTGATGTCTACATGCAACCGCTGATCGAGGAGCTGAAATGGATGTGGAATGCGGGAGCAGAAACGTATGATGCTTACACTGATCAAACCTTCATGTTACGTGCAAGTGTCCTATGGTCCATTAGTGACTTCCCTGGCTATGCAATGTTGTCGGGGTGGAGCACAAAAGGGAAACTTGCATGTCCAATATGTCATTATGAGACATCATCAATGTATTTGAAGCATAGCAAGAAAGTGTGCTACATGAACCATCGGAAATTCTTAGACCCTGACCACAAATGGCGATCCGATAAGAGAAGATTTGATGGTAATGTAGAGGCTGGAACAAGTGCTCCAGTGTTAACTGGCAGGCAAATTGAATTAATGTTGGATGGTTACCAAAATGATTTTGGTGGAGTGGGCAAAAAACGAAAAGTAAGTTGCGATGTCAACCCTTGGAATAAGAAGTCTATATTTTTTAATCTGCCATATTGGGGGGACAACTTAACTCGACATAACCTTGATGTTATGCACATAGAAAAGAACATATGTGATAGTGTTTTGGGCACTTTGTTGAATATGGGTGGTAAGACGAAAGACCATCTAAATGCTCGATATGATTTGCAAGAATTGGGCATTAGGAAGGCCCTTCATCCCATCCCCTCCGCTGATGGAAAGCACGTCGAAATTAGAGCAACAAACTTTGACATGACGAACAAAGAAAAAGATTTATTTTGTTATGTGCTTCAAAATGCTAAGTTCCCGTACGGTTTTGCTTCCAACATCAGCAGATGCGTACAAGATAGGAAAGTTTTTGGATATAAGAGTCATGATGCACATGTAATAATGCAATATTTGTTACAATTTGCTGTCAAAACAACATTGGAGCCCGAGGTTGCAGTTCCTTTAATCAGACTCGGTGAATTTTTAAGAGGTATCTGTGCCCGAGTTATTGAGGTGCATGAAATAAAGAAGCTACAAAAGGAGATAATCGAAATACTCTGTCAACTTGAGAAGATATTTCTGAATAACTTCTTTGATATAATGGTTCACCTTCCGGTACATCTGTGCAAGGAAATTGAATATGGTGGACCAGTCCACCAAAGATGGATGTATTCAATCGAGTGGTACCTAGGTGTATTAAAAAAAATATGTCCGCAATAAGAGCAGACCAGAAGGTTCCATCGCAGAAGGGTATCTTGCTGATGAATGTTTGACATTTTGTGCAAGATTCCTAAATGACGGTGAAGATCAGTCGTTGAATGAGTCTGCAACTCCAAATGTAGAAACTGGTGGGTTTTTTATTGGGTCGGGGAAAAGCAAAAACGTGAAAGATATCCAGTTATCCGAAGAAATGTGGATCGCAACTCATCGATATATTTTATTTAACTACGATGACGAGGCAGTGGTAGAGCTAATTGAGTAAGTCCTTAAAACTTGTGTATAATTGAGTAAGTCCTTAAAATAATTTATCTAAGTCAGTACATTGACATACTATAGTTGTGTATAATTTCAGGAAACATCGTGCATTGGTGGACATTAACGTGAAGTCCAAACGGTATAAAAAGGAAAAAACACATACCGACGAAATATGTGTGTGGTTCAGGAATGAAATTAGGAAACAATTGGGGGTTTCAAGAGAATTACTTTCCTTAGCAAAAGGTCCACGATGAGCGGCTAAGGGGTTTAGTGGGTATGTACAGAATGGATATAGGTTTCATACGAAACAAAGAGATCGTAAGTGTACAACGCAGAATAGTGGGGTGTTTTTGAAAGCCTTAACAACTAGTTTCGCAAGTTCTAAGGATTGTAATCCATTAGTTGGGAATGTTGGTTATTATGGATCAATAGAAGAAATAATAGAAGTTGACTACTGGGGAGCTTTTAGTATTGTTCTGTTTAGGTGTACTTGGTACAAAGATGAAAAAGATTCTTTTGGTTTGACTCGAGTTAACTTTAACAGAGTTTGTCAAAAAGACGATCCTTTTGTCATGGCAGCGCAAGTGCAGCAAGTGTTCTACATTGATGATCCCGTTGAAAAACATATTAAATATACTATTAAAAGGCTATCAACGGAGTTCCATGAAACACAAAACTGCGATAATGTAGTTGCGGATGATATAAACGGGCAGTTTTCACATGATAAGATATTTCGTTCTGTAATTGAAGAACATGATCGTGAAGTTAGTTGTTTCAGAGAAGATATCCCTCTAACATAAATTCCGATTCCATCACCTGACAGAATTGATCATCAACCAGACTTGGTATAAATTAAGTGCATAATTTAGATTAAGTGTGCAAAATAGATTTAATACTTTAGTTACTTAATTAGATTAATTGTATAAATTAGACTAAGTATTAAAATTAGGTTAAGCAGTCTAAAATCATATACAGGGGAATTTTTAAAATTTTAAATTTGTATACTTATATAGGATCTTTTTGTCTTGTATGTAGAATTTTCATGTTCATTATATCTTTCAGTGTTTTATACATAGAATTTTCACGTTCATTAAATTTACATGTTACTTAATTATCAATCATTTAGTTATTTAATTGTCATGTAATTTGACTGACCATTTTTTTCTTTTTATTCCAGGATGGAGGACGAGATTGTGATTATTCGATTGCATCACAAAGGACGTTTCACAAAGAATAAGTATGTTGGTGGCTCACATGATACATTTGAGGAAGACCCTGACAAGTTTTCCTACTCAGTACTGATGGAGTTTGTTAAAGAAATGAAATACAAGGAGATTGGAGGCTTATATGTCTATAAGGATGGCTGGAAACTCCTATCAGATGATCGAACTCTTAATGAATGTACTAACGGGAAATCTGAGCTTGATTTTTACATCGAGTGCAATGTCGACAAATCTATACCAGCAATGACACAAATGCAACCACATGTGGTTATAAGGGCAAGACCAAGCCCTCTTATCAGTAAAGGAAAGAAAGCTGAGAAGCGAACTTTTGTGACACTACAGAATATCAATGCTGAGAAAACAAAAAAGCTGAAAGATATGAATATCAATGCTGAGAAAACAAAAAAGCTGAAAGATATGAATATCAATGCTGAGAAAACAAAAAAGCTAAAAGATATGAATGACGAGAAGGAAATGATAAATAACACGAGGAAGAAGCTACAGTTCAGCAATGTTGATGATGGTACTCCTGGGGAGGAATTAATTGGTTTGTCAGATTATTTGAAAAGGTTTGAGTCACCTCGTCCAGAGACAAAGACATCAGGTGGAGAGACAAAAACAGCTGCTGGTGAGAAATCGGGAAAAAATGCTGAAGGTCAAGGATGTAATGACTATGAAATAAAAAGGAATGATAACATAGCGAAAAATAAAGCAAAGCTAAAAGAACTTGGATTGGTACGTGATGAAGCTGCTAAGAGTTGTCAAAAGGATAAAGGCAAATACAAGGTAACAAATGACAATGCAAGTGAAAGTGAGTACTTCCCGAATAATGATGATGCTGAAGCTGAACGACAAAGTGACCATAGCGATGATAATGTCACTTCAAAGGTATTTTTTTACTTCATTTAATTATCAATTTATATTTATAGTATTGCTTAAAAAGGTACTTACTTTTTGTAAAATATTAAAATTTCTAGAGAACAAAAAAGGTCAAGAGACAGAGAGTTGAGATCGGTGCTGGCCCAAGAACTTGTTCCCGAGCTACTAAACTGCCAGATTCATCTCAAATGAAGGAACCAGATGCAGGCGCATCTTTGCAGGTACCTGCAGAGGTATTATAATTATTTTAAAAATACTTGTTTAAGATACTTGTTTAAAAATAAAATATAACTGAGCTGATTAGTTTTTTTTTGATATTTTTAATAATATTCCTTTGAAGGTCAATAAGGCACCAGTGGTTTCTCTAAAAGAGAAGCTAAACAATCTGAGAAATGGTCCTGGTTCAATGACTGCATACTTGGCGTTACGCGAACAAGAAAAAGTTGATTCTCAAAAGGAAATCCCGAGGGTAGAGTCTGAAATGCAACATTTGCAGTCACAGTCCGGTAATTTTACTTGTTTAATGTCGTGTGTCCTTAATTTAACTTGTTTAACTACAACAACTTCTTCTCTAACCTGGAGATTCATAACTCGCATAAAAAATTTGTTTATGCATGAATAAAAATTGTGAATTATTAGAAGTCGTAGTATTGTCACAAATCCATAACCAAGAGACGTTAGTTTAATTAGGATTTATATATTATCTTTGCAATCTTCTCAATGATGTTCTTTGGGTAGAAATTGTGAATTATTAGAAGTCGTAGTATTGTCATCAGTTTGTCAAGTTGATGGGAAAAGACAAACATTTTTTTAGAAATAAAACCAGAAAATATGATGCAAATTAATCGATTAAACAAAGTCAGAAACTAGCAGTAAACGGGTATTTAACTGGTATTATTATTTCTTGTTATTATTTCAGTTGAAAAACCTGTTGATGAAGCTCCGAAAAGGAAAAGAGGAAAGACAAAAATGAATCATGTTCATAATAGAGCGGAGAAAAAAAGGATCACCCTCAATTATCTTAACCAACCTGTAGCGGATGACGGGAAGTTACTGTCTGAATTTACCAACTTTTTAGGGACAACAGTAAGGCAATTTGTGTCTCTTACTTGTGCCAGTTGGCATCAAGTTCCTGAAAAGCAACTGTTGTGGGAGTATGTCAAGGTATAAAATACGTTCCATATGTGATATGTCGCCATATTTGGTTTATATGTTCCTTTTTATGCAATTTGTGTAATTTTTATGCAGGACAAGTACATTGTTCCCGATGATGCTAAACCGTGGGTTAATAAATCAATGAGTGATCATTTTAGGAGCTACAAAAGTCGGATTAAGAGAGACTATTACAATACTTATCCTACGGATGAGGAGAGGTTGTCACACAGACCCGAAGAGGTTTCACTTTCAGACTGGAAGATTCTTCTGAATTATTGGGGTGACGAGAAGGTTCAGGTAATGGAAAAAAAATCATTGTATCTTCTAACTCTGAATAATTCACAAGATGAATAATTTAGAATAATACATAGGAACATAGGACGAGACACTAATTTAAAAATATTATGGACTGAAAAGTGATTATTATTATGGATAATTTAGTATGAAAAGCGATGATAAATGTTCCTTTTGTTATATAGGAAATTGCAAAAAAGAATTCAGAGGCACGACAGAAAATTACTGAAACACATACTACTGGATCCACGAGTTTCGCGCAAGTTGCCCACATGCTGGTAATGTAATTTGATGTTATTTCAAGTATATTTTGTAGAAATTTTATTAGTTTTTGTATTCCCCAATGTATTAGCAGGATATTTCATATTTTTAATATGTAAATTTACTTCAGCGACTTGAAAAACTGGCCAAACTGGAAAAAGAAAAACAGGAGAAACTTGGGAAAATGCTTGTCAATGATGATGGTGAGGGTGAGGGTAATGGTGAGGAAGATCCGATTAAAGTATCAGATGCTGATATCTACCTAGCGACTCGCAAACGAGACGAGAAGCGTGAGTACAAGTTGCCTGAACAGGTGCTCAAAATGGTTAATGATAAAATTGTAAGTTCAAATAATTCAATTGACATTTTCCTCTACTAATTTATCTATTGTTGATTGTATTTGTGTTTTAAACAAATGCTCTATTCTTTTACAGGTTGATGTTAAGAAAACTCTGGAAACCGAAGGTGTGGAAGCTGCTAATAAATTGGTTCGTGGTGACAAGGAACACAACCCATCTTACCTAATTGGAAGGCTTATTCGGAAAAAGGAACCAAAGTCAACGTCTTCAACATCTTCAGGTACATCCTCCATTCCAGTTCCAGATCAGTTGGTGTCGGAGCTAACTGCTAAGATCAGAGCTCAACTTCAGCAAGAGATGGATCATAAACTTGACCAAAAAATGCGAGAAATGATGAAAATGTTGGCTGAAAAGAATCCAGAATTAAAGTTAGACACTACTGAGGACTCTGAGAAATCTGCGAACTCTGAAAAATCTGTCGAAGTGTCTTATGAAGATGACAATGATGTCAATACTGACTGATCAGATCAATTTATGCTATGCTAAGTAAAAACAGTAGTTATATGTACTTAACTTTTCAATGTTGGTATGGTTTATGTAGTAGATAGATGATTGGAATGGTTTGTGGATTTGTTGTTATTTTGGATGGTTTTTAATGTATTGAAATGGCTTTCTGGACAGCCTATTTAGGTATTGGATTGTTTGGTAATATTTTGAATGGGAAGTTCTATATTTCAATGTCACATGTTGCTATTCTGTATTTAAAGTGTTGGTAAAAAGCATGCAAAGTGTAACCATTAACTCCAAAGTATTTAGTCTTTATGTGTTGGCACAAAATCTAAAAATGTTCAAGAAAAAGTGTAGGCATAGTGGTAAGGGTGTTGGTAAAAACATCTAAGTGTTTCATAATTTGGTGTTACAATAGTACTGCAACTGTGTTGGCATAGGTCTATAGCAATACTATTAGTAGTGTTACTACAAAGATAACTGTGTTGGTATAGATCTATAGCAACAACTAATAATATGTAGCCACAGAAATAAAAAGTGTTGGCGTAGGGGTCTACGCCTACACATTTCTCCCGTGTTACCAAAAACTACAAAAGTGTTGGCGTAGACCCCTATGGTAGCGGCCATTTTTCTAACACCCTCAAATTTGGTCAAAGTGTAGCCATAGCCTATTTTTTTTCCTTTTACCAACAGTTTTTTGGGCTATAACCACACTTTTTCAGGTGTTGCTGTAGCCCACTTATGGCTATAAACATCACAGAGATTTCTTCAATAAAAATCTCTCAGGTGGACAAAAACAATCCACCTGAATTTTTTAATTCTTGTATCATCTTATTTGTGTTTCTGTTCTTGTTTTTGCTTTTCATTTTTCACTGTCAAGAACGAAAAGTTTTCAAAGATTGTATTCAACCCCCCCCCCCCCTACAATCTTGGTTCAGTGTCTGGGAATAACACCTACTTATTTTTTTTAGCAAATGCAATTAATCCATACTATCTATACTATAACCGAAATATTGAAAATTTTGGTTTTCAATTTTTGATCATTTATTCTATTTAATAAATAATACTATAATACAGTATAGTTGTCAATTATACTATATTTTATATATTTCTATTATTAATACAAAAATAATAATTTTACTATGAAAGAAATATTATATTATATTATGTTAAAAGAAGCCCTGTTTCGCACGAGTTATAAGCTAGTTGTTATGGAATAAAAACTGTATCTTTGAATTCAATGCTAGGGTTAGAGAGCTTCGAGCTTTAATGATTGTTCTCGTGTTTCGTGACTAAATTGGTCCTCACAAGATGCCTACGTATCTCAATTCGTAATTGAGAATCAAGCCAAAAAAACGTAGTTCTGATTGAAGGATCGGGTCCTTTATATAGGCGTAGAAAGCCTTGCTTTTAGGGTAGAATTAGGTGACTTGAGGGCTAAGTTACCCTCTTTGATGAGAACTATGAGTCCTGGTTTGTAGGAGGTTGACTCCTTGTGGGTTTGTACATCTTGGACGCTACTTCTTGACGTAATTAATACGACTTTGGACTCCTTTCATGAACTGTAGATTTTCATTATTTATTAATTACGAATTTAATAAATAATTAGGATTTTGGGCCGTATTTATCGGGCCTAACTTTTGAACCAATCCAGGTGTAATTATTACATCATTAATTACACTTCTAGGGTTATTTTTCTGCCCATATCATTTGTCCCCCAACTTCTGAGAAAACCTTTCTAAATTTTTCACAGAAGTTATTTTTGATCCTGCTTCGGGACTTCTGGATTGGTATAACTCTCCTTGCATTTTCCTTTAAGGAATTTTAGCGTGCCGTGGAAAATATCAGGTCAACTTTTCTTTAATATTATATATATATATATATATATATATATATATATATATTCTATGGTATTTTCGACCTCGTTTGAGGTCGACAGGGGTCTCACTTTTGTTTCAGGTCGAACAGATCGACCTGGATATGAGGTCGTGACCCTTCGACCTCGTGAGGTCGACAAGGGTCTCACTTTGGTTCCAGGTCGAATGAATCGACCTAGATTTGAGGTCGTGGCCCTTCGACCTCGTTTGAGGTCGAAGATGGGCTTCATTTTGGTTCCTCGTCGAACGAATCGACCTGGATTTGAGGTCGTGGCCCTTCGACCTCGTTTGAGGTCGAAGATGGCTTCATTTTGGTCCCACGTCGAACAAATCGACCTGGATTTGAGGTCGTGGCCCTTCGACCTCGTTTGAGGTCGAAGATGGGCTTAATTTTGGTCCCACGTCGAACGAATCGACCTGGATTTGAGGTCGTGGCCCTTAGACCTCGTTTGAGGTCGAAGATGGGCTTCATTTTGGTCCCACGTCGAACGAATCGACCTGGATTTGAGGTCGTGGCCCTTCGACCTCGTTTGAGGTCGAAGATGGGCTTCATTTTGGTCCCACGTCGAACGAATCGACCTGGATTTGAGGTCGTCCACCTTGTTTGAGGTCGAAGATGGGCTTCATTTTGGTCCCACGTCGAATGAATCGACCTGGATTTGAGGTCGTGGCCCTTCGACCTCGTTTGAGGTCGAAGATGGGCTTCATTTTGGTCCCACGTCGAACGAATCGACCTGGATTTGAGGTCGTGGCCCTTCGACCTCGTTTGAGGTCGAAGATGGGCTTCATTTTGGATTGAATAAATAATCATTTATTCTTCTTTTGGGCCATATCTTTTTGTTTTTGGGCCTCACCTGTTTTTGGAGCCCAATAATCGATTATGTGCCATGACCGATTACAGCCAGTTGTCATTTCCTTTTACCGGTTGAGTGACTGGCTATCTTGCCTATATAAGAGTGGAGTTTCATTTCTTATTTCTCACTTCTCATTTCTCATTTCTTAAAATTTTCTCTAGTTTTTCTCTGGTTTTTTCAGTGGTGAGGTGATTTCCGGCGAAGTTTTCTGATCATCATTCATCAATTTATGGGTTTTCGTTTGAAGATTTGAAGATTTTATGGGATTTCGTTTGAAGATTTGAAGATTTTCTGGAATTTCGTTTGAAGATTTGAAGATCAATGGCAGAACGTGCAGCTCAACGTCTACAGAAGATGAATCAAGCTTCCAAGAGAGGTACCATCACTATTCACTCTTCATACATGTCTTTACAAGATATGATTAGCGAGCGTGGTGATGAATACCCTTCTGTTTCACACTTAGATTCTTTTGACTGTAGTAATAAATTTTACGAGGTCGATAAAATTAAAGATTATAACAAAATGTATAGAATCAAGGCTCCTTTAAGACTTGTCACAGCCGGCCCAGGGGATCGTTCTTGTCATTGGCGTCCTGATGCTTTGTGTATATATAAGGATGCCATAGTTGCAGGGCTTAGGTCCCTTTTCATGAGTTCATCCCTAAACTCTTAGTTGATGTTCAGATTAGTCTTTGCCAACTTCCTCCCATCGCTTGGAGAATAATTATGTGTTTTATGGTCCTTTGTTTAAAGAACAACTTTCCCCTTTCTGTTTCTTTGTTTAGGAAGATTTTTCAATTTAAGAATAGTTCTGCACTTTCTCCTGGTTGGATTTACCTCAACCACCGTACTTCCACACCACCCATCTTTCATACCAAATCTATTCATGATAACAACCCCAAATGGAAAAATGAGTTTATGTACTTGGTTTGGGAAGGCGGGGATTGGGGCACCTTGTTTTGTAGGTTGTTCAGTAGAGTCACGGACGGAAGTCCAAATGACATAGTTTTAAATGATGAGGAGGCCTTTGCCTATGCTGTGTTGACTAAGGACAACAGCTCTACCTTGGCTTGGGAGCTCCTAGACGAGTTCGTCCTTAAATCTTTGGGCCTGTCAAACGTATCCGACAAGGGTAATTCTCATTCCTTAATTTCCTTTATTTATTTGAGATTTTCTTATACCCATTGTTACCTTTTTTATTTGTTTTGCAGCCGCAACCTTTATTAATAAAACCAACGAGCCTGCAGAGGGAGAAACTGCCAGGATGAAGAGGGCTCGTGTTGGGGGAAAGACCCTCGAGCAAAGTTTGATGGCCTAGCCTTTCTATTAATGCCCCATAAGGATCCTGTAGAGGAGGTTGAGGCTCATGTCTCGTCTAAATCCTCTGTTTGGCACCCTAACTGGGGTATTAGAAAGAAAGACATTGTTGTTGGGGTGTCTAAACATGATGTTGAGTGGTCATACCACTCACTCACTCCTTGTGACTATAAGGACTTCGTTTCCAACTCCACTATCGAGGGAGTTGAACACTCGGGTTCTCAAGCCATAGTTGCGGTAATCTCTTTCTCCTCTTTCTTTTCAATATTTTACTTAATATGTCATATGCCTTTCTTTGACTTATTCTTTATTTGCAGAGTAATGCAAATTTTCAAGGGGCTATCTTTCAAGCCAATGCTTGGCGCTCATCTTCTGAAGCCAATCAAGCCAAGTTTGAGAAGTCTCAAGAAGAGGTTAATTCTCTTAAGGTGGCCTTGGCAAGGAAAGAGAAGGAGCTGGCTGATTCTCAAGCTGAACTGGTCGTGCTCAGAAGGAGCAAAGATGATTTTATCGACGAGTACCTTGACTCTTAGGAGTACAAGGACTTGATTGGTAAACATGATGAGCTTCTCTATCCAGTTCAGTTTACTAAAGGGTGGGATGGCGCATTGAAGGCTGTTTTGGAGAAACACCCCGACTCCTTTAGCCTTTCTGACTTCCAGAGTCTTCACATCCCTACTCCTTTAGAGTGGGCCTTGGCTGGTGACGATGGTATGGATGAGGATGACAGGATTTTGAGTCCCGGGCATTCTTCGCCTCCTGGTGAAGCTGCTGTTAATGACTCTGAGGCCGCTCGTTCCAGTTCTGGCTCTGGCTCAGAGGAAGAGGAGGTTGAGACTGGCAACAAGGAAGGGGAAGCGTAGTTTTAGTTATTTTTTTTCTTCTATGGCCATACATGGCTTTTATTTATTTCTGTAATCTCAGCCTTCGGGCATAACTCAAACTTTTGTAAGTTTAACTTAACATCTTTTGATTTCCTCGTATTTTTGAATTTTGCATGTCTATCAGCATGTGATGCACATAAATTATCATAAAAATATGGGAATGTTGAATAAAAACATAACTTGAAAACGGGTTCAACCCTTACATAATACTCTACTTTCTACCTCGAGTTAAAGACTCAGATTGGTTTCATCGACATTATTTCTACTTGTCCTAATAGTGAGTCTAATTAGGAAACACTAAACATGATAAATTTTTAAGTTTGCAGCATGCCAAGTTCTTGGCACCTCAGTCCCTTCAAGGGTTTCCAATTTGTATGAGCCTCGTCTAAATACGTTCTTCACCCGGTAAGGTCCTTCCCAATTTGGAGCCAACTTCCCTTTTTGTCCAACTCCAGATGCTTCAATCTTTCGGAGAACCAAATCTCCTTGACGAAAGAATCTCTTTTTAATCCTTAGGTTATAATAGAAAGATACTCGTTTCTGATGTTCAACTGTCTTGCCATTTGCTTCATCTCTAACTTCATCAATTAGATCTAAAGCCAGCCTCATGCCTTCTTCATTAGCTTCTGGCTCGTAAGCTTCCACTCTAAGAGAAGTGTGAGTAATCTCCACTAGAACCACTGCTTCTGCTCCATATGCTAACAGAAACGGAGTTGCCCCAATGGTGACTTTGCAAGTGGTACGATATGCCCAAAATATGGGGGGTAATTCATCCACCCAAGTATTCCTAGAGCGCTCAACTCTCTTCTTCAGTCCATCCAGGATAATTCGGTTTGCTACTTCAGCTTGCCCATTTGCTTGAGGGTGGGCAACAGAAGTGAAACGTAGTTGAATATCATTTTCTTCACAATAATTTCTGAATCTTCGTTATTAAACTGATTTCCGTTATCCGTAACCAAAATTCGTGGAATCACATACCTGCATATTACATTCTCCCAAAAGAACTGCATTACATGCTTAGTGGTTATCTTGGCTAAAGGTTTAGCCTCAATCCATTTAGTGAAGTAGTCGATTGCCACTATCAAGAATTTTCTCTCTGCACTTGCCACTGGAAATGGTCCAAGTATATCCATTCCCCACATGGAAAATGGAACAGGTGAATTTATAGACGTTAGCATCTTAGGTGGTTGTCTAACCACTGGTGTATGCTTTTGGCACCGTTCACACCTCCTCACATAGTTTTTAGCATCTGCAAGCATATTTGGACAATAGAACCCTAGACGGGTGATTTTATGAGCAAGGGCCCTGCCCCCCAAGTGCTGTCCACAAATTCCCTCATGCACTTCCCTTAGGGCCAACTCTGCCTCCTGGGGTCTCAGGCATTTCAAATAGGGAACAACACAAGACTTTTTATACAAGATTCCCTCAATCAGGGTGTATCTTAGTGCTCTCACATATAACTTTCGTGCCTCAGAAGTATCGTTATGTAGCCAACCAGTTTCTAGATGAGACTTGATGGGATCCATCCAACAGCTAGCAATATCAACGGGTGCTATTAACTTTCCATTGATGTTTGGGGTCTTCAAGACTTGGAAGTATACACTTCCTGCATAGTTTTCAATCTCAGAAGAAGCAAATTTAGACAAGGCATCAGCCTTCATGTTTTCTTCTCTAGGAATGTGTTCCACTTAACACTCATCAAACTGAGTCATAATGGCTTTGACAAGTTTCAGATACTTAGCCATGACTTCATCTCTAGCCTCAAACTCTCCATTTACTTGGGAAACTACCAGCCTCGAGTCTCCACATACTTTGAGAGTCTTAACTCTCAAGGCTCCAGCCAAACCTAAGCCAGCTATCAGGGCTTCGTACTCGGCCTCATTGTTTGTTGCCGGGAAGTCCAGTTTTAGTGCATACTCTATGAGAAATCCATCGGGACTTTGCAGCACCAATCTTGCTCCACTTGATTTTGTTTTTGATGCCCCATCAAAATAGAGCACCCAACATTCTTTGGACACCATGTCCTCATCTTACTTGTCTTCTTACTTTCCTTTCAATACTGCTTCCTGCCCCCCGACTTCATGGTTATCAATGGTGCATTCAACCATGAAGTCAGCAAGTGCTTGAGCTTTTATTGTTGTTCGAGGCTTATACTTGATGTCAAATTCTCCCAATTCAATAGCCCATTTGATCAATCTTCCACTAACTTGAGGGTTGTGCAATATTTTTCTCAGAGGCTGATTGGTCAAGACTTCTATCTTGTGCGCCTGGAAGTATGGGCGTAGCTTCCTCGAGGCCATGATCAGGGCTAAAGCAAAATTTTCTATCATAAAATAGTTTATTTCTGCTCCATGTAGAATCTTGCTCGCGTAATATATGGGTTTCTGAACTTTTAATTCTTCCTTGACCAAAACAGCTCCAAGGGCAGTGTTAGAAACTGCCAGGTATAAGTATAGAATCTCTCCGAGTTTCGGTTTTGCCAACAATGGTGCCTCGGCCATGTACTTTTTCAAAGCCTCAAAGTCTTTTTGGCTTTCTGTCGTCCATTCAAAAATTTGCATGTTTTTTTAGTGCTTTGAAGAAAGGCAAGCACTTCTCCCCTGATTTGGAGATGAATCTCCCTAATGCTGCCACTCTTCCCGTTAGCTTCTGAACATCTTTGACGGACCGTAGTGGTTCCATGTCTAGAATTGCCTTGAGTTTATCGGGGTTAGCCTCAATTCCTCGTTTAGAAACCATCAGGCCTAAAAACTTTCATAACCCTACGCCAAAGGCATACTTTGATGGATTTAACATCATTCTATGGTGCCTCAGCACTTCAAATGCTTCATGTAGATGGTTTATATGATCCGCCTTATCGAGGCTTTTAACCAACATGTCATCCACATAGACTTCCATGGTTTTTCCAATCAGGTGTTCAAAAATTTTGTTCATCAACCTTTGATATGTTGCTCCTGCATTCTTAAGCCCAAATGCCATAACCAAATAACAGTAAACACCAAAGTCAGTGATAAATGATACCTTGGAGATGTCATCCACTGAAGCCATCCATGAAGCTCAGCATCTCGTGCCCAGCTGTGGCATCTATTAGAGTATCAATTCTTGGCAAGGGAAAACAATCCTTAGGACATGCGTCGTTGAAGTCTGTGAAGTCCACACACATCCTCCATTTTCCGTTGGCTTTCTTGACCATTACTGGGTTAGCCAACCATTCTGGAAATTGAATTTCTTCAATGAACCCAGCTTCCAAAAGCTTATCTACTTCCTTCTTGATGGCCTATTGCCTCTCTGGAGCAAAATTTCTCTTCTTTTGTTTCACAGTCTTCCTTTCGGGATTTACGTTCAATTTGTGGGTTTTTAACTGGGGATCAATCCCTGGAATATCGATCGTTGTCCAAGCAAAAACATCATTATTTTCTTGAAGAAAAGATATGATCTTGCTCTTCAATGCCTCAGGTAACAATGCTCCATTGTAAGTGACTTTTTCTAGTTCACCAGGAACTAAGGGAATTGGAATTAAATCCTCAGTTGGTTTCCCTCTTCTATCCTCATTATCTCTAGTATCCATGTCTTCAATTTTCTGCAATCATCCGTATCATGTCCAACTTCTTTGTCGAAACGACAGAATTGATTCTGATTCCTCTTAGACAAGTCAGTCCTCAGTGGCTTCAGCCATCGGAGATCTTCCTCTTTTGCAATTTCCATCAGAATTTGGCTTCTAGGGGCGTTCAATCTTGCATACTCCGTGTACCTTGGCCCGAAATTGTTCTTTTTGGGTGGAGAGTCAGAATCTTTTGATGTCCTAGGATACTTTTCCTTAACATCATATTCCTGAGCCTCCTTTCTTTTCTTTGGATTCCCGCTTCCGCCAACAGTAGGTTCATATTTCCTCATGGTTTCTTCAGCCTTGATATATTTTCCAGCCCGGTCTTGCAACTTCAACATGCTCTCTGGTGGATGCTTAGCCAAGGACCTTTTAAAATGATCATCAGTGGTTCCTTACTGTAGGGCTATCATTGCTACTTTGTCTTCCAGATCCGGGACCTTCAAAGCCTCTCTAGTGAATCTATTTATGTTAATCCCAAATGACCTAACAGAATTGTAGAAAGGGGGTTGAATACAATTCTTGATATTTTCTTAAACTTAAAACACTTATAAATAAAACTGAACTGAATAAGTAAAAACACAAGATATAAATAATTCAGTTGGATTGTTTGATGATCCAACTGAAGTGTTTTTATTTCGGAAATAATCTGTGATACAAATGTACACAGCTGCTCAGTTACTAGATTTGTAGAGAAGAGATGCTCTCAAAAATAGCTAATACAATCTATTTGTTTTTCTTCTCTTGTTTCTATTTTAACTGCTACACTTGGTTATATATTCCCAAGTTTACAATACTATTTTTGGTTACACTTAAGTACACTAAAGATAACCGCCAGTAGCTTGCTTTTCATTCCTTTTGTCCAGTGGTCCTTGGAGATCCTTGTCTTTTGTCTTCATGCTTATTCTGATCCCACTCAAGAACCCAATTGGGAATTGGAATGTTTCCTTATTTCCAGTGACCATTTTAATGGCTCCCAATGCAAATGCACACTTCTACATCTCCTTTTGATCTGTCAGAAAGCTGTCACTATCACTTTGTCAACTATACAGAAGAGCAATAATGATCCGTTGATGGCAGGAGAATGTATTTCGTTGATAGCTTTATTCTTCATTCCGTTGATGGTGTATCCTTGTTTCGTTGATAGAGTAATCTTCATACCGTTGACATGTCTTCATTTAGGCAAAATTACAAGGCATGATATACTTACAATTAACCAACCTATTTTGCCTATCTAGTACTTAGTCAACATGACTTAGGAAACCTATCTAATACATACATCAAATGCATATCAAACTGTGAAGTATTGTACAGTGCAATTGCTACAACACTCATTCCGTTGATGAGCTTCCTGTCAACGAAACACTGCAGAGCATGCCATTCCGTTGACAGTTACAAAATGACTTAATACAAAATCTACTAAGTGTTTTTATAATTATCATCAAGAACAACATATTCCTAACAATCTCCCCCAATTTATGACTGATAGAATAACAGCCATAAATCAAGAGCCTTGATGATAACAAAAACACTCAGTCAACTTACACATGATAAAAGTAGAAATTGCATTGAGCTTCATTGAATTTAATTAAATTTCAAAGTAGAAAATCTTACAAAACAAGTGCACAGAGTTGCTCCTCTAGACTGAGCAGATTTTTCATCTTTGCCTCTGTGGTCTTGTTTTCTTCCCTTTTCTTGCATTGTTCTCCTCAATCTGAGCTTGAAGTCTTCTGTAGAAAATCTTCTCTTCTTCATCTTGATTCCCCAACTTGGATTGCATTAATCTTAGAGTTTCATTGGATGCCTTCTCCAGTTGGTCTTCTATTCTGAAGAATCTTCTACAGTTGTCCTTGTCTCTGAATTCCATCATCCAAAAAGGTTGGAGATGAATTTTCTTTCCTGTTTGAGGGACCTTCAATACTCTGGGAAGTGCACCAGGCTTGTTCCAGCTAGCTTTGATTTGGAAAATTTTGGAAACAACTTCAGATTTAGCTGTTTTGGTAAAACCAAAATCTTTCTTCAGACATTTAAACACAGATAGCAGTGTCTGATAGTCTTCTCCCAGAATTCTATGTAGAGGCCAAACCTGTTCTCTCCCACCCTTGTAGACAAACACCAATCTCTCTGGTAGTTTGTAAGAAGCTGTTATTCCTCTCACTTCAACTAGGTCATCAAGATTGATATGTAGGTCAGACTCCTCCCTGATATCAGCAATGTAGATGAAGTCTTCTGGGTTGGTAGGAGGTTTTTCAGCTTGTGGTCTCCTTACTAGAATTGGCTTAGCCTTGGTAGCCCTTTGCTTAGATTTCTTCTTTGGATCCATCTCAAAGAGGAATTTTGGAAAGTTGGCCTCATCAAACTCAATTGGCTCTTCCTTTTGCTCAATTGGCTGATCATGGAAATTAACAGGATGTTTAGGATCAAAGGCTAACTTTACCCCTAGAGCTGGATCAGGAATTGTTGGAGGTGCAGTTGGTACAGAAGAGTCTGATGCAATACTCTGAGAGTCATCATTCTCAAAGGCTATATTTCTCCTAGCTCTTGCCTTTGGTTGCCTTGTGCTCTTCTTTGCACTCCTTTCCTCTCTGGCTTTTTCTTCTTGCTGTCTTTCTTCTTCATCAAGAGATTGAGCAACTGCAAGTGCTTGCATTGCTGCTCTTTCTGACTCTTCAGCCTTAGCTTCAGCAAAGTTTGGGTGACCAGCCCAAACACAGATTTCTTGTCCATTCCTGTAGACAATTGCCCTTTGCTTCCTTACCTCAGTATCATTGCTTTCCTTGCATTTAGTGATAAGTAATCCAAGAAGCTTGAGCTCATCTGGATAAGGTGCAGGATAGAAAGTCCTTGCTATATTTTTGCCCTTTGGTTTAGCAGGGGACTTGGGAGATAAGCTTCTTTGCAATGTAGCTTGTTCCACATCCCTAATGCATGAAGTTTGTCCTTTCTCCTTCCTTGAACCTTGAGTGACTCCATGTAGAAGGGGCTCTACCTTATATAAAGAATTGGTCTGTGGCTCCCATTCCGTTGATGCTAAAACCATGGCATCCGTTGATGGCTCTGTAGAAGAAGCTTGATTCGTTGATGGATCTGAAATCTTTGCAGAATCAGCTAACTTCTTGATTCTTTCATCTATCCTGGACCAGTGGTCTTTAATTTGCTCAGCAAGTTGTAGCTTCATAGATGCTTGCTGAATCAGGTCAATGTTGTCCAGTTTAGCTTTTCCTGACTCCCCCATAGCTAGTGGCTCCTTTGGCAGGGAAATGGCTGGGACCATAACCTTTGTGATTTGAATGTCTAGCTCCTTAGATTTCTCCCCCTTTTTGTTATCATCAAGAGAGATGACTGGGAGTCCTTGAGCTGCCACTAGCTGGGCCAAGAGTTGTGTCTGCTTCTCCTGTTCCTTTTGCATCTGAGATAAAGTAGCTTCCACCTTGTCCACTCTAGAAGAGAGAGTCTTCAAGGAGGTAGCCACCTCAGGTTCCTTAGAGAAAAACCTGTTCATCTTGGACACAGTGAGAAGAGGAAGCTTTTCATCTAGCCTCCTTTCATTAGCATCCTTGAGATTGCTAATTGAGCCCTTGATTTCTCTAGCCTCAATCCTTGTCTGCATCATCTGTAGCCTTTGGATTTCCAGTGAATCCATAATAGCCTTGTAGAATTTCTTGTCATTGGCATTTGCAGATTCATGAGCCAGATAGGCCTCATTGTACTGCCTTGTGATTGCAGCATCCAGGGAGATCCTTCCTTGTAAATCTTGAGAAAGCCAGTTTGGTGTAGGAGGCACCACAGAAGTCCCAGTCTGTGAAGCAGTGGCCACCTGATTGTCACCAAAGCTGTCCTCATCATCAGAGAAATCAAACTCACCACTTGCTGCAGCTCCTGGAGATAGATTGGTCAAGGCATCCTTTGCTCTTTGCATTGATGCAGTTGTATGAATTAGTTGTAGTGACCTCTCTGCCTCCATATTGCCCTGTTGAGCCAAAACTTGATAGGCTGACACAGGATGAGTAAAGGTCTCAGGATCCAGGGAAATACTATCCAGAGTTTGTTGATAGAGCTCTTGGAAAGTAAGTTCCCTTTCTCCCTCATTGACCTCCATTGACTCACTAGCAATGGCTGCTTCCTCCCTTATGACTCCTGTAGTCCCTTCTCTCTCTCCTCTATTTTCTTGCATCATGGGCTCCCCATGGCTCACACCTCTCACACCCTCACCTTCACCTACTAAGGTGGAACTCTCAATCTCTCCTTTTGCCTGGCTGGAAGAAATAGCCAGCCTCTCACTCTCATTCTCTCCTTTTGCCTGGCTGCAAGCCAGCCTCTCAGTTTCACTCCCTCTCAATCCTAGAAGTGTCTCAACTACCACTAGATCATCTGCACTAGTTGTGGAAACAACTTGATTTTCAATTAGAGGTGCAGAGTGAACTATCAACGGTATGGTAGTTTGAACTGTCAACGGTATGGATACCGTTGATGGAGAAACACTTGTCAACGAAAGAGCCTGTTTCGTTGATGAGGTCAAGAAAGCACTTTGAGAAAGTGAAATTACAGTAGAATCTGTGGTGATTGATTTAAGAGATTGTTCCACAGATCCTCTTGTAACTTCAGAAAAGGATGATTGGTGGCCCAACAAATCACTTAACAAGTGATGGTCACCAATGTCAGAGTGGGGCTTCTCCAAGAAAAGAGTTGGAGAATCAGGGATAGATGAATGGATCATATCCACATCCAATGATTGAGTTGGTGAATTTGGTGGAGATAGTTCAAGATTGATATCAAGAGAATGGGACTGTAACCCCAGAGTTATGATAGGGGTTACATCAAATTGAATTTGTGAAACTGGAAGTGTTGCTTCCAGTGTGTGTGCACCCTGTGAAACCTGGGATTTTTGCTTTACTCTTCTTTGGTACTGGGAAATTGTAGACTGTGGGCTTACAGTGTCCCTTGCCCTCTTGGACTGTGCTCTTGGTGGAGAGCTTGTTTCAATAATTACATCCTTTTGGGAGGATGCAATTAGACTTGTGCTTAAATCCATTTTACTCATTGTGCCTTGTTGGGAAGACACAATGGGGCTAGGCTGGGAAACACTTACCTCACCTTCCTTATTCTTGGGGTTTCTTTGACTTTCACCCCTTCCCTCACCTCTCACAACTCCAGACTCACTCCCCTTAGGTTGTGTGGTATTTTTTACAACAGGTGCCTTTTGAGAAGCACCTGAGGTTGGCTTGGAGGATTTCTTTGATTTTGGTTTTGTTGCTGGGGCAGGAGCCTGTTGGGTCACAGCTACAGACTCCATAGCAACTGGGTTGGATGAGACAATGGAAGTAACAGCTATACTAACAGGGATAGCAGTAGTTACCTCAATGATTGGCAGATACACCACTGGAACATCACCATTGTGGTTCAGCCTCAGTATGTCTGTCAATACTCTCTTCTCTTGCACAAAGCACTCAAACCTGGCAGTAGGGTTAGAGATAACTAATGGTGCTGGACTAACATGATTAGCCAGCATCATCAGAAACCTTGCATAATAGATATTTTTCTTCCTATTTGCCTTATCACCCAACTTAGCACCAATTTCATACATAAGTTGGGTGCTAAAGTTGTAATATCTATCATTTAGAAGCATGGTTAGGAGAATTAACATAGAGTTAGTTAATGCATCAAAATTACTAATCTTTCCAGAAAAGACCTTAATGAATGCATCAGCTAAATAGCTGTATTCCCTAACCAAACCTCTCATAATTATCTTACCCAAGTTATCAGTAGGCAAAGAGTAGTTTATAGAATTTAGCACGGTAGTTATTTCAATGTTAGTAGGCAAAGCATCACAGTTATTATCAGGAATATGTAAACATGCTTGCAAAACATCAGAATTAACTATGTACTCATTACCTTGAAGAGTGAATTGCAGTGTGCAGTTTGTTCCACTATACTCACATGAGGTCCAAATCTCCTCGATTATTTCATTGTAGAGTGGTGTAGAGTGAAACATCGCATAGCTCAACTTACAGTTCCTCATGAAGTCCATCATCTTGAAAAAGATGTTGTTCGGACTCTCCTTAACAACAAATGGAATGGAATTGTTCTTCTCATAGATGAACCCATCAGCAGACATAAGCTTGACTATGGGTGCCATTGTTGAGTGAGGAAAAGCTTCGAGCTGTATTGCTTGTTAGAGAGAATAAGATAGAAAAACTTTTGGAATTTTTGAGAACAGGTAGAAATGAAATAAAGAAATTGAAATTTCTTAAATACTCCCCCAAAAATTCTCAGAAATTAAGTCCAATAATTAATCTAAATTACCTGATTGGCTTAAAAAGTAACCGTTAGAATTAAATATTACCACGATTTATACTTACAGGGGTGTATGCATAGATCGTGATAAAGAACGTGTAATTTCAACGGTTCAGATTAAAAAGCGCTACATCAACAAATCAGAATTGGGCATTTTAGGTCCCTTCTATTTCGTTGATAAAGCTGCGTTTCGTTGATATAAAAGAGCTATCAACGAAACACCCAGAAAAATGCTAAGACTATCAACGAAATGGTGCGTTTCGTTGACATAGTAATTTTGACTTAGACAAAATTTCACCTTTTCCTGAGAAAATCAATTCACAGAAAAATTATAGCAAATTCCTGGCTGCATTTTAACTTGCAAAAATCTCAAAATAATTAAGAGAAATTTAGCATACCTAGCTCACTTACTAATCTTGAGAATGTGGATTCATCAAGTGGCTTGGTAAAGATGTCTGCAAGTTGTTGTTCACTTGGAACAAAATGTAACTCCACAGTACCATTCATAACATGTTCTCTAATAAAGTGGTCCTTGAATGCTGCACTGGATTCTCAGTAATGGCAATGGCACTAGTGTTGTCACAGAAAATAGGAATTTTCTCAACTCTTAATCCATAATCAAGTAGTTGGTTTTTCATCCATAAAATCTGTGCACAACAACTTCCAGCTGCAATATACTCAGTCTCAGCTGTGGAGGTGGAAACTGAGTTTTGTTTCTTGTTGAACCATGATACAAGCTTGTTTCCTAGAAATTGACAGGTTCGAGTTGTGCTTTTCCTGTCAATTTTACATCCTGCATAATCTGCATCTGAATAACCAATTAGTTCAAAACCAGATTCTCTAGGATACCAAATGCCAAGGTTTGGTGTTCCTTTGAGATATCTGAAAATTCTTTTAATAGCAACTAAATGGGATTCCCTAGGATCAGCCTGAAATCTAGCACATAGACATGTAGCAAACATAATATCAGGTCTACTAGCTGTTAAATATAAAAGTGAGCCAACCATGCCTCTGTAACTTGAAATGTCCACAGATTTTTCCTTAGTATTCAATTCAAGTTTGGTGGCAGTAGGCATGGGTGTTTTGGCAGGAGAGCATTCCATTAAGTTAAACCTCTTTAACAAATCATTAATGTACTTGGTTTGACTAATGAAAATGCCTTCATTAACTTGCTTTACTTGAAGACCAAGAAAATAAGTTAACTCTCCCATCATGCTCATTTCATACTTACTTTGCATAAGCTTGGCAAACTTTTGACAAAGTTTTTCATCTGTAGACCCAAAAATTATGTCATCTACATAAATTTGAACAAGTATTGTAGAGCCATTCACAATCCTATGAAAAAGAGTTTTATCTACAGTACCTCTAGTGAAGTGATTCTCAAGAAGGAACTGCGACAATGTGTCATACCAGGCTCTAGGTGCTTGTTTCAAACCATAGAGTGCTTTGAGGAGAAAGTACACATACTCTGGAAAATCATCATCTTCAAAGCCAGGAGGTTGACTCACATACACCTCCTCTTCCAGTTCCCCATTCAGAAAATCACTCTTCACATCCATTTGAAAGACCTTGAAATTGGCATGGGCTGCATAGGCTAGGAAAATCCTTATTGCTTCTAGTCTTACAACAGGAGCAAAGGTTTCATCAAAATCAATTCCCTCTTCCTGTGAGTAGCCTTTTGCAACCAATCTAGCTTTGTTCCTTGTGACTATGCCATTTTCATCCATCTTGTTTCTGAACACCCATTTTGTGCCTATTACACTCCTGTCTTTAGGCTTGGGCACCAGCTTCCAAACATTGTTCCTCTCGAATTGGTTTAGCTCCTCTTGCATAGCCAAAACCCAATCTGGATCTAGAAGTGCATCCTCAACTTTCTTTGGCTCTTCTTGAGACAGAAAGCTACTATATAGACATTCCTCTTGAGTTGCTCTTCTAGTTTGAACTTTTGAAGAAACATCACCTATAATTAGTTCAAAGGGATGATCTTTAGTCCATTTTTTTGAGGGAGGTAGATTTGCTCTTGAAGAAGTAGCTTCATGATCATGATTGCCTTGATTAGATATTTGTCCTTGAGAAACTCCCCCTGAGTTTGTTGTCCCTAATTGATCACTCCTGGAAGCATTTCTGTGACTGTCAACGGAATGTCCATTTTGACTGTCAACGAAACGCTCATTCTGACTGTCAACGAAATGACCATTTGGTCTACTAGCAGCTATTCTTTTCAATCTTAATGCAGCAATTTCATCTTCACTGCTGCTTTCATCTGTGCTAGATACAACAACTTTGGACTGTTTCTCAATAGTCTTATCATGATCCATTTGTTCTCCTTCCTCATTCTCAAAAGAGAGACTTTCATGGAAACCTTCATCACAGAGACCCTGAATTTTGAGATCATCAAAAACAACATGTACAGATTCCATAACAATGTTGGTTCTGAGATTGTAGACTCTGTAGGCTTTCCCTGCTGCATAACCCACAAATATTGCTTCATCTGCCTTTGCTTCAAATTTCCCCAAGTGCTCAGCTTGATTTCTCAGAACAAAACACTTGCAACCAAAGACATGAAGAAAATCCAATAGTGGTTTCTTTCTTTTGAGTAGTTGATAAGGTGTCATTCCCTTGGCCTGATTAATCAAAGAAATATTTTGAGTGAAGCAAGCTGTGTTGACTGCCTCAGCCCAAAAATAAGTAGGTAACTTTGATTCATCTAGCATTGTCCTTGCAGCTTCAATAAGTGTTCTGTTTTTCCTTTCAACTACACCATTTTGCTGTGGTGTCCTTGCTGCTGAAAACTCATGCAATATACCATTTTCTTCACAGAACACTTTCATGCTTGAATTCTTGAATTCTGTCCCATTGTCACTCCTAATTCTTCTCACTTTGAAATCAGGATGATTGTTTACCATCTTGATGTGATTGATAATGATTTCACTTGCCTCATCTTTGGAGTGCAAAAAGAAAGTCCATGTAAATCTAGAAAAATCATCAACAATCACAAGACAGTACTTCTTCTTTGAAATTGACATGACATTTACAGGGCCAAATAAATCCATGTGGAGCAACTCAAGCTGTTGAACAATTGATGACTCTGTCTTGCTTTTGAATGATGTCTTCTTTTGTTTCCCTTTTTGGCAGGCATCACACAAACCATCCTTGGAGAATTCTACCTGTGGAATTCCTCTAGCAAGATCTTTCCTTACCAAATCATTCATGACTTTGAAATTCAGATGAGATAATTTCTTGTGCCACAGCCAACTTTCATCCTTGCTTGCCTTGCTGAAAAGACATGTGATGGTGTCTGGACTTGTGTTGCTAAAGTCAGCAATGTACACGTTCCCTCTTCTGAATCCAGTCATGACCACATTGTTGTTTCCTACCTTAGAAACAACACAGGCTTCTTTTGAAAAAGTAACTAAAAATCCTTTGTCACAAAGTTGGCTGATACTAAGCAGGTTGTGCTTAAGACCATCCACCAATGCAACCTCATCAATGATGACATTCTCTTTTGAAATCAAGCCATATCTCTTTGTGTAGCCTTTGTTGTCATCTCCAAAAGCAATACAAGGGCCAGCTTTTTCCTGAAACTCTGTGAGCAGGGTGGAATCACCAGTCATGTGTCTTGAACAACCACTATCCAAGTACCAAAGATTCCTTTTGTCTCCCTGCACACAACAAACCAAATCAAGTTGATTTTGGTACCCAAGTTTCCTTGGGTCCTGTCTTGTTAGCCTTTGATTTCCCTCTCAGATCATTTTTCACTTGTGTTGATCTTTGAGGGTTGCTCACAGTTTCATTCTCAGCATGCATAGATGGAGGAACAAACATGTTATTCCATGGCATTTGTGGCATGTTAAACATATTCATGTAAGGGTTAGGCACAAATGACATACCAGCATATGGATTTTGATACTGTGCATATGGAGCAAACATGTTAGGCATAACATGCATTGCAGGTATAGAATCATTCAATGTAGACTTAGGCATTTTCACATTAGCAGGTTTCTTAACAGACTTGCAATTAGCAGATAGATGATTAACACTACCACAATTAACACATGTCTTTCTAGGTGCATATTTATCAGGTGTGTAATTGTTGTGCTTGTTAATCCCTACTTTTCCGTTTCTGTTATTCTTTTTGTTACCTTTAGTCTCAACTTGAACTTTCTCTAACTTGTCTTTCAATTGCTTGTTAGACAAGTGACCTACATTAGCTCTTTCAACAGGCTTCTCAACTTTCTTTGATTTACTAGACTCACCTTGAACAAAGTTCTTGGTGACATGACCATACTTTTCATTAAGTCTAGTGAGTTCTACTTTCTTTTTCTCTGTCAACGAAACAGCATGATCGGTTGATGGTTCATCTGTCAACGAAACATTGCATTCCGTTGACGTATCAACCTTCAACAAATTATCATTGTTGTTTGTTGACTCTGATTCTGATTCTAAGGTTTCAACAGCATACCCTAGTTTCTCCTTGTTCTTTTTCCATGATTGCTCACAGAAAGATTCCACACCTTGAACATTAATGATGTTGCTAGCAACATTCCTGGAATCTTTCCATTTTGCAATCACACTCTGTTCTATCTCTAGTTGTGTTTTAAGAATTTCTTCCCTCTTCAATACTTTCTCAAGTTCCAGCTTAGCATCCCTACTAACACATCTCATTTTCTCAAACTCAATGAGATGTGCTTCTAACATGGCATTTCTATCACTTAAGAGCAGATTTGATTCTTTAATCCTTGAATTCTCCTTGGTAAGTGATTTAAGAGTAACACGCAAATTATATAGTACAGTAGACATTTCATTTACTACACTATCGCATTCCTCTTTAGAAAGCTCAGAAAGATTAGTAATTGTTACCTGGTTGCTTGAGGAGCTTGCTTCCTGCTCATGATTGTTAGCCATAAGAGCCAAGTTGACATACTCAACATCATCATCAGAATCTTCACCATTACCAGCCCAATCATACTCCTGAGACATGAAAGCCTTTTCTTTTTGCTTGAGAAGTTCAAAGTATTTCTTTTTATAATCAACAGGCTCAAATTTCCTGTTGCCCTTCTCAATCTTGGGCTTTCTGCAGTCTCCAGCAAAGTGACCAAGCATTCCACAATTGAAACATTTAGATTTAGACTTTTCAATCCAGTTACTTTTGTTAGGTTGAAAGTCTCTCCTTGGTGGCCTTGCTTCTGAGTTTCTCTTGAACTTGAACTTAAAGAATTTTCTTGACAGAAAAGCAATGTGTTCATCAATCTCATCTAAGTCATCCAAGTTGGTTGGTTCTGATTCTTCTTCCTCTGTCATCTTGCCTTTTCCCTTGCTAACATCACTTCTACAACTAGCTCGACTAGTTGTGGCTTTTGCAGCTTCCTCATTGTCATCTTCCAGTTGGTTCACAGATGCAATCAATGCAATAGATCCACCCTTCTTCTATACCTTCTCAATTTCTTCATCTTGCTCCATTTCCAACTCATATGTCTTTAATGTTCCATACAGCCTTTCAAGAGTGTAATCTTTGTACTCTTGAGTGTTTCTTAGAGAAACAGTCATAGGCTTCCATTCTTTTGGAAGAGCTCTTAGAAATTTAAGGTTTGAATCCTTAGTTTGGTAGATTCTCCCATACAACTTTAATCCATTCAGAAGCTTTTGAAACCTACTAAACGTGTCATTTAGGGTTTCACCAGCTTTAAAGTGAAAGTGCTCATATTGTTGTATAAGGAGTTGCATTTTGTTCTCCCTTACTTGCTCAGTTCCTTCACATAGTGTTCTGACAGTGTCCCATACTTCTTTGGAGGTTGTACAGTTTATGACATTGTCAAACATCTCTTGCTCCAAACCATTAAACAGAATGTTCATGGTTCTTTTATCTTTATGGACTTCTGCAACATCTTCAATAGTCCATTCTGAGACAAGTTTTGGAATTTCCACATCAGGAGCATCATCTGGCAGTCCAACTCTAGATGCAAACTTCATGGGAACGTGTGGACCTTTCTCAATGCAGTCTACATACCTCTCGTCCATAGACATGAGATGTAAATGCATCTTTACTTTCCAGTGAAAGTAATTGTCCTTATCAAGAACTGGTATCTTCACACCTGCATCCTTCTTCACCATGGTTTCTGTTTTGGTCTTGATCTTTAAACTTCTTGTATGTTAGAAGCTTGCTTTGATACCAATTGTTAATCCCAAATGACCTAACAGAATTGTAGAAGGGGGGGGGGGGTTGAATACAATTCTTGATATTTTCTTAAACTTAAAACACTTATAAATAAAACTGAACTGAATAAGTAAAAACACAAGATATAAATAATTCAGTTGGATTGTTTGATGATCCAACTGAAGTGTTTTTATTTCGGAAATAATCTGTGATACAAATGTACACAGCTGCTCAGTTACTAGATTTGTAGAGAAGAGATGCTCTCAAAAATAGCTAATACAATCTATTTGTTTTTCTTCTCTTGTTTCTATTTTAACTGCTACACTTGGTTATATATTCCCAAGTTTACAATACTATTTTTGGTTACACTTAAGTACACTAAAGATAACCACCAATAGCTTGCTTTTCATTCCTTTTGTCCAGTGGTCCTTGGAGATCCTTGTCTTTTGTCTTCATGCTTATTCTGATCCCACTCAAGAACCCAATTGGGAATTGGAATGTTTCCTTATTTCCAGTGACCATTTTAATGGCTCCCAATGCAAATGCACACTTCTACATCTCCTTTTGATCTGTCAGAAAGCTGTCACTATCACTTTGTCAACTATACAGAAGAGCAATAATGATCCGTTGATGGCAGGAGAATGTATTTCGTTGATAGCTTTATTCTTCATTCCGTTGATGGTGTATCCTTGTTTCGTTGATAGAGTAATCTTCATACCGTTGACATGTCTTCACTTAGGCAAAATTACAAGGCATGATATACTTACAATTAACCAACCTATTTTGCCTATCTAGTACTTAGTCAACATGACTTAGGAAACCTATCTAATACATACATCAAATGCATATCAAACTGTGAAGTATTGTACAGTGCAATTGCTACAACACTCATTCCGTTGATGAGCTTCCAGTCAACGAAACACTGCAGAGCATGCCATTCCGTTGACAGTTACAAAATGACTTAATACAAAATCTACTAAGTGTTTTTATAATTATCATCAAGAACAACATATTCCTAACAATTTATGTAGTCCCTCAAGGCTTCATTCTTTCCTTACTGGATTCCCATGAGAGATGCAGAACTCTTCTCATGCACCCTTCCACTAACAAACTGGTTGATAAACACCTTGCTCAGCTCCTTAAAATATCCAATAGAATTGGGAGGTAGACGGCTGTACCAACGCTGAGCCATGCCCGCAAGGGTTTGTGGAAACGCTCTGCATTTGACTACATCATTCGTAGGCTGTAACAACAATGCATTAGAGAAAGTCCTCACATGATTCGCGGGGTCTCCTGTTCCATCATAAGCTTTGATCGTTGGCATCTTGAATTTTCTGAATATATTAGCTTTCATGATATCCTGAGTGAAAGGTGGTGTAGGATCATCAGGATCTCCTAGGGGTAACAACACAGTAGGATCACCCTTAGGGGCTTCCGCCCTCTTAGTTCTTCTCGGTTCTTCTCGGTGCAGGATCCAAATTGATCACTGGGACTCTTCCAGTTGCTTGGCTTTGAGCTTCTGCAGCCTCCTCTTCTGCCAGTGTTTTCTTGAGTCTTGCAGCCTCTGCCTCATGGGCCGCAATCTTTTCCTTAGTGATTTGGGGTTGTTCCCGATTTATTTGGGAAGAACGTCTCCTCCTTGGAGCAACATCCCTCTATTCTCCAGTTGAGTAATTCTCATCCTCAGTATAGGGACCTGAGTAGTCTTGAATCAAGGGGGTCTATCGAGTTTGAGTTTGTTGATTTTGGGGTCCCAGACCTTGAATATAAGGGGGCACATATGCTTCGTGGTAGGTTGGATTGATATCACTACTCCCCACTGTAGGTCGAGGTGGCATGCCAGAAGTTGGCATCCCAAGAGTTTCAGTCGTGTATTGGAGAAGATCTGTGGTGTGAAGTTGAAGGCCATGTGGAGCATTCATGAGTAGTGGAGAGGTTGTGATTGGTTATTGGAGAGTTGCCTCTTGAGGATTAGGGCCATGAACGACCATTTGCAGGGGATTCGTCCCTTCAACCAAAATTGGGATTTCTGGTCCTTGAGTAGTGGTGAGGGGGATATTTGCCCCTTGAGTGCCAGTAGTTGGCGGCGGTTGGCTTCGATGAGTCTCTGTTTCAGAGGTAAGAGGAAGTCCTTCAGAAGTCTGAGTTTCTCGAGTCGTTCTTCGTGTGTTTGCCATGGTTTTGATGTTGTCTTCCCACAGACGGCGCCAAATGTTGTGGAATAAAAACTGTATCTTTGAATTCAATGCTAGGATTAGAGAGTTTCGAGATTTAATGGTTGTTCTCGTGTTTCGTGACTAAATCGGTCCTCACAAGATGCCTACGTATCTCAATTCGTAATTGAGAATCAAGCCAAAAAGCGTAGATCTGATTGAAGGAACATGTCCTTTATATAGGCATAGAAAGCCTTGCTTTTAGGGTAGAATTAGGTGACTTGAGGGCTAAGTTACCCTCTTTGATGAGAACTATGAGTCCTGGTTTGTAGGAGGTTGACTCCTTGTGGCTTTGTACATCTTGGAGGCTACTTCTTGACGTAATTAATATGACTTTGGACTCCTTTCATGAACCGTAAATTTTCATTATTTATTAATTACAAATTTAATAAATAATTAGGATTTCGGGCCGTATTTATCGGGCCTAACTTTTGGACCAATTCAGGTGTAATTATTATATCATTAATTATATTTCTAGGGTTATTTTTCTGCCCATATCACTAGTAATTATAATTTGTAATTTTACCTTAACTTTCCTGCATTTTGCTTTTTATAAACTTAAAAAATATGTCTTTTTTCTTCAACACACGTTTGAATCACGATTAAGTAATAAACTGTAAAATAATAATTTTATTAAAATAATAAATTTCTTTTACAGTTTTTATATAAAACAAATAATGTATTTTTATTGTTGATAAATTAATAAAGTTCCTAAAATTATTTTAGGAAATTTATCAAAATTAAATACCCTAATTTTATGCACTTGTGTATGTATATAAAATTTTAATATTATTCATATTAAATCTAATTATATTGTCTCAGGTAAGTTCCCTAATGTAATCTTAGAAAATCTATTCTCTTACTTTAAAATAATTAAAAGATTAAAAGATGTGATAACTGATAAGTTAAGGGAAAATATAAAAAAGACAAGTTAATTGCTAAAACAAGAAAGAAACGCGATAAAATAATAAAAAGGAGATAATTACTATTCCCTGTTTGGCTAATGAAAATGAAATCTAAAACCCCTAAAACCCTAAAATGCTCTTACTTCTAGACCCTTCTCTTCCTCTTAAAATAAATACCCTGCGTTGCTATCTTTTCTTCTCACTTCAACCATACAAAACTTGAGTTTCTAGTACCTCCATACAAATCTCAATTTGCTTACATACAATCTGATTATTCTTCTATAATCACAGGAGAGTCATGTATAGATTTGCAGCAAATCTTGCATCTAAAGCACGGTACATTAACTCATTTATCTACTTAGTTATATACTTACACACACAATAGATTTGTTTTCTTAGTTATTGTTTTAAAGATTTGATCTTTATCATAATTAAAGCCAGCCCATTAATTTATTTTGATTGGTTTCATTGTTTTTATGTTAAAGGTTTGATCTTTATATTAATTTGAAGAAACCCATTTCAATTTACCTCTGATTTGTGTTGTTTTGAAGTTTTGATTTATAATTAAGTGAATTTTGTTTGTAAAGTTTTGATCTTTATTCTAATATGAGAAAACCCATTTGTGATTATTGTGCAGGATTGCTACAAGCAGCACCAAACAGGTAATTTTAATGGATCTTGATTCTAAACATTTGTAAAATTCAGTTGTGAATTTGTTTCTTTTTTGTCAAAGTTTTGATTTTTAATTTTTGTGGTTTGGTTGTAAAGATTGGGAGTAGATTAAATTTGAGCAGAAACTATGCGGCCAAGGATATTAGATTTGGGATCGAAGCCCGGGCTTTGATGCTTAGAGGTGTTGAAGAGCTCGCTGATGCAGTGAGAGTGACTATGGGCCCGAAGGTACTTGTCATTTGTGCAGCTATACAGACCTGTCCATTGAATTTGTCATTTTCTCTTTTGTGATTTGATTTCATGTTTTTTCTTACACGCATACCTATATGTATATCTGTTTATTGATTATGATTTTGTTGGTAAAAGGAGATAAATATGATTTAATTTGACTGTGATTTCTTGTTCGTAATTGTAAGGGGAACTAATCAGGTTTTTAGTTTCTGTAGGCTGTTTGTTTTGAGATACACCTGTTTGCTTAGAAATCTTGTAATTGTATAAGTTGTTTTCCTAAATGTCTTGGCACAGGTTTTGCAATATTTTTTTCCCTTTTTTTGTTATAGAGCTTACAATAATATTGAGGCAATATTTGCTAAGATCTACAAATGTTGTTTTCACTGTAAAGGGACGTACTGTTGTTATTGAACAATCATATGGGGCGCCTAAAGTTACGAAAGATGGGGTAACTGTCGCCAAGAGCATTGAGTTTAAAGACAAAGTGAAGAACATTGGTGCAAGCCTTGTCAAACAGGTTGCAAACGCCACCAATGATGTCGCCGGTGACGGTAAAGTCTTACTTTATCTATTTAATTCTTTTTGTAGTAGGTACCAGGGTGTTTTGTCATTGCTTTAAGAAATAAAAGACATAGAATTTATAACTCTGACTCATGGTCAGTTTGCCTGACCATGTCATCGGCATAGTGGTTTGCCGAAGAATGATAATCTGCTTATTTTTAACATCTTATAATAGTGTGTAATTGTGTCGAGAGATTGTGCTCTGTATCTCATGTACATGTTGCAGAAATCCCCCCCCCCCCCCCCCCCCTAAACAAATGGTTATGTTGCCTGTTTTAGATTGATCTTTTTTTAATATTTTTTGGCATTTGATTCAAGTCATCCAATTTACTGTTCTTTATATGAAATTTCAGGAACTACTTGTGCTACTGTCCTCACCCGTGCAATATTTACCGAAGGTTGCAAGTCAGTTGCAGCTGGTGTGAATGCCATGGATCTTAGACGTGGTATTACCATGGCTGTAGATGCAGTGGTAACAAATTTGAAAAGTAGAGCACGGATGATAAGCACATCTGAAGAAATAGCCCAGGTTTGTTTCTACTGTTTAGAATTCTTTGGTTATAATGCTATAGTATCAATAATTTAGTGTTATACATTTCGGACTGCTCTGTATTTTAAAAGGTTGGAACAATATCTGCAAATGGAGAAAGAGAGATTGGTGAGTTAATTGCTAAGGCAATGGAGAAAGTTGGCAAGGAGGGAGTAATAACAATTCAGGTAATATGATTATGTATATGCAACACTATCAGGGGTAACACTCGAATAGTCTAAAGCTTCTTTTGCTTAGGTAGTACTGTATGGATATTGTTTGTACACTGGTTATCTTAATACACATTTTATTATGAGCTGAAATTTTTTGTTTCCCCGCCCAAAAAAATGAGATTTATATGAATAATGTGGGTTGACATTCCTCATATCTAATGCAGGATGGAAAAACATTGTATAATGAATTAGAAGTTGTTGAAGGAATGAAGCTTGACAGGGGTTACATATCCCCTTATTTCATTACGAATCAGAAGAACCAGAAATGTGTAAGTCTTGCATGCTATATAATGTGAAAGTATCTTGAGATTTTTTTTGTTTGTAGTTTGCAGAAGACCCAGATCTGCTTGCTTCTGTTATTTCTTTAAGTTCTTTAGTATTTACTTAAAATTTACGGATTTTCTAATTTCCTACAGGAGTTGGACGACCCTCTTATTTTAATTCATGAGAAGAAAATCTCTAGCATAAATGCAGTAGTGAAAGTATTAGAGTTGGCGTTAAAGGTAAAATGTCTTTGGCTTGTCCTTTTCAATATGTTTCTTAAGTCTTGTAGTCTTGGTCATATTTTACATGTGTAGTTACTAAATTAAGTATTTTTTTTCAGAGACAACGGCCTCTTTTGATAGTTTCCGAAGATGTTGATAGTGAAGCACTCGCAACTTTAATTCTCAATAAACTACGTGCCGGGATAAAGGTTCCCCCTTTGTACATTTTCTTTTGAAGTTATCTTTCATGTGAAGTTTATATGTATATACATGACATCATGCGACGTGGTACTTTTCAGGTTTGTGCAATTAAAGCCCCTGGGTTCGGTGAAAACAGAAAGGCTAATCTTCAGGATCTTGCTGTTCTTACTGGAGGCCAAGTAGGTTTTCCTGCTGAATCTGTCCTTAGTGTAAATATAAGGGTTCTTTAACGATTCAAGATTACCAGCTAATTTATGTACATCTGGTTTATAGGTTATTACTGAAGAACTTGGTATGAACCTTGACAATGTAGAGTTGGATATGTTTGGCTCATGCAAAAAGGTAAATACATTGAAATTGTGGAAGTCAATTTTGGTTATTTGACTCTATGTACTCAGCTGTCCATATCACAGTACATGTGTAATTTCTGTAACATGCAGTTTTACTTATAAAGTGAATGTTAATTATGTTTATGGTGGGCATTACACTACAACAGTATCATGTGCTCAGAACATTGTAATTAAAAGAGTAGCATCTTTGTTTTTCTATTATAAAGTTACCTAACAAGGTCTTTTTATAGATCACAATATCCAAGGATGACACTGTTGTTCTTGATGGGGCTGGTGAGAAAAAGTCTATAGAAGAAAGGTGTGAACAGGTTAGTGTACTATTTGACATCAGGTTTCAAACTTTCGACAAAATATTGCAGTGGCATTTTTACATTTTTCAGATGCTAATGTTATGTTTTATTTAATAGATAAGATCATCAATCGAATTGAGTACTTCTGATTATGACAAGGAAAAGTTTCAAGAAAGACTAGCTAAGCTTTCTGGTGGTGTTGCTGTACTAAAGGTCTGCCTCAATTCTGAATTTTTTTTCTTTTTACTTATTGAAGTCTAATCTTAGTACTGTAGAATAACTTGTACCATTCAAGATTAACCATTAGCTTTAGAAGTTAGTACATTTAAGAGTAATGATTAGCTGTAGAAGTTAGCAATTGTTGTTACCGACAGAATTACGGATAGGCTTATGTCTCTGTTCAAATTTTCTCTTTTTGTAGATTGGAGGAGCAAGTGAAACTGAAGTAAGTGAGAAAAAGGATAGGGTTACAGATGCACTGAATGCCACAAAGGCTGCTGTAGAAGAAGGGATTGTGCCAGGTAATAAATTACTTGTTTTTATCATCATTAGTATTGTTGACAAACATGTACATGTACTGAATCTATTTACTATGTAGGTGGTGGTGTTGCTCTTCTTTATGCTGCCAAAGAATTAGAAAAGTTACCAACAGCCAACTTTGATCAGAAAATCGGTGTACAAATTATTCAGAACGCCCTAAAGGTCTTAACTATATTACATCTGCACAAATTTAGAATCACCTTCTTAACAATCTTCTGACCATGTCAACCTAGTGACTCGTATTGTAAAATATACTTATTGAGTTATAGTAGTTATGATAAACAATTCATTTCATCAGTCCCCATTCTAGTGATTAAACAAGGGTATAACCTCGTTGCAGATGCCAGTACACACCATCGCCACAAATGCTGGAGTAGAGGGGGCCGTTGTTGTTGGCAAGCTGTTGGAGCAGGACGACCTTGATCTTGGATATGATGCTGCCAAAGGTCAGTATATTTGTTGGTTTTGTTAGTTTCCCCTTAATGAGTTTCTCTCTACATCTTGATTATAATCTTAAAATATCAAAAACAGGTGCTTATGTTGACATGGTCAAAGCTGGAATTATTGACCCATTGAAAGTGATCCGAACAGCATTGGTCGATGCAGCAAGGTAAAAAGAAGTCAACCTTACTTTTCCCTTGCTCTTGTATCGTACACTCTCATGTGACTAATTTGTATGTACACACTTCTGCAGTGTATCTTCCTTGATGACAACGACAGAGGCTATTGTTGTTGAGCTTCCTAAGGATGATAAAGACGCACCTATGGGTGGAGGCATGGGCGGTATGGGAGGCATGGATTATTGATAGTCATATTGTCTAACAAGTCCAAAGTGATATTACAATGAATAGAAGGGTTTAAGCCCAGTAGGTTACGACAGTTATATGCTGGGGTGAAAACACCCCACATGTAATAATCATGCCAGGGAAGAGATTGATAGTTTCGGGATTTGTAGGATTTCATACTATCTGAGGATGTTTTTCGAGAACTTGATGGCACTTCTATTGTGTTCTTGTATCGTTAGGCAATTTTTAAGAATACAATTCTCCGGGATTGTTTGTAACAACATTATTAATAAATAATATGGTTTGTTTACAACCCAGTAATATCCGTCAGGCATGTAATTTTTAGATGCTAGTCGGCATACACCTCTATTGCCTCTAATTTTTTCCGGTAAATGAAATCTCTCATCTATAACATGTTTCATGAATGGTCTCTTCTGAATTAAGAATGGTTTACAGATATTTAGGTATCATAATCACTTTTGCAATTGGCTATCGTCAAAATAATAACAATAATAGCCGAATGTTTCATAATAACTAACTTGGACTTGCACAAACAACGTTCAAGAGCATTTCCCATTGAACTTGGGCATTACCCCACCGGAACGGGCAATATCGAAGTAGGGTGTTTTTTTTATTGTTGTGAATGCGGGAGTTTCATTTATTATTACAATCAATTAGAATTTGTCATGTATTTTATAATTTTTTTATATCTATTTTCTGGCATCTAGCATTATTGGATTTAATTTGTTCAAGAAAACCTCTGTACACACAACTATGGAAGATATAGAAGTTTTATATTTCTAATTCGCTTAGCTGTCATCTTAGCTGTCAGCAAAAGTTTGTTACTAGTTTGTTACATTTGTGGGCTTGTATAAATACTCAAAACAGTTTGTAAACTTACTTACTTTTTTATTTTTCAAACATTTCATTTCTCTCGTCTCTCTTATTACTTCTCTGTCTTAGTAACTTTCTGCAACTACTTGTTTTCTGGTTCTTATTGATATCTTCATTGATGAGTAAGTAGTGATGTAGATTCATTTCTTTAATCTCTATATGGTATCAGAGCTCTTCCGTATATTAGTTCCGATTGATTGTTCTGGTAAGCCGTTTCTACGATTGATTGTTTTGGTAATCGTGAATTGATCGATTTGGTGATTGTCTCTGCAATTGATTTCTGGTGATTGATCTATGATGTCTCATGATTTTCGCTTCAATCCTGTTGTACAATCATATGCTAACGCTGTATCAGGTATTCGTTCGTCAAATCAAGTTCCAGTTGTTGATACTGTTACAGATGCACCTATAGATACATCTCATGTTGATGATAATGTCAATAGTATTACCAGTAATTCTCATCCACTTTATCTGCATAATAATGATCAGCCTGGAATGATCTTGATTTCTAAGAAACTTATCGGTTCTGAAAATTATGCTAGTTGGAAAAGGTCTATTCAGATTGCGTTGTCGGCTAAAAATAAGCTAGTTATCTTGACTGGAGAGTATCAAGCACCTCCTGATAATTCGTCTTTGTTTTCTCACTGGAAGCGTGTCAATGATATGGTTATTACCTGGATATTGAACACCGTTTCAGATGAGATTAGTAGTAGTATGCACTACTTAGATAGTGCTTTTGATGTTTGGAATGAATTAAGTGAGAGGTTTTCTGCTGTAAGTGGCCATAAGATTTATGAAGTACAAAAGGATTTGTTTAAGCTTGAACAAGGGACTGATTCAGTTGAAATTTACTTTCACAAGTTAAAAGGTTTTTGGGATGAATTGAGAGCCTTAGAGCCTGTTATAAAGTGTACTTGTGGAGCTACAAAGGCATGGGAGTTACAGATAGAGAAAACTAGACTGATTCAATTCTTGATGGGGCTACATAGTAGTTTTACAGCTACCAGAGGACATCTCCTTATGATGAATCCTTGGCCTACTGTGAATCAGGCATTCATGCTCATTAAGCAAGAGGAAAAGCAAAGACAAGTTCATGGAAGTAGTACCCCTGTAGCTATGATGGTGAACCTTCCTAAATCTCTTAATAACCAGCCTTCTAGTCACCCTACTTCTACTACTTTTCAAAGGAATTTTGACAAATCTGGTGGTGGTATTGAATGTACATATTGTCATGGAAAAAACCATACTAAAGAGAAATGCTATAAGTTCATTGGCTATCCACCTGATCATCCATACCATGTAAACAACAGAGGCAAGAGAAAACCTTTTGTTAAGCCTGGTCATATGTCTTCTTATTCTAGACCTGGCAATGCTATGCAGGCTACAAGTTCAGATACTCCAACAACTTGGCATTCTCAAATGGAATCTTTGCAGAACCAGATGCAATCATTGATGCAGTGTTTTAACCAAGGCCAGTCCAAAACATCTCCAGTTACACAGCCTTTTGCTTATGGGAACACGATGACTACCAGTACTCTTATTCCTTCTCAAGATCAGTTTGTCTGTGGTAATAATATAGCAGGTACCACATACTCTCTGTCTTCATTTTCAGAAATTGCTGATACTAATGTTTGGATTCTTGATACTTGTGCAACAAATCATATGTGTTGCAATGTTGCTGATTTACAAAGTGTCCATGCTCTTACTCATCCTACAAGTGTCAAATTTCCTAATGGAGACACTTCTTTAGTCACTCATACTGGATCTGTATATTTGCATCATCTTTCCTTATTGATTCCTGAGGTTTTATTGGTGCCCTCCTTTAAGTTCAACCTGCTCTCCATTAGCAAACTGTCTTCTCAAACTAATTCTCTTATTTCATTCAATTCTCATGAGTGTCTTATGCAGGGCCCATCCCAGATCAGTTTCAAGATTCTTGGTAGATTAGTTGGTGGTTTATATCAATTTGTTAATTCCAGTGTTTCAGTTTCTTCAGTTTCAGCTTCTTCTCAAGTGTCAACACATTCTCTTTGGCATAAGAGGTTAGGTCATGCTCCTCACAAAATACTTTGCAAAATTTCTGTTATTCATAATTCCCAAGTTTTATCTGATACTGGTTTTTCTATATGTGACATTTGTCCTTTAGCCAAACAGTGCAAATTGCCATTTTCTTCTAGTACATCTTTTTCTTCACATAGATTTGACCTTATTCACTGTGATTTGTGGGGACCATACATAATCCCTACTTGCAATGGTTGCAAGTATTTCTTAACTATTCTTGATGATTTTAGTAGGGCTATTTGGACTATTCTTGTCCCTACTAAACAACATGTTACTCAATCTTTAAAAGATTTTCACTCTTATGTTTTTACCCAATTCCAGTATTCTATCAAATGTATAAGAACAGATAATGGAGGGGAATTTGTTAACACTGAATTGTCTTCTTTTCTTGCTTCTGTTGGAGTTATTCATCAAACTACTTGCCCTTATACTCCCCAACAAAATGGGAGAGTAGAAAGGAAGCATCGAAATCTTCTAGAAATGACTAGGGCCTTGAGGTTTCAAAGTAAATTGCCTAAGTCTTTTTGGGGGGATTGCTTGTTAACTTCAACCTACTTGATTAATAGGTTACCAAATTCTGTTATAGGTTTTATTAGTCCTTATGAGAAACTGTTTAACAAACCACCTTCCTATGATCATCTGAAGGCTTTTGGGTGTCTTGCTTATATGTCTCAACATTTGTCTGACAAATTGGAGGCTAGAGCCCTTAAGACAATTTTTGTTGGTTACTGTCCACATCAGAAAGGATAAAAACTCTATGATCCTATTCAACATTCCTTTTATGTGTCCAGACATGTTATCTTTGATGAATCTATTTTTCTTTATGAAGATAATTCTGAACTTTCTAGTTCTTCTCCTTATCTTTCACACATTACATATCATGATGACAGTCCTCTTGATGACTTGGATACTTCTATACCAACTATACCAACTATTGTTAGTGACAGTCTGCCTGATATTCAATTTTCTCCTCCATCCACTGAACCTATTTCTCCAGATTCCATTTCTCCAAATTTCATCTCTGATAATTCTCTACCTAGTGTTCCTGAGATAGTTTCTCTACCTGGTTATAGTGATACTGAGTTACCAGCCCCTCCCATAACTGACTCATTTCCTTCTACTACTAGAATTTCTTTAAGGAACAAAATCAAACCTTCTTGGATGAAAGATTTTCAGGTTTACAATTGTATTGTTCCATATGACCCTTTTGTTCAAGCCAATTCAGTTCTGCTGCACTGTCCTATTAATTCAGATAAATACAGCTTTCATCATTATACTTCTCCTTCTTCTGATATCTATGATTGTGCAGTCAGTCATGACAAGGTAATTAAATAACCTTACAGTTATAATCAAGCTGTACATGATTCTAGATGGGTAGATGCTATGAACAAAGAGATGCATGCCTTAGAATCTAATAATACTTGGACTGTTGTTTCTACCTTGCCACCTGGAAAGAAGGTTGTTGGGTGTAGATGGGTGTATAAGGTGAAGTATCTTTCTAATGGCGAAGTTGACAAATTTAAGGCTCGATTGGTAGCCAAAGGTTACACACAAACTGCTGGAGAGGATTACCATAATACTTTTGCCCCTGTTGCTAAGATGCAGACAGTTAGAACCTTATTAGCCATTGTTGCTGTTAAAAATTGGGATATTCACCAACTTGACATTAATAATGCCTTCCTCCATGGTGATCTACATGAGGAAGTTTACATGGACTTACCTCAAGGGCATCCATTGCATGGTATTTCTGTTTGCAGGCTAAATAAGAGCATTTATGGTCTTAAACAAGCTGCAAGAGAATGGTTTGACAAACTAGCTGATACCCTGTTATCTCTTGGTTTTCACCAAACTAAAGCAGATTCTTCACTCTTTGTGTTCAACAATCAGACTTCTTTTGTGACTGCTTTAGTCTATGTTGATGATATCTTATTAACTGGGAATGATTCATCTTTTATTGTTCATGTCAAATCTGTTCTTGATAAAATCTTCACTATTAAGGACTTGGGATTGATCAAATACTATTTAGGAATAGAAGTCTCAAGGATTGCTGATGAAATTTATATACATCAACATAAATTCATCCATGATATGCTTGTTGAGGCAGGTTTAGAGAATTGTAAGCCTTTATCTCTTCCAGTTGACACTACTGTTAAGTTGTCTTTACATGAGGGTTCTCCAATAGATGATTCCTCCTTATGTAGAAAATTTATTGGAAAGTTGCTTTACTTGACAACTACCAGGCCAGATATTACTTATATTGTTCATCATTTGAGTCAATTCCTCCAGGCTCCCAAAGCTCCTCATTTACTTGCTGTACAAAGAGTTTTGAGATACTTAAAGGGAACTCCTTATCAGGGACTGTTTTTCTCTTCTTCTTCTACTCTTAAACTGATTGCATATTGTGACAGTGACTGGGGATCTTGTTTTGATACTGGTAGAAGTATTAATGGTTGTATTCTTCTTGGCAATTCTCTAGTTAATTGGAAATCAAAGAAAGAATCAGTTGTTTCTAGGTCCACTGCAGAATCTGAATTACGGGCTATGGTTGATGCTTCTTGTGATTTGGCTTGGATGTATTTACTTCTTTCTGAATTACTGGTTCCACAATCCTTTCCTATTTCACTCTACAGTGATAGTCAAGCTGCTCTTGATATAGCTGCAGATCCTGTGTTTCATCCCAAGACTAAACACTTTGCTATTGATTGTCATTTTGTCAGGGAACAAGTTCGTTTGCAAATGATCCATCATTTCTTTGTTTCCAGTTCTGATCAGTTAGCAGATATTCTCACCAAAGGACTCTCCCGGCTTGCTCATTGGCGTATACTGTCCAGATTGAATGTCTTATCTCCAACCATTTCAATCTGAGGGGGAAATATTGAAGATATAGAAGTTTTATATTTCTAATTCTCTTAGCTATCATCTTAGCTGTTTAGCTGTCATCTTAGTTGTCAACAAAAGTTTGTTACTAGTTTGTTACATTTGTGGGCTTGTATAAATACTCAAAACAGTTTGTAAACTTACTTACTTTTTTATTTTTCAAACATTTCATTTCTCTCGTCTCTCTTATTACTTCTCTGTCATAGTAACTTTCTGCAACTACTTCTTGTTTTCTGGTTCTTATTGATATCTTCATTGATGAGTAAGTAGTGATGTAGATTCATTTCTTTAATCTCGATACACAACAATCTTCCCACCAGCTAGACAATAGGCACCAACAACAGGCATATCCACAATAACAAACTCCCATTCTAGTCCCCTCAAATGAGCAACACTAACATTTTCACTCTTCATAGCTTTCAAATCACTCTCTAATGCCTCAACTATCTGTTCTCTGATCATCTTAACCCGAACAATATCCGGGTGTTCCTCAGAAAGTATCCTTAACTCATCCTTCTTAAAAAAAAACTTTGGCATAAGCTTTGTCCCAATATGATGGCACAACCACAATGTGGATTCTTTTAGTGTAAGGTATTTTTTCAGTGAAATCAGTGTAAACTATAGCAGCACCCGCAACAACAACAGAAGGAAAATATTCAACTATACGCCACTGCCTTGATGAAGACAAATTTCTTGGCTGATGATACATGTAAGCTCTTTGTGGCACATAATAAGACATTTTTCCAAGTATTTTTTTATACCATTTTGTACCACCATACTTGTTATAATGTGTTACAGTATGCAGATGCTCATTGTATCCATATTTCGAATAAATGGGTGGTGATTTGAAGACCCAAAGATTGGAAAATGAAGCAAGTTTTGATAGTCTTGTGTACCCAGGGCGGAACCGAAGGGGCTAATCTAGGCTGGAGCCCCGGTTTTGGCGAAAATTTTAGTAGGAATTTTTTTTATAAAATCACGATTTTCAGTTAGAAATCAGAAAAAAAATCACTTTGAGCCCAGGCTAGCCTCAAAAAACTAACGATAATTTATTTTAGCCCCGATTATTTCGTAATCCTGGTTCCGCCACGGTGTGTACCACATTCTTGATCTTTTTGAAGAAAAACAAAAGATAAATTTGGTTTCAAAAATACCGGGCAACAATGTACTATGTGTGTGTGTAGGTAATTTGGCTCTTTTCTTTTCTTGCATTTTGGGTCAGCTTAAACATTGAAGGCTGTGCTTAATGATCAAACCCTTTCTTGTGCGTGTTTGGGGTATCACCAAAAAGTTAATTTATAGCTTAAAATGAGTAACTGTTATATAAGTGATAAGTTGATGAATTCTTATAAGTTATACGGGTGTTTGGATAAATTTACTTATAAGTTAGTGAAGAATTTGCTAAATTAAATTTGAAAAAATAATTTTTAAATACAATGATTTCAACACTTGTAATTTAAATTAAAAAAATATTTAAAAACACAAATGTAAAAATATAAAATATTAGAAAAATAAAGAAATCAAAGAATAAGTTGATAAGTTAAGTAAAATGATGGTGATTTCTAACATTCAACTTATCAATTTATAAGTTAAAAGTTATCAAATAAGCTGAGTACACAAACATCCCTCATAAGTTCTTATGGACTTAAAAGCCATAAGTTGGGTTAGCCAAACAGGCCCCTTGTCTTTTCACTTTCTAGTCATTTTAGATTTCATTTTATCTTAACATTAAATAATTGATTAGGCGCTGATATTTGAACACCCTAAATTTATAGTTGTGAAACTCTTTTTGACTAAACTATCCTTGATTTATAAAAGATTAAAATTCACTTCGCATCCCTTAACTTTATCCGAAACTCAAAGCTATATCAATACTTTATCAAACTACATGTTGCATCCCATATATTTGTTTAGCATTTCACTCTACATCCCTTTGGGTTTTCTCCGTCAAATTGTAATGTTACCGTCTCTTTTGAGGAGGGCTTATTATTTTGATGGTCTTGCAATGGTCATATCTCCTCCTATATAATGTTCACCCCTCTGTGACTTTAAATTATCTATAATCTCCCCAGAAATATTACATTAAATATTTTAAAAGTAAAATACCCGCTGATAACTTAAGCAAATTAAAAGTAAAAATTTTGCAATATAAAGCAACTTATTGCAACTTCAATTAATTTAGAGCAACCAAAATTTTACTGGAAAATGCAGTCATTCATGTCGTGCATTATCATTTTTTATTGCATGTTGAAGGTATTTTCTGTAAGAAGAAAATTATAGAAATAATATACTTTGCAAATACTAATTCTCATGAAATGTACTACGAATATGCAGCCCGGGAGTTGGTTTATAAATAATAAGTAAACGATGTAGGCATCCAGTTTTATTTCTTGGAATTTGGTCTCCAGTCACCGCGACTACCGCTATGTTTCATTGCGGGAGGTGATTGATGTCGTATGTTTCATTGCGGGAGGTGGTTGGTATCCAACGGGAGGTGATTGCTGCCGTATGTTTCATTGCGGGAGGTGATTGGTATCCAACGGTGGCGGTGGAAGAGCACCCTTATTTCTTTACTATAAACTATATTAACTTAAAATTAATAATAAGTATGCAGTATCGCCAAATTTAACATAATTTGTAAATTTTAACCCAATAAATTATTATGAAGCCAAATAATTCAAAATAACAAAATTAGACTTGCACAAACAATTCTGGTTTCAACCAGGCACATAGGTCAATCAAGATTCCCCGTTAGCTACCTTCAACACGATCCTACTAGTACTAGAATCAACGATCTTTCAGGTCATTCTTCTTCCTACATAAACAGAAAAAACAGACAACCAGATTAAGGATAAAGTTATACTCTGGCATTTGACAAGTAGATACAGTTTATCCAGATTCCAAATAAAAATGTTAGTCAGTCTAAATGTGCTTTAAAGTTTTGCATATGTAGACAGAAAGAAGCCATTTATATATACCTTGTCTCAGTAACTTTCCAGTATATGGAACTTGCTTCTTTCATTACTTTTCCTCTGGCCAGTTTCTTGGCTCTCTTCTTTCCAGAGGGATGCATATCGTAAAAATCAGTTCCTGGAGATGATGTCCGAAATATTTCATACACCTTAGGCGCCGCTTGAGGATCATAGCCAGCTGATGCCATTACAAGTAACCCAATGTCATCTGCTTCACTTTCTTGCCTAATTGCAAAGGATATTCATATTGATCAATGATCATGGTCAACATTAGTCATTCACATTTACATGTGTAATGTCAAATGAGAGAGAGAGAGAGAGAGAGAGAGGGAGAGAGAGAGATAGAGAGAGAGAGAGAGAGAGAGAGAGAGAGAGAGAGAAAGCGAGAGAGCGAGAGAGAGAGAGAGAGAGAGAGAGAGAGAGAGAGAGAGAGAGAGGAATACTCAAAACTGAACAGGGCACCGTCAAATGACTGGCAAAAATGAGTATATGAGCTTAAGCTTGCAAACGATTATCTTAAAGCAAATGTTCGTAAACACACTCCATGTATTAAGATAAACATGGATATAATATTAAACTCAAATCATGCCATAAAGAATAACAAGTAACACTATATATTGTTGTGTATAATATTGATATATGTTTGATATGTTTAGTATATTTTGTTTTGTATCTGAAATTTCTTCTATTCCATTCATTATGTTTTTTCTCTGTATTCATATAATATTGATATATGTTTGATATATTTAGTATACTTTGTTTTGTATCTGAAGTTTCTTCTTTTCCTTTAGTTTTGTTTTTCTTTGTATTTATTTACTCATGAGGGATTTTTTCTGTTTGTATTTTCATCAATTTGTTTGTATATTTTTAAGGACCCGAATCATTATGTGCGAACTAATTGGCATGTGTATCCATGACAGAGTGTTTCAACATTGTGTTCGTTGTACCACTTGATCACAAGCGTTCGTAGTATCCGTAGAATTCAATTCGTCAAAGAAATCAGGTTTTAATTCAATTAATTTTGTTTATAATTATATTTTCTTAGACTAACCTATGATATTTGTAATTTTAGTGTTCTTTTTGTCTTAGTAGTTTATACCTATTTTAGATGTTAAAATTTTAGTATGTTCGTTTATATGTACACTTATTTTTGTTTAGTTTTTTTTAATTACAGAAATATGCAATATATGATTAAAAATAAATTACTTGATCTTAAATAAATATATGTACATTTTTTGGTGGATGATAATGTGCCACATATAGTAATTTTACATCCTAGGTATTTAGTTATTTTATCACCTTTTTTGTTGAGTTTTTAATTGTATAGTGTTCGAATTGCGAGGTGTCGCCGTTAGGCAACGCCGGGAAACCTTTCATTGAAATTTTTTATATTTGTATATTTTTTCATATTTTGTTTATGTTTGTTTAAAATGTAATTGCATAAATAATATAATAATTTTTAATGATTTGAAACAGATTTATATACATTAATTTCATGCTAATCATTATGATTTTTTCCAATAAATTTAATATTTATGTAATGTGTCATTGACTTATGTAATGCATATATACACTTTTTGTCGAATATATTTATTGTTTACTTAAATTTGCTAAATATTTATTTATTTTGTGTTGAAGGTTAAAACAATTGCAGGTGAATCTCAAGTCGTATATATTAAAATTCTTGACTGGAAGAGATTGTGGTATTCATGAAACTCCTGATCGGAATAGATCGTGGTATCCATGGACTCGAATTTCTCAATGGAATCAGCTAATGTTAATATAATGTATTGTTATATTGGTTTGATATTGGCATGATATTAGTTTGATAGATGTTTAATCATACTTCTTTTTATATTTAAGATATTTAGTATAATGATATTTATGTTTTAAAAGAATTGTATGCGTGATTGCAACTTGAGATATTCGTATAATTATGACTTACTCTGTTACTCATAATTACATTTGTTTGGATTAATTTTTGATGTTTGTAATTTTAATTTTATTTTAGTAGTTTGTGCCTCTTTCGAATGTTAAATGTTTTATATGTTTACGTGTATGCTACACTTATATTTATTTAAAATATTTTAATTATATAACATATGCAATATATAATAAATAATTATAGTATTTTGTTATAAACAAAAATATGTACACATTTTGGTGGGTGACATTGATACTACACTTAGTAATTTACATCATATGTATTTCGTTACTTAATCTTTCTTTTTGTTGAGTTTTAAAATGTATGTGGTTCAACTTGCGAGAGATCGCTGTTAGGCGACACCGAGAAGACTTTAATTGAAGTTTTATGGCAAATTAATTACTATTTGATATATATTTCGAATTTTAAATTTTATAATTTGTATCATCTCAACACTCAAATCATCTGATCTCATAATTTTTGAAATTTTAAAAGATCATTCAATTTATTTTCTTTTTCGTTGATTACTCAATCAAATCAGAGTACTTAAATCAAGGGTCTTATTGATATATACATTCAGTTTCTTTCCTTTTTTGTTTATTACTCAATCAAATTAGAGTACTTAATGTTGGGTTTCGGGGCATCATACGCAGCGAAAACAGTCGTAAAAACAATAATAATCCAAAACCCTAACCCTAGGATCCGTGTACAAGACATGGCTGATTATGGAGAAACGAAATCATACCTTAATTGAGCTTATAATATTCAGAAACTTGGAGGTCCTTGTTGTAACCACCACGCAGCCCTTGTTCAAGATCTGCGTCGCCAAAGTAGTCCACACAAACGCTTGATCGTCCAACGATCACAGAGTTGGTACTAGCCAAATAAAACCGCCCTCAAAACCTTCTCTCTCTGTTTCTAGCCTCTCTAATATGCAGAGCTGCTAGGGTTTTTTCTGAAAACGAATTTTGTAACTTAACCTAAAACAATACATCATAATGTATTTATTGAAAGAGAATTTTGGGCCTTGCTTAATCTGATTGGGCTTCCAAAACCCAATCTGATTATTAGTATTATTAATTATTATATTCGAATTATTATATAATTAATCAAGTCCTACTTAATTAATCCAATAATTCAATAATAATAATAATTCAATTAAATTCGAAATTTAATTAATGCTCCGTTTAAAACGTTCTTTATGTGTAACCCTTTAGGTTATTATTACGTTGGCAATAATTTTAATATCTCATAATAAAATTATAAACAATGAGCGGCATCTAGTAATACATCATTGCTACCCAAGTAATAATAATAATTGGTGATCCAATTAAACCTTTCGTGACTAATGTTTCCGTGTAATATAATCCTTTTAACCAAATATTATAGATTAAACTCGAGACATGTTATTAGTCATCCTCTTCAACATTTAATCCAGGTTTCCTTGATCAATGAGTAGACTATTAAAACAAATCAATATTTGAGCATTGCCATGCATTTTCATAGTCTCACTCAATCAAGAGGCCAATAATATCTCTCCTAATAATAGGAGGGTCAAATCCTATATCTATCATTCATATTTCTCATACGACTCATAATATACCCGATGTCCACTTTTATCATCACCCGGTCAAAGGTAACTTTTAATGTAATCAAAGTATATTAATCCTCGTATAGAAATATAATGATCTCAAGTCTAAGGATCATTACACCATTATCACTGTGAGCTATTCTAATGACTTTATTACCATGTAGAATATCACTGTGGGTCAATCCGGTGCCATGTAGAATATTACATGCACCTATGTTCTTGACTTTAGTATCACTATACCTATGACCAATGAGATGTGGTCATTTAGTCAACGATCATACTAATCTTTATGCATCATAATTGTCCCAATTCATAATGCTTAATTAGGGATATTTTAGGAATATAAACACTATTCATATAATCTCATTTTTAAGTCACATACTTAAAGATATAGAATACGTGTTCGATATTCCAAGGACATTTATTACTCTAACATTAATATCGCAGTAAATAAAGACATAATAATTGTTGTCGAATAATCAATAGAACATAATCATTATTAAATAACAAAATAGTGTTTCCCAGAAGTACAATTGTATTGTCTCTAGGGCACTAACACTAACACTTAAATCAAGTGTTTTATTGATATATACATTTTTAATGGATGATATTGTGCCACATATAGTAATTTTACATCATAAATATTTAGTTATTTTATCTTTTTCTTTGTTGAGTTTTTAATTGTATAGTGTTCGAATTGCGAGGTGTTGCCGTTAGGCGACGCTGAGAAACCTTTCACTGAATTTTTAAATCTTTTTATATTGTTAATCAATCAATAAACGACATCCATATAATAAAATGTTTTATGTCACTCCTTAATTGTTACCATTTTTTCAACTTCAAATTTTGTTTATCTAATTCTCTTTGTTCTAACATAAAAAGTCTATATATTATTAATGAATACTAGGGAAAAGTCTTTATTTTCAATACAAATTACGGGTACAAAAATAATTTTCTTACTATCCCATTTATAACAATAACAAAATTTACCTATGTTTTACTTATTACAATTTGCAAGCTTATTTTGTATCATGGTTTGCATAATTCATGAATTATCCATTTTTAGTCCAGTTCTTTAAATTATTAATTAATCTCTCAAATCATATTAAATATCACATGATTTACAACATTTTAAATTTTAAATTACTTCCATTTATTCTTTTTCTCCTAATAGTAATATGTACATATCACATATCCTAATTTCAAGCTATCAGATCTAATTATTTGATATTGATGCATAAGTTTTGTTTCACATTTATATGCAATTAAAGGTATATTTAACGATCTTCGATTATTTTCAATCCACTTTAATTGTTATTTTTTTGAAATTTAAATTGTTATTGTTTTCATATCCTTGATTTTCTTCAATTTTAGATTTTTAAGATTTTCGAAACCGTGATTTTGTCACATTGTATTAAAGATTCTATCAGCCATATATCATCATTTCACGCAATCAGTATTTATGTGATATCATACATGAATATTGTATTAGATATACACAAAATTTAAGACATGTTTAACAATCTTGATTGTCTTCTCAACATTTTTTTGTTATTACTTTCAAATCTTTGATTGTCCTCAATTTTATCCTTCTTATATTTTAAATCCATGCATTTTCATTCTTTTCTTCTTCTCCATTTTTATTTCTCTTTATGAGTTGGAGCTTTATATATAAACATGTATATCTCTTATTTTACGATATTTTTCATATTTTTGTTGTGATACAGATTTTATAATGGTGAAAAAGTCTCAATTGATTCCAATAATCATATTTTAGAGATACGTGTTCTCTAAATTAGGTAAAAATTGTTAACTTAAAAATTATGATATTGATCTTTATAATCTCATCTATTTCTCGGACAATTTTACAGTAATTTATTATTGTGTATATTTTGGTTATGCGGTTGATATGTTTGATGAAAATTTTGACAGAAGTTTGTTGACAATTTTAAATATAATATACGACTTGACTGCTCACTCTGGCTAATCTTCATCTTCTCCACATATTTTTCATATGTTTATGTTTATTTGTTTAATCAGAGAATTGTTATCTACGTTTATTTTTTGTAAATTTAGTTTCATATTTTGTCGAATAATATTTCATTTTTATTTGTGTTTAAAGTGACACCAAACTTGACCATCAAAAATATATATTTTTAATATATGTTCATAATGTAAATACATATATAATATAATGATTTTTAATTATTTTGAACTGATTTATATATTTTAACTGCAGGTTAATCAATATTATTTTCTCCCTTAAATTTAATATATTTTGACGCTATTTTTTCAAGGTTGAACAAGTTGGACAATGTATATATTGGTCCAATAAAAATTTCAATCTTTTTTAGCTTTTTTGATACAATGTACTCCTTCGTCTCACTAATATTGGTCATCCTAATTTTTACATGCATTTTTTGTTGCAAATAAAATATATTTCCATAACTCTTTTTTTCAAAATTTTCCTTTTCCAAATTAATATTTTAAGAGTAAATTTTAATTCTGAAAAAAGTTACGAAACTATATTTTATTTTCACCGAAAAAAATGTGGTAAATTAAACGTGGCAAATATTAGTGGGACGGGGGAGTATGTAAAATTATGGGCGCCGTCAACAAGAAACCTTCTAACTCAAAATTTTATATGTCTTTTTATACTTTTTTTATGCATGCCTACAATGCAAGTAAAATATGTGATATAATAAATTTTTAGTAATGCTAAACAAATTTATCATCACTTTCCAAATAAATAAATAAAAAGAATCAGAAATCTGAGAATAGTTCGATGCAAATCTTTTTATCAAAAAAATTAATTTATTTTGTATTTTGTATTTATTTTGTATTAATTTTTTATTTAATAATTGAAGTCTTAACTCTGCGAACAATGAGTATAATAGTACAAAAAATTATTTTGCACTAACTTTTACAATTTTCATCATTTTCAGAGTCACATTATCTCAATTACATTTATCTTATCTCATTATTACATAAAAAATTACTAAGTTTAATTATTTTTATTTATTATTGTTAATATATTGTGGATAAATAGAAGTTAGATTAAAAAATTATATTTTTTAAAATATATTGTATCGTATTTCTTACGTTTTTTATATATGATACGAGTTATCGCAAACGGCGATACCGAGAAATCTTTTTCTATAAAATTACTTCAAAATTATTGTACTTTACATACTTTCATTCTTATATAGCATGGAACAAAACAGTCTGTAAAACAGTTCAAAATTTAAATAAATTTATAGATATTGTTTTTTTTAATTTATTCAAAATGCATGTATAATACATTACTTACATTAATTACGGAGATTAGGAATAAAGATCAAAGCATGGTGACGCTATTCACGGTTACTGTCCGAAAATTTTATAAAATTTTATATGTTTCGCTTCCCATATTATTTTTTTCAAATGACAATGTGTGAATTAGATAAACATCAGACGGGTTACAATAAATGCTTTATACATTTAATTTTTGTTCGTTAAAATTTTCAATTTTTATTACTTTTTCATAACTTCTCATTCAAATAAAGTTATAGAGATTGTCAATATTGATTTCCAAAATATAAATTTTATCAATGTTGATTGTAATGTGATTTTTTATGTAAATTCTAACCAGTTTGCATGAATTCGAAGAGAATAAAATTGGAAAGTACATAAAAAATTTTGAAGACTTTTAATTTGCGGCAAAAAAAATAATGTTAGCATCTCAAGGTTACTTAATTTTCTAATTGTTTTATTATATCATTATTTACCTTTATTTTTAATTCATGTGTCCAACATACTTTATAATTTTTACTAACAAATCTCCATTAATTTTAATTACTATTATTTCTTCTTTTAAATTTGTTTTTCTTCTATATTATATTTTGTATTATTCTAAATATAAATTACTATCTTTCTATATCCCAAATTTTCAATATAAATGAAATATTATAATTAACTTAAATATATTTTAAATATTCCACCCGTGTGCGTAGCACAGGCTAATTCCTTAGTAATATTTAATAAGTTCAATTTAAAATAAATTATTTTTTAAGTTTTATAATTTACCGGTTTACCCCTGTCAAAATTAATATTAACGATCAATATAGACGAAAAACCGTCCAAGGGATCTAAAATGTAACGGAACTTGAAATTACCGGATACAAAGTATTTTATGTAAAAGTACTTTAACCCAACTGCAATAATATGCAATTTAGTCTTAATTAAAAGGATATATGAGGAGCGAGAGGCCATAGCAAAACCCTAAAAACCCTTTTCCCCTTGTTCCGCCTGCCCCCAATTGAAATGAAGAAGAAAAGCAAAGAAACCCCTCGTTCTTCCTCACTAATCCCCACCCCCACCGACCTGAAAACCCTAATTAACGACCACTCTCTCTTCTTCGATAAGCTTGTCCAACTCATTCCTGCTCAATACTATCTCTCCACTGACGACGACAACAAGCCATGGTACCAAGGTCTCAGCAAAGCCGCCAAGGCCTCCGCTAAGCATCAAACCCGCGAGAATATCAAGAAAGCTCGTCGCGCTCGTCTCGATCCCGAAAACTCTCAGAAGACTACTCTCGACATTCTCAAAAAGAAAATTCAAACGGAGGAAAAGGTTCAGGCGCTGTCGTCGTCGTCTTCGGTTACTTACGAGGAGTTACAGCAGAGGTTACAGGCTAAGTTGGTTGAGCTTCGGTCTAATAGGGGTCAGGGGAAGCGCTCTGTTATTGATAGGAAGAGGAAAAGGGATGATTACTTTGATGACGTGGAGGCCGTTGGCGATGGGTCCCAGTTAGTTAGGGAAGGGGGGAATGTTGATATTGACAAGGAAGTTGAGGCTGCAGCTGAGGGGATTGAGTTTGGCAAGTTGAGGATTGATAATGAGGTAGGAGGAAGGGATAAGAAGAGGAACAAGGGGTCGAAAGCGGTTGAGTTGGAACGAGCGAGGAAATTGGAGGAGGCTAAGAAGGATCCGGAGAAAGGGGAGGTGGTTGCTAAGCAGCATTCGTGGAAGGCGGCTACGAGTAGGGCTATGGGGATTAAGGTTCATGATAGTACTAAGATTTTGAAGGAGAGTATTAAGAAGGACAAGAAGAGGCATGAGAAGAATGCCAGTAAGTGGAAGGAGAGGGTGGAGAGTAAGGACAAGTTGAGTAAGGAGAAGCAACAGAAGAGGGCGGGGAATATTGCGGAGAGGGCCAAGCAGAAGAAGGATAGGAAGATTGCTAAGAGAGAGAAGAAGCTTATGAGGCCGGGGTTTGAGGGGCGCAAACAGGGCTATATTAATGGGGATAAGTGAGGAGAATTGTCGGTTTTTATGTTGTTTTCTGTTTTAGTTGAATTATGTTGTGAAAACTTTGTCTGCAATGTCGGGTTTTGACGACAAATGTTATGATATGGTTATGGTTCTTAAATCAATGTTTTACGTAATTATATGTTTTGGAAGTACTCTGGATTGGGAATGCTAGTTGTATATGATTCACTTTTATTTCTTTCTTGCAGAATTTCAGTTTTGACATCTGTGAAACTTTTTTTTCAAGTTAACTGAATTAGTCTACCGTATGTTTGGGAACTTTCATTTCATCTGTTTGGCAACCATAGACATTTAGGAATTGGAATATATGGTTGTTATGTTTAAGTTCATTTTTGGTGATTTGGTTAGTGTTTTTTTGTTTTTAGATACTGTTTATTGAATTAGTGCTGCTCATAGCTGCAAATTAACTTTTGTTATTAGCTTTTGATTACTGTTTAATGTACACAAGCATGCTTATGATTGAACATGTTATGTGTTTGTCGAAAGTTCCCTGATAGTTCTGCACTATGAAAATTGGCAAATTAACATTTAAGCATTGCTTTGCTACTATGTATCAAGTACTGTAAAACTGCAACCTTTATCTTTTTCAGTAATGGGTTTACCAGCAAATATATAGGGCTTACAGTTTATACAACTGCATATGGCTTTTGTGCTGACGTTTAATCTCTAAATTTAAAGATTAGTGTGGTGAAGCAGAAAGAACTCACGATATCTAATTCATACCCATGGGGAAAATTTCTGTTCAATCAGGTTTGTTTCTAATAAATTTATTTCAGTTATTTGTTGAAGCTTTCAGTCTTGCTATCGTACCACTCAGATTTTGGTGGTGTTTTGGTGTTAAAGAGGGCAAGGTTGGGGAAGAACTGAATTACAACACCCTTGTGTTGGTTCGGTAAAAGATATAAATATTTTATTTGGTTTGGTATATGGGCTTTCCTGCTACAGTTGTGTAGAGTTAATTCACCGACAGTCTTTTACACCCTTTATCTTTTGTATGTATGCTCACTACTACAGTTTGTTTTTGTTATTTGTATTTTAAGTGAGAGTGACTATGGGCCCGAAGGTACTTGTCATTTGTGCAACTATACAGACTTGTCCATTGAATTTGTCATTTTCTCTTTTGTGATTTGATTTCATGTTTTTTCTTACACACATACCTATATGTATATCTGTTTATTGATTATGATTTTGTTGGGATTTGACTGTGATTTCTTGTCCGTAATTGTAAGGGGAACTAATCAGGTTTTCAGTTTCTGTAGGCTGTTTGTTTTGAGATACACCTGTTTGTTTTAGTGTCAATGTATCGTAAGGGGAACTAAAGAGGTTTTTAGTTTCTGTTCCAAATTATAAAGCTCTTTTTAGAAAATGTAGAGTTGCTATATAGGCTTTGTTTTCTTGTATTAGTAACTGTGATTTAGAATTTTAAAAGCTTAGAAATCTTGTAATTGTAATAAGTTGTTTTCCTAAATGTCTTGGCACAGGTTTTGCAATATTTTTTTCCCTTTTTTTGTTATAGAGCTTACAATAATATTGAGGCAATATTTGCTAAGATCTACAAATGTTGTTTTCACTGTAAAGGGACGTACTGTTGTTATTGAACAATCATATGGGGCACCTAAAGTTACAAAAGATGGGGTAACTGTTGCCAAGAGCATTGAGTTTAAAGACAAAGTGAAGAACATTGGTGCAAGCCTTGTCAAACAGGTTGCAAACGCCACCAATGATGTCGCCGGTGACGGTAAAGTCTTACTTTATCTATTTATAGTTAAACCTCTTTAAAGTAATAATCTTGGGACCGGAGAAAAATATTACTTTATCGAGTTTATTACTTTATCGATATAATAATAAAATATTACTTTATCGATATAATAATATTTTATTATTTTAAAGAAAATTATTTGCATGTTTTTTTGTAAATTTTAAAGTTAGTAGAGATTTTTAGTGTGAATTCAAGTATATTTGTATTGTAATAATAAATTTATACTATATAAACAAATTATAATCGATTAAGGGTAAAATATAAACATATGTTAAATTCATCACACTCGGAATAATGCTTATAAAATCACTAATAAAGTAAAAATTAATCAAAATTAATAATTGATTAGAAATTGATAAGAGTTAATATCGAGATTCGTCATCTAATATTAGGTAAGGAAATCTCAAGATATATCGTACAAACGATTATTTGCTATATTACGAATAATGTATATAATAAGATATAATTTGTATATACTCCACAAAAATTATGGACAAAATTTATTTTGAATTTGGTGAAAACTGGAATATATGAATATAAATTCATATATGTATATGTATGTATGTATATATATATATATTAATAAATATTACTTTATATTTTCATTGGGCCCCTTAAGGATTTTTCCAAAAATTATTATCTTATGCTTTTAGCGAATATATTACTTTATTATATTGGCCCAAGTCGGGACCGGAGAAATATATTATTTTAGCGAGGTTATTACTTTATCGAGTATTATTTTATCGAGGTTTAACTGTAATTCCTTTTGTAGTAGGTACCAGGGTGTTTTGTCATTGCTTTAAGAAATAAAAGACATAGAATTTATAACAAGGTCTTTTTATAGATCACAATATCCAAGGATGACACTGTTGTTCTTGATGGGGCTGGTGAGAAAAAGTCTATAGAAGAAAGGTGTGAACAGGTTAGTGTACTATTTCACATCAGGTTTCAAACTTTCGACAAAATATTGCAGTGGCATTTTTACATTTTTCAGATGCTAATGTTATGTTTTATTTAATAGATAAGATCATCAATCGAATTGAGTACTTCTGATTATTACAAGGAAAAGTTTCAAGAAAGACTAGCTAAGCTTTCTGGTGGTGTTGCTGTACTGAAGGTCTGCCTCAATTCTGAATTTTTTTTCTTTTTACTTATTGAAGTCTAATCTTAGTACTGTAGAATAACTTGTACCATTCAAGATTAACCATTAGCTTTAGAAGTTAGTACATTTAAGAGTAATGATTAGCTGTAGAAGTTAGCAATTGTTGTTACCGACAGAATTACGGATAGGCTTATGTCACTGTTCAAATTTTCTCTTTTTGTAGATTGGAGGAGCAAGTGAAACTGAAGTAAGTGAGAAAAAGGATAGGGTTACAGATGCACTGAATGCCACAAAGGCTGCTGTAGAATAAGGGATTGTGCCAGGTAATAAATTACTTGTTTTTATCATCATTAGTATTGTTGACAAACATGTACATGTACTGAATCTATTTACTATGTAGGTGGTGGTGTTGCTCTTCTTTATGCTGCCAAAGAATTAGAAAAGTTACCAACAGCCAACTTTGATCATAAAATCGGTGTACAAATTATTCAGAACGCCCTAAAGGTCTAACTATATTACATCTGCACAAATTTAGAATCACCTTCTTAACAATCTTCTGACCATGTCAACCTAGTGACTTGTATTGTAAAATATACTTATTGAGTTATGATAAACAATTCATTTCATCAGTCCCCATTCTAGTGATTAAACAAGGGTATAACCTCGTTGCAGATGCCAGTACACACCATCGCCACAAATGCTGGAGTAGAGGGGGCCGTTGTTGTTGGCAAGCTGTTGGAGCAGGACGACCTTGATCTTGGATATGATGCTGCCAAAGGTCAGTATATTTGTTGGTTTTGTTAGTTTCCCCTTAATGAGTTTCTCTCTACATCTTGATTATAATCTTAAAATATCAAAAACAGGTGCTTATGTTGACATGGTCAAAGCTGGAATTATTGACCCATTGAAAGTGATCCGAACAGCATTGGTCGATGCAGCAAGGTAAAAAGAAGTCAACCTTACTTTTCCCTTGCTCTTGTATCGTACACTCTCATGTGACTAATTTGTATGTACACACTTCTGCAGTGTATCTTCCTTGATGACAACGACAGAGGCTATTGTTGTTGAGCTTCCTAAGGATGATAAAGACGTACCTATGGGTGGAGGCATGGGCGGTATGGGAGGCATGGATTATTGATAGTCATATTGTCTAACAAGTCCAAAGTGATATTACAATGAATAGAAGGGTTTAAGCCCAGTAGGTTACGACAGTTATATGCTGGGGTGAAAACACCCCACATGTAATATTCATGCCAGGGAAGAGATTGATAGTTTTGGGATTTGTAGGATTTCATACTATCTGAGGATGTTTTTCGAGAACTTGATGGCACTTCTATTGTGTTCTTGTATCGTTAGGCAATTTTTAAGAATACAATTCTCCGGGATTGTTTGTAACATTAACATTATTAATAAATAATATGGTTTGTTTACAACCCAGTAATAGATGAATGTTTCATCTATAACATCTAATCTTATGTTTCAAAATTTTCCCTCCACGTTTCATTCTCTTCAAGTGAATACAACCTAATGTCCCAAGGTAGTTCCAACCTTTAGGGGGTGCACACTTACAAAAGGCACATGTTTCTAAGTCTAGCAACAACATGTCTAACCTAATTTCTTCAAGTTTACAAGTAAAAAATAGTCAAAACAGATAGTTCGCTAGCATTGATCATTTTGAGACATTGAGATAGTCTGCATCTGATTTAATTGAGTGGTGCTAGAGGCACAACAAATTGTTACAAAAAATTGTTACCAAATGACATGACAATGACATGGTTGATGTGGCACTATGATGTTTTTTGATTGGCGTTATTGGTGTGAATGCAGGAGGTCCATTTATTATTACAACCGATTAGAATTTGCCACGTGTATTTTATAACTTTTTTGTATCTATTTTGGGGCATCTATTCGATTTAATTTGTTCAAGAAACGCTCTGTACACAACAATCTTCCCACCAGCTAGACAATAGGCACCAACAACAGGCATATCCCCAACAACAAACTCCCATTCTAGTCCTCTCAAATGAGCAACACTAACATTTTCACTCTTCATAGCTTTCAAATCACTCTCTAATGCCTCAACTATCTGTTCTCCGATCATCTTAACCCGAACACTATCCGGGTGTTCCTCAGAAAGTATCCTTAACTCATCCTTCTTAGAAAAAAACTTTGGCATAAGCTTTGTCCCAATATGATGGCACAACCACAATGTGGATTCTTTTAGTGTAAGGTATTTTTTCAGTGAAATCAGTGTAAACTATAGCAGCACCCGCAACAACAAGAGAAGGAAAATATTCAAATATACGCCACTGCCTTGATGAAGATAAATTTCTTGGCTGATGATACATGTAAGCTCTTTGTGGCACATAATAAGACATTTTTCCAAGTATTGTTTTATACCATTTTGTACCACCATACTTGTTATAATGTGTTACAGTATGCAGATGCTCATTGTATCCATATTTTGAATAAATGGGTGGTGATATGAAGCCCCAAAGATTGGAAAATGAAGCAAGTTTTGATAGTCTTGTGTATCCAGGGCGGAACCGAAGGGGCTAATCTAGGATGGAGCCCTGGTTTTGGCGAATTTTTTTTTATAAAATCACGATTTTTAGTTAGAAATCAGAAAAAAAAATCACTTTGAGCCCAGGCTAGCCTCAAAAAACTAACAATAATTTATTTTAGCCCCGATTATTTCGTAATCCTGATTCCGCCACTGTGTGTACCACATTCTTGATCTTTTTGAAGAAAAACAGAAGATAAATTTGGTTTCAAAAATACCGGGCAACAATGTACTATGTGTGTGTAGGTAATTTGGCTCTTTTCTTTTCTTGCATTTTGGGTCAGCTTAAACATTGAAGGTTGTGCTTAATGATCAAACCCTTTCTTGTCTTTTCACTTTCTAGTCATTTTAGATTTCATTTTATCTTAACATTAAATAATTGATTAGGGTTTTTTAGCCGCTGATATTTGAACACCCTAAATTTATAGTTGCGAAACTCTTTTTGACTAAACTATCCTTGATTTATAAAAGATTAAAATTCACTTCGCATCCCTTAACTTTGTCCGAAACTCAAAGCTATATCAATATTTTATCAAACTACATGTTGCATCCCATATATTTGTTTAGCATTTCACTCTACATCCCTTTGGGTCTTCTCCGTCAAATTGTGACGTTAGTGTCTCTTTTGAGGAGGGCTTATTATTTTGATGGTCTTGCAATGGTCATATCTCCTCCTATATAATGTTCACCCCTCTGTGACTTTAAATTATCTATAATCTCCCCAAAAATATTACATTCAATATTTTAAAAGTAAAATACCCGCTGATAACTTAAGCAAATTAAAAGTAAAAATTTTGCAATATGAAGCAACTTATTGCACCTTCAATTAATTTAGAGCAACCAAAATTTTACTGGAAAATGCAGTCATTCATGTCGTGCATTATCATTTTTTATTGCATGTTGAAGGTATTTTCTGTAAGAAGAAAATTATAGAAATAATATACTTTGTGATAACTCCAAATCCCGATCTAGTCCTTCCCGGCCGATCCCACGCCTGGAAGCGGTGTCGCTGCGGTTGGGACTCTGCAAAACAACACCGGAGGGGGGTTTGGACCCTGGCGGCGCCTCCGGCGTGAGAATAAGTAACGGCTTTGGAAAGGAATACAGGACTATAGAGAAATCTAAATATGGAGGGTGTATGTATAGTGTGTGTATATGTAGGCTAAGTGTGTAAAGGAGAATGTAACCCCTGCACCTTTCCTCCTTGGTCTATATATAGGCCCAGGATTAGGGTTTAGGGGTTGTACCTGCAATCATGAGCGTTGAATCCTAGGTAGGTAGGACACCTGGGTGATGTTGATGGATTGCACGTGTCCAGGTGACGGATTGTGGCAGCGTGTGCCAGGCTCCTGCTGGCGTGTGGTTTAAATAGGAAATAATTATCCCAATCATTAGGAATCTTTACGTGTCGTCACCAGGTGTGGTCATCCGTCATGACCTAACCACGTCATGTACCAATGTGTAGTCTTCATGTGAGTTATTGCCTTTGTCGCCAGGGATGGATTAAACTTTGAACTTAAGCCCAACCTGTGAGCTCGAGTTTTGTAGGTGAGTCCGGACTACGATATGAGTTCGGACTTATTGATGGACCCGGATTCCGATACGAGTTCGGACTAGTAGATGAGCCAGGACTCCGATACGGGCTAGGACTTGAAGGTGAGTCATGACAAAACATGAATCCAGACTAGTTGGTGGACCATGATTGAGATATGAGTCCGGGTTCTTTGGTAGTGATCCGGGGTCCAGGACGGGTCCGGGCTATACATAGCCTATCATTTGCCCCCCACTCCCTTATGCAGATTTTCTGGATGGGGGAGTAGAAGCTCTTGAATAGGTAACGTGGAAAAAATTCCTGGCTTGATTGTTGCCCCCCAACCCGGATTGATATCAAAGATGGCAACCCGGGGTTGAGAGTGAGTCTTTATTCTCTCAAGTCCAAAGCTTTGGGGCTTCGGGTGACTTAGAAAAAATTTCTGGCTTGATTGTTGCCCCCCAACCCGGATTGTTATCAAAGATGGCAACCCGGGGTTGAGAGTGAGTCTTTATTCTCTCAAGTCCAAAGCTTTGGGGCTTCGGGTGACTTAGAGAAAATTTCTGGCTTGATTGTTGCCCCCCAACCCGGATAGTTATCAAAGATGGCAACCCGGGGTTGAGAGTGAGTCTTTATTCTCTCAAGTCCAAAGCTTTGGGGCTTCGGGTGACTTAGAGAAAATTTCTGGCTTGATTGTTGCCCCCCAACCCGGATTGTTATCAAAGATGGCAACCCGGGGTTGAGAGTGAGTCTTTATTCTCTCAAGTCCAAAGCTTTGGGGCTTCGGGTGACTTAGAGAAAATTTCTGGCTTGATTGTTGCCCCCCAACCCGGATAGTTATCAAAGATGGCAACCCGGGGTTGAGAGTGAGTCTTTATTCTCTCAAGTCCAAAGCTTTGGGGCTTCGGGTGACTTAGAGAAAATTTCTGGCTTGATTGTTGCCCCCCAACCCGGATTGTTATCAAAGATGGCAACCCGGGGTTGAAAGTGAGTCTTTATTCTTTCTCAAGTCCAAAGCTGTAGGGCTTTGGGTGACTTGGAAAAAATTTCTGGCTTGATTGTTGCCCCCCAACCCGGATTGTTTTCGAGGATGGCAATCCGGAGTTGACAGTGGGCCTTGATTCTTTCTCAAGTCCAAAGCTGTAGGGCTTTGGGTGACTTGGAAAAAATTCCTGGCTTTATTGCTGCCCCCCAACCCGGATTGTTTTCAAAGGTGGCAATCCGGTGTTGAAATCACGTCTGGAATTATGCAGTGAAAGAATGATTGAGTCCGGGCTGTTTGACATTTTCATTAGTTTGTAGAATATGAAACGGTTTCAGTTTTTCCCCCCCTTTCCTTTTGAAGGGCCACAGCCCCATTCTGTCTCGATTCTCGTGAATAACTGCTGTCAACAATAAATGTAGTGTCCTTTACTCTCTTTTCTATTTTTCATTTTTCCATTTCTAGCTCTTGCCAACCAATTATAGCGTGACACCTGTTCATTTTGGGGTTATACTTTATCTTCTATAAAAACCCTCTTCTTCATCTTCTTTTCTTTTTACCTTGCCTGAGCAATTCTCCTCCATTCTTAACTTCTCTTTCCGGTGAACCGGTGCTCGTCTTGCGAAGACCCAGAACTCTCCTGCACTTTGTAAGTGTTTCCATTCTTTTCTTTTATCGCGCCCTCTGTTTCATTTGTCTTTGAATCTTGCTTTGCTCGCTAATACCCAACTTTTTGCCAATTGGGGTTTCGAACAGTCGGGTGTGTGGGTTTGTGGTTTTTTGTTTCGGTTTGCGTTTAGAGTGTGTTCTTGTTATTTCTGGAGGCTTCGTTTGTATTGCATGTGCTATGTTTTGGCTGATTTGTGTTTTTTTTATTTTTTGATTCTGGGTTTCTCATGATGTTCTTGGTGTTCTTGTTTTGGGCGTTTTGTAAGTTGTAAGCATGCTTGTATGTATTTCGATTTTGATCTTGTATTTGGTGTATGTCGTTTCGTAATTGTGTTATTGGCGTTTAAAACTCTGAAACGGCCCGGGCTTAGCATTGGTGTATAATTTAGTTTTTTGGATCGGGCTCTTGTTTGGTTCCGGGGGGATTGTAACTTGTATTGTGTTTATGTAGCTTTGTTTTGATGATTGAGGTTATGACTTCTAGACAAGTCCGGGCTTGGTTTTTGTGGTTCATATTTGGTTTTTGGGTTTCGTGCCTCAACAAACATTAACATGTATGAGATCATGTACTATTTGAAGCATAAAACTGAAAAAACTAACCATAGTTAATCCAGATTCTTGATAGGTGTGTATGGTTCGGATAGTGAAGCGTGCGAACAGGGTGTGTGTTCCACTTTCTGAAAACCATAGTAGTAATTCCTTCTTCTCTTGCTCTACTTCTTCATCGTCTGACCCAAATCCACACCTTGAACTTGTAGATCTAGATTGGTGCATAATGTCTACTAGCTCGGATCCCCCAGTAGTAACTCAGTTGAATGAGAGGGTATTAGCTTCATGCCGTGGTCTTATAACCCCACTAGGATTTTATCACGATACTGATTACATGTTTGTCAAGAAACCCTCTGATTATGACCATCATCTGTATTACCAAAATCTCAATCATCACTATAACAATAACCATGGTGCTAGAGGAATTCCCGGGCCTGTAAATAAAGAGATTATGGACCGGGCTTGCGCGCAGCTTGTTGTCGGCCGAGCTCCTAACCCACTCAAGACGCCTTTTGTGGATCTTCCCAAAGAGGAAATGGATGTTGCCATCCGGGCTGCTTTCCAACTCGGGCCAGAAATTGATTGGAGATGGCCCGAACCCCATGAGCACATATATGACCGGGATGACGATGGGTATATTGGGGTTTGGTTGGAGCATCTTCGGTCCGGCTGGAATCCACAATGCCACAATTTTATGAAGCACCTCTTTAAATATGAATATGAAATCTCAATTATGCAAGTGACCCCTAACGGGATTAAATGGGTTGTTTGGTTTTTGGCCTGCTGCGAGAAATCCGACTATATCCCCACTTTCCGACTTTTCCATCAGCTTTTCCAATTAGTTCGGTCTAACAAGAAACCTCTTTACGAGCTCCGGTTTCGTGCTAAGGAATGTGGATTTCCGTCAGGATCTGCCCAGCCTGTTATTCAACAAAGTACCTTGAAAGGTTGGTCCGGGGAGGTTTTGATGTTGAGGGGCTGGGATCTTGGTGGCATGCCCCACATTGTTTTAGATAAGGAAGCCAAGGCATTCGAAACAGTTAAGTTAACCGGGTCTGCTCTAAGAAGAATTCGTAAATTTTGTGGGATTCTTGGGTTTCAATGTACTCGGGATACCTTTATGGATCATAAGAAACTTTTTGACTTAGGATGTAAGTTGTTTGTTTCTGATTTACAACTTTATTTCCACTATTTTGTAGCTCGAGCCTCTTGCTAACCTTTGTGTCATTTCAGGTTTTCCCCACTACAATCCGGAATTAGAGGATATCATGTCTTACAACACTTATTCCTTGGCTCTAAGGAAGATTTCAGGGGTTCATAATGACAAGGTGAAGAAGGTTGGTGAGGGGTCCGGTTCCAGTGCTTTGAAAGAGGGCGGGGCTGAGTCTGCTGCTCCAGTCTTAAACCACCCCGGCCCTGATGTTGAAGCTGTTGATGTGGAGAACCTTGATGTTCCTGATGACCGGACTACTAAGAAAAGGAGAATTAGTGTTGGCCGGAAACCACCCTCCAAGCCCCGAGTTGTTGTGGAGAAAATCAATGCTAATGACAAAGGTAAAGGTGCTGATGGACAACCTGTCATGGTTGGAAGCTGTGATTTGAAGAAGCTTGCCAGTTTGGCATCTGAAATCCCCACGGACGAAGATATTGACGAAATGAAACAGTCCGGGGTTATAGCTGTTCTGAAGCGTGCCATTGGACACTGGGGTCATGTAAGTATAGTTTTTTCTAATGAATTTGAGTTGTTAATGTTCGTGTCACTAAAATGTTTATTCGCAGTCCGGGGCGTTGATCAGTGGTGCTGCCACAGTTTTTGTTCATGAATTGGAAAGCTTGAATCAAGAGTTGAAGGAGCAGAAGGACCGGAATCAAAGCCTGGAAAATGAGTTGTCCTCTTTGAAGACGACTTATGAGAGTAAGGTTGCCGATCTAGGCTCCGAGGTTGCGAACTTAAAGGCCCAAGTCAGGAGCGCTACAGAGGAGTCCGGGGCTATGAAAGATAAATATGATGACCTGCAGGCTGAGCTTGACAAGTCAAAGGAGGAAATTATCGCTGAGTTTCAGAAATCTGCTGCTTATGACCAAGCCATTGCTGATGCCGGTGCTCCTGAGATTTTCCGGACTTTTGTTGTTGCTGAAAAGCATCTCAAGACTGATCCGGGCGCTTGCTGGGAAACTTTCATAGACCACTTTGTTGCGGCCAAGAAGGACATTGAAGATGGCCTTGGAGAGCCCATGCCTTTTGATGGTCCGAATCCATTTGTCATTCCAGCCGGTCCGGATTCTCCCCCACCATCCTAATGAACTAATTACATTCCGGAATAACCTAGTGCAACTGCGTTTGCCTTTTGGGGTTATATTCCCATGTAACTGTTACTTTTTCCTTTGACTTGCTTCTCTTAACATTGGAAGTGTTTCCGGGTTGTATGGACAGCCCGGGCTTCAATCTTTACTATATCCTTGTAATGTATTTTGCTTTTTCTTTCTTTGCTCTCTTAAACGTTCCATGTTTGTGTACATATTTTGAATTTGCATGTGTTAGGAGCCCGGCCTCATAGCTTAGTCCGGGCCAAGCTTATATATTTTTGTACTTAGGAATATTTCCTAAGTTTATGATTGCCTATGGCTAGTAACCCTGGCCACATTATTTGCCTATGGCTCCGGGCCAGGGTTTTAGATTGCTTATTGCTGGGAGCCCGGCCTCATAGCTTAGTCCGGGCCGGGCTTATATATTTTTGTACTTAGAAACATTTCCTAAGTTTATGATTGCCTATGGCTGGTAACCCTGGCCACATTATTTGCCTATGGCTCCGGGCCAGGGTTGTTATATTGCTTATTGCTGGGAGCCCGGCCTCATAGCTTAGTCCGGGCCGGGCTTATATATTTTTGTACTTGGGAACATTTCCTAATGATTATGATTGCCTATGACTGGTAACCCTGGCCACATTATTTGCCTATGGCTCCGAGCCCGGGTTTTAGATTGCTTATTGCTGGGAGCCCGACCTCATAGCTTGGTTCTGAGCCGGACTCTTTGTTTGATACTTGGAATAGAATCTAAGATTTTTATTTGATGCGTATTGCTCGTGAGTCCGGTCTCATAGCTTGGTTCTGAACCGGACTCTTTATTTGTTTCGGTGCGTATCGCTGGGGACCCTGGCTACAATATTTGCCTATGGCTCCGAGCCAGGGTTATTAGTTTTGCATATTGCTGGGGACCCGGGCTACATGTTATGCCTATAACTCTGAGCCCGGGTTGTTACAAAAAATTGAAATTTACTGGAAGTTTAAATATACATGAGAATATGAAAAGAAAACAAGACAACGAGACCGGTTTTATTTATAGAAAAATCAGGAATACAAAGCTCTTATTCTAATCTGGGCTTTCGGGAGCTCCTTATTCTTTACCCGGTTACTGCAATCTTCTTACTGGTAGAATTTTCGGAGTCTAAGGCCATGCCAAGTATTGGGGACCTCAGAACCATCCATATGAACCAACTTGTATGTTCCCGGCCGGATTACCTCCATTATCTTGTAGGGTCCTTCCCACTTTGGCATGAGTTTTCCGGTATTGGTAGGATCAGACGCCTCCGTATCACGAAGGACCAGGTCTCCAACTTGAAAGTTCTTAACCCGGGCCTTCTTCCCAAAGTACTCTCTAGTTTTTTCCTTGTATTTTTCCATCTTCTCAATAGCTTGATCCCGGACTTCGTCAATCAAAATCAAGTTAGTCTGCAACCCTTCTTCATTAGCTATTTCTTCAAAATTTATGGCCCGGTGGGAAGGGTTTCCCACTTCAATTGGTAGTAAAGCTTCAGTGCCGTAGGCAAGTTTGAATGGGGTTTCACCAGTGCTAGTCCGGGGACTAGTCCTGTATGCCCATAACACGTTTGGCAGCTCCTCGGGCCACTTATTCTTGCTTTCCTGTAACCTCTTCTCAATTCCTCTAAGCAAAATCCGGTTTGTAACTTCAACTTGGCCGTTTCCTCTTGGGTATGCAACAGATGACTTTTTGTGCTTAATTCCTCTTTCTTTCAGGTAGCCTTCGAAGTCGGACCCCACAAATTGTGGCCCGTTATCAGAAACTAGAACCCTTGGTAGCCCGAACCTCATCAGTATGTTGTCCATAAACCGAATACAATCCTGTTGGTTGATTGTTCTCATTGCCTTAGCTTCCGCCCACTTGGTCATGTAATCAATTGCCACCAGCAAGTATCTCAGGTCGCCTTTAGCCCGGGGAAACGGACCCATGATATCAATACCCCAAACTGCAAACGGGATGGGAGACAGGACTGAGGATGGTAAGACCGGGCTCTGTCGTGGGACATTGCTGAAAAGTTGGCAATTCTTGCACTTTTTCACAAACTCCACAGCATCATTATGAATTGTAGGCCAGTAATAACCCTGTCTTATAATCTTGTGAGCCAGGGCCTTTGCAGATAGATGATCACCACAAATCCCTTCATGAACTTCTTGCAGACAGTATTGGGCTTCAACCGGACTAACACACTTCAGAATAGGAGACGAGTAAGTCCGGCGATACAATAATCCTTCTTCCAGAAAAAACTTAGCAGCTTTTGCCTTCAACCTTTGAGCTTGGTTTTTATCAGACGGGAGGTCCCCCTTTTCCAGATATGAGACTATTGGGGTCATCCAATTAGGCTGGTCATCAATCTCCATTATTTCCTCCTGCTCAACCGTAGGTTTTTCCAACTCTTCGAAATAAACCGAGCTGTCCAGTTCTGCCGAATTCTGGACCAATTTGGACAAAATATCAGCTTGAGCATTGTCTTCTCTGTTCACCTGTATTATCTCAACATTGGCAATCTGGGCCAGATGACTCTGTACTAGAGCTTGGTACCGGGCTAGAGTAGGATCTTTCGCAACATATTCTCCACTTGTCTGCTTTACCACGATCTGCGAATCACTAAAAATATTGAGCTTTTTAATTCTGAGAGTCCTGGATAGACGGAGTCCTGCCAAAAGTGCTTCGTATTCAGCCTGATTGTTGGTCGCCGAGAAATTGAATGAAATTGCTTGTTTGATCAGGAATCCATCCGGGCTCTTTAAAATGAGTCCCGCCCCGGACCTCTCATTAGTCGAAGAACCGTCCACATGTAGTGTCCAGAACTCTGGATCCTGGTTGTTATCTTCTCCGGGTTCAGTAGTCATTATAGATGGGGTTATTTCTGGAAACGAACATTCTACAACAAAATCAGCTAGAGCCTGGGCTTTGATTGCGGTTCTTGGGACAAAGGTGAGTGAAAATTGGCTTAACTCCACAGCCCAATTGACTAATCTTCCTGAAACATCCGGTTTGTGAATAATCTTCCGGAGTGGTTGATCAGTAATTACTTTGATTTCCCTCCCTTGGAAATAATGCCTCAGCTTCCGGGATGCCGTGATAAGAGCGAAAGCAAACTTTTCGAGGTTTGGGTAGCGGGTTTCAGCATCTTTGAGCACTTGGCTCACATAATAAACCGGCTTCTGCTCCCCGTCGTGATCCCGGATTAGTGCTGCTCCCACAGCCAGGGTACCTGCAGACAAGTAAATGCTTAAAGGCTCCCCGGGCTCTGGTTTGGTTAAGATTGGTGGTGAAGCTAGATATTCTTTGAGGGAGTCGAAAGCTTGTTGGCAATCCGGGCCCCAGACAATTTCTTTCTTTTTCTGAGCTCCCTTCAGCAAGTTGAAGAAAGGCAAGCAACGATCTGCGAGCTTGGGAATAAACCTTCGCAATGCTGCTAACGATCCTGCAAGTTTTTGTATGTCTCTCTGGGTCCGGGGTGCTTGCATCTCAGTTATTGCTTTGATTTTTTCTGGGTTGGCTTCGATTCCCCTTTGGCTAATCATGAACCCTAAGAATTTTCCCGCTCCAACCCCGAAAGTGCATTTATCCGGATTCAGTTTCATCTTTTGCTTCCTTAAGTTCTCAAAACATTCTTTCAGATCAGAAATGTGTGTCTAGACTGTTGCTGACTTTGCTATCATGTCATCGACATATGATTCCAGATTTCTCCCCAGTTGACTGTTGAAGATTTCTACCATTGCCCTTTGGTAAGTAGATCCGGCATTCCTTAATCCAAAAGGCATGAGTTTGTAGGCGTAGACCGCCCGGTGTGTTATGAATGCTGTCTTGGCTATATCAGCTGGGTTCATCTTTATTTGATTATAACCGGAGAAGGCATCCATGAAACTCAGCATGACATGCCCGGCTGTCGCATCGATGAGCTGGTCAATGCTGGGAAGCGGGTAAGGGTCTTTGGGACATGCAGCATTCAGGTCAGTGTAGTCCACACACATTCGCCACTTTCCATTTGGTTTCTTGACTAAGACCACATTGGCTAGCCACTCCGGATACTTTATCTCGCAGATAATATCGGCCTTTAGGAGCTTTTCAACTTCTTCATCGATCGCTTTCTGTCTCTCCGGGGCAAAATTCCTTCGTTTCTGCTTTACCGGCTTCTTTCTAGGATCAACATCCAAGCTATGCATAGCAACAGACTCCTGGAGCCCCGGCATGTCATCCGGGCTCCAAGCAAATACATCGGCATATTCTCGAAGCAACTCAGTTAACTCTTTCTTGAACACCATGTCTAACCCGGTTCCAATTTTGACTTGTCTTTCCGGGTTCCCTTCTATTAGTTCGATCGATTCGAGCTCAACAGCAGCCTCCACTTTTGTCATTTCTGCCTTAGAAACATACTGCTGGACTCGGGCTTGTACAATCTGGTCAAGGAAGACTTGGGCTGGTGGGTTTTCAATGTTATGGACATCCTTACTGGGCTCAGTCTTTTTGTTGTATCTATGCTTCTTCCTGCTCAGGTTTTTGTGGTAGGAGTTTGCTTTCCTTTTGTTTTCCGGGTCAGTTTCAGCCATGACCAAGGCCTGCCCATAGCAACGGCTGGCCATTTCATAGTCACCCCGGACTTCTCCAATGCCCCCGGGAGTGGGAAACTTGAATTTGAGATGGGGTGTTGAAGTTATAGCTTGGAGTTTGGTAAGGGCTGGTCTTCCCAGAATGACATTATAAGATGATGGTGTGTTGATGATATAGAATTTTACTATGTTGGTTACCTGCTTCGGGAAGGTCCCGAACAGGACTGGGAGATAAAGGGTGCCTTGAATGGGGACCAAATTGTTTCCAAATCCATAGAGTGGATCTTCTCTGCAATCGTTCATTCTTATGCTGCCCAGCTGCATCCGGTCCATTGTGTGTTTGAACAGGATATTGACAGAAGACCCATTGTCAACTAGGACTCTCCTAACCTCATTTTCTGCTATGTCAAGGCTCACGACCAAGGCTTCGTTGTGGTTGGGGTTGATTCCTTCAAAGTCATCCTTGCTGAAGGTTATTACTTGTTCCGGACAGGCCTGCACCATCATTACTTCATCGCCTGAGTCCGGGCTTCTTGGAGGTGAATTGGATCCGCCCATAACCACATTCATAATATTCTTGTCTTTTCCGGATCCCTCTCCTCGGTCAGGCACTCGCCGAGCTATGTACTGCCCCATGTTTCCTTTTTTGACTTGGTCTTCCACAAAAAATTTCAAAGAGAGACAATTTTCTGTTGTATGGCCATGGGTTTCATGGTAGTCGCAATGCTTATGGACTGATCGGTTTTCCGGGGCAGTGAGCATTGGCTTGGGAGGGTAATAGAAGGGCTTATCTCGCACCTCTTTCAGAATGTCTGCGCGAGCCCGGTTGAGAGGAGTCCAAGAGGGTTCGGGTCTAGGCTCACGCCTGGGTTTAGGCTGTCCGGACTCATCTTTCTGCCTGTTGTCCGGGGGTGGTGCTGGTAGTGCGAGTTGAGAGCTTTGAATGTAGTTGCTTTGTCTATTTGGTTTGAATTTTTTGTCTTGATGATTGTAGTTGTTTTTGGGTGGATCTTGAGTTCGGGTTGGAGAAATGCCCTGCCTGGTCATCCTCATTGCTTGGAGGACATCTGTTTCTTTGATGAACCTAGCTGCCATAGAATAGGCCGCCGCCAGGCTCTGTGGTTCTTTGTGTATGAGATCGAGGACATACCTTTCATTATTGTCCGGGTCCAGGTTCCGCCAAAAAATTGTAAGAGCTTCACGCTCATCCAGGTTGCTCACATTGTTTATGGCTTCCTGGAAGCGTTTCATGTAAGTCGCAAGTGCCTCTCCCCGAGCCTGCCGGACTGTCTCTAGGTGGCACATGTGCATTTCGTGGGTCTTATTGGCTCGGAAGCGTCTCAAGAAGGATTCCCGAAACTGCTTCCAATTGTGGATGCTTCGAGAAGGGATTCGGCTGAACCATCTTTGGGCTCCGGATTTGAGGGTTGAGGCAAAGAACCTGCACTTTGTTAGATCATTGTAATAATATATCATTGCAATTTGTTCAAAATAGTTTATATGCTCCTCAGGGTCACCCAAACCATTAAAGGAATCAAAGTTGTAATGTTTGAGATTTCTCTGCCTGGGTGTCGCCTCGAGCGAGTAGCTAAAGGGTGTCAGTGTATCTCCAATGTCAATCCCCGAGTCCTGCCCCACCTTTTTCTGAAGTTCATGGATCATGTCCATCAAGTCCTCCTGGGGTTCTTCATCATCTGAGAATATGTCGAGGCTAGGGGCCCGGGTTCTCCTTTTTTCATGAGTTCTGCCCATAATCCGGGCCTCCTCCTCTTGAATTCTTCTCTGGATTTTGAGATCGAGTTTAGCTTGTTCTTCGCTCCGGATTTTTTCCCTCAAGTCAGCTAGCTTTTGGAGCTTTTCAGCTTCAGCATCTCGGTTTTGGCTGTTGGTTCTGTGGTGGGTTCTTTTTCGGGTATCTTTGTCTGTGCCCCCAATTCTGTCGAAAACTGAGGCACGTGATCGGTGGGAGTCTCCGGAGTTATGTGAGTTTTCAACTTGGTCAACTTCATTTAGCCGAGCCTCCTTATACATCCGGATTGCATCAGCAACCTGGTCTCCGGTTAAATTTTCCATGAGTCCAGGTTCCATGTTGACATCCGTGTACTTAAACTTGTTAACCTCAATTTCAACCCGGGCATCTCCCGACCGAATTACTTGGGATGCCAGGGTCAGGAGTGGTGGTGGTTCAATAACTGGGTTTGTGGGTGGTTCTTGCCTTGGGGTACTGGTTGTGGGTCTCAACACAGATTTGCTACCTCGAGCCATGATTCAAGAGCAAACAATGTATACAAGGGGTAATACAATTTTTCAAAATCAAAGTAAATTTCTGATAGATCTGGGTTTACCAAGGAGAACGAGACAATTTATGCATGTGATTTCTGGGTTTAGTGCTTTTCAAGGCAAGAAAATTAGTTTTAAAGACAGATCTATAGGAGAGCAATGTAGATCTAAGCAACAACTGGAGCAAGAAAGCTAGATAATGCTAAATAAGGGTAAAAATAAACAGATCTGGGCTAAATAAGGTTAAAAGCATTCATACGTTTGGAGAAATGGGCTAAAGAGTTCATGTTTAGTTGTTAAGATGAAAGAGTTTGCTTAGATCTTACTGGATTTAACTAGGACTCCTTCAAAGATGAAGGAGCTTGTTGATGGCGTTGAGTCTAGCGGCGCCGTGACCACAAGACAGGGTTGGTTCAGGCCCCTCCTTCTAGCGCCAAATGATAACTCCAAATCCCGATCTAGTCCTTCCCGGCCGATCCCACGCCTGGAAGCGGTGTCGCTGCGGTTGGGACTCTGCAAAACAACACCGGAGGGGGGTTTGGACCCTGGCGGCGCCTCCGGCGTGAGAATAAGTAACGGCTTTGGAAAGGAATACAGGACTATAGAGAAATCTAAATATGGAGGGTGTATGTATAGTGTGTGTATATGTAGGCTAAGTGTGTAAAGGAGAATGTAACCCCTGCACCTTTCCTCCTTGGTCTATATATAGGCCCAGGATTAGGGTTTAGGGGTTGTACCTGCAATCATGAGCGTTGAATCCTAGGTAGGTAGGACACCTGGGTGATGTTGATGGATTGCACGTGTCCAGGTGACGGATTGTGGCAGCGTGTGCCAGGCTCCTGCTGGCGTGTGGTTTAAATAGGAAATAATTATCCCAATCATTAGGAATCTTTACGTGTCGTCACCAGGTGTGGCCATCCGTCATGACCTAACCACGTCATGTACCAATGTGTAGTCTTCATGTGAGTTATTGCCTTTGTCGCCAGGGATGGATTAAACTTTGAACTTAAGCCCAACCTGTGAGCTCGAGTTTTGTAGGTGAGTCCGGACTACGATATGAGTTCGGACTTATTGATGGACCCGGATTCCGATACGAGTTCGGACTAGTAGATGAGCCAGGACTCCGATACGGGCTAGGACTTGAAGGTGAGTCATGACAAAACATGAATCCAGACTAGTTGGTGGACCATGATTGAGATATGAGTCCGGGTTCTTTGGTAGTGATCCGGGGTCCAGGACGGGTCCGGGCTATACATAGCCTATCACTTTGCAAATACTAATTCTCATGAAATGTACTATGAATATGCAGCCCGGGAGTTGGTTTTATAAATAATAAGTAAACGATGTAGGCATCCGGTTTTATTTCTTGGAATTTGGTCTCCAGTCACCGCGACTACCGTTATGTTTCATTGCGGGAGGTGATTGATGTCGTATGTTTCATTGCGGGAGGTGGTTGGTATCCAACGGGAGGTGATTGCTGCCGTATGTTTCATTGCGGGAGGTGATTGGTATCCAACGGTGGCGGTGGAAGAGCACCCTTATTTCTTTACTATAAACTATATTAACTTAAAATTAATAATAAGTATGCAGTATCGCCAAATTTAACATAATTTGTAAATTTTAACCCAATAAATTACTATGAAGCCAAATAATTCAAAATAACAAAATTAGACTTGCACAAACAATTCTGGTTTCAACCAGGCACATGGTCAATCAAGATTCCCCGTTGGCTACCTTCAACACGATCCTACTAGTACTAGAATCAACGATCTTTCAGGTCATTCTTCTTCCTACATAAACAGAAAAAACAGACAACCAGATTAAGGATAAAGTTATACTCTGGCATTTGACAAGTAGATACAGTTTATCCAGATTCCAAATAAAAATGTTAGTCAGTCTAAATGTGCTTTAAAGTTTTGCATATGTAGACAGAAAGAAGCCATTTATATATACCTTGTCTCAGTAACTTTCCAGTATATAGAACTTGCTTCTTTCATTACTTTTCCTCTTGCCAGTTTCTTGGCTCTCTTCTTTCCAGAGGGATGCATATCGTAAAAATCAGTTCCTGGAGATGATGTCCGAAATATTTCATACACCTTAGGCGCCGCTTGAGGATCATAGCCAGCTGATGCCATTACAAGTAACCCAATGTCATCTGCTTCACTTTCTTGCCTAATTGCAAAGGATATTCATATTGATCAATGATCATGGTCAACATTATTCATTCACATTTACATGTGTAATATCAAATTATATATGCTTATAGTTAAAATCACGAGGGCTGCACCAAAAACCAGTTGAGCATGTGTCTCCTGCACTTAAGCGTGCTATAGCCAAAGAGAATCAGAGATGCCTAGTTGCTCAGTGCATTCCCCCATTGACATATATATCAACTATATCAACTGAGAGAGAGGGAGAGAGAGAGAGAGAGAGAGAGAGAGAGAGAGAGAGAGAGAGAGAGAGAGAGAGAGAGAGAGAGAGAGAGAGAGAGAGAGAGAGAGAGAGAGAGAGAGAGAGAGAGAGAGAGAGAGAGAGAGAGAGAGAGAGTGGAATACTCAAAACTGAACAGGGCACCGTCAAGTGACTGGCAAAAATGAGTATATGAGCTTAAGCTTGCAAACGATTATCTTAAAGCAAATGTTCGTAAACACACTCCATGTATTAAGATAAACATGGATATAATATTAAACTCAAATCATGCCATAAAGAATAACAAGTAGAATTGATTTGGCTAGTTCGATTAAATTCACTTGTTAAACATATATTTTGCACAATTCAGAACAGAAATTAAGAAAATATTAGTCAACAACCTAGCTAGTAAAACATAATCAATGATCAAAATATAACAAAAACTTAGTATGTGCATGATAAGGTACCTCCGCCACCTAGGATATTGAAACAGAATTTTAAACCATTTTGAGACAACATGAGGATTGTGGTCAACCGTCTTCAGTTTTGATGCAGCCAGCCGGAAGTACGCTCTTGTAGTGGAAACTAGCATCCACATGTTATATCTATTAGCTAAATGCCTTGCAACAGCATGTCCAACCTAATCGAATTGAACTTATTATTAACAAACAAGAGTCATTATAAGTAACAATTACCAGCATTGATCTCTAAGGTAAGATTTGATTCGATGCATTTCAAACAAAACAGTATTCAGCAGGACAATGAACTGGCTCTGAAGCTGAGTATATCGGGACCCAAAGGCGGATTTAGGGGGGGTTCAGGGTCCTCGCCCCCTCAGATTTTGATATAAAGTACTCCCTCCGTCCCCTCAATTCTTTACATTGAGGGGACGACACGACATGAAGATTAAGAAAAAGTATAAATTAATAGTAAAAAGTTAAAAAAATGAGTAAAGTGGTGGGACATTGGATTTTATATTATAAAATATTACTATTTTTGGTATGTAAAAAAATGAGAGGGACGTACCAAAAATCAAAAAGGAAAGTGTAAAGAAATGAGAGAGCCAGAAAGAGTAGCTACTATGTGTTTTGTTTTGTTTGCATTTTCTATGTAGTTCAGTTGGTTGATGACGTTGTTTCCTTTACCGGAGCCAATGGTTCGACTCCCTTTATGTGTTTCCTTTTCTTTGTTTCCCAACTCTGGCAGTGCACTTCCTTTTCTTCCTTTTTTTGGAGAAAATGGCAGTGAATTCTGAATTTGCTGAGTAATACTGTGCATATATAGTTTGTGTGTGGTTTAAGGTGATAGCATACAATTCAAGCCATATTTCGACTTCAATTTTCAAATAAGTTTGTTTATTTTTTTAATTCAATCACAAAAAAATTTACTTACATTATATTTGTCTTTGTAATTATCATAAAATTATACAAAATAATAATTAATATTTTAATTATTTTTTTCCAAACCCCCCTGAAAATACTTTCTGCGCCTGCTATTGGACCTTGCGGACACACCAGAATAATAACATAATAGTCTCGGAGCATGTCCAATGATTGTGTTAAAATAGATGGAGCTATTGCTATAATTTAGCACCAAAAACTGGTTTTTAGTGCTAAAATAGCACCATGTCTCTGATGCATTGTTCTAAATCTTATTTCAAATATAACTAATTTCCAAATACACCCCACTTTGACTTACAAATTTAACTAAATTCCAAATACCCTACACTTTCAAGTACATTCTTTATTAATTTTCCTCCCTTATTTCACTTTTTGATGATATGGCAATTATAGTTCTTTCTATCTTTTGTTCTATATATAGAAAAATTTAAAGCATTGTGCTATTTTAACACAATGTTTAGCACATCATTAAAATGACGTATTTTAATTTTTGTTTTATAATATAGATATAGCACAAGATATAGCACACCATTGGACTTGCTATTATATATACAAGTATCAAGAAATAAACATGTGAAACTTGTATACCTCATGCGCAATGGCAGTAGCAATCTCTGCATCTGAATCAAATTTCTTAAGAAAACCTGTGCTCAAAATAATCTTCCCACCGGGTACAGAATAAACAGAAATCATAGGGTCATGGACAACTATAAACTTCCATTCAAATCCCACCAAATGATCAACACTAACATTTTGATTCTGCATAGCTTTCAAATCACTCTCTAATGCCTCAACAATCTGTTCTCCGATCATCTTAACCCGAACACTATCCGGATGTTCCTCTGAAAGTGTACTCAACTGCACTCTCTCAAAATATGAATCTCCCACCATTTTGTCCCAATATGGTGGCGCAAACACAAGGTGGGTTCTGTTGGTGTAAGGTATTTTCTCAGAAAAAAACACATAGACCCTTACAATAACAACGCCAGTAAGAACAGAACAAAGGAGAAACTTGTTTTGCTGATAGTACTCAAAATTTCTTTTTGGTGTTTCAAGTACATTTTTGTACCATTTATGAACACCAGAGTTGTGGTAGTGTTTTACAACAAGGACATTCTTGGTGCAGTTTGTGTATCCATATTTTGAAGAAATGGATGGTGATTTCAAACCCACAAGACCGGAAAAACAAGCATTTCGGTTCAAAATTGGGTGATTTTTGCAAGTGGAATTCTTGGAAATAGATGAAGTAGCAAGCTTTGAAATTCTTGAGTACCACATTCTTGATTCTCGACTCGATATTTTCAAGGTGAAGTTAATTTTTTCTAACTCCAGTACTATTAGTAAATCTTACTAGCTTACCCATACGTGTACTAAAATCTAAAACACATCACCTATATTTTTGGAATCTGGTACAATCCATTTTCTCATTTTGAATTGTTCTTTTTCACTTTCTGTTGCAAGACCTTATCATAATATGTACTTCTGTTTTTTCTTCTTCTAGACCGGAAATGTTCCAAAGTTATGCAATAAAATTATAAATATTTCAAAAGTCATTAGAGATAATACAACCATATATAAAGCAATTCAGGTTGCATAACTTGTTAGATAATGAAAAATGTTCATCGCTGACCATTTAAAAGTTGGACATGTTAAACCAAAATTGCAGTTAAGTGTATTTTTGACTTATATATTAACACACTGAAATTGCACTACAATAAATCTAAAAATTGCTGTATAATGAATTTTGATTTATAAAACAAGTTCATTTCGATTATGATTTTTTTCTAAAAATAAAGATTGTAAACTGCCCGATGATATAATGCATAAAATGTATTAAAAAAAACCCTTAATATATATTAACTCCTTATATATAATAAGCGTAAGGGAGATCTTATCCAAAACTTTGGTCGGTCACTGTACTACCAAAAGTATATGAACCGTTGGATTATAAAACTATAAATATTCAAATAGATTAGGACCGTTAGATATAATATTAAAAATTGTATTTGATTAATAATAGGATAGTATTTAAATACTAAAAGGTGTATTTTGATAATTTAAACCAATTATAAATGGGTTTTCTATATTGAATAGAAATCTTTATGTAAAAAATCGTAATTATCTTTTCTCTTTAGTTTATGGATAGTTCCAGTTAGATAAAAATTATTAAACCATAATTAAATTAAAGATAATTTTGTTAGCTTCACATGGGCTGTAAAATTGTTAAAATCTGTTGTCTAAAACTCAAGATAGAGCCCAAACAGTAAAGTGATTATCTAAATTTTAATAAATATTTTTTTTATTTTAGCACCAATTTAATTTTTTTCCTAATTCTTTTAAATTTATAAATTCTATTTTTATTTCAATAAAATATTAAAATCAATTTAAGAAAAAATTAAAAACGATCTGGTCAGTGTACGATCACTTTACGACCAAATTAATAATTACAGTTAGATCTTAAATAGATCGATGAGAATTGTTAGATCTAATATTAAAACGTGTATCTGATTAATAATAGAATTATATTTAAATACTAAAAAGTGTATTTTGATAATTTAAAAGTTTTCTATGTAAAAATTCTTAAATATCTTTTCTCTTAAATTTATGTATAGTTCTAATTAGATAATAATTGTTAAACCAAATATCAAGATAACAATTCATATTGATTACAATATTAAAAATTATCAATATAATGCTCATGTATATCATACTAACAATGATACACGTGAACCTACAGAGAGACTTACGAGAACTGTACATAAATACATTTAAACACCTTTTTTTCTGAAGGAACATAACAATTTGATTAATCCAAATTATAATTATATTATTTTACATATAACAAACAAAAAAAGATAATATCAAAATATTATTAAAATATTGAGGGTTTCATATTCATAAACGATAATTTTGAATATAATACTTATATTAAAATGTGTATTTGATTAAATGTATGATTATATTTAAATACTAAGAAGTGTGTTTTGATAATTTAAACCAATTATAAATTGGTTTTCTATATTGAATTGAATTCTTTATGTAAACATTCTTAACCATCTTTTCTTTTCGGTTTATGGGTAGGTCAACTGGTCAAGTTAGATAATAATTATTAAACCATCATTAAATTAAAGATAATTTCGTTAGTTTCGCATGGGTCGTAAAATCGTCAAAATTCAATTTATAAAAATCAGGATAGAACCTAAATAGTAAAGTGAGTATCTAAATTTTAATAAATATTTTTTTTGTAGCACCAATTTATTTATTTTTCCACTAATTGTTTTAAATATAGAAATTTTATGTTTCTTTCAATAAAGTATTAAAATTAATTAAGAACAAATTCAAATCGATAAAGAATATAATAATATGAGAATAAAATTTTATATAATCATAACATAATTTTTATTCTGTTTAATAATTTTTAAGTAATAATGTATTTTAAAATTTTATATACACTGTAAATAAAACCGAAACATTAAAAGTAAAAGCAATTAGTAAGATACTTATATCAGTATATATATACTTGATATCCTTATTATATTAAATTCTTAGAAAAAAGTTCTATGGAGACCTAAACTTAACTGGAGACCGAGACCGCATGTTACACCATTCGTTTCTATCTAATTCAAGGGTACATATTATTTTGTTTTACACACTTATAAATTGGTTGTATGTAGGCATATACAGCTTATACGTTACCAACAACGTTAACTACAATATGCATTACATTCATTCTCACGTCTTCCATTTTTTTTATTCAAAAAATTTGTACAATTTTAATATTCTATGTTATTTTGTTTGCAAAACTTTTTGCTTTCAATTATTGTATTCATAATTTTTTAGTGCAATATATTATTATTTTAATTTAGTGCATTACTTTAGTTACAAAACATTATTATTTTACTATTTTATTCTTTATTTTTGCATAATTTAATTTTTTTACACATTTTTTTCATTGTTATGTAGTAAGCATTGGTTTTTTTTATTTGTAAAACATATTTTTTATATGCAGAACTTTTTGTTTATAATATTTGCAGTACGATGTTTAGTGATATAGATCCTCCCAAATCCTCCCAACTTGCTAAATTAAATGTCGGATGTTGTAGGTTTTAAGAACGTGGATGGTTAAAAAGAACAACATGTGTAATTGTGTATAATAATATAATTTTGTTATGTTTAATTTTATGAAGTATAATAAAAAATGATGACCATTAAATTCAAGTTAATCTAAGGGTGTAGAATTGGTCTCCAGGTCTCCACCTTTTTGTTAGTCTCCGCTAAACCCATATAATAAACATAATAGAGATCTTATCCAAAATTTTGATCGTACGATCTTGGACAACCAAACTAATACGGACCATTAGATCTTAATTAGATAAATGAAAATTGTTAGATCAAATATTAAAAAATTGTATTTTATTAATAATAGGATTATATTTAAATTCTAAAAAGTGTATTTTGATAATTTAAACTAAATATACAAAATATAAATAAGTTTTCTATACTGAATAGAATTCTTCATGTAAAAAATTCGTGACTTTCTTTTCCCTTTCATGGACAATTCCAGTTAGATAAAAATTGTTAAATCATCTTTTAATTAAAGATAATTTAGTTATCTTCATGTGAGGTATAAAATCGTTAAAATCTAATTTTTAAAACACAAGATAAAGCCCAAATTAGTAATGTGGGTATTTAAATTCTAATAATAATTATTACGTCATCATTATTTTAATGCCAATTTAATTACTTTTTTCTAACTATTTTAAATTTAGAAATCTATGTTAAAAAATTCAAATCAATCTAAGAAAAATTCAAATCAACAAAGAATATAATAATACGAGGATAAAATTTTATAAATTTGTGCATATTTTTTATCCTATTTTATTAAATTTTATATCATAACTAATTAAATATTATTTATTATTAAATAATAAATTATACGCAATTGGTGATTTTGTTTTATAAGAACTCACAGAGACCTAATTTCATTGTTAGTAGGACTATATTCATATTTAAAAATACCGTATTTTGAAATTTTAGACTCAGCTACAGAATATGCCTAAATTTTTTAACCTATATACATTGTAAATTATTAAATTCGAAACTTTAAAAGTTTGTTAATCAATTAGTATAGTACTTTTTTGAAAAATCGTACTTTATAAAAAATATTATCAAATAACCCATGTCTGCAAGAAAAAAAATGAAAAAAATTCTTATTTTTCAAAAATACCTGTAAATTTTAATATGTTGTTGGTAGATTCAAACCTTAGATCATTCTGCGTGATAATTTTACTGTTATATCTAACGTTTCTCAAAAATTTAATTTGAAAGATCCAACGATTATGAACTGAGTGATCAAGCGACCAGACTTTAAAGAAAACTTTCATTATTTAGTCTTTAATATAATAACATAGATATTTACGGGATATACTATAAAAAAATGAATTTTATATAGAATTTTGATCGTCACGGTGTACTACTTTAAAAGAAGATCTATTACAAAAAAAATATATTTTAATTGATAATTTATTTTCTCAAAAGTTCAAAGTTCCCGCATCATTAACATATTACAAAAAAGAGTATATTATATTTTAGCAATAAATATTTAAAATATATAAATATTAAAAAAATTAATGATGTTATCCTGGTAGTTTGGTCCTAAATACCGCCAAAACATTCTCAACCGTTAGATCCAATACTTTTAAAAATAGACGATCAAGATTATATCATATAAAAAGAAGTTATTATCTAAAAATGATATAAGTTAAAAGATATTATATTAGGATTGGATTTTCCAAAAAGTTAAAACATAAAAAATAGTTGTAATTAAATAAGGAAACTCATTTAATATCAAAATAATAAAAATCGTTTAATCTTAAACAGATAGGTGAAAACCGTTAGATTTAACATTAAAAACTGTATTTGGTTAATAAATGGTATTCTAATAATCTAAACTACATATAAGTAGATTTCCTAAATCGAATAGAATTTTCAATATTAAATTTCGTCACTTTATTCTCTTTTTAGTTTTAGAATAGTTTTTAATTGAAAAAGAACTATTAAACCACAACTAACTTAAAGATTATTTTGTGAATTTCATGTGGACCGTAAAATTGGCCAAATCTAACTTTTATAACTCAATATAAACAAATATTAAATTGAGCGTGTAAAATATAATAAATATCAAATTTTTAACTATAATATTTTTTGGTTAAATCTTTTTTAACAATAATTTAATCATGTAAACTAATAACTTTTAAATATTAAAATATTCATAAATAAATATAATTATAAATATTAAAAAAACAATTGTGTGTTCCATGGGTAATTAAAATATTATAAACAAAATAATTATAAATAAAATTTAAGTAACCGTGCATCGCACGGGCTATAAGCTAGTATATATAAAGGATGATAGGCGGGAGGTTAGGTGGCGCCCCTAAGATCGTCTCAATCTATTTTTCTAATTTTCTAGAATTTTAGAATTTTAAATACTGATAAATAAAAAAATATCCTTTAACATATTAGAAGTAGAATAGATGTTCGAATTTATTGAGGAGAAGAGTTCAAATTTATAGCGAAGACATATAATTAAAAGTTTTATTTGAAGTAGAATAGATGTTTGAATTTGTAGAGGGGAAAAGTTCAAATATAAAAGAAGTACTTGCAAAGTTCTATTTGAAGTAGAATATGTGTTTCGATTTATAGAGGAGAAAAGTTCGGATATAAAAGAAATACTTGCAATTAAAAGTTCTATTGGAAGTAGAATAAGCATTTATAATACATAACTAAAAGTTCTATTTGAAGTAGAATATGTAAAGTTATATACGTGTTTTTTCAACGAAAGAGTGTCTCATTTGAAAGGAGTATGGTAACATAAAAATTAATATACAAGACAAGTATATATTCAATATATTAAATTTGAGATTTTGATATTAAAAAGGAAAACGTGTTTCACGGGAGGACGGCTTATTAGCAAGAACCGAGTAATTTTCGTAATTTATTTGATAGAATTTTTTAAAAAAATTATTACGCCGCCGCGAAGTGCGGTTTTTTCAACTAATTTATTATATGTTAGTATATTAGATGCAGAAAGTTAGTTAGAAAGTTAGTTAGAGGTAAGGATAGTTTAGTAATTTCACTTTATCAATTCAGGGACATAAATGTAAATATACAGCTAGCTACTTAGTCTGTATATAACAGAATGACCCAAGTTAGTTAGGATCACTTTTCTTCTTTGTACATTTTACTTTCTCTCTTCTGTAATAGCTTAGAGTTTTGTTAATGGAGTTCTAGTTCTTCTTCATTCTTCACATACATACAACCTAATAACATGGTATCAGAGAGTAAGGTTTCGAAAATGGCGAATTCAAGTTCTTGATTGCGCATCTAATTGAAGGACGTGCCGTTCTTCATCTTGAACTTCTTTTGATCGATTCTCCGAGCAATCGATCGTTCAGTAAGATCTTGTTCTAAACCTAAACTTGCAATCTCTCTCAACAGTTTCTTAAGATACAACAAGATCAGAGGTTAATGATTTTCTTGATGAAATTGACTTCCAATTATGCTGCTGTAAGGTCTCATATCTTAATGATGGAAACAATGCCTACACTTCCACAAGCTTATAGGATGCTTCTGCAAGAACAAAGACATAAAGAGATTAGTAATATTTCTTCTAATATTGCTGAACCAGTTGCTTTTGATGTTGAAAGATCAAGGTTTGGTAACAGGCCAAATTCTTATCAGAATTTTCAGGGAACCAAACCTGTTTATCAGTCCCCTCAATCGTCCACCAGGAATGGTCCAATGAATGTCTCTAACTACAAGTCTGGGAAGAAAATTAATTACTTCTGTGATCATTGCAAAATCCCAGGGCATAGTATTGAAAGATGCTTTAAAGTCCATGGTTATCCACCAAACTTTAAAGATAATTCTCAGAGAAGGTTTGCTGCTTTTGCTGGTACTGATGATTCTTCACAGGATATTGAGAGCAATTCTGAGAACACTACACCTATGATTTCTCCAGACCAATATAAACAACTGATGAGTTTACTTAGCTCCAAACAAAAGGATCATGAGTCTACTGAAGGTACTGACTCATCCACTACTGCATTATTTGCAGGTAAATTCTGCTTCCTTTCTTCACAGTCAACTACTGATTGGATTATAGATAGTGGTGCTTCAGACCACATGTGTCACTCCCTTGAACTCTTTGATAATTTTACTCCTGTTCCTTCTGATCATGATCATATTACTATTCCCAATGGCATACAAGTCCCTGTTACACACATAGGGAATATCACACTTCATAATTCAATAATCCTCAAAAATGTCTTGTATGTTCCAAGCTTCAAGTTTAATCTCATCTCTGTCTCTAAACTCTGTCAGAACAATGATTATTCTGTATACTTTACTGAAAATTCTTGTACTATTCAGGTGCCTTCAGTGAAACAAACACTCATTCTTGGTAATATGGCTCATGGCTTGTACTTTGCTGATTCCAAGTTGTTTCATACATCCATTTCTTCAGCCAATTCAACTCATCCTAAGACTTCTGCTTTTGCTCATTCCCTAGCTTCTTCTAGTTCTATTGTTACTGCAAAATTGTTGCATTTAAGAATGGGGCATGTCCCATTTTCAAGATTAGGTATAATTCAAAACAACATTGATAGCACTGGTATATCTGCTGAATGTATTTGTACTATCTGTCCAGTTGCTAGACAACACAAGTTGCCTTTTTCTTCTAGTCATACCAAAACTTTACATAGCTTTGAGCTTTTACATGTAGACATCTGGGGTCCTTTCAAAATTCCTTCTTATAATAATTGTTCAATGTTTCTTACTATAGTTGATGATTTCAGTAGATCTACATGGATTCATTTTCTACATCACAAATCTGATTGTGTTTCTATCCTTCAGAAATTCATTTCTTTTGTCAAAAACCAATTCAATTCTACTGTCAAGGTCATTAGAACAGATAATGCTAAAGAATTGTGTGAAGGTGGTATTTTAACTCTTTATCATTCTCTTGGTATTTTACACCAAAAATCTTGCACCTATACACCTCAACAGAATGGGGTGGTGGAAAGAAAACATAAGCACCTAATGGAAACTGCTAGGGCACTTTTCTTCCAATCTAGACTCCCTTTACCTTACTGGAGTGAATGTGTTCAATGTGCTGCATACTTGATAAATAGAATGCCTCTCACTTCTTTAAATAATATTTCCCCTTATGAACAACTTTATGGTCATAAACCAGATTACTCCTCCTTAAGAGTTTTTGGTTGTCTCTGTTATGTTTCAACTGCTCCAGTTAATAGACACAAGCTTGATCCTAGAGCTGACCCTGCTGTATTCCTAGGATATCCACCTGCTACTAAAGGCTACAAAATTTTGAATCTTATCACTAGCAAAATTGTTGTTTCTAGAAATGTTAAATTTTTTGAAAGCCATTTCCCATTTCACATCATATCTACTGTCTCATCTCCTCAACCTTTTTTCATTCCAGTCCATACTGATATCCCTATTTCTGATCATCCTTTCCCACATCTATTTCCTTCTTCTGCAAATACACATTCTCCTAATCATTCTACTGTTTCTAATAATTCTCCAGATACTTCCTTCACTACTTCTCCACCTACATCAGCTGATGTTTCTACTAGTTCCTCTTCTGACAACTCCCTAATAATTCCTGTTCTTAGAAGATCCAGTAGAATTAGTAATACACCTGTCCATTTTCAAGATTATGTTTGTTCTAATTCTCACTGGTGCAATCTTGTTTCTTCTCAATTTTTCTCTCCTTCTCATAAAGCCTTAATTGCACATACAATCTCACTTAAGGAGCCAACTTCTTACACTGAAGCTGCTTCTGATCCTAAGTGGATCCATGCTATGCAATTAGAGTTGCAAGCTTTAGAAAAAAATAATACTTGGGATGTAGTACCTCTCCCACCTGGTAAGAAAGCTATAGGCTGTAAATGGGTTTTTAAAATTAAACTCAAGGCTGATGGATCAGTAGAAAGGTATAAAGCTCGCCTAGTTGCCAAAAGTTTTACTCAGAAATATGGAATTGACTATATGGAAACTTTTTCCCCTGTTGTCAAAATGGCTACTGTCAGAGCAATCATTGCCCTAGCTGCTCACAAATCTTGGAAGATATATCAACTTGACATCAACAATGCTTTTCTTCATGGGGAATTAAGTGAAGAAGTTTATATGAAGCTTCCAGAGGGTATTCCTAACCCTAATAAACTGGTTTGTAGGCTTAAAAAGAGCCTTTATGGTTTGAAGCAGGCTAGCAGAATGTGGTTTGCTAAATTACTTCATGAGCTTCATATTCAAGGTTTTCAACAGTCCAAGAATGATTACTCTTTATTCATTAAAAAATCTGGTCTTCACATCACTATTGCAGCAGTATATGTTGATGACATCCTTCTTACTGGTGATAATGTTACTGAAATAAATGATCTTAAGGCTCATCTGCATAAGGTTTTCAGTATCAAGGATCTTGGTTTCCTCAATTATTTCCTTGGGCTTGAAATTGGGTATACTTCTGCTGGAATTATTCTTAGTCAAGCCAAGTTTACAAATGAGTTATTAACAGATTGTGGGATTACTAATTTCAAGAAGGTAGCTACTCCTCTCCCATTAAATTTGAAATTAGTTTCTGATGATTCTACATTGTTTGATGATCCTGCTTTCTATAGAACACTGGTTGGGAAACTCAATTTTTTGACCAACACTAGACCAGATTTGGCTTATTCAGTTCAAACTTTAAGTCAGTTTATGCAACAACCATCTCTGTCTCATTTTGATGCTTTACAACATTTGCTACACTATGTTCACTCTACTGCTGGTCAAGGTATTTTGTTAAAAGCTGGTACTCAACTTACTCTTCAAGCCTATTCAGACTCTGACTGGGGAGCTTGCCATGACACCAGGAGATCTATCACAGGCTACTTATTATTACTTGGTTCATCTCCTATTAGCTGGAAATCCAAGAAACAGTCCACTGTTTCAAAATCCTCTTCTGAAGCAGAATATAAGGCCATGTCTGCTGCAGCCTCTGAAATTACTTGGTTAGTTCGTTTACTTGAAGAACTTGGTGTTCAGAATCTCAAACATGTTACCTTGAATTGTGACAATCAATCAGCTATGTATATTGCTCAGAACCCAGTCTTTCATGAAAGGACCAAACATATAGCCATTGATTGCCACTTCACTAGAGAAAAAGTTCTTGAAGGCCTTCTGCATTTGTCCTATGTTCCATCCAATCTGCAACTTGCTGACTCCTTTACCAAGATTGTTCCTTCACCACAGTTTAACTTTCTGAAATCCAAGCTTGGTATGGTATCTCCACTCCCAAGCTTGAGGGGGGATGTTAGTATATTAGATGCAGAAAGTTAGTTAGAAAGTTAGTTAGAGGTAAGGATAGTTTAGTAATTTCACTTTATCAATTCAGGGACATAAATGTAAATATACAGCTAGCTACTTAGTCTGTATATAACAAAATGATCCAAGTTAGTTAGGATCACTTTTCTTCTTTGTACATTTTACTTTCTCTCTTCTGTAATAGCTTAGAGTTTTGTTAATGGAGTTCTAGTTCTTCTTCATTCTTCACATACATACAACCTAATAACATTATATAAGTGGTCTTGGAGGTCTAACATTACATTTAAGAGGTCAACTTTAGATAAATAGGCAAATATAATCACTTTTGCATTTGGCTATCGTCAGGATTATAACAATAATACTGATCCAAGTGCGCAGTATTACCACATCAACCGAATGATAACAAATTTGGACTTGCACAAACAACAACACTCAAGAACATTTCCCTCTGGAACTTCTGCAGTTTCACAGCGGAGCAATACTGGTTCCCTACTATTGGTTTGTTCTTTTGAAACAGGGCAACCAAGAATTTAGCAATCTATGGTTCACTACTTGTCAGAGAATTAGGTATCATATTTGGAATAAATGGGTGGTTTTTTATTTGAAGTTAAGTGAACTTCAAATAAGCTAACTTCAAATAAATCTATGGTTTCTTATCCACACAGAACTACCAACTTGAACTTGCAAAAACAACTTTCACCAACATTTTCCTTAGCACTTCTGCATTTCCCCATTGGCCCGAGAAATCATACACTGCTCGTTGGTTTGTTTTTTCAAGACAACGCAAACAAAAATAAAGCAATCTACGGTGCACCAATTCTCTGATAATTAGGTATTATAATTCATCCTCTTGGATCAGTATTCTAGGTATGTTGTTAGCTACTTGTAGATACGTTATAGGTTGACAATTGACGAGTAAAATGATCTATTCAGATTCCGAATAACCGTGTTAGTCACTCCAGATGTGCACTTTAGTGAGTGATGTGGAGTGAAAAAAAAAGTTAGTAAACTAAAGTGGGGTGTTTACATTATAATGTAGGTGGTTAAGAATGGAATGAGCTAAAGAATGAAAATTGTGAGTTTCTAACTATTTTATACTTTAAATCTCATTCTATTCCATTCCATTCCAATCATCCCAACCAAACACAACATAAGACTTGGTTCATCGGAACCTTGTGAGACCAAAAGATGCGGGAGAATTTGAGATGCCAATACAACACAGGTCTAAGCAATACACAGTAGCAATGCCAATCGAAATACAAGGCTCCCTCGCTTTTCTGGTACACTTACGTACCAGAATTGCGGAACTGGTACAGCTGCGTATGAGTTTGCAAAAATGGTATAGGGCGCCACAGCCCGTGGCGACCTAGGATGGGTGCGCCACAGCCCGTGGCGACCCTGTATATTCCATTTTTATTCATTTCGCTTTCCCCGTAGTTACTTAGTAAAACAGATTTGTCACTTAGTAAAAATTGTTTTGTAACTCTCTCTTTTGTAGGTTTATAGATTATACTTGCAAAAATTATATTAGCATTTTCTTTATTTTAAATTAAACATGAGCTGTTGTACTTTGGGACTATCCAAAATTTAAAAAATAATATTACGCGTAACTATGTAAAATTTTGGTCCAAAAATGATAACTACAGCATTTTATGCAATTTTTATGGACTAGAAAAAAAAAATTATTCAAGCATTTGGAAGGATGATAATAATACAGCCTTAATGTTGACGTGACTACACCACTTTTACATTTGCATGCTAACAGTTGTATTCAGAGCAATAATAAAGCTTCAAATTTAGTTTGACAAGACTACACATGAGATCAATTATTTCTGGAAAACATGACAAATAATACAAAGCTTTAATTTTATGAAAAAGATGAGTGGTCATTTCAAGGCCTGCATAACTAGTAATTTGAAGTAGGGTATATATAATTGATGGTTATAGCTTCATTCAGTGTCTTAAGAAAGGAATCAAAATGTTTTGTTAAATTTCGATTACAAGAAATGGGTGAGTACGATTGTCGTGTTTGGTTGCTTGTTGAAAGAGATGACGATTATCGTAGGTTAAAACTAAGCGATCCGAAAGAGTACTTTGCAGGCGTTCGTCGGGAATGGGCATATAGGCGTCAGGAATCAGAACAATTGAGAAATGACCTCATTCGAATTGGTGCAAGGGTTCCCACTCGTGATTCGCTTATCATGTATCCCGACCCCGGTGAATGTGGCAATTGGAATAAGTATAGGAAAAGAGTGATTGGTGCTGTGTCACATATACGATTTGAAAATAATCTAATGCTGGTGCGTAGAGGTCGTCAATATATGTATCAACTTGCCACAGATTCCATTGGTGATATGGGAAGAGACCTCACAGAACGCGAGCAATATCATCTTGAACATAATCCAAACTATGTCTCCGATGGAGCCATTTCCGACGAAACGGAAGAAGAGTGATGCCCATTTATGTGTTGTTCTATTGTTGTTTTTAATTATGACCAAATGTTTTTATTTTATATTATTGTATGCTGAGTGGCCTATTAATGTATGAATTTGGTATTTATGAATTTGGTATTTATGGCAATAATCTCCATTATAATAAGAACATGACAATGCATGAAATTATTTGTTGTGGAATTGATCTCGTGACTTGAAGAGTGTCCATATTTTTACTTTGCAGAGCCTTCAGTGAGCTTTTCAGTAATAAAGCAAAGCTGGATGCACTGCAAACCTGTTTTTTTGGTTTTTCAGAGCTTGTCTGTGGTTATATATTTGAATTATTTGTTGTGGAATTGATCTCGTGACTTGAAGAGTGTCCATATTTTTACTTTGCAGAGCCTTCAGTGAGCTTTTCAGTAATAAAGCAAAGCTGGATGCACTGCAAACCTGTTTTTTTGGTTTTTCAGAGCTTGTCTGTGCTTATCACATTAGCAATAAAGTTGAGTTATCACATCAACAATAAAGTTGAGTTGTCTCCTTACATCTCATAATGTGCAGGCCAAAATAATGCACTTGTATTACTTTTATGTACTATAGATCCAATTTTTCCCCCTATAAATAGTTCTTATCTCTTATGCATAATCATAGTTGCAGGATATCTCTCTTGTTCAAGTGAGTTTGCATCAAATGGATAAGGGAAAGAGGCCAGTTAGTTCAAGTTCACCTAGTAACCAGCTATTCACGGGGAGGAGGCCTTGGAAGAAAGTATTTTCTGAAGCTGAGAAAAGAGAGGAAGAGAAGCAACGTGAGAACGAGATATTTGTGGGCAAGATGCGTAGAAGGAAGAACAAGGAGGATAGAAAGGGCAAAGATTGGGTTGAAACTAAGGAGGAATACTTGGATATTTATGGAATTAACCATGAATTGCTTGGTGCACATTACGATCACTGCAAGCTCCTAAAACAAAGGGTTCGTTGGAATGAGATCACGGAGAGCGACTGCCGAGCTGCAATTGAAAAAGCTGAGGACGAGTACACCGCTAAAGTTAAAGAGCTTGAGGATCTTGAGGATGCTGAATATGCCCGAGATGATGATGTTTAGTCTTTACCAGTTGGAATAACCTTTCTGTTTCCTGTTAAGGAAATGTCTGCATTGAAATTTTATGTATCTGTGTCCTTTATCATTTTCTGCTTACTTGTGTTTTTTCATTTCCTTTGTAACCGTTTGCAATTTCATTTCCTCTGTAACCGTTTGCAATTTCATTTCATGTGTAACTGTTGGCAATTTCATTTCCTTTCAATGCTTTGTTCATGTTTTCTTAACTTCTCAAATTATTTTGGTACTTGAAGATAACCACAAATTAATTATTGGAAGGTCATAGAATGCTCCATAATTGTAAAACATAAAATTACAACAGAAATAAAACATTTCATATTAAGTTCATAGCATAATCATTACAAAATAATAAAAGTGATGCATAAAGCTAACGAGGACCCTTGCCATTCTTTTTTTTCTTGTTGTTGTGATCACACATTGGTCCACCAGTTATGCAAAGCCTCTCCTTCCCTTTGACATATCTGCCTGGTTGCTTCCTCAATTGCACAGCAGGAGCCTCCTCCACCTCGATCTCCTCATCCACCAACTCCTCGTCATCTTCGTCCTCATCGTCCTCATCTCCCACAGGCGCGGTACGCATAGATGACAAAGTATCATGTGATATGAAGGGTTGAAACCCCCCAGGTGGCGTATTAAATGTTGATCCACCTACATATAGGGAATGGGCGTAGTTAAACTAAGGATATGAAAAGTACTTAATATGAAAGATTAGGGGAGTTATGTTTTTTACCTGATCCACCTGCATGTGATTGAAAGGGTTGAAAAACCTGTCCTGGCGTAGCAAATCCTAATCCACCTGTGCATATTAAGTGCAACTAATGAAGCTAAGTACATGACAAGTACATAATGGAAAAACTGGAGGGTGTTATGTTCATTACCTGATCCACCTGCATATGTGAAAGATGACTGTTCTGCGGTGGAGATGTGATGCTGCGAGCCCAAAACACTGGTAGCTCCAAAACTAGCAAATCCATATCCTGGGAAACTCTGAGAAGTGTGAGATCCCTGATAAGTAGGTCGATGAGAACTGTCATACACCTGCGTAGCCGTGAATGGATCTCCATGAGAACTCAGAGACACCTGGGGACCATCCCATCCAGGACCTAAATAAACATCTCCTGGCGCCTCAACTGTGGGGTTGGGCCACGGAAATTCGGCCCACGAACCATCCCGTGTGTGTGTGGTGAACATCTGTGCATGTCCACCTCTCGTACGTACTCTAGTACGTTGCCTCCTAGGGGCAGGTGGTGGAGGAGGTCTGTCAATAAGGTTAGGGAAACCCGTCACATCCAAAGTAGTATGTAGAATCTGTCGGGCCTCATCCACCACATTAGCTTCATTGGAAATGGTAGTCCTCGACAGCCCGTGGAAAGCACGGGAAATCCCCTCAGCCTGTATATATATGTGGTTAGTACAAACTATCGTGAATCTGTCTCTCATAATCATCTGTACCATACTCTAGACGTTCACACCTAGCAAAGTTGTTGATCAACCAAAGAATATTAAGCCCGCCCTTCTGAATGGTAGTGGGGTTGCCCCCCTCATCAACGCTATTTGGGTGAACCCCTAATAGCTCATGTACCAAACTCGCATCAGGCGAGCCCTGATCTGTGAACACTGGATATCCACTAACCCGAAGACCTAGAATGTGATAAACATCATCTAATGTGATAGTGGCCTCGCCGAAACTGAAATGGAACGTGTGAGTCTCAGGACGCCACCTCTCAACAAAAGCAGTAATCAGTCCAGCATCATGTATCATCATCCCTATCTGAAAAACACCCAGTAAACCAGCACTCGTAATGGCTTCAATAATAGTTGGTGGTGGTGGATCTGTCCTCACTACATCCCAGTAACTGCCGAAGTTTGTACGGAGACGAAAATCTTTTTCCTGAAAACAAAAATTGAAAAATGTTATATCATTAATTATGTATTTCAACAATGCGATGAACATAGACATAAAATTTAATACCTGTCCATCCCATATCAACTCAGAACGATGGTCCCCCTGTCGTGTGAGCAATGATGGATCTACAGGACCGGGATGGTAAATAGCATGCTCCATAGAGAAACTGTAATATGGATGACAAAAATTAGTTGGGTTTTTTTATATTTTAGATAAATTATTTGGAGTTTTATTTGTTTTTTTCTATTTTAGATTACGAAATGCTATTTATAACCTAAATGAGTTAAAACTAAAATTATTTGGAGTTTTATTTGTTTTTTTCTATTTTAGATTAATTATGCTATTTATAACCTAAATGAGTTGAACTAAAAATTATTTGGTTTTTTTTGGTTTTTTTCTATAGTTGTTTTAGTAGTATAAAGATGTACCTAATGAAAACTAATTATTTGATAACAATAATCAAATTTTAATACAATAATCAAAAAACTAATTATTTGATAACAATAATCAAAAAACTAATAATTAAATACTCAAATTCTTCTATGTTCATTACTCATTTTATCTGCATACATGATTAACACCTCAAAATCTGCATACACAATTAATTAACATATCCCAAAAATTCTGCATAAACTATTTATAATAATTAATACTGAAAAACGAATTTATAAATAATACAGAAATAGAGAAAACGAATTATATACTACAATTCACATACATGATCTAATTATTTAGCAAAAACTAACTTTTTAATCTCCGAAATTCAAAAAAACGAATTAATATGCTCGACATATATACAAAATCAAAAATCGAAAATAAACGCAAAGGGGTTCAAAGTTATACCCACAGCAAATCACAAATCCAAGCTTTTAATTCGGAAATGATTAGCACTCAACAACTGCGTCGCGTTCTGCCCGGAATTGGTGGAACTGGTTGACTCGCGTGCGAGGAAGGAGCAGGGGGAGGCGCCGTGAACGATGGCGGCCGGAGGGAGCGGCGCCGTGACCGATGGCGGCAGGAGGGAGCGTCAGGTGCACCGTGACCGATGGCGGCAGGAAGGGAGGAAGGCGATGGCGGCAGGAAGGGAGGAATGGTGATGTGAAATTAGGTCTGCTAAAAGAGCATTTGGGGGTTTTTAATTTATTTGAATAACATTTCATAATTTAAAGTAAATTTTTAAAATGTATAATAATTTATTATTTCAGAAAATGGATGTTTAAACAAACAAGCTATTTTACCAACGGCAAACCAACCAAAAAAAGGGATATACAGGGTCGCCACGGGCTGTGGCGCACCCATCCTAGGTCGCCACGGGCTGTGGCGCCCTATACCATTTTTGCAAACTCGTACGCAGCTGTACCAGTTCCGCAATTCTGGTACGTAAGTGTACCAGAAAAGCGCGAGGGAGCCGAAATACAAAGCACACAGGTCTAAGCAGGCTCCGTCGCTTTTCTGGTACACTTACGTACCAGAATTGCGGAACTGGTACATCTGCGTACAACATTGCAAAACTGGTATAGGGCGCCACAGCCCGTGGCGACCTCGGAGGGGTGCGCCACAGACCGTGGCGACCCTGTATCTTATTTTTATTCAACCAACGGCAAACCAACCAAAAAAATGAAATGAATAAAAATAAGATATAGGGTCGCCACGGGCTGCGGCGCACCCCTCCTAGGTCGCCACGGGCCGTGGCGCCCTATACCAGTTTTGCAATGTTCAACGCAGCTGTACCAGTTCCGCAATTCTGGTACGTAAATGTACCAGAAAAGCGAGGGAGCCGTCTAAGCAATGCACTTTCCATTGTTCAGTTCTTTCAAAATAAAGCAATCTACGCTGAGCTACTTGTCAGATAATTAGATATCACGATACATTCTCAGTTGTTTAAATCAGTGATCAAGGTCCCCCGTTAGCTACCTTTATCGCAATCCTACTAGTACCAGAATCAACGATCTTTAAGGCCATTCATCTTCCTACATGAACAGAAAAACAGGCAACCAGAAAAAGAAAAACATTATACTCTGGAATTTGACAAAGTTTTCCAAATAAGAATGTTAGTCAATCTAAATGTGCATTAAAGTTTTGCATTTATAGATGGAAAGAAATCATTAATACCTACCTTGTGTCAATAACTTTCGAGTATATTGAACTTGCTTCGTTTCATTACTTCTCCACTGGCCAGTTTCTCAGCTCTCTTCTTTGCAGAGGTGCACTTATCATAAATACCAGTTTCTGAAGATTCATTTTTCTCAAATATTTCATACACTTTAGGTGCCGCTTGAGGATCATAGCGAGCTGATGCCATTACAAGTAACCCGATGTGATCTGCTTCACTTTCTTGCCTAATTGCAAAGGGAGGTTGGTTTAACTGAAGTTTCTGATGAAGAAAAAAATCACCAACAATTTTATCGAAATGTGATGGCGCAAACACAATGTGGGTTCTGTTGGTGTAAGGTATTTTTTCAGAAAAAAAAAACAAATAGACCGTAACAATAACAAGGCCCGTAAGAAGAGAAAAAAGGAGAAATTTATTTTGCTAATGGTTACCTATAAATAGGTAATGAGATGGATGTCCTAGTGATTTAGGTAACACTAGGACATTGTTGGAGCATCATTTTTTGCTTCATTACTTATATTTGCACTTAGGACACAATATAAGTAAACTATTGGAGTTGCTCTTGCCTTGCATATCATTGATTTTTATAATTTACACTTTTTAAATCAATAACAAAAATAGCAATAAAGATAACAAACAATAGCAAATTTTAAAAAAGTTTTCAAAATAGCAAAGTTGAACGTGCACAAACAATTCTGGTTTTCCACACAGCCACACAGGGTCTGAGCTACTCCCAATAATTAGTTCTTTCAAAACAAGGCTACCAGAAACAAAGCACTCTAGCAGAACTACTTGTCAGATATTTTGATATCATGATACATTTTCAGTTGTTTGAATCAGCGATCAAGGTCCCCCGTTAGCTACCTTTAACACGATCCTACTAGTACCAGAATCAACGATCTTTAAGGTCAATTATCTTTCTACATGAACAGAAAAAACAGGCAACCAGGAAAAGAAAAACATTAGACTCTGGCATTCGGTAAGTAGATACATTTAATCCTGATTCCATATAAAAATGTAATTAGTCGGTCTAAATATGCATTAAAGTTTTGCATATATAGACAGAACGACGCCATTTATACATACCTTGTCTCAATAACTTTCGAGTATATAGAACTTGCTTCTTTCATTACTTTTCCTCTGGCCAGTTTCTTGGCTCTCTCTTCTTTCCAGAGGGATGCATATCACAAAAATCACTTCCTGGAGATGATTTATTCTCAAATATTTCATACACCTTAGGCGCCGCTTGAGGATCATAACCAGCTGATGCCATTAAAATCAACCCAATGTCATCTGCTTCACTTTCTTGCCTAATTGCAAATGGAATTCATATTGATCATGCCCAACATTATTCATTCATATTTACATGTGTAATGTCAAATTATATATGCTGCTAGTGAAAATCATGAGGGCTTCAAAAAACCAATTGAGTATATGGCTCCTGTACTTGAGTATGCACACAATTTCACTCTTCTCCTCTAATACTTAAAAGTTGTTTTTGGTGTTCCAAGTAAATTTGTGTACCATTTAAAGCTAAGTGATTGTTGTAGGTGAGTCTCTTGCAAATAGTTGAAGTAGCAAGCTTTGGAATTCTTAAGAACCACATTCTTGATTCTTGATTCTTGATTCTTGGGTCACCTTAACCTTCTCCTGTACTTGTGAAAAGGCTGTGCTCTGTGATCAGACTTCAGACCCTTAAATTATCATACTATTAGAATTCAGATTTTAATATCCATGTTTGAGAATAGGAGGTCATCTGTATCTCAAAGAAAAATTCAGGAGTATAGTTCTTCATTTTGTAGTACCAATAATACAATTTTTTATTTGTATGAAATACATTTTTTGACTTGCACAAAACAAAGTAAAAGTTTTTGCTCATTGAAATACTTTAAAATTTTTAAATTTTTAATCCATATTCTGATTTTACAATTGATTTGGAGTGAAACTCTAAAATAACTACAGTCTCCATCAGCTGGATCCATATGCAGTGATAAATAAATATACACGTAAATTAATAACACTTCGGAAAAAAAAACATATGTCTATATATATTCATAATATAACAAAAGTTGATAATCAAAAAATTTATTTTCTATCTACTTTCTAGATTGAAAAATATTCTAAAGAAACTTAACCTCAACTATAATATATGAGCACACAAATTACAAGAAGTGAAATCATGTCACAAAGACGAATCTATGTGCAGAGTATCACTGGACTACAAATGATCCGAATGTTAAACATCGAGTAAATTCTTTATCAAGTGAATGTTCCTCCAACAACAAATGCACTGGACATGGACCAGAAAGCGGAATATCATTGACATTACTTCCCTTTCCTGCGTTTCTGATGTCCGGCACAGTCCGAGCAATACCACTTTCCCTTGGGTTGTTCTTTCACACCAACGCAGCCAAAATGAAACCATTCTATCTTGCACTGTTAAACATATTTTAGAAAGAGTAGTCGCATTAAGTGGTATGCCCGTCATCGCCTCTGGTTGTATCTAACTGATTGAACAGTATAAAAGAAAGTGTAATACTTACATCAGGATTGTCACATGCTACCATGTCACCATAGCTCACTTGGTTGCAAAGACAGTATGTGGGTTCATTTGGATCCACTGGTAGATCTAGATCCATGCTTGTTGGGTTTGCAGCCACTGCTGGTGCTGCTGATGCCACCGCTGCTGCACCAAGGCGTGTCCTGCAAAAATTATTTTTTGACCATCCAACTATCAGGAATGAGGAAGCCGTAGTACAACACACTTCAGAGTGTGGTCACTATCAATTCATTTTACAGTTTTTCATAACAAACAAGAAGTTAAAGACCACGGAGAAGGGAACAGGAATACAAGTTTTAGACGAAAAAACAGCCAAAGCAGCACCCAACGTATGTTAACAAGTCCATGTTTTGCTTTGTTGGTTGGACTGGAATGAGACAGGAATGAAGTAAAACTTAGGTTACTTAGTTAAACAATAATGCATGATATTTACTCCATCACTTCAGCAAAACGATATAATTACTTTCATTCTTTTCAACTCGCAAATAAATGCACATCTGTTCCTACCACTTACCCTTCAAAGATTTTAACCATCTATTAATACATAATCTATCATTTTCTTTACTTTCATCTTCTTTCACGTACTACAGCCTTCTTTACCACATCAAACTTTATTACATTTTTCATTAACCAAAGACAACATAGGTTCTGTATCGATAGTGTGGGTAGCAATCTAATTTCAGTTCTAATCTCAGAATCTGCGTTCGTCAATTGTTTGACCAGTAATAATGAAATATCCCAGAATTTTAAAGCTAAATTACAAGTCATTTAAAAGCTTAACAAAATGGCTACATGGGAGTCAAAATTAGTATTTACTCCAAACATTAATATCTGTCTATGATGACCTATAATTCATTTCACTAAAGACGATTTAACTGCCACCAATTCAAATCTTAACCAAATACTAGCAGAAAAAATTATTTTACGATTGATCCACTCTCACATATATAAAATTTGAAGTTAGGTAAAATGAGAAGTACCTAAAAATAAAAAGATCATGATCGGAGACTACAGCCCTTTTTTTTAATATTTCAAGTAACATGTAAAAGAAATTGGACTAGTGGATTAATAGAAATTATTATAAGAAACAGAATAGCGACAAGTGATTACTTCTTGCGACCTCCTCTACCACTTTCACTCCTTCCAGATTTTGCAGTGCCATCGTTGTTTGAGGGAAGCGATCCAGTTGCAGCACTGCTATCTCTTTCTGCCCAATTCAGATAAAAGCCAAAATAATCCAAGTGAAAAAAAGAAGATGGTTCTATGGATCAGAACTATAGATAACTCTAGCCAAGTACTACCAAGACCAACTTGTTCAATGTAGAACAAAGAGTTGCAGGCTTAAAATATACATACCACGCTGAAGATCTTCATTGAACTTTTTCATTTGCTGATCAAGCTGTTGAATATGAGAATCTACCTGTTCATAATAACATAAAAACCAAATTAGAGGAATTAAGCGGCCATATAATTTCAGTTATGATCCAAAAGACATTAGATCCAAGTTGCTCAAAGATTAACATAAGCAGAAGTAGCATAGATGAAAAGTAAAGCATTTAAACTGACAACTCGAAATCCAAAATGACCCACATTCTCGTCACAGCTTATATGAAACAAAAACTATCACATTCTATCTATGACATCTCCCAAGTAAAACACAATGGCAAATGACATTTGACAAGATGCTCAACATACCATACTTATAATAAACTACATGAAGTAATGAAGATATACAAAAGAATATGTGCCATCTAGGCATCTAACTCCTTGCTGGTGGTGAAGGATACCAAAGAAGATATAAAGAATGTACACATGCATGAAATCGGTAGAGGTTCACAAAAGATTTGGTACAGAGCAAGTACCGTGTCTGAATATCCTGCCATGCAAAACCGAAAAGTAGGAGTAAAAGAAAGTGCTGAGCCTAGGAAATACCCCTCTTCTAGAGGTTGAGGGTTCAAGCCTCGTGGAGGCATGTGCTCGTGAGTATTAATTTCCTGTAATTGCCTGTTCCCAGGAGAAAAAGGGTGCTTCTAGCTTTTAGCTTTTTAGATTTAAGGGTTTATATTTTACCTGGTTATAGTATTTGAGATAGAAAGCTGTAATACTTCCTTTGTAGCTTTCAAAAGCTGGAATCTAAATTATATTCCAAACAGGTCCCACGTAAAACATAGGGGTACATTGAGGATTGTGCATGAAGTTGTTGCAGAGACATACTGTGCAAGTATGTTCGGTAAACTATTTTGAAAAAAGCTATACAGGAGTCAGATTTTGAAAGTACAGTCAAATCACCCTTCATATAGAATTTAATTCATCTATTTGTAGTAGTGAAGGTAAAATGCAATACAAAATCAAAAGTGGAGCTTTAGGTCAGAAATCAAGGGGAGGCCTTATGATTATTTTTCAACAACATTACTAATCTTTTGGTCAGTTTAACAGAAAAGTGCACCTGGTTGATGTAAGCCACTAAATCCATCTGGCCATTCATAACTCTCACTCAGGTGTGTAAAAGCAATTATAACAAAAATAATGTAGAGAATTAAGTATGACGCACCTCAAAAATATCATGCCAGTGATTCATATATTAATGACATTCCTACGAAAATATAAATAAATATAAATATGCATGACATTGAGGCATAAAAAGACATGTAAAACGAAGAAGTCCTTGATAGATATAAATAAAAACCATGCCCAAATTCTATTAGATGTCTGTTACTACAAATTATACACAAGTGTTGTCAGCTGCAGTAAAGATTGCCCATAATTTCTGGATACATAATGAGTATATCTGAACACAAGGGAGAAACTAAAGGCACATTATAGTGGCTGCATGAGGAAATTAGTACTTACATAAATATTAACAGAACTGCAAGAAAGCGGACAATGTTCGATGCTTATAGCATAGGTAAAAAAACAGTCAAAAACAGTATGTCAGAGGATGAGATATTTATATAGAGAGAGATGTATAATACACATTCATACCAAATCATATACTTGTACGGCCAATGCAACCTTCTCATCAGCAAGTCTAACGGCATGCTTTTGCTCATCAACTGCCTCATCTGAGTATTTAGCAAGTGAAGAGTCAGGCATAATAGCACCGGATCTAACTCCTCGCTTATAATTTTCAAGTTCTTGTCCACAACGTTGTTCATTTTGCTGTTGAATCACTGCCAAAAGACAAATATAACATCCTTAAATGTATGAATCTAAAAAACAAGCAACATTTAAAAAAAAAACACAAATGCATAAGATTAATGTTCATAATCATCAATCTAAAGCAAATGAATATGAGATCAATGCATACGGAAGGCCCAAAGAAATGAAGCGTGCACATATCTACTGCTAGCATGACTTAACATAAGAAAAGTGAAACTCCACATATCTTTTTCTTATTCTACATTAAAAAAAAAGTGTCTATTACCAAAAACATACACATAATATTTATGACAAATTTATAGCAGAATGAAAAGCATAACATGGAAATAGTCTCCTATGGGCATCACTCTCTAAAAAGAAGCTGTTGTGAGGCCTTGTAAATCATTTTGAACTAGATTGCTTCCAGGTGAAGTGTCCGATTAATTTCATGTCCGACTCAGATCCCATACCCACGCCCATGTCATGTCCGGTCGACACGGGTACGAGGGCAAAATTGAAGAGTCCGGGTAACAGAGTCTACAACAACAACTGAATGAAACTATAGGCAGGCGAAATCTGGTGAAACAGTGTATTTCCAGGTTAAAAAATGATTCTCCCTGGTTACTTAACATGCTTCTTTTAAATTGTGATAGATATATTGGAAAGAGAATGATTCGCTTAACTAAAGAAGGAAGGTGAAGGTCAATAATATTAATTATCATGTATATTAGCCAAAGCCACAACCGAATTGAACAAAATAATAAGCTTATTGTGTGTAATAGATTAACACATTAGACTTCATGAATATTGTAGAATTGCCACATTGGACTTACATTCCAGCTATTATCACAATAGAAAAGGAAGTAGCTTTATCTAAAAAATCTAACCATGTCACCACTGAATATTGTCTACAAATAATATTATTTTACATCTTCCGAGTTCATCACTAAAATGGAAACGAATATGCAAATCAGAAGATGTGGGGGCATGGAGAACCAAACTTTTACAAGTGAAATTGACAATAGTTAAATTGATGACATCAATTTAAAGCATAATGTACCTTGTAAACTTTTATCTAAATCCCGCAGTATAGCATACTTCCTCTGTATGATATTCGGCAATGATTCCAAATCTGAGTAGGCAAAAAATAATATATATTAAAATCCATGAATCTTGAAAGATATAGGACAATAACTACTTTTCTTCTTTGGTTTCTACTGAATACTCCAAAATAATAAATTAATGTCATCAGTACCTGTAAGAAAGTATTACGAGTAAACATATGACTAAATCGGAAACAAATTTTTAGCATAAATTAATGACTTAGTATCGTAGTTACGTGATTCACTTTAGTTGGGCTACAATATTACTAAATATTATAGAGAATTCAAGGTCGGCCAATCAAAGCTCAGCACGAAAACAGGTTGCATCTTAAGCACGCCATAAAACCCAAAGTAGCACAAATTGGACTAATTTACAGTAAATGATGAGTAAATGGATTCCTTGTTAAGGGTAAATAGCTTGCTTCAGTGTTATATAGAACACTTACGTTTTACGAAATATTATAACTATGAATGAAAACATATGCTCAACAAAATATACAAGCAAAATAAACACATACTGTACCAAATAAACAATGTAATAATCATAAATTAAATTCGTTTCAACTAATTGACAGAGTCATCACAACAAATCAATTACACATTTTAACAATTTCAGGAGAAATAAAGGACAGTTACAATACACTGTTACACAATTCGATGTTTCATATCAGCTAGGGTTTAATAAATCTCGAATTTGTGAGCTATAGATACAAAAACCTGTATGTATAGATAAAGGAGAGATACAGAGACACTTACTGGCCTGAAATTCTTCGAGAAACGACATATAGTGAAGAACAAAAGAGGTGTTGAAGGTGTGATTGTGCAATTGTTTCTTCCCGCCAGATGAGAATTGGGGATAAATTTTTGTAGCAAGTTCAAGCCCTAGTTTCTACTATAATATCAAAAAATAAAAAAATTATTACTTTATTCTTGTTCTTTAAAATTTGTTTAGATTAGACCGTTTCCTCCGTAATTATAATAGCTTATAAACCGTGCGAATTATTGAATTTTTTTTTGATATTATATAAAAAAATTATAGTAAAAATAATTTTTTATATAATTTTTTTGTAATTGTTATTTATTAAGTTTACTTCAATTTGTTGTTGACTTAATAGTTTCATTTATTTAAAAAATAAGTAGGAATGTTAAAATAAATAATTTTTTTAAATAATTAAATACATTAAAATAGGTTTTTTTTAAAAAAAAAGGGGATTTGTCCGTGATATTAGAAAAGGGTAACACGTCCTAGTTGAAAAAGGTAATTGTCCGTCATATTTTTGAAAAAATGAGGGGATTTTGTTTGAAAAAATAGAAAAAAGAAATAAGTATGCATGTCAATATAAGTAAACTTTTTTAATTAGAATAAATGATCGAAAATCGAAAACTTAAATTTTCAATGTTTCGACTATTATATAATAAGCACGGGTCATCAAAAAAGATTAAAAAATGACAAACTAAAAAAATTAATGGCACTTGAAAATATTAAATAAAGAATTAAAATCAATCAATATAATAAATTATAAAATGAGAAATTTAAATATTAATTGGAATATAGAAAAAAAAAATACAAATGGAGCTCATTAAGATAAATGGGACATTATTAATATTATTTATTAAAGTACTTTATACTATCAATACTATCTATACTATATTATTAAAGACGAAACATTAAAAGTTTTGGTCGGTCGGTCGGTCGGTCGGTATTTGGACCGATTCACGGGCCTATCTATAATCAATTTATTAATAACCAATTACCTTTTTTCACTACATTACCTATTTTATATTTATTTTTTAAACTAAACCAACTCATTTTCTAAAAATAAAACGGGCAACATATATATAATATGGTAATATTATTATATATTTATAACTGATTACCTTTTTCAGCTAAAACACATTATTTTTATATTTTTTACCTAAAACAACTCATCTTATAAAATAGGACACATATATGGAAACCAAGTTATTGATAACCAAATACCTTTTTCAGCTAAAACATATTACCTATTTCATATATCTATTTAACTAAAACAAATCATTTTCTAAAAATAAAACGGGCAATATATATATATAAAATGGTAATATTATTATATATTTATAACCGACAGCTAAAACACATTATGTGTTTTATATTTTCTAACTAAAACAACTTATCTTCTAAATATAATACATGCAAAATAAATATACAATGGTAATATTGTTTTATATAAATATTAATAAATAACAAGTTATTCTTTTCGGCTAAAACAAATTACCTCTTTTATATTTTCTAACTTAAACAACTAATTTTCTAAAAGTAATGTAGACGACGTCTATATAAAAAATTAATATAATTTTATATAATTGTTAATAAGTAACTAATTTTCTTTTTAAGGATATTACCTGTTTTATATTTTTTAACTGAAACAACTCATGTTCAAATTAAAAATAACACGGGCAAAAGATAGATATATTGGTAATATCATTATATTAAACTTATGAAATTCATGTTTATTATAATTTTTTTAACATTCAATTTAAACGAGATAATTAATGAAAATAAAAGTAATAGTATATTCAAATAAACTTGAACAAACACATATTTTGATATTTTCACTTGAGTCCCTTTTTAGATTTTTAAGAGCAGAAAAATACGAATCATTAGATCTGTTATTTTAAAATATTTTATATTTTAATATCTAAAATACTACTATTGATTACGTCAATAATATATTAAATTTAAATATTATATTTTTAGATTTATAAATCCAATATATATATATATATTAAAATTTTATCAAATTATATATAATAACTAAAATCTAAATAAAAAATAAGAAAATATTAAAGAAGACCGTGCATCGCACGGGATATAAGCTAGTATTATATAATAGACGAAACATTAAAAGTTTGGTTGGTCGTTAGTCGGTATGTTACTTCGTTTACTTAATTGCCCTTAATTAACTGTACTTCGTGTTTTTACTTAATTAACCTTACTTATTTATAGAAATATATTATTAAATAATAATAATACATATTTATAACTAATTACCTTTTTCACCTAAAATACGTTATTTTTTCTATTTTTCTAACAAATTCCCATACCTTTTCAAATATATTACGGACAATTACCTTTTTTAACTAAAATATGTTAGTTTTTCTATTTTTCCTTACTAAAACCCCTCATTTTCCAAAAATATCACGGACAAACCTTTATTTATTTATTTTTAAACCTATTTTAATATTATAATTATTTTTTAAAAGTTTACCTATTTTAACATGTCTACTTATTTTTCTTAACAAATTCAATTACTAAAAATATTAAAATATAAATAATCAAATACCTTTTTATAACCAATTATCTTTTCAGCTAAAACACATTATATATTTTTCTAACAAAGTCCCTCCTTTTCTAAATATATCAAGGGAAATTGCCTTTTACAATTGCCTTTTTCTATTTTTTTCTCATTAAAATCTATTCTTTTTCCAAAAATATCACTGGAAATCTTTTAATTATTTATTTTAAAACGTATTGAAATACTTTAAATTATTAAATTTTAAAACCTCATTTTTCAAAAATATCACGGACATTTACCTTTTTAAACTAAATATATGTTACATTTTGTTTTATTTTTTCTTACTAAAACCCCTCATTTTCCAAAAATATAACGGGCAAACCCATACATATTTATTTTAAAATATATTTTAATGTTTTTAATTAATTAAAAGTGTTTATCTACTTATTTTTTGTACAATTACAATTAATAAAATATTAAAAAAATAACAATAAAATAACAATTAACAATTCGTGCATCGCACGGGTTTTAAGCTAGTATTATTAAAGCCGGAACATTGAAAGTTTTGGTTTTCGGTTTTTGGTCATTTATTCTATTTAACAAATAATAAAATAATATAAAAATAGTAACAAGTTGATTGCCTTTTATATTAAAACATTTTTTCCTAACAAAATTTATTCTTTTCCCCAAAATAGCTAATTGTCTTCCTAAAAAATCTATTCTTTTTTCCCAAAATATTACGGGTAATTGCCTTTAAATTAAAATATCTTACCTTTTTATATTTGTTGTCACTAAAATCTCTATTTTCCAAAAATATCTATATACATATAAATAGTAACTAACATATTATCTTTTATAATTAAAACAATTTTTTCTAACAAAATCTACTTTTTTTCAAAAATATGACGGACAATTACCTTTAAATTAAAACATATTACTTTTTATATTTGTTGTCACTAAAATCTCTCTTTTCCAAAAATATTTATACTTCAACATGTTACATTTTCTATTTATCTTTACTAAAATCTCTCATTTTCCAAAAATAGCCAAAATATTGAAAATCTCTCCTTTTCCAAAAATAGCCAAAACATTGAAAGTTATGGTTTTCGGTTATTTACTATATTAAATAAATAATAAAATAATATAAAATTAGTAAATTATATAATAATATAAAATATAGTAACTAGCCGATTATCTTTTATAATTAAAACACATTACCTTTTAATGAAAATATATTACCTTTGATAACACGCCTAAAAATAAAAATTAGTATTATATATATCTTTCAATCGTTAATATTGCTTTTTTTTAATCATATATCTTCTTAATATTATATATTTTCTTAATATTATATATCTTTTAATTATTAATACATTCTAAAATAATAATAAAATAATATAAAATATAGTAAATAGCTGATTATATTTTATAATTAAAACACATTACCTTTTAATGAAAATATATTACCTTTGATAACAAGCCTAAAAATAAAAATTAGTATAATATATTTTCCAATCATTAATATAGTTTTTTTTAATTATATATCTTCTTAATATTATATATATATATCAACTATTAATACATTTTAAAAAATATGAAACACTATATCTTTTTAATAAAAATGTCAATTATACTATATTCTATATATTCTATTATTAACACACAAAAATAATATAAACAAATTTTTTTACTATAAAAAATATTATATTGTATTAAAAGAAGCTCGTGCTTCGTACTCGTTATAAGCTAGTATTAATAATAAGGAGTAACTGCCCATGATATTAATGTCCATGATATTAAGTACAAATAGAAAAACTAACATCTTTTAATTTAAAAAAAGTAATTGCTCATGATATTTTTGTAAGTGTTTTAATTATACTAATTGTATTCGTTAAAAAAATACGTTGACACAATCGACATTAAAAAATAAAGGAAGTTGTGACATTAAAAACACGTTAAAAAATAATATTTGTAACATAAAATTAAAGTTTATTTTGAATTCTCCGTTTTATCTTGGTCATTTACCGAAATTTTGATAAATAGAGAAAAGGATAATTGTTTAATATATTTTATTATTTTAATATTATATCAAATAATAATATATTTATCACCATTTTTTTATTTTTCTCAAGATTCGTATTCCAGCTTCTATATTAAAATACATAATACGACATCAACATTAAATTCTAGCATATACTATACTCCTCTGAATGAATCGTTATCTCGTTAAACATGTTTCTTCCCAGTGATCCGATTTTTCGTTGTTACCAAATCTAAACAAATAACAAACTAATTTACTAAATAACTACATCATCTATTAATCAATTTTTTATATCATAAAATTTAATTTTAATATTTTTAAAAATTCTGATTTTTAATTTGAAATATAGTTGCTTGAGAAAATAAATGAAAAGAAAATAAGACTTCTATATTTTATTTTATTGAAACTTGCTTTTTTTTGTAAGTGTTATCGTCTACTAAATTAGAAGATAAAACTTAATTAATATATGTGTAAAACATATAGATAAATTAAACGTGGATTTTTTTTACAAAAAATTATGGGGACATAATTTTTAATATTTTTTAAAAGAATATTAAGATGATAATTTGATTTCATAAATTTAAGAACTTCAAGAAAAAATATATGAGAATATCAAGATGGTAACTTTGAGTTCAAGAGAAAGTTTAAGAGAATATCAACATCGTGAATTGACTTTAAGATAAATTTCAGGAGAATATGAGATAGTAATTTTCTTAAGAAGAAAGTTTACGAGAATATAAGGTAATTAAAATTCACATTACTAAAGATTTAAGAGGCAATTTATATATTTTCTAACCTTTTAATAGTAAAAATTCAAAATTTTAAGAAAATTAAAGGCGCCACTGTTGGGTTTCGAGGCATAAAAGCAGCGGAAACATCGCTTAAAACAATAAAATTTGAAACCCTAACTCAGGATCCATGTATAATTAACGGATAATTATGGATAATCGAAACTATACCTTTTTGAAGCTTTACGAATGGTTGACAAATGGAGGTCCTTGCTATGATCACCACGTATCCCTTAAGCAAGATGTACGCCTCTAAATAGTCCACACGAATGTTCGATAGTCCAACGATCCACGGAGATGGTACTGGTGTTCGCACAAAATCACGCAAGCGTACGCGGTCACAAGTAATATAAGAATAAGTAGAGTTCGTTCCCATAAAGACTGCTTTGGTTACTATAGTTATGCACTTATGCAACAATGTATGGCTATTGTTCAATGATAAGACAAGTGTCAAAGTTGTGTTTTGATTAACTAAATTAACTAATCAACATAACAAGATTATAATTAACTAAAGAGATTGTTGTTGATTTACTTATGAGAATAAAACATGGGATCCTAACTTCATTAAATACTTCATCTAGAGTCTTTTGTCTTTAATTAATGCATGTGACGGTTGTGACAACTAATCGGATAACACGAAATCAGTACACGCTACCTTTCAATATACGTATACCAAACCACTCAAACATCCACAAAAGAGATAGAAGTTGGGCAGACACCAATTATACTTAGACCCTATATGTCTATAAGATTTGAAAACATAACGGTTTAATGAGCAAGTTATCCTTTAAGATTACATAGGGTAGGTAAGATGGTTAAAATCACCTACGAATCATGCATGACAAACATACATAAACCTATGCTAGCATGGCAAGTTCTAAACCTCTATATCCACTTTCGCAATCAATAGAGATTAACAAACAACTTAGATGTTAGTTACGCATCCAAGAAGAATAAGCACAACCAAACTAGGATATCAATTAACCATTCACACACACATCTTTAAAACAATTAACTACTAAAATCCATAAATAAATCCGTTAGAATCCCACGACAACGATTAGTTCATAACCGAACCGTTCATCATCGTGGGTTCTGATGAAAACATGATAGTAAATATGTCTGGAATACTGAATAAAAGTACTAGGGTTTATGAAGAAACAAACGAGAATCCAAAGTATCGCCTAATTAGAAGAATACAAAAAAAAGATGAAAAGTAGATCTTCGTAATCAGCCGTCTTCTTGTTCTCATCACCGGTGGATGGATTTGTGTGATTGTATGTCAACGTATATCTCTGAAATCGTCCACCAATAGTTTATATAGGTCTTAGGGTTGACTGGTCTCCGCTTATTTCCTTTTCAGAACAGAAATTGACTTTCTTCAGCATCTTTCAAGCGCAGGCGCGCCCTTACCAAGCGCGGGCGCGCTCCTTCAGGATGTTTATAGTGCGGGCGCGCTCCATCAGGGCGAGGGGGCGCTTGGATTTCTACCAGAAGTCTTCAAAAATGCTTTTCTTGAGTTTTCTCACTCTCTCAAGTCCCGCAACTTCCCGGCTTCCAAAATAAAGCTCAAACACCACCACCAAATCAAGATAGCTCAAATACTCCACCAACAACACGATTCTGCACTTACTAACTCAAAACACATTAAAAACAACAAGTACTTGAGTTCAAACAACCAATTTAAGCCGATTTGAAGCGTTCCAAGTAGATATAAAATCCACTTATCACACCCCCCAAACTTAAACCGATGCTTGTCCTCAAGCATAAACAGACTCTATATATAATGCAATGCATGAATGCAACTAATATGCTAATTCAAACGATCCCCTCAGACTAACCATAACCAAATCAACAAGTCAACATCTCAAGGAATGCAATCTTTCAAACAGAGTTCGACCAAATTCCCGTATACTAACCATACAAACACAGAAACGTGCGTGTGAGCAATGCTCATCAATATACTCCCAAACTAAATCAAGACCATATCTTATTCTTCATCAAAACAACCACAAGCTTAAAAACAGAATGAACTCTAGACTCAAGAAATCACTAAAAGACACCTCAACCTCGACTTGAGTTAGACATGAAATCATGCTTTATTACAACACACATGCTTATTTGACCGTGCAATGGATGAGACCCCAAAAGGCTTATATAATAATACCCATGTAGCGAGCGTTAGGTTAGTGGATCCCAGACCGGAAAAGTCTTAGGTCACTAGGCACAAAGTCCCCTAGAACTTAATTGCTCGAGTATTAAAGAGCTCACCTTGATCAACTCTGCATATAAACAACTCCTTCTTTTTTTTTCTTTTTTTTTTAACAATTTCGGAATGAGTGCGCTTTGCTTTTTCTCATCCCACCCTAGACTACTCATTTTTTATGAGCGGCTACTAGCCATTTGACGCCTAGCCTTTATTAACAACTAGCATGAAATCCCTGGTTTCCCCCAAACTTAGACTTAAGTGCTTCTTTGTTTTCAAGAGAATAGAAGAACATTCTAAATATAAGCAAGTGGTTAAATTCTAACTTCCAAACAAACATGGTCTGATCAAATCCAAAAGCAACCAATGAGAATTATGAAATTAATTTGTTTCTGGCATGCAAGTCAATTCCTAGGAACTTAATCAACCCTCTATTCATCACTACCGCACTCCCATCAACATCGATTCACCAACGGAAATAGTCAAATCCTACGGGATCATGAAATATGCTATGCAAATGCAACTAAATGGACTCACATGATAGATATAAACACTAATGCAAAACAGAATGCACTACATGACATAAACATGCAAAGATATGAATGAACTAACTACATATGCAATATGAATCCTATATGAACACACACTAACACTACTATTCCTTAATTACCACCCCCAAACTTACAATATTCAATGTCCTCATTGAAGGTAATAAAAAGGAAAGATGCAGAGAATACCTAATCATCAACAGCACCACCTTCCTCGGGTGGTGTATCAGGTGGTGGATAAACAGAATCAGCTCCAAAATCAGGCCAAGAAATATCAACTCCAGTGGCTCAGAAAGCAGTACCCAAAGCCTGAGGCGATTACTCTGCAAAGATGGGGTCAAAAGAACACAAAACCACTTTTATTTTTTTTATTTTTTTAACTGTGAACAGTACCTCAAGCGCGGGCGCGCTCCTGGGTGGCGCGGGCGCGCTCCTGGAGGCGCGGGCGCGCTCTGCCTTCTGTCCAGAAATTTTTTTTTTATTTTTTTTTCTTCTCACACAGAATACTAATATTACATATTCGCGCGGGTTGCCTCCCACGAAGCGCTTGTTTTACGTCAATAGCTTGACGTGAATCCGTTTTCATCCAGTCGCAGGAACGGTGAACGTCGACTCACGGTTCACCGTATTACCAACGTCATAATTCAGCCACTGACCATTAACCTTGAACGCTTCGTCCGGAAACTTATGGAAAATTTCTATTGTATCATGCGAAAATGCTGATTTAACCGTGATAGGCTCCGACCACTTCGACTTACGCTTTCCTGGAAAAAATCTGAAACGAGACTTGACACGCAGAACTAGCTGACCTGGCACAAATGAATGTTTCACCACCCCTCTTTCATGTCAGTCCTTAACCTTCTCCTTATATAGCATGTTGCTCTTGTAGACTTTACCATACCTCAATTGATCCTGCAGTGGTTGGAGTTCAAGTGTAGGAGCTTCTTCCATAGATGGGTTAAGTCGCTCCTGAGAAATGTTCAGCTCTGCTAATCCAAGAGATTCGAATGACGCATCAATTTTTCTTTTCCACAGAGGTGCATTCAACAACTGAAGTTGCTCTGCTCTTTCTTCGTCTTCGATATCAGAATCCCCTATCAAGACTCTCTCCACTGTATCTGACTTCAGCGGTTGTTCAATCTCTGTATTGACGACAGAATCGACCATCTCCAATTTAAAGCACTCTTCTTCCTCAGTTGGAAATTTCATTGCCTTGAACACGTTAAAAGTGACCTTCTGATTTTGAACCCTCATTGTAAGCTCTCATTTCTGCACATCTATCAAAGTACGGCATGTAGCTAAGAACGGTCTTCCCAAGATAATAGGAATCTTCTTGTCTTCCTCAAAGTCCAGAATAACAAAATCAGCAGGAAAAATAAGCTTATCCACTTTAACCAAAACATCCTCCACTATTCCTCTAGGATATGTGATCGATCGATCAGCCAGCTGTAAGGACATGTTTGTAGGTTTAGGCTCAGGTAGCCCAAGTTGCATGAAGACAGACAATGGCATCAAATTAATACTAGCTCCCAAGTCACACAAGCACTTGTTGAAAGATAGATCGCTGATGCTGCATGGTATGGTGAAACTCTCTGGATCCTTGAGTTTTGGAGGTAACTTCTGATGTAGGATAGCACTACATTCTTCTGTCAAAGCAACGGTTTCCAACTCCTCGAGTTTCAACTTCCGAGATAGAATACCCTTCATGAACTTTGCGTAGCTCGACATCTGTTCTAAAGCTTCCGCAAAAGGTATGTTGATCTGTAACTTCTTGAAAACTTCGAGAAACTTAGCAAACTACTTGTCCAACTTCTGCTTCTGAAGTCGTTTAGGGAATGGCGGAGGAGGATAGACCTCCTTGGTCTCTGTACTTTGCTTCAGAACAGATTTCTGGTTAGAATGGTCACGCTTTTCCACGTCGTTTCCCCTCAAACTTGCTTTTTCCTCTTTTTCTTCAACTTCTGGCAGAATGTCAGGCGCGGGGGCGCTCCCTAGGGCGCGGGCGCACTCTAGCTTCTGCTGGGAATTCAAAATTTCTTCGTTTTCTGCCGTTTCTGAGTTCTGATAATTTGTAACCTTCCCAGATCGCAAGGTAACTGCCTTTACATGTTCCTTGACCTCTCTTTTTCCTGGATTAGCTTTCGTATCACTAGGGAGAGTTCCATGTGGTCTATTCAGCAAGGCATTGGCAATCTGACCGATCTGATTCTCCAGAGTCTTGATTGAAACAGCTTGGCTCTTGCACATTAGCCTCAATTCCTCCAATTCAGATTTTTCATTGGTCGACTGACCAACATTGCCTTGAGACGGTTGTTGAAAACCTGGTGGTTGATACGGTTGCCTTGGAGCATACTGCTGCTGAAAACCAGAAGGGTTGAATGGCTTAGCTCCAAATTGTTGACCTTAATACTGCTGATACGGTTGTTGTGGTTGTTGCTGACCTCCCTGATTGTTACTCCAGCTGAAATTAGGATGGTTCCTGTTATTCGGATGATAAGTGTTAGGCACTGGCTGCTGTGGTCTCTGGAAATTGCTCACAAACTGCGCTGACTCATTAGATATGGCACATTGATTCGTGTCATGTGCACCTGCACATAGCTCACACACACTAGCCACCTGCTGAACTCCATAGTTGGTCAAAGAATCAAGCTTCATAGACAAAGCCTTTAACTGAGCTGTTATTGCCGTAGCTGCATCCACTTCCAGAACTCCTGCTACCTTGCCTTGTGATAACCTCTGAGTTGGATTCTGATATTCATTAGCAGCCATCATCTCAATAAGTTCGTACGCTTCATCGTAGCTTTTAGCCCAAAGAGCTCCACCTGATGCCGCATCTAGCATTGGTTGTGATTGACCTCCCAGACCATTATAGAAGCAATTTATCACCATCCAATCAGGTATTCCATGATGAGGACACTTCCTAAGCATCTCCTTGTAGCGCTCCCAAACTTCACATAAAGTTTCTCCAGAATGTTGTGCAAACTGAGTAAGAGCATTCCTGATTGCTGCTGTTTTAGCCATCGGGAAGAATTTAGTGAGAAACTTCTGAGCAAGATCCTCCCATGTAGTAATAGAACCGGCTGGTAGAGAGTGCAACCAGCCTTTAGCTTTATCCCTCAGAGAAAATGGGAAAAGTCTCAGCTTCACAGCATCTTCCGACACTCCGTTGAACTTGAAGGTGTCTCAAATCTCAATGAAATCCCTAATATGCATATTAGGATCTTCCGTTGGAGCACCCCCAAACTGAACTGAATTCTGTACCATCTGAATCGTGTCAGGCTTGATTTCAAAAGTATTAGCTGCAATAGTCGGCCTGACAATGCTAGATTGAATGTCATTGATCTTTGGATGAGAATAGTCCTTCAGAGCCTTCGTTTCTGCTACTGGTTCACCCATAACTAGACTCAATTCAAGTGATTCTTTACGAGATTGAGAACGTGTTTGCATACACGCTCGCTAGAATACCTGAAACTCACCAAACAAAGAAAAATTGATGAGAATAATCCGAGTCAGTGAACTTTAACGACCACTGATGACAAGCACATAAACTATATATATAACACCGAGTCCCCGGCAGCGACGCCAAAAACTTATTCGCACAAAATCACGCAAGCGTACGCGGTCACAAGTAATATAAGAATAAGTAGAGTTCGTTCCCACAGAGACTGCTTTGGTTACTATAGTTATGCACTTATGCAACAATGTATGGCTATTGTTCAATGCTAAGACAAGTATCAAAGTTGTGTTTTGATTAACTAAATTAACTAATCAACATAACAAGATTATAATTAACTAAAGAGATTGTTGTTGATTTACTTATGAGAATAAAACATGGGATCCTAACTTCATTAAATACTTCATCTAGAGTCTTTTGTCTTTAATTAATGCATGTGACGGTTGTGACAACTAATCGGATAACACGAAATCAGTACACGCTACCTTTCAGTATACGTATACCAAACCACTCAAACATCCACAAAAGAGATAGAAGTTGGGCAGACACCAATTATGCTTAGAGCCTATATGTCTATAAGATTTGAAAACATAACGGTTTAATGAGCAAGTTATCCTTTCAGATTACATAGGGTAGGTAAGATGGTTAAAATCACCTACGAATCATGCATGACAAACATACATAAACATATGCTAGCATGGCAAGTTCTAAACCTCTATATCCACTTTCGCAATCAATAGAGATTAACAAATAACTTAGATGTTAGCTACGCATCCAAGAAGAATAAGCACAACCAAACTAGGATATCAATTAGCCATCACACACACATCTTTAAAACAATTAACTACTAAAATCCATAAATAAATTCGTTAGAATCCCACGACAACGATTAGTTCATAACCGAACCGTTCATCATCGCGGGTTCTGATGAAAACATGATAGTAAATATGTCTGGAATACTGAATAAAAGTACTAAGGTTTATGAAGAAACAAACGAGAATCCAAAGTATCGCCTAATTAGAAGAATACAAAGATAAGATGAAAAGTAGATCTTCGTAATCAGCCGTCTTCTTGTTCTCCTCACCGGTGGATGGATTTGTATGATTGTATGTCAACGTATATCTCTGAAATCGTCCACCAATGGTTTATATAGGTCTCAGGGTTGACTGGTCTCCGCTTATTTCCTTTTCAGAACAGAAATTGACTTTCTTCAGCATCTTTCAAGCGCGGGCGCGCCCTTACCAAGCGCGGGCGCGCTCCTTCAGGATGTTTATAGCGCGGGCGCGCTCCATCAGGGCGAGGGCGCTCTTGGATTTCTGCTAGAATTCTTCAAAAATGCTTTTCTTGAGTTTTCTTCACTCTCTCAAGTCCCGCAACTTCCCGGCTTCCAAAATAAAGCTCAAACACCACCACCAAATCAAGATAGCTCAAATACTCCACCAACAACACGACTCTGCACTTAAAAACTCAAAACACATTAAAAACAACAAGTACTTGAGTCCAAACAACCAATTTAAGCCGGTTTGAAGCGTTCCAAGTAGATATAAAATCCACTTATCAACTGGCCACAAAAAACTGCTCATGGTTTCTCTCTCTCTCTCTCTCTCCAATTCTGAGTTATATATTATTAAATTCGAATTATAATCTGATTAATCAAGTCCTACTTAATTAATCTAATAATTCAAAGTAATAATAATATTTTATTTAAATTCAGCTCCATTTAAAACATTCTATTTGTGTGACCATTTAGGTTATTATTACGTTGGCAATAATTTTAATATTTAATAATAAAATTATAAACAATGAGCGTCATCTAGTAATGCATCATTGCTACCCAAGTAATAATAATAATTGGTGATTCAATTAAACCTTTCGTGAATAATGTTCCATGTAATATAATCATTTTAACCTTGCATTATAGATTAAACTCGAGGCATGCTTTATGTCCCATTTTCATCATTTAATCCTGGTTTACTTGATCAATGAGTAGACTATTAAACAAATCACTATTTGAGCATGATCATGCATTTCATAATCTTACTCAATCAAGATGCCAATAATATCACTCATAGAATAGGAGAGTTAAATTCTATATCTATCATTCATATCTCTCATATGATTCATAACATACCCAATGTCCACCTTTATAATCACCCGGTCAAAGGTAACTTTGAGTAGAATCAGAGTATATTAATTCTCATATAGAAGTATAATGATTTCAAGTCTGAGGATCATTACACCATTATCACGTGAGAATTACTTATGACATTTGATAACATTTACCATGAAGAATTCTCACTTAGGTCTATCAAGTGCCAAGTGTTTCTAACATGCACTTATATTTTGACTTTAGTATCACCATACTTATGACCAATAAGATATGATCATCAGTCAACAAACATACTAGTCTTTAAACATTATTATTGTCCTTAAACAATAATACTCGACTAGGGATATTTAGGATTATAAACGTTATTCGTATAATTTCATTTCTAAGTCACACACTTAGAGATATGTAATACATGTTTATATTCCAAGGACATTTATTATTCTAACATTTATATCGCAGTAAATAAAGAAATAATAAATAACTGAAGAAAAAATCTATAGAACATAATTATTAATAAACAAAATGTCTTTTCCTAAAACATAATAGTATTGTCTCTAGGGCACCAATACTAACAACCACCTCACCGTACATATAAAATATAAGACGAAGACGGCGGGGTGGCGTCTCTCAAATTGTCTGGCACATCTCAAATCATCTTCTTTATTATTTTTCTTGATTAAAAGATGGTAAAAAATAAATTCGTAAATAAATTGGACACGTAGAGTAAGTTTATGAGAATATTATTAATATAATATACTTAGTTTCATCCTTTAAAAGATAGTAGGAATGAATTAGTAAATAAATTGGGCTCGAAGAAAAAGTTCTAGAAAATATTAACATAACGTATTTAGCTTCATTCCTTTAAAAATAGTAAAAAGTTAGTAAAAAAAATTGGATTAGTAGATAATGTTTAGGAAATTATTAACATAGTATATTTAGTTTTCTTCTTTAGAAAATAGTAAGAAGAAATTTAGAATTCATCTAAAATTGAATTTTAAATTAATCCAAAATTTTGAGAAAATTAGATTGGGACGATTTGAGAAAATATATATTAATCCAAAAATTTAACACATGCAACTGCATGCAACTGCATGCAACCTGTTGCGTAGCCACATATACAAATTCAATGTTTAAACTTTAAATTTTCACAATCCACCTGTTTGCAACTATATATGCAACTACATGCAACACATATGCAATTGCATGTAACCTACTGCGCAACCATATATGCATATTTAATTTTAAAATTTTGACAATCCACCAGAATCAACTAAAGTCTACCAACAGGTTGCATTTGGTTGCAGAACGTATTTTTGCATATATTTTTTTTAAATATAGTATATTTGCAAAAATAAATAAATTTAAAATATATTTTTTGCAAATATTTTGAGAAGATGGTAAAATTGCAAAAAAAACTTAGAAAAAATGGTATTTTTCTCCTATTTTCTATTACAAAATATAGGAGAATATTAAAAATATATATTTAATTTCCTCTATCAGTAAAGATTTATTTAGCTTCTTTCATTAGTTAAGATTTTAAAGACAGCCGTGATATTTTTTAATTTTATTAGTAAGTTTATAAAAACTTGCATATTAGATAAGTATTATCTTCTGTACAATTAGAAGATAAAACTTAAGATATCAATTATAATATACAAAAATTATAAAGTAATTAAACACATGACTTTTACAAAAGAATAAAACAAATTTAGTCATAGTAAATAATTAGCTCTCTGACTATTTACTTTCTACGTCTATTATTTATTATTTATTGCAAATGGTTTTTTCCCCTAATTTTAACATGCACGAGTGTTATTTATATGTGAGTTTTTTTAATTGATAAGTCAAATCTGATATGATTCTTTGGTCCTTTTATGATACTACTATTATTGTTTTTGTATAAATAATTATTATGTCATCATTGTCCTAAAGCATGATGATATAAATATTACAAGTTACATAAAAATAATGTATGAGTGTAGGAATTACATTGCAGAACATAAATTAAATTATTGTGAATTGCATATAACATGACGGATGATATTATAGAATTTGAAAAACAACATATATCTAATTTCGATAATCGAATCGCATCTAATAATTATACAAACACACAATTGTAAGATCTGCAAAATCTAATAAATGAAAAATCTTACAAAATTGTAAGATTTGCCCTTGACAATCTGATAAGTGTTAAACAAAAAAGAAGAATCACAAAGACATAGAATAAAATCCTAAAGAACCATCAGACTGAGAGGATTCTACTTGTTAAACAGGGATATATATATAAGACTAGTATTTAAGCCCGCGGTGCTGGGCTTTTAAAATTTTAAGAATACATTTGATTTTGATAACAAAATACATCGTTGATTCCAAAGTTTGTTCATAGTTGTGCCTACATTATAAATAGATTACAGACCAAATTCTCTGCTCTTCTGCATGTAATAAATTGATGTTTAGCTAAGAACGGAGAATTCCTTTTTGGTCTTTTTTTGTTGTTGTTGAGTTCGTCTAAGTTGATTGGGAGTTGAGATTAGACGTTCCTCCTAGATTTTATTGTTAGGTCCTGATAAGTTTGTAGAAGGGGGGTTGAATACAAACTATACCGTTTTATCGAATTTGTTCTTTAAATGATTTAACTGTTTAGGAACAAATTGATGCGGAATAAAATGAAACAAGATTCAAGTTAAATAAAACTCTATTAAACTTGAAGGGTGTTACAAATATGATACTGATTACAAGATTGGATCTCAAACTAATTAAAACAAATCTAGAATAAATTCGACATGAATTTATCTATTTTTGTAATAAAAAGATATAACAATATTTGATAATTTGAGATACGTTCTAGAGATAAAAATCCGCTAGATAATCAAAGCAGTACAAGTAAATGAATTCTAGTGGTTTAGATTTAACATAAAGATTCTAGAATTAATTAGCAGAAGAAATGAGCACGGCAGAGTTCTTGACAGGAAAATGTTTTTGATGTAATGTTCTTGATGATCTATTTTCCTTCTGATTACTTTTGCTTTTGTACTAATCAAGTGGATCAGTACACTTCTGCACGTTCTGTTTCTTTTGTTTACCTTTGGAATGACTATCCGATTTGTACTGGAATGACTATCCAATTTGCACTGGAATGACTATCCAAAGGCTTAGCATGACTATCTGAATTAAGGTGAATTATATTAGAATTACTTAAAATCAACCGGGATGACTATCGGGATGACTACCGGTATGACTACCGGTATGACTATCCTGGGTAGTCATTCCAGTTGATTTTAATTACATAATTCTAATTTAATTCAAATTCTAATTCTAAATTAATTCTAATAATTAATTTACTTCACAAATTAATTCTGAAGAATTAATTTATTCAATAAATTAATTACTTAATTTATTTACTAAATTAATTCTGATGAATTAAATTAATAAATAAATTAATAACTAATTTACAATAGAACTTAAATCCTTATAGAATAGTAAAACCAATGCTTGAACCACTTGATCTGCTGAAGAATATCCATTGTCTGATGTTGTCATTTGATGCACTGTCTGGTTCATAAATGACTAACTTCAATGTCTGTTCTTCATCTTGACTTTAAGTTGTGGTTCATTGTCTGCTTTTGACTGTTGATCAACCTTTGTAACCTGTACATTTGCTATCACAAATCTGAAACCTCTGTCACTTTAATAAATCCACTTCTTTGAAGACTTCACTGAGGCTTGAACAAATAATTGAACTTCTTTCAATGTAGTATATCTTCAAATCTGTAGGATGACTTTAATTCTCCATTCTCTTGACAGATAAAACTATCTGAGATTCCTGTGACATATTAACTTATTATTTACTTATTACAGACTTGTTTAACTTAAGTTGTTTCCTCGGAATATTAATAGGCCAAAACATATGCCTTTCAATCTCCCCCTATTTGTTTGTTAGAGAATAACAATCAAATACCTAGAGGATAACTCAACTAACTTAAACAAGAAATAGAAATGACTTTTAAGAGCCAAGTAAATAACAAGAAAAGTTCTGGATTTCATTTAACATTTTCCAGATTCAAACATTAAAGATAAATACAAGATAGATGTTCCTCTAGACTGAACATGTGTTTACATTGATCCTATCTTGAAATACCTAAGCTCTATACATATAACATTTACAGACTAGAGCTTCTTCAAATTTCAGATTCCATCATTTCTCCTTCTTCAAGTGCCTCAAGCAAATCCTTGTCCAAAATACGATCAGATTCAGAAGTAATGCCACTAGGTCTGACAGGTTGAGCTGTGACTTTCTTCAGCCTATTCTTCATTTGATGATATCTCTTGATATTGGCAATGCAATAGTCTTGAATCAAATCAGCAACTTCTGTCTTTTCCTGTGTAGCAAACCCTGTTGTCCTCAACATGTTCTCCATATAGACAAGATGCTTGGCAGGATAATCTTTCAGAGATATTGGATCCACACCACAAGTTTGAAGTGCCCTTCCTTTATAAAATTTAACTTCATATGGCACATCCACAACTTGAGGGCTAGCTTTCATTGCAAAGTCTCTTAGCTGATCATGCAGCAGCTCAGCTAATGGAGAAGTTCTTTTTACTTTGCACATGAATACCCAAAGCTCAGAGAGAGTTCTACCTTCCAGAAGATTAAGAGAAACTATGAAAGTTCCCTCATTATGAGTGTAGATGTAGATCTTCAACTCCTCTCTGACTCTGTCAAATCCAGTAGAAATTCTTGAAATCTCCGCATGAAGAGCTTTCATATATATTGTGTTGTCTGGATTGACCTGTCTGTACCTTTCCAACATGCTAAAGAACCTTCCATCATTGTCTGACCCTGTTGGATGTGAGAACATTTCTCTAGCTCTATCCCATTCTTCTCCAAGCTTCAGCCTCACATATAACTTTCTGTCTTTGACTTTTAAATCATGAAGCCTTTGCTTTTCTTGATGTTCAGCTTTTTGGATAACTAGATGCTTTGTGATTATGTCAGACACCTTAGCATTCTCATCTTCTCTTCTCTTTAGATCAGCTTTCTGTCTTAACAGCTCAGCTTCAAAGGCAGGATCCACTTCAGGTTCATCTTCCCAGTCAGCAAAATCAGCCTCTCCTTCAACCTCCACTTCACCAAAGATATCTTCAGGGGTTTCTCCAGATTCAATATCATCAAAATCTCCCTGTTCACCTTGATAGTAGTCAGCATCAGAAAAGGTTAACTTCTGCTTCCCTTTGTCCTTTCCAGAACCAGAACCTCCAGTTTCTCCTCCTTGATCTCTCACTTCTTCTCCTCCTTGTATCTCCTTCTCCTTATTCTCCCCCTTAGTTGAGGCATCCTCTACAGATTTGACTTTATCAGCCTTAGGATCCTCCTTTTTACCTTCTCTTTCTTCTTCACCATTCTTGTCACCATCGCCCCCTTCATCATCATCACCCTCAAAGAATTTCTTCTGTTCAGTATTGGGTTGATGTGAGACCTTGATCATAGCATATAGATGTTTCATGCCCTCGTTCAGATGATGCATCCCTCCTTCAATCTTGGTAAACCTCTCATCATTGAAGTACTGATTTTCATCAATAGTATCTTGACAGGCGTCTACTTTGGTTGAAATAATAGGAATCTGTTTGATAGCCTCCCTGATCTCAGCATTAGAAACCAAAAGCTCTGACATATCGGAGGCCACTAACACCTGTGATTCTTGAACAGCATTCATCTTGGGGACCAATGTGACCTTCACTCCCTGTATCTCATCTCTAAGATGACCCAGCTGATTATTTACAGAGGTGGAAGAAGAAGAACGTTCATCCACTTGTGCTTTGAGAATTTCCTTTTCAGCCTGGGTCTGTTGCAGTTGTTTCTGTAAACCAGCTATTTGAGCCAATAATGAAGCAGTGTATGTGTCATTGTGTGCACTCATCTCAATTTCTCTCGATGGTGTTTCACTCACCTCACGTGCTTGTGTATCGCTCTGTGTTTGTCTCTCAGATCTAACCACTAGCTGTTTATCCATTGTTGTTGTTGAAGTACCTGCAGAAAAAATCACCATAGCCCCTTCTTGAGAGGTCACTGGTGGTGCAATGGGAGTTCGCGAATCCCAATCCATGGTAAAGTCCAAAAATTCATCAGAAATTGAAAACTGAATTGCTTCAGATGTAGACTTACCATGTTGCCCTTCACTTTCTCCAGTTGAAACTGCGAGTGAAGAATCCCCTAGGGGAGCCAGAGATGTTCCCTCTGGGAGGGGAGAAAATGATTCTATTATAGGTGGCAAAGAATCAGATTTTCCCTCTGAAGCCTGTGAAGGCTCTTCTACCGTGACAATGGTAGGCACTGTCTCATGTCCTAAGTGTTCTCCTGGCAAAGTGTCCTGAGTTGCATCTAAAGTTATGTTTTCTCCCATTGTGAGTAACGGGAGTGTGCTTGACTCGGTACAAAATGCCATGGCCCTATGGCGAACTTCAATAGATTCATCCTGTTGAGAGGATGTCTCCAGAGACTGTGTATTGGCCATTTCAAAATCCATATCCTGTTGAAAGGATACAGACGGGCTTACAGATATCTCCCTATATGTTCTTCTTTTCTTAGGAGGTGGAGATAGAGCTGCGGGATCACTCATTGTTTCTTCATCACTACTATTTCTGTTTCTGGTATTGATATAAGGTTCAGGTTGATTTGGATTTGACTCAGTGTTTGGCTCTATGACCGGGGATAGAGTTTGTGGTTCTACAAACTCTTGGTCAGCCCTATCAACCTCTTGGGTTACAGAAACAGTACCAGAAGAACCAGGGATAGAAGTCCTTACCTGTGGTTGTATGACTTCTTCAGTTCCAGCTGATGTAACTATCCTTTGCTCTGGAATTGGTGGTTCAAATGATGGTAAGTTAATGAAGTTTGTCATGTAGTTGGAAATGAGAACTGGGACACTGCCATATTTGAAGGATGTTTCTAATCTTTGAAAGAATTTTTTGTCAGTGGTCGGAGAAATGAAAAAACGACCATTCCTGAACAATTCTTGATGCTCATTAGAAAGTATAGAATTAAGAACAAGTGATAGAAAACGAGGATAAAAACATTTGATCTTTCTACCATTGTCAAATTCCTTTCTAGCATTAAACACCCTCCTAACAACAATTTCCCAAAGAAGGTGGCCAACATTGAGTCTTTTGTTAAAAACAATTGCATAACCAATAACTTGTAAAAGATAAGGAATATTCTGAAAGTTATTTTTCGTGCAATTGCTAAAGACCTTAGCCAAGGTATCAAAGAATAAGTCCCATTCACATACAAGATTCCCTTTAATTAACTTAGACAAATTTAGGGGACCTTGATAGTGAATACTGAGGAAAAACCTAGTTAATTCTTCTTCAGTGGGGAGTCTGTCAAAATTATCCTGAGGAAACTGCAAGACATTACAAAATGTTTCCTCAGTGATAATGTACTGTGTGTCCTGAATGTTGAAAGATATAGTTGAGAAATCATCAGAGACAACAGCAGTTGAGCAAAGTAAATATAAAGGATCAACTTTCAAATCAACATTAGAACATATTGCATAATTAACACAAGAATGTTGATTAAGAAAGGAAATCCAAGGCCTAAAACGTTCAAATGAACATTTCAGGGGATCAAAATAGCCATGGTAATTAGTAAGAACAATCTCAAATTGCTGGGCCATTTTAACACAAATTAATAGAGTTAATTTTAGATTAATTCTAATTTAGGGAATAAATTCCAAGAAATAAGAATTATATCAGAAATTAATTAAATCAATTTATGCCGATCCAAAAAAAATTTGACAGCAGTTCTTTACTTAAGAGAATAAAGAACCAAACAAGAGAAGTAAGTTTTGTAAAAACAAGAACTTGTGAAGGAATGAAGGACAAAAGACAATCTGCTTAGTATTTATAGGCAAAACCCGAATAGCCTGGAATGACTATCGGGATGACTACCGGGTAGTCATACCGATAGTCATTCCAGTATAAAACTGAGAATGACTAAAAACAATAACAGAAAATCATCGAAAAGAAAAGAAAAATAAATAAATATACATACTAATGGAATGACTATCGGGATGACTATGGGATAGTCATACCGATAGTCATTCCAGTACAAAAATCAAAGTACTGAAGTAAGTAAGTAAAAAAGACAGAAAAAATTAATTAAAACAAAAAACTCTACAATGACTACTGGAATGACTATGTAAGATAGTCATTCCGATAGTCATGCTAGTACAAAAACAAACCTGTTCACAAAAACTAGCAGAATTAATTAAAATTCCTACAGAAAAATGCATAAAACTAAGAAAATGCATGAAAAATTTATACAAAATTAGAAAAATTCACAGAAAAAATCCATAAATCCTAGAAAAATATGCAGAAATATATAAAATTGCATAAAATAATATAAACCTGCAGAAAAGTTTAAACAACAATATATACAAACTGAAAAACACCTAAATAATTCTAAATAAATATATTTTCAATAAAAATACATTTCTCCACTTAAAAAAAATATGAGAAAAATATTTTTAAAGAAAATAAAATTTTCAGAACCATTTAAATCAACAAGCATGCAATTATTAAGTGAGAATTGGCAGAAAATATCAATTAAATGACAAGAGAAAATGAATTTATTGAAAGAACAAACATGACAGATACATTGTTAATCACTAAGACTGTTTAACATACCCAATTTACCAACTAACTTGATAAATGTGGACTCATCAACAGATTTAGTGAATATATCTGCAGTCTGTTCTTCTGTGGGTACAAAGTGCAACTCCACAGTTCCATTCATGACATGCTCTCTGATAAAATGATACCTGATGTCAATGTGCTTCGTTCTCGAGTGCTGCACAGGGTTGTTGGAGATTGCTATGGCACTTGTATTATCACAAAATATGGGAATTTTGTCTAATGCAAAGCCATAGTCCTTTAATTGATTCCGTATCCATAAGATCTGAGCACAACAGCTTCCAGCAGCAATATATTCAGCTTCTGCTGTTGAATTGGAAACTGTTTGCTGTTTCTTGCTATACCAGGAAATCAACCTACCTCCTAGGAATTGACAACTCCCAGAGGTACTCTTTCTATCCACAACACTACCTACATAATCAGAATCTGTATATCCAACAAGATTAAAACCAGAATCTTTAGGGTACCAGATACCTAGATTAGGTGTACCCTTAAGATATCTCAAGATTCTTTTCACAGCAACGAGATGAACATCTCTAGGATCCGCCTGGAACCTTGCACACAAGCATGTAGCATACATAATATCTGGTCTACTAGCAGTAAGATAGAGTAAGGAGCCAATCATACCTCTGTAGCTTGTAACATCTACCTTGATAGATTTGTCAGAAGCTCCAAGTTTGATTCCTGTTGGAGATGGAGTCCTTGCTGATGCTGAATCCTCCATGTGATACTTCTTGAGGAGTTCTTTGAGATACTTGGATTGACAAATAAATATTCCATTTGACCTTTGACTTACTTGTAATCCAAGAAAGAACTTCAGCTCACCCATCATACTCATTTCAAACTTACTCTGCATAAGCTCAGCAAATCTCTTACAGAGATTATCATTAGTAGACCCAAATATGATGTCATCCACATAGACTTGGACTAATATCATATCATTTTTGTGTTTCTTTGAAAAAAGAGTTTTGTCTATGATACCTCTAACAAAACCATTTTCTAAAAGAAAACCAGAGAGAGTGTCATACCATTTTCTTGGGGCTTGTTTAAGACCATAGATAGCCTTGAAGAGAAAGTACACAAAGTCCAGCAGTTCCTGATTTTCAAAGCCAGGGGGCTGTTCCACATACACTTCTTCATCAAGTTCACCATTCAGGAATGCACTCTTAACATCCATTTGATAGACTTTAAAATTGGAGTAAGCAGCAAATGCTAAGAACATCCTGATGGCCTCAAGTCTAGCCACTGGTGCATAGGTTTCATCATAATCAATGCCTTCAGCTTGAGAATACCCTTGTGCAACCAGTCTTGCCTTGTTCCTTGTAACAATGCCATCCTCATCTAGCTTGTTCCTGTATACCCATCTAGTACCAACTACTTTCTTGTTCTTTGGCCTGGGTACCAGCTTCCAGACTTGTTGTTGTTCAAACTGATTGAGTTCATCTTGCATAGCAATCACCCAATCTGGATCAGTTAGTGCTTCCTCAGTTTTCTTTGGCTCCATTTTAGATAAAAATGCTGAGAAAAGACATTCATTCTGAGAAGCTCTTCTAGTTTTAACTCCAACATCTGGATCACCAATGATCAACTCAAAAGGATGAGCTCTATTCCATACAGTCTGTCTTGGAAGATTTGATCTTGATGATTCACCTTGAAATTCACTTTGATGTTGTGAGTGACTAGCTGATCCTTCATTTGCTCCCCCTGAGTTGTTGCCTGTTTGCCTTGATGATCCTTCTCCAGTGCTGGTGGTATCTCCATTGTTACCAGTGTTTCCACCACCATCACCAGGATCATTATCATCATTGTTATTATCATCACCAGCAATAACTTCAGGTGGGGCTTCATCATCTGATTCTGAGTCTGGCAAGTTATCAAACTTCAGCTCTTCAGATGAATCTTCTTTTTGGATATTGGGGAACTTAGTGTCATCAAAAGTAACATTGACACTTTCCTTTACTGTGTGACTGCCAACTACATAAACCCTGTAAGATCTTTTGGAATAACCAACAAAAATGGCTTCTTGTGCCTTTGCCTCAAACTTGCCACGTTTAACATTCTCATCTAAAAGCACAAAGCATTTTGCTCCAAATACATGAAAGTACTTGATAGTTGGTTTCTTGTTGTTCATGATCTCATACGGAGTCTTCATTAGGTCTTTGTTGATTAAAGTTCGATTCTGAGTATAACAAGCTGTATTCGCTGCTTCAGCCCAAAAGTACATTGGAAGTTTGGACTCACTTAACATAGTCCTAGCAGCCTCAATCAATGTACGATTCTTTCTTTCCACTACTCCATTTTGTTGAGGAGTTCTAGGGGCAGAATACTGTCTTGTTATTCCTTTATCAGCACAAAAGTCATTCAGAATGGCATTCTTGAATTCCGTACCATTATCTGACCTTATGGCTCTAACAGGGAATCTAGAATCCAGCTCAATCAACTTTACATGGCTAATCACCAGGAATGGGGTCTCATCCTTGGAATGTAGGAATAAAACCCATGTATATTTTGAATAGTCATCAACAATCACAAGTGCATATTGTTTCTTTGACATGGACATCACATTAACTGGACCAAACAAATCCATGTGCAGTAGCTGAAGAGGTTCAGTTATTGATGATGTGTCAGTGCCCTTGTGAGAAGCTTTCTTTGACTTTCCCTTCTGACATGCCTCACACAGTCCTTCCTGTGTAAATTCCATCTGAGGCAAACCTCTAACTAATTCCCTCTTGACTAAAGAGTTCATAGTTTTGAAGTTAAGGTGAGACATCTTCTTGTGCCATAGCCAACTATCATCTGATGAAGCTTTAGCATAAAAACAATTCACTTCATCTTTGAATCCCGAGTTCAGATCAGCTATGAACAAGTCACCTTTCCTTACTCCTTGAAGAGCAGGCTTTCCATTCTTCTTGTGAGTGATCTGACACTTCTCTCTTTCAAAGGAAACAGCATATCCTCTGTCACAGAACTGACTGATGCTGAGAAGATTGAACGTCAGACCTTCCACAAATGAAACATCTTCAATGATAACATTTCCGTACTTCAAACAGCCATATCCTTTCGTAATACCCTTGCTGTTATCTCCAAAGGTAACTACTGGGCCAGCTTTCACAACCACATCTGATAGCAGGGCTCTATCTCCGGTCATATGCCTTGAACAGCCACTGTCCAGAATCCACATAACCCGGTTTACCTGTTTAACTCCCTGCAATATCAGATTGATTAGTCCTTCTTCGGAGCCCAAAATTGATTGGGTCCGGCATACTTAAAGAACTGGCCTTTGTCAGGCAAAACAACATTTCTAACTAAAACTACTTCAACCTTTTTCACATAAGAGCGTTTCCATTTATAGCCAGCCTTAACACATTTCTGAGTAGGCTTAGGGATAAATGAATCCACTTTAATATTAGGAGGATTAGCAGTCTTAGCTTTAACATGCTTCTTATTATTAACATGTTGACGTGGAGCAGTCTTATCACTAGATACATGCTTTTTATTAAAGAAAGCATACATAACATTAAAAGCACAAGACATGCAATTACTCACACCACATGCTTTATGAGAAGAATTAATAGCAGGCATGTTAGTTCTACAGTTGTTTTGATCCAACTTATGGATATCTGATTTAGCCTTTTTAGTTGTAGCAACTTTGACTGGAATATCAGATACACACTTTTTGGATTTCTCAGCTTCTAAGGCAACATCTTCTTCATGAATCTCCTCAGCAATAATGATAGAAGATTCATTCAGAGGCTCTGCCTCAGACTCCTTACAGAAGGGTGTTTTAATACCCTTAAGAATATAAGGAACAACCTTTCCTTCTTCTCTGACCCTACAAGGTGTATTAATACCAAGCAATCCTATAGCCTCATTATAATCATAACCTATACTGACATGATTACCAATAGCTTGTTTATTGAAAATTTCTTTAGCCGTCTTACAAGAGTTGTAATAGGCATTAGCTTTGGTTTTGAGCTCACTAATCTGCTCTTTGAGAATGGTTTCCAGTTGAATATAACATTTAACCCTATTCTCCAGAAAAGCAATTTTCTCATTAAGTTCATCCTGATTAACATGCACAAGTTTCAAATCTTTTAATTCCTTTTCAAGATTTGTGTTTAAAAGATTTATTCTATCATTTTCAGTGCGTGCACAACTTATGGTGCCACCAAGATGATAAATCATTTCAGCGTCAGTAAAGGTTACCTCTGACATGTATCTGGATGAAGTGCTTTCCTCTTTAGCCATTAAAGCAAGATTCCCAATCTCACCTGCTTCTTCATCACTGTCAGTGTCATCCCAACTCTTTCCTTCAGCAACATAGGCCTTCCCAATCTTGTTCTTCTTGCTAGAATCAAATGTGTTTCTAGTCACTTGCTTTGGCTTTCTGCACTCAGTAGCAAAGTGACCCAACTCATTGCAATTGTAGCATCTGATTATACTCCTTTCCACAGTTCCAGTTTTGTAGCCACCCCTTGTGCCACTTGAAGATGAAGATCCACCTCTCTGAAATCTGGGTCTGAACTTAAGATTGGGATTCCTCTTGAATCTAAACTTCCCAAACTTTCTGACTATCAAAGCCAAATCACCATCCTCCAGCTGATCAAGTTCTTCCAAAGAATAGAAGTCACCACCAGATTGATCAATGGATGTTAATCCATATTCAGCATCAATAACATTCATGTGAGAACTGGAAGGTTGAACAGCCTTCACTTCCAGTTTCTGTGGGACTTCAGCAGCCAATGCAGTGGAGGTACCAACAATCCTTCCAGTTCCATACAGCTCCTTCTGTTGAATCTGCTCCAGCTCATAGGTCTTCAAGACACCATACAATCTTTCCAAAGCAAGCTCATTCATGTCTCTTGCTTCTCTAATAGCAGATATCTTGTGCTCCAAATGAGGTGGAAGGGTAAGAAGGAACTTCTTGTTAATCTCTTTGTTGGTGTAGTGCTTCCCATTGAGATTTAGATCATTGATTAATTTGTTGTATCTCTCAAACACCTGAGAGATACCTTCACCTGGATTTGATCTGAAATGCTCATATTGTGAAGTGAGAATTTCCAGCATATTCTCCCTAACTTCCTCTGTCCCCTCATTGATTATCTCTATTGTTCCCCAAATGTGTTTGGCAGTTTCACAATTTAGAACATGATTATGCATGACAGGATCAAGACTTTCAATAAGGATCAACTGTAGACAGGAATCCAAGGTAACATCCTCTTTCTCATCAGGAGTGTACTCCTTGGGATCTTTAGGGTACATACTAGCAGGCCTAGTAACAACGTTATCCACTGTTATCTCTTCCTCAATAATCATAGGGAGTTTGGGACCTTTCTTCAGCACATCAATATATTTAGGATTTGCAACCTTAAGAAATAGGAGCATTTTCTTCTTCCACATTGAATAATGCTCCTTGCTGAATATTGGGATTTTAACTGTCCCCACTTTCTGTGTAGTAGACATCTTTTGAGATTTTTAGAATTTAAATAAAAAATCAGAGTTTAAAAGAAAAATCTCAAAACAATTGGATCTTTGATTTGTATATCAATCAAAAGGCTCTGATGCCAATTGTTAGGTCCTGATAAGTTTGTAGAAGGGGGGTTGAATACAAACTATACCGTTTTATCGAATTTGTTCTTTAAATGATTTAACTGTTTAGGAACAAATTGATGCGGAATAAAATGAAACAAGATTCAAGTTAAATAAAACTCTATTAAACTTGAAGGGTGTTACAAATATGATACTGATTACAAGATTGGATCTCAAACTAATTAAAACAAATCTAGAATAAATTCGACATGAATTTATCTATTTTTGTAATAAAAAGATATAACAATATTTGATAATTTGAGATACGTTCTAGAGATAAAAATCCGCTAGATAATCAAAGCAGTACAAGTAAATGAATTCTAGTGGTTTAGATTTAACATAAAGATTCTAGAATTAATTAGCAGAAGAAATGAGCACGGCAGAGTTCTTGACAGGAAAATGTTTTTGATGTAATGTTCTTGATGATCTATTTTCCTTCTGATTACTTTTGCTTTTGTACTAATCAAGTGGATCAGTACACTTCTGCACGTTCTGTTTCTTTTGTTTACCTTTGGAATGACTATCCGATTTGTACTGGAATGACTATCCAATTTGCACTGGAATGACTATCCAAAGGCTTAGCATGACTATCTGAATTAAGGTGAATTATATTAGAATTACTTAAAATCAACCGGGATGACTATCGGGATGACTACCGGTATGACTACCGGTATGACTATCCTGGGTAGTCATTCCAGTTGATTTTAATTACATAATTCTAATTTAATTCAAATTCTAATTCTAAATTAATTCTAATAATTAATTTACTTCACAAATTAATTCTGAAGAATTAATTTATTCAATAAATTAATTACTTAATTTATTTACTAAATTAATTCTGATGAATTAAATTAATAAATAAATTAATAACTAATTTACAATAGAACTTAAATCCTTATAGAATAGTAAAACCAATGCTTGAACCACTTGATCTGCTGAAGAATATCCATTGTCTGATGTTGTCATTTGATGCACTGTCTGGTTCATAAATGACTAACTTCAATGTCTGTTCTTCATCTTGACTTTAAGTTGTGGTTCATTGTCTGCTTTTGACTGTTGATCAACCTTTGTAACCTGTACATTTGCTATCACAAATCTGAAACCTCTGTCACTTTAATAAATCCACTTCTTTGAAGACTTCACTGAGGCTTGAACAAATAATTGAACTTCTTTCAATGTAGTATATCTTCAAATCTGTAGGATGACTTTAATTCTCCATTCTCTTGACAGATAAAACTATCTGAGATTCCTGTGACATATTAACTTATTATTTACTTATTACAGACTTGTTTAACTTAAGTTGTTTCCTCGGAATATTAATAGGCCAAAACATATGCCTTTCATTTATGTTGATGATGTTGCCTGTTAATAAATATTCCACAATTAGATAATATGAATTGGTTGTCAAGCAAAGTCTTTATGAAATTGTAAAATATTTGTTACCTTGTTACTTGCTTGGGCAGTGTCTTCAGTTTCCTCGTCTTGTTGATTTTGGAACCCATGGAAAATGTTAGTTGTCGAATACACTTGGATATGGTCTACAATGTTCATTTCCTTCAAGCGTATTTTCAGTGTATAATGTTGGTTTGCAATGTCTTTTACAATCTGTGGAAAAATGTCGTCACCATTCTCTTTGATAATTTGATGAACTCTTTTCCCGACTAATGTACGGACCTCTCGATCTCCCAAAATGACTTGTACTTCACCAGTTTTATCCGAAGCTAGAACAGAGATTTTGAACCTGTACATAAGCATTTTCCCCAATTAATGATTTATATTTTACAATAATTGTAAAAACGAAGTAAGTTAATATCAAACTTTTTGTCTGGGCTTGGTACTCTTTTATTGCATTTGCTGCAGAACAATTCTTGGTTGATGATTTCAGTTTCATTGTAGCATCCGGGGCAAGCGTTCCAATACCATCTTCCGGTATCTTCGACAGATCTTATGTTGGCATGTATTAGTACCTCACTCTAACATATATGTATTCAAAGTTTATAGTCTCGTTAGAAGTTATAAACAAACTTAACTAAAGTGTTAAGATAAATTGAAATGATTCTTTACCTCAATGTAATCTTTGTCGAGGTTTTTCATTTGTAGAATTGTTAACAATTGCACCTTTTTTTTTGGCTTGTTGCAAATACTTGTTTAAAAATTTCTGGATTGCTCAACCTACAGGCAATAAAATCGAATATGTAAATTCTTTGTGATCGTGTAACAAATTTGTAAATTCTTTTACCTTTTTCTCAGTTGCATTACACTGTGATGGTTGTAGTTTAGGTAGAATGTTGTTGATGTTACACTACCTAAATCAACGTCATCTGCACATTAGAAATACAAATTAACTCCATTTATGTAAGTGATGTCGATCTAATGATGAAATTAGAGGTAATACCATTCCACCAGCCAACTTTGCAACTTGCAATAATAACAATTACAGGTTTTTCAGTTGCTTCCTGCATAGCCTTTTCAAATTGTTCTCCAAATTTGTCCCAAAACGTAACTTTGATGTTTGAGCTTAAAGAGAAATGAAATTATTAGTTTAAAGATTATATGTTAGTTTAAAGATTATATGTCAAGTTAGAAGAATTTATTCATTGTTTTCAAACCCGCCATCTGTGATTGTGAACTTTGCCTGGTTATTCATTTGTCCAAGTCTGTTTTTGACATTAGTCTTGAACAGATCATGATTTTTTATGATGCCAACAACATCTACGGATAAGATGAAAATAATTTATGTTTATACCAATGTATAATGTTAGAGGCAAATATTAATACTAACCTGCCAAGTAAGTAATCTGTTTTGTTAGTGCTTTTAGTTCACTGTGGTCGTGAAAATCAAATGCCTCATGCGGGATTTCCGTTCCATTATCTTCCCCATCTTCGATTTTTGTATCCTTTGAAAAAATCAATTGGTTCTCATTGCGTAGGCATCTAAACTTGTCATCTGGCTTATATGGCTGTACCGTGAAGTATTGAATGATGCATACACTTCTCACTTTTAGTTTTTTATCTTGATCTTCAGCAACCAAACTTGGGATGAATGCATGAATCCTTGTTATCTGTTTCATTAGTTATCCATTAGTTAATGAAAGAATTGATTTATATTTTATATTTGTAAGGATTGATTTAATTTTACCTTGTTATCTATGAGAATGACGTTGAAGCTTTTGAACTCTTCTCCAGTCCTCGTCACACCTCTCCATTTCCTAATTATCCTTACTTTGATTTTGTAGTCGTATCTGGCTGGCTTCAGAATTGACAATGGTTCATATTTGTTTCCTGACATATTTGCTCTTTTTTTTTATTAATGTCTTCTTCACCCAATTTGTGTTTGCAAAATATGTAAGTTCCCAATGAATTGATTATATGTTGTTTGCTGTACACCTAACCCAGTTTGCATTTAAACTTGATTTCATAATAAATAAAAGTGTCAGAGGGTAAAATTTATGTAAATAATTTGACGGTTTATAGTAATGAAAGAAGTATGGCATAAAAGTTGACACACAATAGAGGATACATAGTTAAAACCAAATTAAAAGATCCGGAATAGTTAGAAGTGTGTTACAATCTTAGTTCGTAAAAAACAAACAACGGAACCAAGGACATATCCTTTTAGATACCGGATAATTTACCAAAAAAATGATGTCCACTTTGCTTTATGAACATTACTTCTGCAAAGGTTGAAAATTTATTAAATTTTATGTATTGGTTAAAAAAAATTGATAGACGAACTTCAATTTTTTGTACTTACTTTTTCAACCTTGATGTTTTTCAATTAGGTTGAGGAGAGTCATCATTGTCAGAAAAAAGTATAGCATTTTCTAACTTTCTACCTCTGGTCTTGTTTGATGAATTAGCCGTTTGAGGAGTTTGTGTCATGTTATCTTCAACCTCACTTTCCTAAAAAGAAAGAATTTACCAATAAATTGACTAATATGCCATTTTAGGAGTTTATGCAGTTGTAATAATATTTTTGTTACATGTCTTAGAGAGCCATTTTCATTTAGATTCATGCTTTCTTTGTTCGTATTACAACTTTCAGACATATCTCCTTTAGGAAGTATTCGCACAGCCTCGAACACAGTGGAGCCATTCTCAACATTTTGTTTCTTGATGTCCAGAGTAATTGTGTATTCTTGGTTGAGAAATTGTTTTAGAACTTGTGGGAATTCTTCCTCGGCAGCTTCCTAAAAATATATGATGTACGAAATTTACCAAATAAAGTTAAATTGCACATGTATTTGAATTAAAGTTAAGTATTATAATGGACATACATGAAGACATTCGGCATGAATGTTGAACACAGTGGTGTCAATTAATCTCGTAATTTCAGCATCTCCAAAAATAATTTTTATGGACCCTGTCTTGTCTGAGCACAGTGTTCCAACTCTGAACCTGAAATCATACAATATAAGTTCAGTTGAAGCAAGTATGATTTAAACTTCGGCGTTAATACATTAATCATAAATAATGAATTATACCTCTTGTCCGGATGTGGAATTATTCGGTTACATTTTGTACAACAGAATTTTCCATTGTCACGGAGAAGTTCAATTTCACATCCTGTACATTTGCTGTAGTACCAAGTTGACTTTTCTTCAATTTTTTTCACTTTAACTTGACAATCAATCTGGGTCTGTTTATTTGAACGCACAAATTTAATGGAGACAACTATAGAATGACATTTTTTATTAAAATATATCAGGGTGAAAGTGAACAATTACATCAATAAAAATAGCTGGTAATTTCTTTATTTCTTTGACATCCATCAATTTTTTGGGTATTTCTTCCACAATGTGTACATTGTCCACGTGTGACCTGTTCTGAGTGCTACATTTGAGGACATGTTAATAATTTTTTCTGTTGCAATATGTAAGAGACAAATGAATGAATGACTTTACTTGTTCCTCATATCGTCGAGACTGTAGTGATCTGGGTTGATATAGATTCTTGTTGCGGGATAGTTTGTTAGATTTGGTAATCCTATGTGAACAAAGTTAAATTTTGAATATTAGTAACTGAAGAACGAATTCGGGCATTATGAAAATTAAAAAATGTTCCAATATTACCATCATATCTACCAACTTTTGCACATGATATGATTATGAATATGTCTTCATCCTGAACCTTTTTTAGTTTCTCTTCAACTTGCTCTCCAAATTCGTCAAAAAAGGTCACTTTAACGCGGTTCCTGTAATTAAACATGAAAAGAATTATAACTATTGGGTACCTAAAAATATTAATTATAACATATTTTAAGAACAAACTTTAAATAGACACCAACCTTCCATCAGATATATCAAACTTGAGTAATACTTTCTCTTGATTATTTTTCGTTGTGGTAATTTTTGGTTGTAGGTTCTGTACTTTACCAACAAAATCTACAATTTGAGGGACGTTAGTAATTTTGTAGTCCAAAAAATTTAAATAAACAACAAACTATGCAAGTTACCAATGAGAAAACGATTGTCATTGACTGCTTTCTCTACATCCGCCATATGAAAAATATCAAAAGCATATTTCTCAATTGTTAATCCATCTATTTCGTCCTTCAATACTTTTGTGTTTTGGGTGAAATAGATATGTTTCTGATTTCTTACAGGACGGTATGTCTCATCTCCTAAGAAATCTTTAACTTTGAAATTTGATATGATATAAATCTCTCCTTCCACGATTGATTTCAAAAGATCTTCACAGTATTTAGCATTTGAAAATGCATGGATTCTACCATTCTACATATAAATACAAATATAATCAAACATTAGATAAATCCTGAAATATAAAAACACAAAAAGTTGTGAATGAGATTTTTACTGAGTCATCAATAAATAGGAAATTCAATCCCCAGAATTCTTTTGTTTTATTGTTCATTGCTTTCCAAACTGCCTGCGCTCTTAATCTACACTTCCAGTTGAAAGTGGAAGTATCTAAACTCTGGATGGTGTCATACTTGTTAAGGTCCATCTGAAGATAATTGTGACTACATTAAATAGGAGCAAGCATGAATTAAATTAAAACAAACAGACATAAATTTAATTACAGGCGAGGAACTAACCTTTCTCTGTGATATGTCTTCAATTTGTATTCAATTCGGTAGTTGGGTGTTGTAATTGTCTGCTGTTGTACTAACTCTCTTTTAGATCTGTAATGAAGTGAATAAGTTTTGGGAAAGTGTTGATAAGGTTGTAGTAAATTGTGTAGAGGGGTAACGTCTATTTGAGCTTGAATACTCGAGAAATAATATCAGGGCAGTTGCTAATCTTACAACCAGGCAACAACTGCATCATTTGCTGAATTTCATCCCACATTGTATTGCATGTCATAGTTAAAAAAATGTCTGGATGACCAACATGACGACAAACAGCAAGGGCATCTTGGAAGTTCTGTTGCATGTAACGTTTTGATCCTACAAATCCAGCGGGTAAGATTACACTTTTACCTACATTGGCTGCATTCCAATCACCATTGCGAAGAGAATCGCAAATATGACTATAAAGTTCGTTCCGCAGAATAGTTTGATGAGTCCGGAACCACCACAATCGAGTTTGTTCCATTGAAGAGAATGCATCGACTATGTACTGTTGGAACAGTCTACCACCTAATCGAGGAGTGATCGCTGCCATAAAAAAATATATAAGCCATAATTTTAACCAATAAGTACGCAATGGACAGAGTGATACAGTTACAAACCTTCGTTTTCTCTTACTTGCAAGTGATGGGAGTAATAATCCTTCATTGACATAAAATCACGATCTTTGTTAGATTCTGGATCAGAACTTTGAAATGGGATCTTATTATGGTATCCATCCTCACCATTAGGGAAAAGAAGGGGGTACTGAAGAGCCATTAATTTAGGATAAATGTACGAAACACGCTCTAGCCTGTTCATCCTGGTTTCAATAATTATGTCACGACAACCGGATGAATAATCACTGCTATCAATCATTATCCCAGCAACCTCATCAGTGGCAGAAATATGGTTCTCCCGTCCACTCTCGGATCGACAAACTTTGAGCTGAACCTTTAAATCAACTAAATCATTGTTTTCGAAACGATCACGGGCCATCCTAAATGTTTCAACTAATTCGTTTGTTTCATCTAACATAGTGATCAGACCTTGCACAATCTCTGCATCAACAACTTGTTCATCACTAACATTAACCCATCGCAATCGATTATTAACTTCATTGGTTGTATTGTAGATGTATAGTTGACAAAATTTAGGAGTTTCACCGTCATCCGGGATTAATGAACCAAAAACATGGTGATTTTGGCCATTCAAACGATAAATATATGGACCTCTGCCACTGTTGATGGAATGATCAACATTTCCACCGGTTGATGTGAATGAAAACATGGAATTGTATAGTCTTATGCTCCTCTCAAATGAAGGTCCTTTCTGTTGGTCTGCATAAAGCATACTTAGGTAACTTGGTGTTGGTAACTGAGCAGGTAGTTTTACCTCACCCTTCTTGCAGCACATAGAGAAAATTGGAAGTCCCTTGGTAACATTCTTGTTAACTCTTTCTTCTTTCCACATTTGGGCATTGCATTTTGAACATTTGATAGAAGGAGGACCCAATGTAGCATAATCTTCAGGAACTATATGTTTCGTGCTCTGTTTTGCATGAGTGTCCAAAGTAGCACCAGCAGTTTCAACAACATCTGACCAAAAGATATTGAAAAGACATAAGTGAGTGTTTTATAGATCTCAATACATATTATTGTTTACGTACGTTATGCTTACCATCACTATCTAAAAAGTTATCACAATCCTCTTCTTCTGCAATATCATTCCAGTAATCCTCTAAAATTTTCAAAAACAATAACTTATATTTGACAATATTAATTACAAAAATAACTATGAACATTTGAAATAAAGGATTTCATAAAAACCTGTTGCATCATCCAAATCTATTTCATCATCTGTAGACTCCAATGGATCAACAATGGAGTTCTCTACAGAAAAAGCATTTTCAATCAAGAATTTAGTGTTAATTGTTAATACAAAGTTAAATTGACATCTACTAATTAGGTGTGTTCAATTACCTATTTGATCATCATAAAGTTCATTGCTACCCTGATCGTCCATATTAAAATCATGATCAAATAGGTTCCTGCTTGACTCAAACTCCTTTAATATTGACTTCACCTTTCCCACATTTTTTTGGGCATTTGGCAGGCTACATCCAATATTTGTTATATCAGACAATGGAGATTTACGAACAGGTGCACTCTTCTGATTAAAACGGCTACCGGGATTCACTGAAAATGGAGTTGCATTATGTATGTAAGATCTTGACATTAATGGTGGTGTATTAACTGCAATCACAAAAAAGTATATCTATTAAGTTAATGTTTTTCAAAATGTTAGAGGATCATTAATATTAAATAGTGCATACAATTACTCCTTCTCGTATTAGTAGAAGGAGGAGAGCTTGAATTGGCAGGAATGTTTTCTTTGCCTATCTGTTTCAGCTTTCGTTTTCTTGTCTTGCTATTCGTATAACCTATGAGACAAAAGAAAAAAAATTTGATCTATGCTTTTAAGGACATAAGAACAAAAGAACACCAGAAAGTCATACCTAGGATCATATCCTCCTTCGTAAAAAGATTGTCTGATTTTCCAGATTGATGAACCTATAAATAATAAGAAGAAATGAAATTACATATATTGTTTTCTGGTATGCAACAAACAAAGAAAGCAGAGGATTATTTCGTACCTCTTCCATTGTTAGGAAATTAAATACAGATCCAGATTCACCTAAAGCATGGGTTTAAGCCCACTTTATGATGCAGCTCAAAAATCAATGTAAAAAGGAAAGCTTGTTGAATACACTATATGTCAATTTTGAAAGCACACGTGAGAGTGGAATCATTACAGTTTGAAGGCGGCTGTTATTACATTATTAAATGAATAGATTAGCTGGGCTTTTTTGTAATTAAAAAGAAAAGTAATGGCAAAGACTAATCAGACCTAATTACTGTATAAAACACGCAGTAGCAACTATTATATAGATAGATTGGTCATAATGAAGGCAATAATTATTTCTTAAATAAATAAGGAATGACATGAACGACTAACCTAAACTTGCTACTAATATTAAAGAGAAAAATATTAACTTTCTCCGTTAATAAAGATTTGATCGGCAAGAATGTTGAAATTATATATTGAGTTTCTTCCCTTAGTAAAAGATCTAAAAGATAATTGAGATATTTTTTAATAAAAACTTTATGAGAATATATTAAAAATATATATATTTAATTTCCTTCATTAGTAAAGATATTAAATAAAAGAATATTAGACTATTATATTTAGTTTCCTCCATTGCTAAAAATTTTAGGGTTTTTTTTCATAAATACCCCAATCCAAAAATCTTTTTGCAAAAATACTTTTTCAAAAAAAAATATTTTGCAAAAATAACATCTTATTTGCAAAAATACATTCTGCAACCAAAAGCAATCTGTTTGCAACAACCTATGCAACTTCATGCAACCTGTTGCGTAACCACACATGCAAATTCAATTTTTAAAATTTTCACAATCACTTGTTTGCAATCCCATATGCAACTACATGCAACTACATGCAACCTGCTGCGCAACCACATATGCAAATTCAATCTTAAAATTTTCACAATTCACCTGTTTACAACCACATGCAACCCACATGCAACTGCATTCAACTACGTAGGTTGCATTTGATTGTAGAACGTATTTTTGCAAATATTTTCTAAAAGTTGGTATTTTCGCAAATGTTTTTAAAAAAAAATGTATTTTTGCAAATATTTTGAGAAGATGCTAAAATTGCAAAAATACTTAGTAAAAGTGGTATTTTTGATAACTATCCAAAATTTTAAAAACAATTGAGATATTTTCAAATATTTAATATTAATCATTCAAAAATTTGAGAAAATTTTAAAAAAAATAGATGGAAGTAATTTGGTGACGTCTTCTTGTTTGAAAATATTGTTTAATTCTTTTAATTTTTAGAAAGTGAATAAAAAAGAGTCCTTGCAGAGCCTCGAAAACCCCGTGAAGAACCACATTCCCTTCCAATTCACAACTTGCCACTCTCACACTCCACCGGAAAGTGAAAATGACACTCCAAACCCAATCACCAACAACACCCACCTCCACCTCCACCTCCACCTCCACCACTTTCCACTACCTTCTCCCTACTCTCCTCTTCTCTCTCCTCTTCATTCTCTTTCTCTCCTCATCTCTCTCTCCCTCTCCCCTCTCTCTCTCCCACGACCCTCTCCTCTTCCCTTCCCACCCTAACCACAACCACCCTCTCTTATTCCTCTCCCACCGCTCTCCTTCCTCTTCCACTCCCCCACCCTCTCCCTCTCTCGCTTACCTCATTTCCGGGTCAAAAGGGGACTCGGGTCGGATCCTTAGACTCTTGTTTGCTGTTTATCATCCCATGAATCATTATTTAATTCATCTTGATTTGGGGGCGGAGGATAGTGACAGGGATGAGATGGTGAGAGTTGTGATGGGGGTTAGGGTTTTTAAGGCGGCACAGAATGTTAATGTGGTGGGGAAAGCTGGGCTTTGTTATGAGGATGGAGCGTCGGCTGTTTCGTGTGTTTTGCACGGGGCTTCGGTTTTGTTGAGGCTTTCCGGGAGGTGGGATTGGTTTGTTCATCTCTCGGCTTCTCATTATCCGCTCATTACTCAAGATGGTAACTTCTTTTTAATCAGCATTTTACATTTAGGCCTTTCATTCGAGAGTTTGGTGATGCTACATTGTGTTTGCGTGTTTTAGAGTAATTATTGAAGGCATGCCATTATAGGTTGGGGGGGGGGGGGGGGGGGGGTGGTTATGTTTGTGTTGTAAATGGGCTAATTTCGTGATTGTGAAATATTATAAAAATTAATGTACAAGCTTAATCATGCCATACCTGTCATTTCGATGAATTTTTTGAACTAAAGTAGTGTCTTATTGTTAGAATTACAATGGGGAATTTCGGTAAACATGATCATTGAAATCGCATTCTAAATTGTGATGTGTGTTTGTGATATAGTAAGAATGTGATATAGTTCTATAAACGACTCCCATGTTTTCATTTAATGTCGAGTTTACTGTTGAAGCATTGTGTGTGTTTTGTTTTGAGCAATAATTTGGTGCTTTTGGGTGTTTTGTTACAGATCTACTTCATATTCTCTCGTATCTGCCTAAAGATGTGAACTTTGTGAATCACACAAGCTACATTGGTTGGAGAGAGTAAGTTTAAAACTTAGTTTTTGTTTTTCTACATTATGTTGTTGAAGAATTAGAGGGATGAAATTATGTGATATGTGGAGTTTAATTAATAATTTGGTTTTATAGATCTCGGAGGTTGAAACCTATAGTTGTTGATCCCGGGCTCTACCTTTCAGAGATAAATCCAATGTTTTATGCTTCTCAGAAACGAGAACTGCCAGATGCTTACCAATTGTTTACTGGTATGTTTGGTTGCTCGTTACACTTTGACTTATCTTCTTGAAGTAATGTAAAGATATTTCTGTGGATGGGTAAATGCTGAAACAATAATAATATCTTGAGTTGTGAATAATATACTATTGAGAAAATAAAATAAGCCAACAAAGATATGTGACTGCTTTTGCACTTGCACGGTTAGTTATAAATTCTTGTACTTACTGAAGAAGTATAGTGGGTTGAAATAGGTTGTAGACAAGCATGTGGCCTAAAGAGTAATCAAGAGCCGAGTTAAGTTTGCAAGCATATATACCATCAGAATGCCTGAACTAACCTTACAGTAACCTTTTTAAGTTGGATAAATCGCGTTTTCATGACCATGGTTGTCACGTCGGTAAGTCGAGTCGAGTCGACCAGGATGCCCGGCAAGTCGAGTCGTGACTAGTCGACATGATATAAAATTAAATATATATATAATATATTAATATGTGTAATTGTATTCTAAATTTCTAATTCTACCTCTAAGTTCTAAGTTGTAACATTAATATAGTCTGTAGTTAATAAATACATATAATCAGAAGTAATGAACATAATATAGTCTGCAGTTAAAAAACAAAATACTGGGAAGTGGAAAAAGACATCAGAAACTTAGAAAGTCAGAATACTAAAACTGCAGAATACTAAAACTGCAGAAAACAGGGCAGATTGCAACAGAAAAACATTTAAATTTTGGACTTTAGACTTTAGAGATCATCGTATTGGTCCAAAATATTATCTCGCGCACGGGCTTCGTCATTTCTCTCACTGTTATTGGTTGGTGGTCTTTCTCCATAATCATCATCAACATCCTCATCATCATTCAATATAATCGGCTCATGCTCTTCCATCATCTCAATATCGGATGATGCATCTACTTGAGAAGAAGAGGCATTACCCCGCCTTTGACTACGCCGACCTTCGAGGTTTGCTGATGCTCCCAAGGCTTCATCTACAGCCTCCCATAAATCCTCATCCACGGGATCAATAACTTCCCCATTCACCCATTCATTGTCCCACTGAAAATCCTCTAAAACCAATGGGTTATAATTTGTTCCCTCTTCACGCCTCTTTTGGAACCTTGTTGCAATCTTTCGATTGTATTGAATATATACCAAATCATTTAGACGTTGATGCTCCAATCTATTCCTTTTTTTGGTGTGAATCTAGATAGTAAACAAATATGTATCTTTAGTACTCTAATTACTTGCCTGGTCCAGTGGTACCTACTTACGAAAAACAGAAATTTACTTACAAATTCGAAAGTGCTCCAATTGCGTTCGCAACCGGATGAAGAACAGCAAAGCCCAATGATCCTTTTTGCAAACATTGCAAGTTCAAGCGTAAGACCACCAAAAGCTCCCCACCAATCAACTACACAAAGCATTTCTTAAATTAAAAATAAAGAGGGATAAGAGGTACAAAAATAGGTAACTGTTAATAACTAAGTATACTTACGTGGATTCTTAGATTTTCTTTGGCGAATCGAAAGTTGTTTTTCAAAAGCATTTCTTGAATTTTCATATTGATCGGCTTGGTTACTGATTTTTTCCACCAAGCTTGTATCAACCACCAACTTCTGAAGTACATCATTAAACTTCATCCGCAATTGACTTGAATATGCATAGTCATTTTCTTTTATATCAAAGAACTTTCACGGGTTAAGAAATAAGGCAGCTCCATACAAATCTATTTCCATTTGACATTCCCAGCGCCTCTCTACAATTCTTAAGACCTTTTTCAAAAGTCTTTGCTTGTTTTCCAGTCCTTTCATCTTTTTTTGGCAAAGTCCATTGCTGCACAAAGTTCTGCCATAGCCGGCTTTTCATCTCCATCAACTACCCTCAGTACTTGCAGAAGTGGAAGTGATGCTAGAAGGCAGTCCTCAATGGTTTTCCAAAACTTTGTCGAGAGGACAACATCATGCACTTTCTGTCCTGCCACCGTTTTAGACAGCTTGGAATTGAACCAATCTGGTCTGCCAAACAATTTTCTCAGGGCAACTTGGTTTCTATTTATGCTTTGTAATGTAAGAAATGCCGTAGCAAATCTTGTTGCTCCTGGCCTTACAATGTCCCTCCCTCATGGCAGCTAGAAGACGACCATGCCTATTTGTGGTTAATCCCCTGCCATGTGTTATAGTAGACACAAATTCCTTTAGCTTGCAAATATCTTCCAACATCAAGTCTAAGCAATGTGCAGCGCAAGGAGTCCAATAAAGTGTAGGAATTCGGCGAGACAATAAACCTCCAGCAGCCTTAAAATTAGCACCATTGTCTGTCGCAACCTAGAATTGATACAAATAGTACATTAGCAAAATTTAAATAATGTGAGAACTAAGAAGACAATAAAAGTTATAGCATAAGTATGATAAATTAGGATACAGGCTACCTGAATAACATTCTCTCTCCCGATTAAATTAATCTGCTCCTCAAACATCAGCTGAACTCAAGAAGAAGGTCCCCTCTGGACTGTTAACAAGGAAATTTATCAAGTGTCTACCCCTTCTATGAGTCTATCAGTCCATCCATCGGACATAAGTGTACAGCCATACTGTTTCCAAGCTTTCTCCTGTTTTTCTTTCAATTTGTCAGTCTCTTTTTTTGCTTTTTCGAGCAATGGCACTCTTAACTCATGATAACTTGGTGGTTTTAAACCTGGCCCAAATTGTCCAATAGACTCGATCATTATTTCGTAACTTCTAGAGTGTGCAGCATTGAATGGTATCCCATTTTCATAGAAAAAGTTAGCTATGTGCTTCTTCACTCTTTGTACAATATTCAAGACTACTTTGAGATGGACCTTTACTATGTCTTTCTTCGGGAGTTTTCCGGATCATGGAAGCAATTGTCTTTGATGATTTTGATTGGGGCACCACAAACTGTAAAGTGTTCTTTCTCTTTGATGTAGTTCCCTGACCCTGACTCTACCCTGACTCTGACTTTGCAAAGTATTAGAAGCAGCCGTTGATGATTCATTTGGTTGGACTTGAATTTCATCATCATCGACACCATCATCGATATCATCATCAAGTAGCACACTAGACTTCTTTGAACGCTTATTTATGTACTCTTTCATCTCCTGCCTTACTTCTGGTGTAGTTTTTGTGCACATAGCTATATCCGAAAAGCCACCAGCAAGATGTTGTTTCAACCTTCGAACTCCTGAATGCATTTGCTTGCCACAAAAAATGCACTGGACAATACCCTTGGCATTTAAATTCGGCCAAAAACCATACTTCCATGCCGGATCAGGAGACTTTGCTTTTCGACTTGGATCCTTAGATGGATCATACTCTTCAGAGTTTCCTGCCATAAGCCTAAAAAATTGAAACAAACAAAAAATCAGGCCACTAAAAGCCTTAAAGAGTTTAAGTAAATCAAATCATAAATCAGAATATGCATCATTACATGCATATACATACATATACATACATATATATATATATATATATATATATGCAATTATGCATAAATGAAATCATATTAAACACATATATATACATCACTTATGTATATATATGTAGTTAGATAGAGAAGAAGAGAAGAAGAAAATAAGAAAAAAAAGAGATCTTTACCTGAGAAGTCGCGAAGTTGTCGAAGTCGTCGAAGTCTTTGCTGTTATTGAAGTTAGAGGCTGCTGTCTTTAGGACTTTAGGGTTTTATTTAGGATTTTATTTTTTTTTAGTCACCATTGACCGGGTTTTGACCGGGTTATAAAGTAGTCGGTGACCCGAACAGACTAAGCGGTTCGACTAGTCGACCCGTCGACCGCCTAGTCGACTAGGTGCCCGAAATATTAACAAACAGCTAGTCGAAATATTGTGTCGAAGTCCCTTAATCGCTTAGTCGACTAGGTCGACTAGTCGCGACTAGTCGAGCCTCGAGCGACTAGTCGAGCGACTAGTCGAGCGACATGACAACCATGTTCATGACACTGAGCAGTGCGATATGTTTGGAGTGTATAATAAAAAGTGCAGAGAAGCAGCCAATCCTAGAACAAGCGAGTGATAAAAGGTACGTAGAGGGTGCCCTTAAAATTTCAGAAAAGAGGTGATGGCCCTTACGTAATAGTTTAACCTCAAGTTCCCAACTTTCAAATGCTATATCTAGCTTCAGAGTAGTCATTTCCTTTCAGGATATATATACCCTTGTAATATAATCTTTCAGGTTAGGACAGAGAGAAGGGTTTCTTTTTAGAAAATTCGTAGTTGATGTATAAGAGCGTAAATTGGCATCATTTTGCCTAGGAAACAAGTTAGATAAGTCAAAATAGAAACTCTCCATGCTTGAGTTTGTGAGCTTTATTAATACTAGCTTATAGCCCGTTCGATGCACGGTTACTTAAATTTTATTTATAATTATTCTGTGTATAATTATATTTTTATTATGATGCAACACACGATTGTTTTTTTAATATTTATAATTATATTTATTTCTGAATATTTTAATATTTAAAAGTTATTAGTTTACGTGATTAAATTATTGTTAAAAAGATTTAGCCAAAAAAAAATTTATAGTTAAAAATTTGATATTTATTACATTTTACACACTCAATTTAATATTTGTTTACATTGAGTTATAAAAGTTAGATTTGGCCAATTTTACGGTTCACATGAAATTCACAAAATAATTTTTAATTTAGTTGTGGTGTAATAGTTTTTTTTCAATTAAAAACTATTCTAAAACTAAAAAGAGAATAAAGTGACGAAATTTAATGTTGAGAATTCTATTCGATTTAGGAAATCTACTTAACTTATATGTAGTTTAGATTATTAGAATAACATTTATTAATCAAATACAGGTTTTAATGTTAAATCTAACGGTTTTCACCTATCTATTTAATATTAAACGATTTTTATTATTTTGGTTAGAAATGGGTTTCCTTATTTAATTACAACTATTTTTATGTTTTAACTTTTTGGAAAATCCAATCCTAATATAATATCTTTTAACTTATATCATTTTTAGATAATAATTTCTTTTTATATGATATAATCTTGATCATCTATTTTTAAAAGTATTGGATCTAACGGTTGAGAATGTTTTGGCGGTATTTAGGACCAAACTATCAGGATAACATCATTATTTTTTCTTAATATTTATAATTTTTTTATTTTTTTATTTTTTAAAATATTTATTGCTAAAATATAATATACTCTTTTTTGTAATATGTTAATGATGCCGGAACTTTGAACTTTTGAGAAAATAAATTATCAATTAAAATATTTTTTTTTTGGAATAGTTCTTCTTTTAAAGTAGTACACCGTGACAATCAAAATTCTGTATAAAATTCATTTTTTTATAGTATATCCCGTAAATATCAATGTTATTATATTAAAGACTAAATAATGAAAGCTTTCTTATAAGTGTGGTCGCTTTGTTTGATCACTCAATCCATAATCGTTGGATCTTTCAAATTAAATTGTTGAGAAACGTTACATAATAACTGTAAAATTATCATGTAGAATGATCTAAGATTTTTTTTCATTTTTTTCTTTCAGACATAGGTTATTTGACAATATGTTTTGTAAAGTACGATTTTTTTAGAAAAGTACTATACTAATTGATTAACAAACTTTTAAAGTTTCGAATTTAATAATTTACAATGTATATAGGTTAAAAAAGTTAGGTCTGTTTTGTAGGTGAGTCTACAATTTCAAAATACGGTTTTTTTTAATATGAATATAGTGGGTTTTTTTAATATGAATACAGTGCTGCTAACAATGAAATTAGGTCTGTATGAGTGCTTATAAAACAAAATCACCATTTGCGTATAATAAATTATATTTGATTAGTTATGATCTATAACTTAATAAAATAGGATAAAAAATATGCACAATTTTATAAAATTTTATCCTCGTATTATTATATTTTTTGTTGATTTGAATTTTTCTTAGATTGATTTTAAATTTTGAACATAGATTTCTAAATTTAAAATAGTTAGAAAAAAGTAATTAAATTGGCGTTAAAATAAGGGTGAGCTCCCAAAATACCCACCAAATCAGTTTTTTTGCCCAAAATACCCACCGGCGGGATGCTCCGCCCTAAATAGCCACGGAATACGCATTACAACATGCGTATACTATTTTTACAAAGAATGTGCATCTCAGACATGCGTATTCTTTGTAAATGTTTTACGGAATACGCATGTAGACATGCGTATACACTTTTTGAAAAAACAAAGAATACGCATCTCAGACATGCGCATCCTTTGTCAAAATTGAATACACATGTCTAACGTGCGTATTCAACGGGTATTTTGGGCGGAACATTCCGCTGGTGGGTATTTTGGGCATTCCATCCCGTTTTGGTAGGTATTTTGGGCATTTTCTCTTAAAATAATGATGACATAATAATCATTATTAGAATTTAAATACTCACTTTACTGATTTGGGCTTTATTTTGTGTTTTAAAAATCAGATTTTGACGATTTTACACCCCACGTGAAGATAATGAAATTATTTTTAATTAAAAGATGGTTTAACAATTTTTATCTAACTGGAATTGTCCATGGAAGAGAAAAGAAAGTCACGAATTTTTTACATGGAGAATTCTATTCAATATATATAGAAAACTTATTTATATTTGGTATATTTGGTTTAAATTATCAAAATACACTTTTTAGAATTTAAATATAATCCTATTATAAATAAAATACATTTTTTTAATATTTGATCAAACGATTTTCATTTATCTAGTTAAGATCTAATAGTCCTTTTTAATTTGGTTGGCACGATCAAAATTTTGGATAAATCCCTATTATGCTTATTATATAAAAGAGTTTAATATAATAAGGATATCAAGTACATACTGATATAAGTATCTTACTAACTGCTTTTACTTTTAATGTTTCGGTTTTATTCATAGTGTATATAAAATTTTAAAATACATTATTACTTTAAAATTATTAAACATAATACAAATTATGTTATGATTATATAAAATTTTGTTCTCATATTATTATAGTTTTTATCGATTTGAATTTGTTCTTAATTTATTTTAATACTTTATTGAAAGAAAGATAAAATTTCTATATTTAAAAGAATTACTGGAAAAATAAATAAATTGGTGCTACAATTATAAAAAAATATTTATTAAAATTTAGATACTCACTTTACTATTTGGGTTCTATCCTGAGTTTTAGAAATTGAATTTTGACGATTTTACAACCCATGTGAAACTAACGAAATTATCTTTAATTTAATGATGATTAAATAATTATTATCTAACTTGAACAGTTGACCTACCCATAAACCGAAAAGAAAAGATGGTTAAGTATTATATTCAAAATTATTGTTTATGAATATGAAACCCTCAATATTTTAATAATATTTTGATATTATCCTTTTATGTTTGTTATATGTAAAATAATATAATTATAATTTGGATTAATCAAATTGTTATGTTCCTTCAGAAAAAAAATGTTTAAATTTATTCATGTACATGAGTTCTCCTAAATCTCTTATAACGCAGGGTCCACATGTATCATTGTTATATGATATACATGAGCATTATATTGATATTTTTTAATATTGTAATCGATATAAATTGTTATCTGATATTTGGTTTAACAATTATTATCTAACTCAAACTATACATAAATTAAATAGAAAAGATATTTAAGAATTTTTACATAGAAAAATTTTAAAATATCAAAATACACTTTTTAGTATTTAAATATAATTTTATTATTAATCAGATACACTTTTAAATATTAGATCTAACAATTCTCATCGATCTATTTAAGATCTAACTGTAATAATTAATTTGGTCGTATAGTGGTCGTAAACGGACCAGATCGATTTTAATTTTTTCTTAAATTGATTTTAATATTTTATTGAAATAAACATAGAATTTATAAATTTAAAAGAATTAGAAAAAAAATTAAATTGGTGCTACAATAAAAAAAATATATTAAAATTTAGATAATCACTTTACTGTTTGGGCTCTATCTTGAGTTTTAGACAACAGATTTTAACAATTTTACGGCCTACGCGAAGCTAACAAAATTATCTTTAATTTAATGATGGTTTAATAATTATTATCTAACCGGAACTATCCATAAACTAAAGAGAAAAGATAATTACGATTTTTTACATAAAAATTTCTATTCAATATAGAAAACCTATTTATAATTGGTTTAAATTAAAAAAAAAATATTAAAATTTAGATAATCACTTTATTGTTTGGGCTCTATCTTGAGTTTTAGAAAACAGATTTTAACAATTTTACAGCCCACGCGAAGCTAACAAAATTATCTTTAATTTAATGATGGTTTAATAATTATTATCTAACTGGAACTATCCATAAACTAAAGAGAAAAGATAATTACGATTTTTTACATAAAGATTTCTATTCAATATAGAAAACCTATTTATAATTGGTTTAAATTATCAAAATACACCTTTTAGTATTTAAATACTATTCTATTATTAATCAAATACAATTTTTAATATTATATCTAACGGTCCTCATCTATTTGAATATTTATAGTTTTATAATCCAACGGATCATATACTTTTGGTAGTACAGTAACCGACCAAAGTTTTGGATAAGATCTCTCTTACGCTTATTATATATAAGGAGTTAATACATTAACCTACCCACACACATCGAAGCTTAGAGAAAATGCAGATGTGCTTGAATGATGAACTTCTTCGAAAGGTCACAAACTAAAAAAGGTTGGACTTTAAATTCTTTCTCGGCAAAATATGAAATCTGACAAAAACCATATGTGACTGGGAAAAGGATTTAATGGCATAGGTCAACTTCATTTTGCCTAGGAACCTAGTTAGATCAACCTAAAAAATAACCTGTGTCCCAACTCCTATTAGAATTGGCTTGATTAGTTAAACTTTGACTTGCAATTAAATCTTGTAATAGATTATATATATAGTTTTATATATGTATGTGTGTGTGTTTTAAATTTCTATTTATCATATACAAAAACAATTTAAAATACAAAATTAGTCAATTTGGCTGGAAATTGTCAAAGAAGCCAATTTTGTGGGACAAGAGTACAAAAGAGAGATAACTCGTTTGCAGTATTAAGTTCTGTTTTTCTGACTCTTTGTTGTCGACTGTCGTGCCCATTTCATGCAACATGACAATCGAACATGACTCTTATTCCATGTCAAATCCTTATACTGAAATTAGAAACTTCGACCAATTTGATAAACTTTGGATGCAAAGAGAAAAAGAGGTAAAGAAAAAATAAGGAAACATATAAGATGAACTTGGGATGGCATAAGAAAAAGAGACGAAGAAATAAAGAAGAGGGGAAGATTGAAGGAGATGTTGCCTGGGTATTTAAACCATCTCAGTGATGATGGACGTGTTTATAAAATTCATGACATGTCCCCGTACTGCTGTGAAAATAAGACAGCCCTGTAGTAATTTATGACATTTATGGTTTCTTTGTAAGAACCCTAGACTGCTTATGAAGACATAGTGCTGGTTTCATCCTAGGTACCTTTGCCAATATGACATGCCATGTGTTTGTCCTTGGTAAAGTAATGTTTTTCCGGTCAAAACTAGTTTTGTTCCGTTTAATGGTGCTATGGGCATGATATCAGCAGAAGGAAAATATTTCTAGTTACTTCAAAGTGCAATGGGTACTGTATAATGGTTCCTTGGTATATCACTGAAAGGAAAGATAAAACAACTGACATGTATGGGTTCCCCTGTGTGCAGGTTCAGCCTCCGGCATATTGAGCCGCAATTTACTTGAGTTTTGCATAGTTGGTACAGAAAACTTTCCAAGGACTCTACTTATGTACCTGTCAAACTCTCTTTCAGCTCAGTCTTTATACTTTCCAACTCTCATATGTAACTCTAAGCAATTCCGTAGAACAATAATCAACCACAATCTTCAGCATGCTGCCCTTGATGACAAACAGGAACCTCGCCCTCTCAATTCCAGTGATATTGATGATTTATTTAATACTGGAGCTGCTTTTGCCTCTCCATTTCTCCCAGATGACCCAGTTCTCGATCTCATTGACCAGAAAATTCTAGGCCGTGATCCAGGAAAGCCAACACCTGGTGGTTGGTGTGTAGGTGAGTCGGAAGATGACATTTGTAGCGATTGGGGTGATGCTGAAGTTTTGAGACCAAGTCCAGCAGCAAGAAAACTTGAGAGGAGTATTGTTAAACTATTATCAGACGGGGCATACAAATCTCATCAATGCGTAGTCGAATGAAATGACCTCCCCAACTAAAAGAGTAAATAAATTATGAAAGGAAAGGAACTACCTCAGGCACTGTTGAAAATTTTGATACATTTCACTAATTTAGCTCATTCTTTGTAACACTTAAACACTAACTTGTTGGTATTGTAAATGCAATAACTGATCAAAAGAAAGTACTAAGATGGGTCGATATCTTGACAAATGTGTACACCCTTCCAAGCAGAAAGGAGGTGCAAATTGCAACTCACTGTATGTTACTGTATCTTTACCACTTCATTTTATGCTGACCATCATTAACAGTAGCACTCTTTATAAGTTACGTTCAGCTGTTTATGTAAACAATTTCACCATACAATGTTACATGTTCAGCTGTTTATGTAAACAATTTCACCGTACAATGCGGTAGTGGTATAAATGAAACTATTTCCACATTTCAATTTTACAATAGAACTCTTTTTGCAAGCAACTGAAAGCTTGGGAAGTTTGAATCACTAAACTATTGATGATATAATGGAATCAACCTTTCGAATGGCTTGGGTTCTATAATATCAAGTTACAAACTGCTTGCCCTTGTGCAAGTGTTATTAGTACATAAATCGTAAACTTGGGTGGTCTGTTTGTAGGCTTAAAGAAATAAATCTACCATAATTAATTTAATTTAAATCCAATGCACTTGAAAATCTCATGCTCTTCTTTCTACATGTTTAAATTATTTGCCTCAGTTTCCAGTCCAGGCTTGCTGGTTGCAATATGGTCTGTGCAGAATATTCCTATCTTTACACTGAATGCTACAACTCCACTAAAAGACTCCAAAAAATGTGGCTACTGCAAAAACTAAAAACAAAGCTCCACCCAAGTAGCCAACCTAATTCCAGATCAGAAGTGAGAAACACAACAATAGTAACACATTTTAAATTGTTTTGTATACTTTTCAAGAAGCGCCGAGTTCAGAGTAAGAAATATCTTATACCAGTTTTTCAGAGATGTATTTGGCAAGTATTGCTCCTCCAACTATTGCAATTATCGTTGCCAGCAGGTGTCCAGCAATGGCTCCACTTGCCACGCCCCACGGAGACTGTATTAGTGTACTATGAAATTTACTAGAAGGTATATGGAACAAAGTATTTAAAACATAGAAAGATGACTAGTTCCAAACTCTACCTGGGCAGCACCAAGAGCAATTGTTGCAAGCATGGAACGATCACCCCATTCCTGGACACCAATAGCCACATTTAAAAAAGTGTGCTTCAGGACATAAAATTCTAAATACAGTAAATCTATGTGAATCAGATCGATAATAATCATCCCAACCCAAACCCAGGCAAAAAATTTGAATAAAAAAGCTCGTGGTTCAATTGTGCCCTTCAGGATACAAAAAGGAACTGGTGCACTACATCTTAAGGTACTATATATATATTATTTATAGGGATTTGGTCCCCAGCCACCAATGGATGCCAACCACCTGCCGCTATGTTTCATTGTGGGAGGTGATTGCTGCCGCTATGTTTTATTGCGGGAGGTGGTTGGTATCCCACGGTGGCTGTGGAAGAGCACCCTTATATATATATATGTTTCCTTGAAATTCAGAAAAATAACCTCCATATTTTTGTGACTTGTACAGAAGAGAAAGTAGCATATAATATACAAGTGGAGATGCTTACAGCGAAAAATACGAGGCTAAATGACTTCCACAAAATTTCAAGTGGATTTGATATTCGTTTTGACGCCTGAAGATATCAAAAACTCCATTAAGCAATGAACAAAACTCTAAATAGAGAGATGATTTGTCTAAAGTACTATGGCAAAATATGAAGAATGCTTTAAGAAATCTTTCAAGCACAAGCATTAGTGAACTATCACAACACTACCTTTTTTAGTGTAAAGTATTAAACAGGATCATCTCTAAAGAGTGCCCTTCATTCATGCGCTAATTATGAGTGTATGACTATAAAACATAGAAATAAGCCCTGTTTTAAAGGATATTTGAAAAGCTACATGTAAAGATCTAACCTTTTCTTTCACAAGCTCTTCAGCTTCAGTATACTCGTCGAGGGTCCCTGTGTTCTCCTCACCTTCTTTTACTGCAGCTGAGGGAAGGTCCCATGCATCTTTAATTGATTTGAGGCCAAAAAACATCAGGAGAGCTACTGCTGCATATTCTCCAACTGGTAATGCTGTGTTTATATGGCAATAGGATTAGTTTCCCACCAAACATTGTCTAATACTGATACAGAGAGTATACATGGATAAAAGGACAGAAGTATTTGTATTCTACAGATAACAATATATGCTTTCATTTTTTTGACGTCTCTCTATCTCATGGTCTAATGCATTAAATACTTTGGTCTATGAAGAGACTTGTAGACATCCAAGAACCGAGAAGGTGCTAAAACATGGATGTGTAGAGAAAATATTTGACTGATCACTTCATTCATATAGAAAATATAAGTTGATAAGACATCCATTGAAACATACTTTCTTCCCTTCCTAATTAGGCATTTTTACATGTGTAAATGTGTATCTACACACATTTATATGAGTAGCATGCCTGCTGATGCTTCACTTGGACTAAACATCACATCAGAAATCTAGACAGGTTGCAGACACATGGTATAAAAAATTTGCACGCGGACAAATTCTTTAGATTGTTATATCAGAGTATTTCTAGGAATAGATATAGTTATCTTGTTGAAGGTCCTTTCCCTGCAGCGATTTTCATAATATTGTGTTCTTTTGAAAAAGGTCTGGTGAACAATTTTGGTTGAATTAGAGAAAGTATATTGTTTAGTAGCTTGTAATATTGCTATGGACAAAGAATTCCATTCTTACAATGTCTATAGTTATTCCTATACTTTCAAACTACTAACTTAAAAAACGACAATGTCTAATATGAACTTAAACAGACCAAATAAATGAAAAAAATCATCAAGTTCTATTTGTTGTTCTGAAATGATATGCAAGGTATTTGGAAATAAGCAATGAGAAAATGAGTTTAGGTTACTTTACGGTATAGCTAGAACATATCTTCATCTTGAAAGAAAGAAAGATGGAACATATGATATATATAATTGTGGAACAACAGGACTACATTATAGACTATAAAGCAATCAACAATGCAAAGATACTCATACCAGGAACTAAAACTTACTAGTCTGAAATTGAGCAGGAACTGAGTGAAATATCCTTCCAATTATGACTGACAGGACCGTCATCAGTGATAAAGCACCCATCGATCCCACAAGAACCTTATCATTGATAACAGCAAAATAAATTAATAAATTAGTTGTCTAAGCAACATCCTAACACACACACACATAACTACTGTATCTACGCATATGACATGTATACATGAGCTTAAGCAACACCAGCTCCAACCAACTGTTAAGAAAAATGTACGTTATAACAAAAGGGAATCAGAACTACCAGTCTAAGCAACTAGAACATTTGGTAAGTAACACTATCGTCCACTTTAAGGTGATTCAGCGGCAAGTCCACAAAATGAGCCAAATTATTATCAGTCTATATTTTCATCAAATCTGCTACCAATAGCAAATAAAGTGCAGTAAATGTTAAAAGAGTCGAGAGAGATCATACCAGTACTTTCTCATATTGCATGGCTAAGAGTGCAGCAATGAAGAATGTCTGATCAAATTGGAGAGAAAGAAAACATTAACTTGGTACTTCAAAAAAACAAACAGTCATTAAATTCATTAAAACCAGAAATGCAAAATGAGTTGGCAACACAACCTTAGCAAGTAACGAAATACGGAATTATTTACAGAAAGAGCCACGTAGTTAGCGTACTTCCTACAATTTATATGAATCAATTCATTTATACTTGATACTCAACAGGTGTATGTTGCATTTTCTAAGGGTGGTGCATGTGTAGTTGGATATGGCTATACACCACTGCCCATTTATCAATTTATTTTCATCATATGTGTAATAAAATATTATATTGGACAAGCTACCAGTTCTACTCTGGCAAACTCCAACGTGTAAGCAGAAAAAAGGTTATACCGGACTTTTCTGCTGCAGGGGAAAGATTTAACAAACCTTTGTCTGACCCCTATACTAGATATCTCTTCATTTAAGCCAGTTTAAGCTTCTAATAATTATGTACATATGCATCATTCAGGCTTGCATTTGAAATGCTACGCACTGGACTTATACAGGACACAGCTTTGCACTATGAATAATCAAATATCATCTTCTTAACTTAATAACATTAGGAAGATACGGAAGTACACAAGAGTATGGGGGTTCAATATCTGGCAGTAACTGAGGGTTTTTCTCTTTGAAGTTTAAATCCATCTTCTTAACACAACAAAAAGAAGATATAACTGCCAACAGGGAAACTGTGAAAGGCAGTTTTTAATTGATAAAGACAAATTTTGCAATGAAAACTTGGTAGGACAATTTAAAGTATATTTCGGCATACAAACATGAAAACACGCATAAGGGAGAGATAGTCAATTAAGTTGAGAACTAGGCTATTTCTAAACAGAGAACAAAGGAAAACAAAGGGGCAAGTATGTACCTAGTCCAGATTATCATTTTATTCATTAGACATGAAGTTCAACTTTGTAGGTCGTTACCTTGTCGCCAATTTCAGAAACAAATATCAAAGAGAATGCAGCAGTGAACCCTGACTTTGCTATTGCTGCCAAGACTGATGAAGGTGATCCTTTCGCAAAAACGATCAATGAGTACACCAAGGCACATCCAACTAACACTAAAGCTATTGAGGCGGGATAAGGAAGTTGAAAAGGAAGCTTCTTACTGTGATTCATGTAAAAAGTGCACGTAAATTGGAGTGGATTTAAAAAAGTCAATTATTGTATGCTGGCCAAAATTGGATGATACTTGAAATGCAGACATTTTTGTGAATTGCCAAAGAAGTCAATAATTACTTCAAATCAAAATAAAAATTGCAAACTAGGCTATCCAAGTGAAGAATTTCACCAAAGGTAACTATATTATCCAACCACGACGTATAAATATACAAGAATTTTACAAGACTTCATAGAGTTTATATTTTGTTGGCCTCTGATCACATGTATTGGAGGAAATGATACATATTATATCTTGGTACATTCATCTGTCTTTTGTTTAAAAGACAAATCTTAACTGGGTTGACAACGCGAAAATTATTTTGCATACAGAAAGCTTGTTCACTAGCATAAGTACAAAAGAATATGAAGTTCACTAAAACCTGCATAAAACTAGGAACTCTTCTCACTAGTATGTGAGTTTCAGACAAGCGGATCGAGAGGACAGGAGTTTCTAATAAAGGGCATGGATGTCTCATTTGTGCATCCCAATAAACGGACATGAACATCAGACTTCCAGTTCTAGCATGAAATTGATGTATAAACATACTAAAGTATAAACTTATGTTGATTTGTTCATCTATCTTCTACCAAGATTAACCAAACCAATGCACTTACATCTCAGATGATGTGTCATCAGATGGACTAACGAAGATATTTTGGCTGTCATCATTTTCACTGCCTTCAAAGCCTCCAGCTCCAGTATTAACACTGGATGCATGAACAGTAACCATCCTGCTCGTTAAGTTTAGCTTTCTGACTTTCTGACATTTTACTGAAAACAAGGATATTGGTCAGTTAGTTTTACTATATAACATTTTAACTGCTACACCAACAGATACAGTTCCGCGACATCAAGAGCTGAAATACATTACATTTGTAGGATCCGATGTTTACATAAAGATGAATTATGTGCATTCAAATAATTATCATGCCAACAAAGAGGATCATTTTAACTTACGTAGAAAGTTAACCACTGGTGTCCCAAATAGGTTGGTAATCCCCCTTTGGATTGTACTACAACCTTCAGATGAATATAAAATTTGCACATTGAACTGCTTTAAAGTTTGCTGCACATCCTAGGTATAGTCATGCAACTATAAAATTTTGTATATATCGAATTTCAGTCATATAATAACCCTTAACTGTATTATAAATAATATGAACTTAAATATCTACAAAATAAATATGTTTTATTTTACATCATAGGAGTTTCAGATTTTAATTTTCCTTCTCTACTGGTAAGATGATTTTGAAAATGAAAGATTAGAGGGTGGTACTGTTCATTATAGTTTATTTTAAACTAACTACACTCTTACAGCAAATAATCCTAAATCATCTGGTTTTTGTGGGATCGAATAGCACTAGTACATTCATTCAACTTTGACCAGAGGCAGACACAAGAAATGCAACTTTAACCAGCAAAAATATCATTTTGATTTGACATATTTGATATATTGGTTTCACTTATTTTAAAACATCATTTAGATTTTTCACAAATTGTGATTGTTTTTGAGAAAGTTTATACAACACCTACATGCAGGGTTTCTGAGCAAGCAGAGCAGACATTTACAAAGAGGAGTCCAGCAATAATCAAAGAACGTAACATTCTGTGTACTGCACCCATTAACAAATATTTAACATAATAGGAAGTCTTTCTTACAGCTATCTAGAAAAAATTTCACTTAATGGCCTGGCTTTGTCTATGTCTTGACAAATCCAGTGGAACGGACTACCTGATTATTAACTCTCAAAATCAGTACTTTTAGCGCATGACCATTTCGATTAATAGGAAGATCATAAGTTCCTTCTTCAGTATTTTTGGGAAAAAAAGGTTTTGTTCAGTAGCATATTGAAGGATCTACAGGCTTTTTGAATGTAAAGTAATAATGGCAACACAAGGTGAATTTAGGAATAGGGCCATTTGGGTGATGAGTGACGGGTACACAATGTCTCACAGAACCCTAGAAATAAGTACATGTCAGATGAAGAAGGGATATAAGGTAAGAACTGTGATTAGTTAGTGAAAATGACACAGGAAGCAGTGGCACATGACTGATGTTCTAAACTTACAAAAACAAACTTCGTATAACGAACAAAAAAACTTCTAAACTAGCCAACTTCGTTTTTAAACGTAGAATAAGCATTCCATCTCTCTATGTCAGTTTATGTTGAAATATAGCATAAGATCCATTTGGGGCCTTCCTCTAACACCTTAAGGTTTTAGATGAGCTGATTACTCAACATGGTATCAGAGCTTTGGTCGGCGGGAGGTCCAAGGTTCGACTCCCTGCCACCCCCAATATTCTCACAGTTTATGAGGGACACGAAGGCAAATTAATGCCCCAAAGATGGGCGCCCGTGATCCACTCTTCAACCCAAAAATGGGATTTCGAGTGAGGGGGAGTGTTGAAATATAGCATAAGATTCATTTGGGGCCTTCCTCTAACACCTTAATGTACGCTCCAAGGTTAAATATCGGATCTAGTTCAAGTTTTAAATATCATTGCTTCCTAAAAACAAACAATTGTGGCGAAGTTACTCCATAAAATAAATCAAGCAAACATATGTGACAGACCATCCAGGAAGCTGATTTTAACAGACGAGTTCATGAGGAAAAGAATAAAGACATCAACCAACATTTGGTTTCTAAAAAGACCATTCTGAAAATCACTGAATCAAATACCTTCAAAAACACTACCAACACTTGTCTTCTGCTACGTCCATAATTCCAAATGCATTATCTCACAATTAAAAACCGCTCCCCCCCCCCCCCCCCCCCACCACCACAAAATTCTCTACACAGTTACTTCAATTAACAGAATGTGAGCTCAATCATCCTCCAAACTTTCGCAGTTAAATTGATTCAAATATTTTTTTTAACAGAATCACTAAACAACTAACCCTATCATTTAAAAATTTGGACAGCAACAATTAACAAATGCATAAAAACATCCATATCACACTAAACAAGCAATTCAGTAATCAAATTCTTGAAAAAACTATAATAAAAAAATCATAACTTATAAAGAAAAAGGAAAGCTTACATGAAGATGAAGATAATAAAGGCAAAAAGATTCTTCTGGGTACATCCAAACCAGCAAAATGAAGCTTCCCTTTAGTTGATAACACAAATGGTGACTGAAAAACCAACCCACCTCCTTGCATTTCTAGTTTTTTTTTTTTTTTGGTTCTTGAAATTTAAGCTACTGAAATTGGCTATGCCTATACACACATATATAGATATACAAAAGTTTCAAGAACATGGATCTAACAGAAACTGAAAAGAATATAACTGTCTGAATTATTAAGTTGTTAAAATGTTGTCAGAAGAAAAGAAAGAGAGGATTTTATTATCGGGTTAAATATCAAATTGGTCACTGAAGTGGAGGTCATATATCAATTTCTTCATCAATTTTAATGGGGTCTCATTTCAATCACTTAAGTCATAATAAATATCAAACCGATACCTTTAAATGTGTGATCGAGAAATAAAATAAAATTTTGTTGAGTTATATACATTTTTCTTCAATGTCATCATAACCAAATTAAAAGTCATGAACTCTAGTATTTTAGATAATATATTTAGATTTTTTAAAATTTATTTAAAATTTATTTTTAATTAAATCAAAGAAAATAACTATAAAATCAAAAATAAATTTTAAATAAAATTTTAAAAATCTGAATATATTATCTAAAATACTAGAATGCAAAACTTTTCATTTGGTTATGGTGACATTGAAGAAAACTGTATAGAACTCAATAAAAAATTATTTTACTTCTTGATCACATATTTAGAGGTATCTGTTTGATATTTATTATGACTTAAGTGATTTAATTGAGACCCCGTTACAATTGATGAAGAAATTGATATATGACCTCCACTTCAGTGACCAATTTGATATTTAACCCTTTTATTATCTTGTTTGACAAGAGTTGTGCAGAGTGTGTGGGTTTTTAAGTGCTGCCACGTCCACTTAGACATGGGCCACCATATTCATATTCCTTTATCTTTCTTTCTTTTATTCCTTTGTGGAAAAATAGAAATCTAGGAATTAGCAATTTAGCGATACAGTAAATAATTTTGAGATCGGAATTTTACTAATTTATCGAGATAAAATATATATTAATATTGATTTTTTTTATTAATTTATGAAGATTCTACTTATATTGTGGCTACTTTGTCAAGATAAGAGTAGAATTCAAGATAAAAAAAGTTTTACAAAAAAAAAAACTTAATAAACTAATATGTGATATTTTTGTTTATAGATATTAATTAATGTTACAAAAAATTACCGATTCTAAATAACAGTCTTAATTTTTTAGCATATGTTTAGAAATAATGAAATATAATTATAGTTAATCTAAATTTTAAATTTATATCAAATAAGAACTTTAATTATAGATTCAAATTTCATATAAAAATTAATAACTTTAATTTAAAATTTATATTTTCATTAACTTTAAATATATGTGCCAAACATATTGGAACTTTCATTTAGAGCTAGAGGGAATAAATAATTTAATAAATTGAATTATGGTATAAATAATTTTTTGTGTAATAAGTAGGACATATGAATAGGCCTGTATAATATGAATGTGACTCAAATGAAATTTTGATTTCAAAAAATTGAAGAGGAAAAATGGATCGCCTCTCAAAATGTAATATCCCGAAGACCATTTTGTGAATAGTCCGGGAACATGGATTGCTTCTCAAAAATTAAAATATATTGCAAGTACAGGCATATGTAAATGCTTAATTTTTGTATTTAATTTTTTCCGATTTCTCATTCTACTTTAATACTTATAGATAAATACATGTAAAATAATGTACATTTATCTCTTGTTAGAGAAACAATATAGACAACCTTCCCTCACACTTTGTTTTATATATTATACGAATCAACCAAATTCATATGCTTGCGCAATTTTCATGTCACCTATTTTTTTCATTCTACGTGACCCTTTTATAAACATGTTTGTTTTAGAAAGTGATTGATTTTGGTTTCATTTCTAATAAAATTATACATTTTTTAAAATTTTAGGGGTTTTATTCTTTTAACCATTGAGAAGTGAGATGAGACAATTAACTTGGACAAGAAAGAAGGGTGTTTATTTATATTTTGACTTTGTGATCATTCTTAATCTTAACAACAGTTAAATTAAATAAAATACAACATTTATACAAAAAAACAGTTAAATTAAATAAAATACGCCACTCTCAGTTCGAACTTTAACAAGTTTTTGAAACTTGAACTTATCTTCAGTTTAGCACGTTAAGAGTGCAGTTTACTTGGTAAATGGTCCATATATTCTTGTAAATGGATTCCTGTTGATGGCATCAACAGCTAATGATCAAATTAGCAAGTCAATCGCAGCTAGAAAGGGCCGCTAGATGACCAATCACATCTTCAAGAATGGCAACGTGAGTTGCAAGCTTTTCATGTTGGTCTGAATTTTGGTGATCACTTTGCTGCCACATTGAAAGACCATCACCAATAATCTCCAATCCACTTTTGAGCAACAGCACTCCTTTACCAATGCTGTCATTAAGTTTTCTTCTTTTGTTTGCATGTTGTCCATCATCATCAACCTCTATCTGCTCAATAGCATTACCAATGCCGTTGGTAAGTTTTCTTTTTGTGTTTGCATGTTGTCCATCATCAACCTCTATCTGGTCATTCAAAATAGCATTACCAATGCCGTCGGTGAGTTCTCTTCTTTTGTTTGCATGTTGTCCATCATCAACCTCTATCTGGTCATACAAAATAGCATCTGATTCAGTATGCAGTGTCTTCTTAACGTTTTCCAGGAGCAGTTTTGCTTCTCTAACAAGCAGCCCTAGCTGATCAGATGCCGGTGTGAATGCTAGATGTGCAGTCTCCTTCTCAAGGAATCGTTTCAATTCCGACATAAATCTATCTTCACTTGCTTCCTTGCCTGAATTTATATCAAATGAAAGAGCTGCATCTTGTGGCACAAACCTCCATAGATTGTTGCAATTAGTTCGGCTTGCAAAATATCCAAATTCTTTGAGTGCCAGGTGCACTAATGCCCAGTGACGTTCCCTCAGTAGCATGTTATATAATTCCCATACAGCTACACTTTTTGACGACTCATCATCTTCTGCTAATTTAATGTGACTAAAACCAGCCATGAAAATGGCCAGATTTGGTTTGCACCGAGACAACCTATCATCTGATACTGTTTGCTCAAAAATAAAAAGGTTTTTAAGTTCTATGATGATTCCTTCCATCTCATCAGACTCGTACAGATGCTTCATGATGGAGATAATCCCAAGAGTTTCACTTAAAAGCTCTCGATAACTGTCCTTCACTTTGCCTTTAGAGTCTCTGTACTTGTTGATTACAGCAACTAGTAACTTTAAGGTCTTCATGTCAGTATCAGATATTCTGACCTGGCTAAAAATATCAGATTAAAACTGAATCAGGAAACTATTGAGAAATTTAAGCAACTGTTCCTTGGAAAAATGTGTACAACAAACACATTATTATTCGAAGCAAAGACAATGTTGTCGAAAAGAATTACTTACAGAGACTGTAAAGCAGCAGAGAGAGCAGAGACAGGTGTATACAATACACCAGATACGCCAACTCTCAGCGAATCATTAGCAAATCTATCTGCGAACCCAAAATATTCGGTAATAATTTTTTCTTTAGCAACACTCTTCACCTTATCAGTAAGCAAATCTAATGGGAATTCTTCCATGAGCAAGGCTGCATACATACTCGACGAATTGGAACTGCTACTATCAATAACTGAATGGTATACAAGATCTACAGTGGACTGTGGACAGTGAGCAAGGAGCACACAGATTGATCTTGCTAATATTCGTAGACCACTGCAAGGGATAAGAACTGATTCTGAAGGTGTAGCCACCTTTAAAAGTGAGCAAAGCTTATCGATAACATCATTGACCATTTCAGGCTCCGCATGCCGCAGCATGAAGCACAAAAGTTCCATAACAATCTCCCTACAAAGGAAGTGTGGATGGACGATGTTTTCAAGCAGGAAAGCTATTATTTCCTTACAAGCAAGGGTTGAGGACACCACAACCATGAAGGTTTTTAATGCATGAATTATAGATAAAAACATAGGCCGATATGAAAATTCCAGGGATTGCCCAGAACCATATAATACAGGAATTTGCAAAACAAGGATTGAAGAGTAAATGTCTATGTTAATAATAGAATCTATTAACCATTTGAGCTTACTGGAAAGTCCCAGTCTTAAATCATCTTCCAGATCAGGAGAACCTTTTAGAAGGTCAAGAAATAAGAAAATCCGGCCAAGTGACAAAATCCGAGCCCCGGGCATGCCATCACAGCTGACAGAAAATATTTCATCCATTGAAGTACAGTCAATTTGGTTGCTTATATGATGAGGATCTCCAAGCCCAATTTCGAAACTAGTTATGGGACTAAACAACCATTCCAAAATTTGAATCTTGTCCTCCTGTCTCAGTTGAGCTGAATTTAACAAAGAATTAAGTAAATGAAAGGATGTTGGCTCCAAAAGTTCAGTCATAGCTTCAGCTACTGATTTTAGGAATTCTTCTCTACTCAATGAAATTTTGAAGGCTGATATCATAATAACACAGAGTATAATGTCTTTGTATACCATAAATGCTTGGGACGAATAGTGTGAAATAATTCTTACGGCATTGATCAAATAAAACTTTACCGGTAGGAATATCCTTTTTGCTTCTGTCAAAAGGACCTTTTCTTTCAAAGGATAAGACCATGACTGTGCTGCGCATCTTAAAGAGTCATTGGCCAGAGTAATCAGAGAAACTATAATATCTGCTATGTTCACCTTTAATGCTAACTTCCCCCTACCAAGCTGAAGCAGTGAAACCACACCTTTCCACGACAAGTTCAGTAAATTTACCAGATTCCCACCATCATTGCCAGCAAGAATTCCCACTTCACACAGTTTTTCTACAGTACATTTCGTAATATTGATGGTGTGTTCTGCAATGTTAAGCTTTTCAGGATCTGCTTGATCTCTAGTTTGCTCTGTTCTTTCATCATATAGATCCCAATTTACACTGTTGCAATAAACTTTGCATAGTCGTGTGGCAGCATCAAGGACGATGTACACCACCTTCAGAACTTCTGAACCAATAACTGGATCAATTTTCTGTTCCACAGAACAAAAGCATATAATTACTAATTAGCAAGTATTAACAGCTAGCAATATCATATAAAATTTGGCATGTAAACTAGAACAAAATCTTATCCAAATATAAAAAACATGCGCTAAACTTTACAATAGTCGCATGGTTGGTGCCTAAGAGCTAAGACAACCAAGTTATTATTCTTAAAGCAAAGGCAATTGAGGACATATTAAGATATTTTGTAATCATCGGACATTGCAAACAAGTTCCTCTTCTTGCAACTATAGTTATCTCCTTTAATCAATTCTTTTATCACTGAAAAATTAAAAATATTTTTCATTGTCTATTACTTGCACTGTCAACAAGCACGATATACCTGACTCTGATAACTTCCACCTGTAAAGCTCCAGTTCTGGATGTATAAGAAAATCGTTGGCTTATAATAAATGTGATAGTTACACATTTGGGATTCATCTAAGATGCGATAAATAATACTAAAATATGGGAATAATGATTACCCAATACATTTGGGAGGTTCACTTCTCACTCCTCATCTCCCTTGCACAATTATATATACCTTATCCTAAAAAATGTTCCTGTTTGAGTTACCATGAATAAATACATAGAAATAGTTGAAGGATGAATTATTTGTACGTCCAGTACAATTACCCTCTATAATCTAGCAGTAAGCCTCAATCAGGAAACACATCTACTCTAATAGGTTCTTTTTTGTAGGCCCTATTAAGTTCCTCACTTTGCATAGTTATATGTGTACTGAGATGGAATTAAAAAAATCTTAGCAGTAGCTGAAAACAACTGTAGCCCAGCCATTAACTGTAAGCGCACTGGCTTAAGGTAGCATTGACAGTTGACACAGTCGTGATATGCTAAGTCACGGCCATGAAGCAGAACAGACAGGTCACTGCCGTGAGCTACACTGTCATGTTCGCAAGGTGCTGTGAAGAGAATGTTCAAGCTGTGAGGCATGAATTAGTGCATCAGACCAAGAATGTACGTCATGCCAGTCCGGAAGCATAATCTCATGACTGTGAAACAATAGGGAACAGGAAGGTGACAACTGTAAGTGGAAGCTTATACTTGTCACGACGTCTTGGCTTGGAGTTTGCACTAAATCAATTCCAGATAAGGGCAAGGCTGCATTACAAACTGCCATGTTTGGCGCGATGGTCAAATGTCTACTTGTTATCCGCTAGGTCACGAGTTTGAACCCCAGGAAACATCCTCTTCATAAAAAATAAGGGAAATTTACCTACATTTGGTCCTTCATATACTCTCTACTATGTGGAAGCCTTGTGCAATGGGGTTAGAGGCTTTATCTAAGTCCTGTATAAGTTCTCCGTTGGAAAAGCCTGTGCTGTGGTCAGTCCTATGCTTTTAGTTCATATCTCCATGAAAAAGGAGTTAATTACTTTCAATACATAACTGATAACTCTCATGAGCACATATGAAATAAATAATAATGTATCAATTGGACTTGCATGATCCAGGTAATATGACATTCTATATTTCTACATGTAAAACCGCATTCATACTAATATAACATTACAAAAAAGTTATCTTATCTTGACGTATGATAATATACATAATACAATTACACAATGTGATCAAGTTTGGTATCATCACTCTACTGTAATATCAGTAATTATTACTAACAAATTCATTTAGGCACATTTCTGGTATCATAAAAATAACAGTTTTTTATACTAAATGCTCGAAATGCTTTGTAAATTATATATGCAGTTGTGCAGTAATATAATAAAAACAATCTCTTATGATTTTTAGCATGCAATTCAAAATTTTGAAGTTTATATAAAAAATAATAATACATGGTGTGCCTCTTAGCAGCATTGAACTTATTTCAAGGCTAAGCCACAGAGCATGTCATGTCACCTCCCTCGTAGTACTATGTGTCTTATCTGTTACTGCTGAGTCTTTGGGGATTGAACATCAGGATTACGTGGGGATGATGGTAGTGCTGGTTTCTCAATATAAGACTCCAAATGGTGAATTTGGAGCAACTGGGCAAGGACGTCTATAAGTGCTTGCACGTGCATATCTTAGAACACACTAATATGTTAATACATACTTGCAGTAACATTTAAAAGCTAATTCAGATAAGGTAGCGGCTATTCTTCTGCAAGGCCCATGACTTGCTGAGTTGCTGTTGCAAATCCATTTTGTGGTAGTTAATATATATATATATAATGAGGCATTCTGCATTTATATATTTTCTTTGCTGCACGAAGCATTTGACATGTAATTGTGTCCTACATTTTTGCATTTAGCTGAAGGGAAAGAGGCAGTGACATAAATCCTTATCGTAGGAGTAACATTTCAATAACTAAGACTCAGGATAGAAAAACTTCATCTAGTTACACCTATAAAGTTCTAGCCTTTACTTTCTGGTAATACTTTTGAAGGTCTCTGTTTTAAGCATCTGCCATCCGAGTGAGTATATCACAGAAACCATACTTACACTTCATGAAATCTAACAGCTAATTTTATATTTATTGTACATAAAACATGAGGATAATGAATTGCAGTACCTACTACCTAGAGTAATGATAGCTAGCTTCCAGAAATATCACTATCAAATTCATACTTCGAAATTAAATGCAAATATTTGGTACCTTTATCTCTGACAAGCACTCTTTTGCCAAGCTTAACTGTTCTGAGATGAACTCCTCGATAATAATCACCACTGCCTTCGAAGTGGAGACAGGACATCTTGCCAAAGCTGAGAAACTATCACCAGAGTATTTCAACAGATCCAAGAGCAGCTGAAAAGGATTGCTATATAGCTCAGAAACAACTTAAGGTCTTCAAAGATGGTACACATGCCTTTTTCAAGTCTATTTAATGTTTCAGAATTAGAGACTGATGCAAGAAGAGGCTCTGAACTGGTACATATTGTTTACGCAATTACACTAAGGGAATTCTAAAGATTTTTACCAGAAGTATTTACTATAAGCTTATTACACAGTGGAAATTGTAAGATTTGATAATCAGAAGTATATATTAATAAGACAAAACAAAAGGTTCTGCGATATATATATAGACACACAAGAAAGAATGGTATTTCAGCTTTGATGAAGAACCTTGTGAACAAAATTTCATAAAGGAAATAAAGATTTTGGAAATTGTTAACTAATTTGTCACAAAACTTTATAAATGGCCAAACCGATAAATATATATAGCAAATTTCATGTGGCTACAATCAGAAATTACTGTAAATGAATCACAATTTCTCATTGCTTCTTAAAGTTAATGTATAAGAGCAAGATCTATAACTTCCTCTCAAACTTCTTTCCTCTTTATCTTCAGTCGACTTTTTTAATTTTCGTTTGCATGATTTATATCTTTATCAGAACAGTATCCCCTGCATTATAATAATCTTGTAGTAATAGTCACTTAAGTCCTACGTTTCCACCTGGATGTCCAAACAGAAAGTTCAATATCTCATCTATTTCCATACTTGTATTACAAAGCACATATTACCATCGTGTCTTTTCTCTTTTTTCATTTAGGATTTTTTCCTCCAAACTTCTTAAAACATACTCCCTCTGTCCCATCCATTTGTTAACACTTTCCTTTTTGGGATGTTCCATCCAATTGTTAACTTTTCCTAAAATGTCATATTTTTCTTCACTAATTTCAGTAGGTTCCACTAACTTACCCATTTTTTACTCTATTTTCTTTACTTCTCTTAATCTCTGTGCCTAACCCAAATGTTAACAATCTGTCAGGACTGGAGGGAGTAGTATATTAGAAAATGGCACTAAGCTCATGCAGCTTTATCCCTAGAGGCTTACAAGTTCAAGATCTCGAAACAGCTAAAATCAATAAGTCTACATAGCTAAAAATTGTACATAAAGGCGCTGATATTATTACATTTCAGTAAATGGATTCAAACGCTTATCAATCACTTGTACAAAGAAAAAGGACCAGCCATGGAGTTAAGAGATTTTTTTTTCTCTTAAAAGGACAACAAGCATGTTTCAACAGCTTTTACCTGGAAGAAAATGCTGAAATGTTCTTCCTCTTGAGACTCCTCATTTGATATGAGTGTCATCTTTAAATGCTTCCTGACCCATTTACTTGCCTGTACATAAAACAAAAGTTAGTGAAGAATGCATGCCTAACAAGCAATATCAGAAAAATATCCAATTCAAAATTGAGAAAGGAAAGAGAAGAAAACAAATTTTGAATTTAAAGCAAAATCTACCTTCGTCCCAAGAGCATAATATTGATGCGGACATCTGGATATGCCTGAATCTAGGTATTTTGCAGCAACATGCAAAATATTTTTGTTCAACATGCACTGGGATATATCAAGACAGGTGAAGTCTTCCCAGAATATCCATTTCGATGTTAAGGAAACATTGGTAAGAATCAGATAACATACATGAGAATATACACATCAGGAAACAGATCCTCGTGAAAGAGAAACACTGGTAGTTTTACTATAGTAGATGTAAGATACAAGTAGAAATCTCTATCAACAGATGGCTATCTAGCCAAGAGATGTGATTTAGAGAGCGTAATCTAAAACATGAATGATATGCACAGTCAACGATTTACTTGGAGGTTTTATCATTGCTTAAAATTTGCAAGTGATTAATTGGATATTATGTACTTAACTGATATATAAAAACCTAACATTCATCTATTAGTTTCCATTTCTCTGTATCATTTGCTAATTGATAAGGTACAGATCCTTCAACTTTTCTTCGCTCCACTGACATCTATATTGAAAGGCAACTGAATTAATCACATGTAAATTGTAATTAAGAATTTATTAAGCTATAAGAGAAATTTGTCTGAAATAGATATAAGTAGACAGGAGAGACTTTATACATGAAAGTGTGTATTATGGAGTATAATAATTATTTTTAGTTTCTTGCACTTCTTTCATTCTCCCACACTGACATCATCCTAAGCTTGTCGTCTTAAACTTAGTACACCATGTGTGAGTTTCAGTAGCAAAAACTACCCAAATATGCATGTGAATGTGTGTACTTCCAAAGATTAATTACAGAAAAGTAACTAAAACTGATGACATAAACATGATACTGTAAGAGATTCCACAAGAGAATTTAGTTCAATATCCTCATTTATGTCTAAATTCGCAAGTTTAGTAATCAGTTGAGCACGGCTTTCAACAACCTGAAAGATAGAAAGTTGATGTTATTAAGATATATCATTCTGCATGATCTTAAACTTTAAATGAAACATTAACAAGCTCTAAATGAGATTTCACGGACCAGCGGGAGCACTTGTACAGAAATAATACAATAGAAAAGAGGAAGCAAAACATATCATTAATAGAGTCAACAAATATGTGTACATGTAGTCTGAAGCATTTAATAAACTCAGTATGCACAAATCTTTAGCATAACTCTCAATGTTCATCAGTTCATCATGCACCAGTTTCTAATTTTTAATTTGTCAGGTAACCAGTCCTTCAGGAAAGAAGATCTAATACATGCAACTATCTTAAACCACTTGTCCATCTGAATATAAGTGATTGAAGTAGGCGAGGCCGCGAGGCTAGTGATGGTCAAGTACAAAATTGAATATAAGAACCTCTCGCCTGTAATTTAAGCATGTTGCTCCTCTCACATTTGAAGAATTACAAATTTGCTATAGGTTTGAATATGATCCTAAGAAGAACATACGGTAATTGAAGCAATAAGATACTAAATAAAAAGTTCTCAAATCTTATATGTTTTCTTAAAGGTTCTTCTACCAAAAATACCAAAATGCTACTAATCCACTGCCACTAGCGAAAATTCACCTGTGCACCTCCGAAAACAATTTACAACCGTTATATGCTTATATCATTCACCGATAAACAACTTCTACACCAAAACCTAACTGAAAACCAATTCAATTGGTTCAATATTCCTTACCTCAAATAACTGAAAAGCATTCTACAGATCTAGAGCTTGTTTGAATATTCCGCAACGAATCGGACAAACAAAACATCCAATACAAAATATAAACATCTAATTTCAATATTAGCGGTCACATTTCAATTACTTCACATAACACACACTCGCAACTAACACAAAAACAACGATTCCGTACAAAAAATACTAAAATTAAGCACGGAATACAACAAATCGTGACTCAAATGCATAAATAAAGCTAAAATAAGAAGTCTAGTATCTATTAAAGTCGATTAGTTGATAAATCTAATCGAAAACATTCGAATCGAAAGAGAAATCGATGAAATTAGAAGGCGGTGAGTGAAGGCTTACTTCTGATGATCTAATGGCTTCGAGAAGCTCCTGAAGCTCGTTTTTCGAGGCATGTCCGTCCATGGTTTTGCTCCGCCAAAATGTTACTGCTGTTTGTGCCTCTCTCTCTCTCTCTCTCTCTCTCTCTCTCGCTCTCTCTCTCGCTCTCGTTTCCCGCCTAAATAAAGCAGGAGGATATTGTGGGTGTTATTTTGGGCCTATATTTTATGCCACATAAATGAATCAAAACATTTTAACATTTCTCAAATGTCAAATGAATCAATTTAATTATTTATAATTAAATGATTTCCTTATATTTATATTAATTAATCAAAAAAAATTATTATGTCACATCATTTTCGCCACATTATTACGTAACATTACTCATATTTTATTATCTTGTCATATTTTATTATTCAAGATATCCACAGCCTAGCAAACTTCTATTTCAATATTAAAGTTTAAGAGCATTAATATCTAAACTAGCATGAAAATCCGTGCGAGGCACGAGTTATTTTCGAGCATAATTTTTATAATTTTAAGATGTTGTCGTATTTTTAATGGTTCATGAATCGTATAATAGGCGTTTGAGTGTGAGTATAGAAATTGTAGCTGGTTATCGTTAGAAATCATTTATAATTGAGGTCTTTTAGAATTGTGAATGAGTAATTTTGACACTAAATATGTTTAATGTGTGCAAGATTTATGCTGAAACATTCTTGTGTTTAATTTTGTTTTTGTTACACATTCGTGCAAGTGATTGTGTACAATGTTAATAAAATGTGAAATCCGACTTTCCCACTGTTTGCGGTCACTATTTGTGAATTACCATTTACATTAGTTAAGTAAAAGAGTTAAACTCTGTTGTACGATAACATAAATGATAGAACCAGAGGCTAAGAAAATTTCTATTGAACCAGTTCTAAGTAGCATCGTTTCATTTTTTAGGTAATATAGTTTCATCCTTGCATAGTGAATTTGATGCGAAATATGCATTATTGCATTTTGCGGAATACATATTAACTCGGGTCTACTACCATTAGTTGTGTTCATATAATTTTCTTTTTCTGTACCTATGTTAATGCTTACATGATGTGCTTCACGACAAACTTTGACCCCGTAAATGATGTATGTACATGAAAATAGTTCAAATCTTAGGAGCACCAAGTGCCCATCATCATCAATAGATGTTGTGTGTTTGGTTGTTCTTCTAGATTATTATCTTGAAGTAATGCAGTATTAAGAAAATGACATAATTGTGTATTTTTAAATATATATTTTTTTGTGGTATTAAAAGCGGGGATGGAGATTTGAAACCTGATGATACGGATGTCCTTTGACATGTTTCAACGGTGAGATGACGGACAATTGTGCAACTTCACTGAGTTGGGTAATTAGTTCTGCAAATTGGGTTGTACCTTGTACGTAGTGCTTCATCAACATACTATATAAAAATGTGTCTCATTATTTATGTAAAGTACCTCGCATTTCTCATGGCATGTTCCGTGAATAGGAGAACATGTGGAAAAAAGGAGCCAGCCGAAATTCGTTAGGGGGTGGAATTAGGGATAGATTGTAACGACGTGGGTCAAATCTCGAGCCTTTTTCTCGAAAATCGAGTCAAATTCTGATTTTGAGTCCGAATAAGCCGAAACATACTGGCCAAAAACCAACATGGGTAGTCCACATTCCGCCACAAGCCCACAAAACATCATTATTTATTGATGCATTTAGTAGTATTATTATGACTTATAAACTGAACTAAAGTCTCAAACCTCCTCGATATGGGACTGAAGTGTTTAAAACTCCCCCACTTAAGCTCCCGACGTGGGGTACAAATAAAAATCTCCTCGATTTGTACAAATATATCATGTCGTGTGATTAACAAAAAGTATATGTTTTCTATAATTCAAGTTAAACAGTGTTTTTATCAATACAATGAAAAACAATACATGATACTAATAATATAATTACGTTTGACATATCTTAAAACTTTTTATGTCACATCCATTAATATCATAGATTAACGATACCGATCAAATACTAAAAGACAAATAACAAATGCTACGCTTGATTATGTGTTGAATTATTATTCATTTATATCTCGATTCTCTAGTTGTATCATAATTTGCTTTGAATCGTTTGCCTACATTAAATATATGTATCCAAAATATGATAGTTACTAATAATTATTAAAATAATAAAAAAATGTATATGACAAATATAAAATATTGTAAGATTATATAAGGGCATTGAACATTTTATTATGTAATATTGTAAAAAAATTATTATTCTTAGCATGTATATACTTTTAAAACGATGAAAATTTAAGATAATCAACCAAAAAAATTTAAATTTATATTAACAATATTATATAATATATATCAATAAATGTAAAATTTTACTTGTACATTATTTTTTTAAATAAGTATTTACAAATCAAAACATGTTAGAAAGTAAGTAACAATTTTATACAAGCATTAATTTGATCTGTAAATTGATCATATATTATATCTGAACCCATAATTCTATTAAGATGGGACTTTAACCCAACCCCAATACTCGAAACTTTATCATTGGATCTCCACGACACATTTGATGTAATTAAACGTTAATTTACATAACCCCTGATATAATATTTTTCTGAAACCATTTTCGATTATTCACATTTCGGTGTTGTCACACACACACACACACACACACACACACACACACACACATATATATATATATATATATATATATATATATATATTGGAGGGATTTATTGCATGGCGGAAGCATGTATAACAATTTATCGAACAATAAAACCCATATAAAAGCATATACGAATCGTGAAAAACAATGGATTCGATTCGTACCTTACAAAAGCGATCCTTGGATTGATGGAGGATGGTGAAGAGAGACTCTAGCAGCTGCTCCTCAAGTGTGAAGCACTCCACAAGTATCCACCAAGAGAACGAATCGAACGAGAGAAGAAAAACCGAGAGAGAGATTAGGGCTGCCTCCCTTTTTCTTTCTTATAAAAATTATGGTTGTCCAAGGCAAGAGGTCTATAATAGTATATTTATAGGCATATTTTTCAGCTGAAAATTTATCCTATAAAATATTATTATATTAACCCTATAATCAATTAATCTTATTAATCAATTAATTAATAATTAAAACCTTTTTTAATCATTAATGCTTTTTCTAAACTCTTTAGAAAATAATTCTCTCACTTAATTTAATTTCTTAAATTAAATTCTTAATTAATAATATTAAGAACACGTCTTAATTATTTTATAATTAATTAAATCATATTTAATTGATTATAAAAATGCTATCAAATATTTATTTCATAAATAAATAATGACTAGCCATTATTAATTAATTCCTTCACCATTAAATCATTCTCTTTTATGGTGTGACCCTGTAGGTTCAAAATTAAGCCGGTAGTAGAAACAAACAATAATAAAACAATGTTATTATTATTTATATGAATTCTTTTAATTCATTAAATACGATAAATAAATTAATCATATTTATTCTACATCGTGAGTGATACTTCAGCATATCGCGACTATCCGGATAATATGAATTCACTGCTTAGAATACCAAGAACCTATTCAGTGAATAGTTACCGTACAACCAATTCCTTCTACCCTGCAATGTCCCGATTAAATACAAGGCATGGATCTCGTGTCAAGCTTATCTAATTTAATCATATGCTTTCCTATTCACTATGTCTAGTTCTGATTAATGCAAATTAGAAACTTCTTTCTAATTTCATTCACTCTGTCCAGAGATTCCTGAACTAGCATAAATGGAATAACATAGGACATTCCTTTCCTTCACTGAAAGGGGCAGATCCTTTATTGATCATTCACTATCTTCGTGTACAAATTCTTATACCCAGAAGAGCACTTATTATTGTCCCTCAAGACTAAGAGCTAAACCAAAGTATAGTGCAGTGTGCACAAGATGACTATGATGATCTCAAGTCTAAGGACACTTGTACAACCATCACTATATGAACAACTACTGACACATGAGTGAACTCCATTAGTTGTTCAACTGATCGAGTCATGTTCAGTGAACTTATTCCTAATAAGCACCTACATACTAGTTATAGTGTCATCACACAAATGTCTATGAGAACAGACATCCTTCATAATGAAGCAAGCATAGTATGTACCGATCTTTGCGGATTAACTAACTACCAATTAGTTATCCTATGATCAGGAACTATTTAAGTTTAGGGTTATCATATTTTAGATCTCACTATTATAATCTCATTATAATTCTAAAAGCATTACTCTATACTATGGATCATCTTATTTAAACACTTAAATAGATAAAGCCCGTGATAAAAACAAAAAAGTCTTTTTATTAATATAACGAAATCAAATAGATTACAAGAAAGTTCTTCCTAACTCATCATACATGATTGGACTTAAGACACTTTACTTTTCAATCTCCCACTTGTACTAAAGCCAATCACTTTGGTATCTAATGCCCATCATTTCTTTGTGACGATCAAAGTGACTTTGAGAAAGTGGCTTTGTTAATGGGTCTGCTATGTTGTTATGTGAGTCAACTCTTTCGACATTGACATCTCCTCTTTCAACAATCTCCCTAATTAGATGAAAGCGCCGCAATACATGCTTGGAATACTTATGAGACCTTGGTTCCTTAGCTTGCGCTATCGCCGCATTGTTGTCACAATACAACTGTAACAGCCCCAAATCCGGGGTCAGGGATTTAGAGTAGTCACGATCCATGTACTCCTTGCCTTACCTGTATTACTCACACCATTCATAATTCACCTGCTCATGACCCCACAATATATGTCTCACACACACACACACAGGTTAGAGTCTCAGAAACGACACCATACAATAACTGCGGAATAAATAATTTTTATTACAATACCCAAAATATCTTTGAATCTGTCACTGATACAATTTCTAAGTAATGTTACATTACCAACTTAGCCTTCGGATGCTCACAATCCTCTCATACCATTCATATCTATACATAAGTTGAATACCCAAAAGCTGTAGCCTGATTCGATTGGTTCGTACTACTCTCGGGATCACTGCTAGAAACTGTTTATGGAAACGCCTTGCGGGGTATGTGCCGTCCCATTAGCATCCTGCTTCGCTGCTATATAATATATATAAAACAATAGCAAGAGTGAGCGATAGCTCAGCAAGGTAATGAAAGTATGGCATAATTCTGCCTTTAACTCAACCCAGAATAAAGCGGGTATAAGACAATAATTTGTCAAAATATCTCGATACTTAAATTACATCCTTATCGGAATGTAATCCCAAAAATAATACCATTGTTGTATTTCAAATATCAATTTCATAATATTTCTGCAAACTTTTGCTATATTATGAACAAAGTTCTAGTATAAACGATGAGGTTTCAAAGTAAACCAAATATAACCTTTCCGAAAAATATCTGCTATATATGCAGAATATCAACATATAACTTAAAAGATGAAGTTATAAGGTGATTCAGTATAAACACTCCCTTACCATAACTCATGTTATGTAAGGTATCCACAGAGTCATAACTCATAAATAAAAGATGAAGTTGCATGAATTTATTGTCACTTCATTTCCAAACACTTTTCGACCCCCTACCAACATGATTGGTTCTTCACCCCAATACATGTTGCAGGAATATCCAAATTGGATGATGAACCAATACTGGAGTTGCTACCGCGTCCGCTGTGCCTAACCTTACTATGATCAGTAGCAGGTCGCACCGCTCAAATAGTTTTCTACATGTAGATGGAAGTATCACGACGGCCTGACATTGTCTACCGCCTTACTATGACCTCCCGGCCCATTTGGGGCAATATAAAAGTTGGATGGGCCCACGCAACTTGACCACTTACACCACTCCTAGTTCAGATGGAATCCATGACTCTGAAACGTAAAGATCGTCCTCCTTTCCCCAAGTGTAACACTTGTTGATACGACTCCACTAAGTAGTTATATCTAGGTTGGAAAGGGAGATTCTCCAATATTTCCCAAGCTATGCTTGTTAATGGATATCGACTTGTTCCATGAATTTACCCCTCGATCATTGAGGTGGTAACACAACACTAGACTGGCAGCAATTAAATTGCTCCAAGAAAATATCAGTCCCTTGACAGTTTTGAGTTGAGAGTTCAAAAAGAGTAGTAGTCTCTTAAATCAGGTTTCCCATATTTTTGATGGTTGAGCGAACATTTAAATCCTCTTAAGAGACGGATTTAAATGGAAAACATTGTTTTGGGAACCTCTTTGGATTTTTAAAAATAATCAATGATATTGATTAAATAAGTAAACATTAGATGAATATTCGAAATAATATTCCTTACGTAAATACTGATTAAATGAATATTCGAAAATACTATTCATTAAGTAAATATAGATTAAATAAATATTCAAAGATAATATTCATTAAATAAATAAACCTCAAATGAATATTCAAAAATAATATTCATTAAATAAATAACTCTTAAATGAATATTCAAAAGTAATATTCATTAAATAAATAACTCTTAAATGAATATTCAAAAGTAATATTCATTAAATAAATAACTCTTAAATGAATATTCAAAAGTAATATTCATTAAATAAATAACTCTTAAATGAATATTCAAAAGTAATATTCATTAAATAAATAACTCTTAAATGAATATTCAAAAGTAATATTCATTAAATAATAAACAATCCTCGAATGGATAATAATAATAATATTCTTAAAGTCCATAATCCTCAAATGAATATAAATAAATAATATTCATTAAATACATACTTAACCCTCGAATAAGTAAGCCTCAAATGAATATTCAGAAGTAATATTCATTAAATAATAAATCTCAAATGAATATTCAAAAGTAATATTCATTAAATAGATAATTAATCCTCGAATAACAGTTACCGGATATCTTTGTTATCATTCCGGAACAAAGCGATTTTAAGAAAACATTTTGAAAATGATATTCATCTAAGTAAACAAATTTAATTAGACGAATAAGGCTTATTTAATCCGTAAATGCTTCTAGAAGTATTTACTAATTAAATAAACACTGGTTTATTGGTGATGTTGCCTTTAGGTTAATTATTGCGAAAATCTTTCTAAAAAGCTCTGTCCGGGTTTTCAAAAATATACCTTACAAAATAACCCCGATACGCTGGCTAAGTTATAAACTCAATACATGCTCTACCCTCTGAGCCTTTCTTATTCCAGTACACAAATACCTACCTTATGATATAAAGTCCCCTTCCACCATACGAAAAGTTTATAAATATATACACCATATAATTCAAGGCGTAGGATCTTAAAAGCATCACCACCCATCAACAGTATTATAAGGTCATGGGATTTTGGTTATCGCACGAGCAGGATTTAATATCATTAACAAGACCAAGGATATACTGGTTTTGATAAGGAAGCACAATATTGGGAAACTTGCAAATATGGATTGAAACTTATTCAACATATTTCATATATTTCAAAATAAATATACTCTGAACGATCGAGTATGCATACATAACTTGCATCTAGTATATGCATACTTCAAAATATGGTTTTTAGAAACTTTCCTGATGCTCGAGAAGTGATAGGGGTTCGCGACGATACCGGACAATCTAGACAAAGTCAAACGAAAACACACGGTTAATCCCCTCGATAAACCACTTATAACTCAATGCTTAAACACGTAAGCGAAACACAACCAAGGAATTACTAACTCGTTATAGGCTCATACTAAGTCCATGTTATTTTTCAAATTCTTATATCATAAGTTTGGTTCGAAATCCATTCTCAAATCCAAGTTATACTTAACCATTTGGAACCTTGGTTTCTAAGTCTCGTTTTCAGTAGTTTTCACTTGCGCGACCCTGACTAAAACATTTTTATAAAATCGAAAAATAATCTTTTTAATACGAATCCTTTTCGTGAGCCTTCAAAAAGGTCTCTAGTATTATTCCTCAAAGTTTCACATTTTAATATGGCTCCGAAGTGGTCCAAATATAGACTCAAAGTTGCTGACCAGAGATGGGTCGTTCTTCCGAACGGCGTTTACTAAAACTCACTTTTCTCTTAAACCGTTCGGCCAAATTAGGCGAACCACATATCATTACGAAGCTTATAACATAAACTACACAATCATGGGCAGTAGGACTCAAGGGTCGAGCTCTAACAGAGGAAAAACAGGGAACCAATCAGTAGGTAAAAATTTGGGCATTACGACGGCTATAAATCGGACGTTCCAAAAATCATAATCATCAAACCAAGCCACACCGGGCATCCATACATCTTAAAAACATGATTCTCATCTCCACAAGTCCAGGGGTATCATACTTTAACATCTTAATCAACAAATGGCTAAACCAACTACAAGATCATGCTAACATGCTTATATTAACACTATAATCTCAACTAAGCTAACAATCATCAAGAACATCCACAAAACTCAAAGTCAACTAAGGGTTCATGGGGTTAATACCTTACTTGGAGTGTATGATCACGTAGTAAGCCTTGTCTAGCCCTTAGATTTCCTTGACCAAGCTTAGATCATCAAAAGAAGTCAAGAAATCAAAGTTAGTTATTGAAAGTTACTATTCATCTGTTCAAAGAACTGCCCAAACGAGGTCCTTACCCTGCTTTTCTGGGCGAGGTTTCTAAAGCGTAGTTGTAGAGCATCTCCATGGCTTTCCAACAAGCTATAGAACGCAAGATTTCATTTAGAAATGAGAGAGATACGGCCGTTTGAAAATCGGTGCAGAAACTGCCAAGATCATGGCAGTTTGGATTCTTCAACTTGGGGAGGCGATTTGACTAGGCTATACTCCTTGGATTGCTATGAAATCTTGAACGCATGTTATATATGGAGTGAAGAAGCTGTGGTTAAATTTTGGTGATTTTATCATGGTTGGAAATGGAGTTATGGATTTTTCTTTGGAGGGTGCTCTAGCTGATCAGTTTTGGAGAATTTTGTGTTTCTCTTGCTTTTCTTTTCTTCTTTTCTTTTTGTTTTGAGTAAAAGATAAGAATGCTGATATTTTGTTAAGTGGTGAGTCATAGGGACACATGTCGATCAGTGGGGTATCATGGTGGGAAGCAGGGACACGTGTCGCGCATGCACGCGTTTGGTTAAAGTAGCTTTACTGGTTCGTTTCCTTTCACATGGATGATCCAAATATTGCATTTCTCGAATTAATCTTGTTATATGTTACTTCCATGTCTATATTTAATCTTGTCATAATTTCAATCCTTAATCCATGATTCGTTCGCTTAATCGCTTAATCTCATTATAAAGTATCAGCGGTTTCTAGAACATTCGTTTCACTGTCCCAGTGGTTTTCGTTCTAAATTCTCAAATCAAATATAAGAAAATTCCAAAATATTAAATCCTCAAATCCTCAATTTTTAATATCTCATTTCTTGAATATAATAATATATAATTCGCTGTCCGGTCAAATATTTCACCAAAATAAAATTTGGAATTTCTGAATTCCGATCGTCTTTGCATTCACTTATTTACTCCGTAGATCACTAATATGACTTCGGAATATCCACACTACGTCTCGTACATAGGTGGCATGAAATTTTTTGTTAATCCTCAAAATCACTATTCATCCACCAAATTCACTATTCACTGATGCACTTAATCATAATAAGAAAAGTTTTAATTAATCCAAAAATTCGGGTTATTACAACAACACTATGGGCTCTTCTATGCTAGGAACAACTCCCAACTCAGAAACAAATTTCTTCATCCAAACAGCTTCTTTTGCAACTTCACTTGCAGCTATATATTCTGCTTCCGCTGTGGAGTCAGCCGTTGTGGGTTGTTTGGAACTCCTCCAACTAACAGCTCCACCATTTAGGGTAAACACAAACCCTGACATGGATTTACTATCATCACTTTCTGACTGAAAACTAGAGTCAGTATAACCCTCTATTTTCAACTCAGACCCACCGCCGTAAACAAGAAAAATATCCTTAGTTCTTCTCAAGTACTTAAGGATGTTCTTCACTGCTTTCCAGTGTTCTTCACCTGGATCAGACGGATATCTGCTTGTCACACTAAGTGAGTGAGCAACATCGGGCCGAGTACATAACATCACGTACATGATAGATCCTATTGCAAAAGCATAAGGAATCTTAATCATACGTTCTCTCTCCTCTGATGTCTTTGGAGACATTTTCTTGGAAAGAGAAACTCCATGACTCATAGGAATGAGTCCTCTCTTGGAGTTCTCCATGCTATACCTCTTTAGCAACTTTTTGATGTATGTACCTTGGGTCAGGCCTAACATTCTTTTTGATCTATCTCTATAGATCTTCATTCCAAGAATGTAGGATGCCTCTCCCAAGTCCTTCATAGTGAAGTTCTTAGATAGCCACACTTTGACTGATTGCAGCATCGGTATATCATTCCCAATGAGAAGTATGTCATCCACATACAATATAAGGAATGTTACCATGCTCCCACTAACCTTCTTGTAGATACATGGTTCATCCATGTTTTTGATAAAATCAAACTCTTTGATTATCTCATCAAAACGGAAGTTCCATGTTCGAGAAGCTTGCCTCAATCCATATATGGATCGATGCAGTTTACAAACTAGATGTTCATTTCCTATAGAAACAAAACCTTCTGGTTGTGTCATATACACATCCTCTTCAAGTTTCCCATTGAGGAAGGCCGTTTTCACGTCCATTTGCCAGATTTCATAGTCGTAGTAAGCCGCAATTGCAAGCAAAATCCGAATGGATTTAAGCAGGGCTACTGGTGAAAAAGTTTCATCAAAGTCAATCCCTTGTCTTTGTTTGAATCCTTTTGTCACAAGCCTGGCCTTATAGGTCTCCACCTGGCCATCTGCTCCCATCTTTCTTTTATATACCCACTTACTCCCGATAGGCTTTACACCTTTAGGTGCCTCAACCAGAGTCCATACTTGGTTGGCATACATGGAGTCCATTTCGGATTTCATGGCACTCTGACATTTCTATGAGTCTTTACAACTCATAGCCTCATTATAGGTCATAGGGTCGTCTTCATCAATGAGTGACAACTCATTGTCATTCTCAATGACAAGGCCATAATACCTCTCAGGTTGGCGAGACACTCTACTTGACCTACGCACGGGCTGTTCTACAGAAGGTTGTTCTTCCTGAACAGGTACTTCCTCTTGAACCGTTGTAGTTTGTGCTTCTTGAACTTCATTAAGTTCAATCTTGCTCCCACTATTCCCTTCAAGGATAAACTGTTTTTCCAAGAAAGTTGCATGTCTAGAAACAAACACCCTTTGATCGGTGTAGAAGTAATTGTTAGAAAATGGAGTTTTGGAGCATAAGTATTTATATGTTCTTGATATTAAGTCCGGATTTTAACGATTGGAAATTGTTCCTTGTTATGGGGACTTAAATTTTCATATATGGATCTAAGTAATTTTCTTAGTGAAATCCATAGAGAAATAGAGTTGAAGTTAGTAGCTTGAAAGAGCTTGAAATGAGAATGTGTATTTGTCCCACATTGAACTAAATAAAGGGCGTTTTGGGCGAATGTCTCGGCGTCTCACGTACGCGAGGCGACCTGGGCGAGGGATTTTATTTAGGTGATTTAATATTTTAATTAGAATTAATTTATCAAAATTGGGTTCGAATGAACCTGGACAGGATTTGATATTCGAATGAACTTGGACAGGATTTGATATTCGAATGAACCTGGACAGGATTTGATATTCAAATGAACCTGGACATGATTTGATAGATATATTCGAAAATATTAAATGATATGTGGATTAAATATGTATTAAATGTAAATCGTCAGTTACGATTCTAATATTAATTAGGGTGGTATTAGTTATGCTTAGCCTCTACTATAAATAGAGAGCTAAGTTACTGATTTCTATGAACCACACCATACATTCTCTCCTTCTCTCCACTCTCTGCATTTTTTCCCTCTGTTTAGCTTTAGCTGTCTGCTTCAGCTTGTGGTTTTCTCCGGCGACTGAGGTACCAGTCGAAGTAGAGCATCGGCGTTGCTGTGAACCCATTGCTCGGAGCTGTTTTATCCTGGTGGAGGTGTTGCAAGTATCCCGACACAGTAAGTGGGGGCAATTATCTCTTCAAGAGCAGTCAGATCTTCTTGCAAGGCCTGGCGACTCAGCTGTTGTGTTTTACCATATTTTGTACACTGTTATGGCTATGGCTTCTGGTATTTCTCTTGTCTGTTCCTTATTTATCCAGTCACTGATATGCATGTTGTTTACCTTCATGTTTTGTTTCGTTAATTGTGGTCTTGGCCTGGACTTGTTAAATATTCTATATAACTGCTGCCTCTATGTTGCTGTAATAGTAGTTAATACTTCCAACATTCTTGAAGAGATAAGTTGTTATATATTATTTAGCATAATGGTTAACGAAACTGAAGTTCCTGCTAGTGGTAGTTCTGGTGCATCTGTTGGGGCCATTGATTGGACCACTTACAGTTTTCCACAACCCGTTGAATTAACTGGCTTGCCAGAGAAATTTAATGGTGGCATCGGCTTTTCTCGTTGGCAGAAAAGGATGAAGTTGTGGTTGACTATAAAGGGTTTGTGGCCTGTTGTGGAGTATGAGAAGCCGGTTTTGGATCAAGAAAAGGCTGATTCAGTTAAGGCTTTTGCAAAGTGGAATGAGAAGGACGGGGTGGCTAGGGCGGCCATCTTGGCTGCTCTAACAAACACCTTGTTTGATGTTTACTCATCAGATGACTTCTCTGCAAAACTCTTATGGGAGAAGCTGGACCAGACACATAATACTGACTCACAAGGTCTGGAAAAGTATTCTGTGGCTAGGTTCCTTGAATTCAAGCTGGTGGACAATAAATCCATGACTGAGCAAGTGCATGAATTCGAGATGATAGTGCATGCTTTGAAGGAGTCCGGAATGGATCTCCCTGAAAAGTTCAAGGTTATGAGTGTGATTGAAAAACTCCCGAAATCTTGGGAAGAGTTCGCTCTCTCCCTGAAAAGACAGAAAGGAGAGATCACCTGGACTAACCTTATGCTAGACATCTCGGTGCAAGAACAACACAAGTCCAAACAGGGACATGTGATGCCAACTGAGCACGGAAGCTCGAAGGTGAATGTAGCGACTGTAGGACAGAAGAGGAAGTTTGTTGCTAAGAAGGGTAATAGTAATAAACCTAAGAATGACAAGGACAAGGCCAAGAAACCAAAGGCAAACAAACCATGTTGGTCTTGTGGGCAGGTTGGGCACTGGAGTAAGGACTGTCCTACAAAGAAAGCGAAGAAAACCGAGGTGGTAGCGCAAGCGAATGATGTGCTTGGAACCGCAAGTGGGGCTGTAGTGAACATGGTTGTTGGTGAGGCTACTGCTTCTGAAACCAACGTGGACCGGTATGTTACCTACAACCCTGTACTATTTTCCACTTATCTGTTGAATGAATGGTTGATTGATACTGGAGCTAATGTGCATATCTGTGCTGACATTAGTTTGTTTGTATCTTATCAACAGAGTCATAGCTTGACAGTGACGATGGGGAATGCTAGTGCTGCTCAAGTACATGGAATAGGAAACGTGGACTTGAAGTTCCCTTCGGGTCGTATTCTATCCCTGACTAGAGTGCATCATGTTCCCGACATGCGTAGAAATATAATAAGTGGAAGCTGTTTAGTTTCTAATGGTTTTGAAATCTCTTTCAAATGTAATAAAGTAGTTCTTATTCATACTGGTACATTTTTTGGCAAGGGTTACTTGTCGAATGGTTTATTTGTAATTAATGCGGAGCCCGTTTTGGGAACTTTGAATATTACTCCTTCTGTTAACTGTGTTGAATCTACAAATTTATGGCATGCTAGACTTGGTCACTTAAATTTTGGTGCTCTTAAAAATATGATGAACTTAGAGTTGATTCCAAGACATACTATAGAAAAAAATTCTAAATGTCAAGTATGTGTGTCTGCTAAACAAATAAGGAAACCTTTTCATAATGTTGTTAGGGATTCAGACTTGTTAGATTTAGTACACACTGATATTTGTGAATTTGGTGGTGTGTTGACTAAGGACCAGTTTAGATATTTTATTACCTTTATAGATGATAGTAGCAGATATTGTTATGTTTATTTACTTAGACATAAGGATGAAGCACTTAGTAAATTCATTATTTATAAAACTGAAGTTGAAAAACAAACTAGTAAGGTACTTAAACGATTGAGATCTGATAGAGGTGGTGAGTATACGAGTAACGCATTTAATGAATTTTGCGCAAGCAATGGTATAGTTCATGAAGTTACTCCACCATACACTCCTGAGTCTAATGGGGTCGCTGAGCGAAAGAACAGAACGTTCAAAGATATGATTAACAGTATGCTTATTAACTCTGGGTTGCCTAAATACATGTGGGGAGAGGCTCTGAATACGGCTTGCCATATTCTGAACAGAGTCCCTCTGAAACACATGGATAAGACACCTTATGAGTTGTTGAAAGGCAAGAAGACTAGTCTCAAGTATCTTCGAGTGTGGGGGTGCCTTGCAAAGGTACTTGTCCCTGAACACAAGAGGAAGAAACTAGGTCCTAAGACGGTTGATTGTATCTTTCTGGGCTATCTTGAAACCACTACAGCTATGAGATTTTTGGTATTAAAATCTGACATAGATGGTATAGTGGCTAACACGATAGTTGAATTTCGTGATGCTACATTCTTTGAGGATGTCTATCCTATGAAGACTGGTATACCTCAAGGTAATTCTGAGGAAGATCCCACTCACACATCAAGTTCTATTCCTGATCATGTGGAAAAGATGACAAATGTGGGGGCGGAACCTGGTAGCAGCTCTACTCCTATGGAAGAGGAACCTAGGAGGAGTAAACGTGCAAAGGTAGTCAAGGACTTTGGAAGTGATTTCATCACTTACAATGTCGAGGATGAACCTTTAACTTTCCGACAGGCTATGGACTCCTCGGAGTCTAGGCACTGGAAGGGCGCTGTAAAGAGTGAAATTGACTCCATTGTTTCTAATGGGACATGGGAGTTAGTTGATCTCCCTCCGGGGTGTTCTACTATCGGGTGTAGATGGATCTTTAAAAAGAAATTGAACCCTGACGGCTCAATAGATAAGTACAAAGCTAGACTGGTAGCTAAGGGTTTTAAGCAAAGGGAAGGCATTGATTACTTTGATACATACTCTCCAGTTGCTAGGATGGTAACAATCCGAATGCTTGTAGCATTGGCTTCCGTCCATGGTCTTATCATCCATCAGATGGATGTAAAGACAGCTTTTCTTCATGGTGAACTTGAAGAAGAGATATATATGGATCAGCCTGAGGGATTTGTTGCTTCTGGAAATGAAAGGAAAGTATGTAAGTTAATCAAGTCTATCTATGGCTTGAAACAAGCTCCCAGGGATTGGCATAAAAAGTTTGATGAAACTATCTTGCCTTTCAGTTTTACTGTTAATGAAAGTGATAAGTGTGTCTACAGCAAAGTTAAAGGTAGTGAATATGTCATCATATGCATATATGTAGATGACATATTACTGTTTGGAACCAACATTGAGATTATTAACGAGACAAAAGCTTTCTTAAAAAGGCATTTTGAAATGAAGGATATGGGTAAAGCTAGCGTGATTCTTGGTCTCAAGCTGACTCAGTCAGCTGAGGGAATAACTTTATCACAGTCTCATTATATAGAGAAATCTATACTTGAGAAATATGGTTATTCACAGTGTAGAATCGCTAGTACACCGTATGATCCTAAAGTTGCCCTTGTCAAGAATACTTCAGGGGTACCTGTGTCTCAGTTAAGGTATTCTCAGATTATTGGGAGCTTGCAGTATCTTGCTAATTGTTCTAGACCGGATATTTCTTACTATGTGTCTAAGTTGGCTAGATATACAAGCTGTCCAAACAGAACTCATTGGGATGCTCTTGATAGAGTACTTAGATATCTCAAAGGCACAATGTACCTTAGTTTACACTATAGGAGATTTCCTGGTGTACTTGAGGGGTACAGTGATGCAAGTTGGATAGCTAAGAAGTCTGGTTCCAATGGAGTGACTGGATACGTATTCACCTTAGCGGGTGCAGCAATATCCTGGAAGTCAACTAAACAGACTATTATTACTCGGTCGACTTTTGAGGCTGAGTTGTGTGCGCTTGATGCCACTGGGACGGAGGCTGAGTGGTTACACGGACTTATGTCTGCGATACCTGTGGTAAGCAAACCGCTTCCTGCGATTGCTATTCATTGTGATAGTCGAACAACTATCGACAAGATTAGCAGTAAAAAGTATAATGCTAAAACAAAGAGACACATCCAAGTTAGACTCAAGTCTATAAGGGGTTTAGTTTCTGATAGGATTATAGCTATAGAGTTCATAGGAACTCAGAATAATATAGCTGATCCTTTGACAAAAGGACTGGAACCTGCAGTGGTCCTTAAGTCAAGGTTGGGAATGGGACTGTCAACCCATCATGATTCATCGACAGTGGAAACCCAATACACATGAGAGGAGATCCCTTGAAAGTGTATTCAATGTGGTAATAACAAGCTGTAAGGATGAATTGGTAGTACCTTTGCTACATAAATGATACTTTTGTATCTGAGTCTATTCCCTGAAAACCTAGAAGGTACTGACACTGCTATGAAAGCAAGAGTTTTATAACTCTGAATGGGGTCAAGTCAATTGACGAGATGATAGCAGTACATCTCTGGAGATGCCCAGCTAAGCGAATGTAATTGTGTGGTCGCAATTAGGAGAAAGGGTTATTCTCTGAAGCATTCGACGAACAGGATCGAGACAAGACCATTAATGTCTCAAAGCCGTAGATTGGCACCATAGCCTTTGACTTGTCGTCATTTATGGAACATGGTTACATCAAACGGATTAAGATTCAAGGTGAAACATTCCATCTAAATCCGGTAGTCATCGAAGTAGGGGACTCAGGAGGGTTCAAACCCGGAAGGGTACCGACTCTGAAAAACAAGTCATGATGAGAAACCTGAATGCATTTCTGTATGGATTTGTGGGGGATTGTTAGAAAATGGAGTTTTGGAGCATAAGTATTTATATGTTCTTGATATTAAGTCCGGATTTTAACGATTGGAAATTGTTCCTTGTTATGGGGACTTAAATTTTCATATATGGATCTAAGTAATTTTCTTAGTGAAATCCATAGAGAAATAGAGTTGAAGTTAGTAGCTTGAAAGAGCTTGAAATGAGAATGTGTATTTGTCCCACATTGAACTAAATAAAGGGCGTTTTGGGCGAATGTCTCGGTGTCTCACGTACGCGAGGCGACCTGGGCGAGGGATTTTATTTAGGTGATTTAATATTTTAATTAGAATTAATTTATCAAAATTGGGTTCGAATGAACCTGGACAGGATTTGATATTCGAATGAACCTGGACAGGATTTGATATTCGAATGAACCTGGACAGGATTTGATATTCAAATGAACCTGGACATGATTTGATAGATATATTCGAAAATATTAAATGATATGTGGATTAAATATGTATTAAATGTAAATCGTCAGTTACGATTCTAATATTAATTAGGGTGGTATTAGTTATGCTTAGCCTCTACTATAAATAGAGAGCTAAGTTACTGATTTCTATGAACCACACCATACATTCTCTCCTTCTCTCCACTCTCTGCATTTTTTCCCTCTGTTTAGCTTTAGCTGTCTGCTTCAGCTTGTGGTTTTCTCCGGCGACTGAGGTACCAGTCGAAGTAGAGCATCGGCGTTGCTGTGAACCCATTGCTCGGAGCTGTTTTATCCTGGTGGAGGTGTTGCAAGTATCCCGACACAGTAAGTGGGGGCAATTATCTCTTCAAGAGCAGTCAGATCTTCTTGCAAGGCCTGGCGACTCAGCTGTTGTGTTTTACCATATTTTGTACACTGTTATGGCTATGGCTTCTGGTATTTCTCTTGTCTGTTCCTTATTTATCCAGTCACTGATATGCATGTTGTTTACCTTCATGTGTTTGTTTCGTTAATTGTGGTCTTGGCCTGGACTTGTTAAATATTCTATATAACTGCTGCCTCTATGTTGCTGTAATAGTAGTTAATAATTCCAACAGTAATATCCTTAAGTCTCTTTTGGATATCCCACAAACCAACATTTTACGGATCTAGATTCCATCTTTTCATGTTCAATCTTCTTGACATAAGCCGGACATCCCCAAATCTTAATATGTTTAAGACTTGGCTTCTTTCCTTTCCATATCTCATATGGAGTCGTAGGAACAGATTTGGAAGGTACCTTGTTCAATAAATATGCCGAAGTTTGCAAGGCATAACCCCAAAGTGATACTGGAAGATCTGTATAGCTCATCATGGACCGAACCATGTCCAACAAAGTTCGGTTCCTCCTTTCAGATACTCCATTAAGTTGTGGAGTTGTTGGAGGTGTCTATTGAGATAGTATACCATTTTCTTTGAGATAACTTAGGAACTCCCCACTTAAGTATTCACCTCCTCGATCTGATCGAAGAACTTTAATACTCGTTTTGGTTTGTTTCTCTACTTCATATCTATACTCTTTGAACTTTTCAAAGGTTTCGGACTTGTATTTCATTAAATACACATGTCCGAATCTGGATCGATCATCCGTGAAAGTTATGAAGTAAGAAAATCCTCCCATGGCATGTGTTGACATTGGTCCACATACATCTGTGTGTACCAACCCTAACACATCTGCAGCTCTCTCTCTCTCCATGTTCGGTAAATGGAGATTTGGTCATTTTACCCATGAGACAAGATTCACATACCGGATATGATTCAAAATCAAATGGTTCAAGTAACCCATCCTTATGCAATGAGCGTAATCTTTTCTCACTAATATGACCTAGCCTACAGTGCCACAAATAAGTCGGATTTTCATCATCTCTTTTTCTTTTATTAGTTTGTTCAATCTGAAGTATATTGTTTTCTAAGTCACATACATACAAACCATTATTTAAAGTACCACAACCATAGATAACATTATTTCTAAGAATAGAACATTCATCATTCTTAATAATAAATGAAAAACCATCCAAATCCAACATAGGAATAGAAACAATATTCCTCAAAATTGAGGGAATGTAATAACAATTATTCAAAACAATAGTCTTCCCCGTAGGCATATGTAAACTAAATGATCCCACAGCTATGGCGGCAACTCTTGCTCCATTTCCCATCCGTAGAATCACCTCATCTTCTTCAAGAGTCCTACTTCCCTTGAGTTCCTGCAACGAATTGCAAATATGAGAACCACAAGCGGTATCTAATACCCAAGTAGAAATTTGACTTAGTGACAGGTTTACTTCGATCATGAACATACCTGAATCAGAAGTGGTAGTCTGACTAGCCTTCTTCTTTTTCAACTCTGCAAGGTAAGCCTTGCAGTTCCTCTTCCAGTGACCCACCTTGTTACAGTGGAAGCAAACAGCTTTGCTCTTGGGGTCTTCTTTAGCCTTTGCTGGATTAGGCCTATTCTCACCAACCTTCTTCATCTTGGGAGGGTTCATCTTCCTTTTCTTGGAAGTAGAGCCTTCATCAATAAGAAGAACAGAACTCTTCTTTAAGGGAAAGTTTGCCTCAGCAGTTTTCAACATGTTATGGAGTTCAGGCAAGCTGACATCCATCTTATTCATGTGAAAGTTCACAACAAACTGCGAGAACGAATCCGGAAGCGATTGCAAGACCAAGTCTTGGCTTAGCTTCCCATCCATGACAAAACCAAGTTGCCCCAAACGTTCAATCAAATTGATCATCTTGAGCACATGTTCATTCACAGATGACCCTTCTGCCATTTTACATCAGAATAGCTCATTTGATATCTCATATCGAGCTGTCCTCCCCTCTACATCATACAACTCTTGTAGATGCACTAGGATAGTGTAAGCATCCATGTGCTCATGTTGGGTCACATCCATGTATATGTTCATTCATATATATATATATATATATATATATATATATATATATATATATATATATATATATATATAGGGTATTATGGGTTTTGGTCCACAACCCCCGTTGGTTAACAAATGCTACACAACCAACCCATCACAGCCGTTTAAAAACGATCATACGACTAAGAAAATGCACTGGAGCAATGTTTCATTGCACCCCCGCAATGTTTCATTGCACCCCCCGCAATGATACATTGCTGGTACTCTTATATTTTTTTTTACCAAAACTACCCTTTTGGCCCGTTGGTTGGCAAATGCTACACAACCAACATATCATATCCGTTAAATTCAAATTTGGACGGTTGGGAAGGGACATCCAACCAACAGATCATATCCGTTAAATTCAAATTTGGACGGTTGGGATCAATAGCTGCCGCATTGATTCATTGCGGGGCTGCAATGATTCATTGCAGGGCTGCAATGATACATTGCGAGCTGCAATTTACTCTTTTGCCCTTAGAATTAGCCACAAAACTACTTTTTTGCGGGGGTGCAATGTTTCATTGCGGGGGGATGCAATGTTTCATTGCAGGGGGTGCAATGTTTCATTGCGGGGGTGCAATGTTTCATTGCGGGGCAGGATACAAAAAAACTAATAATGTTTCAGTTTTTTTATTATTCTTAAAATATTATTTTTCGTTTTTCAAATTGCAAAAATATTAGTATTAAATTTATTAAAGAAATCGTAGAAAAAAGAGGGAAAATTCGAAGTGAAGTAAAAAAAGAGAAAATGATAAAAATATTATTTCATTTTTAAAAAATGCAAAATACCATCACAACCGAAATAATTTTAATTTTTTATTATTATTTTAATATCAGTTTTTTTATTATTCTTAAAATATTATTTTTCATTTTTCTAATTGCAAAAACATTAGTATTAAATTTATTAAAGAAATCGTAGAAAAAAGAGGAAAATTTTGAAGTGGAGTAAAAAAAGGAGAAAATGATAAAAATATTATTTCATTTTTTAAAAATGCAAAATACGATGACAACCGAAATAATTTTAATTTTTTATTATTATTTTAATATCAGGTTTTTTTATTCTTCTTAAAATATTATTTTTCATTTTTCTAATTGCAAAAATATTAGTATTAAATTTATTAAAGAAATCGTAGAAAAAAGAGGGAAAATTCGAAGTGAAGTAAAAAAAGGTGAAAAAGATAAAAATATTATTTCATTTTTTTAAAAATGCAAAATACAATGACAACCGAAAAAAATTTAATTTTTTATTATTATTTTAATATCAATTTTTTTATTCTTAAAAAATGCAAAATACCATGACAACCGAAATAATTTTAATTTTTTATTATTATTTTAATATCATATTTTTATTATTCTTAAAAAATGCAAAATACCATGACAACCGAAATAATTTTAATTTTTTATTATTATTTTAATATCAGTTTTTTTATTCTTCTTAAAATATTATTTTTCATTTTTCTAATTGCAAAAATATTAGTATTAAATTTATTAAAGAAATCGTAGAAAAAGGGTAGTTTTTACCAAAAGGGTAGTTTTGGTAAAAAAAAAATATAAGAGGTCTAGCAATGATATATTGCGGGGGGTGCAATGATACATTGCGGGGGGTGCAAGCTCCAATGAATTCAGGTAGAGGTGCACACCTCTACTAGTTTGTTTTTTTGAGGATTCAGGTTGAGGTGCACACCTCTACTAGTTTGTTTTTTTTTCTTTTTTGTTTAAATCTAAATACAGAAATATCATTATTATTATTTTAATATCAGTTTTTTTATTATTCTTAAAATATTATTTTTCATTTTTTTAATTGCAAAAATATTAGTATTAAATTTATTAAAGAAATCATAGAAGAAATACGTAAAATTCGAAGTGAAGTAAAAAAAAGGAGAAAATGATAAAAATATTATTTCATTTTTCAAAAATGAAAAATACCATGACAACCGAAATAATTTTAATTTTTTTTATTATTTTAATATCAGTTTTTTTTTATTCTTAAAATATTATTTTTCATTTTTTTAATTGCAAAAATATTAGTATTAAATTTATTAAAGAAATCGTAGAAAAAAGAGGAAAAATTCGAAGTGAAGAAAAAAAAAGGAGAAAATGATAAAAATATTATTTCATTTTTCAAAAATGAAAAATACCATGACAACCGAAATAATTTTAATTTTTTTTATTATTTTAATATCAGTTTTTTTTATTCTTAAAATATTATTTTTCATTTTTTTAATTGCAAAAATATTAGTATTAAATTTATTAAAGAAATCGTAGAAAAAAGAGGAAAAATTCGAAGTGAAGTAAAAAAAAAGGAGAAAATGATAAAAATATTATTTCATTTTTCAAAAATGAAAAATACCATGACAACCGAAATAATTTTAATTTTTTTTATTATTTTAATATCAGTTTTTTTTATTATTCTTAAAATATTATTTTTCATTTTTTTAATTGCAAAAATATTAGTATTAAATTTATTAAAGAAATCGTAGAAAAAAGAGGAAAAATTCGAAGTGAAGTAAAAAAAGAAGAAAATGATAAAAATATTATTTCATTTTTCAAAAATGAAAAATACCATGACAACCGAAATAATTTTTATTATTTTTATTATATTAATATCAGTTTTTTTTATTATTCTTAAAATATTATTTTTCATTTTTCTAATTGCAAAAATATTAGTATTAAATTTATTAAAGAAATCGTAGAAAAAAGAGGAAAAATTCGAAGTGAAGTAAAAAAAGGAGAAAATGATAAAAATATTATTTCATTTTTCAAAAATGAAAAATACCATGACAACCGAAATAATTTTAATTATTTTTATTATTTTAATATCAGTTTTTTTTATTATTCTTAAAATATTATTTTTCATTTTTCTAATTGCAAAAATATTAGTATTAAATTTATTAAAGAAATCGTAGAAAAAAGAGGAAAAATTCGAAGTGAAGTAAAAATAGGAGAAAATGATAAAAATATTAATTGGTACCGCAATGATACATTGCTGGGCTCCTGGATGCCGCATTATATCATTGCGGGGGGTGCAATGTTTCATTACGGGGGGTGCAATGTTTCATTACGGGGGGTACAATGTTTCATTGCGTTAGAAATTAGGCAGTAGCCAATAAAATTATGGGACTATAACATTGCTGCTACCGCAATGTTTCATTGCTCCAGAAAAGTACCCCGCAAGGTTTCATTGCTCCAGTGATGTGTTTTTTTTTTAATTCTTTTTTATCTTTTAATCTTTAAATATGTATGTAAAAATTAAATTAAATTCATTTAAATTTCAAACTATCTTAGATGCTGATTTGTGGATATTTTTTCCCATCATATGTATTTAATTTAAGTTATTTAATCGAAATATACTCAAAAATATGTGAAACAATCGTTTTCATACTGACTATTGACCTAAATATGTATATACTTTCTCAGTTGTTATTTATGATTGTAAAAAAATAAAATACTATGTTTACAATTACTAGCAATGTTATATTTCAATTTTAAACTTAAAAAATAATATTTTAACTATTCTTATTTTTATTTTACCTTATATTATTATATTCTTATTTTTATATTACCTTATATTATTTTACATTAAAAAATAATATTATTTATGAAATTAAACTTGTCGAGTTCGAAATCCGTGACTCCGGGTCCATTAGCTCATTTATGTTTAACATCCAACACACCTTTACGACTAAAGTTACATTTTATTTAGGTTGATATTCAATTAATTTTTAATTTACAAATAATAAATAAATTCTTGTTTTTGGATATATTTGTTATTTATGATTGTAAAAAAATAAAATACTATGTTTACAATTACTAGCTATGTTATATTTCAATTTTAAACTTAAAAATTAATATTTTAACTATTCTTATTTTTATTTTACCTTATATTATTATATTCTTATTTTTATATTACCTTATATTATTTTACATTAAAAAATAATATTATTTATGAAATTAAACTTGTCGAGTTCGAAATCCGTGACTCCGGGTCCATTAGCTCATTTACGTTTAACATCCAACACACCTTTACGACTAAAGTTACATTTTATTTAGGTTGATATTCAATTAATTTTTAATTTACAAATAATAAATAAATTCTTGTTTTTGGATATATTTGTTATTTATGATTGTAAAAAAATAAAATACTATGTTTACAATTACTAGCTATGTTATATTTCAATTTTAAACTTAAAAAATAATATTTTAACTATTCTTATTTTTATTTTACCTTATATTATTATATTCTTATTTTTATATTACCTTATATTAGTTTAAATTAAAAAATAATATTATTTATGAAATTAAACTTGTCGAGTTCGAAATCCGTGACTCCGGGTCCATTAGCTCATTTACGTTTAACATCCAACACACCTTTACGACTAAAGTTACATTTTATTTAGGTTGATATTCAATTAATTTTTAATTTACAAATAATAAATAAATTCTTGTTTTTGGATATATTTGTTATTTATGATTGTAAAAAAATAAAATACTATGTTTACAATTACTAGCTATGTTATATTTCAATTTTAAACTTAAAAAATAATATGTTAACTATTCTTATTTTTATTTTACCTTATATTATTATATTCTTATTTTTATAAGAGGTCCAGCAATGTTTCATTGCGGGGGGTGCAATGAAACATTGCTGCAGTGAGTTTTTTAAAGGGCTGTGATATGTTGGTTGTGTAGCATTTGCCAACCAACGGGCCAAAAGGGTAGTTTTGGTAAAAAAAATATAAGAGTACCAGCAATGTATCATTGCGGGGGGTGCAATGAAACATTGCGGGGGTGCAATGAAACATTGCTCCAGTGCATTTTCTTAGTCGTATGATCGCTTTTAAACGGCTGTGATGGGTTGGTTGTGTAGCATTTGCTAACCAACGGGGGTTGTGGACCAAAACCCTTATAACAAAGAGTAGATATAATATTATATACTAATAGCGAAAGTAATAATCATGTACACATTACATTATAATCATTTAAATATCATATTACACTATACTACATATTAAAAATATAATAATATTATCATCAAACTGGTATAATATTATAGAACAGTTTATTTTATATATTTTTTTGTTATTCTGAGAAAATTCTACACATGTCGTAGTATTTTTATACTTTATAAATAAGGGTCTTACTCATGTGAGAACTCCCATTTTTGTGAGAACTGAGATCTAATCTCAGCCACACAATTTTAGATCTAAACTAAATCTTAACCACACAAATAATATTTTAGTTTTTTATTTTTTATGCTTCTCTCTCTTTCTCATATCTATGTCCTCCCCCCGTCACCAACCCAAACCCACCTGCCATTATTTCCAGTCATGAACTTTCTGTCTAACCCTCCCCAACAGACTCAAATTCATTCTCTCTCTCAATTTTTCGATCAATCTCCGTTTCTCTTTCATTTCCCCTGCCACCAACACTAACCCACCTGCTACCGTCATATCTATGACATCTATCGACGAAGTAGACTTTTTTAATTAGTTAATAGTTTGTCGTCTTTGTTGCCTTCAACATCATCGCGATTGATATGTTATATTCCGATCTGCTCATAACCAACACATCCGGCAGTTAAAAATGGTGATTAGTTGGTACGATGTAGTGATTTGTAGGTGGTGTTGAAGGTGGAATGTGATGGTTAAAGATGGTGGTAGTGTATTGATTCGATTCTGATGGTGATTTTTGTTTTTCGGGGGTGATTTTTTGTTTTCCGGTGGTGGTCGGAGGTGACCACGATGGTGGATGGGCGGCGATGGAGGGATTTTGAGAGAGATGAAGTGGGTGGAGGAATATTTGTATGGTAGGTTGGTGATTTTTGATAATAGATGATGATTTGTGATGACAACAGTTGGTGATTTTGTGTTTTCCGGTGGTGATTTTTTGTTTTCCGATGGTGGTCGGAGGTGACAACAGTATGGTGATTTTTTGGATTGGCCGGAATTGATCGTCGGAGATGGTGACCGGAGTTAATGGTGGCCGGAAATGGAGCTTCCCGGTGGCTGGAGGTGGTGGATTGGTGAGGGTGATGGAATATTGAAATATTAATATATTTAATGAGTGGTGGGAGATTAATGTAGGATACATTAAAGAATGGCTAGGATTAGATCTCATATCTCACAATATTGAGGGTTCTCAATGGAGCGCGACCCTTATAAATAAATATTATATTTAATTAGTGTTATACATTATGCACCGGACGCTAATTTTCGTCATCTTTAATATGTATTTTACATGAGATATTTAGCTAATTTTACATAATATTTTAATATTAATATAAATAATTACTATATAATATTTTCTCTGTTCCTCTAAATTTTTACATTTTTTATTTTGTAATTTTTATATCAATCCTTTACATTTCTAAATTTTCTCTAAATAATAAATTGTTAGTAATAAAAGAATGTCCCTACTGCTTTCCTTTACCTATCTAATATTTTAATAATGTTAATATTATTGTAATTATGTGAATTTGTATTTTAGTTTAAAACATAATAATGTTAAAAAAATTGCACATAATAGTTTTTTTATTTTGAATATAATATGATGCTTACATGTTTAAAGACGCGCCGGACAAGCAAATTACGAATTTAACCTCGTCCAAGTTGACGGTGGTAACTTGAGTTAACGGAAATATGCATTTTGCTAGCTATTAGTAATTGCAATATGCATTTTGCTAGATACTAAACTCTGGGTACACAATGTGTACCAACTTAAAAGAAAAGTTTCATGGATACTATTGGAGATGCATCAAAATATTGCAAAATAATATATATTTTGTAATCAAAAAAATTGCAAAACATATTATTTTGCAAATAATGTTCTATTAAAATTATTATTTTATTGAAAATCATGCATGTTTTGCAAACTAAACACGTATATTCGGCTTGCAAAACATATATAATTTAAAAGATTTTCAATTAAATAGTGATTTTCATATAATATAATTGATAAAATATTACATTTTGCAAGATTTTACTTGCATAAAATATATGGACTCTAAGGTTTCTAATAAAATACGGTGTTCATGAAACTCAACTCAGATACACAATATGCAAATTACTCTTTGTATATACACATTTTAAATGAAGAATACTTCATTAGGACAAGTACTTGAAAATTGGATGTTTTACCGAATCTAATTTAAGAGTACATTTGTGACGAATGATCAATATTATAGTATTCAGATTTCGCCAAAAAAATTAAATACAATCAATATTGAAATTTTTAAAATTATTTTTGAAAAATAATAAAGCATAGTATAAAATTCTCTCGAAGACATTAACATGATATATTTGAGTTCGGAGGTCTCTTATTTGTGTGTCTGCTGTTGTAAAAGTTGTTTTTCATAGAAGTGATCCAACATCAAACCTCACACATTTGAAACTTTGAAAAATATTAGCAATTTTTTAATTTTCATAACTACACTTATTTGCAATACTTTTTTCAACATAACATCAAGTTTTAAAAACAATCACAGAGTATAATTTGTGATCCCTTACATTTCTTTAGACCAAATAACAAAATTAAAAGAGCTACTAAGAGATCCAATTGAATAAGATGATTTTAATACCATATTCTAACATAAATTAGACCCGAAAAGAAAAACAAATCTAAGTATAATATCAAATAAATGGTTCGATTATGGTTTTGAGTCAAAACAGAACCCAAGTTAACCAAATCTATATATTCATTTAATATTATATATGTTAAAAATAACTTTGAAATAATTAATTTTCATATTCACTATATAAATATTCTTTATATTTAATGTAAATAAAATTATATAATACATAAACCATATGTTAGGTCCTGATAAGTTTGTAGAAGGGGGGTTGAATACAAACTATACCGTTTTATCGAATTTGTTCTTTAAATGATTTAACTGTTTAGGAACAAATTGATGCGGAATAAAAATGAAACAAGATTCAAGTTAAATATAACTTATATTAAACTTGAAGGGTGTTACAAATGATACTTAGTACAAGATTGAATCTCAAATAACTTAAAACAAATCTAGAATAAATTCGACATGAATTTATCTATTTTTGTAATAAAATGATTTAACAATATTTGATAATTTGAGATTCGTTCTAGGGATAAAAATCCGCTAGATAGTCAAAGCAATACAAGTAATCAAATTCTAGTGGTTTGGATTTAACAATACAAACTAGAATTAATTGCTTGAGAAGAAATGAAATTTAAAGCTTGAGCTGTTCTTCAGTAAATGCTTCTGTATGCTTTTCTTTCTTTTTGTTCAACACTGCCTTCTTTTTTTCTTTTCTGTCTTCAATTAATACATATCAATTAAGCCTGTATGACCTCCAACAGAATGCTCGGTAGAACCTTGAATGCTAGTATGACCTGCCAACATAAATTCTAATTTTCGGTATGACCAAAAAAGAGAATTGTATGACCTATAAAAAGCACCTAGTATGACCTGTAAAAAAGAACTTAGTATGACCTGATAAATAATTCAGTAGAACCTAGAAAATAGGTCATACCGAATTATCTACTAAGGTCATACCGAGTTTTTGATAATAATAAACATAGGTCATACTAGTTCATTTTCAGAAAATCCTTTTAATTTAAATAGTTAGATTAAATTATAGATTAAATTAATTCTTCTTAAATAGAATTAAGTTAATAAATAATTTAAACTACTAACCTAATTAATTTAATAAATAAATTAATTCTGATAGAATTAATTTATTAATTAATTTAACTTAGTAAATTAAATAAGATATCTTTAAAGCCTTGCATCTCTCTCTCTTCTGAAAACCACTGAATAGATAAGATTTAATTCCACTGATGATGTCGTCATTCGATGCACTGTCTGGTTTCATGAATAACTGACTTCAATGATAATTCTTCATCTTTAAAACATTTAAAGTTGTGGTTTATTTTCTTTAGCTCTGACAATACTCTGTGTCCTGTACTTCTTCCGTCACCACTGGAAATCTCTGTCACTGCAGTAAATCCACTAACTTGAATACTTCACTGAGGCTTGAACAATAAATTGAACTTCTTTCAATGTAGAATAACTTCAAGTCTGTAGATGACTTTAATTCTCCATTCTCTTGACAGATAAAACTATCTGAGATTCCTGTGACATATTAACTTATTATTTACTTATTACAAACTTGTTTAAATTAAGTTGTTTCCTCGGAATATTAACAGGCCTAAACATATGCCTTTCAATCTCCCCCTATTTGTTTGTTAGAGAATAACAATCAAATACCTAGAGGATAACTCAACTAACTTAAACAAGAAATAGAAATGACTTTTAAGAGCCAAGTAAATAACAAGAAAAGTTCTGGATTTCATTTAACATTTTCCAGATTCAAACATTAAAGATAAATACAAGATAGATGTTCCTCTAGACTGAACACATATTTACATTGATCCTATCTTGAAATACCTAAGCTCTATACATATAACAATTACAGACTAGAGCTTCTTCAAATTTCAGACTCCATCATCTCTCCTTCTTCAAGTGCTTCAAGCAAATCCTTGTCCAGAATACGATCAGATTCAGAAGTAATGCCATTAGGTCTGACAGGTTGAGCTGTGACTTTCTTCAGCCTATTCTTCATTAGATGATATCTCTTGATATTGGCAATGCAATAGTCTTGAATCAAATCAGCAACTTCTGTCTTCTCTTGTGTAGCAAACCCTGTTGTCCTCAACATATTCTCCATATAGACAAGATGCCTGGCAGGATAATCTTTCAAAGAGATTGGATCCACACCACAAGTTTGAAGTGCCCTTCCTTTATAAAATTTAACTTCATATGGCACATCCACAACTTGAGGACTCGCTTTCATTGCAAAGTCTCTTAACTGATCATGCAGCAGCTCAGCTAATGGAGACGTTCTTTTTACTTTGCACATGAATACCCATAGTTCAGAGAGAGTTCTGCTTTCCAGAAGATTGAGAGACACCAAGAACGTTCCCTCATTATGAGTGTAAACATATATCTTCAACTCCTCTCTAACTCTGTCAAATCCAGTTGTTATCCTTGAAATCTCTGCATGAAGAGCTTTCATATATACCGTGTTGTCTGGATTGACCTGTCTGTACCTTTCCAACATCCCAAGAAACTTTGCATCATTATTAATTCCTTCTTGATGTGCAAACATTTCTCTAGCTTTGTCCCATTCTACTCCTTGCTTGAGCCTTACATATAACTTTCTATCACTGACCTTCAGATTGTGAAGTCTTTGCTTTTCTTGTTGCTCAGCTTTTTGAATGACAAAATGCTTGGAAATGATGTCAGATACTTTTGCATTTTCCTCCTCTCTCCTCTTCAAATCAGCCTTTTGCCTTACCAACTCAGCTTCAAAGGCAGGATCGACTACAGGTTCATCTTCCCAGTCAGCATAGTCAGCCTCTCCTTCAACTTCTACCTCACCAAAGATATCTTCAGGGGCTTCAGATTCAACATCATCAAATACACCCTCATCACCTTGATAGTAGTCAGCATCAGAAAAAGTTAACTTCTGCTTCCCTTTGTCCTTTACAGAATCAGAACCTCCAGCTTCTCCTCCTTGAGCTTCTCCTCCTTGTAACTCCTTCTCCTTATTCTCCCCCTTAGTTGAGGAATCCTCTAAAGATTTAACTTTATCAGTTTTAGGATCCTCCTTTGTACCTTCTCTTTCTCCTTCACCATCCCTGTCACCATTGTCCCCTGCATCATCATCACCCTCAAAGAATTTCTTTTGTTCAGCATTGGGTTGATGTGTGACCTTGATCATATTATACAAATGTTTCATGCCCTCGTTCAGATGTTGCATCCCTCCTTCAATCTTGGTAAACCTCTCATCATTGAAGTACTGATTTTCATCAATAGTATCTTGAAATGAGTCTACTTTGGTTGAAATCATAGGAATATGTTTGATAGCCTCCCTGATCTCAGCATTAGAAACCAGTAGTTCTGACATATCTGAAGCCATTAACACTTGTGATTCTTGAATATCATTCATCTTTGGGACCAATGTGACCTTCACTCCTTCCAATTCATCTCTCATGGAACCCAGCTGATTAGTTACAGAGGTGGAAGAAGTAGATCGTTCAACCACTTGTGCCTTAAGAATATCTTTCTCAGCCTGGGTCTCTTGAAGTTGTTTCTGTAAACCAGCTATTTGAGCCAACAAAGAAGCAGTGTATGTGTCATTGTGTGCACTCATCTCAATTTCTCTCGATGGTGTTTCACTCACCTCACGTGCTTGTGTATCGCTCTGTGTTTGTCTCTCAGAACTAACCACTAGCTGTTTATTCATTGTTGGAGTAGAAGTACCTGCAGAAAAAATCACCATAGCCCCTTCTTGAGAGGTCACTGGTGGTGCAATGGGAGTTCGTGAATCCCAATCCATGGTAAAGTCCAAAAATTCATCAGAAATTGAAAACTGAATTGCTTCAGATATAGACTTACCATGTTGCCCTTCACTTTCTCCAGTTGAAACTGCGATTGAAGAATCCCTTAGGGGAGCCAGAGATGTTCCCTCTGGGAGGGGAGAAAATGATTCTATTATTGGGGGCGAAGAACCAGATTTTCCCTCTGAAGCCTGTGAAGGCTCTTCTACCGTGACAATGGTAGGCACTGTTTCACCAATCATTCCTATGTGCTCTCCTCTCAGAGTGTCCTGTGCAAGAGTCTCTACTAATGTTTCAGAAGTGTTTTCTCCCATTGTGAGTAATGGAAGAGTGCTTGACTCTGTACAGAATGCCATGGCCTGATGGCGAATTTCAATAGATTCATCCTGTTGGGAGGATGCCTCTAGTAACTGTTCATTGGCCTTTTGAGAATCCATATCCTTATGGGAGGATACAGACTGGCTAACAGATGCCTCAAGTAGTGTTCTTCTCTTCTTTAGTGGTGGAGGCAGAGCTGTGGGATCACTCATATTAAACTCTACTTCAAGTTGCTCTCTTGATCTTGTTATAGCTGATAGTTGTAGGGGAGCGGTCAATGGATTTGACTCTGTGTGTGGCTCTATGACCGGGGACAGAGATTGTGGTTCTACAATCCCTTGGTCAATCCTAAGAACCTCTTGGGTTAGTGGAGCAGTTGAGAGAGGATATATTACCTGAAGTGCCATGGTGTTAGGAGGCGCCATTGAAGTTCCTGCTGACGAGGATCCAACCACTGGATGTTCAATAAAGAGTAAAGGTAACTGTGGTTGCAAAATCTCTCGCAGATAAGATTGTGGAACTAGGGGTCTCCTTCCAGACTTGGAGCTTGTGGACAAAGATGAATAAATGAGAGGATTAGTATGTGCGGGGACTTGAAAAGGAGTGTTTTGAAAAAGGGTTTTATGTTCATCAGAAAGAACATGATTCAACACTAGAGAAAGGAAACGAGAATAAAAGCATCTAACTTTCTTTCCAGTTTCAATATCTCTAGGGTAATTGAAAATCCTCCTTATCAAGAGATCCCACACAAGAGTTCCTATGTCCACTCTCAGGTTATAAACAGCAGCATAGGCAATGTTTTGTAGTACAGAAGTGATGACTTGAAAGTTGTTTTTGGTAGAATTACTAAAAACTTTGGCTAGACAGTCAAAGAACAAATCCCACTCACAAGCTAGATTACCCTTATTCAACCGAGGAAGAACAATATTTCCCTGGTAGTCAATACTAGAGAAAAATTGAACTAACTCAGCATCAATAGGGAATCTAACAAAGTTATCAAGTGGAAAATGAAGCACTTGACAAAAGATCTCCTTAGTTACTGTGTACTGACGATCAGAAATAATGAATGTGAAAGATCGCATATCTTCAGCAACAACAGCAGTTAAGCATAATAGACGAAGGGGTTCAATCTTTAAATCAACAGAAGTAGTGATAGCATAGCTAACAATTGATTGTTCATTTAAAAAATGAATCCACGGCCTAAAACGTTCAACAGAACACTTAAGGGGATTAAAATAGCCAACGTAATTATTAAAACGTTCAACAACAAACTCCGCAGCCATTTGAAAATAAATAATAAAATTTAAAAAAAAATTATTAGAATAACACAGCAATTAATAATAATAATTATTAGAAAAGAAATAAAATCCCAAGTAATGCACAAGAAAAATTTGCAATAGTTCGTTGTTCTAAGAATAAAACACAAACCAGAGCAAAGTTAACTAAGTAAAAACTTGAGTTAGAAAGGTATGAAAAGCAAAAGAACCTGAAAAGCATTAGTATTTATAGGCAAGGGTTCTGCTGAGCTCGGTATGACCTAAAGGGAGGTCATACCGAGTTTTTGCTTGAGGTCATACCGAGAAAACAAGAAAAAAAAAAAATTAATTACAAGAAAAAAAACATCAATATGACCTCTAATATAGGTCATACCGTGTTTTTGAAGTAAATTACCAAAATAAAAACCAATATGACCACAGCAGAGGGTCATACCGAGTTTTTAAAGTTTAAATAAACAAAATAAAACCAATATGACCTGTCTAGTGGGTCATACCGAGTCCTATATACACAAAAATAACAGCAAAACAATCAAACAATTCACAGAAACTGCTAACAATTGAAAAACCTACTGCATAAAAATTAACCAAAACACAAAATTACAATAAACCTGCATAAAAATCTGAACAAAAAATTTTATAAACTGAAAATAACTTAAATGATTCTAAATAACTAAAATTTCAATAAAAATACATTTCTCCAGGGAAAATGAGAAAAATATTTTTAAAGAAATTAAATTATTCAGAATATCTAAATTAACAAGCTTTATACAATAAACATGGATTGGCAATATTTAACATCTTAAAATCAACAAGAGAAAATGATTTAGTTAAGAACAAACCTGGAGATATTATCAATCACTAAGACTGTTCAACATACCCAATTTACCAACTAACCTGATGAATGTGGATTCGTCAACAGATTTAGTGAAAATATCTGCAGTCTGTTCTTCAGTGGGTACAAAGTGCAACTCCACTGTTCCATCCATAACATGCTCTCTGATAAAATGATACCTGATATCAATGTGCTTTGTTCTCGAGTGCTGTACAGGGTTGTTGGAGATTGCTATGGCACTTGTATTATCACAAAATATGGGAATTTTGTCTAAGGCAAAGCCATAGTCCTTTAATTGATTCCGTATCCATAAGATCTGAGCACAACAGCTTCCAGCAGCAATATATTCAGCTTCTGCTGTTGAATTGGAAACTGTTTGCTGTTTCTTGCTATACCAGGAAATCAACCTACCTCCAAGGAATTGACAACTCCCAGAGGTACTCTTTCTATCCACAACACTACCTGCATAATCAGAATCTGTATATCCAACAAGATTAAAACCAGAATCTTTAGGGTACCAAATACCTAGATTAGGTGTACCCTTAAGATATCTCAAGATTCTTTTTACAGCAACGAGATGAACATCTCTAGGGTCCACTTGGAACCTTGCACACAAGCATGTAGCATACATAATATCTGGTCTACTAGTAGTAAGATAGAGTAAGGAGCCAATCATACCTCTGTAGCTTGTAACATCTACCTTGATAGATTTGTCAGAAGCTCCAAGTTTGATTCCTGTTGAAGATGGAGTCCTTGCTGATGCTGAATCCTCCATATGATACTTCTTGAGGAGTTCTTTGAGATACTTGGATTGACAAATAAATATACCATTTGACCTTTGACTTACTTGCAATCCAAGAAAGAACTTCAGCTCACCCATCATACTCATTTCAAACTTACTCTGCATTAGCTCAGCAAATCTCTTACAGAGATTATCATTAGTAGACCCAAATATGATGTCATCCACATAGACTTGGACTAATATCATATCATTTTTGTGTTTCTTTGAAAAAAGAGTTTTGTCTATTATACCTCTAACAAAACCATTTTCTAAAAGGAAACCAGAGAGAGTGTCATACCATTTTCTTGGGGCTTGTTTGAGACCATAGATAGCCTTGAAGAGAAAGTACACAAAGTCCAGCAACTCCTGATTTTCAAAGCCAGGGGGCTGTTCCACATACACTTCTTCATCAAGTTCACCATTCAGGAATGCACTCTTAACATCCATTTGATAGACTTTAAAATTGGAATAAGCAGCAAATGCTAAGAACATCCTGATGGCCTCAAGTCTAGCCACTGGTGCATAGGTTTCATCATAGTCAATGCCTTCAGCTTGAGAATACCCTTGTGCAACCAGTCTTGCCTTGTTCCTTGTAACAATGCCATCCTCATCTAGCTTGTTCCTGTATACCCATCTTGTGCCCACTACTTTCTTGTTCTTTGGCCTGGGTACCAGCTTCCAGACTTGCTGTTGTTCAAATTGATTGAGTTCATCTTGCATAGCAATCACCCAATCTGGATCAGTCAGTGCTTCCTCAGTTTTCTTTGGCTCCATTTTAGATAGAAATGCTGAGAAAAGACATTCATTCTGAGAAGCTCTTCTAGTTTTAACTCCAACATCTGGATCACCAATGATCAGCTCAAAAGGATGAGCTCTATTCCAAACAGTCTGTCTTGGAAGATTTGATCTTGATGATTCGCCTTGAAATTCACTTTGATGTTGTGAGTGACTAGTTGATCCTTCATTTGCTCCCCCTGAGTTGTTGCCTGTTTGCCTTGATGATTCTTCTCCAGTGTTGGTGGTATCTCCATTGTTACCAGTGTTTCCACCACCATCACCATGATCATTATCATCATTGTTATTATCATCACCAGCAATAACTTCAGGTGGGGCTTCATCATCTGATTCTGAGTCTGGCAAGTTATCAAACTTCAGCTTTTCAGATGAGTCTTCTTTTTGGATACTGGGGAACTTAGTGTCATCAAAAGTAACATTGACACTTTCCTTTACTGTGTGACTGCCAACCACATAGACCCTGTAAGATCTTCTGGAATATCCAACAAAAATAGCTTCTTGTGCCTTTGCATCAAACTTGCCACGTTTAACATTGTCATCTAAAAGCACAAAGCATTTTGCTCCAAATACATGAAAGTACTTGACAGTTGGTTTCTTATTGTTCATGATCTCATACGGAGTCTTCATTAAGTCCTTGTTGATTAAAGTTCGATTCTGAGTATAACAAGCTGTATTCGCTGCTTCAGCCCAAAAGTACGTTGGAAGTTTGGACTCACTTAGCATAGTCCTAGCTGCTTCAATCAATGTACGATTCTTTCTTTCCACTACTCCATTTTGTTGAGGAGTTCTAGGGGCAGAATACTGTCTTGTTATTCCTTTATCAGCACAAAAGTCATTTAGAATGGCATTCTTGAATTCCGTACCATTATCTGACCTTATGGCTCTAACAGGGAATCTAGAATCCAGCTCAATCAACTTTACATGGCCAATCACCAGGAATGGGGTCTCATCCTTGGAATGTAGGAATAAAACCCATGTATATTTTGAATAGTCATCAACAATCACAAGTGCATATTGTTTCTTTGACATGGACATCACATTAACTGGACCAAACAAATCCATGTGCAGTAGCTGAAGAGGTTCAGTTATTGATGATGTATTAGTGCCCTTGTGAGAAGCCTTCTTTGACTTTCCTTTCTGACATGCCTCACACAGTCCTCCCTGTGTAAATTCCATTTGAGGCAAATCTCTAACTAATTCCCTCTTGACTAAAGAGTTCATAGTTTTGAAGTTAAGGTGAGACATCTTCTTGTGCCATAGCCAACTATCATCTGATGAAGCTTTAGCATAAAAACAATTAACTTCATCTTTGAATCCCGAGTTCAGATCAGCTATAAACAAGTCACCTTTCCTTACTCCTTGAAGAGCAGGCTTTCCATTCTTCTTGTGAGTAATCTGACACTTCTCTCTTTCAAAGGAAACAGCATATCCTCTGTCACAGAACTGACTGATGCTGAGAAGATTGAACGTCAGACCTTCCACAAATGAAACATCTTCAATGATAACATTTCCGTACTTCAAACAGCCATATCCTTTCGTAATACCCTTGCTGTTATCTCCAAAGGTAACTACTGGGCCAGCTTTCACAACCACATCTGATAGCAGGGCTCTATCTCCGGTCATATGCCTTGAACAGCCACTGTCCAGAATCCACATAACTCGGTTTACCTGTTTAACTCCCTGCAATATCAGATTGATTAGTCCTTCTTCGGAGCCCAAAATTGATTGGGTCCGGCATACTTAAAGAACTGGCCTTTGTCAGGCAAAACAACATTTCTAACTAAAACTACTTCATCCTCTTTCACATAAGAGCGTTTCCATTTATAACCAGCCTTAACACATTTCTGAGTAGGCTTAGGGATAAATGAATCCACTCTAGTCTGAGGAGGACTAGTAGTCTTTGTTTTAACATGCTTCTTATTATTAACATGTTGACGTGGAGCAGTCTTATCACTAGATACATGCTTTTTATTAAAGAAAGCATACATAACATTAAAAGCACAAGACATGCAATTACTCACACCACATGCTTTATGAGAAGAATTAATAGCAGGCATGTTAGTTCTACAGTTGTTTTGATCCAACTTATGGATATCTGATTTAGTCTTTTCAGTTGTAGCAACTTTGACTGGAATATCAGATACACACTTTTTGGATTGCTCAGCTTCTAAGGCAACATCTTCTTCATGAATCTCCTCAGCAATAATGATAGAAGATTCATTCAGAGGCTCTGCCTCAGACTCCTTACAGAAGGGTGTTTTAATACCCTTAAGAATATAAGGAACAACCTTTCCTTCTTCTCTGACTCTACAAGGTGTATTAATACCAAGCAATCCTATAGCCTCATTATAATCATAACCTATACTGACATGATTACCAATAGCTTGTTTATTGAAAATTTCTTTAGCCGTTTTACAAGAGTTGTAATAGGCATTAGCTTTGGTTTTGAGCTCACTAATCTGCTCTTTGAGAATGGTTTCCAGTTGAATATAACATTTAACCCTATTCTCCAGAAAAGCAATTTTCTCATTAAGTTCATCCTGATTAACATGCACAAGTTTCAAATCTTTTAATTCCTTTTCAAGATTTGTGTTTAAAAGATTTATTCTATCATTTTCAGTGCGTGCACAACTTATGGTGCCACCAAGATGATAAATCATTTCAGCATCAGTAAAGGTTACCTCTGACATGTATCTGGATGAAGTGCTTTCCTCTTTAGCCATTAAAGCAAGGTTCCCAATCTCACCTGCTTCTTCATCACTGTCAGTGTCATCCCAACTCTTTCCCTCAGCAACATAGGCCTTCCCAATCTTGTTCTTCTTGCTAGAATCAAATGTGTTTCTAGTCACTTGCTTTGGCTTTCTGCACTCAGTAGCAAAGTGACCCAACTCATTGCAATTGTAGCATCTGATTATACTCCTTTCCACAGTTCCAGTTTTGTAGCCACCCCTTGTGCCACTTGAAGATGAAGATCCACCTCTCTGAAATCTGGGTCTGAACTTAAGATTGGGATTCCTCTTGAATCTAAACTTCCCAAACTTTCTGACTATCAAAGCCAAATCACCATCCTCCAGCTGATCAAGTTCTTCCAAAGAATAGAAGTCACCACCAGATTGATCAATGGATGTTAATCCATATTCAGCATCAATAACATTCATGTGAGAACTGGAAGGTTGAACAGCCTTCACTTCCAGTTTCTGTGGGACTTCAGCAGCCAATGCAGTGGAGGTACCAACAATCCTTCCAGTTCCATACAGCTCCTTCTGTTGAATCTGCTCCAGCTCATAGGTCTTCAAGACACCATACAATCTTTCCAAAGCAAGCTCATTCATGTCTCTTGCTTCTCTAATAGCAGATATCTTGTGCTCCAAATGAGGTGGAAGTGTAAGAAGGAACTTCTTGTTAATCTCCTTGTTGGTGTAGTGCTTCCCATTGAGATTCAGATCATTAATTAATTTGTTGTATCTTTCAAAAACCTGAGAGATACCTTCACCAGGGTTTGATCTGAAATGCTCATATTGTGAAGTGAGAATTTCCAGCATATTCTCCCTAACTTCTTCTGTCCCCTCATTGATTATCTCTATGGTTCCCCAAATATGTTTGGCAGTTTCACAATTTAGGACATGATTATGCATGATAGGATCAAGACTCTCAATAAGGATCAACTGAAGACAGGAATCCAAGGTAACATCCTCTTTCTCATCAGGAGTGTATTCCTTGGGATCTTTAGGGTACATCCTAGCAGCCCTAGTCACAACATTATCCTCAACAACTTCAGGATCAATAATCATAGGGAGTTTGGGACCACTCTTCAGCACATCCAAGTATTTAGGATTTGCAACCTTAAGAAATAGGAGCATTTTCTTCTTCCACATTGGATAATGCTCCTTGCTGAATATTGGGATTTTAACTGTCCCCACTTTCTGTGTAGTAGACATCTTTTGAGATTTTTAGAATTCAAATAAAAAATCAGAGTTTAAAAGAAAAATCTCAAAACAATTGGATCTTTGATTTGTATATCAATCAAAAGGCTCTGATACCAATTGTTAGGTCCTGATAAGTTTGTAGAAGGGGGGTTGAATACAAACTATACCGTTTTATCGAATTTGTTCTTTAAATGATTTAACTGTTTAGGAACAAATTGATGCGGAATAAAAATGAAACAAGATTCAAGTTAAATATAACTTATATTAAACTTGAAGGGTGTTACAAATGATACTTAGTACAAGATTGAATCTCAAATAACTTAAAACAAATCTAGAATAAATTCGACATGAATTTATCTATTTTTGTAATAAAATGATTTAACAATATTTGATAATTTGAGATTCGTTCTAGGGATAAAAATCCGCTAGATAGTCAAAGCAATACAAGTAATCAAATTCTAGTGGTTTGGATTTAACAATACAAACTAGAATTAATTGCTTGAGAAGAAATGAAATTTAAAGCTTGAGCTGTTCTTCAGTAAATGCTTCTGTATGCTTTTCTTTCTTTTTGTTCAACACTGCCTTCTTTTTTTCTTTTCTGTCTTCAATTAATACATATCAATTAAGCCTGTATGACCTCCAACAGAATGCTCGGTAGAACCTTGAATGCTAGTATGACCTGCCAACATAAATTCTAATTTTCGGTATGACCAAAAAAGAGAATTGTATGACCTATAAAAAGCACCTAGTATGACCTGTAAAAAAGAACTTAGTATGACCTGATAAATAATTCAGTAGAACCTAGAAAATAGGTCATACCGAATTATCTACTAAGGTCATACCGAGTTTTTGATAATAATAAACATAGGTCATACTAGTTCATTTTCAGAAAATCCTTTTAATTTAAATAGTTAGATTAAATTATAGATTAAATTAATTCTTCTTAAATAGAATTAAGTTAATAAATAATTTAAACTACTAACCTAATTAATTTAATAAATAAATTAATTCTGATAGAATTAATTTATTAATTAATTTAACTTAGTAAATTAAATAAGATATCTTTAAAGCCTTGCATCTCTCTCTCTTCTGAAAACCACTGAATAGATAAGATTTAATTCCACTGATGATGTCGTCATTCGATGCACTGTCTGGTTTCATGAATAACTGACTTCAATGATAATTCTTCATCTTTAAAACATTTAAAGCTGTGGTTTATTTTCTTTAGCTCTGACAATACTCTGTGTCCTGTACTTCTTCCGTCACCACTGGAAATCTCTGTCACTGCAGTAAATCCACTAACTTGAATACTTCACTGAGGCTTGAACAATAAATTGAACTTCTTTCAATGTAGAATAACTTCAAGTCTGTAGATGACTTTAATTCTCCATTCTCTTGACAGATAAAACTATCTGAGATTCCTGTGACATATTAACTTATTATTTACTTATTACAAACTTGTTTAAATTAAGTTGTTTCCTCGGAATATTAACAGGCCTAAACATATGCCTTTCACCATACAAATAGGTATTGTTTTTAGAGAAAATGCCCAAAATACCTACCAAAACGGGGTGTATTGCCCAAAATACCCACCGACGGAATGTTCCGCCCAAATTACCCGCTGAATACGCATTACAGACATGCGTAGACAATTTTTACAAAGGATGCGCATGTGAGACATGCGTATTCTTTGTTTTTTTAAAAAGTGAATACGCATATCTGACATGCGTATCCCGTAAATCATTTACAAATAATACGCATGTCAGAGATGCGCATCCTTTGTAAAAACTGAATACGCATGTCCGATATGCGTATTTCGTGGGTAAAAAGGGCGGAACAGTGCGCTGGTGGGTATTTTGGGCAAAAAAACTGATTTGGTGAGTATTTTGGGAGCTCACCCTTGTTTTTATTTTAACTCTTTGTTTTAAAATTTTTGTTTGGTCGGGCTCTATTTTGTGTGTTACCTTGTTATTTTTCAATAGGTATTTGTTATGTTTGTTATTTTTGATTTATCATATTTGAATTAGTATAAAAAATAAATTTATGAAATAAATTTAATTAGTTTTACAAATTTGGAAATGATTATTCTTTGACCTTTAATGTAATAAAATCAGTGTTCTAAAAGTCGGCGATTAATCGCCGATTAATCGCTAGACGGCGGATCACCGAACTGATTAAACGAAAATCTGTCAATTAATCGTTTTTTCAGAAAAACGGTCAAAAATCGGCTGAATCGGCCAAAAATCGGATTAATCGGTCAAAAATCGAGCTAATTATTAAAAAATAGTAAAAAACAGTTAAAATTAAAATAAAAAAAATAAAAGGTAGAAACTTGATTAAACAATAGGAAAAAACATTATTTTTGTATATATAATTATAATTTTAGATGCCTAAATCGTAAATTCTCTTAATTGTTTTCTCATAAATTGATCTCTAATTGAAAAGTTAAACCTTCAAAATTTTATTTATTACAATTATATAACATTTTTAACATATTTACATAAATATATGATAATAACATATGTTTAGTTGAAATAACGAAACAATTATATATATGAATATAAATGTATATAAATTTTTTTATTAAATTTATTCCGATTAATGATCTGATTAATCATTCCGATTAATCTCCGATTACTCGATTAATCTCTGGACGGTGCCTTCACCGATTAACTCTGATTCCCGCTTTTTACAACACTTAATAAAATGATAAACCCTTGCCTTATTTATTTCATCTTAATACATCACCAACAAATAAATTCACATAATACGTATTTTGTACAAATAAAAGAAAAAAATAACATTAAAAATATAGAAATTAATAAATGGTCAACAAAAAAAATCCAAAAACTGTTTCTGTTTGGTAATAATTAATAGCAATTAAACAATCCAAGCATAACCGCGTGTACCAATTTAGTAAAATCTATCTATTATATATATAATAGAGCAACTAGGAGGTTTAGTGAGACAATTTATTCAATGTTAAATTACTAAATTATCCCTCCTATATTATATTAATGATAAAAAAATTGTTTGAAATGGGAATTGAACCCTTGACCTCTTGCTTAGAAGTAACATTCCTTACCACTATGCTAGATATCAATTTTGATTATATAATAAAACTCTTTATTAATATGCGCAAATACTCAATATGTTATATTCTATTTTGATCTCTTCTTGTAATCTCCTTGATAAGGTAGATAATTCATTTTCACATGCCTTAAAATCATATTTTTGACCAGATTAGAGAAAAACTCGCGCAAGATATACAAAATATTATAAAATTGGAATTGATCCATAAAAAAGGATTATATTAATATTTTAATATTGTAAATCATGTTTATTTGTGTTAAATATATAATGACTCAGATTATGTATACTATTAGATTACAAATTCTATATACTATCGGATTATATATATTAGATTCCCGATTACCTTTTCAATATTATATTGATGATAATAGATTACTAAATTACCCTTCTAATTTTATATTGATGATAAAAAATTGTTTTTAATGAGAATTGAACCATGACCTAGGTGATAATGTGACAAATGTTGACATCTATAGTCACTATCACTTATTATAGTCTTTTTTAATTTTTATTTTAAAATTTAAAACTATCAACCTATTTACTTCATTCCAATTATATCCTTATATATAATAAGCGTAAAACGGATTTTATTCATCATTTAACATTTTTTAATGCTTCGTTATAAGATATTAACAACTTATAGATTATATACGCAGTTTTGAAATTTTAGATACTAATATAGATTAAAACTTTAGTTTTACTACAATCCTATATATTATAAATCTCGTCTTCAATAAATAAATTTTATACGTTGATCATTTTCGAAAAATACACTATTAGTATATAAAGTATTGAACCCGAAAAATGCAAAAGAGTTTTATCTTTGTATACTAATAAAAAAGTTTGTATTGGAGATTTTTACAAAAAAGTTGAAGTTGTCACCGTATGATTAAATCAAATCTTAACTAAAATTGGTTTAAATTTTTTGAATATCTATGATAAAATATTAAAAGTATTAATTGTTAAATTATTTGTGCACAGTGACAATTGTAAGGTGAAACGAGTAACTTATCATGAATCAGTTTAGCGGCTTCTTGAGAGGTTTAAGTAATAGTTTTATAAATAAAGTATATTCACAACTGTACAATTATTGCATTCAACGTGTCTGCTATTATCTTTTAATCTATTATATATATAATAGAACAACTACGGGGTTGAGTTAGACAAAAAAATCAGAGTGAAATTACAATTATACCCTTTAAATCATAGGATGACATTATTACCCCTTCCTTAATTATTTCATATTAATTCTCTATTATTATTACATATTAATATATCTGCACATTAATTACTAATCTTCTTTAAAGTATATTAACTGTTTTGTAATTAATACTTATTGTTTACATACATGATATTTTAAATGAAATATATTATTTAAAAAGTAATAAAATATAATTTAAAATATTAATGATATTTGAATAAATATACATAACATAAATTTATGATATCGAATGGTTAGTAATATGACATAGTTTCATGTTATCTTCATTCTGATCGAAGTGATTTGCGAGAGAGTTATTCATTGTTAACCAATTAAGAATATGTATGTAAAAACATATCGAGTTTTTTAAAAAACAATTATGCAGTAAAAAATCATCAAATACTTACTTACTCGAAAATCAATATCAACTTATTCACATCCAAATCATAAACATATCTAACACGAACTTCTAATTCAAGGAATACAATACAATAAAAAAAAGGAATATTAACTTTACAAACAACTATGGCTAACTTAAAATTTTCAAATATCTCAATCACCAAACCATCAACACTAATTAAGAATATGTATACAAAATCATATCAAGTTTTTTAAAGAAAAAGATCAAAATACTTACTTACTCAAAAATCAACAACAAACTATTCGCATCCAAATCATATACGTGTATCACACGAACTTCCGCTTAAAGAAATAAAATATAATAAAAAATAGATATATTAATTTTACAATAACAATTGCTAACTTAAATTTTTAAATATTTCGGTAATCAAACCATCAATATGAATATACCACAAACAAATATACCGGAATTAATGATAAATTATAAAATATTTTAGAATAAACCTGTGCCTCGCACGGGTAATAAAGCTAGTTTAATACTTGAAACAACATCAAAAGTCAAAACGCATCATAAACACCTTAATTATGTAACAGATGTTGCATGTTACAAATACAAAGAAAAAAAAACAAGAGAAATAATCAAAGCAAACAGTTTTAGTATAAATATAAAGTAACACATTACTTGACATATGCCTAAACGGTTAAGCAAGATCAGAGGATCAAAAAGATGGCGAAGAAAGCAGTGTTGATAGGGTGCAATTACAAAGGCACAAAAGCCGAACTCAAAGGCTGCATTAACGACGTCAAGCGCATGCACCGTTGTTTAATAGACCGCTTCGGTTTCTCATACAATGACATTTCTGTTCTTATTGACACAGACAAATCATACACTCAACCTACGGGCAAAAACATCCGCCGAGCTCTCTCTAATCTCGTCGGATCTGCTTCCTCTGGCGACATTCTCTTCGTGCATTACAGCGGTCATGGCACGCGTCTTCCAGCTGAGACCGGTGATGATGATGATACCGGTTATGATGAGTGCATTGTGCCTACTGATATGAATCTCATTACTGGTGAGGTTTATTTTATTTTTTTTATTTTTAGATTTGTTGATTTATTGATCGGAATGTTTGTGCATGATATTTATTATTTGTGTTTTATATGGTTGAGATGATTGATTGATATTCGGATTGCCATGTAATATTACGAGCTTTTGAAATTAAAGATCGAATGGTTCTTGTTTGTTTAGTTTCTTTGTACATTGAGCATTGTGCAGAAATGAGCTCGGTGTGTAATTTGGACTGTGGTAGCAGTAATTATATACTAGTTTTTTGTGAATAATCTTCAGAGTTATAACATTGCACTATTTTTGCTGCTTCCAGAGTACTAGTGTATTCATTTTTAATACACATTTGTCAAAAAATTTGGTAGAATAGACTAATGTATTTGTTACATGTTCTAACTAATTTCCAACTTTTTTTGCAGATGATGATTTCAAAGAGCTTGTAGACAAAGTACCTTGTGGGTGTCGAATAACAATTGTGTCAGATTCTTGCCACAGTGGTGGCCTCATTCAAGATGTGACAGAACAGATAGGAGAGAGCACTAATTCTCCTTGTAAGAAGCAAGACTCAGGTTCTGGGTTCAAGAACTTTCTGCATCGCACTGTGGATGATGCACTTGAATCTCGTGGTGTTCACCTCCCATCTGGACTCCGCCCCCATCATGGACAGCAAGAAGATGCAGGTGACGAAGAAGTTGATCTAGGAGATGGGGACCGAGGCTATGTGAAGAGCAGATCCTTGCCCGTTCCTACCCTTATAGAGATACTCAAACAGAAAACTGGTAAGGATAATGTTGATGTTAGAAATCTGAGGCCAACCCTCTTTGATGTCTTTGGAGATGATGCAAGTCCTAAAGTCAAAAAGTTTATGAAGGTCATATTTGAAAAACTTCAAGGCAGTGGTAATGGACAAGGTGGAGGTGGATTAATGGGAAAGGTCGGAGGTTTAGCCCAGGACTTCCTTAAGAAAAAGCTCAATGATCATGGTGAGAGCTATACAAAACCCGCATTGGAGACAAAGGTAGATAGCAAAACAGAGGTTTATGCTGGAGCAAGTAATAAGGCACTTCCTGAACCAAACATCTGCTGATGCTACCCCTTGCGGCAACAGTGCTGAAGCTTATGGGGCTCTTAGCAATGCAATCCAGACCATAGTTAAAGAAACGAATGGTCAAGTTACTAATTAGGAGCTTGTTACCAAGGCAAGGAAAATGCTGAAGAAACAGGGCTACACCCAGCGTCCTGGTCTTTATTGCAGTGACTGTCTTGTGAAAACCAATTTCGTGTGCTAGTACCAATGAATCAAGTGCACTCATTTCGATTTTATGTGTGAAGGTGGTCCTGTTGCCTGGAGTGCTTATATAAGACTGCTGATCTGATTGTAGTGACCAACTGTTTTGCTTTTTTTTTCCCCTTCCTTTTGTGTGATGTCTGGATTTTACATCACTATAAGTAAAACTATATGCTGTGAATTGTCATTTCCTTGTGATAAATTGATAATGGCTACATTGTCCTCTCTTTTCTAAGTAAAATGTTAACAATTCATTGCTCTAACCTCGCCTACCCTACTTCTGAGTAGAATATTCTGGGCAAGCTTGGTTTTGTTCGTCCTCGTACCCTATTCCTATATATTTATTCAGAGTACGTATTCTGGGCAAGCATATGGTTTCTTTTGGACCCGTACCCTAATCCTCTGTAATTTTTTTCTTTTGTGGCGGTATCATATTTTTGAATAGGATATGAAGGACAAACTTGGTTTCTTTCAGCCTTACTTTTCATTAATGTAAGGGGTAGGGTGACTAATTGACTATATGTTACAATATCCTATTCGATTCTAAGTAGACCAAAATTAGAAGATAACAGGATATTTAGATTTAAGTTCTGGATAAATGTATTACTATATGCTCAGAGGAGTCCTACTTATGCAAGAGACTTCCAACTCTGCACTGCATCTTCCCATTTGCTGAACTTCTTGTTGAATGTGTTATAGCCAAAATTCGGTATCGGGTTTTTAGGGAAGATCCGGGTCAAGTAATAATCAATTGGGGATGTCCAGGGTACAATTAGGGATTGAACTAGTACAACGGAAGCTCAAGGCTCGTCCTCACAGGGGTGAGAGCGTGCCCTCCGGTCGTCCAACCCTTGAGTACGCGTCCTCTTGGTGTGGATTGACACCTTGACATGAATGGATGACTTGACAGAGAATAACAGCTAGATTGACATGGGATTAGCATATGGAAGACTTAGAGTTTGCCCTCATAGGGGGAAGGGCGCGCTCCTTTAGGCCATCCACCCCTTGAGGGCGTGCCCTCATGGTAATGACAGCTTGATGGATGATTTGACAAAGGATAACAACTATATTGACATGGCTTGTCCTCATAGGGGTGAGAGCGCGCCCTCCGGTCGTTCAACCCTTGAGGACGCGTCCTCTTGGTGTGGATTGACACCTTGACATGAATGGATGACTTGACAGAGAATAACAGCTAGATTGACATGGGATTAGCATATGAAAGACTTAGGGTTTGCCCTCATAGGGGGAAGGGCGCGCTCCTTTAGGCCGTCCACCCCTTGAGGGCGCGCCCTCATGGTACTGACAACTTGATGGATGATTTGACAAAGGATAACAACTATATTGACATGGCATGACATGAGGAAGATTCAAGACTTGTCCTCTTAGGGGAGAGGGTTTGCCCCTTTGGCCATCTAACCCCTAAGGACGCGTCCTCTCGGTGTGGACTGACAACTCTACATGAATTGAAGACTTGACAGAGAATAATAACTTCATTTGACACAAGGAAGACTTAGGGCTTGTCCTCATGGGGATGAGGGTGCGCCCTTTAGGCCGTCCACCCCTTGAGGGCGCGTCCTCTTGGTTTAAAGTTGCAACTTGATAATGAAGGATGGTTTCCTTGGCTTGGTATTGGCAAAATATTGAAGAATTCCCTCCTAGGATGTGCCCTAAGAGGGGGATGTCCGTGGCTGAAGGCCTCCTCCTATATTCAATGGGCGCGCCCTCATTGGGGATGTTGGGTTAATCTTGGTGTGTGTTTTGGAAGCTCTGTTCCTGTACTAAATGGGCGCGTCCTCATTGGGGAACTTTGCAGTAATCCTGCACTTTGCACCCAACCACTTGGGATCACTTGTCCTGCTATCTGGTTGGTGCTTCTCATTCGGGGGACAAGGATGCGTCTAGCATTTAAGGTAAGTCATGGTTATACCTGCGTCTATGAATTAAGGAAATAGTTGGTAATGGATAGGACTAGTCCTCGACGGGGGAAGTTTCCTTATCCATGAAGTCCTGACGTCATAGACGAGCTTTGGGCCTTTGTGACTTGGCCTTATCGTTAGACATTCCTAAAGTGAGCTAAAATTTTAAGTATGGAAAGCGGTGGAAGAGTCCTACGTCTAAGTATGGAAGGCGGTGGAAGACTTCGACTGGGCCTTGAAGATCAGAGACCAAGCCCATGGAGGAAACTTCCTCCCCAAGAACTACGTTGGCTTGATCCCCTTTATAAAGGGGTACGTAGGCACATTGTAAGGGGTGAGAAGCGAGAGCTCTGAGGCAGCCACCACTAACCCTAAGCAATCTCAGCCACCAATTACACACAACCATCATACTCTGGAGAATTCACCATCCAAGAATTACAATGATTTCAACACTTGTATTTTAAATTAAAAAATATATTTAAAAACACAAATGTAAAAATATAAAATATTAGAAAAATAAAAGAAATCAAAAAATAAGTTGATAAGTTAAGTAAAATGTTGGTGATTTATAACATTCAACTTATCAACTTATAAATTATCAAATAAGCTGAGTACACAAACGTAAGCTATTATCAACTTATAATGCATAAGATATGCTTGCCAAACAAGTCCAACATTATTAAGCTTAATGTCTTTCATTCCCTGCACCAATGCACCAAGGAACTCAAATTACGACACGTCTGAGGAGCGCATCAGGAAGCATGGCATCCCTCACCTCGCCCTCCTATTAGCAATTCAAGTTTGGGTATTTTGTTGCAGATGACACGGGTTTCAACTGACAAGAGGCAGTTTTTGTCCTCAAATATTATTATTAGCTTGTTGTTCAAACTGAGGTGTCTGATTTGGTTCAACAACATCAACGGTGAAGCTGTTGGTTCTGCTACTTGTAAAAAATGTTGCTACCTAGCTCTATTGGAAAGAGAGCTTATTAATCATCTTTAATCTATATCTGCCAAGAGAATCAAACCGTATTAATATTTGTCAAAAAGTATATTTCTTATTACCAATACTAATGTCATGAATTTATACTAGCACAAAAAATCTCAAAAATAACTTGTCCAACTTTTTTGTACATATTTTGGGGTCTCTAGTATGGGTCCTGGTCCCTGACAATTGATTGTCAGAGACGATTTATTTAACAATCAGTTCCTCAACCGTTGGATTGAGATTTTAACGATCAGGATTAAAACAAATTTTTTAGTCACTCCGCTATAAATTTCGGCGGAGCCCTAGCTGTCCGCTATAAATTTCCGCGGAGGGGTGTTTTAGCCCTAGTAAGCTCCGCGCTTCTTTTCCGCGGATGGCTGATACTGAGAACTAAACTAAACCTAGCTGTTAACACCTTAAACAACTATACTTATATCATTACTTTTAATTATTTTAATTATTTTTCTCTAACTTTTAATTATTTTAATTGTTCTTTCCCTAAAAAATATTTTAATTTTTTTTAATTGTTTACCCACAATTAGCTATCCTAAAAGCAGTTTTTAATATTTTTAAATTTATATTTTCAATACAATAAAATAATCACCTAAGAAATTTTATAAATAAATTTAAAATAAAAGTTTTAACAAACATATTATATTGTAAAATTATTGTGTTAGTATCCTAGTTTTTCTTAAATAATATGATCAAGTATATAAAATTTTTATTTATTTAAAATAAATTTTAATTTCTTACTACAAACTTACATTTAAAAAAATAAAAATTTTATATACTTGATCATATTTAAATAATATGATCAAGTAACAAACTAAAATAGTTCTTTGGTCTTGATTTTTTGTTTATAGTACTGCTAGTTTGGTTTGTTTTTTTTTAAATGTAAGTTTGTAGTAAGAAATTAAAATTTATTTTAAATAAATAAAAAATTTATATACTTGATCATATTATTTAAGAAAAACTAAGATACTAACACAATATTTTTACAATGTAATATGTTTGTTAAAACTTTCATTTTAAATTTATTTATAAAATTGCTTAGGTGATTATTTTATTGTATTGAAAATATAAATTTAAAAATATTAAAAACTGCTTTTAGGATAGCTAATTGTGGGTAAACAATTAAAAAAAATTAAAATGTTTTTTAGGGAAAGAATAATTAAAATAATTAAAAGTTAGAGAAAAATAATTAAAATAATTAAAAGTAATGATATAAGTATAGTTGTTTAAGGTGTTAACAACTAGGTTTAGTTTAGTTCTCAGTATCAGCCATCCGCGGAAAAGAAGGGCTAAAACACCCCTCCGCGGAAATTTATAACGGACAGCTAGGGCTCCGCGGAAATTTATAGCGGAGTGACTAAAAATTTTGTTTTAATCCTGATCGTTAAAATCTCAATCCAACGGTTGAGGAACTGATTGTTAAATAGCAGGACCCAATGATTGTTAAATAAATCGTCCGTGACAATCAATTGTCAAGGACCAGCACCCCTCTAGTATTATTCCTAAAATTTATTACTTCTACTAAAATCACATAATATAAAGTAAACATTTCAAATTAATACCAAACTATAAAATATAAAAATTTAGAAGTTCTTTGGGAAATACAACTTTTTTTAATTTGTTTTGCAAAAATACGTATTTTAATTTATTTTTTTGCAAAAATATGATTTTTGAATTTTTTTGTAAAAATAGAATTTTACAACCAAATGCAATGAATGTGAGCAACCAAAATCAGTTTCAATTATTTTTGATAAAACCTAAAAATAAAAATTGATAACATTAAATCAAAGTAAATAAATAAAATAATAAAAACAGAGAACTGATTCAAGATTCATCAGTTTACTACGGGGTGCGCAACCAGAAATCGGGCTTGAAGATTATTGAAGACGACCTGGTCAAGTAATAATTTGAGCAACACAGCCATGAGACGAAGCATTGTTAGATTCACAACCCCAATCGGCAAAACCGCCGGCCTTTTCACCGCCCCTTTCTCTTCCGGTGCCGGCCGAGGTCGTGGTCGCGGCGCCGGTGTCGATCCTCTCCACAGTTTCATCAAATCAGCTCCCGGTAAACCTGTCGATGACTACAATAACAATATCTCCGGTCCCGGCCATGGACGTGGTGGCGGAGAAGTTAGGGTTCCGGGCGCTTCTGTTTTGACCCGACCCGACCCGAGTGGGTTTGGGCGGAAAGTGCCGGAGTTTATTCAGAGGATGCAGGAGGAAGAGAGGGTTGGTGAGGTGTTTGATGATATTGTTGTGAATAGAAGGAAAGGAGAGGAGGAGGATGTTCGATATGGGTTGCTTAATGTATTACCTGGCACGGGGCGTGGGAAGGTCGTAGGCGGTGGCGGTGGTGGTGGAATTGGAATTGGTGTTCAGCAGCAGCCGGATAATAGGTTTTTTAGGGCTAGGCAGGACAATGTGGGGAGTGTTGAGAATGTGAATGTTAATGCGAATGTGAGTGTGAGGACTCCGGGGAAGAAGTTTGATAATCCGGAGGACGCGAGGAAGAATGCAATGGGGATTTTGTCGAGAGGTGATGGGAGTGGTGGTGATAGTGGGGGTTTTGGTGGTGGGGATAGAGGGGAGAGAGTGATGGAGAGTGGTGCACGAGTTGGTGGGAGAGGGCGCGGGAGAGGTGGGAGGGGGTTTAGAGGGAGAGGTGGGAGAGGAGGGAGGTTTGGAGGGAGGGAGCGTTATCAGGAGGATAATGAGGAGGATGATGAGGATGATGGGTGTTTTATTGGTGATCCGGCTGATGGGGAGAAATTGGCTCGAAAGTTGGGGCCTGAGGTTATGAATCAGTTAGTGGAAGGGTTTGAGGAAGTTAGTGATTATGTTTTGCCGTCGGTGCAACAAGATGCGTTTATTGAAGCAATGCATATTAATTACGCGGTATTGATGTGGTAGTTTGTGTTTACAAGTTGTTTTTGTAGTTTGGTTGATTATGTTTTTATAGATATGTTGATTTTCTTGGCAGATTGAGTGTGAACCGGAGTACTTGTTTGGGGATTTTGAAAGCAATCCTGATATTGATGAGAAACCTTCTATGACTCTTCGGGAGTGTTTTGACAAGGCGAAGCCTTTTCTAATGGCTTATGAAAATATTCAAAGTCATGAAGAGTGGGAGGTAACATCTTTTCTTTTTTGCAATGTGTATCCAACTCTTTGATGCTTCCTTGTTTATTTTGCTTTTAATATTCAATTCTATTTCGTAGTTTGTCAACTCTGAACTGGCTTAAACCACTGTAATTGGGGTGCTCAGCTCACAAGTATCTATATTTTTATTGATTGTTTTTATGTTGCTCAAGTTCTGGAAATTGTCTTGTACACACTTTCCTCCTGGCTGATTAGGCAGCTTCAAGTGTACAAAGATGTTTGAGGAAATAACAGCCGAAAAATGATCACCCCTGATACCTGATGGTGATCAGGCTGTGATCGGGGCTGGCGAGGGTTTGGTAGAAATCGACCCCTAAGGGGATATGATCCATATATATTCTATCTTTCTATGATCATATGCTAGATATCACAGTTATATTGCAAGGGTATATATAGATATGAGGACTAATAACACACAAAGGAACAGATTGTATTACTGGAACGAATATATAGAGTTGATATTTAGGTGAAATACAGAATAAGAAAACCCCAGTTCGAGGAGAGGCTGCCTCCCAACCTAATTAAGACTCAGATAATTCTCATGCCCTTTCTGCACTCATACTTTTCTATTTATACTCCCTCTCACGTGCCCCTCACACTTGCTGCCCTGTTCTCATTTTACTTTTACTGCAGTAGTTTATTTTTTAGTCTTCCTCCTTTGATAAGTCAGTAGAGCAGGTATTGCACTTGGATTCCTTGCATTACCCCGGGCCCAATCAGCCACCTTGTCCTCAAGGTGAAAACGAGGAAAAAGCAGTTGTGCTTGATGTAGATCTTCCCATGTGGCTTCCCATACTGGTAAACCAACCCACTTCAGTAACACTTCAGTCTGGTTGGATTTTGCTTGACGCACACCTAACAAGGCTTCTGGTTCTGCCTCTAGCACTAAATCAGCAGTGATTTGTGGAGGGATGGTGGGGCAAGCTGGCCTGGAACCCACAGCTTGCTTCAGTTGACTGATATGAAACACTGGATGTATCTTTGTAGTTTGTGGGAGTGCTAACTTATAGGCTACCTTGCCAATGCGTTCTATGACTTCAAACGGACCATAGAAACGAGCTGATAGCTTTTCACACATCCGTTTGGCAAGGGATTTCTGTCGATAAGGTTGAAGTTTCAAATACACCCAATCCCCCACCTTTAATTCCACATCTCTTCGCTTAGCATCCTCATATTTCTTCATGCGATGTTGAGCCTGCAGCAGACTAATTTTGATATCGTCAAGAATTGCATCCCGCTCTATTAACTGTTCTTCCAAGGTTGCCACTGATGTACTGCCTTGTTCAAACCTCACCAAGGTGGGAGGGTCCCTGCCATAAACGACTTTAAAAGGGGAGCAACTGATAGACACTTGAAAAGAAGTATTATACCAAAATTCCATCCACGGTAACCATTTGGACCAAGCTCGGGGCTGACCTTGTATAAAACATCGTAAATAATTCTCCAATGTCTTATTAACCACTTCCGTTTGGCCATCCGACTGTGGATGGTAAGCTGTGCTGTGGTGAAGCTTGGTTCCTTGACTTGTGAATAATTCTTTCCAGAAATGGCTGAGGAAAACTCGGTCACGGTCTGACACAATAGTAGACGGAAATCCATGGTGCTTGACAACCTCCACAATGAAATAGTGTGCTATTGATTGTGCTGAGAAAGGGTGTTTAAGCCCAATGAAATGAGCGTATTTGGACAGCCTATCTACCACCACTAGTACCGTGTCTACCCCCTTCGAAAGAGGCAGGCCCTCTACGAAGTCCATTGAGATGTCCTCCCAAATTCTGGACGGAATAGGAAGTGGTTGGAGAAGGCCTGCCGGACTAAGTGACGAAGCTTTTTGTTGTTGGCAGATGGTACAGGTACGAATGTATTGTTGGACTCGTTTGCGCATTCCAGGCCAATACCATTCATGCGCTAAACGTTGATATGTTTTAAAATCGCCTGAATGCCCTCCGACTGGTGTATTGTGGTACTCATGCAGCAGCTTATCCACCAATTGGGAGTGTGGAGGGATTACGACCCTGCCCTTATACCTTAGAATATCTTGCTCTACCGTGAAGCCTTTAGGATAGTTTTCCCCTTTGGCAATGTCTTCCATTAATTTCTGTACAAACGGATCACTCCGAATCTGAGGTAAAAATTCTGTCCATTGCACACCACAAGCCGTAATCATAGTTGACAACTCCGTTGTCCCCACAAATTCACGTGAAAACGCATCTGCTACTCTATTAGTAGGGCCTGGCTTGTAAATTATCTCAAAATCAAACCCTAGAAGCTTGCTCACCCACTTCTGATATTCCATCCCTATTTCGCGTTGCTCTAACAAAAAGCGCAAGCTCTGTTGATCTGTCCTGACTGTAAATTTTCTGCCCATTAAATAATGTCGCCATTTTTGGACAGCAAAAACTATTGCCATCAACTCCTTCTCATAGATTGATTTGAGGCGTGCCCGTGTGCCGAGAATTTTGCTAAAGTATGCAATTGGATGGTTTTCTTGTAATAGCACCGCCCCCAACCCGAAACCGGACGCATCGGTCTCTACGATGAACGGTTTGTTGAAGTCTGGCAGCAACAGTACTGGGGCTGCTACCATGGCTTGTTTGAGGTTATTAAAAGCTAGAGTTGCTTCGGCAGTCCACTGATAGTTGTCTTTCTTGAGCTGTTCTATCAAAGGGCAGGCAATTCTTGAATACTCCCTGATGAACTTACGGTAATAACCGGTTAATCCAAGGAACCCACGAAGCTCTTTAATATTTTGAGGCAATGGCCAGTCTAGCATTGCCTGCACTTTTGTTAAATCAACAGAGACCCCCTTTTGGGATATAATGTGGCCTAAGTATGCCACAGAGCTCTTTCCAAACTCACACTTTACCTCGTTAACATACAACTGTTGTTCTGCTAAGATGCTCAAAACGACCTTGACATGGCTAGCGTGTTCCTTCTTGTTTTTACTGTATATTAAAATGTCGTCAAAAAAGACAAGTACAAATTTTCGGAGGTGTGGTCTGAATACATCATTCATGATTGCTTGGAATGTTGCTGGTCCGTTAGTGAGCCCAAATGGAAGTACCAAAAACTCGTAATGACCCTCGTGGGTGCGAAATGCTGTTTTTGAAATATCTTCGGTCTTCATTCGTACTTGATGGTATCCGGATTTGAGATCTAGTTTTGTAAATACTGCTGCCCCATGAAGTTCGTCTAAGAGTTCATCAATTATCGGTATAGGGTACTTATCTGGTACAGTGACTTTGTTTAAGGCACGGTAGTCCACGCAAAAGCGCCATGAACCATCTTTTTTTTTAACCAACAGAACCGGGCTGGAGAAGGGGCTGGATGATGGCTGAATGATACCTGCTAAGAGCATATCCTTTATCAATTTTTCGATCTCTCCCTTCTGAACCTGGGGGTATCTATACGGGCGAACACTTACGGGGTCTGTCCCTTCTTTAAGCACAATGGCGTGTTCGTGACTCCTTTTCGGCGGAAGTCCTGCTGGTAATTCAAACACATTATGAAATTCTTGCAGAATCGGAGTCAGGTAACCTTTATGTTCATCTCCCTCCTTATTTCCCTCTGTTTTTTTTTCTGACTTATCTATCACATTCAACTCTATCAAGAATCCTTGTCCTTCTTTCCTTAAATTGCGTATCATAGCTTTTAATGAGATGCCACTCCTGCCTAACGACGGATCCCCCCTCAACGTTACTGTACCTTCTCCCAACTGAAACTTAATGGTCTGTGTTTTCCAATTTGTTGTCATTGTACCTAATTTTTCCAGCCACTGTATTCCCAAAATAACATCTGAACTCCCTAATGGCAATGGTAGAAAATTTTCCACCACCACAATCCCTTGTAGTTCCAAAACCACCGAATTACAAATCCCTTCACCTTGCACCGATTCACCAGTACCCAAAGACACACCAAACTCCTTTGAAGGAGTGACTGGGATTCCAAGTCGATCTATCGTTTCACTAGATATAAAATTATGGGTGGCCCCAGGGTCCACCATTACTACTACTTTCCCACCATTTATATATCCCAACAGTTTTAAAGTTTTCGGACTATTTATACCCATAACAGAATTCAGAGAAATTTCGGGATGTTGGCGTTCAGAAAATACCTCACCAGTGTCTTCAGACTGAGTGCTGTTGGGGCTGAGTGCAGGCTCTTCTTCTTCTTCTTCACAAGTCAGCAATACACTTAACTCCTTGCGCTTGCAACGATGTCCGATCGACCATTTGTCATCACATCTATAACAAAGTCCTTTTTCTCTCTTAATTTGAAGTTCTTTTTCACTGAGACGTCTGATCTCGCCCCCTGGTTTCACTGGACTATACCCACTCCCTACACTTGCTGAGCCCATAGAATTTGAAGTCACTGTTGTACGTGGAGACACTGATCCTGATGAGTAATTACAGGGGCTTCCTCTAAATGAGTACGACGCCGTGGAGTAGTTACCTGTGCTCTTACTATATGTAGTTGGGCTGGTTCTATTTTTATTTGCTCTCACCCGTAATTTATCTTCCACCATTAGAGCCAGATCCATAGTCTGATCCAGGTTCCTAGGTCCCAATAGGCGAACCTCTACTTTGACCTCCTCTTTGAGCCCATTAAGGAACTGGCCTTTAGCAATATCTTCTGGAATTCTTTCAAGCGGAGCAAGTAGTTCGATAAATTTCTTCCTGTACTCTGCAACTGTCCCCGTTTGGTGATTCGCTAGCCATTGCTCATGAAGAGACCCAGTAGCTGTTAATCTAAACTGCCTGCGCACCATTGCCTTCATCTCCTCCCAATTCAATATGGGTCTCGTCCTATTTTCCCATTGGAACCATAACAAGGCCTCTCCCTCCAAGGCTACCACCGCTGCTTCCACCCGATCTTCCTCACTTAGCCGGTAGAATTGGAAGTACCTCTCCGCCCTCAGGATCCAACCATCAGGATTGACCCCATCAAATAGTGGCATGTCCAACTTCTTAAATCTCCAATTTGTTCCTCCACCTCCTGGGTTTCCGTTACCCGTACTTTTCATTCCCGATCCAAATTCCAGTTCTCCCACCGCTGCCGCGTAGCTACTTGAGCTACCGTCACCCCCTTTTCCTTGAAACCCCTTTGAATTATCTCGGTTGAAGTATGTAGGCAGCTGGTTGGTATTCTCCTTCTCTGTGAGGACTGAATAGATATCTGCTTGGAGCTTGCCCTGTTCATTTCTTAGTAAGTTCACCATCTTCTCTTGATTTTCCCTGGATCGATTAATCCTCCCTTCAAGTCTCTCCCCAAGCGTCACCAGATCTGAATGTTGTTTTCTCGATGTTTCTTCAAGCATAGTTGCTAATTCCGAGGATAATGAAGTGCGTAGAGATGTCATGGCTTTTTCAATAGCTGCTCCAATTTTCTCTGAGAGTGAGGTTTCCAAAGATGCAAATCTCGCCTCCAATTCATCCAATCTTTGAGTATTAGACGGTGGACCCATCAGATCTCACTGCTCTGATACCAATTTGCTAGATATCACAGTTATATTGCAAGGGTATATATAGATATGAGGACTAATAACACACAAAGGAACAGATTGTATTACTGGAACGAATATATAGAGTTGATATTTAGGTGAAATACAGAATAAGAAAACCCCAGTTCGAGGAGAGGCTGCCTCCCAACCTAATTAAGACTCAGATAATTCTCATGCCCTTTCTGCACTCATACTTTTCTATTTATACTCCCTCTCACGTGCCCCTCACACTTGCTGCCCTGTTCTCATTTTACTTTTACTGCAGTAGTTTATTTTTTAGTCTTCCTCCTTTGATAAGTCAGTAGAGCAGGTATTGCACTTGGATTCCTTGCATCATACAATTTCGTGTCTAGTGTAGCCGTAGGTAATAGCTTGGTTTGTATATCGAATACAATATGCAACAGAGTTCATTTATAAATCAACTTTAAGAATGTTAAAAGACAAGATAATAGATTGGGATCCAACAATGAAGTTACTACTTGTTTTCTAGATACGTATACCTAACCGAACATGTTACTGTATGTTGCTTTTAGAAAGGATTCCTCGGAGTAGAGAATTGAATTATTTATGATTAAATCCCTGATCGGATGATGCAATATTAGTTGTAAAACCATGCATAAGAACATGTAAAAGACGAGAGTACAATATCAAGTGTTTGATGTTACCAAGTGTGTATACCTTCTATTACATTAATGATTTGTGACAAATCTACAGTTCCCTTCATAAGCTGGAATGAACATAGAAAGTAGTTTCTTGCTATGAATATTGAAATTTGAATGGGAAGTATTTTGTTTATTAAATAAACAAATGTTTGACTGACTTAATAAATAAGACTGTGACCTGTCTAGGTTATCATAGGATATTTCTTATGCACAAAATTTCTTCTTTTACACGCATTAAAAATTTGCAAAAAAATCTGATAAAAATATTATGACCTTCAGTAGAAGTCTAAATGTATTATACCTCATCTCTTTTTTGACACTAAACTGCAGTTATTAATGCATTGCTTGTTGTTACTAACGCATGTAGACGTTGTGATAAATTCGTGTTTTTTATTTCCTATGCAACCAACTATAAGTCTTGCGCTCGACCAGTCCATGATCTCTCCCCACCTCACCTTTATGCTGTCACGACAACGAAAAATATTTGAGGTTTAATTGTGGATGTGAACTCCTTTTCTTTTCCTGCTGATAATTTCTGATAGAAATTGAACTTTATATCTCTTGGATGTTAAAAGGATGATTATTTCAGGGGAGCTATTACAATTAAGATTTCTTTTCTTAAATTAGTGAACTATCGGTTAGCTCTATTTTTGGGTTACTATGGTTCCTTGTCCATATTCATATGCAAAATGTCAATCATTTCTTTCTTCAATTCCCACCTATTTGTTTCTTGTCATTTGTAATATTCTTCTTTTTACTAATCCAGGAAGCCGTGGAAGACGCAATGAAGCAAGTCCCCCTTATGAAACAGATTGTCGATTACTATAGTGGACCGGACAGGGTAACTGCCAAAAAACAGATGGAAGAGCTGGAAAGAGTTGCAAAAACTCTTCCTGATAGTGCACCAGATTCTGTTAAGCGGTTTACAAATCGTGCTGTTCTGTCTCTTCAGGTTGGCCTTCTTGCAAATGATTTTATTTTTACAATCCGTTATGCCTGATATTTTAATTAATCTAAAGTAACAATTAAAAGATAAAAAGTTTTTATGGTAGCTTATTCCTTCTGTGACTTATCGATGTGATTTTATTCATCTTATGCACCAAATGACTTTCTACAACAAAAGTAATGTTCTTTGAGTAAAGTTTTTGTCTGCAAACAGGAAAAACACGACTTCAAAATGGAAAGGTGCAAATTTAAAATACAAAAGTTAGTGGGCAATGCTTAACCCAAGTTCAATTAAGATAGTAGGGGCTTGCATCAATAGAAATATTATGCTACATCCTAAATTAGATTTTTTTTTCTTTTTGTTTTTCTTCCCCTCCCCGTCTAACAAAGCACCCAAGCACCCAGACACATTTAAATAGATAAGTAGAGAAAATATTTTTTGTTGAATCAAAAGGATATTATCTACTAAATATATGAGGACATGACATCGCAATTTAAAATTATGTATGTGATTGTTAACGTATTACATTGTAAAACAATATGTGCTAGTATGTTGTACTACCATTAGTTACTTCAGTAACAGTTGGGGCTTCACTCAAGTAGTAATTGAAATACTTATTCAACTTGATCATATTAGATATATTGTCAGATCCACTCTTTGGTGCAAATGGAATTTATTCTTGTATAAACCCATAAAGTAGGGCTGTCAAACGGATAATTCGGATACGGATCTGTCTATATCCGAATCCGAAAATCTGAATTCGTATATGAATCCGTATCCGAAACCAAAAATATTTAAATAAAAATAGCCGTATCCGAATCCGACGGATACTATCCGGATATAGATAATATCCGAATCCGATTTTCAGTCAGAATTTTTTAGTTTTCATATTAAATTTTAATTCAAAAAATTGAAAAAAAATAATAAAATTAAAAAAAAATTAAAATTAACTAAAAGTTAAATTTATTTTACTTTTTTAGTATAACTTTGTGTACATTAAAATATTAAATTTATAGAATATTTTCATATATATATATATATATATTTACAATTACCTACAACTTATATAAATATATTGCTTAATGATTAAAGATATATATATATATATATATATATGTATCTATATTCTATAAATCTAATAAAATAAATTGTAAACTATATGTAATTATTTATATAATTATAATATAATTATATATTATTTATTTATCATATTTATTTATTTTCGGATACGGATATTATCGGATACGGATGTGCCTATATCCATATTTGTATCCGAAACTATCGGATTATAATATCCGCTTTATGTCGGATACGGATAATATTCGCAATATTCCGGATACGAATACAGATATTTCGAACGGATATCGGATTTTTCGAATATTTTTGACAGCCCTACCATAAAGATCTTCTGAGAAGAAGTACAATGTAACTAGAGCAGAAGGATAATCTGTGAAAAAATCTTCATTCATCTATATTTCTCATTTTGCATTAGTGCTATCAGAAGCCATTGCTTTTCCGTTGCTACTTTCATGCCTTGTTTCAGCTTTCCTTCACGTAGTCAAAATGTTTTGCAGAGCAATCCAGGGTGGGGATTTGATAAAAAATGTCAGTTCATGGATAAGCTGGTATGGGAGGTCTCACAGCAGTACAAATAAACTTGTCTAATAGTCCGAATGAAATGTGCTCATCCTTTTTGTTGGAGTTCTACTAGTCAGATCTGAGGTAAATGAGCTGCTAGGTATAGAGATCATTATTGTGCTCTATTCCCTGACGATTTGTTACGTACAATAACACATTTGGTATTAATTTAAAATGTTTCAAAATTTGTAATGCTACTGTGTAGCACTTACTTTTACTGCCATAAGTTGCAAGCATGTGTTGCTCAAGGTGATGTTTTTTATGTGTACGATACAAGTTTGCTGAAAATTACTTGGCCAATATCATTTTGCGATAACCTTTGTTAGGCACAAATTCTAACATGCATAAAATATATATATATATATATATATATATATATATATATATATATATATATATATATATATATATATATATATTCCTAAAATCTCCATTTTATAAATTTTACCAATCTTGTGTTGTTTTCCTTGCTGCCTGTTGGTCTGTTAAGACATCGGAGTTCTGACTCAACACATTTGTGTTACTTATTATCTGTATCAGTGTATCTCCATGTATTTAAGATCCTTAGACATTTTTACCTCCTTTAGTATGAGCTACTGACTGTGTATTATTAGAAAAACAATATGCTAGCTTGTTTTAACAATTTATCGGTCGATATGCTACAAAAATTTGCTGACCGCGAATTAATCAGTATTTCTACAAGAATTCAACCAAGAATGATTTTAAGTACCATAATCTGTTTGGATGCCAAAGTTAAGCTCTATAGCTGCATCTATTCATCACAAGCCTATATGACTTTAGCTAGATTCTCATTGGATAATAATTCCGTGGTTCCAGCCTTCCAGGTTACTGTTTGATAGACATGCCTGAAAAACCACTTGAGAGTAAGTTTCTGTGTCTCATTACTGGTGTAATATTTGTAATTATCTGCCCAAATAGTCATCTTGGAGATGTGGGAGGCCCTAAACCAAGAACTGTACTTGTACTGCAAAGCGCTATTGAATGTAATTCAAAGCTAGAGTCTGGACAATTTTTCGTTAGGAGTTTGTTTCCTTACATGCTGAGCCGGTAAGATAGACAGATTAGTGTTACAAAGAACCTGATGAGAGCTAATTTTGCCTCACCACTAACGAGCAACGGTGGTAGTAAGAAAGAGCATGTCCTAGTTTTCACTCTTGCAAAGCCTGTTTACTTCAAAGCTGAATAAGAAATTTGAGAGAGCATATTGAGAAAGTTTACTTGTCAGGTTAGATAAACGGGGCAGGAATAGGGCATCTGTGTTGGCATATGTTAAGAACACGAGTACGGAGTACCTAGAAATTAGGCAAACAATGAGGCCGAACAGCACAAGGAATTGTCACTAGTGGTGTAATACAGTGACATGATCTGTTACCCCGTGAATGTGCTGATTGATCGAAGACCCATGTAAAAGAAAAAGAGCACTTGGAGAAGTAGGCTCCAGACAAAGCCCTTACATGTATATATTTGGTCTTCTTGTCCGAAGAGATTTCATTGAAGAAACGAAATTATTTAACAATTAGTAGCTAAACATAATATAGTTCTTCCATTTTAATTCAATGGTGGGATTCAAATGTAAGCTGTAGCTTGTTGGTGTGAAGTTGTGAACCATTTCATCTTGCTATGTACACGAGAAGTAGAGCAAGTTAACAAGGAGAAGCTGGTCTGAATTTCTTAATGGCATCGGATCATGCAATAAAAAGCTAATATTGAAATTGCGATGAATGAGATTATCATAATTATATTAGCCTAGCACCAATTTTGTACACTGGGTAATGCACAGTGGCTCTTTGTTTATTTTTCTTCTTTGATTATAAAGGCAAATCAAGTTTCTGAATTAATACACTGAAATTTATTAAAGAAATCGTAGAAAAAAGAGGAAAATTTTGAAGTGGAGTAAAAAAAGGAGAAAATGATAAAAATATTATTTCATTTTTTAAAAATGCAAAATACCATGACAACCGAAATAATTTTAATTTTTTATTATTATTTTAATATCAGTTTTTTTATTCTTCTTAAAATATTATTTTTCATTTTTCTAATTGCAAAAATATTAGTATTAAATTTATTAAAGAAATCGTAGAAAAAGGGTAGTTTTTACCAAAAGGGTAGTTTTGGTAAAAAAAAATATAAGAGGTCCAGCAATGATACATTACGGGGGATGCAATGATACATTGCGGGGGTGCAAGCTTCAATGAATTCAGGTAGAGGTGCACACCTCTACTAGTTTGTTTTTTTGAGGATTCAGGTAGAGGTGCACACCTCTACTAGTTTGTTTTTTTTTTCTTTTTTGTTTAAATCTAAATACAGAATTATCATTATTATTATTTTAATATCAGTTTTTTTATTATTCTTAAAATATTATTTTTCATTTTTTTAATTGCAAAAATATTAGTATTAAATTTATTAAAGAAATCATAGAAGAAATACGTAAAATTCGAAGTGAAGTAAAAAAAAGGAGAAAATGATAAAAATATTATTTCATTTTTCAAAAATGAAAAATACCATGACAACCGAAATAATTTTAATTTTTTTTATTATTTTAATATCAGTTTTTTTTATTCTTAAAATATTATTTTTCATTTTTTTAATTGCAAAAATATTAGTATTAAATTTATTAAAGAAATCGTAGAAAAAAGAGGAAAAATTCGAAGTGAAGTAAAAAAAAGGAGAAAATGATAAAAATATTATTTCATTTTTCAAAAATGAAAAAAGTACCCCGCAATGTTTCATTGCTCCAGTGATGTGTTTTTTTTTAATTCTTTTTTATCTTTTAATCTTTAAATATGTATGTAAAAATTAAATTAAATTCATTTCAATTTCAAAATATCTTAGATGCTGATTTGTGGATATTTTTTCCCATCATATGTATTTAATTTAAGTTATTTAATCGAAATATACTCAAAAATATGTGAAACAATCGTTTTCATACTGACTATTGACCTAAATATGTATATACTTTCTCAGTTGTTATTTATGATTGTAAAAAAATAAAATACTATGTTTACAATTACTAGCAATGTTATATTTCAATTTTAAACTTAAAAAATAATATTTTAACTATTCTTATTTTTATTTTACCTTATATTATTATATTCTTATTTTTATATTACCTTATATTATTTTACATTAAAAAATAATATTATTTATGAAATTAAACTTGTCGAGTTCGAAATCCGTGACTCCGGGTCCATTAGCTCATTTATGTTTAACATCCAACACACCTTTACGACTAAAGTTACATTTTATTTAGGTTGATATTCAATTAATTTTTAATTTACAAATAATAAATAAATTCTTGTTTTTGGATATATTTGTTATTTATGATTGTAAAAAAATAAAATACTATGTTTACAATTACTAGCTATGTTATATTTCAATTTTAAACTTAAAAAATAATATTTTAACTATTCTTATTTTTATTTTACCTTATATTATTATATTCTTATTTTTATATTACCTTATATTATTTTACATTAAAAAATAATATTATTTATGAAATTAAACTTGTCGAGTTCGAAATCCGTGACTCCGGGTCCATTAGCTCATTTACGTTTAACATCCAACACACCTTTACGACTAAAGTTACATTTTATTTAGGTTGATATTCAATTAATTTTTAATTTACAAATAATAAATAAATTCTTGTTTTTGGATATATTTGTTATTTATGATTGTAAAAAAATAAAATACTATGTTTACAATTACTAGCTATGTTATATTTCAATTTTAAACTTAAAAAATAATATTTTAACTATTCTTATTTTTATTTTACCTTATATTATTATATTCTTATTTTTATATTACCTTATATTATTTTAAATTAAAAAATAATATTATTTATGAAATTAAACTTGTCGAGTTCGAAATCCGTGACTCCGGGTCCATTAGCTCATTTACGTTTAACATCCAACACACCTTTACGACTAAAGTTACATTTTATTTAGGTTGATATTCAATTAATTTTTAATTTACAAATAATAAATAAATTCTTGTTTTTGGATATATTTGTTATTTATGATTGTAAAAAAATAAAATACTATGTTTACAATTACTAGCTATGTTATATTTCAATTTTAAACTTAAAAAATAATATGTTAACTATTCTTATTTTTATTTTACCTTATATTATTATATTCTTATTTTTATAAGAGGTCCAACAATGTTTCATTGCGGGGGGTGCAATGAAACATTGCTGCAGTGAGTTTTTTAAAGGGCTGTGATATGTTGGTTGTGTAGCATTTGCCAACCAACGGGCCAAAAGGGTAGTTTTGGTAAAAAAAATATAAGAGTACCAGCAATGTATCATTGCGGGGGGGTGCAATGAAACATTGCGGGGGTGCAATGAAACATTGCTCCAGTGCATTTTCTTAGTCGTATGATCGTTTTTAAACGGCTGTGATGGGTTGGTTGTGTAGCATTTGCTAACCAACGGGGGTTGTGGACCAAAACCCATATATATATATATATATATATATATATATATATTGAAAGGATTTATTGCATGGCGGAAGCATGTATAACAATTTATCGAACAATAAAACCCATATAAAAGCATATACGAATCGTGAAAAACAATGGATTCGATTCGTACCTTACAAAAGCGATCCTTGGATTGATGGAAGATGGTGAAGAGAGACTCTAGCAGCTGCTCCTCAAGTGTGAAGCACTCCACATGTATCCACCAAGAGAACGAATCGAACGAGAGAAGAAAAACCGAGAGAGAGATTAGGGTTGCCTCCCTTTTTCTTTCTTATAAAAATTAGGGTTGTCCAAGGCAAGAGGTCTATAATAGTATATTTATAGGCATATTTTTCAGCTGAAAATTTATCCTATAAAATATTATTATATTAACCCTATAATCAATTAATCTTATTAATTAATTAATTAATAATTAAAACCGTTTTTAATCATTAATGCTTTTTCTAAACTCTTTAGAAAATAATTCTCTCACTTAATTTAATTTCTTAAATTAAATTTTTAATTAATAATATTAAGAACACTTCTTAATTGTTTTATAATTAATTAAATCATATTTAATTGATTATAAAAATGCTATCAAATATTTATTTCATAAATAAATAATGACTAGCCATTATTAATTAATTCCTTCACCATTAAATCATTCTCTTTTATGGTGTGACCCTGTAGGTTCAAAATTAAGCTGGTAGTAGAAACAAATAATAATAAAACAATGTTATTATTATTTCTATGAATTCTTTTAATTCATTAAATACGATAAATAAATTAATCATATTTATTCTACATCGTGAGTGATACTTCAGCATATCACGACTATCCGGATAATATGAATTCACTGCTTAGAATACCAAGAACCTATTCAGGGAATAGTTACCGTACAATCAATTCCTTCTACCCTGCAATGTCCCGATTAAATACAAGGCATGGATCTCGTGTGAAGCCTATCTAATTTAATCATATGCTTTCCTATTCACTATGCCTAGTTCCGATTAATGCAAATTAGAAACTTCTTTCTAATTTCATTCACTCTGGCCAGAGATTCCTGAACTAGCATAAATGGAATAGCATAGGACATTCTCTTCCTTCACTGAAAGGGGCAGATCCTTTATTGATCATTCACTATCTTCGTGTACAAATTCTTATACCTAGAAGAGCACTTATTATTGTCCCTCAAGACTAAGATCTAAACCAAAGTATAGTGCAGTGTGCACAAGATGACTATGATGATCTCAAGTTTAAGGACACTTGTACAACCATCACTATATGAACAACTACTGACACATGAGTGAACTCCATTAGTTGTTCAACTGATCGAGTCATGTTCAATGAACTTATTCCTAATAAGCACCTACATACTAGCTATAGTGTCATCACACAAATGTCTATGAGAACAGACATCCTTCATAATGAAGCAAGCATAGTATGTACCGATCTTTGCGGATTAACTAACTACCAATTAGTTATCCTATGATCAGGAACTATTTAAGTTTAGGGTTATCATCTTTTAGATCTCACTATTATAATCTCATTATAATTCTAAAAGCATTACTCTAAACTATGGATCATCTTATTTAAACACTTAAATAGATAAAGCCCGTGATAAAAACAAAAAAAGTCTTTTATTAATATAACGAAATCAAATAGATTACAAGAAAGTTCTTCCTAACTCATCATACATGATTGGACTTAGGACACTTTACTTTTCAATCTCCCACTTGTACTAAAGCCAATCACTTTGGTATCTAATGCCCATAATTTCTTTATGACGATCAAAGTGACTTTGAGAAAGTGGCTTTGTTAATGGGTCTGCTATGTTGTTATGTGAGTCAACTCTTTCGACATTGACATCTCCTCTTTCAACAATCTCCCTAATTAGATGAAAGCGCCGCAATACATGCTTGGAATACTTATGAGACCTTGGTTCCTTAGCTTGCGTTATCGCCGCATTGTTGTCACAATACAACACTATGGGCTTTTCTATGCTAGGAACAACTCCCAACTCAGAAACAAATTTCTTCATCCAACCAGCTTCTTTTGCAGCTTCACTTGCAGCTATATATTCTGCTTCCGCTGTGCAAATTAAAATGAAGACCAAGGTTCAATTTCTGTTGGCAACATTTTTTTAAAAAAGTAATGAACACAAGGGCAATTAAGACATTTAAAGTGCATTAAAAAGTCTCATCATTTAAATTGAATAAAATAGTATTTACTCCAATGATGTTAAAATTACACCCAAGGTGAAGATTGGTTCAACAAATTTAGCTAACGAAAAATATTTATCTATCTTTTTGCTAAGAAAAATTATGGATTAGAGTTCAACATATTTTACATGTACCACCTAAATTATTTTAGCTAAGAGTTTATCCTCATTGGAGATTCTCTAAAAATACTCATCTCATATACAAAAATTATATTAATATATTATAGATATTTTTGTAATTATTAAATTTTATCAATTTTTTTTATTAAAATATACCATGTTAGAGCTATAAATGAGTCGATACACTTGTGGACAGCTTAGCGTTAGGTACAAGTTTGATTGGATTCATAAATGAGTCAGTCTTGAACAAATTTTTAATAATTGATTTATAAACGAGCTGAACTTGATTAGTAAAGTTCGATTCGATTGCTCGCGAACAAATATGATAAACGTTTTTGTTAACATTGTTCACGAACAAACTCGTTTACATAACTCAGGAATAAGTTTGATGATTGAGCTCGAAATACAAGTTTATTAATTGTTCATAAAAAAAATATCAACAAATATAAATATATAATATATCATCCGCTATCAAAATATACTCGAAACTCTTATTAATTGGATTTCATTAATATCTTAAATGTTATGCTAGATGTTATAACTTTCTATTTTGTAGTTTTGATTAAATTTTCTTATCACAATAATTATAATAATAATTTCATACAATTAGTATAACTAGTGTATATTTGTCATAACTAGCCGATAACCCATGCCAAGCACGGGCCGAATATGAGTCGATATTAAAATATTAATATTGATAAATTATTAAAACATATTATTAAAAAATGTATTTATTGAGAATTGAATGATAAAAATAATATAATAAATAACCACTATTTAATTATTTAGTTATAGACAATTGAATTGTGGATAAAGCTAAAGAAATTAAGGTAAATAAATAAATCTTGTATAATTGCGTAGTTGCAAGGAATCGAACTCTCGATGAAGCTAATGAATTTAAAGTGAATAAATAAATCTTATATAATTACGTAATTGTAAGGAATCGAACCCTGAATGAAGCTAAAGAATTTAAAGTAAACAAATCTTGTAAAATAATGTAGTTGCGAGGAATCGAACCCACATTTAGCGATAACCAAATTTGGTACTTTAGTACCACGCGCCATTTTCACATTGTTTTTCTTATTAATAAAGAGTATAGGTACGTCATCTAACCAAATACTTATATCAGGTTTAAATTTATTTCTATAGAATAATTATATCTCCTTGTCATTTGTTCTTAAATCAAACCTTGTTTTTTTTCTCAAGCGAGAGATTGGAATTTTATTGGATGATGATTGATTATGAATTGAAACATAAACTTTAATATCTAATTTTTTATATTTTTAATTTTGTAATTTTGTAATATTTGATTTTTGTATAAAAAAATAGTAAACAAATTTATGAGTTCACAATGATTTCGTGAGCATAAACTCGTGAACAAGGTTAATGAGTAGTTCGTAAATAAGTTCATGAACATAAAACTCGTGAACAAAGTTAATGAGTTGTTCGTAAGTAAACTCATGAACGCTCATGAATTTGTTCGGGAACCATCATGAGTTGTTGGGAACCGTTCGTGAACCACATTTTTTCTTAATGAACCAACTTAAACAATTTTTTAAGCTCGATCCAATTTGAAGCTCGAGTTCGAATTTGATACTTTTCTGATACATGATTGATAACTCTAGAATCCAGTCCGGACTATCCTTAACGCTCCCATGCTCGGAAGTGGTGTAGCCGTCGATGGGTTTCTGCAAAACAACACCGGAGGGGGGTTTGGACCCGGCGGCGCCTCCGACGTGAGAATAAAACCAGGCTTTGGAAGTAGAATGGACTACCAAGAAATCTAAATATGGAGGATGAGTGTGTATAAAGAGTGTGTGTGAGTAACCCCCAAACCTCCTTCCTTGAGTTATTTATAGACAAAGAATTAGGGTTTGGGGGTACCTATAATATGGAGCATTGGATCTTTTACGGTCTAGACACATGGATGATGCGGATGGATCACACTTGTCCAGGTGGGAATTGTGGTGTTGTGTGCCTATACCACCTTGGTGTGTGGTTTTCTGTGATCATGATTGTGTCAATCATTAGTTGTCCTAATCATGTGGGGACCGTAGTCATGACACCAACACCACGTGCTGTACATGGTGACATAGTCTGGGCTTTCCTTCGTGTTGGGCTGAGTCAGGGCGCCGGGTTTGGGCCCAATACGGATTGTATCGGGTCTGGACTGTTTATACCCTATCAATGATTATGATTATCTTAGAGTTCAAATCGTCTCGACTCATTTACAAATCTAATTATAAAATATAATAATTCTACACATTTTAATATGAATTTCACTAATAAAAAATATCATGTACTATTAGGGATGGGCATCGGGTCACTTCTGGGCGGGGGAGTGCTATCCCCGACACTGAAACCCGTCCCCGAACCCGCCCCGATCCCCGAACGGGAATTTTTCTACTCACCAATCCCCGCCCCGAACGAGGAACGAGGATCCCCGCGGGGAATCGGAAAATTCATTTTTATTTATTCTAAAAAATTGTAAATTACGGAGAGTGTTTTCTAATATAAATTAACATGATAAATCATAATTTTTATTTTTATTTTTATTTTAAGATAATATTATAAATCTTAATTTGAATTAAATCTTATTTATACTATTAATAATTGGCAAAATTAATATTATTATAATTAAATTAGATCATAATAAGTAACTCTCAAATTATTGAGTGGATAAAAATATTAAAATTGTAATGTTGCATGTATTTATTTTTAATAATTTATTTAATATACATGTAAAATATAATATATATTTTTTTAAAAAAAGGGGGTTCGGGGAGTTGGGACTGAGATTGGGACGGGGAGACTCTAATCTTTTTTCCTGAATTTTTCATAAATTAGTCCCTGATCCCCGTCCCGTGAAAAATTATCCGATTCCCCACTCCGTTCGGAGCGGGGATGGGATCGGGATCGGACAGAGCGGTGAGAATGCCATCCCTATGTACTATTTGATTTTTTTTTAGATTGATCTTTATGAAACTTTACTCGACTAATTTATTCTTGAATCTCTAATCAAAATCACTACCAATATGATTTTGAATCACAATAATTATCCCAGACTCCTAATTTTATGAGTTCAATTTTTTTTTTATATTTTATATGTGAAAACCCAAATCAAAGTTAATTATGTTTTATGCCATTAGGATTCAAATATATCCTCACGAAGAAAGAGGGACTAACAAAAAAATTATTAGTACTTGCTGCTACGCTGCTACTATCGTGAAAAATTCCTCAAGTGCAACTCAAATTTATCTTTTCTTTATGAAAATGCAACAAAAGACGGAAATATTTGTTATTTAATAATTTAGTTTCTTCTAGTGTCTTGTTTTATTTTAATCTAGAAACAATTTGATAAATCAAGTTAATTCTTCAAATTTTACAATTCATTTGAGAAACCATATTCCCTAACTTTTGAATTAAAGACGGCGGAGGCACAAGTTTTATTCCATCATTTCAACCAAATTAGTATGCTTAAAGTCACACTAGAGGCACAAATTTTATACCACCGTTTCAACAAAATTAGTACTACTCCTTAAAAACATCGGTCATGCGAAAAATGGAAGTGTCTCTCGTTTTTTTTTCTTTGCTAAAAGGCTAGAGTTTCACTTTAATGGGCACATCTATAATTTTTATTAATAAAAAAAAGTAAAATTTAAGTGATGCGCGGTATCAAATTATCAAATTATGAAATTTGATTATCATTATATTTAGGTTCGATTTCTCACAAATACGTAATTATATAAAATATATTTATTTTAAATTATTTAGCTTCATCCAGGTTTTGAGTGTCTATAACTACATAATAAAATAGTGATTTATTTATTATATATTTTTATTATTCAATTCTCAACAAGTACATTTTTTGATAATTTATTATATTAATATTTTAATATTGACTCATGTTCAGCCATGCTTGACACGAGTTATTAGAGCATCTCCAACGGGGTTGGCTAAATGATTGGCTGAACATCTCCGACTATGAGAAATCCTTAGCTAAAATCCTATACGGCATACCTTAAATAAGAAATATAGAAATTATGTAAAAATGTTGGCTCTCCAACGGGTCATAACCGTTAGCAAAAAATTTAGCCAACCTCTCCGTATCCGCTATATTTGGCCAACCTCTAGGGACCTGTAGCAAAATTTCATATCATCAATTACTATACTGAAATAATAAATTTTATTTATAACAACTTAAAATAATAATAACATGTTATTTATAAAATATAGCCAATGAGTATAGCCAACACCATTAGAGCAAAACACCTTACAGGTTCAACAAATTTTACATAATCAGTATTTTATATCATTTTAGCTAGAGCTATTCACGAACAGAGCTATTCGTGAACAAGCTCGAGCTCGGCTCGTTAAGGGCTCGACTCGGCTCGGCTCGTTAAGGGCTCGACTCGGCTCGTTTCGTTAAGAACTCGAGCTCGAGCTCGAACACAAAAAATTGTTCGTTAAGAAAACAAGCTCGAGCCGAGCTATTAGTGAGCTCGACTCGAGCCCAGCTCGAGCTCGTTCGGCTCGATAAAATTCAAAAAATTAAGATATATTCGAAATATTTTTATTTTATTTGTTAACATTTTAAATTAATTTTGTAATTTATAGTATGTGTATTTTAGGTTTATTGAGAATTGATTGAGAAATTGAGTTCGGTTTCGACAAAAAATGTTTTAGTTCATTGGGCTAAGAAAAATTGGGCTTTATTATCTATAAAAATTGTAAGTTCTAATGAGCTCGGCTCGGCTCGACTCAGCTCATTTTTGTTCGATAAAAGCTCGTGTTCGGCTCGTTAGTTAACGAGCTCGAACACGAATTTTGTGCGATAAGAAAGCTCGGCTCGGTTCGTCAGAGAAAAAAGTAAAGCTCGGCTCGTTTACATCAAAGCTCGGCTTAGTTCGGTTCGTGAACAATCCTAATTTTAGCCAACCCCATTGGAGATTCTCAAATGATATAAAATACTGATTATATAAATTTTGCTGAACCTGTAAGGTGTTTTGCTCTAATGGGGTTGGCTATAATGATTGACTATATTTTAAAAATAACATGTTATTATTATTTCAAGTTGTTATGAATAAAATTTATTATTTCAGTATGGTAATAGATGACGTGGAATTTTACTTCAGGTGCCAAGAGATTGACCAAATATAACCAATATGAAGAGCTTGGCTAATTTTGTTGTTAAGGGTTATGACCCGTTGGAGAACCAATATTTTTACATAATTTCAATATTTTTTATTTAAGACATGCCGCATAATATTTTAGCTAAAAACTTCTTACGATTGGAGATGTTTTTAGCTAGTATAAAATAAAATGAGTAAAAAGCATATTGTGTACCTGAAATTTCATGTTTGTGCACTTTGTGTACCCAAAGTTTGATATCTAGCGAAATACATGCTAAAGTTTGCAGAACCGTGCAAAATGCATACTTCCGTCAAAAAGGACTAACACCGTAAGGGCATTTGTGTCATTCAGATTAAACAAGAATTATATGCACGTAATGTCATATCGTTTTATTCTTAAATAATATAAATATCGTTACTTCACATAATACAATAAAAATATTATATTTTTAAGCAGTACTTATTTTATATCAAACAATTTTTTTCTTATAAATATTTCTGATTGAAATAAATACATTATCTCCAAGTTACCTTTTTTTAATAAATATTATATATGTTATATATATATATATATATATATACGTATATTACTGTACACAACAATGTGTTCTTTATTTTAATATATTTAGAATATATTAAAAAAAAAAGGCGAATATATCAATCTGCAGAATATACACTATTGTACCGTAATTTATGATATATAGTGTATTCATTAAATTATCGTTAAAAATGATAAACAATACTTGCTCAGTCCTAAAGTACCGGTCCATCTTGATTTTTACGCATATTTTAAGATGTGTCAACTACATTGCATTAATTATTTTTAAAAAAAAATTACTTTTATAAATAAAATTTATAATATTTAAAACTTTTTTTCGCTATAATAATATTTAAAACTTTATTTACAAATAAATTGAATATATGTTTGAAGCAAAAACTTAAAGTACGTGTAAAAATTAAAGCGGACAAGTAATTTGGGACATGGTGATAAATTTATTACTAGGCTGAATCCTAATTCTAGTTGTTACTAATACAAAACACGAATAGTTGCAATTTATTTTTTTACAATTTTGTTGATACAATTGATATTTTCCAATCATTATATTAAATATAAAATATATAATAAAAAAAATAATGTTATGAAAAAAATGATAGATGATATTATGTAATTTATTAATTCTTTTCAAAAAAATTTGGCGTTAGTCATTTTTTAGAAACAGAAAGCAGACCATCAAAATCACACATACACATGGTAAAATACTAAAATACCCTTCTTTTTTGTCTCATTTTATTAACAAAAGTTAACGGTGTTAGAAGTTAGTGACGGAAGTATGCATTTTGCAAGATTCTGCATACTTCAGCATGCATTTCGCTAGATATCAAACTCTAGGTACACAAAGTGCAACAACCTGAAACTTCAGGTACACAATATGTTTTTTACTCAAATAAAATTGATAACGCATCATGTACCAATTGCAAGAAATGTCGTGTAAATTATTGTAACGAGTATTATCTAAATGCAAAAAGAAATATAATTAGTTGAAGATGGAAAAATCAAAACCTTACTTGAATCAATTTATTAAAGTCCAACATGTGAGAGGTTGAGTAAACATCATCTATTCATGGTTTTATTAAATTTATACATTAGGCACCATATTTTCAGTTACAAACCGTAAATGTTAAGATTAATCTCTCTTGTGAAGGTAAGAAGAACTAAAATCATTGCCAAAAATCCTCGTTACCTTGTAATCTATACATTTAGGATCATTTGGCTTCTGTCTTCAACTTACTTTGTAATTAAAAAAAGAAATATATACCCTTACTTGATCACGTAACCTGTCGAATATCAAGAACAAACGAAATGTCGAATGATGAAATGTTTAGTGCTAAAAAATAAGCTGAAGTCCTGAACAAGAACAACTGACAAACAAAGAGATTCATCTGATCTCCCCACGCTAAGGCTAACATTTCAAGCCATTAACGAGTAGTATGGAGACCACTCTTCACAATCTCACATGCATGAACATTACAAATTGAAACAAGTAAAACCAAGTTACTACAATTATGAAAATGCACCACATATTACTTAAACACTGCACTTATACATTTAACTGCAAGATATGGTATGAAAAGGTTTAAGCTCCTCCTCCAGCAGATCCGCCATAACCTCCCCCTGCACCTCCACCAACTCCACCTCCAACACCGCCACCAACACCTCCTCCAATACCTCCACCAACACCGGAATCTCCTCCAATACCTCCACCAACACCAGAACCTCCTCCAATACCTCCACCAACACCATCTAAGCCACCAACACCACCACCTAAGCCACCAATTCCACCAATCCCACCTAGTCCACCTATGCCGCCTACACCTCCAACACCACCTATTCCCCCTGCGAGTCCACCAACAGCGCCACCAAGTCCACCAATGACACCAGCACCACCAGCACCAGCTATGCCACCAACACCACCCCCTACAATGCAATTCTTTTTATCCTCCAAACCAGAAGTAACTGGTTTCTTGTTGGAAACACCAACAACAGTCTCGGTTGGTACATTACGTGCACTTGTTACATGCACGACCATTACTACTGCTACTACTACTACAAACACTGCTACATGCAACTTTACTGCCATTTCGAATAAGCAAGTATATAATTACTCTGCAGGAGCTAGACTATGAGTGTTGCTAAAAACGCTAAAAGTAGTGTGCTATTTATGGAGGAACTAAAGGTGAGGAAACAGTTGAGGCATTAAAGACCTGCATTTATGTCAGATCTGAGAATCGCGGGAATTGCATGGCAAATTGCTGTCAGTAATGGCTCCGTGTCAGAGAGTTAGGTGACTCCGATGTATATCCATTCTTCAGCTTAAAGCAATGTGCATTAATGTATCTTAAGAAATTTCAGTTTTTTGTTTATAATGTACTGATATTCTCTTATGGTGCCTGAATCACATTCTGATTTTAAAAATAAAGATATATAGGAATTTCCCGTGTTAGTAATTTCTTACTAAAATTTGGACAAGGTGTTAATGAATCAAATGTGGTCCAGTTTGCATCTCGTCGTGATTCTTGCCATGTGCACGAGCAACTTCGTTTTCGGAGCTGATATGTTGATCAAGAACCGCAGGGTTTAGGAGGACGTTGTCGAAATTAATATTTTAGGACCCTATATCACACCACTTATTTTATAAATTTATATATAAGAGATTCGAAAATTTTGGAGATTCTAGACGCATTTTATGATCGCATATAATCAGGATCACTTTTATCCGAAATTAGATATCTACCAAACAGTATTTCTGCTCATAACAATTCAAAAATTACATACTATACTCGCCAAAACGTAAAACTGCTCCAAAAAATCTTGTACATGTAACAGGAATTAAAAAATCTTGTACATGTAAAAAATCCAACTTATATATAACTAATCATGCGAGTTTGATAGAGAAGACTAAAAAGAAGACTGTTTGTCGCTCGTTCCATCTAGCCAAGCCAAGCCCAGTTAGCTCAGGGAGAAGAGAGGGTGGCAAAGGATAGGATATTTTTTTTAGGTAACATTTTTTAATAATTAGAAAGAATGGAAAGCATAAACAGCTCGTTTTGAGAACAAGAAAAAATCACTTAAAGTAATTAAATAATAATTAGTCACCATTCCAGCATCCAATACAACCACCCCAATTACCACCACAGCTGAACAACTAGTTCAATTGTAGGAAGGATCCGAAAGAGGCCGACAAGCTATTGACCCTAGTAGAGAGCCAAGACGAGGAATGAACTTGACTTCTAACATCCACACAATTATGCATTGGAAAAGGGCTCAGGTGAGAGGATATTACCATCATGTCTTCGTTGATTCCGCTATCTCCATGTACGGTAACAATGAACCTGAAAAATCAAGCCAATAATAGCATGCATAAGTTTATTGTGGTTCATCGTCTCAAGAAAAAGTAGGAGTTGAAACCACGATGTAAACCGTTGATTGAGATCTATGTCACATGTCACAAGTAAGAAGGAATTTATCCTGAATGTGCGCAGCAAGAAAACAGGACAATTACGACGGAATGCTGGACGCGCCCAACTTACGACGGGACATTGGTCATCAATTTCACAATCAAATCTGATTAGTCAAGCTGCAATAGGTAATCTGTAGTGACATGTCTGCCAGTGAATGAAAGCAAATTTGTGGATAACTAGTTTCCCCCAACAAGATTTGAACATGTGGGAGGATTATTGATTGAATCACAAACCTCTTATTTAGATCACGAGTTGGATCCTCTATTATTCAACCAGACATTTACCATCTTTCTTATTTGCAGCTCAACTTTTTCCTATTTGTTAGGAATAATTTTTTATAAATCATTTGTATCGAAATACAATATCCTAATCAAAACGGATTTCTTTCATTGAAGAAAGTTTATATCATTTTAATTAACTTGTGATGGAATTTACGACAATCAGTCCACATTTTAATTAACTTATAGACAGTAGTTTGTTGTACAGGTTGGTGAAATATAGAAAAGAAATGAAACGAGAGAAAGAAAAGGAATTGTGGCAGTGTAATTTATTTGACTGCCACTGAAAATAAACAGTTGATGGACATGAGACTTAAATGGCAGGTAGCTTTATGAAAGAGAACAAACAACTGGGCTTATCAAGAGTACCAAGTTATCAATATCTGACATGTTGATGAATGAATCAAAAGGAGTAGCAGAGCTGCTGTACTAGGTAAATTATTGCTATCCTTTTTTACTCAAGAAAGAAACTGCAGGGTCAGTAAAAAGCACCTGAACTGTAAAAGTAGCAGAGCATCTGAAAAAGGAATATTAACGGTCCAAAGTGTCAGTCAACGAATCTCTGGTGTAAATATTGGAATCATTCCATAATACCAAATAATATGATACTAAATTTTCATTCAAACTAAACTTTTATCCCTAAATTTGCCTTTGAGCAGTATCCAACTACTGAGTGCATGATTCTGGTAAACTCAACAATAATTTTCGTTGAATATTTAGGATTATATGTCTTATTATAAATGCGTATCTATTCTTAGATATTTGAAGGGGGTGAGAATCGAATGCAAAACTCGGAATGATATGGTACGATAAGAAATGAGTTCTTATCAATTGAGCTATCTGACTGCACAATAAGTCATCTAATATTTACTTTCTGAAAATAAATAATATCTATATTTAAAAAAATAAGCTGAACGCAATATAAGGCATCACCGCACCGTCGGCACTACAGCACTCTACCGACATGCATTTACTTCTTTCTTTAGTTTTGTGTGAGAATATGCACTGAATTAAATCAACAGTTTGGACGGTCATCTTTATAAGTCTCGTGTCCACAATATAAGGCACCATGCATTTTTACATCTTAATAAAAAGAGTTTTACTTATATTTTTTAACGATTTTTTCCGAATAAAAGTATTTCGAAAATGCTTTTATTCAAAAAGGGGATCTAGTAAGACTTATCGGAAATCTAGTAGGGGGCATGGAACCCAGGCCTCCTCGCTCTATATACAAAGAAATGATGTTGTCAAGACCATGGTGGATATTGCATAGAGGAATGTTGGTGATGAGCCTGAAGGAGGAGCAAAACAAGAGCAAATAATCCACAAACACATGACTGATAGATGTAGCAAGGTAGAAGAACGTGCATTGTGCACAAATGAAAAGGATGATTGTTACTTATTGTTTAAGACAAATGGTCTATAACAAACGATTGTTGCAGCAAATCGTATCGCGGAATTCCGCGGTACGTGTAAATGATGAGCCCCATGTATGTACAGCAAAAACTCTACTGTACACGTATAGCGAAAACTTTTCACGATACGGTTTGCAGTAGACCGTCCCTATTGTTTAATTGTTTCTTTTATGGATGTATCACTGGTCCATTCCATTTTGTTCCACTATGCAAACGGTGGATTAGTTCTGCTCAAAATTCCCCCATATAATGGAGACCTTTTCATTATTTTTTAAGTATACACATCAAATGGTGCTGGATGTTTTCTCTCGAAAATCTAAAAAACACACGACAGTCTGTTGTCCATTAGGTTGTGTTTCTGTGACATCAGGGATTCACTTCTTATCATCCCAGAATTCATGCAAAGATGGTCCTGTGTAGTTGGTATTATTTCCTCGGTGGATCCTACTCTATGATTGTAATCTGGCTTCAGACAGGTATCTGAAAAACTGGAGAGTGGAGACAAAACCTTGACTTGTGCACTCAACAGAAAAGGATATATATTATCTGTAATTTAACTATAACAATACTGTGTAACTTCTTGTTTTTACATCACACTAACAACACAGTACAAATTTAAAAACTGAATACTTGGATAACAAACTTCAGTAAAAACTAGCTTCAGCTTGTAGCCTGGTAATTTATTATGATCATTTGAATCCCATTTTCGCATTCGATGAAGATGAGTAAAGCAATGAGGATGCTGAGAAGCTTGTGTTATTGCTTGTGTGGTACAAACTTCTCATTGCTTTTGTCGACGAAGAAGCTAGGAGTCCTTGACAGTTTTTATTTTCTTTGACATTTGTTGCTGGAGAACCTTTAAGTAGTGCATCAACCTTTGCGTAATCCTCACGTTCGTGTTTGATTTCCTTGAGCATTGCTGCTACATCTTTCATGTTAGGCCTTTCATCAGGGGTGGCATTTACACATAGCAATGCAATGCCTAAAGCTTGCTTCATTTCATCGAGATCTGATTCAGACCGTGATAGCAAGCCTGGAGCTAGAACTTCGGCCCCTCCCCTTTTTTGCCTTACCCAATCCACTACATGGAGTCCATCTGGGATTGTCGGATCAATCGGCTGCTTCCCTGTCAATACTTCGAGTACAACCACACCGTAGCTATACACATCACTTTTCTCTGTGATCTTCATCATATAACCATATTCTGACAATGGCGATACAAAAACTAATTAGTACATAAAAATACTGGAAAGAACAGTATGATCAAATACTTTAAAAAAATCATTCATAGACACGAGTGATTTTATTTTAATGGAAAATGTAAATATACCAGGAGCAATATATCCGTAGGAACCTGCAACAGTGTTGGAGGATCGAGCAAAATCCCCATCGTCAACTAGCTTGGCAAGGCCAAAATCTGCAATGTAAGGCTCGTACTCAAGACCGATGAGGATATTATTAGCCTTGATGTCTCTATGAACAATGGGAGGGACACAATCATGATGTAAATACGCAAGGCCTTCCGCTGATCCTAATATAATTCGGTATCTCAATTCCCACTCCAATGAATTTCCATTCTTCTCATGTAAAAGGCTTCCTAGGCTTCCATTAGGCATGTAATCATACATCAGCAGTCTTGTATTTCGATTCCAACAACAGCCCAAGAACCTAACAATGTTCTTATGTCGTATAGTACCAAGTGTTTTTACCTCTGCAGAGAACGAATCACGGACGGCACATTTTTCTTCGTTGCAGCCTTTAGCAGCAGCAGCAACTGTTGATGGCCATAGTTTTTTGACTGCTATAACCTCGCCATTGTTCACCTCGGCACGATAAACAACTCCAGAACAACCTTTCCCAATCGCATTGGAATCAACTAAGCATCTCAAAATTTGCTCTACTGAAAAATTCAGCTTCTGGAATGGAGTGAATTGCCAGGGCCATGAGTCTCCCATCTCTGAATCATCATCTCCGCTAATACTTCTTCGTGCTCGAATTACAGCAAAGGCACCCATGATCACCATTGCTATTGTCAAGGTGACTAGCAGTGCAATTGCCACTTTAATTGTCTTTGAAGTCCTCACATGGGCTTTGTTCTCTCCCATTCCTTTTCCATCAACATTGCTTGAGAAACACGAATCCCGGCCAGATAAACATAATTCTCCGTTTCCAGCTAGGTCTGTTGATGATAACTGCCTAAAGAGCTTGTTGTCAGGAAGAAAACCAGTGAAGTTGTTGAAGGATATGTTGAGAGACACAAGATTCTCCAGCCCTGAAAGTGGACTTAAATTTCCCTCAAGCTTGTTGTGTGACAAGTCAAGTATGGAAAGTTTGTTAAGTGCATAAAACTGAGATGGAATTGGTCCACTGAGTCTGTTGCAACTAAGATTTAGCGCAATCTCAAGCGCCTCAATTTTTCCCAACTCCAGAGGAATATTACCCACCAACTCATTGCTGCTAAGATCAAGCAGCTGCAGATTTGAACATAGTCCGATAGACGAAGGTATTGATCCTGCTAACAAATTCTTGCTAAGAATGAGCTTGTTTAAGGATACCAGCCGGCCAAAACTTGCAGGAATAGGACCCACAATTTGATTACTCGAAACATCCAAAACTTGAAGACCAGATAAAGATGACAAGGAATTAGGTAAGTGGCCTTCCAGTGCATTGCTGCTAAGGTCCAGCATTTGCAACTCTGTGCAACTTTCAATCTCATCAGGAACAGACCCCGTGATATGGTTCCCCGAGAAATCAAGAAAATTCAAGCTTTTAAGACCTCCAATTTTTCTAGGAATTTCCCCTGTTATCCTATTATCCCCAAGCCTAAGCCTTACCAAACTCGTAGCATTTCCAATTTCTTTCGGTATTGAACCGGAAATATCATTAGAAATCAACAGCAACTTGGTCAAATTTCGCAACTCAAACAACCCCGAAGGCAGAGTCCCAGTTAACGAATTATGAGACAAATCCAATGCTTGTAGGCTTTTACATAACCCCAAACTCACAGGTATACTACCTTCAAGCTGATTCTGCCAAGCAAAAAACACTTGAAGATTTCTCAACTTCCCAATCTCAGGAGGAATCAACCCCGAAATTTGATTAGTATCAAGCTGTAACTGAACAAGACTCGTAGCATTGGCAAGACTCGAAGGAATCGAACCCGAAATATTGTTATTACTAAGCATTAGCTCTTCTAACTCACTCAGTCCCCCAAATGACAATGGTATAACTCCAGATAAAAAATTCAAAGAAAGATCAATCATATTTAACTTTTTACAACTTCCAATCTCTTCAGGGACTAAGCCAATTAAATTATTTTGCCATAACAATAATTTTTCGAGTTTTCGAAGATTACCAAGCTCAGGAGGAATTGAACCAGAAAGACTATTTTCATATAAATACAAGTTCACAAGCTCAGAACAATTACCTAACTCATGTGGTATTTCCCCTGAGAGCATTGTAGTGTATATTGCCAATGTCTGAAGCTTCTTCAAGTTCCCAAATGACCTTGGAATCGACCCGAAAATCCTCGTGTCAGCAAGGCCTAAAACAGTCAAATTACCACAGTTTCCAAGCTCCTCCGGTAACTCTCCGGTTATATCTTTGTTTCCACCGGCACGGAGACTTTCGAGGCTTAATAATCTTCCTAGCTCTGCAGGTATGTTACCTGAGAGACGATTATCAAATAACAAAAGATTTTTCAAGCTTGTACAGTTGCTTAACTCAAATGGGATTTTTCCTGTTAGTTGGTTTGAGTTTAAGATTAAATCTTCAAGATTGTGAAGTTTTCCGATAGTCGCCGGAATGGAACCCACAAGACTATTCGAACTGAGGTCAAGAATAGTGAGTGCAGAGCAGTCACCGAGCTCAGGTGGGATAGTACCGGAGATATTTGCATCAGAAATGACAAGTTTTGTAAGAAACTTAAAAGAAGATATATTTGATGGTAATGAAGTGAACTTAAGTGGAACAGATTGTATTACAATTTCTGAAACATAATCTTGTGTTGTGCATGTAACATAATCCCATGTGCATGGATTTTGATCTAGAATGTTCCACGTTGAGAAAAAAGGCGGTGGAGTTGAAGTAGTAGAGTGTATCCATGAGTGAAGTGTGGTGACTTCTTGGTTGTTTCCGGCGACAGAGACGGCGGCGGAGAGGAGGAGGAAGAGGGTGGTGAGTAGAACAGAGGATGGTGGAAAAGGGGTTGTGGCAGTTTTGAAGATTAATGAGAAATCATGGGAAGGATTCGAGGTAGCCATGGAAGACATTTGCCTCAATTTCCAAAACTTTCTTCTTCTTGGGTTTGCATAACCAAATATTTGGGGTTTGGTGTTTGATATGTTTTGTTTTGTTTATGTTTTCTCTGGTCTTTTCTTGGTTTGGAGTTCATCCAAATATACTACCACTCCAATAAATTTACCGACTACAGTTGTTAAAAATAGGGTTAAATATAAAATATATCGTTCATTGTGTTCAAATATATCAAATTAATTACTCATTGTAAAAATAACTCAATTTAGTCACTAATTTAAGATTTTGTATCAAGAACATCACCTGGGAATGACTAAATTGATATAAAATTTCAATATTATAATGACTAATCTGATACAAAATTTTAAATTAGTAACTAAATTGAATTATTTTTACAATAAATGATTAATTTGATACATTTAAATATAATGAATGATGTATTTGATATTTAACCCGTTAAAAATAACAGGGTTTTAAAATATGGTAAAAATTTAAAGATTTTAAATGAAGGGAATAGCAAGAAAGGAATACCTAGAGATTAGCAAGCCTCACCACCTCCCCCACCAGCCCACCTTGGATTCATGCCTCGTTCTATGTGTAGTCTATAGTTTAGTAAATGTATGTAATTATAAACACACACATTGTCTACGCATATTTGGATTAAAATAAGAGGGGATGGTCGGATGGATTAATTTGGTCACGCGCAGAGAGGAGATGGAAAAAAGATTAATTTGGTTGTGATTATAAAATGGTTTGGCTTATGATTTGTTTGAAGGGTTTGAGGCTTGGTGTTTAATCTATCAGTAAAACAGTAAACACACATGTTCAAGTATTCAGGCGAAAATGTTCGTGGCCAAGCGATTATTACAGTATACCATATTACACGAAGAATACGAAGAAATTATATCAAAACTCGAGAAAAAACACAAAAATATATTTTAACTGAGTACGTTATTTTTGTAGGAATCGATTACATTTAGACCGCGTTCGTGACTTACAAACATGTAAGATGGTGGTTTAAGAATTCAATCTAGTTTGAAAATTCAGGCTTGTGACAAAAGTAAATGGGGAGAGCATCCATTGGAATGCGGGATAGACCCAGATGGCCATTAGATCCAATGATACTGTGTGTTTTTATAATTTGCATTGCACTTAACAATCTTTTCATATTTTAACGGTACCAACCATTATATAACTATATAAACTCTGCAAAACTGAGACTTTATAAAGGAGAGAATCCAGTTCTGCTATTCTAATGTTTAAGTGGAGAAAAGCCTGATGCAGTGGCACGGATATAGAGTAAGAGCCACTGCTATCTACATTATGGGAGTCACCATGAGACTTACCACTCCACATGACACTGCAACTTTTTTATTTGGTACGCTAACATCCCTCCCTTCCTTCATAATTACAGATTGTTGGGGTTTTAGTTACCCGATCTCGGCTGAAAGTGTTTGATATGAATACATATTTAAGTATCGGACTCGATGATATATTAATATTGTTTTTTTGTCCTAAAATTCATGTCCAAATTTTTATATTCACAAATGTCGGACACAGGTATTTGAATCAAAACGAAAACTCGAGGTAACAGGGGCTGGGGTTAAAAGTTGATATACAGTGGCTAATGTCCGTTTATGTGGATTAGGCACCAGATCGCTAATTGGTCCATACCACCTTGCATTTTACTAACTTTGTAGTCTTTTTGAAGTTATGACTTACGAGGGAGACGCAGTTTAAGAGCATCTTCAATAGAGACATCTTTGAGAGCTGTTAAATATGTCAACATATTATAAAAACTAATTTTTTATTATTTTACTATTTATATTATATCTAGCATTTAATGTAAGGTGTTTAGATGGTCTCTAAATAAATAATATTAAAATTAGATATATAATAGGAATGAAGCATGTATGTACTGGTATTTGGGAAGTTTCAATTTAGAGGGGTACTTCATATCCTCGTAGGTTGACCAGATTGGTAAATCAATACTACCTCCGTCCCAATTTGAATGATCCTCTGACTTTTTCATGTATTTCAATGTTCTAGGTTGACGTAATTGTAAATAATATATTTTTAATTTTTTTGATTTGTATAAAAATATATTGTCTATATTTTTATACAAAAAAAAAAAGAAAATTAAAAAAATATTATTTACAAATACCTTAACCGAGTTCATTGAAATGCGTGGAAAAAAAGTGACTGATTTTTTTTGGGACGAAGAGAGTATGACAGTGCATTATAAGAAAAAATTCAACAAAAAAGATATAACCTCGAATTAATTTTGTTTTATTAACATCTAATTTGACACCAGAAAGCAGAACCGTACAAATCTCGAACCACTCTCCCCCTTAGGGGTGTTCATCAAACCGCATAAACCGCACAAACCGCCCGTCCCGCACCACACCACACCGCCCCGCGTGGTTTAAATCTTTCGTGGCGTGGTCGCGGTTTGCATTTAAGCCAAACCGCGCGGTGCGGTGCGGTTTGTGGGTTGGGAATTCTCTTTCGCGGTTCAAACCGCACCGCACCGCATATTACCAAAAATAAAATATTTTTTTATAAATATATATATATATATATATAGGGTTAGGCTCAAGAGAGAACCAATCACTAAAAAAGAACCTTAGAACTGTTATAAGCCGTTGGATTATTAGTAGATCAACTGTTCAGATTCAACTCATTTTTATATACAAAATCTTATAAGGATATTGTTGGAATAAAAAAATTCTACTGCCGAACCTATTTTGTTTCATAGTATAAATACAGTTTTCTGCAACTAAATTTTAAAAGTTATGCATATGAGCTTCAAAGTTCTACAACTAAACTTACTTTTTTCCACGAAGTTCTACAAGTTAACTTGATTATTTTTATAATGTTCAACTGTTGAGCAATGTTATTCACATTATTTTCATACCATAACTTTCGTGTTCTACCGCTGAACATAAAAGTTATGCAATCGAATTTGAAATCAAACACATAAATTTTAAAGTTCTGCAACTGAACTTACTTGTATTTAAATGTTCAGCTGCTGAACACTGTTATTTGATATTATGTTTGTACCATAACTTGAATATTTTCACAAAAATTGATAAAAATAATTGAGGGAATTTTATGATAATGATTGAGAGTTTTGTGATCGATATCTATGTACGATAATTATCGTTAATCAAATATTAATTAGTTCTAAATTATGTATTTTGTATTTTTGGACAACTTTACCCATGATCTACATATAATAAATATATATTATTTTAAAATATAAAATAGAGTTCTTAGGTTAATGGTTCTACAAGGAACATGATCATATATATATATATATATATATATATATATATATATATATATATATTGACTTTTTGCCCCATTTCATTTATAATTTGTGTGTAATTTTTGGGTTAGTCCGTTTATTCCTTTTCTCTTAAACAATAATCTTTAATTGTAGTTGCGCCTCTCACTTTTACTTTTTCATTTGTAAGCATTATACATTATATTTTCACATTGTTTTACACTGTTTTTTTTTCCTATTGTGTAGATGATTCTTTGATATTTAGCAATTGTTATTTCATTTCTAGTGTCACTGCTAAGAACAATCTATCTTTATTTCAAATTTCAATTCTATTTAATTTGATAATTTGAGTTCATATTTTCAATTTTATTGTAACCTTTAGTTTTTGCAATTTATTATAATTTTTATATTGATATTATTAAACCGCACAAACCGCACCACACCGCACTGCATTTATGTGGTGTGGTTTACGCGGTTTTTAAGTTACGCGGTGCGGTCGCGGTTTAAAATTTTAACCAAACCGCATGTGCGGATTGGTCCGCGGTTTTAGAGAAAAACCGCACCGCCCGCACCGCGAACACACGATTACAACTATTTAATTACAACTATTTTAATGTTTTAACTTTTTGGAAAATCCAATCATAATATAATATCTTTTAACTTATATCATTTTTAGATAATAACTTCTTTTTATATGATATAATCTCGATCGTCTATTTTTAAAAGTATTGGATTTAACGGTTGAGAATGTTTTGACGGTATTTAGGACCAAACTACCATGATAACATCATTAATTTTTTTAATATTGTTTTTAAAAATATTTATTGCTAAAATATAATATACTCTTTTTTGTAATATGTTAATGATGCGGGAACTTTGAACTTTTGAGAAAATAAATTATCAATTAAAATATAATTTTTTTTGTAATAGGTCTTCTTTTAAAGTAGTACACCGTGACGATCAAAATTCTGTATAAAATTCATTTTTTTATAGTATATCTCGTAAATATCTATGTTATTATATTAAAGACTAAATTATGAAAGCTTTCTTATAAGTCTGGTCGCTTGATCACTCAATTCATAATCGTTGGATCTTTCAAATTAAATTGTTGAGAAACGTTAGATATAACAGTAAAATTATCACGTAGAATTATCTAAGGTTTGAATCTACCAACAACATATTAAAATTTACAGGTTTTTTTGAAAAATAAGAATTTTTTCATTTTTTTTCTTGTAGACATGGGTTATTTGATAATATTTTTTATAAAATACGATTTTTCAAAAAAGTACTAAACTAATTGAAGTTTCGAATTTAGTAATTTACAATGTGTAGAGGTTAAAAAAGTTAGGCCTCTTCTATAGCCGAGTCTAAAATTTCAAAATACGGTTTTTTTAAATATGAATATAGTCCTGCTAACGATGAAATTAGGTCTGTATAAGTTCTTATAAAACAAAATCACCATTTACGTATAATTTATTATTTAATAATAAATAATATTTAATCAGTTATGATATAAAATTTAATAAAATAAGATAAAAAATATGCACAATTTTATAAAATTTTATCCTCGTATTATTATATTCTTTGTTGATTTGAATTTTTCTTAGATTGATTTGAATTTTGAAAATAGATTTCTAAATTTAAAATAGTTAGAAAAAACTAATTAAATTGGCATTAAAATAATGATGACATAATAATTATTATTAGAATTTAAATACCCACTTTACTAATTTGGGCTTTATCTTGTGTTTTAAAAATTAGATTTTGACGATTTTATGCCCCACATGAAGATAACTAAATTATCTTTAATTAAAAGATGGCTTAACAATTTTTATCTGAAAGTCACGAATTTTTTACATGAAGAATTCTATTCAATACAGAAAACTTATTTATATTTAGTATATTTGGTTTAAATTATCAAAATACACTTTTTAGAATTTAAATATAATCTTATTATTAATAAAATACACTTTTTTAATATTTGATCTAACGATTTTCATTTATCTAGTTAAGATCTAATGGTACTTATTAGTTTGGTTGTCCAAGACCGTATGATCAAAATTTTGGATAAGATCCCTATTATGCTTATTATATATAAGGATTTAATATAATAAGGATATCAAGTATATACTGATATAAGTATCTTACTAACTGCTTTTACTTTTAATGTTTCGGTTTTATTTACAGTGTATATAAAATTTTAAAATACATTATTACTTAAAAATTATTAAATAGAATAAAAATTATGTTCTGATTATATAAAATTTTAATCTCATATTATTATATTCTTTATCGATTTGAATTTGTTCTTAATTAATTTTAATACTTTATTGAAAGAAACATAAAATTTCTATATTTAAAACAATTAGTGGAAATATAAATAAATTGGTGCTACAAAAATAAAAAAAAATTATTAAAATTTAGATACTCAGTTTACTATTTGGGTTCTATCCTGAGTTTTAGAAATTGAATTTTGACGATTTTACAACCCATGCGAAACTAACGAAATTATCTTTAATTTAATGATGGTTTAATAATTATTATCTAACTTGACCTGTTGACTTACCCATAAACCAAAAAGAAAAGATGGTTAAGAATTTTTACATAAAGAATTCAATTCAATATAGAAAACCAATTTATAATTAGTTTAAATTATCAAAACACATTTCTTAGTATTTAAATATAATCCTACCTTTAATCAAATACACATTTTAATATAAGTATTATATTCAAAATTATCGTTTATGAATATGAAACCCTCAATATTTTAATAATATTTTGATATTATCCTTTTATGTTTGTTATATGTAAAATAATATAATTATAATTTGGATTAATCAAATTGTTATGTTCCTTCAGAAAAAAAATGTTTAAATTTATTTATGTACATGAGCTCTCGTAAATCTCTGTACGTTCATGTGTATCATTGTTAGTATGATATACATCAGCATTATATTGATAATTTTTAATATTGTAATCAATATGAATTGTTATCTTAATATTTGGTTTAATAATTATTATCTAATTGGAACTATACATAAATTCAAGAGAAAAGAGATTTAAGAATTTTTACATAGAAAACTTTTAAATTATCAAAATACACTTTTTAGTATTTAAATATAATTCTATTATTAATCAGATACACTTTTTAATATTAGATCTAACAATTCTCATTGATCTATTTAAGATCTAACTGTAATTATTAATTTGGTCGTATAGTGATCGTACACGAACCAGATCGATTTTAATATTTTCTTAAATTGATTTTAATATTTTATTAAAATAAAAATAAAATTTATAAATTTAAAAGAATTAGGAAAAAAATTAAATTGGTGCTACAATAAAAAAATATTTATTAAAATTTAGATAATCACTTTACTGTTCGGGCTCTATCTTGAGTTTTAGACAACAGATTTTAACGATTTTACAGCGCATGCAAAACTAACAAAATTATCTTTAATTTAATGATGGTTTAATAATTTTTATCTAACTGGAACTATCCATAAACTAAAGAGAAAAGATAATTACGAATTTTTACATAAAGATTTCTATTCAATATAGAAAACCCATTTATAATTGGTTTAAATTATCAAAATACATCTTTTAGTATTTAAATACTCTCCTATTATTAATCAAATACAATTTTTAATATTATATCTAACGGTACTCATCTATTTGAATATTTATAATTTTATAATCCAACGGATCATATACTTTTGGTAGTACAGTGACCGACCAAAGTTTTGGATAACATCTCCCTTACGCTTATTATATATAAGGAGTTAATAACTAGCGTGAAAGCCCGTGCGAGGCACGGGCCTGTTTATATACTGAAAAAATAAATTTGCACAAATATATATATACATATCAAAATAATTTTGTAAATATGGTAAATGATAGTAATTTGAATTTATATTATATATGCATAGTATTTATATTTTTATTTTTTCTAATTGAATAAGATTTCATAAAATTTGGATAAATTTCTATAAAATAAAGATCAAATGATTTTTTTAATCTTCAAAATATTAGTTTAGTTTTGAATGTCGTGAAGTGAATTTTATCAAATTTAAAAATTCAAGATAATTTAAATGGTTATTTTATCAGAGTTCTCCGTATATAAAATGAATGTATGCAAACTCATGTATTGTTAATAAAATAACAATATATCTGTAATATAATATTTGTCACAAATGTACAAATATACTTTAAATACATCATAAAATTTCTTACTTTTAATTTCGTGTATAAGACGTATGTAAAGTAATATAATTTTAATGAAATAAAAGTATATTTATAAATTATAAAATTGGTCATTCATGTAAGATTATAGAGTGAACACATTATTAAATTTCTTTATTTTATGTAAAAGTCAATCTTTAAGTTATCTTACTATTTTCTTCATATGTACATATTTGTACCCTTTTAAACTCAATTGTATATGTTTAGTCTAGTATTAATTATAAAATATCTAAGATAGTAGTTTAAAAATTACACAAATTGAAAATTTATATATATGTAATTTAGAATCATTTTTTTGAACACAACCATAAAATTCTATCCCGTGCGATTTTAATATTTGAATTATAAATTATCTTGTGTTTGATCTTATATGAATCATAATATACCTAAATAATTTAACATCTGTGTAGACTCAGTTGTATATATATATGTTCTAAACAGTGGCGATTAACCGCTAGACGGTGACTAATCAATCTGAATGTGTTAAAATCGGATCAGAAAATCAATTTTTATAAAAATCGATCTAGAAATCATATAATTTGGATTAACTGGGCACAAATTGGTTTAATCGGTCGAAAATTGGCTTACGAACTGATTAAAATGAACAAAATATACCCAACCCCTTTTTCAACCAACCAAGTAGGGATGGCAAAATTATCCGACCCGATGGATACCCGATCCGAAACCCGATTTTTTGGATATACCGAACCCGATTTTTTGGATTTGGATATGGATTTGATTTTATACCCGAAAATATTTGGATTTGGATTTGGATTTTACATATACCGATCCGAAACCCGACCCGAAATCCGAAAAAAAACCCGAATATCCGAAACTCTGAAACCCGATCCGAACCCGAAACCCGAAAAAAACCCGTATATATATATAATATATATATATATATATATATAATTCATACAGACCCTAACCTATCAACCTATCAATTATAAAGAGATTCAAAATTTTTAATTATATAAGAAAAAGATCAGAAATTTCAAAGTTTAGGAGTTACCCACTTACCCTAAACTCTAACCCCTAAACCTTATACCCTATACCCTATATCATATGCTCTAAATTTATACACAACTAAGTAATCGTACTCACTCACTATTAGCACTATAAGACTACTAAAAAATTTATATCATATGTTACTAAATTTATACACAACCAAGCAAATAAGTAATATATATATATATATATCATTGTTACAGGCAGAACCGTCTTATTTAATAATTTGAGTTTGTAATATGTTTGGAATTTGGATCCAGATGATATTTTGTCATGCTCATGGAAAGGTTGTATCTTGGACTTGGAGACTTGGATTGTTAATTGCTAAATGTTACTGAAATGCTGACTTTTGTTAAATTTGTTTAAATTTTGGATTTTTATTTTCGGGTTTCAGGTATTATCCAAATCCAATAATTTTTGGGTTTCGGGTTTCGGATATTATCCAAATCCAATTCAAAAAAATTCAGGTTTCGGGTATATCCAAACCCAAACCGAAATCCATTGGATTGGATTTGGATATTAATTTTCGGGTATTTTTCGGGTTCGGGTCGGGTTCAGGTATGGTTAAAAAAATCGGGTTTGGGTTTGGATAATGTCAAACCCGAGCCGACCCGACCCTATTGCCATCCCTACAACCAAGACAAAAAAGAAAACCCGATACTTAATTGGGTCTAAAAAAATTTCAAACCAATTTTAATGGTTGCATATCAGTTTTATATATTTCAGCCGACCTAACCCAACCCTATTTAAATTAAAAAATTTGTTCGATAATTTATATATATATATATAAATTATTATATGTAACTGTACATTATATAATACAGTATATCATCTTATTTATAGACGTGTACATAACTAAAATTATTATGTTAATAAAAAAAATATTAGCACTAAAATCGTAAGTTATACGTATTTTAGCTTTACTTGAATTTTTGAAATGAGGACCTTGTGTAATATTTATTTTTTATAAAAATTATTTAACACATTCAAACCAACCCAACCCGGCGCAAACTTAAGGATGATAAGTACGGTTGGACCATGAATTAATTTTTTGTGAGTTGGATTAAAAAATTTCAAACTTATTTAATTAGACTGGGTTGCAAAAATGCTTCCAACCCCCGACAACCTAACCCATCAACACCCCTAACTATGATTCCCATTTTTTACAGTCCCTTGTATAATTCTAAATTATAAAAGTTACGTATAATATGTTACTTATTTTAGATCAAATTTTGATTATAGATTTATCAATACTTGAATAATTCGTATAAAGCTAATAAGTGACATAGTATTGTATAAAAATATAAATCTTATAACAATTAACATTTAATCAAAAAAATTAAGGGTGAAATAATAAAATTTGTAAAGAAATACATAATTATATATTAAAACTACGAAAACTTAAAAAAAATGGAGCTATATAATAATATAAACTAACATTTTTTTATTAAAAAATTGAATATGCATGTTGTATAAATTATATAAAATAACATATTATTTACTCAAAAGTTGAAATAATAAAAGATAATATGATGAGCGAATATACTTTATCTAATAATAATTTTAAAATAAACTCAAAACTCAATGTAGGACACTCGATTATGACATGAAACTGTTACGAGGAGGCCAACATTTCGATTCTCGATGTTTACACACAAATTTGACATTTTCTATCTTCAGTAATAAATGGGTGACATGTTTGTAATTTTAAAAATACAAGGTAAAGTTGTAATTTCATAAACACTTTTTTGGTTCTTTTTGCCTCTGATGATCTTTTAATATCTAAAAGTAGATTTTTTAAAAATTGATTTTCCGATCCGATTTTAACACATTCGGATAGGAAAGAGATATCTTTTAATATACAAAGATTCAAATATAAAAGTAGATTTTTTAAAAATTGTAAAATTATACAAAAATGATTTTTTACGTCGCCTCTTATACGTCGGACATATGAGAGATCGACATATATACTACTATTATACGTCGATTTGTTGAAGAGGCGACGTATATTGCTTTTTTTAAGTATGTTTTACGTCGGTTCAAAAATACACCCGACATATATAGTAATCATATACGTCGGCTTGAAGATTGCCGACGTATAAAATAACCTTTTACGTCGGTTTTTTGAGAGCCGACGTATAAGATTTTAAGTTATACCACGGTTTTTTGATGAGGTGACGTTTAAAAGCTTTGGAAATTAAAAAAAAAATCATTTAAACATGTTGGATGTACTCTCCACTCGGTAAGTACTCTAGACTTGTAACTATCCCTAAATGCTCTGGCCTCTGTTCCTTTAAATTCCAACTTTAGCCCTAATTACAACTCCAGTGTAACCCTTGAGAATTTTCTTGTGACTGATGTTTATGTAACCCAAATATTCAATTCACCTATAATTATAATCCTAATTTCTTCAAATTTAACTATGCTCTAATTCATCTTCGGCCTATTGTCCATGCTTGAGGTGTGTAACTGCATTTGATTAAATATATGTATGTATATATACACACACATATAATTTTTTCTACACTTTTTTTATTGGGCTTGTATTCTACTCTTCTTTAATTGTTCCGAGTACTCTGATCTCGTTTTCTTCTCTCTCGAACCCCGGATTCACTCTAGGTAATCTCTCTCTCTCTCTCTCTCTCTCTCTCTCTCTCTCTCGCGCGCGCGCACACACACACATAGATACATATGTAAATCTGTATGTCAACTTTTCTTTTTTAGTTTTATTGTTGAGTTCAATTGTTAACTTACACATACACGAACTTATCTATTGTTTAATAACATACACACAAACACAATTGATCTATGTGTTTTTGATTTTTTCCTATGTAATTGACTAGATTTACTCAATTTAATTGCTACAGTATAGATCTTGTTTATTTATATGTATACATGACTCGATTGAGTGTGTGTAATTGTGTGTAGATGAATACTAGGTATATGGAAAGGACTAACTCTATGAGAGGTAAAAGGATTTTAAAGAGATGATAACGATGACGATAAGGACAAGCAGCAACCAGAGCGCAAACGTCCCACTAGCTAGGTTTATTAATTCTTTTGATTTTATCTTGCCTTTTTGTTTTCTGTTAATTGCTACTGTATCTTGTTTTCCCCCTAATTTTAAGATTCGACTTCGATAGAGAATTTTATGACTTCTTTTAATTTGTAATTGTTTTACAGTTTTTGTCCTACGTAATTTAAAGTTCTTAAAGAATACTAGATAAGATGTAGTTAATTCACTTTTTTTTTGTGCTGCGTAAAGATTAGTGTAAGATTTTGGTTTACAAGTTCTTGTTTTCTTAATTAAATTAGAAAAAGAGAATTTTTGTGTCTTTAATGATTTTTTTTATTTACCCTGTGATTGGTTTTTGTGGAAATTTTGTCATTTTGGTCTCAGGGGTCTTTTAGGAGCTTATGATATAATTTTTATTCTTATCTGAAAAGACTATTCTGTGACCTATTTATTCGCGAAGGTTTGTTTTCTGAATACTATACAGGTAATTATGTTTTATATGGTGTCCTTTTTCTCTGATACTCAGTCATATTACACCAGGTGTATTGTCTTGGTTATGTTATATTTACTCTGTTTTTTGGCCATAAATTATATGATCGGTTTTGCTGTTTGTGGGCGTAAACTAATAATAATTATTAACCATGGTCATATTATGACATGTCAATATAAAAATAAGATGCTCTTACAATCTCATTACCTAAACCTCAGACATTATATCTTATTTGCAATGTCATAGTTCAAATGCTTAATATATATATTTTTCAAGATGCAGTTAACATGATATTGTATTTCAGATTTCATTCTTTTGTTGAGTTCGACGAGGAAAAGCGAATCTGTAGGAAACGCCTAGATGGCCACAACAAGAGGCGAAGGAAGCCTCGGTCAGAATTGATGCACAGAACATCAGCAATTTTTGGTTCTGATCAGCCAGGTTTGTTTGTTTCACCAATAATCTTTCATTAAAGATTAATTCCTAAGCAAAATTTATTATATCAATAAGAAGACTAGTAGTTTATGATCTTACATTAAGCTTGTTCTGTTCATAGTACATGAGATTTTTATTTTATGATAGCCAGGTTCAACAATTTTGTCATTCAGTAATCCCGTAATACTTCCAACTGCTGCCAGTAGCTCATCTTGGATTAAGGTTGTCAAAACTGAGGATGATAATTCGATGTCCAATGCAAATCTTAACTACATTGACAAACATGAATTACACTCTAGATCTGCAGCTCAAAACTATAATGCCCAACTTTGGTCGTTAGGATGCACCAACAGTCTTGCACCTGAAACATCTTCTTTCAAAAAGATAGATGCACTTGCTCTTTGTGCCTATAAAACATGCTTTGGTAGTGCCCTACACAATTGATTTTTTCATGGCTGATCAACTTACCAATCGGGTAATTAATGTGTACTCTTAGCATTGCATTGCAAGATTCTTCATACATTCCTTGCACACCAATTCTATGGCATTGGCTATAAATCGTGAAAATTTTCTTATGTACATGAAGATTCCATTGATGAGGCACTTGGAAACTACAGTGTGTTACTTTTCTGCAGGAAGTTTCAAAACACACCAGTTCGCGACTTCCAAATCTGGGAAAATGTACAGAGAACTAGCTTATGTTATCTGTTTTGCTCTATACTATTGTCGTGCCATGCAGGTATTAGATGACTCTTTTCAAAAATTCTAATTTTGCGATGAAGCATTTTCCTTAAATCAGTGTAATTTAACAATTTATTATACCATGTCTATTTGCTAGTGTGCTAGGCGATGGTTTGACGAAGCTGATGCGAACCACTTGGCAAACTTGGGGAAGTATGTATCTACAATGGTCGCAGATGGAGCCCGGCTAACCTATGCTAGACAGCCAAACACGACTTGGATGATCATAGTATTGTTAACGTCGCTCGTGGCCACAGTATATTAGCTGTACTGGGACTTTGTTAAAGACTGGGGACTATTGAATCCGAAATCCAAAAACCCCTGGCTCCGAGATGAACTCATACTGAAGAACAAAAGCATCTATTACATATCCATTGTAAGCTCTATCTTATTGGTATATGATTTTTATTGATTTGAAGTGAAAGTTTTCGAAACCATTTAGCTTATGAGGTTTGAAAATTGTCTGTTGCAGGCCTTAAATATTGTTCTTAGGTTTGCTTGGTTGGAAACTGTCATGAAATTCAATCTTGGGATTATTGAATCAAGATTGTTAGACTTTTTCTTGGCTTCATTAGAGGTCATTCGACGGGGGCACTGGAATTTCTATAGGTATAATTTGTACAACATTTAATTTAGAAGTGACAACGCAATGATAGATATCTTTACTTTTTAGTATCTAATATAATACTAGATTATTACAGGTTGGAGAATGAACACTTGAACAATTCTGGAAATTACAGAGCTGTAAAGGAAGTTCCTTTGCCTTTCCGGGAGTGTGATTCTGAACATGGTTGACGCATTAGATGGAGAATTTATATACAGTATATATGCATGCATTTTTTCAAGTGTTTAATGATAATTATGTTACTTAGTTTATGATTGTGTTCAGATTGAATTTGAAAGCTGAGAAATTTTGGTTTTCGAAGGTTTTTAGTTATATAAAATTTTGTAAGAGCCGGTTTTTAAATTGTTCAACAGGTCTTATGGGTACGGTACACTGGGAACAAAACATTTTTTTTTAAAAATTTTGTTAGACAATATACGTCGGTTCTCACATGGGTGACGTATAAAACATTATAATATACGTCGGTTGTTTAAATAAACCGACGTAAAAGTACAACAATATACGTCGATTGATAGAGTTATACATCGGCTTTATTGCTTTTATACGTTGGTTAATGTGACTTATATATGTCCGTTTGTTTTTCTTTTACGTCGGTTTTACAACCGACGTATATTCGACATCATACGTCGTCTTTTTAGCCGACGTAAAAGGCTGGCTACCATATACGTCGCCCCTCTATACGTCGCCATTTAACCGACGTATATGACCTATTTAACCGACGTAAAAGGTCATTTCTATACTAGTGTGTGTGTGTGTGTGTATATATATATATTCGTATTTATATAATTTTAAATTCAACTATCTATTTTAAGTCTATTATTCATTACACACATTATCTAACAGCCTAGTTTAGAAATTAAGTAAATTGAAACATATTTTATATTATGATGTAGAATTATTTTTTTAACTCAACTTTAAATTTATATATCTAAAAATTATATGATGCAATTATATCCACACGTAAATGAAATATTTATCTTTCTTAAAATATTATCCTATTATTATCCAATAATCTAATATATACATAGAGACGAATTTTAACAAATTCATATTTTCCCAATTTGAATTTGGTTACATTTATGAATAATTTAGAATTTCTTTTTTATAAGAAATATAAACCAACAATATATTTAATCAAAAAGTAAAGTAAAAAGGAGAAAATAGGATTATAAGGGAATCTGTAGCTTATCTAATAAGATTTTTAAAGTTAACTTAAAAATTGATGTAGCACAATGGTTATGATACTTTATTTGTAAGTGGAAGGTTTGTGTTCGAATCCTGAAAGCAACAAAATTTCATATAATTTTTGCATAAACTATAGAGGGGTGACATTTTTGTAATTATATGATAAATAAGGGTAAAACTGTAATTTCACAGCCATTTTATTGGCATATTTTGCCCTTGGTTGGCTTTTAATATATAGAAGAAGATGGTTATTGGTCAGTGATTTAAGCAGGAAGAAAAGTTAGGGAGATACAAGCAATATCGAAAAAGGTATATCAAAAAACAAATTACCTCAATATATCTATTTTAATTTGATTTATTAATGGAAACAACATCTATCTATTATATATATAATATTATACTGGGTGACATTCAAGAAATAACTTCTTATATAGAGTCCGGGAGAGAACCATTACATAAATATTCATAATATATATATTTTTATCACATTTTTTATTAGATATGATTATAAATTTCAATTTTTAAATCAAAAAATGAAATTAAACTACTTTTTTAAAAAAAAATTGAAAATTAGTCAAATAGTCCAAAGTGATTATACAACAGAATCAAATCTATCCAAAATGATTCTGCAATAGAATCAAATTTAAAATCAATGTTTTTATTCAAATTTTATATGTTAATTTTTTTATAAAGTTTGTATATGTTAATATTCTACATTAGAATCAGATTATATATTTTATGTAAAAACATTTAAAATTATTTATAAGATTCTATAATAGAATATAAAGTTTTCCCCGATTCTCTATATAAGATGGTTCTCTCTCGAACAATGGTCATACTATATACAATACATCAACATGGGAGTTTGGCTAAACAATTTAATTCATGGACCATTTTGCCCTTCTTTCTACTACATTATTTCATGATTATTTTGGTCTTTTAGCATCACTATATTTATTATGTATTATTAATTGTTGCAAAATTAATATGCATACTTATACATAAATACATACATACACACATACATACATGTTCATATATTTATCTGAGTATATATATATATATATATATATATATATATATATATATATATGATAACATGTATTTTATACATGTTTTTGTCTATTTTTCTCTTGGTTTTCTTGCGGTTCCATATGCATTTTATTTATATTGGTTATGTTTCCCTTTTTTTAGTGACGCATGCTTATTTGTTCAAAAGGTAACTTATTGTGGGCTTGAAAGTAAAGATTATTCAAGAGGGAATTTATAAGAGGTTGGATTGTGATGACGGGAGGTTCATAATGCATGATTTTGGAGTTTTTTTTATCTCGAACGGCCGTCCGCACAGTCGTTCACTAGGCCGTACGGAGTGTTCCAAGTGATGCAGAATTTGTTGGAAATTGTACGAGCGTCCGTATGGCCGTTCGCTAGGCAAGTGTTCCAAGTGATGCAGAATTTATTGGAAATTGTACGGGCGTCCGCACGACCGTTCATCAGACCATACATGTCATGCTGGAATTATTTGAAGCAAAGTGACTATTTTGTCCTCTTGTCTAATGGATGTATTAATTGAATAGTTGGGAACCAAACATTATCTTATCTTTATCTCATCTTTATCACTTCAAGAACATTCAATTAGGGTTAGGGGAAGTAGAGGAAACATTTATTACTTGTAATCTAGCATTGATTATGAGTTACTAACTTCATTTATTTGGCTCAAGGAAGGAGTTCTTGTAATAAACTCATTTCATTTTAAGTAAGATCTATTTCACTCTATCTTGAATGCTCGTGTTGTATTTTTTATGAATTTGCTTGGAGATTTGTAAGTTGCTTCATCTTACTCTTCTTGTAATTTCAATTGCTATTTATTTGTGCTAATCCGTAATTGTTAGTACATTCATTGTAGTAGCACAAGATTTAGTGTACCTAAATCCTCAAGATTTAAGTGCAAGTACCTAAGTTGAGCTCCTCGTCCTTGGATTTGTCCTAACCTCTCTTTGTTTAATTCCTTGATTTGGTTAAACTAGTATTGATTCAATATTGGTTGCTAGTATCAAGAGAACTGATTTATGTGCTTCACTAAATTAATGTTTTAGAAGAGAAATAAAATTTTGTGTGTTTCACCAATTATCTTGGTTAGGTAGAGTTGGGTATATCTTTCTTGAGTTTGTTAGGTTAAAGTACTTGATTTTCCATTATCCTTGGGTCAAATATCTCTCTATCTTGCTAATTAACTCATTGTGCCTTGTTGTGTTGGTAAAATTGGATGATTGTCATTAACTTAGTTGTATTTCTCTAGCAATTTATTTCTTGTATGCAAGGTGTTTGATAAAATATCACAACCAACTCAACCCCCCCCCCCCCTCCACCAATTTACTTTGTACTAGTATTGAACATTATTCTCTTGGATTCGATCCCTACTTGCCACGTTTGCTATATTTCATAGTTAAGTGCAAACATAGTAGAGCAAAATATTATTATCAATTTGGCGCGTCGACGACGGGCGTGACCAAATTTTGGCGTCGCTGCCGGGGATTAGTTTTAGTTCAATATTCAATATTAGTGCACATATAAAATTTTGAATATTTTAATTTCATTATGCATATTTATCTATTTTTCTTGATTTTAGAAATTTTGTCATGTATGACTCGATCCTCTTGTGTAGGTGATCTTGCATATTCATCTAATCCCGAGAGACTCTTGCGAAGGAATCTAAGGCAACTAAGTGTCAATATAGCTTCATCAAGTCAAACTACTTCTAGTACACCTTCGGAAGAGGAGTTGGCCAGGGATTTTCAAGCCATGGACAATCTTCCTCCACGCACACTCAAGGAGATCGCTTCTCCTAGTTCCGTTCAACTATCGTTATGCATTGTTTTTCTGGGAGGATAACCATTTGAGCTAAAGGGTGGTCTTATTGCTCTCATTCCCAAGTTTGGAGACGAAGGCACGGAATATCCTTTTAGAAATCTTCAAGAATTTGAAATGGTGTGTTCTTCAATGAGACCAAGCAATGCTACGGAAGAGCAAGTAAAGTTGAAAGCATTTCCCTTTGCTTTAAGAGACAATGCCAAGGCATGGCTATTTTTCCTTCCTCCAAACTCGATCACTACATGGGAGCAAATGCGAAGTACTTTCTTGGAGAAATTCTTCCCTACATCAAAGGCTACAGGCATCTCTAAAGACATTTGTGCCATTCGAAAATACTCTGAAGAAACATTGTATGAGTATTGGGAAAGGTTTTAAAAGCTTTGTAAAAGTTGTCTTCCGCACTTGATATCGGAAGAGTTGATTATTCATTACTTCTATGGAGGCTTGGAAATTAGTGCTAAATTGCATCTTGAAGCCTCAAGTGGTGGAGTTCTTGTGGATAAAACACTGAATAAGGCTAAAAAGTTGATAACCAAGATTGTCGCGAATTCTCGCCGATTTGGGGATCGTCAAGAGCATGTCATGAATCCTTCCGTGAACGAAGTATCAACTCAAAGGTTAGAGGCCAAATCTCGGACCTTACATCATTGGTTCGTCAATTAGCCGTTGGGAAACTCCAACAACAAAAATATTGTGGTGTTTGCAATGTGACGGATCATGCTACAAATGAATGTCTCTCATTCCAACAACCCGAAGAGAAAATTAATGCTATTGGATGCTTTTCGGGTCATCCACCTCAAAGGAATTATGATCCCTATAGTAACACCTATAATCCCGGTTGGAGAGATCACCCAAACTTCCGAACACTTACAACACCCAAAATCAACAAAGCCTCTCGCTTGGGAGTTCTTGATCGGGGTTGTTCTCGTATTTCATGGTTAGAGGGTCGAGATCTCGTTACTACTATTGACTTCACGGTTTTGAAGAATATGGGTGTTATCTCGGGGAATTTTGAGAATTTTCGATGGACGGGCCACAAATCCTCTCAACTCGCATCTCCCACATCTCCTATTCAGACCGATGAGGGACCAGTTTCTGCGCCAATACCTCTTGCCATTGATTGCGAGGGTTCTTTCTATCCTGGACATACAGAGGCGTTCTCTGAGCCTCAACAGGCCTACTTGCAGTGCATGGAGCAGTCCATCAAGGATCATATTGATATGCGGTTTTCTGAGCATCGTGTGTGGATGGAGCAGTTTTGTGCTTCGATGACGGCTCAGTGTCAGACTTGTTCTCGGGATCCACCCTTGGATCCTCCCGATGATGCTTGAGTTTCTTGGCTTTCCTCCCGGACCTTGTTTCTTATTTTCAGGTTACCTCTCGTACACTATTCTCTACCTCATTTTTATTTGTCATGCATGAGGACATATCATGTTTTAAGTGGGGGAATGATTGTTTATGTTCATCATTGTAGTGTAGTATGTAGCTAGTATTACTAGTCTCTTTTGTTTACTTTGATGTCCGTCTCGTTTGCATTTGGAAATGAGTTATTGTTAATCCCAAATGACCTAACAGAATTGTAGAAGGGGCGGTTGAATACAATTCTAGATATTTCGAAACTTTAAAACAACTTTCTAAAATAAAAACTGAACTGAAATAAAAACACAAACAACTTTAAAATTTCAGTTGGATGTTTTGAGGATCCAACTGAGATAGTTTTTATTGCGGAAATAATCTGTGTTACACAAGTATCACAGCTGCTCAGTTCTTGATACAAAGTGAGAGTGCTCTTGAAAAAGCTAATACAAACTATTTTATCTCACTCACTTCTATATCTAAAATGAACTGCTACACTTGGTTATATAACCCAAGTTTACAATGCTATTTTTGGCTACTTTAAAATAATCTAAAGTAACTTTCAGTAGCTTGCTTTTCATCCCTTTTATCCAATGGTCCTTGGAGATCTTGGCTTTTGTCTTCATGCTTATTATGATCACTCCCAAGAACCTAATTGGAAATTGGAATGTTTCCTTATTTCCAGTAACCATTTTGATGGCTTCCAATGCAAAGTACACTTCCATATCTCCCTTTTGATCTGTCAGATAACTGTCACTATCACTTTGTCAACTATTCAGAAAAGCAATAATGATTCGTTGATAGTAGAGAGATGTGTTTCGTTGATAGCTTTATTCTTCGTTTCGTTGATGGTATAATCATCGTTTCGTTGATAGAGTAATCTTCATTCCGTTGATAGAGTAATCTTCATTCCGTTGACATGTCTTCACTTAGGCAAAATTACAAGGCATGATATATTTACAATTCACCAACCTATTTTGCCTATCTATTACTTAGTCAACATGACTTTGAAAATCTATCTAGTACCTACAACAAAATGCATATCAAACTATGAAGTATTGTACAGTGCAATTGCTACATCACTCATTTCGTTGATGAGCTTCCTGTCAACGAAAGCTGCAAAGCATGCCATTCCGTTGAAAGTTACAAAATGACTTAATACAAAATCTACTAAGTGTTTTATAATTATCATCAAGAGCAACATATTCCTAACAATCTCCCCCAATTTATGACTGATAGAATAACAGCCATAAATCAAGAGCCTTGATGATAACAAAAACACTCAGACAAATTACAAATGATAAAAGTAGAAATTGCATTGAGCTTCATTGAATTTTAATTGAAATACAAAGTAGAAAATCTTACAAAACAAGTGCACAGAGTTGCTTCTCTAGTTTGAGCAGATTTTTCATCTTTGCCTCTGTGGTCTTGTTTTCTTCCCTTTTCTTGCATTGTTCTCCTCAATCTGAGCTTGAAGTCTTCTGTAGAAAATCTTCTCTTCTTCATCTTGATTCCCCAACTTGGATTGCATTAATCTCAGAGTTTCATTGGATGCCTTTTCCAGTTGGTCTTCTATTCTGAAGAATCTTCTACAGTTGTCTTTGTCTCTGAATTCCATCAACCAAAAAGGTTGGAGATGAATTTTCTTTCCTGTTTGAGGGACCTTCAATACTCTGGGAGGTGCACCAGGCTTGTTCCAGCTAGCTTTGATTTGGAAAATTTTGGAGACAACCTCAGACTTGGCTGTTTTGGTAAAACCAAAATCTTTCTTCAGACATTTGAACACAGATAGCAGTGTCTGATAGTCTTCTCCCAGAATTCTGTGTAGAGGCCAAATCTGTTCTCTCCCACCCTTGTAGACAAACACCAATCTCTCTGGTAGTTTGTAAGAAGCTGCTATTCCTCTCACTTCAACCAGGTCATCAAGATTAATATGTAGGTCAGACTCCTCCCTGATATCAGCAATGTAGATGAAGTCTTCTGGGTTGGTAGGGGGTTTTTCAGCTTGTGTTCTCCTTACAAAAATTGGCTTAGCCTTGGCAGCCCTCTGCTTAGATTTCTTCTTTGGATCCATTTCAAAGAGGAATTTTGGAAAGTTGGCCTCATCAAACTCAATTGGCTCTTCCTTTGGCTCAATTGGCTGATCATGGAAATTTACTGGATGTTTAGGATCACAGGCTAACTTTACCTCAGAAACTGGATCAGGAATTGTTGGAGGTGCTATAGGTGCAGAAGAGTCTGTTGCATTGCTCTGAGAGTCATCATTCTCAAAAGCTATGTTTCTCTTAGCTCTTTCCTTGGGTTGCCTTACGCTCTTCTTTGTACTCCTTTCCTCTTTGGCTCTTTCCTCTTGCTGTCTTTCTTCTTTTGAGCAACTGCAAAGGCTTGCATAGCTGCTCTTTCTGACTCCTCAGCCTTAGCTTCAGCAAAATTTGGGTGACCAGCCCAAACACAGATTTCCTGTCCATTTCTGTAGACAATTGCTCTTTGCTTCCTTATCTCAGGATTATTGCTTTCCTTGCATTTTGTGATAAGTAGTCCAAGAAGCTTGAGCTCATCTGGATAGGGTGAAGGATAGAAAGTCCTTGCTATATTTTTGCCCTTTGGTTTAGCAGGAGACTTGGGAGATAGGATTCCTTGAAATGTAGCTTGTTCCACATCCCTAATACATGAAGTTTGTCCTTTTTCTTTCTTTGGACCTTGAGTGACTCCATGTAGAAGGGGCTTTACCTCATAGAAAGAATTGGTCTGTGGCTCCTATTCCGTTGATGCTAAAACCATGGCATTCGTTGATGGTGTTGTAGAAGTAGCTTGATCCGTTGATGGATTTGAACTCTTTGCAGTTTCAGCTATCTTCTTGACTCTTGCATCTATGCTGGACCAGTGGTCTTTTATTTGTTCAGCAAGTTGTAGCCTCATAGATGTTTGCTTAATCAAGTCAATACCATCCAGTTTATCCTTTCCTGACTCCCCCATAGCTAGTGGCTCCTTTGGCAGGGAAATGGCTGGGACCATAACCTTTGTGATTTGAATGTCTAGCTCCTTAGATTTCTCCCCCTTTTTGTTATCATCAAAAGGGATGACTGGGAGTCCTTGAGCTGCCACTAGCTGGGCTAAAAGTTGGGTTTGCTTCTTCTGTTCCCTTTGCATGTGAGATAAAGTAGTTTCCACCTTGTCCACTCTAGAAGAGAGAGTCTTCAAGGAGGTAGCCACCTCAGGTTCCTTAGAGAAAAACTTGTTCATCTTGGACACAGTGAGAAGAGGAAGCTTTTCATCTAGCCTCCTGTCAGTAGCATCCTTAAGATTGCTAATGAAGTCCTTGATTTCTCTAGCTTCAATCCTTTTCTGCATCATCTGTAGCCTTTGGATTTCCAGTGAATCCATAATAGCCTTGTAGAATTTCTTGTCATTGGCATTTGCAGACTCATGAGCCAGATAGGCCTCATTGTACTGCCTTGTGATTGCAGTATCCAGGGTGAGTCTTCCTTGCATATCTTGAGAAAGCCAGTTTGGTGTAGGGGGCAGCACAGAAGTCCCAGTCTGTGAAGTGATGGCCACCTGTAGATTGTCACCAAAAATGTCATCATCATCAGAAAAATCAAACTCACCACTGGCTGCAGCTCCTGGAGACAGATTGGTGATTGCATCCTTTGCTCTTTGCATAGATGCAGTTCTATAGATTAGGTTGAAAGACCTTTCTGCCTCCACATTGCCCTGTTGAGCCATAACTTGATAGGCTGGCACAAGATGAGTAAAGGTCTCAGGATCCAGGGAAATACTATCCAGAGTTTGTTGATAATGCTCTTGGAAAGTAAGTTCACTTTCTCCCTCATGAACCTCCATTAACTCACTTGCAATGGATGTTTCCTCCCTTATAGCTCCTGTAGTCCCTTCTCTCTCTCCACTCTTTTCTTGCATCATGGGCTCCCCATGGCTCACACCTCTCACACCCTCACCTTCACCTACTAAGGTGGAACCCTCAGCCTCTCATTTTGCATGACTGGAAGAAATAGTCAGCCTCTCACTCTCAGCCTCTCCTTTTGCCTGGCTGCAAGCCAGCCTCTCAGTTTCAGTCCCTCTCATTCCTAGAAGTGTTTCAACTAGCACTAGATCATCTGTACTAGTTGTGGAAACAACTTGATTTTCAATAAGAGGTGCAGAATGAACTATCAACGGAATGGTAGTTTGAACTGTCAACGGTATGGATACCGTTGATGGAGAAACACTTGTCAACGAAAGAGACTGTTTCGTTGATGAAGTCAAGAAAGCACTTTGAGAGAGTGAGATTACAGTAGAATCTGTGGTGATTGATTTTAAAGATTGTTCCACAGATCCTCTTGTAACTTCAGAAAAGGATGATTGGTGGCCCAACAAATCACTTAACAAGTGATGACCACCAATTTCAGAGTGGGGCTTCTCCAAGAAAAGAGTTGGAGAATCAGGAATAGATGAATGGATCATATCCACATCTAATGACTGAGTTGGAGAATTTTGTGAAGTTGGTTCAAGATTGATGTTTAAAGAATGGGACTGTAACCCCAGAGTAATGATAGGGGTTACATCAAACTGAATTTGAGATACTGGAAGTGTTGCTTCCAGTGTGTGTGCACCCTGTGAAACCTGGGATTTTTGTTTCACTCTCCTTTGGTATTGGGAAATTGTAGACTGTGGGCTTGAAGTGTCCCTTACCCTCTTGGAGTGTGCTCTTGGAGGAGAGCTTGTTTCAATAATTACATCCTTTTGGGAGGATGCAACTAGACTTGTGCTTAAATCCATTTTACTCATTGTGCCTTGTTGGGAAGACACAATGGGGCTAGGCTGGATCTCACTCATCTGTCCTTCCTTATCCTTAGGGTTTCTTTTATGTTCACCCCTTCCCTCACCTCTCACAACACCTACACCACTCCCCTTTGGTTGTGTAGTGGATTTTACAACAGGTGCCTTTTGAGAAGCACCTGAGGTTGGCTTGGAGGATTTCTTTGATTTTGGTTTTGCTGCTGGGGCAGGAGCCTGTTGGGTCACAACTACAGACTCCATAGCAACAGGGTTGGGTGAAACAGTAGAAGTAACATCTATACTAGCAGGGATAGTAGTAGTTATCTCAATTATTGGCAGATACACCACTGGGACATCACCATTGTGGTTCAGCCTCAGTATGTCTGTCAAGACCCTCTTCTCTTGCACAAAACAATCAAATCTGGAAACAGGGTTAGAGATAACCAATGGTGCTGGACTAACATGGTTAGACAACATCATCAGAAATCTTGCATAATAGATATTTTTCTTCCTATTTGCCTTATCACCCAACTTAGCACCAATTTCATACATAAGTTGGGTGCTAAAGTTGTAATATCTATCAGTTAGGAGCATGGTAAATAGAATCAACATAGAGTTAGTTAATGCATCAAAATTACTAATTTTACCAGAAAAGACCTTGATGAATGTATCAACTAAATAACTATATTCCCTAACCAAACCTCTCCTAATTATTTTACCCAGATTATTAGTAGGCAAAGAGTAGTTTATGGAATTTATCATGTTAATCATTTCAGTATATGTAGGCAAAGCAGAGCAATTATTTTCAGGAAGGTGTAAGCATGCTTGCAACACATCAGAATTGACTATGTACTCATTACCTTGAATGGTGAATTGCAAAGTGCAATTTTTCCCACTGTACTCACATGAGGTCCAAATCTCCTCGATTATCTCATTGTAGAGCGGAGTTGAGTGAAACATTGCATAGCTCAGTTTGCAGTTCATCATGAAATCCATCATTTTGAAAAAGAGTCTGTTCGGGCTTTCCTTAACAACAAAAGGGATGGAGTTGTTCTTCTCATAGATGAACCCTCCAGCTGACATGAGTTTTACTATTGGTGCCATTGTTGAGTGGGAAAAAGCTTGAACTTGGATTTGCTTTGAGAGAGAAGAAGTAAGAAAACCTTTGGAAATTTTGAGAGCAGGTAGAAAAGAATTAAAGAAAACAAAATTTCTTAAATACTCCCCCAAAATTTCTCAAAAATTAAGTCCAATAATAAATATAAATTACTGGATTGGCTTAAAAATGTAACCGTTACAATTAAAATATTACCATGATTTATGCTTACAGGGGTGTATGCATAGATCGTGGTAAAAGACGTGACAATTTTCAACGGTTCAGATTAAAAGTGCTATATCAACGAATTAGAATTGGGCGTTTAAGGTCCCGTCTATTTCGTTGATAAAGTTGCGTTTCGTTGATATAAGAGAGCTATCAACGAAACACCCAGAAAAATGTTAAGACTGTCAACAAAATGGTGCGTTTCGTTGACATAGTAATTTTGACTTAGACAAAATTGCACTTTTTCCTGAGAAAATTAATTCACAAAAAAAACATAGCAAGATTCTGGCTGCTTTATAACTTGCAAAAATCTCAGAAATAATTAAGAGAAATTTAGCATACCTAGCTCACTTACTAATCTTGAGAATGTAGATTCATCAAGTGGTTTGGTAAAGATGTCTGCAAGTTGTTGTTCAGTTGGAACAAAATATAACTCCACAGTACCATTCATAACATGTTCTCTAATGAAATGATACTTGATGTCAATGTGCTTGGTCCTTGAATGTTGCACTGGATTCTCAGTAATGGCAATGGCACTAGTGTTGTCACAGAAGATAGGAATTTTCTCAACTCTTAATCCATAATCAAGTAGTTGATTTTTCATCCATAAAATCTATGCACAACAACTTCCAGCTGCAATATACTCAGCCTCAGCTGTGGAGGTAGAAACTGAGTTTTTTTTTCTTGCTGAACCATGATACAAGCTTGTTTCCTAGGAATTGACAGGTGTCAGTTGTGCTTTTCCTGTCAATTTTAATCCTGCATAATCTGCATCTGAATAACCAATTAGCTCAAAGCCAGATTCTCTAGGATACCAAATGCCAAGGTTTGGTGTTCCTTTGAGATATCTGAAAATTCTTTTAAAAGCAACTAAATGGGATTCCCTAGGATCAGCCTAAAATCTAGTACATAGACATGTAGCAAACATAATATCAGGTCTACTAGCTGTTAAATATAAAAGTGAGCCTACCATGCCTCTGTAACTTGAAATGTCCACAGATTTTTCCTTAGTATTCAATTCAAGTTTGGTGGCAGTAGGCATGGGAGTTTTGGCAGGAGAGCATTCCATTAAGTTAAATTTCTTTAACAAATCATGAATATATTTTGTTTGACTAATGAAAATGCCTTCATTAACTTGCTTCACTTGGAGACCAAGAAAGTAAGTTAATTCTCTCATCATGCTCATTTCATATTTACTCTGCATAAGCTTGGCAAACTTTTGACAAAGTTTTACATCTGTAGACCCAAAGATTATGTCATCTACATAAATTTGAACAAGTATAGTAGAGCCATTCACAATCCTATGAAAAAGAGTTTTATCTACAGTACCTCTAGTGAAGTGATTATCAAGGAGGAACTGTGAAAGTGTGTCACACCAGGCTCTAGGTGCTTGTTTCAAACCATAGAGTGCTTTAAGGAGGAAGTACACATACTCTGGAAAATCATCATCTTCAAAACCAGGAGGTTGACTTACATGCACCTCCTCTTCCAATTCCCCATTCAGAAAAGCACTCTTCACATCCATTTGATAGACCTTGAAATTGGCATGGGCTGCATAGGCTAGGAAAATCCTTATTGCTTCTAGTCTTGCAAAAGGAGCAAAGGTTTCATCAAAATCAATTCCCTCTTCCTGTGAATAGCCTTTTGCAACCAATCTAGCTTTGTTCCTTGTGACTATGCCATTTTCATCCATCTTGTTTCTAAACACCCATTTTGTGCCTATAACACTCTTGTCCTTAGGCTTGGGCACCAGCTTCCAAACTTTGTTTCTCTCAAATTGGTTTAGCTCCTCTTGCATTGCTAAAACCCGATCTGGATCTAGAAGTGCATCCTCAACTTTCTTTGGCTCATCTTGAGACAGAAAGCTACTATATAAACATTCCTCTTGAGTTGCTCTTCTAGTTTGGACTTTTGAAGAAACATCACCTATAATGAGTTCAAAGGGATGATCTTTAGTCCATTTCCTTGAGGGAGGTAGATTTGCTCTTGAAGAAGTAGCTTCATGATCATGGTTGCCTTGATTGGATATTTGTCCTTGAGAAACTCCCCCTGAGTTTGTTGTCCCTAAATGATCACACCTAGAGGCATTTCTGTGACTGTCAACGGTATGACCATTTTGACTGTCAACGAAACGCTCATTCTGACTGTCAACGAATCCTTCATCATGACTGTCAACGAAATGACCATTTGGTCTGCTAGCAGCTATTCTTTTCAATCTTAATGCATCAATTTCATCTTCACTGCTGCTTTCATATGTGCTAGATACAACAGCTTTAGGCTGTTTCTCTATAGCCTTGACATGATTCACTTGATCTCCTTCCCCGTTCTCAAAAGAAAGACTTTCATGGAAACCTTCATCACAGAGATCTTGAATTTTGAGATCATCAAAAACAACATGTACAGATTCCATAACAATGTTGGTTCTGAGATTATAGACTCTGTAAGCTTTCCCTGCTGCATATCCCACAAATATTGCTTCATCAGCCTTTGCTTCAAATTTCCCCAAATGCTCAGCTTGATTTCTCAAAACAAAACACTTGCATCCAAAGACATGAAGAAAATCCAACAGTGGCTTCTTTCTTTTGAGTAGTTGATAAGGGGTCATTCCCTTGGCCTGATTAATCAAAGAAATATTTTGAGTGAAGCAGGCTGTGTTAACTGCCTCAGCCCAGAAATAAGTTGGTAACTTTGATTCATCTAGCATTGTCCTTGCAGCTTCAATAAGTGTTCTGTTTTTCCTTTCAACTACACCATATTGTTGTGGTGTCCTTGCTGCTGAAAACTCATGCAAAATACCATTTTCTTCACAGAACACCTTCTTGCTTGAATTCTTGAATTCTGTCCAATTGTCACTCCTAATCCTTCTTACTTTGAAATCAGGATGATTGTTTACCATCTTAATGTGATTGATAATGATTTCACTTGCCTCATCTTTGGAGTGCAAAAAGAAAGTCCATGTAAATCTAGAAAAATCATCAACAATCACAAGACAGTATTTCTTCTTTGAAATGGACATGACATTTACAGGGCCAAACAGATCCATATGGAGCAACTCAAGCTGATGGACAATTGATGACTCTGTCTTTCTTTTGAATGATGCCTTCTTTTGTTTCCCTTTTTGACATGCATCACACAAACCTTTCTTTTTGATGGACAAACCATCTTTTGTTTCCTCTAGCAAGATCTTTCCTCACCAAATCATTCATAACCTTAAAATTCAGATGAGATAATTTCTTGTGTCATAGCCAACTTTCATCCTTGTTTTCCTTGCTGAAAAGACAAGTGATGGTGTCTGGACTTGTGCTACTAAAGTCAGCAATGTACACATTCTCTCTTCTAAATCCAGTCATTACCACATTGTTGTTTCCTCCTTTAGAAACAACACATGCTTCTTTAGAAAAAAGTAACTAAAAATCCTTTGTCACAAAGTTGGCTGATACTAAGCAAATTGTGCTTGAGACCATCCACCAATGCAACCTCATCAATGATGACATTTTCTTTTGAAATCAAGCCATATCCTTTAGTGTAGCCTTTGCTGTCATCTCCAAAAGCAATACAATGGCCAACTCTTTCCTGAAACTCTGTGAGCAGGGTAGAATCACCAGTCATGTGTCTTGAACATCCACTATCCAAGTACCAAAGATTCCTTTTGTCTCCCTGCACACAATAAAATCAAATCAAGTTGATTTTGGTACCCAAGTTTCCTTGGGTCCTGTTTTGTTAGCCTTTGATTTACCTTTTATATCATTTTTCACCTTGGGCTCAGATTGATTTAAATCAACCTTTACCTTTGGTGTTGATTTCTGAGGGTTGCTCACATTTTCAATCACATCATGCATAGATGGAGGAACAAACATGTTATTCATATTCCATGGCATTTGTGGCACATTAAACATATTCATGTATGGATTAGGCACAAATGGCATGCTAGCATATGGATTCTGAAATTGTGCATATGGAGCAAACATGTTAGGCATAACAGGCATTGTAGGCATAGAACCATTCATTGCAGGCTTAGGCATTTTCACATTAACAGTCTTCTTAACAGATTTGCAGTTAGTAGATAAATGACTAACACTACCACAATTAACACATGTCTTTCTAGGAGCATATTTATCAGGTGTGTAATTGTTATGCTTGTTAATCCCTACTTTGCCATTCCTGTTATTATTTTTATTTCCCTTAGTCTCAACTTGAATTTTCTCTAACTTGTCTTTCAATTGCTTGTTAGACAAGTGACCTACATTTGCTCTTTCAACAGGCTTCTCAACTTTCTTTGATTTACTAGACTCACCTTGAACAAAGTTCTTGGCGACAGGACCATACTTGTTATTAAGTCTAGTGAGTTCTTCTTTCCTTTTCTCTATCAACGAAACAGCCTGATCGGTTGATGGTTCATCTGTCAACGAAACTTTGCATTCCGTTGACATATCAACCTTCAACAAATGATCATTGTTGTTTTTTGACTCTGTTTCTGATTCTAAGGTTTCACCAGCATACCCTAGCTTCTCTTTGTTCTTTTTCCATGATTGCTCACAGAAAGATTCCATACCTTGAACATTAATGATGTTGGTAGCTACATTCCTGGAATCTTTCCATTTTGCAATCACACTTTGTTCTATTTCAAGTTGTGTTTTAAGAATCTCTTCCCTTTCTAACACTTTCTCAAGTTCTTTCTTAGCATCCCTACTAACACACCTCATTTTCTCAAACTCAATGAGCTGTGCTTCTAACATGGCATTTCTATCACTTAAGAGCATATTAGACTCTTTGATTCTTGAGTTCTCTTTTGTAAGTGATTTAAGAGTAACACGCAAATTATATAATACAGTAGACATTTCATTTACTGCACTATCGCATTCCTCTTTAGAAAGCTCAGAAAGATTAGTAATTGTTACCTGATTGCTAGAGGAACTTGCTTCCTGCTCATGATTGTTAGCCATTAGAGCCAAGTTGACATACTCAACATCATCATCAGAATCTTCACCATTACCAACCCAATCATACTCCTGAGACATGAAAGCTTTTTCTTTCTGCTTGAGAAGTTCAAAGTATTTCTTTTTATAATCAACAGGCTCAAATTTCCTGTTGCCCTTCTCAACTTTGGGCTTTCTGCAATCTCCATCAAAGTGACCAATCATTCCACAGTTGAAACATTTAGACTTAGACTTTTCAATACAGTTATTTTTGCTAGGTTGAAAGTCTCTCCTTGGTGGCTTTGCTTCTGAGTTTCTCTTGAATTTGAACTTAGAGAATTTCCTTGAGAGAAAAGCTATATGTTCATCAATCTCATCTAAGTCATCCAAGTTGGCTGGTTCTGGTTCTTCTTCTTCTGTCATCTTGCCTTTACCCTTGCTAACATCACTCCTACAACTAGCTCGACTAGTTGTGGCTTTTGCAGTTTCTTCATTGTCATCTTCTAGTTGGTTCACAGATGCAATCAATGCAATAGATCCACCTTTCTTTTGTACCTTCTCAATTTCTTCATCTTTCTCCATTTCCAACTCATATGTCTTTAAAGTTCCATAAAGCCTCTCAAGAGTGTAGTCTTTGTACTCCTGAGTGTTTCTCAAGGAAACAGTCATAGGCTTCCATTCTTTTGGAAGAGCTCTAAGAAATTTGAGGTTTGAATCCTTGGTTTGGTAGATTCTCCCATACATCTTTAATCCATTCAAAAGCTTTTGAAACCTACTAAACGTGTCATTTAGGGTTTCACCAGCTTTAAAATGAAAGTGCTCATGCTGTTGTATAAGGAGTTGCATTTTGTTTTCCCTAACTTGCTCAGTTCCTTCACAGAGTGTTCTAACAGTATCCCATACTTCTTTAGAAGTTGTATAGTTTATAACATTGTCAAACATCTCTTGCTCCAAACCATTAAACAGAATGTTCATGGTTCTTTTGTCTTTATGGATTTCTGCAACATCTTCAATAGTCCATTCTGAGGCAGGTTTTGGAATTTCCACATCTGGAGCATCATCTGGCAGTCCAACTCTAGATGTAAACTTCATGGGAACGTGTGGACCTTTCTCAATGCAGTCTACATATCTCTCATCCATAGACATGAGATGTAGATGCATTTTTACTTTCCAGTGAAAGTAATTGTCCTTATCTAGAACTGGTATCTTTACTCCTGCATCCTTCTTCACCATAGTAACTGTTTTGGCCTTGATCTTTAAACTTCTTGTATGTTAGAAGCTTGCTCTGATATCAATTGTTAATCCCAAGTGACCTAACAGAATTGTAGAAGGGGAGGTTGAATACAATTCTAGATATTTCGAAACTTTAAAACAACTTTCTAAAATAAAAACTGAACTGAAATAAAAACACAAACAACTTTAAAATTTCAGTTGGATGTTTTGAGGATCCAACTGAGATAGTTTTTATTGCGGAAATAATCTGTGTTACACAAGTATCACAGCTGCTCAGTTCTTGATACAAAGTGAGAGTGCTCTTGAAAAAGCTAATACAAACTATTTTATCTCACTCACTTCTATATCTAAAATGAACTGCTACACTTGGTTATATAACCCAAGTTTACAATGCTATTTTTGGCTACTTTAAAATAATCTAAAGTAACTTTCAGTAGCTTGCTTTTCATCCCTTTTATCCAATGGTCCTTGGAGATCTTGGCTTTTGTCTTCATGCTTATTATGATCACTCCCAAGAACCTAATTGGAAATTGGAATGTTTCCTTATTTCCAGTAACCATTTTGATGGCTTCCAATGCAAAGTACACTTCCATATCTCCCTTTTGATCTGTCAGATAATTGTCACTATCACTTTGTCAACTATTCAGAAAAGCAATAATGATTCGTTGATAGTAGAGAGATGTGTTTCGTTGATAGCTTTATTCTTCGTTTCGTTGATGGTATAATCCTCGTTTCGTTGATAGAGTAATCTTCATTCCGTTGATAGAGTAATCTTCATTCCATTGACATGTCTTCACTTAGGCAAAATTACAAGGCATGATATATTTACAATTCACCAACCTATTTTGCCTATCTAGTACTTAGTCAACATGACTTAGAAAACCTATCTAATACCTACAACAAAATGCATATCAAACTATGAAGTATTGTACAGTGCAATTGCTACATCACTCATTTCGTTGATGAGCTTCCTGTCAATGAAAGCTACAAAGCATGCCATTCCGTTGACAGTTACAAAATGACTTAATACAAAATCTACTAAGTGTTTTATAATTATCATCAAGAACAACATATTCCTAACAATTATTCATAAGCTTGTTTACTTGTTTGTAAAATTTAAGACATTTGTGAGTTTGTAGCCTTGTTTTCTCCTATTTCATGTCAAGCATTACCATGTGAATCGATAAGTTTGACACACCTTTTTCACACACACTTGAAATGGCATGAAAAGTTTATATTGTTGTAATATAATTGTGAACATGACTGTTGTCTCTTAACATACATGGAAATCAAATCGAGAAGATGTTATTACAACTTAAACCTTGTGAGGCCTTGAACGATGATTTCTTTTGTGCTTGTGTGTTTCTCCCTCTTTATGTGTGTTTGTTGCTCTAGGGCTTGCATTAAACCTTAATTTATGGATGCATCATAATAAGGAAATTTTATTTAGGATAACCATTTTGGCATTTTTAGCTTGTGAACCATGAAAATAATCCCTAGTTGCCCTTTGAAGCTTATATCTATATATTTCTTCGTCACGTCCCCCTTTTATACATGAGTCATAGTCAAATACTTCACTCTCGACCTAGTTGATGTAGTTGAGTCTTGGAAAGAATTGGTTGATGAGCATGAGAATTTGGAGATGTTGTGAAGAGGAAGAATGCTAATTATTGTAAGTGGGAACTAGTATGTGATATGTATGACTAGATGTGGTTCAAAGTTCTTTGTAGTATTTATATATGTAATGCATCCCCTTTGCTAAAAAAAGGAAAATGAAAAAAATGAAAATAAATAAATAAAGGGGCATGTAAGAAAAAAAAGCAATAAATCTTTGCACTTTATTTTGATTCAATTTTCTTTGTAAATGTGGTTGTGCTTTGTAATTGCAAATGAGTGGAGATCAACTTTAGTTTGAGATTTTGGTGTTTGAATAGAGCAAGCGTCATTTTGACTCAACTAGCGAGACTATTACACCACCCTTGAACTTACATTTTCATACCTTCACCCAAGCCTCGTTCCAACCCATTATATGATTTCTTTATTTTCGGTGCAATCCGAAATTTAGGTGGACATTCAAGGTCAAGTAGAGCGCATGCATTTAGATTTGGAGTTGAGTGAAATCTTCGCTTATACTTATGTGATCCATAATTGAGAGATGTGAGATTTTTCACCCTATGGATTTCATCTTCTTAATGCGAAGCCGTGTATGTTTTGTGATAATTTTGTCTAGTGTTCACAATTGAATTGCATTCATTCTATTTTTATTGCTATGGTTCCATTTTGCACAAGGTGTGTTGTTCTTGATTCTTGAATTGGGTGTTAGCGTGCTATAGTGGATAACATGGTGGATAATTCCGTATGTTTGATTTTAGTTACAAGTAGACATAGTGGCATGCTTAGCTTGTTTCCTATTTGTATGACGACTCAGTCATGTAGATGTAGTAGTTAACTTAATTATTAGGTAATGTTAATTTCTTGTTCTTTAGTAATTTTTGTGATTTTGTGGGTACATCATCTATAAACCCTCACGAGACGAAACTCGTCCTCCAAGGCTACTTGGGGGTTTAAACGATGTTTTGAATACTCTTGTACAACCATTTTCTCGTTTAGAGAAGTGAATTTAGTTTGGTAATCTCTTTGTTAATTTTAGTTTGTTCGGGACTAGCAAAGTTCAAGTGGGGGAAGATTTGATAACGTGTATTTTATACACGTTTTTGTCTCTCTTTCTCTTGGTTTTCTTTCGGTTCCATATGCATTTTACTTATATTTGTTATGTTTCCCTTTTTTTAGTGCCGCATGCTTATTTGTTCAAAAGGTAGCTTGTTGTGGGCTTGAAAGCAAAGATTATTCAAGAGGTAATTTAGAAGAGGTTGGATTGTGATGCCGGGAGGTTCATAATGCATGATTTTGGAGTTTTTTTTTTATCTTGAACGGCCATCCACACGGTCGTTCACTAGGTCGTACAGAGTGTTCCAAGTTATGCATAATTTGTTGGAAATTGTACGCGCGTCCGCACGGCCGTTCATCAGACCGTACATGTCATGCTGGAATTATTTGGAAGCAAAGTGACTATTTTGTCCTCTTGTCTAATGGATTTATTAATTGAATAGTTGGGAAACAAACATTATCTTATCTTTATCACTTCAAGAACACTCAATTAGGGTTAGGGGAAGTAGAGGAAACATTTATTACTTGTAATCTAGCATTGATTATGAGTAACTAACTTCATTTATTTGGCTCAAGGAAGAAGTTCTTGTACTAAATCCATTTCATTTTAAGTAAGATCTATTTCACTCTATCTTGAATGCTTGTGTTGTATTGTTTATGAATTTGCTTGGAGATTTGTAAGTTGTTTCATCTTACTATTCTTGTAATTTCAATTGCTAATTGTGTGTGCTAATCCGTAATTGTTAGTACATTCATTGTAATAACACAAGATTTAGTGTACCTAAATCCTCAAGATTTAAGTGCAAGTACCTAGGCTGAGCTCCTCATCCTTGGATTTGTCCTAACCTCTCTTTGTTTAATTCCTTGATTTGGTTAAACTAGTATTGCTTCAATATTGGTTGCTAGTATCAAGGGAACTAATTTATGTGTTTCACTAAATTAGTGTTTTAGAAGAGAAATAAGATTTTGTGTGCTTCACCAATTATCTTGGTTAGGTAGAGTTGGGTATATCTTGCTTGAGTTTGTTGGGTTAAAGTAATTGATTTTCCATTATCTCTTTTTCTTGCTAATTAACTCATTGTGCCTTGTTGTGTTGGTAAAATTGGATGACTGTCATTAACTTAGTTTTATTTCTCTAGTAATTTATTTCTTGTATGCAAGGTGTTTGATAAAATACCACAACCAACTCAAATCCTCCCCCCCCCCCCCCCCACCAAACCAATTTACCTTGCACTAGTATTGAATGCTATTTCCTTGGGTTCGATCCCTACTTGCCACGTTTGCTATATTTCATAGTTAAGTGCGAACATAGTAGAACAAAATATTATTATCAATTTGGCGCGTCGACGACGGGCGTGGCCAATATATACATATACTATATTATTAAAGCCGAAACATTGAAAGTTTTGGTTTTTGTTTTTTGATCATTTATTCTATTAATAAATAATAAATTAATATAAAAATAGTAACTAATTAATTGCCTTTTATAATTAAAACACTTTTTCTAACAAAATTTGTTCCTTTTTCAAAAATATCACGGACAATTACCTTTAAATTAAAATATATTACCTTTTATATTTGTTCTCACTAAAATCTCTATTTTCCAAAATTATCAGGTGCAACCCTTACTTATTTATTTCAAAACATATATTAATGCTTTTTAACAATTTAAAAATGCTTACTTATTTTAACATGTCAACGTATTTTTTTAACAAATACAATTAATATAATTAAAACACTTCTAAAAATATCACGGACAATAACTATTTTAATTAAAACATGTTATCTTTTTCTATTTGTCCTTATTATTATTATTATTTTAATAAATAATAAAATAATATTAATAATGGCTCATTTATCTTTCTCATCCCCATTTGTATTCTTTATTTAATTTTTTCTATGTTCGAATTAATATTTAAGTTTCTTATTTTATAATTTATCATATTGATTTTTATTTTTTATTTAATATTTTTTGTTTCCATTAATGTTTTTAGTTTGTCATTTTTTAATCTGCTTTAGTGGCCCGTGCCTTGCACGGGTTATAAGTTAGTATATATATACACACTTTGATGTACATGTATGATAATATATGACCATATTCTCTAACATATATCATATCTAATTATACTATTATTTAGATTCATCGTAAATATTTACAAATTAAAATTTGTAAAATTTATATAACAAGCATGCATATGCATTTTAATTATTTATACCTCTAATATATCAAACTATACATAATCTTCGATATATTTTTAAGTATTATAATTGTATAGTACAAATACGTTTAAATCAACATAAAGATTAAAAAGAAAAAAAAATACACTTTCATGTAAATAAATGTAATACAAACTTGTACTAATATTACTTGTCGTATAACTCATAAATTACTACTCTAATTCTAAACATACAAAAAGATTTCGAACAAATTAGTAATTTACTCATATTTAAAGTAGGTACGTGTATTGCACGGGCTAAAGAGCTAGTTTCAGTGTACTTGGAAACATTTCGACATCCATACATTGATACAACTTAAAAGATATATACTTTAACCTTAAAAAACTTAAAAACGATATATAATACAACAGAATTACATTAAATAAAATACTTAGAGCATCTCCCATCATAATAAATCTTTAGCTAAAATTTTATATAACATACCTTAAATAAAAAAATATAAAGATTTTGTAAAAAAATTGGCACTCGAACGGGTCATAACTCTTAGCAAAAAATATTATCAGCCTCTTCATATTGACTATATTTGGCCAACCTTTAGAGAAATGTAGCAAGATTCCACGTCATCTATTACTATACTGAAATAAACTATTCTATTTATAACAACTTGAAATTAAATCTTTATAAATAATAAGCGTAAATGAGATATTATCCAAAACTATGGTCGGTCCTCAGTATTGTCAAAACAATATCAACCGTTGGATCTAATATTTTTTAAAATAAACGATCAAGATTATAGCATATAAAAATAGAAATTATTATCTAAAAATGATATAAATAAAAAGTGGAAGTATTAGCATTAAAATTGGATTAAAAGTAATTATAACTTTAAAAAAAACTAGTTCCATTAATACAAATATTTTTTTTGCTAATTACATATCAAAATAATAAAAATTGTTATATTTTAAAATAGATAGATGAGAATCGTTGGATCGAATATAAATAGAGATGAAAATTTGGTTTTTAGTTGAATTATAAGTAGAACTATATTCAAATACTAAAACACATATTTTGATAATTTTAACCAAATATAAATAATTTTTATATGTTGAATAAGAATTCTTAATGTAAAAATTCATCACTTTCTTTTTTTTTTCTCTTGAGTTCCAAGGTATTTTTAATTGGGAAAAAATTATTAAAACTATCACTAAATTAAAGATTATTTTCTGAGTTTTGTGTGTGCCGTAAAACGTTCAAATCTGATTTCTATAACTCAAGATACAACAAAATACTTAATTGTTAGGTCCAAAGTATCGTAGAAGGGGGGGGGGGTTGAATACGATACTCACAAATAATTTAATTTCGTTCGCGGATAAATCTTTCAGTTCTATAACGAAATCAAACACACCAAACCAAATCAAGTTTTGGGGAATATATCTTTTTATAAATATAAACCTCGAGGGGTGCTACAATTTCTAATCCGTAGATTAGCGTCAATGAGTTTAAGGTTACACAAATACAAAACAATGATCAAGTTCTGAGCACTATTAATTTCTCTGATAATTTTCTCCGGCTCTTCTCTCTCTCAGTAATGTCTCTGTGTTAGAATCCTTAACTGAAGAAGACACATTCTTCACTCTGTATTAACTGCAGACTTTGGTTTGAAAAACCATCGAACCAAACTTGTAGAAACAATCCTGGCCGTTGGATCTTCTTCAACTTGAAAAACAAAGAATACTTTCCACCTGCTCCCAATTAAAAAACCATCGAATGGTTTAAGAAACCATCGAATGAAACAAATCATTTTACCATTCGATAGTTTTTAAAACAAAACTATCGAATGCTAAATTGATTTACTTGTTTTTAATTCAATCACCTTAAACTCTCATTCGATAGTTTTCTTAAAAGAAAAACTATCGAATTGATTTACTTGTCATTTGTCCTTTAGTAATAACTCCTGAGCTCCCGGGTGTTTAAGTAATGGACTGTATCAATTTGTTCTGAGACGATAAAATAACTTGATCTTTTCAGTGCCGTCACCTAGTGCAACTGGTCTGGTTCACAGATGAATAACACTTGATCAATTCTAATTTTATGTCTTCAATATAGTGCTGCTGATAAGTCCTTTGTCTTTCTGGTTGCTTCGTTTAAATCACTGGAATCCCGTGGTACTTAACCCTAAATCATTCACATACTTCTGTCGTCTTGAAAGTCTTGTTTCTTTTGCTGTCACTGAGGCTTGAACATTTTCATGAACTTCTTTTCGTGACCTGTTTACAGACTTCAAGAATACATAACGTATTTTGATTTTTTGTGTTTACCTTTTCTTCTTTGATTCTGGATTCCTGTGCTTCTATTAATACTATTGCATGTCTTGTCCTTTGTTGAGTTGTAGTTATCTCTTTTACATCTTATGTTACATTATGCTTTACAATCTCCCCCTATTTGATTGGATAGAGTTCGACAAGCAAATACTTCGAGGATAACTCAACTAACTAAGGAAACATTAAACTACTTAAAGTAAGACAGCGTAATAATATCAATGCATTCTGGATCAGATATATATACATTTCCAGATTTCATAAATCAAAAAACAATTAAACTTTATACAATGAAGTTGCTCCTCTAGTCTGAGCTGATAGTTCTCTTGTTCTTTGCTTCATCATTCAGTCCATTCCAATCTCACCTTCTTCAATCATTGGATCGGAGTTAGCAGCTTGATAATCAATCACTGATAGATAGTGCAGTGGATCTCCAGGTTTAAGGATTGCTCCTTGGATGTGTCTTCCAATATATTCAACCTCTTGACCCACTCCAGCCCATAACCATGCAATGTTAACATCTTTCTTGTTCAGCTTTGGCATGTTTGGCAGTCTGGTATGCACTTCTAATCCTCTTTCCACTCTTTTCCTATAGTAAGGAACATTCTCCATTAGAAATCTTCTAAGAGTGTCTGCTGCTTTGTCCTTCTCCGTTGATGAGAATCCAGTGGATCTAAGATACTTCTCAACTGAGATTAGATAGTTGCTTGGGTAGTCCCTCAGTTTGTCCTCAGCCAAATAGCAGATTCTGAACAAGTCATTCGTCATGAATCTAACCATTGGAGGATCTTCAGTAATCTCTGGACTGACTTTCATCACGATCTCCTTAACATGCTCACGGAGCAGTTCATTTAGCCTTGTGGTTCTTTGGATCTTGATGAGTATAGCCTGCAATTCTGTATATGTCCTCTATTCTAAAAACTTAGTAGAAATCACAAATGTACCTTTCTCCAGAAAACTGATTAATAAGCTCCAGGCACCATTTGCTTTAACCCCAGCATTCAGACAGATTATAGAGCTTCTCAGTGCTTTAAAGTAAGTCTGATCTTCAAGATTAGCACTTCTGATGTCCTGAATAATGACTTCCACCTCCGCATTGTCGTTGACTTGTAATCCGTCTTCAACTCCACAAAAGGTTTTATAAGCCATTTCCCATTCAGTACCATCTTTCTTTGCCAGATCTATCATCTTCTTCTTCCTCACTTCATTATACACCTTCATTCTCTTTAGCTTTTCACTTCTCAGAATTGCTTGCTGTTTCTCCTTCTCAGCTTGCCTGGCATCTATTGCAGCTCTCTGAGCTCTTATTGCTTCCAAGGCAGCTTCTTCTTCATGTGATAGAGAATTTGCTTCTTCCATATCATCATCCAAGATAGGATGTTCTATTGGCTCCGGATAATATGGCTCATGCTCCTCTTGAATAGGTTGCTCATGCATGACCTCAAATTCCTCTTCACTTTCCTTGTCTTCCTCTACAAGCTCCTCAATCCAGTACTGTCTGATTGGAATAGCCTCAACAGTCTCCCAAACTCCCCATTTATCCTTCACCCCCTCTCCAACTTTCTCCCCCTTAGTTGAGGAATCCTCGATAAAAGCATCCTCAGCATAAAAGAAATTAGAAGGATCAGGTTGCTGATATGAAGAACCAGGTTGTCCAGATTGTTGGTTCTTTAGCATACTCCATATAGACTGTACTCCGTCACCTTGATTCTCCAAGAAATCCATAAGCTGCTTATTAAACTCATTTATAGAAGCTAGCGACAGGTCAATGTTCTCCAATCTTGAGTTGGTAGTCTTTTCCATGTGATCCAGCCTCTTGTTTAGCTTAGACTCCACTCGTGAAAGGGAATCCATTGCATCTTTTACCCGCGCTTGACCATCCCGGATAACCAGAACGTCTTCTCGTAAAGCTTCATGTCCTTGTGACAGTGCAGTTACTTCATTCATGAATCCATCTTTAAGTTCCCTGACGTCCATCCTCAGCTCGACTAGTTCTTCCATAGCTTCCTTCTTTAAGGAGTCCACTACCTGCTTCGTACCTGTTATAGTGCCAGATGCACTGCCAATGACCCTGAATGTTCTTCTGGAATCAGCTGCAGCCAAGTCAACTTTCTCTTGAATAGACTTTAAAGAAACATTGTCTTGACTGGAGGAGATCCCTTGGTCAAAGGAAGGTCGCAGTGGAACCTTGAAAAGTGGAATTCCTTCTTTGTCCCGAACTGTCATCTCCTTGAGGGAAGATTGAACTTGTAGCTCTCTTTCTGTTGGTAACAGCAGATCATTAATATTAGGTAGGGTTAGGGTGTCACTCCTCACATTTGGCTCTGGGTGTACACTCAACGTTTCTGTCGGTGTTTGAATCATTTTTCCTTTCCCACTCAGGCCAGGTGTAAGTGTTTTTGTTTCACTCAAATCCTTTGTGCTGATTGTACCTGCAGAAGAGATCACCGTAGCCATCCTTAAGGAGGTCACCGGTGGTGCAATGGGGCTTCGCAAGTCCCCGTCCTTGGATAAACCAAGTTGCTGATCATCCTTAGATGATATATCCTTTGAAGGATCTAGAGTTTGAATCTCTAGGGGGTTAGAAACAGGCTCTTTTAACAGCAGAGATCCCGAATCTTCCCCGTGAGTCTGTAAAGACTTCACCTCAGTTGACTCCTCAATAGTAATTGATTCACTGTCAACGAGTTGCCGATCTGCACCTACGTCAGACCCTTTACCCGCAGGATCCAGATATGTTCCATCTGGGGAGGTAGACAATGACCTTTTAGATTGTGCATTTAGGTCAAAGCCTTCTCTCGACGTCTGTGAAGACCCTTGGTTCTGAGAACCTTCAACCAGTAAACCTGACCGTAATATGGTCGGAACACCAGTTGCTTCCGTCAATTCTTCCTTACTTGATTGAGCTATTGGTTCAGATATTGCTTTCGTTAGCGTAGCCCAATCAGCATCAGAAAAATCAGTAAAGGGCTCTTTGAATGAGAGAAATGAAGTATCAGCAGTTGCCTCAGTTTCTGTTCTTCTCCTTTTAGAGGAAGACAGAGCTGCTGTTGAAGGGTGTATCTCCTTATGTGGTGCTGCTTTGGCACTATCTCCCTCTACACTCATGGATGGTTCTTTAATGGGTATAGTAGGGGAAGGAGGTTCGTTTATGTTTTCATTTGGCTCTTCCAAAGGCTCTTCGACCGTGGTTAGAGGTTGTGGGTTTGCAACCTCCTGGTCAGGAATGGCCACTAAGGGCTCTGGATCAACATCCATTGGTACAGGTGCCATTACAGGTTCAGGTTGTGGAATATTACCTTGATTTACCTGTTCCCCTGGGGGTAGAAGTGGTAGGGGCACCGTTCTTAGATATTCAGTGAGAACAGTGGGTACCCCTGGAAGATAGTTGTCCTTCCTAATGAGAGCGGTTATGGCATTGCTCTTCATTCTCATGCACTCCTGGTTGGCTTCACCTTCAAAGATCTCTCGTTCATCATCTGTTAAGATATCATTGAGAATTAGCTGTAGGAACCTAGGATAGAAACAGAGCACATCTTCATTTATGCCTGTTCTTTCATCCAGTGGTCCCATGCACAGAATTACTTGTTCAATCACTATCCGTCCTATGTTAATATGCCTATTGTTCGCAATGGCAAACCCTATCTTTTGAAGGAATAAGGGAATGCCATGCAGATTTGTTAGCTTGGCAGTAAAAACATGTATCAGGGTATGAAAGAAAAAATTCCATGGCTTTGGCAGGTAATGCTTTAGGAACTCTCCCACCAAGAAGTTAGGTTGTTGACTTCTGATAAGAGTGAAGAAAGCATGTATTTCCTCAGTTGTGGGATCCAGAACAAGGTTTTCTGTAGGAAAATGAAGTATTCTGTTAAAGTCATGTTCCGTCACCCTTATTGTTCTGCCCCCTGGCACAACAAAACTGAAGGATCTCACATTATTCTCACTTGTATCCGTGGCGGATGTGTACAGCGCAGTCAGTTGATCGATACAAAGGACTACGGGAGTACTTACAACGTATGCCACTAATGAACGTATATTCAAAAACTCTGCCCATGCACGAATTTGAGGATTCGTAATGGTTTGCAAGTTTTGGAACGAGACATGATTAGTCTTGGTAATAATAAATTCTCCAGCCATTTTAAAATTTCCAGAAAATTCAAATATACCAAAACTATTTTTACTTTTAAATTTAATTAATTATTACTAATTAATCAAACTCTTAACAAAATTAACCCCTTTTCCTTTAATACAGAATTTCGAAAACTATCAAATTAAGAACCCTAATTGTTAAAACCAACTATCCACCAAAATCAAGAGAACTCAATTGTTTAAGCAATTGACTTCTAAAGAGTGTTCTGTTAACAATCGACTTGTGGTTCAAAGCTTGGTTCGATGGTTTCTTCTCCACTAACTTTTAAAACTCAAAAACAAACAACTATTCACTGTCAAAAGAGAATCAACAGTGAACAACAGTAATAATCTTAAGTTTTACTCGGTTTAAAATTGAAGAAACTATCGAATCTTGTTTTTGAAACTGTAAGATATTTGTAAGTATATATAAACGGCAGCTTTGTAATTCTCAGATCTGTGAAGAATGAGAAAAAAAAAATCTAAGGCACGTTTTTATACTATTTAAAACTTATAGGGGTAAATTTGTCAATCCTAGTTCGATAGTTTTAAAATGAACTATCGATGGTTTTTCTGAGGGGGTAAAATGGTCAAGTCTACTTCGATAGTTTTTCCAAAAACTATCGAAGTGTTTTGATTTAGAATTCAAACAGACCTTTTCTATAAAACCATCGAGATTTTTTTTTTCTTTGTAAAACTAAAAACTATCGAGGTAATTCTGAAAAACTATCGAGAATTCATATTTTGAAATAAAGTGAATTCCATTCGATATATTTTCAGAAACTTTATAAAAACTATCGAGAATCAAATAAGAAATTATAAAAATTCACTTCGATATATTTTTAAAAGAAATTCTCAAAAACTATCGAGAATTGTTTTCGATAGTTTTTCTTTTCCTTTTCAAAAACTATCGAAAATTAATTTCGATAGATTTATCTATGTACTTGAAAAACTATCGAATTTCCTAAATTCGATACTTTTTGCTTCTGTCTTCATTTTAAAACCTGTTCATGTTCTAAAAATCAGACTTTTTGTATTTCCTGTCAAATTTTAATTTTAATAAATCTTTTAAAATTCACCAAAATCAATTCTTAACAGAAAATTCACAATTTTCTTAGAATAAAATCAATTAAATATCATTGAGTGATATTAACCAATTGAAATCTAATCAATTATGCTGCATTAATCTACAATGTTAAAAACAAAGTAAATTAATTCAAATTAAATAAATGCTTAAATATTTAGAACAAATATTAGCACTTAAATAATTTTAGAATTAATAACTAATTAAATGCCAGAAGATATATCATCCATAATTATGACATAAAATTAGTATAAAAATCCTAACTACGAGAATTTCTCCAGAAAATAAATTCATGAGTCCTAAGGATATAGGAATTCTTAAACTCATGTATTCACCAGGACTCTCTGCAGTTACTGATTTCTAATCAAAATCAATTAGAAAGATTTAACATCCCAAGTTCACCAACCAGCTTATTGAAAGTGGATTCATCAAGCGGTTTAGTAAAGATGTCTGCAATTTGATCCTCTGTGGGTACAAAGTGTAACTCCACAGTTCCATTCATGACATGCTCTCGGATAAAATGATACCTGATGTCGATGTGCTTCGTCCTCGAGTGTTGCACTGGGTTGTTTGAGATTGCTATGGCACTTGTGTTGTCGCAAAATATAGGAATCTTTGTCAACAGAAGTCCATAGTCACAGAGTTGGTTTCTCATCCACAATATCTGAGCACAACAGCTACCAGCAGCAATGTATTCAGCCTCAGCTGTTGATGTGGACACTGAATGCTGCTTCTTGCTATGCCAGGAAACCAATCTTCTTCCAAGAAACTGACAGCTTCCTGAAGTACTCTTCCGATCAATCTTACAACCTGCAAAATCAGAGTCTGTGTATCCAATAAGATCAAATCCTGTATCTTTAGGGTACCAAATTCCAAGATTTGGGTTCCCCTTAAGATATCTAAATATTCGCTTAACAGCTATTAGATGAGATTCTTTAGGATCAGACTGAAATCTAGCACACAAGCATGTTGCAAACATTATATCTGGTCTACTTGCAGTGAGATAAAGTAATGAGCCTATCATACCTCTGTAGCCTGTGATGTCAACCTTCTTACCAGTTTCATCCTTATCAAGCTTAGTGGCAGTTGGCATAGGAGTCTTTGCTGTAGATGAGTCTTCCATTTGATACTTCTTAAGAAGATCCTTGATGTACTTAGACTGACAAATGAATATACCATCTTGTTTCTGGTATACTTGCAATCCAAGAAAGAATGACAATTCACCCATCATGCTCATTTCATAACGACTCTGCATTAACTTAGCAAATCTCTTGCATAGATCATCATTAGTAGAACCAAATATTATGTCATCAACATATACTTGCACCAATATCAAATCATTTTTATGCTTTTTGACAAAGAGAGTTTTGTCTACAACACCTCTTGTAAAATCATTTTCAAGTAAGAATTCAGAGAGAGTGTCATACCATGTCCTTGGAGCTTGTTTGAGTCCATAGAGAGCTTTGAATAGAAAGTACACAAAGTCTGCCAGTTTTGAATCCTCAAAACCTGGAGGTTGTTCCACATACACTTCTTCTTCTAACTCCCCGTTCAGAAAAGTACTCTTCACATCCATTTGATATACCTTGTAATTGGAATGTGCAGCAAATGCCAGAAACATTCTGATGGCCTCAAGTCTTGCTACTGGTGCATAGGTTTCATCATAATCTATACCCTCTTCTTGAGAGTACCCTTTAGCAACCAGTCTGGCTTTGTTTCTCGTTACAATGCCATCTTCGTCCAACTTATTTCTCAATACCCATCGTGTTCCAATAACAGATTTTCCCTTAGGCCTGGGTACCAGCTTCCAAACTTTCTGCCTTTCAAACTGATTGAGTTCTTCTTGCATAGCAATCACCCAATCTGGATCATCTAGAGCATCTTCAACTTTCTTAGGTTCTGTTTCTGAAAGAAACCCAGAATAGTGACATTCATTTTGTGATGTTCTCCTAGTTCTCACTCCTGTGTCCGGATCACCAATGATCAAGTGAAAGGGATGATCTCTATTCCATACCCTTTGTCTTGGCAGATGCGATCTTGATGATTCTCCTTGTTCTAGATGTTGTGGAGTGTGACTAGTTGATCCTTCTCCTGCTCCCCCTGAGTTGTTGACGGTTTGATCTGTTGATTCTGAAGACTGACTAGTGGATCCTGTATGTTGAGGATTTCCACTTTGGTCACCACTAGGTCCAGAATCATTATCATTATGATTATTATTAATGACTGTAACAACTTCAGGTACTTCTTCATTGTCAGAGAGATCTCCTGATAGATTTTCAAATACCAAGGATTCAGAGTTCTCTCCAGTCTGCAGGCCTGGTCTTTTAGTGTCGTCAAATGTTACATTAAAGCTTTCCAACACCTTCTTATCTTCAATCACATATACCCTGAAAGCCTTAGATTCCAGAGAATAGCCCAGAAAAATGCCTTCATCTGCTTTGGCATCAAACTTGCCAAGATGTTCTCCATCTTTAAGTACAAAGCACTTTGCACCAAACACATGAAAGTACTTCAGTGTTGGCTTCTTGTTGGCCATTAACTCATACGGAGTCTTTTCATGATCTTTGTTGATCAGGGTTCGATTCTGAGTGTAGCAAGCTGTATTCACTGCTTCAGCCCAAAAGTAAGTGGGAAGTTTTGATTCACTCAACATGGTCCTTGCTGCTTCAACCAAGGTCCTGTTCTTCCTTTCCACTACTCCATTCTGTTGAGGAGTTCTTGGTGCTGAAAACTGTCTTGATATTCCTTTCTCTGAGCAGAAATCATTTAGAACTGCATTCTTGAATTCAGTTCCATTGTCTGATCTGATTGTCCGCACAGGTAGCTTAGCTTCCACTTCTATCTTCTTGATGTGATCAATGATTAGTTGTGTTGCTTCATCCTTTGTTTGTATGAACAACACCCACGTGTACTTGGAGTAGTCGTCCACCATCACCAATGCATATCTGTTTCTTGAAAGTGACATAACATTAACTGGACCAAATAAATCCATATGAATCAGCTGTAATGGTTCAGTAATGCTTGTCATTCCTTTGCTTCCATGTGATGCTTTCTTCGACTTCCCCTTTTCACATGCTTCACATAGTCCCTCCTGATTGAATTCCATCAGGGGCAACCCTCTCACTAATTCTCTCTTTACCAAAGAGTTCATAGTTTTGAAGTTCAGATGTGAGAGCTTCTTGTGCCATAGCCAACTTTGTTCTGAAGATGCCTTTTCATAGAAACATGTAACTTCTCCTTCACTGGTAGAACTTAAGTCAGCTATAAACAAATTTCCTTTTCTCACTCCCAGTAGAGTAAGCTTCTCATCCTTCCTGTTGGTGATCAAGCACTTGTCCTTTCTGAAATCTACATTATAGCCTTTATCACAGAATTGACTGATACTTAGTAGATTGTGCTTTAATCCTTCAACAAGAGAGATGTTTTCAATGATGACATTTCCAGCTTTCAATTTACCATATCCCGTAGTGAATCCTTTGCTGTCATCTCCAAAGGTTACAATCGGGCCGGTCTTCTTAACCACCTCTGTAAGCAGGGACTCTTCACCTGTCATGTGTCTAGAACAGCCACTATCCAGAATCCACACAACCTTTGAGCTTTTAACCTTACCCTGCAATCACAGATTGATTAAGCGGACTTTGGTACCCAAAATTGTTTGGGTCCTGAAGGTTTAGATGATTTAACAGGAGTAACATTCAATTTAGTCTTACCCTGTTTGATATTCATAGTATCTGTGGATTTAACATTACTAGAGCTATTGCTACTATCAGACATCAACTTAAAATAAGCATGCATGATGTTGTACTTACATAGCAAACACTCTTTCTTTCCACAGGGCTCATGATTATCAGGCATGTCAGACATGTTATGCATTTCAGAAGCATTAGCAGTTTCTACTTTAACCTTTTTACATGCATGTGTAAGGTGTCCAGCAGAATTACAAATAGAACACAACTTCCTAGATGCAATGGGAGAAGATGGAACCAATTCCTGATTAACAAACTTCTTCCTCCCATTCCTGTTCTTTTTAACATTACTAGCTAAGGAACCTACTTCAGTTTTAGGTAAATCAGGTTTAGGTAATGCATTCTTTACTGATTTCCTAGGTAACTTAGTCTTTACCTCTTTTTCCTTCAATAAATCCTCCTCAAGCAATTCTTGTGCTATGAAAAGATCATCCTCATAAAAGAGAGGTGGAAACGGCTTAACAAAAACTGGACAATCAACATTCTTAAGAACATGTGGAGTATTCCTTTTGACAACTGAAGGTGTCACAGGGAATTCCACAATCTTCTTACCAGCTTTCTTGTTATAGTCAAATCCTATAGCAGTTTTATTCTCTACGGCCTGAGTATCAATGATTTCCTTAGCCACTAGAGCGGAATTCTTAAAAGCATTCAGCTTCAAATCTAGATCTGAAATCTGTTTCCTGAGGATAGTCTCTATCTCATCATTACACTTGACCTTGTTCTCTAAGTACGCATTCTTTTGCTTAAGATCTTCTAATGTTACAGCTACAAGCTCTAGTTCTTCATTTTTAGATTCTAGCTTTTTAATCTTAAGAACTAGTTTAGCATTTTCCATTTCAGATGCTAGCATGCTTGTGTGTACATTAAACAATTCTACACTAAGATCTTGCACAGTTTTCTTGTACTCAGAATTAGACATATCAATTGTAGTTAAGATAGGTACCTGAGATGATTGAGGTGATTCCTCTGAAGAGTCAGCCATTAGAGCAACATTTACATATTCCTCCTCTTCATCCGAATCAGTATCATCCCAGTGCTTTCCCTCTGCTATGTAAGCCTTCCCTTTCTGCTTTCCAGAGAATGCCTCCAACTGCTGTTTAAGCTTGGCATTCTCCTTCTTCAACTCATCATAAGAATCCTTCTTTCCATAGACATCTTTCATGTCTCTTGCTTGACGAGGCTTCCGGCATTCAGTGGCGAAATGCCCTAACTCATTGCAGTTATAGCATCTTGATTTGCTTCTATCAATCATGCCAGTCTTGTAGCCTCCCTTAAAGCCTGTACTAGGTGTATAATTGCTCTTCTGGAATCTGTTGGTTGAGCCCTTGAACTTGTACTTAGGGTTTCTCTTGAAACGAATATGACTAAACTTTGCAGCTAAGTACGCCATGGTTTTGTCTTCCATTTGCTCAAGCTCTTCTAGGGTGTAGTAATCACTTTCATCAACACCCAGATTCATAGAATCCATTTCTGCTTCTATTATCACCTCCTTTCCAGCTCTAGGGGTTTGAACCTGAATCTCAGAAGTTATTGGTTCATCCACTACAAGTGCTGCTGATCTCACAAGTGCATTGTGCTTGCTGTCCACTGTCCCTGATCCGTAGATTATCACCCTTTGTTCCTGTTCCATCTCATAGGTCTTCAACTTGCCATAGATCATCTCTAATGACATCTTTGTGAAGTCAATTATTTCCCTAATGGATGATGACTTGTGTTCTACATGATGGGGCAGCGTCATCATGAACTTCCTGTTCGATTCTCTCAGTGGATAGGTCTTTCCTTTCATTGCCAATTCATTGAGGAGCTTAGTATACTTCTCAAAGACCTGAGTTATACTTTCTCCTGGCAGGGACCTAAACGCTTCATATTGAGAAGTCAGAATGTCCAATCTGTTTTCCTGAACGTCTTCAGTTCCTTCCATTATTAGGTTAATGGTATCCCACATATGTTTCCCGCTTGTACAGTTCATCAACTGATAGCTCATTTCCTTGTCCGCGGAGTCCGCCAATATCAACATTAAACCGGTGTCCAATCGAATCAGTTCTTTGTCAGAATCTGTAAATTCACTTATCTCCTTAGGTTGGGTGCCTGAAGGAATCCTGCTACCATCAGGAGCTGTAGATTCACTAACTGGTTTCATTGGTACAAACGGTCCGTTTTCTAATATGCCAATATACAACGGATTGGATGCCTTGATAAATAACAGCATCTTCATCTTCCATAAACCGAAATCATCTCTAGTAAACGGGGGAACTTTAATACCAGCGGTTGTCTTTGGAGCACTCATGGTTTCTGAAAATTTCAAATTGTTTAAAATTCAAGAAATTCCAATTAAATGAAAAATTTTGAAAGTTAAAAAATTTGCTTCGTATTTTCACGCTACGTTTGATTTTGGTCTCATTCACCGGATCTGATTTGTATATCAATCAAGTAGCTCTGATACCAATTGTTAGGTCCAAAGTATCGCAGAAGGGGGGTTGAATACGATACTCACAAATAATTTAATTTCGTTCGCGGATAAATCTTTCAGTTCTATAACGAAATCAAACACACCAAACCAAATCAAGTTTCGGGGAATATATCTTTTTATAAATATAAACCTCGAGGGGTGCTACAATTTCTAATCCGTAGATTAGCGTCAATGAGTTTAAGGTTACACAAATACAAAACAATGATCAAGTTCTGAGCACTATTAATTTCTCTGATAATTTTCTCCGGCTCTTCTCTCTCTCAGTAATGTCTCTATGTTAGAATCCTTAACTGAAGAAGACACATTCTTCACTCTGTATTAACTGCAGACTTTGGTTTGAAAAACCATCGAACCAAACTTGTAGAAACAATCCTGGCCATTGGATCTTCTTCAACTTGAAAAACAAAGAATACTTTCCACCTGCTCCCAATTAAAAAACCATCGAATGGTTTAAGAAACCATCGAATGAAACAAATCATTTTACCATTCGATAGTTTTTAAAACAAAACTATCGAATGCTAAATTGATTTACTTGTTTTTAATTCAATCACCTTAAACTCTCATTCGATAGTTTTCTTAAAAGAAAAACTATCGAATTGATTTACTTGTCATTTGTCCTTTAGTAATAACTCCTGAGCTCCCGGGTGTTTAAGTAATGGACTGTATCAATTTGTTCTGAGACGATAAAATAACTTGATCTTTTCAGTGCCGTCACCTAGTGCAACTGGTCTGGTTCACAGATGAATAACACTTGATCAATTCTAATTTTATGTCTTCAATATAGTGCTGCTGATAAGTCCTTTGTCTTTCTGGTTGCTTCGTTTAAATCACTGGAATCCCGTGGTACTTAACCCTAAATCATTCACATACTTCTGTCGTCTTGAAAGTCTTGTTTCTTTTGCTGTCACTGAGGCTTGAACATTTTCATGAACTTCTTTCCGTGACCTGTTTACAGACTTCAAGAATACATAACGTATTTTGATTTTTTGTGTTTACCTTTTCTTCTTTGATTCTGGATTCCTGTGCTTCTATTAATACTATTGCATGTCTTGTCCTTTGTTGAGTTGTAGTTATCTCTTTTACATCTTATGTTACATTATGCTTTACATTAATTGAGTAATTGAGTGTCTAAAATTTAATAAATAAAGTCTAAAAATTAATAACATAAAAATATTAAAAAATACAAATAATATATTTATAGAAATTAAAAAGAGAGTCGTGGGTTGAACATGATCTTATCCAAAACTTAGATCCATGTACCATCAAACTAATAAGGACCGTTGATTTTAAAATAAGTAAATAAAAACCGTTAGATCTAATATTAAAAAGTGTATTTGATTGTTATTAGAATTATATTCAAATACTAAAAAGTGAATTATAATAATATAAATAAAATCTAAGTAGGTTTGCTAAGGTGAATAAAATTATCGTAAAAATACCTAACTTTCTCTTCAATTCGGTTCTTGAAAGGAGTAATTTCAGTTGAATAATAATAACTAAATCATCATTAAATTAAAAATAATATCGTTAATTGATATTATTATACATTTTAAAAAAATAACAGTGCATTGCACGGGTTATAAGCTAGTAATAAGAACATGTTATTTTTAAAATATAGACAATCATTATAACCAATCTCATTGAAGCAAAATACCTTAAAGGTTCATAAAATTTTACATAATTAATATTTTATACTCCCTCCGTTCCGCATTAAGTGGCGGTTTATAATTTTTTAAAGTCAACTCACTTTAAGTTTAATCACATATTATATATTATTAGTTTAACATTTTACAAATTTAAAATTTTATTTAAATAATAAATCAAATATATTTTTGTTATGGATTAAAAAACGTACTTGTATATTAATTGCTTGGATTAATGAGCTTTCGAGCTTTAATGGCTGCACTCGTGTATCCAGACTAAATTGGTCCTCACAAGATGCCTACGTATCTCAATTAATGTTGAGAATCAAGCCAAAGACGTAGTTCTGATTGTAGGATCAGGGACCTTATATAGGCGTCTGGAGCCTAGTATTTATGGTATGTTTGGGAGACTTAGCGGATAAGTCTTCTTTTTGATATTGGATAAGTATTGTATTTCTTGCTGAAGAATTCGTTTCCTTGTTGATAAAGGTTATGACTCATTAATTGCCTTTAATTGGGATTCTGGATCCTTTTTTGACCAATTTGCCATAATTTGGACTCTTTTTATGAGCTGTATATTTTCCCTATTCATTAATTACGAAATTAATGAATAATTAGGGTATTGGGCTTTAAATATCGGCCTTTTGTTTGACCAGTCAATTATATTTCTATAATTACTTTTCTGACCATATCATTTGCCCCCCAACTTCTAGGAAAATCTCTCTTGGATTATCGTAGAAGTTATTTCATTCAGGAGTTACGAAATTTTCTTCCATATCGTGGCTTGGTTTGACGAACGTATAGTTCTAAATCAATTTTATAATTCTCCAAAACAGGAATCGGGATTTTTCATCAATTCCCTGGAACATAAATTGATTTTTGAATTTTTTCATGTCATTTTCGACCAGGATCCTGGTCGAATTTGACCTTGATTTTAGCTCCTGGTCGAACTCCTTCGACCAGGATTCTGGTCGAAATTTGCTTGCATTTTACCTCCTGGTCGAATGGTTTCGACCAGGATTCTGGTCGAAGCTTACTTCCATTTTGTCTCCTGGTCGAATGGTTTCGACCAGGATTGTGGTCGAACATGACTTCAATTTTGATACCTGGTCGAATGATTTCGACCAGGGATGTGGTCGAACATGACTTCAATTTTGATACCTGGTCGAATGATTTCGACCAGGGATGTGGTCGAACATGACTTCAATTTTGATACCTGGTCGAATGATTTCGACCAGGGATGTGGTCGAACATGACTTCAATTTTGATGCCTGGTCGAATGATTTCGACCAGGGGTGTGGTCGAACACTTGGTTCGTTTCAGACTTTTAAGGCCCACATATATTGGGCTCAATTTGGGCCTAAGGCCTTTACTTTACAATTGGGCCTTTAACTTTTCGACCTGGATTGTGGTCGAATATGAGAGCCATTTTGGGCTTTATTCGAACTCATTCGATCAGAATATTGTTTATTTTAGTTGTGGGATTAAGGGGGCCCAAAACTTTTACTGTTCAACTTTATCAATTGGGCTTTTAGCCTTTTATGGGCCGTACCGGCTAATGCCGGTTGCCCTTCCTTCAACCGGCCCATTTGACCGGCTGTCATCCCTATATAAGGGTGAGTTCTCATTTGTTTCCATTCATTCTTCACATTTCACTTTCTCAAAGTTACTCTGCTAAATTTTCTCCGAAATTTTCTTTAGATTGCTCTGCTAGGGTTCTGTCGCAAGGCGATTCCCGGCGAGATTTTCTCACCGTTTTCTGGGTTTTCACTTGAAGATTTGAAGATTTTCTTTGAAGATTCTGGGTTTCTTTGAAGATTCTGGGCAATTTTCTTTGAAGATTTGAAGATTTTCTTTGAAGATTCTGGGTTTCTTTGAAGATTCTGGGCAATTTTCTTTGAAGATTCTGGGCAATTTTCTTTGAAGATTTGAAGATTTTCTTTGAAGATTCTGGGTTTGAAATGGCTGATCGCGCTTCCCAACGTCTTTCGAAGATGAATTCTGCATCAAAACGAGGTACCCCCATTCCTATTCGTTCAAAATACATGTCTTTGCATGATATGATTAATGAACGTGGGGATGAATACCCGTCTGTATCTGCTTTAGATTCGTATGACTGTAGCAATAGATTTCATGAAGTAGATATGATAAAAGATTATAATAAGATGTATAGGGTAAAGGCCCCCTTGAAGCTTGTTCCTGCCGGCCCCGGTGACCGTTCATGTCACTGGCGGTCAAATGCTTTGTGTATTTATAGGGATGCCATAGTTGCTGGCCTTAGGTTCCCTTTTCACGAGTTTATTCCTAGACTTTTGGCAGATGTCCAAGTCAACCCTTGCCAATTACCTCCAAATGCCTGGAGGATAATTAATTGTTTCATGGTTTTATGCCTTCGTAAAAACTTTCCTCTTTCTGTACCTTTGTTTAGAAAGATCTTTCAGTTTAAGAATAGCTCAGCCAACAACTTGGGTTGGGTGTATATAAGCCATAGGGTAGGTTTCCCTTTCATTTTTCACCCCAAATCAATCCCAGATAATAACCCCAAATGGAAAAATGAGTTTATGTATCTTGTATGGGAAGGAGGGGACTGGGGAACCCTGTTCCGTACATCTTTTGGGAGAGTTTCTGATGGTAGTCCCGGTAACATTGTCTTGAATGAGGAGGAGCTCCATGCCTACTTAGAGCTCATTAAGGATAATGGGACTACCGTGGCTTGGGAGTTACTGGACGAGTTCGTCCTCAAGTCCGTTGGGCTCTCTATTGTTCATGATAAGGGTATTTTTGCTTATCCCTTTTCATTATGCCTATTTTTATTTCTTTGTGATTTTCTGTTAACCATTTTCTGGCTTTTCTTGTAGCTGCGGCCTTTATCAACAAGACCAACGAGCCCAAGGATGTAGAGACATCCAGGATGAAAAGGGCTAGGATCGGGGATGATCCCAGGGGGAAAGCCAGTGCTCCCAGCTTCTTGATCCCTTCTGTGGATGAGGTGGACATTTCTGTGTCTGCCAAGTCCTCAGTGTGGCGCCCCAACTGGGGTATCAGGAAGAAGGACACCATTACTGGGGTGTCCAAACATGCTGTGGACTGGTCGTACCACTCTCTTACCCCTTGTGATTACAAGGACTTCGTTGCAGATTCCACCCTTGAGGGTGCTGAGCATCTTGGGGCTCAAGCTATTGCTGCGGTAATTTTCTTTACCTTAGCTATTTCTTTGAAGTTTCTGCTTATATTTTCCTAACTTTTATCTTTTGGCAGACCAATGCCAACTTTCAGGGGGTATTGTTCCAAGCTAAGGCTTGGCGTACCTCCTCTGAGGCCAACAGGGTCAAGCTGGAGAGGTCTGAGGAGGAGGTGAAGTCTCTTAAGGAGACTCTTGCCAGGAGGGAGAAGGAGCTTGCTGACGCTCAGGCTGATATTGTTGAGTTGAGGAAAGGCAAGGATGATTGCATCGATGAGTACCTTGACTCTCAGGAGTACAAGGACTTGATCGAAAAGCATGACGAGATCCTTTTCCCAGTCCAGCATACTTCAGGATGGGAGGATGCTGTTCAGGCTATCTTGGCCAAGCATCCCGGAGTCTTTGATGCTGCTGACTTTCCTGCTCCTCACCCTCCTACTCCCTTGGAGCGTATTTTGGCTGGAGTTGACGATATGGAGGAAGATGCTAGGATTTTAGTTCCAGAGCATTCATCACCCCTCAGTGACGCTTCTGCTGATGGTGCTGAGGATGCTGGTGAGCATTCTTCCAGCTCTAGTTCAGGGGAGGAGACAGATGCGGGAGTCAAGGATGGTGACGCGCAGCCGTAGTTTGTAGTTTCTTTATGGCCATTCATGGCTTTGTATTTTCTTTCTATGTATTTCCAGCCTTTGGGCTTAACTTAAACTTTTGTAAGTTTAGTTTTATTTATATTTTGTGGTCATTCATGGCTTGTGTTGTTTTCTTGCCTTTTGCATGTTTAGTTAGCATTTTGTACATATCTATCAGTATGTAATGCATTCAAAACATGATGAATGGGAGTATATAATTCATAACTTTGAAGAATGGGCTCAACCCTACATAATACTCAAGTTTTAAAAACTTGGGTTGGTTTTATCAAACCTTATTTCTAGTAGTGAATCCACTTAGGAAACACCTTAAACATAATAAACTTTCAAGTTGGAGGCATGCCAAGTTCTCGGCACCTCATGCCCTTCAAGGGTTTCTAGCTTGTAAGAGCCTCGACCAAATACGTTCTTGACGCGATATGGTCCTTCCCAATTTGGGGCCAACTTCCCTTTTTGTCCAACTCCGGATGCCTCAATTTTTCTGAGAACCAAGTCTCCTTGTCGAAAGAACCTTTCTTTAACCCTTAGGTTGTAGTAGAAAGATGCCTTCTTTTGATGTTCAACTATCTTGGCGTTTGCCTCATCTCTAACTTCATCAATTAGATCTAAGGATAGCCTCAAGCCTTCTTCATTTGTTTCTGGTTCATAAGCCTCAACTCTTGGGGAGGTGTGAGTAATTTCCACTGGGACCACTGCCTCTGCTCCATAAGCCAATAGGAATGGAGTTGCCCCGGTGGTGACTTTGCAAGTAGTACGATATGCCCAAAGTATAGGGAGTAATTCGTCTACCCAAGTGTTTCTGGAGCGTTCAACTCTTTTCTTTAGTCCATCAAGGATGATTCGATTTGCAACCTCAGCTTGCCCATTTGCTTGAGGATGGGCGACAGAAGTGAAGCGCAACTTGATATCATTTTCATCACAATACTTCTTGAACTCATCGTTGTTAAACTGGGTTCCATTGTCCGTGACCAGGACTCGTGGAATTCCATATCTGCATATCACATTTTCCCAGAAGAATTGCATCACTTGCTTGGTGGTTATCTTGGCTAATGGCTTAGCCTCAATCCACTTGGTGAAATAATCAATTGCTACTATCAAGAACTTTCTTTGAGCACTTGCCATAGGAAATGGCCCGAGTATATCCATTCCCCACATAGCAAAGGGGATAGGTGAGTTAATGGATGTCATCATCTCTGGTGGTTGCCTAACCACTGGTGCATGTTTCTGGCACCGTTCACATTTCTTGACGTAGCTTTTAGCATCAGCAAGTATGCTTGGCCAATAGAAACCTAGACGTGTGACTTTATGAGCCAGGGCTCTGCCCCCCAAGTGTTGCCCACAAATCCCTTCATGCACTTCCTTTAGGGCCAATTCTGCCTCTTGAGGTCTCAAGCACTTTAAGTACGGAATAACAAAAGATTTCTTGTATAGGATTCCCTCAATTAGGGCATACCTTAGTGCTCTGACGTATAGCTTTCGTGCTTCTGAAGTGTCGTTGGGCAGCCACCCAGTTTCCAGATGAGCTTTGATGGGATCAATCCAACAACTGGTGATACCAATGGGGGCTACCAACTTTCCATTGATGCTTGGGGTCTTCAAGACTTGGAAGTATACACTCCCGGCATAGTTTTCAATTTCAGAAGAGGCAAACTTAGACAAGGCATCAGCCTTCATATTTTCCTCCCTTGGAATGTGCTCCACATAGCATTCATCGAACTGAGTCATAATGGCCTTGACAAGTTTTAAGTACTTGGCCATGACTTCATCTCTGGCCTCAAACTCCCCATTTACTTGGGAAACCACTAGCCTCGAGTCTCCACATACTTTCAGAGTTTTGACTCTCAAGGCTCCAGCCAGCCCTAAGCCAGCTATCAGAGCTTCATACTCAGCCTCATTGTTTGTCGTCGGGAAGTCAAGTTTTAATGCATACTCTATTAGGAATCCATCAGGACTCTGTAACACTAAACCAGCTCCACTTGATTTTGTTTTTGATGCTCCATCAAAATAGAGCACCCAACATTCTTTGAAGGTCACTTCCTCATCTTTCTTATCTTCCATAGTTACTTCCTGCCCCCCGACTTCTTGGTTGTCAATGGTGCATTCAACCATGAAGTTAGCAAGTGCCTGAGCTTTTATGGCCGTTCGAGGCTTATACTTGATGTTGAATTCGCCCAATTCAATGGCCCATTTGATTAATCTTCCACTAACTTGAGGGCTATGCAAGATGTTTCTTAGAGGTTGATCAGTCAAGACCTCTATCTTGTGAGCCTGGAAGTAGGGGCGTAGCTTTCTTGAGGCCATTATCAAGGCTAAGGCAAACTTCTCAACCATTGAGTAGTTTATTTCTGCCCCATGTAGAATCTTGCTCACATAGTAGATGGGTTTCTGAACCTTTACTTCTTCCTTTACCAAAACAGCTCCAAGGGCTGTGTTGGAAACCGCCAAGTATAAATAGAGAATTTCTCCTGGCTTGGGTTTTGCCAACAGTGGTGCTTCAGCCATATATTTCTTCAGGGCCTCAAAGGCCTCTTGACTTTCAGTTGTCCATTCAAAATTCTTCACTTTTTTGAGTGCTTTGAAGAAGGGTAAACACTTCTCTCCAGACTTGAAGATGAATCTTCCCAAAGCAGCCACTCTTCCGGTCAGTTTCTGGACATCCTTGACAGTCTTTGGTGGTTCCATGTCTAGAATCGCTTTGATTTTGTCGGGATTAGCCTCGATTCCTCTCTTGGAAACCATCAGACCTAAAAACTTTCCCGAGCCTACACCAAAGGCACACTTAGCTGGATTCAACATCATCTTGTGGTGCCTCAACACTTCGAATGCCTCTCGGAGGTGCTTAATGTGATCGGCCTTATCGAGGCTTTTGACTAACATGTCATCTACGTAGACCTCCATGGTTTTTCCAATCAGGTGCTCAAAGATTTTGTTCACCAACCTTTGATAGGTTGCTCCAGCATTCTTAAGCCCAAAAGCCATGACTAAGAAACAGAAGACACCAAAGTCGGTGATGAACGACACTTTGGCGATGTCATCTTTGTGCATCTTGATTTGATTATATCCGCTGAAGCCATCCATGAAACTTAGCATCTCATGCCCAGCAGTGGCATCTATCAAGGCATCAATCCTAGGTAAGGGAAAACAATCCTTAGGACATGCATCATTCAAATCGGTGAAGTCGACGCACATTCTCCACTTCCCGTTAGCTTTTTTGACCATCACAGGGTTAGCTAACCATTCTGGGAATTGGATTTCTTCAATAAACCCAGCTTCTAAAAGCTTTGTTAGATCAGAATTCAATGATCGTCAGAAGCTAGACTCAACTGATCAGGATTGCTGACGTCATCAGTATTGCATGGTCATCAGTATTTGATCAAGCGTCAGTATCTTATTGATCATCAGGATTCCTACTCAGACTATGATCAGGTTTGATCATCAGGACTTGAAGCTGATCAGGATTCCTACTTCGAGTTATATTTGGAGTCTAGATAAACATGGAAATTTATTCTATTTGTTCCTGGTTTGTAGAATGCAGCTATCGATTAAAGATATGTTTCTATCTTTGTTATGATTAGGACTTATCTTGTTATTGATAGAGAAGCTGTGTGCACTATATAAACACAGTTTTGGTTTCGATTTATGTATTCATTCGAGAGAGAACATAATCGGAGAGAAGCTCTTAAGAACAGAATTTCTTGAGAGAGTTTTTGTAAGCTAGCAGCTCTTAAGAACATCAGAATTTCTTAAGAGAGTTTGTAACAGTTTTATATCAAAGTTAATAAAGCTGTTATTGTTATTGTTATTGATCTTTCATATTTGTGTTATATAAAGTCGAGAATCTTATACAATTGTATTCAACCCCCTTCTACAATTGTTATTTACTGGGCAACAATTGGTATCAGAGCAAACTGATTTAATTCTGAATCAGATACGATCTAAAGATGTCGACAACCAAGTATGAAAGCATGAAGATTCCCATCTTGAAGATATCAGAATATCCCACATGGAGGGTAAAGATGCTGATGTACCTGGAGGCTATGGATCCTGACTACTTGGACAGGATTCGTGATGGACCATATATACCAACAAAGTTCGTAGAACGAACAGATACAGTACCAGAACATTATGTGGTCAAAGCTAAAGCTGAATGGACTCCAGAAGAAAAAGCTCATGTACTCAGGGAACCAAAGATAAAGAATATCTTGCATAATAGCCTTGATGCTGTCATGTCAAACAGAGTGATTGCATGCAAGTCTTCAAAAGAAATCTGGGATACTTTGGAAACTCAGTGCCAGGGATCTGCATCTGTTAAGAAAAACAGAAGGGCTCTTTTGATACAAGAATATGAGCAATTCGATGCAAGACCTGAAGAGAGCCTGACTGATCTATATGATAGATTTCTGACACTATTGAACAGCTTATCCTTAGTTGACAAAGTATATGAAACTGAAGATTCAAACACCAAATTTCTTAGAGCTTTACCTGAAGAATGGGATACTCAGACCTCAATCATTAGACACCAGTATGATCTGAACATTGTGTCTCTTGATGAGATCTATGGGATGCTAAGAACTCATGATCTTGAAGTTCAACAGAGAAAGAACAAGAAAAGCAGCAAGGCAAAGTCAATTGCTTTGAATGTAGAAGCAAAATCAAAAGGGAAAGCTATGGAGGTCTCTAGAAGGAAAGCAGGAGTAGCTGAGTCAGATCCTGACGACTCTTCATCAGATACTGATGGCAATCCTGATGCCAATACTGGTGATGAATCTTCTGATTCAGACATGGAAGAGATGGTTGCTATGATTGTCAGAAACTTCAGAAGGATGAAGTTCAGGAAGAATAAAAGACAAGGCAACTTTCAGAAAAAGACCTTCAAAGCAGACAAAGACAAGTATATCAAGAAGGACAGCAAGGGTAGCAAATTTGACAAGTCAAAGGTTAGATGCTACAAGTGTAATGGTATGGGTCACTTTGCTTCTGAATGCAACAAGACAAAGGCACTCATCACATCAAGCAAGGATTGGATGGACTCTTCCTCAGAATCTGATACTGAGGTAGTCAACTATGCGTTAATGGCCAATGCTGATGTAACTGCTGCTCCTGATGATAAGGTACTAAATACTATCTTTGATTTTGATACTGATAATGCTTCTGAGTTAAGACGTTTTCTAAAGTCATTACATATTAGCTTTAGAAGTCAAACTGCTGAGAATACTAGAATCTTATCTGAGATGTCTGACCTTAGAAAGAGGAATGAGATATTAGAAGCTGAATTTTCTCGTATGCAAGAAGTACAAAAAGAATGTGATAATGCTAAACACATGCACTTAGAGATGACATCTAAATGTACTTCCCTTGAAAAAGAACTTGAATATGCTAATGAGAAAATCAGAACCTGGACAGACTCTGGTAGGAAATTTCATGAGATTAATACCTCTAAGAATTGGAAAGAGTGTCTAGGATATAAGTCAGATGAAGATAAGAAATTAGCAGAGAAAATTGTCATTGATGAGACAGTTAGTCCAAAGACCTATAGACATGTTATAGACTCAACCAAATCTAAGATTACTCCTGTTAATTTTGTTTTTGGTAAGGATTCCAATTCTACTTTTGAAAAGGGATCTTCTTCTACTCAAGGAATTAAAATTATAAAGTCTAAACCTGTCATGAACAAAGTCACTAAGAATCTAGGTCTATTGTCTCAGAAACAGCTTAAAGATAAAATCTGTGAGGTTACAGATAAGAAAAAGGAAGCTACTGTTAAGAGAAACAGGAATGGTAAAGTTGGGATCAATAAAGAGAATGGTTATAAATATATCCCAAATGCACCTAGAAAGTGTTGTTTTAACTGTGGTAACTCTAATCATCTTGCTATTGATTGTAAAAAGAGTGAGAAGAAAATTGCTGAAATTCCTAAGTCTGATGTTAGGAATAGATCAGTATTTTACAATCCACAGAATTCCTGTTTTCATTGTGGTAGTATATGGCATTCTATTTATACATGTAAAGAGTATCATGATTTGTACTATAATTTTTATGATCCATTGCCTAAGTTTGAAAGTAGTACAAAGTCTGATAGAACTGAAAATGTCATAGTGAAGCATGCTTTTGTTAATACTGATACTGACAAAGCAAATCCTGATGGAGTAAATCCTGTCAGGACTGCTAAAGTCAAAAAGTCTTCTGCTGTTAAAATTAATAAATTGCATGAGAAAGGAACCCAACATGTATGGGTTCCTAAGTGTTCTAACTAGTGTGTTACTATTCTGATGCAGGGTAAAAGGAAAAATGTGTTAGTCATGGATAGTGGATGTTCTGTGCACATGACTGGAAACAAAGCCCTGTTATCAGAATATGAGGAAAAAGCTGGCCCAACTGTGTCTTATGGAGATGGCAACATTGGACAAACCTTGGGATATGGCAATATAATCATTGGAAATGTCATCATTAAAAAAGTAGCTCTAGTGAAGGGACTAAAACACAACTTGTTGAGTATTAGTCAAATCACTGACAGAGGTTATCATGTCAATTTCTATTCCACACATTGTGAAGTAGTCAGTAAAGCAACAGGGAAGATAGCACTAACTGGCTACAGGCATGGTAACATATATGAAGCCAACATTCTCTCAGATACTGATGGCTCCCCTACATGTTTCATCAGTAAAGCTTCAGTAGATGAAAGTTGGAATTGGCACAAGAAGCTTTCTCATCTCAACTTCAGCAACATCAATGAGTTGGTTAAGAAAGAGTTAGTAAGAGGATTACCTAATGTCTTATATACACCTGATGGACTCTGTGATGCATGCCAAAAAGCAAAACAAAGAAAGACATCATTCCAGAGTAAATCAGAATCCTCTATTGAAGAACCATATCACTTGCTACATCTTGATCTGTTTGGTCCAGTCAACATCATGTCCATCAGTAAGAAAAGGTACACTCTTGTAATTGTTGATGAATATTCTAGATTCACCTGGGTGTATTTTCTGCATAGAAAAGATGAAACTCCTGAAGTTCTGTTGGATCATGTGAGGATGATTGAGACAACCACAAAGTACAAAGTCAAGATTCTGAGAAGTGATAATGGTACTGAATTTAAGAATTCAAAGATGGAAGAGTTCTGCAAATACAAAGGAATCATTCAACAATTCTCTGCTCCTGGCACACCTCAGCAAAATGGAGTAGTAGAAAGGAAGAATAGAACTCTTATTGAAGCTGGCAGAACTATGTTGGAAGAAGCTAAATTACCTACATATTTCTGGGCAGAAGCAGTCAACACAGCATGCTATACACAAAATCTCACATTGATAAACAGGCATGGTGTCACTCCTTATCAGTCACTCAAAGAGAAGAAACCAAGTCTGAAGCATTTGCATGTGTTTGGCTGTAAATGTTTTGTTCTCAGAACTCATCCTGAACAGCTAGGGAAATTTGAAACAAAGGCTGATGAAGGAATATTCATAGGTTATCCTACATCAAGAGCCTTCAGAGTTTTTAATTTGAGAACAAGAACTGTCATGGAGTCAATACATGTATCTTTTGATGATAAGAAGATAACTGGAATAATTGAATACTCGCATGATAGATTGTTATTTGAAAATGAAGCTTCCAAGGAACCTGAAGAAAGTGAATCAGAAGCTGTCCATTCATCCAGTACTGACGGGTCACCAAATCCTGATGACTCACCAGGTACTGATGGTACTAATACTGATGATGCAAACAACAGTAATACAACTAGTAGTGCTAATGTTGAGGGGGAGCAACGGCATTCAACTACAAGTTCAGAGTCAACTCAATCATCAGGACAGAATTCTTCAGATACTGATTCAAGTGAAGATCCTGATAACTCATCAGGAGGGCATAGCAATAATTCAGGGAGAGCTTCAAATCAATCAAATTCTTTCAATCAAGATAACACCAATCCAGGGGGAGCATCTACTTCAAGAAACAATTTGACACCAGCAAGGAAATGGACAAAAGATCATACTCCTGATTTGATAATTGGAGATCCTGATGCAGGTGTTCAAACAAGAAGTGCAACTCAGAATGAATGTTTATACAATAACTTTCTGTCCAAGGAGGAGCCTAGGAAAGTTGAAGATGCACTTAAAGATGCTGATTGGGTTACTGCAATGCAAGAAGAACTGAATGAATTTGAAAGGAATGACGTCTGGAAACTGGTACCAAGACCAAAGAATAGATCAATAGTTGGTACAAAGTGAATTTTCAAGAACAAGACTGATTCTGATGGAGTCATTATCAGAAATAAAGCTAGACTAGTTGCAAAGGGGTATTCCCAACAAGAGGGAATTGACTATGATGAAACTTTTGCTCCTGTTGCAAGACTAGAAGCCATCAGGATATTTCTTGCTTATGCAGCACATAAGAAATTCAAGGTTTTCCAGATGGATGTTAAAAGTGCTTTCTTAAATGGTGAACTGGAGGAAGAAGTTTATGTTGAACAACCTCCTGGTTTCATTGATCCTAAATATCCAGATCATGTCTACAGACTGGATAAGGCACTTTATGGACTAAAGCAAGCTCCAAGAGCATGGTATGAAACCTTAGCTCAATTCTTACTGGAAAGTGGATTCAAAAGAGGTGCAATTGATAAAACTCTATTTTATTTGAATCATGGTAAGGAGTTGCTGTTAGTTCAGATTTATGTTGATGATATCATTTTTGGGTCAACAAACAATAAGTTGTGTGAAAAGTTTTCCAAGCTTATGCAGTCAAGATATCAAATGAGCATGATGGGAGAAATGAGTTACTTTCTGGGTCTTCAAGTTAAACAGACTGATGAAGGGATTTTTATTAATCAGTCTAAATACACAAGGAATTTACTGACAAGGTTTAACATGCAAGACAGTACTCCTGCTTCAACTCCCATAGCTACAGCTACCAAACTTGATCCTGATCAAGGTGAAGAGGTAGATGTAACTCACTACAGAGGAATGATTGGTTCTTTATTGTATATCACTGCAAGTAGACCAGATATCATGTTTGCAACCTGTCTGTGTGCAAGATTTCAAGCAAAACCTAGAGAACCTCATCTGATTGCAGTCAAAAGAATTTTCAGATATCTCAAAGGCACTCCTTCACTTGGCCTTTGGTATGCAAGGGAATCAGATTTTGGGTTGTGTGGTTATTCAGATGCTGATTTTGCAGGATGCAAAATAGACAGGAAAAGTACTTCAGGAAGTTGTCAGTTTTTGGGTGGAAGACTAGTTTCATGGTTCAGTAAAAAGCAGAAATCTATTTCCACTTCAACTGCAGAAGCTGAGTACATTGCTGCAGGAAGTTGTTGTGCTCAGATAATGTGGATGAGAAATCAGTTGTTAGATTATGGCCTGTCATACTCAAAAATCCCTATTTATTGTGATAACCAAAGTGCTATTGCAATGACAGGAAATCCAGTTCAGCATTCTCTTACTAAACACATAAGTATCAGATATCACTTTATAAGAGAACAGGTTCTGGAAGGAACAATTGAACTTCACTTTGTTCCTACTGATCAACAACTAGCTGATATATTCACCAAGCCACTACCTGAAGCTACTTTCAATAAGTTGGTGAATGAACTTGGAATGATGAATTTTGAGAATTTCTGAGGAAAAGCTACAGAGAGGAAATCCTGATAACTGTCAAATCCTGATGGTTATTCAGAAAGGTATGTATCTTTGATCAAATCCTGATAGGACTCAATCCTGACAGGAAGTCCACTGGTCAAATCCTGATGCTCAGATGTTTGAAGCTGGTATGAAAACCAGAGGTTCTATGCTAATTTGTCATCAACACTCCTGGTAAACTCTGGACAATTAGATTATTACTTAGTCTTTGATTAAGTTTTCAGTCTTAATTATCAATTTCAATTTCATTATTATCAGAGTTTATTATTTATCATTTCTCTATCAATATGAGTGTTACTAACAAATTTTGCAGGCATACACAGGAAGAAAACAGTTGAGAGAATAGATTTGTGCTTTTAATAAATAAATGATGTTATGCTTAACAGTTCTCTTTTATAGAGAATGTGTATTAAGGGTGCAGGTCATTTCTACAATCTCAAGGAGACGGTTCGGTTTTCCATAAATATTTTTGCCTCGTTTGCTGGTAAGCGTGTTTTAATTCTATGACCATTAATTTGGTTATTTTTCTTAAACCAAAACGCTATTCAGGATTGTTAAAATAAATTTTGTTTTCTTAAATAAAATTTTATTTTAATCTTATTGAATATTTTTTCAATCCTGATATGGCAAAATATTTTGCGGAAATGCTTTTATTCCTGATGAGGTTAGGTTTTTCTTACATCAGAAAATGCCTACTCATTATGGACTACTTTCTAATGCTATGGTACAAGGACCAACCCACCTTGTTCCTGACACAAGCATGCAACCTAAACAGTCTAAACAGTTAACAACCACCTCTACTGTCTCTCAAAAGACTTTAGTTGTAAAATCAAAGAAATCAGCTAGAACTGATGTGTCTGGAAGGCAATCAGGTTCAAAGGATTTTTCCTCTACACCACTCACTAAAAAGAAGATACAAGGGGGTGCACAAGGGGTCCTGGTCAAGAAAGCTGATAAGGTTGTTAAGAATGTTCCTGTGAAAAGGAAGTTAAGGTTGATTGATGAAAGTGATTCAGAGGATGACTTACCTATATCCTCTGTGATGAATGTGAACAAGGAAGTTGCTGATACTGCTACCAAAGCTGTGGTACCTTTATCAAAACCACAAAAGACAAGGAAATTATCAAAGAGCAGGTATCATATTCCTTTGACAGTGCAAATGAAGGATACTGATATTCAGACATCAAATCCTGATGTTAGTATTCCTGATGCAGCAACAAAAGTTGTCTCTATATCAGACTCTCCAGCCTCTCCATCTCAGATTCGAGGACATTCTTGGGAGAAGGTTTCTACAACTGCTTCCTTGGTTGGTCTTACACCTACATCAAAGAAAAAGAGGAATGCAGAAGAGTTAGTCTATCAGAGACAGAAGAAGCTGAAAGGATCAAGCCCACAAGAACCTGAATTTCAGAGTAATTCAGCAGCTACTGTTGATCCTGCCACACAAGAACCACTCAATCACAGTTTGGGTGAAGGCTTAGCTAGTGGAATGGTCACACAAGAACCATTTTCTCAAAGGGAGAATGAAGACATCAACATTCCAGCTACACAAGAACCATCTTCTCAAAGTGAAGATGCAGGCAAAGCTACAGCTTCTGTTGAAAGATTGGTCGAGAACATTGTCAATGAGGGAAGCACACAAGAACCTTTAGCTCAGAGTGTTGAAGCAGCTTCTGAACCTCAAGCTCCACAAGAACCATTGGTAGCAAATACTGATGCACGCATATCAAATCCTGACGATGTTCATCCTGATGTTAGTGGTGCTCCTGATACTGAGCCTATTTTGATACAGCCACTTCGTTCAAGACCAATGGATCATCCTATCTCAGAATCTCAGGATAAACTGAAAGGTATTGCAATTCCTGATCCTGATAAATCTCATGGTTCTGATGATGATAATTCTGATGATGATAGTGATGATGATAATGAGAATAGAAAAGAGAAGGAACAGCTTGCTACAGCACTCAAGATTAGTCTTGGAACTAATTTTGGTTCATCAAGTACATATATGGCTAGCAATGCTTTCACTGGGAAAGATCAGAGACAAGATTTTTCTACTCCTTCCTTTGATCCTGCAGAGGCATTTAGACAGAATGAATGGAACAATTCATGGCACCAATCTGATGAATCTATCAGTTTTTCTTCTGCTATTGAACATGCCTATAATGCAGTGAAGTCTATAGAGAATCAAGACTTGAAGAATCATCTGAAGGCTACTACTCTGTTATCCAAAAGCCTGAAAAGTGAGATTGATTCTATCAAGGGTTCAACTGAAAAAGTGAGGACTGATATCTTTACTAATTTTACAAAGGTGCCTACTACTTTACAACTAAGGGTAGTGGAATCCCAAGTGAAATCTGTTGTTTCAGAACAAACCTCAATCAATCAAAGAATTGATTCTCTGGATACTAAGGTAACTGAAATTCAAGCCTCTCTTTCCTTAATTTTGCAATTATTGTCGAATCCTGATGTCAAAAAGGGGGAGAAGGTTATTCAGACAAAATGTACACCTGATCTAGTATTAAGAAATAATGATGATGATACTGGAGATGATGGTGGTGACAAAGCGATACAAGGAGAAACCTCTGATGCTGTTGTTATGAAGACAATCCAAACTTCTCAAAGTCAAACAACGCAGACAACTCATGTTTCTGATTCTGGAGTTAAGACAGTAAGAACATTGGTGCAATCTCAGATCCTGACGGAAGATCAAATCCTGACACCTGGTCATGGACAAATTCTTGCTACAATTCCTGAAGGTGATGAAGATGTGATTATTGATAATCCTGAAGATGCATCAAATTTATTCCAGAAGTTTTCTACAAAAGACGGCAGAATTGTTACTCTATATCACACTGATAAAAGAGTTCAACAATTATATGCAAGAAAAGCACTCTCTACAGCAAGTGAAGAATATCCAGATCTCTCACATGAAGAATTCTTGAGACTACAAAGAGAGACAATGGAAAGCTATACTGCTCCTGCTAGAGGTAGAGGAAGCAGAGGTAGGAGAGGTGCTAGAAGAAGTAAAAGAGGTTCTTCAACTCAAATATTACCCAGACAGACAAGGTCTAGAGGGTTAAGAATTGAAGGAATTCCTGAACCTATTCAAACTCTAGTAGTTCCTGACAGATCTACTTTTGGTGATGATGGAATTGTTGAAGAAGAACCTGAATTGAGAAGAAAATCAAGTAAATCAACTCCCAGCAATACAAATCAAATTGAAGATTCTAATCCTGACAATATTCAAGATCCTGACGAATCTGAAATTCTGCAAGAGGTTGATTTGATAATCTTATCTACTGTTGTTAATTGTCACAACAAAGAAGTAGATGAAGAAGAAGAAGCCATAAGAAGAGATATTACAAAGAGAACATATGAAGATTTTAATCTCTATCTACAAAGGCTTAAAGTTTCAAATGAAAGAAAATGGAGAAATTCAAGCAGACAAGAATCTTTACTTGAAAGAAGCTACGCTCATGAAAAGGAGAAATACAAGAAGTGAAAACATATTAGCACATTAAGTTGTGATACACCTATCAATTTTCAGTCTGGTGGAATTATTACAAGCGCTTCAAGTGTTGTTGATTTGTCTGATATGGCTAGATCAAAAACACTCTGGTTAAAGATGTTTTCAAATCTGAAGCAATTGTCAAGTAATTCAAGAGGAGGTATTGGACACAGAGATGGTGAATATCTGAATATGTCATATGTTGATCCTTACTCCTTGACAGAAATTGGAGGTACTTTAACTTCTGAAAACCTGAACAATTTATTAGCTGTTGATATAGTTATAGATTGTCATGATGGTTTTGAAAAGAAAGAAAAGCTTCTGTACTTCATGAAAGATGGTAGTGTGAAGATTCTATCTATTCAAGATCTGCTGATGAAAACTACACAGGAACTGAAATATGTTCACTATCTGTTAAGATGGAAGAACCAAGTGTACAAAGAATGGAGTGACATGATTTTGTCAACTATAAGAAGAAGACTGGATGGAAACAGTAATTTCGATGGTAATTATACTCCCATGTACTTAAATCAAAGAGGTCAGGATGTGGAAATGCAAAGGGGTACTGCTGTTAAAGAAGTAAATTTTGGCATGACTCATCTTTCTCTCAATCCTGATGGGAAGGAAATTGCTTATCTTTTGCTTGAAGAGCACAGTCTACAGAGAAACTCCATACAGAATCTCAGAGCAGCTATCTACCAGATTAATGAGGAAGATGAAGAACTCAGAAATCTTAAGGAAAGACTGATTCAAATTCTTGAAGAAAAAGAAGAAAGTTTATTATCCAATTTCTTGAAGATGAATCTGTTCTATCAAAAAGCTTAAAACAGATAAGTTGTTTCTGAAGATACTTGTACATTTTGATACATGTTTTTGACATCATTGAATATTTGGAATCTATACTTTATTTCACAAAGTATGAGATTGGGGGAGATTGTTAGATCAGAATTCAATGATCGTCAGAAGCTAGACTCAACTGATCAGGATTGCTGACGTCATCAGTATTGCATGGTCATCAGTATTTGATCAAGCGTCAGTATCTTATTGATCATCAGGATTCCTACTCAGACTATGATCAGGTTTGATCATCAGGACTTGAAGCTGATCAGGATTCCTACTTCGAGTTATATTTGGAGTCTAGATAAACATGGAAGTTTATTCTATTTGTTCCTGGTTTGTAGAATGCAGCTATCGATTAAAGATATGTTTCTATCTTTGTTATGATTAGGACTTATCTTGTTATTGATAGAGAAGTTGTGTGCACTATATAAACACAGTTTTGGTTTCGATTTATGTATTCATTCGAGAGAGAACATAATCGGAGAGAAGCTCTTAAGAACAGAATTTCTTGAGAGAGTTTTTGTAAGCTAGCAGCTCTTAAGAACATCAGAATTTCTTAAGAGAGTTTGTAACAGTTTTATATCAAAGTTAATAAAGCTGTTATTGTTATTGTTATTGATTTTTCATATTTGTGTTATATAAAGTCGAGAATCTTATACAATTGTATTCAACCCCCTTCTACAATTGTTATTTACTGGGCAACAAGCTTATTTACTTCTTGCTTAATGGCTTCAAGCCTCTCCGGAGCAAAACTTCTTTTCTTTTGTTTCACTGCCTTCCTTTCTGGATCCACATTCAATTTGTGAGATATTAGTTGGGGATCAATCCCTGGCATGTCAGCCGCTGTCCAAGCAAAAACGTCATTGTTCTCTTGAAGAAAAGATGCGAGTTTGCCTTTCAATGGTTCGGGCAGTAGTGCCCCAACATAAGTCACCTTCCCTGGTTCATCCGGGACTAAGGGAATTGGGATTAAATCCTCAGCTGGTTTCCCTCTTCGGTCCTCATTGTCACTAGTGTCCATATCTTCAATGGGGAGAACCTGCCCCCCAACTCCATCAGGCCTCAACGCGGCTACATAACAGCTTCTAGCCATCTTTTGGTCTCCCCGTTCTTCACCAATCCCATTCCGAGTGGGGAATTTGAGTTTCAGGTGGTAAGATGAGGCAACAGCCTTAAACGCATGAAGACCCGTCCTCCCAAGGATCGCATTGTAGGTTGAGGTTGCCTTTATAACTATGAAATTCAGCATCTGAGTGGATGTATTCGTTCCTTGTCCCATGGTCATTGGGAGTTGGATAGTGCCTTCCACCTTTGATTCCACTCCATTGAACCCATATATGGGCATATTAGAGGGTGTCAACTGAGAATCAGTGTAACCCATCTTGATAAAGGCATCGTGGAACAAGATATCTACTGAGGCTCCATTGTCGACTAGGACTCTCTTTGTTTCGGAGTTGCCTATCACAGGTACTATGACAAGAGGATCATCGTGGGGGAACTTCACCCCTTCCAAGTCTGAATCATCAAAACCTATTGACACTTCTCTTCGTGCACGCTTCGGTGCTTCTCCAACGACGGTCAGTACCTCTCGGGCATAAGCTTTTCTTGAGTTTCGGGAGGACCCAGCAGCAGTTGGCCCTCCGAATATCATGTTGATCACTGGCCCTCGGGGCTTGGGATTCCGATCTTGATCGTTGTCCCTTCTATCATAATCCTTTCTTTCATAGTTCCCCCTTTGGCTACCTTGGCTTCCATCCTTAGTGAACTTGCTGAGTTTTCCTCTTCGTATCAGAAACTCAATCTCATCTTTCAATTGCCTACAATCGTCGGTGTCATGACCGACTTCTTTGTGGAACCGACAAAACTGATTTTGGTTCCGTTTGGACAAATCAGCCCTCATTGGCTTTGGCCATTTGATATCTTCTTCCTTGGCTATCTCCATCAGAATTTGACTCCTGGGAGTATTCAATCTTGCATACTCCGTGAACTTTGGCCCAAAGTTATTTCTCTTGGGTGGAGAGTCGGAATTCTTTGATGTTCGGGGAAACTTTTCCTTGACGTCGTACTCCTGAGTTTCTTTTCTTTTCTTTGAGTTTCCACCGTCGCCAGCGGTGGGTTCATACTTTCTCATGCTTTCCTCAGCCTTGATGTACTTTCCGGCTCTATCTTGGAGCTTCAACATGCTCTCTGGTGGATGTTTAGCCAACGACCTCCTGAAGTGGTCATCAGTGGTTCCTTGTTGCAGGGCTATCATAGCCACTTTGTCGTCTAAATCCGGGACTTTCAAAGCCTCTCGAGTGAATCGATTAATGTAGTCCCTTAGGGCTTCATTCTTTCCTTGACGTATTGCCATGAGTGATGCAGAACTTTTCTCATGCACCCTTCCACTAATGAACTGGTTGATGAAAGCCTTGCTTAGCTCCTTAAAGGACCCAATAGAGTTGGGAGGTAGACGGCTGTACCAACGTTGAGCCATACCTGCAAGAGTTTGGGGAAACGCCCTACACTTGACCGCATCGTTGGCTGGCTGCAACAGCAGTGCATTGGAGAATGTCCTTACATGATTTGCGGGATCTCCCGTTCCATCATAGGCTTTGATCGAAGGCATCTTAAACTTTCTGGATATAGCCGTTTTCATGATGTCTTGAGAAAACGGTGGTGTAGGATCATCAGGATCTCCTAGGGGCAACAGATTACTAGGATCACCCCTTGGGGCTTCAGCCCTCTTGGTCCTTCTTGGTGGATCCAAGTTGATTATCGGGATTCCTTCAGTCGTTCGGCCCCGAGTTTGAGCGGCCTCTTCTTCAGCAAGGAGTTTTTTGAGCCTTGTAGTCTCTGCCTCATGGGCTGCAAGCTTCTCCCTAGTAGTTTGGGGTGGCTCCCGATTTGTCTGTGAAGAACGTCTCCTCCTTGGGGCGACATCCTCCCCAGTTGTATAACCCTCATCCTCAGTGTATGGGCCAGAGTAATCTTGAATGAGAGGGGTCTGACGAGTTTGTTGATTTTGGGGTCCCAGACCTTGAATATAAGGAGGCACATATGCCTCATGGTAGATTGGATTAGTTCCACTACCGCCCGCCATGGGTCGAGGGGGCATGCCATAGCTTGGCATCCCCAAAGTCTGATTCGCGTATTGAGGGAGATCAGTAGTATGGAGTTGAAGGCTCCTTGGTGCACTCATGAGCAGCGGGGAGGTCGTGATTGGTTGCTGGTGAACGGTCTCTTGTGGATTAGATCCATGAATGACCATCTGCAGGGGATTCGTCCCTTCAACCGAAATTGGGATTTCCGGTCCTTGAGTGTTAGTGGGGATATTCGCCCCTTGTGTGCCAGTAGTTGGTGGTGGCTGATCAGCCTCAGAGGTGATAGGGCGTTCATCGGGAGTTTGAGTATCCCGAGCTGTTCTTCGTGTGTTTGCCATGGTTGATGTTGTCTTCCCACAGACGGCGCCAAATGTTATGGATTAAAAAACGTACTTGTATATTAATTGCTTGGATTAATGAGCTTTCGAGCTTTAATGGCTGCACTCGTGTATCCAGACTAAATTGGTCCTCACAAGATGCCTACGTATCTCAATTAATGTTGAGAATCAAGCCAAAGACGTAGTTCTGATTGTAGGATCAGGGACCTTATATAGGCGTCTGGAGCCTAGTATTTATGGTATGTTTGGGAGACTTAGCGGATAAGTCTTCTTTTTGATATTGGATAAGTATTGTATTTCTTGCTGAAGAATTCGTTTCCTTATTGATAAAGGTTATGACTCATTAATTGCCTTTAATTGGGATTCTGGATCCTTTTTTGACCAATTTGCCATAATTTGGACTCTTTTTATGAGCTGTATATTTTCCCTATTCATTAATTACGAAATTAATGAATAATTAGGGTATTGGGCTTTAAATATCGGCCTTTTGTTTGACCAGTCAATTATATTTCTATAATTACTTTTCTGACCATATCAATTTTTTAATGATATTTTTTATAATTTTTTAATCTAATAATAATTTTTAATAAGCAGTCAAAGTTGGCCTAGTTTGACTTTGAAATTTTATAAAATGCCTGTTTTTGTGGAAAAGGGGAGTATTATTTTAGCCAACTCCGTTAGAGATGCTCTTACATGGACAATAATTGAAGAAACACTACATATTTTATTTTTTATAATATACATTATGTGAATTTGTCCATCCGAAACAAAAGAATTTAGGTTTTCGAGGAATTATTATCCGGGAATAAATAATTTCATCAATTAAAGTGATAGGGATTATAATCCTTTAAATTATACTATACTATGTTTGTTTTGAAATATTAAGTTTAAGATTGAAATATAATTTTTTTAAATTTCATCTCATGTTTGTTTTGAGAGATAATTATGAGATTGAACTACTACCCTTTATATTTTTCAATTTTATATTTTGCATAGTATTATAGTGAGGAAATTATAATTCTTTAAAAAATAACTTGTTAAAAGGGATTAAATAATACATTTTTCAAACAAGTATTAGAGAGGATTATAACAATCACCTACTATAACAAAACAAACATGGATAGGAAAATTTAAAAGTTTATAATTCTTAGATTAATTCTAAATAAATTTTTATACAATAAATATAGAATACAAAAATTCAAAAATTATATTTTTTATCCTATATTTAGGGGGTGTTATTGTATTATAATTTTAAATGACTTTTATTGACTTCTAAAAAGTCATTGACTTTTGTTGATTTGATAAACTTTTAATGACTTTTATGAAGTTTGTATATTTCATCATTACTTTTACAGACTTTTTTATATTGACTTTTGAGGAGTTTTACTTACATGTAATGACTTTTGATCGTTAACTTATATTAATTTGAATATAAAATTATAAATACGTAACATATAGAAAAAGGTAATAAATAATAAGTTTATATTAAAAATTATATAACAAGAAGATCGAATTATTGATATTTCACCAATAATTTTTTTATATACAATTGTAATATAAACTATTATTAAATTATTGATTTTTAATTTTTAATCTTGGATATATGTATGTAGAGGAATTTTAATAGTTCAGGGGTGTATCTCTTTTAGGGTCATTTTTTTGGAAAACTTTGTTTTTTCTGTATTTTAATATATTAACTTTGCAAAAAAAAAAAGAAAAAAATTATTTATATATAAATTTAAAAAAAGCCTGGATAAAGCACGGCCCGGCCCGATCCGGCCTGGCCCGAGTGCCTAAAATGGTCCTCATAATTTAGAGAAAGCCTGACCCGGCCCGATTTTTGAAAAAACCCGGTATGGCCCGATTGTTAAAAAGCCCGGGTTTTTTAAAGCCCGGATAAACCCCGGCCCGAAGGGCTTTTTGTGCATCTCTACTTTGGTTAGACTCGTCAAATATCCAAATGGTATAAAATCAAGTAAAAAGTACAAAACTAATATTTAAAACAAATATGAACATTAAGAATCTTAACATTCAAAATAAATACACAATAATTAAACTTAAATCAAAACTAAAAAGATAGTAGAAGCTAAAAACTTTCAAGTTAAAAAGTAAATCAGTTAAATCAAAGAGATAATATTTGACAAAAAAAAAAAATCAAAGGGATAGTAACCATCGTTCATAATTTAAGAGAGAAGATATTCTATTTGTGAAAGAGAAATGACAAAATTCTGAAATAAATGAAATTGAAGAAAATAAAATAATAATTTAAAAGTCATGTGAAATCTTACCCCAAAACTCATGACTTTTCACATTAGATCTCTAGTTATATTTTAAGTTAAAAGTCATTAAATGTAATTGTCATTCCAAATTCATGACTTTTTGAATAACAGTCTACTTTTAAAGAGTTGTTAAAAGTTTAAATTGAATAACACCTTACTTTTAATGACTTTTTAAAAGTTGTTAAAAGTCTTAATTCAATAACACCATACTTTTAGATACTCTTTAATAGTTAGAATTGAATAACACATGATTTTTAAAATCCTTAAAAGTCATTAAAAGTTGGTATTGAATACCACCCCTCTTAGAGTTAGAGAGGTTCGTAGCGATTCAGGTTTATTGTTATGTTGTTTGGAGACGGAGAAATAACAAATTGCGCAATGACGACCGTCTTTCTCCTGAAGTTCTTTTTCAACTCATTATATTATATTATATCTTATATATAATTGGTATAAGGGAGTTTAGGTGATTTGGTCGTCAGGTTAAAACAGTAAATTATTAATTATTATTATTATTGTGAAAAAAGGAAAAATGTAGATATACTCGAAACACAAGCAGATAAACTCTCAGTTAGTAATGAACTACTGCTATATATCATTTTATTAGAAAGGAACGTGTAGTATCTAAATATTTTAGAGTGAAAAAAATTAAAAAAATTTAAATTCAGTGATTTAAAATTCAAAGGAATAAAGATTTCATCAATAATATACAAAACTATTTTAATAAAAAATGAATACTAATCAATTTTATAATAATATTTCTACTAAAAAGTAGTACTTGGGAAATCTACAAAAAGGATATATTGTATAAATTTAGTATTGATGATCTAATATACAAAATCAATTAAAATGAAATTTAAAAATAACTAAATATACTAAAATATAAACAAAGTGAGTTAAGTTCTATGGAGGCCATCTTTTTTGTGGAGACCACATACGTTCTTCAATTTAAATTTAGAAAAATATAATATTTTATAAATTATGTTCTATGAAAATAACTATTTTAATTTTAATTCTTTAAAATTATATATGTTTTGCAACTAAAATATAGAAAAACATATTGTTCTGCAAAACATGTTCGGTTTGCAGAACATTCATGTTTAGTTTATAGAACTTACATGATTTTCAAAATTTTCAATGAAATAGTGATTTTCATAGAATATACTTTGCAAAATAGTACGTTTTGCAAATTTTTGATTACAAAATATGATCTATTTTGTCAAATTTAGATTGCAGAACGTATGTGGTCTCCAGGTCTTCACAAAAAAGATGGTCTTCATGGAATTTAACTCTAAACAAAGTTAAAAAAATATATAAAAATAATTATAAAGATTCCCGTGCTTTGCACGGGTATAATGCTAGTTCTCCATAACATATTTTCTCAGAGTTATGGCTTCGTAACATGGTTAATTTAAAGGGTTAATTATCTTGTTGGTCATCAAAGTGGCTCTAAAGTATCAAGTTGGTCACCAAACTGAAAATGGTCTCAATCAGGTCACTAAAGTTGGCTACAGGGTACACTCCGCTAAATAAATAATTTTTTTTTGACGAAAAATGATGATGTATGAAAAAATATTTAATGTGATATCTACATGGTACGGTAACATACTCATTTCAGACCATAAAATCAGGCCCGGCTCGATGAATATGGAGGCCCTGTGCTTAGTATAAAACTAGAATATAAGTCCCTAATTAAAAAATAGATTAAATATAGTGTATATAATATATATAATTAGTTTTATATACGGATTATGCCTCTAGTAAAATCATTACAAAAAATGATAATAGCTTTTCAGTTTTCACACGTTTAAAATTCATGTAGGCAATGCAAATAAAAGGAAAATTAATAAGTTGAAAGTGCTGAACTAATTTCAAATTAATTGTCAATTGATACCAACAGCCTGAGAAGTGAGAAGGCAAAATGGAAAAGTTAGATGAGTATTTTATTTTTAAAACCAACAAGGCCGAAACAAGGCCGAGATTGAAACTTACTAAGTATATCTGTTAACTGTTGCAACTTGTCAATATGGGCTGAGAAATTTGGGGCCCCACTAAAGTTTTGGGCCCTGAGCTATTGGGCTGACTGCACTTGTTAATAGTCGGGCCTGCATAAAATCAAAGAAATTAGCATTAATATTAGTGTTTTCCGTCTAGAAAAAAGTAAGTTATATAATAGAATGTACATGTAGCTGACTTTAGTGACCTGTTTGAGACCGTTTTCAGTTTGGTGACCAACTTGATACTTTAGGCCCACTTTAGTGACCAACAAGATAATTAACCCTTAATTTAAATGAGCTTCTGAGTAATCAGTTCATTTAAAAATTTAAAGTGTTAGAGAAATACATATTCTAAAATCATTTAATATATTTTAATATTTCTCCTTGCTCAAAAGCTTATTTTTGAATCAAAGAGTGGAACACGAACATCAATCATCGGAGTATAATTTGTCTCATTCTCATAATAAATTATGAGAATATTGAAATGACAAAAAGTTAAACTTGAGATCTCTCATACTCTAATATTCCATCCGTCCCACCCATTTCTTTACACTTTCCTTTTTGGGATGTCATATTCAATTCTTTACATTCTAAAACTTTCCTAAAATAGTAAAATTTTATAATATAAAAATCAACTACTTCCACTACTTTCCTTCGCATTACTTACTTTATACTTTAAATATTTACGGGTCCTACCACTTTACTCATTTTCTTTACTCTTTTCTATTACTTTACATGTGTTTCTTAGACTCCGTGACCCAAATGATAACTATTGGGCGGGACGGAGGAAGTACCATATTATTAGAGAAATGCATCTTCCACGATTATATATAGTATATTCTAAATCGTATTCTTTCCATGTATACATTATGTAAGTGTTAGGCATTTAATTGTGATAATTGTTGTAGTGACTCCTTTAATTATTTAACTAGTAGGGGTCAGTGTTCTAAAAATCGTCCGATTTTTCAAAAATTGCTGATAAATCGCTGATTTATCGTTAAAAAAATTTGATCGATTCGATTTTTGAAATCCGATATATCGCTATGAATTATTTTTAAATGGTTTATTATATTATATATAAGGCTAATATATTAAATATATTTAAAATATTATAATTTATCCGATTTTTGTTCCGATTTATCATTCCGATAAATCCCCGATTTGTCGATAAATCGCTATACGATATCTTAACCGATTTGTTCCGATTTCCGAAATCTACAACCATGGTAGGGGCTAGTTAATTTGTATTCTTTGAATTTCTCCAGTAATGTATGCATTATTAGAGCTTTCTTTATTTATAAAATCTAGTTTACCGATAACAAAAAAGAAAAAAGATGCTACGCGTTGGGCGGGCAGAGGAGTGGGTTAAGAAAATCTAGCTCTTTTGAGTTTTGACAGCCGAATCCTGATTTTGATATTATTCATCACGTGACTTGGAATCCACTTCTGCATTGGTGATATTAATATATGTTTATATTCTACCATTACATTATCGAGGTGATTTTTGTGAAATTATCTCACGATTTTGCATAAGATACAATATGATATATGATTATTATTTTAATTCAATGATCAATTTAATATTTAATTTGATTTTAAAATATATAAACGATTATGCAATAATGACAAAATTAAAAATATGCACGATTTAATATAGATATATACCAATTAACTCCTTTTTTTATATATAATAAGCATAAGGGAGATCTTATCCAAAACTTTGGTCGGTCACTGTACTACCAAAAGTATATGATCCGTTGGATTATAAAACTATAAATATTTCAAATAGATGAGGACCGTTAGATATAATATTAAAAATTGTATTTGACTAATAATAGGATAGTATTTAAATACTAAAAGATGTATTTTGATAATTTAAACCAATTATAAATAGGTTTTCTATATTGAATAGAATTCTTTATGTAAAAATTCGTAATTATCTTTTCTCTTTAGTTTATGGATAGTTCCAGTTAGATAAAAATTATTAAACCATCATTAAATTAAAGATAATTGTTTTAGCTTCGCATGGGCTGTAAAATCGTTAAAATCTGTTGTCTAAAACTCACGATAGAGCTAAAACAGTAAAGTGATTATCTAAATTTTAATAAATATTTTTTTAATTGTAACACCAATTTAATTTTTTTCCTAATTCTTTTAAATTTATAAATTCTATTTTTATTTCAATAAAATATTAAAATCAATTTAAGAAAAAATTAAAATCGATCTGGTCCGTGTACGATCACTATACGACCAAATTAATAATTACAGTTAGATCTTAAATAGATCGATGAGAATTGTTAGATCTAATATTAAAAATTGTATTTGACTAATAATAGGATAGTATTTAAATACTAAAAGATGTATTTTGATAATTTAAACCAATTATAAATAGGTTTTCTATATTGAATAGAAATCTTTATGTAAAAATTCGTAATTATCTTTTCTCTTTTGTTTATGGATAGTTCCAGTTAAATAAAAATTATTAAACCATCATTAAATTAAAGATAATTATGTTTATTTCAATAAAGTATTAAAATTAATTAAGAACGAATTCAAATCGATAAAGAATATAATAATATGAGAATAAAATTTTATATAATCATAACATAATTTTTATTCTATTTAATAATTTTTAAGTAATAATGTATTTTAAAATTTTATATACACTGTAATTAAAACCGAAACATTAAAAGTAAAAGCAATTAGTAAAATACTTATATCAGTATATACTTGATATCCTTATTATATTAAATCCTTATATATAATAAGCATATTAGGGATCTTATCCAAAATTTTGATTGTACGGTCTTGGACAACCAAACTAATAAGGACCATTAGATCTAAATGAAAATCGTTAGATCAAATATTAAAAAAGTGTATTTTATTATAATAAGATTATATTTAAATTCTAAAAAGTGTATTTTGATAATTTAAACCAAATATTCCAAATATAAATAAGTTTTCTATATTTAATAGAATTCTCCATGTAAAAAATTCGTGACTTTCTTTTCTCTTTCATGGACAATTTCAGGTAGATAAAAATTGTTAAACCATCTTTTAATTAAAAATAATTTAATTATCTTCATGTGGGGTGTAAAATCGTCAAAATCTGATTTTTAAAACACAAGATAAACCCCAAATTAGTAAAGTGTGTATTTAAATTCTAATAATGATTATTATGTCATCATTATTTTAATGTCAATTTAATTACTTTTTTCTAACTATTTTAAATTTAGAAATCTATGTTCAAATTAAAATCAATCTAAGAAAAATTTAAATCAACAAAGAATATAATAATACGGGGATAAAATTTTATAAAATTGTGCATATTTTTTATCTTACTTTATTAAATTTTATATCATAACTAATTAAATAATATTTATTATTAAATAATAAATTATACCCAAATGGTGATTTTGTTTTATAAGAACTCATAGAGACATACTTTCATTGTTAGCAGGGCTATATTCATATTTAAAAAAACAGTATTTTGAAATTGTAGACTCAGCTACAGAAGAGACCTGACTTTTTTAACATATATACATTGTAAATTATTAAATTCGAAACTTTAAAAGTTTGTTAATCAATTAGTATAGTACTTTTTTGAAAAATCGTACTTTATAAAAAATATTATCAAATAACCCATGTCTACAAGAAAAAAAAAATGAAAAAAATCTTATTTTTCAAAAAAAAACTGTAAATTTTAATATGTTGTTGGTAGATTTAAACCTTAGATCATTTTACGTGATAATTTTACTGTTATATCTAACGTTTCTCAACAATTTAATTTGAAATAGACGATCAAGAAAGTTGTAATTAAATAAGGAAACCGTTATCTAAAAATGATATAAGTTAAAAGATATTATATTAGGATTGGATTTTCCAAAAAGTTAAAACATTAAAATAGTTGTAATTAAATAAGGAAACCCATTTAATATCAAAATAATAAAAATCGTTTAATCTTAAATAGATAGGTGAAAACCGTTAGATTTAACATTAAAAACTGTATTTGGTTAATAAAGGTTATTCTAATAATCTAAACTACATATAAGTAGATTTCCTAAATCGAATAGAATTCTCAATATTAAATTTCGTCACTTTATTCTCTTTTTAGTTTTAGAATAGTTTTTAATTGAAAAATAACTATTAAACCACAACTAAATTAAAGATTATTTTGTGAATTTCATGTGGACTGTAAAATTCGTCAAATTTAACTTTTATAACTCAATATAAACAAATATTAAATTGAGCGTGTAAAATATAATAAATATCAAATTTTTAACTATAATTTTTTTTGGCTAAATCTTTTTTAACAATAATTTAATCATGTAAACTAATAACTTTTAAATATTAAAATATTCATAAATAAATATAATTATAAATATTAAAAAAACAATCGTGTGTTCCATGGTAATTAAAATATAATTATAAACAAAATAATTATAAATAAAATTTAAGTAACCGTGCATCGCACGGGCTATAAGCTAGTATATATAAATGATGATACGCTGGAGGTTATGTGCCGCCTCTAATAACGTTTCAATCTATTTTTTCAATTTTTTTTTAGTTTTAGAATTTTAAATATTAATAAATAAAAAATATTTTTTAACATATTAGAAGTAAAATAGGTGTTCAAATATATTGAGTAGAAGAATTCGAATTTATAGGAAATACGTAATAAATGAATGTATATAAATAAATCATCGATATATATGTATATATAAACTACCCTTTTGGGGTTAAAGTCGTCTCCAAGGATCGAACCCATGACCTCTCCTAAAGATGTATGCAATATTACCACTGCACCAACACAAGTAACTTATTTTAAAATGATTCGTATCAAATATATCCAGAAACGAGAATTTATTTATTATTTGTAAATTGAAAATTAATTGAATATCAACCTAAATAAAATGTTACTTTAGTCGTAAAGGTGTTTTGATGTTTAAAGTAAATGAGCTATTGGACCCCGAGTCACGGATTCCGAACTCGACAAGTTTAATTTAATAATTAATTAAATTTGAAAATACAAGCTATCGAATATAATAATATAAGGTAAAATTAGAATAAGAATAGTTAAAATATTATTTTTAAAGTTTAAAATTGAAATATAATATTGCAAATAATTGTAAACATAGTATTTTATTTTTTTACAATCATAAATAACAACTAAGAAAGTGTATACATATTTAGGTCAATAGTCAGTAAGAAAACGATTGTTTCACATATCTTTGAGTATATTTCGATTAAATAATTTAATTTAAATACATATGATGGAAACAAAATATCCACAAATTAGCATCTAAGATATTTTGAAATTTAAATGATTTTAATTTAATTTTTATATACATATTTAAAGATTAAAAGAATAAAAAAGAATAAAAAAAAGAAAAGAGTAAGCTCCAGCATTGTTACATTACGAGTACCGCAATGAAACATTGCGGGGTACATTGCTGCCGCAATGTAACATTGCTGCTACCGCAATGTTACAGTCCAACAATTTCTTTACAATTTTTTTACTAGCCAACATTAATTACGGTAGTTGGTTAGCATTAAATACACCACTGCAACAAAAAAAATTCTATTTCCCCCCATTTTTCATGTACACTTTCCCATTAACTTAGGGTTGCGATTTTGGAGCTTTTTAAAGGTAAAAAACTCAACAAATAAATTTAGCTCTGTAATTACTACGACTTCATTTTTATTTGATGATTGTAGTTCCTCTAGTGAGCATAATGAGTTCGATTATGTTACGCTCATTAGAAAAAATTCGATATTTCATAAATTATTTCATGATGTAAACGGTATTATAGATGTTGATAGTTATGGTAACGATAATATGGGTGAAGAGAAGATGAATATGAATGATGTTGGTAAGAAGAAGGTGAATTATAACGAAGAAGAGGAGGATATTAGGATGTGAAAAAGTGATGATGGTGGTGATGATGTTGATGGTGATGTTGGTTATGGTGATGGTGGTGGTGATGTTGGTTATGGTGATGACGATGATGATATTAATATCGGAAACGAAAATTGTGAATTTATATTTTCGAATGTTAATAATGGCGTGCCTTGTGTTGGTATGATTTTCGATACATTAGAGGATGCGGAAATTTTTTTATAGGGATTACGGTCGAAGTATCGGATTTGATATAATAATTAGGAGCACTCATAGATATGCACGAAGTAAAGAACCATCATCTCGTATGTTTATTTGTCGGAAGGGTGGAAGAGTAGTACCGAGAGAATTTGATTTAGAAGGTCGTGGTAAAGGAAAAAAAATTAGAGATGTAATTTCACGGACACAATGTTGTGCTCGAATGTGCGTGGTTCATAACATAAATACAACTAAATAGAGAGTTAGTTTGGTCAATTTGGAACACAATCATGGTATGGTAACACCGTAAAAAGTACAATTATAGAAGACTGCGATTCCGGAGAATTATAGAAGAAGGTATCGGTTGACGGTTTCCATGGATGGAACAATTGAATGTATTTATAAGAAATTTGAGCATTCCGGGATGATTTGTAGACACATGATCCGTTACCTAGACAAGATGGATAAAAGTCATAAAACTGAAATACCAACCAATTACATCATGACTAAGTGGACAATGAATGACAACAAAATGGTTGGACCTCTACCTTATACCCCTCCTGTTCTTGCTAATGTTGGTGTTTCACAAACGTCAAGGTATAGTGCATTGTGCAAATCTTTTCAAAGTTTGGGTGCTATTGGTAGTTGTTCCGCCCCACGGTTCAATTACGTGATGAACATGATTGAGAGAAAGAAGTGTAACGTGAAAACGCTTTTCCGGAAGAGGAACGTAATGAAAGAATGAGTCGTTTAATCAAGATGACTACCAACATGATCCAATATTCGATCCTCCAATGTCACAAACTAAGGGACGAAAGAAAGCGAAAAGATATAAAAGTGGTATTGAAACTTCGACTTCAAAAGCCAAGCCACGAAAGTGCGGAAAATGTAACGAGGATTGAGCAAAACATGATAGAAGAAATTGTCCTAATTAATTTTTCTAATTCATGTATTAATATTTGAATTTATTTTGAAATTTACTATGTGACATTCAAGTATTGATAATTGAAATTATTTCGCAATATAAGTTGAAAATATAATTAAAAATATTAAAATGGAATTACTTAAAAAATTGATGATTATTTGGTAAAAAAAATTATTTAAAAAATAAAAAAAGGACTTCAAATTCTATGTGTTGTAAAAATCAAAGTTGTAACATAACCTCTGTCCTTCCCATAAACATCCTACTGCAGCAATGAAACATTGCGGGGCTGCAATGTTTCAACGCGACAGCCAAAAGTTTAACAGAAACTTCAGTACCGTTCCTCTGTTTTTCCAGATGCTACTGCCTAATTTCTAACTACAGCAATGAAACATAGCGGGCAAAAACCTGAGATTATGTTGGTGTCATTAATACATGCATCAATCATATCCGGACATATGGACTGAAATCCATGCAGTGATATGTTGACGATGCCTTCTTCCAATCTTTTAGGCAACGTTATACGTATGAAGAGCAATTTAGACCTATGTGATAGTGGTCTTCATCGATCAAAATCATGTCAAGAATGATCAGTTCTTCAATATTTGGATTGAAAAATTCCCACATTCTACACACTCGTACTCTTATCATCCAAGTATAGTTGTTGTCGTTAAAAGCATCCAACATGGTGTAGGCCATAGTTGTACTGATTATAAATATGGTTGTAAAAATTTGAAGCTATGTAAAAAAGTTTCGGTGTAGATTTTTTTGTTATGAATGACCTTTAATTTATAGGTATTTGTAAGGTGAATAACATGGAAATCCATTATGTTTAAAAGTCAAGAAGTATTATAAAAGAAAAGTTCTATAAAGTTTGAAAATAATAAAAGAAAGTTCTATCAAGTTTGAAAATCATAAAAGAAAGTTCTATCAAGATTGAAAATAATAAAAGAGAAAATTGCAATTATTAACACAAGATCCTAAAAATTCGAAAATAATAAGGAAGTTGTAATTTTATAAATCAAAGAAATTTCTATCAAGTTTGAAAATATTAAAAGAAAATTCTATTAAGATTGAAAATAATAATAAAGAAAATTTCAATTATTAACATAAAAGCCTACAAATTCAAAAATAATAAGGAAGTTGTAATTTTCTAAATAAAAGAAAGTTCTATCAAGTCCTACAAATTCGAAAATAATAAGGAAGTTGTAATTTTCTAAATCAAATAAAGTTCTATCAAGTTTGAAAATAATAAAAGAAAGTTCTATAAAGCCTACAAATTCAAAAATAATAAGGAAGTTGTAATTTTCTAAATCAAAGAAAGTTCTATCAAGTTTGAAAATAATAAAAGAAAGTTCTATCAAGCCTAAAAATTCGAAAATAATAAGGAAGTTGTAATTTTCTAAATCAAAGAAAGTTCTATCAAGTCCTACAAATTCGAAAATAATATGGAAGTTGTAATTTTCTAAATCAAAATTTTTTTCTAAATCAAAGAAAGTTCCATCAAGTCCTACAAATTCGAAAATAATAAGGAAGTTGTAATTTTCTAAATCAAAAAAAGTTCTATCAAGTTTGAAAATAATAAAAGAAAGTTCTATCAAGCCTACAAATTCGAAAATAATAAGGAAGTTGTAATTTTCTAAATCAAAGAAAGTTCTATCAAGTCCTACAAATTCGAAAATAATAAGGAAGTTGTAATTTTCTAAATCAAAGAAAGTTCTATCAAGTTTGAAAATAATAAAAGAAAGTTCTATCAAGTTTGAAAATAATAAAAGTGTAATTTTCAATTTCCTTCCTACAAAATCGAAAATAATAAAGGAAGTTGTAATTATTAAAATTAAAAATTATGAAAAATTGAGAAAATTAGAAAAATAGAATGGAGCCATTCTAGAGGCGCCACCTCACCGCCCCCGTCTTCTCCTTGATATAAGTACTAGTCGACTAAGTCGAGCTTCGCAGCGGCCCTATAATATTTTTGTAAAATTTTAAATATTAACGATTTAAGAAAAAAAATATAAAATCAATAAATCTATACTATTATCTACCTCTCTATCTATACTATAAAAGACGAAACATTAAAACTTTTAGTACCTGTTTTTCGTACGGTACGGTACTTGCCTTATAAAAGACGAAACATTAAAAATTTTGGTATGGTACGGTACTTATAAGGCAAGTACCGCACTGTACCAAAAACAAGTACCAAAACTTTTAATGTTTCGTGTTTTATAATATAGATAGATAGATGGATATATAAATAAAATTTCTAAATGAACTTATTTTTTCTTAATAAAATTCAGTTAATCTCATATACTTGGTTCGAGTAACAACCCTATTTATTTTTAAACCTATTTTAATGACCTAATTATTTTAAAAAGTTATAATAATTAAAATAAATTTATCTATTCTAATTAACAGGCATTTCCAAGACCTATTTACCAGGACCAGTTTACGGGCCTATTTATTTTAAAACTAATTTTAATTCTTTTAATTATTTAAAAACGTTTACCTATTTTAACATGTCAACTTATTTTTTATCAAATACAATTAATTAAATTTAAGTATTAACCACCACTTCAAACTTCAACCATTCGTATTATCACAAAAATTACAAATTTCTAAAATATCTCTGATTTTTATATGCCGATTTTGTGTCATATTTTTTGAGCCGACGCCCGTTGCATATGTACATACAAATAAAAAATACTAAAAAATGCAACAATAAAATTTAAGTATCGACCACCGCTTCAAACTTCAACTATTAGTATCATAACAAAAATTACAAATTTCTTAAATATCCCTAGACTTTATATGCCGATTTTGTGTCATACTTTCTTCAGCCGACGCCCGTTGCACTAAATACATATAAATTAAAAATAATCAAATTAAGCAATAATAAAAATTTAATTATTAACTACCGCTTCAAACTTCAACTATTTATATTCACAAAAATTACAAATTTCTTAAATATTCTTAGACGTTATAATAAAAAAAATTAGTGCGTACATGTGCATCATTATAATATAAAAGGTTAATCATGGAAACATAATTGATTTTTATATAATCATTGTCTTTTCTGTGAATTTGAATGTAAGTAATGGATTTCAATTTTAGTTTAGTTAAGAAAAAAACTTAACATTTGTTTAATTGAATTCTGAACATGATTGATTTTTATATATTTATTGTTTTTACTATGAATTTGAATGTAAATAAAAAAATTCAATTATCTAAATATGATTAATTAGATAATGGTATTGAATAACTCTAATTAATTCCCAAAATCACAAAAAGAATATATCAAAAATTATATAAAAAGATAACATTCAATATAATTATTATTAAATATAGAAATCAACTAAAATAAGTTAGAAAAAATTGTATCCACACACTCATCTTGTGCAACCTATTACAATAGGTCTCTATTTGTGTTCCAACATATCCAACGGTAGAAAAATTCTCTACCTAAACGTTTTTAAATTCATATTTTCAATAGTTTTTTCCGAAAATCCAACCGTACGGATTAAAAGATTACGCGTAGTGGGTATACAAAATTACATAGAAAATGATTTTGTATATGACGCAATTTTAAATCAAAAAATGATACAAAATCTGAGTCATTACATTCATATTGTAAACGATATATAAAATACCATGTTAAATTAAATATATTCTTAAAGGATAAAATTAATAAAATTTTGCACACATACTTATTTTTGCATAAATTTGTCATCAGTATGGTTAGATTTACGAAAAAATTGATAAAAACATGATTTTAAGCCGCTTAGGTAGAGATTTTTTCTATCGTGGTAGATTCTCTTTACACAAATAAAAACCTGATTAAAAATAGTCTTTAAGATGCACATATATAACCTGCAAAAGCTCAAGTTACAGATGTTAGAAAGAAGAAAATAAATTAAAATATAAAAAACAGTTATCATCAACATGCAATGTTATTAATGCACACAAAATATCATAATATAAGATATAATATAAAGATTAAATAAAGATTAAATTCTAAATAGGATTATAATATAAAGATTTATAAAGATTAAATCCTAAATAGGATTGTAATATAACGTTAAAATAAAGATTTAATTCTAAACAATATTGAATTTTATATATTTATTGAATTTTCTATAAATTCAAATATAAGTAAGATAATTTAATTTTTATTGATTAAAAATAGAGAAACTCTAGAAAAATATATTAAACTTTAATATGATTTAATTTAGTTAAGAAAAGAAGTTAATTTTGTTTGATTAAATTTTAAATAGGATTGACTTTTATATATTTATTGTCTTCCCTAAAAATTCGAATTGAATTAAAATAGTGAAACTCAAGAAAAATAGATTAAAACTTAAATAGGATTTAAGTTAGTTGAGAAAAAGGTAATATTTGTGTAATTAAATTTTAAATAGGATTGACTTTTATATATTTATTGTCTTTCCTGAAAATTCGAGTGTAAATAAGGAATGTCTTCCTTAAAAATTTGAATGTAAATGAGGAAATTTAATTTTATTAAATTAAAATTGAGGAGGTCTAGAAAATTAGATAAATATTTTCTTGTTTTCTTACTGAGAAAAGAGTGCTTGGATAATTCTATGTGTATCTCTCTTACAAATAACTATAGGGTGTGCACAATATATATATCCTATATAAACTGGTGCACACTTCTATTTACACAGCTACCCCTAACTGTAACTCCAACTTGTCCTTCCATGAGAGGTTAACTGTGTCAGGAAGGACCACTTGTTTTCTGTAGTCCTTTCCCGTATCTGTAGTTGTTTGTCTCTATTCTTTCTCTTCAAGTTTTGCTGTAGATTTGCCATCTGCCTTTGGACCACCTAACCATAACAGATGCTTCAGTATTTGTCTCCTTTCAACTTTGATTCTGTACCTTGATTTGTCTTGTTGTAAATTGCCTAAGTGTTGACATCATGAACTCCAAATTTCTGACTTCACGATATGGGGACTTAGACAAATTTCTGCAACTTATTTCTTCAAGGCCTTATTCACATCCTGCTGCATGAACAATTTGAACTTCTACCAGGACAATTATTTCATGGCCTATGTACATTCTAGGTGCAAAAAACTTACTAAGCTCATTATAAACTTGAGCATACATAATAGAGCTAAGTACATGAAAACAAGACAAGTACAATAGAGACCTATACTATATCCCAGTGATAAACTTCACTAGGTCATGTAGAGTGACATAGTCACAATGTGCTTGTTAATAGTGGTATTCAGACATTTCTTGAGCCTAACAATACATAAATCGATTTAAAAAAGTTAACGTTCTCTGAAATAGTAAATAAATAAATATACTTATATAAAGGAGAAGACGGGGCGGTGAGGTGGCGCCTCTAGAATCGCTCCGTTCTATTTTTCTAATTTTCTCAAATTTTCACAATTTTTAATTTTAATAATTACAACTTCCTTTATTATTTTCGATTTTGTAGGAAGGAAATTGAAAATTACACTTTTATTATTTTCAAACTTGATAGAACTTTCTTTGATTTAGAAAATTACAACTTCCTTATTATTTTCGAATTTGTAGGACTTTATAGAACTTTCTTTGATTTAGGAAGGAAATTGAAAATTACACTTTTATTATTTTCAAACTTGATAGAACTTTCTTTGATTTAGAAAATTACAACTTCCTTATTATTTTTGAATTTGTAGGACTTGATAGAACTTTATTTGATTTAGAAAATTACAACTTCCTTATTATTTTCGAATTTGTAGGCTTGATAGAACATTCTTTTATTATTTTCAAACTTGATAGAACTTTCTTTGATTTAGAAAATTACAACTTTCTTATTATTTTCGAATTTGTAGAAATTTCTTTGATTTAGAAAATTTCTTTGATTTAGAAAATTACAACTTCCTTATTATTTTCGAATTTGTAGGCTGTTATGTTAATAATTGCAATTTTCTCTTTTATTATTTTCAATCTTGATAAACTTTCTTTTATTATTTTCAAACATGATAGAACTTTTATTTGATTTAAAAAATTACAATTTCCTTATTATTTTTGAATTTTTAGGATCTTATGTTAATAATTGCAATTTTCTCTTTTATTATTTTCCATCTTGATAAAACTTTTTTTTATTATTTTCAATCTTGATAAAACTTTCTTTTATTAACAACTTCCTTTATTATTTTCGATTTTATAGGAAGGATATTATTTTCAAACTTGATATAACTTTCTTTTATTATTTTCAAACTTGATATAACTTTTTGATTTAGAAAATTACAGCTTCCTTATTATTTTCGAATTTGTAGCCTATTATGTTAATAAATTAAATTTTCTCTTTTATTATTTTCAATCTTGATAGAACTTTCTTTTATTATTTTCAAATTTGATAGAACTTTCTTTGATTTAGAAAATTACAACTTCCTTATTATTTTCGAATTTGTAGGCTTGATAGAACTTTTCTTTAATTATTTTCAAACTTGATAGAACTTTATTTGATTTAGAAAATTACAACTTCCTTATTATTTTTGAATTTGTAGGACTTGATAGAACTTTATTTTATTTAGAAAATTACAACTTACTTATTATTTTCGAATTTGCAGGCTCTTATGTTAATAATTGCAATTTTCTTTTTTATTATTTTCAATCTTAATAGAACTTTCTTTTATTATTTTCAAACTTGATAGAACTTTCTTTGATTTAGAAAATTACAACTTCCTTATTATTTTCGAATTTTTAGGATATTATGTTAATAATTGTAATTTTCTCTTTTATTATTTTCAATCTTGATAGAACTTTCTTTTATTATTTTCAAACTTGATAAAACTTTATTTTATTATTTTCAAACTTGATAGAATTTTCTTTTATTATTTTCAAACTTTATAGAACTTTTCTTTTATAATACTTCTTGACTTTTAAACATAATGGATTTTCATGTTATTCACCTTACAAATACCTATAAATTAAAGGTCATTTATATCAAAAAATCTACACCGGAATTGTTTTACATAGCTTCAAATTTTTACAACCATATTAACAATCAATACAACTATGGCCTACACCATGTTGGATGCTTTGAACGACAACAACTATACCTGGATGATAAGAGTACGAGTGTGTAGAATGTGGGAATCTGTCAATCCAAATACTGAAGAACTGATCAGTCTTGACATGATTTTGATCGATGAAAAGGTTAATAAATCAATATACTTATAACTTATTAGTTTGTCAAATTGTATGATGTTATTAACTTTTCTAAGATATGTTGTATGACAGGAAAATTTGATCCATGCTACGATCCCGAAGATTCTGGTCTCTCGATTCAAAAATCTTTTCAGAGGAAGGCTCCGTGTACAACATCAAAAATCTGAAAGTTATTTCAAGTACAGAGAAATATAGACCACTATCACATGGGTCTAAATTGCTCTTCATACGCATAACGTTGCCTAAGAGATTGGAAGAAGGCATCGTCAACATATCACTGTTTGGATTTCAGTTCATATGTCCGGATATGATTGATGCACGTATTAATGACACCAATATACTCTCAGGTTTTTGATGCAGTAATATATTAGAGTAATATATAAGTAATACTATTATATAAGTTATAATTCAAACTATCATGTTGTAATATTATTTTTCTATGTTGATTTAGATGTTGAAGGCTGCTTGACCTACTTGGGGCATTGAAGTTGTCAAAGGCGGTTGAAAAAAAAAAGATCTCAAAATTGTCACAAATTAGTAAGTTATGCATTATATTAATTTTAATATAAGTGTTAATTGTTTTTTATTGTTCTTGTAATTTTATATTACTTTTTTGGTTACCCCAATTTATTTGTTTTACTTTTTTAATTTGTTCTAATTTTTTTGTTAAACAGCTCCATCACCAGTACCATATCTTTGTGGGAAAAGTTGGCCGAGATGTTGATACAAATTTATACAAGGAGGATGGTGGACCCTATATAATAATTGTCACATCTACCCAGATTAAAAAATTTAAAAGTAATTATCTTTATTAATGTTTTTATAATATATAATTTTAGAAATTGCGCATATATAAATCTATCTTATCTCGATTGAACGAATATCATTAGATATTATACAAATATTTGTTTCATTGATATTATTGATTTAATTCTTATATTAGTTTTTTAACCATTTATTTACTCTTATATGAAGATACAATTAGTTTTTCTACCACAAGAAATAGTAAAATTTATACAAATCTGGATACACCGTATGTGTCATCCCGGAAAAAATAGTAATATTATATGTTTATATTGATTTTTATCAATATAATTTTTTAAATATATATATGACAATGGTATCGGTCCAAGAAAATAAAAAATCAAATTCTATAAACAAAAGGAATATGTAAATAATTTATAATATTACTTATCCAAATGTAAATTTTACATAATATATTTTATTTGATAATTTATATAATTTTATAGATATTTATTTCACAATTTTTATTCTAATATTTTTTTCTTAATTAATATATTCTAATGCCGCTGCGAAGCGCGGCTCAATAACCTAATTAAACTTGTAGAAGAAGTTTAGGAAAATATGAATATAATATATTCAATGTTCTTAATTAGAAGATAGTAGAAAGGGAAATATTATATTTTAATATTTAATTTTTTTAAAATTTTTAAACATTGACTTTCAGGAGAATATTAAGATAATATATTTAGTTTGCTATGTTAGTAAGTATATTTATAAATAAAAAATTTAGAAAATATAAAAATTGTATATTTAGTTTCCTATATTTGTAAAGGAGATATTTTCTAATAAAAAATTTAGGTGAATATTAAAATATTATATTTAGTTTCCTCCGTTAGTAAAGATTTAAAAGGACTTGTCTTTTATAATAGGAGTTATAAAAATAAATATTAAAAGGTTTCAATTTTTTTCCTCTAAAAAATAGGACATAAATAAGGAAGTTTTGATTTTAAATATTTAAAATAGAAGAGCTCTAGAAAAATAGATAAATATGAATGAAGTGATTCTATATTTATTGTCTTCCCTAAATATTTGAATTGAATTACAATAGTGAAACTCTAGAAAAATAGATTAAAACTTAAGTATGATCTAAGTTAGTTGAGAAAAAAAAGGTAATATTAAGATTTAAGTTAGTTGAGAAAAAAATGGTAATATTTGTTTAATTAAATTTTAAATAGGATTGACTTTTATATATTTATCATTTTTCCTGAAAATAGATTAAAACTTAAGTATGATCTAAGTTAGTTGAGAAAAAAAAGGCAATATTAAGATTTAAGTTAGTTGAGAAAAAAATGGTAATATTTGTTTAATTAAATTTTAAATATGATTGACTTTTATATATTTATCATCTTTCCTGAAAATTTGGGTGTAAATAAGGAATGTCTTCCTTAAAAATTCGAATGTAAATGAGGAAATTTAATTTTATTGAATTAGAATTGAGGAGCTCTAGAAAATTAGATAAATATGAATCGAGCGATTCTAGAACTCTCGGGGGGTTTTCCTTTATATATATAAAAATAATAAAGATATTGATTATAACGCCGCCATGAATTGCGGTTTTTCCAACTAATTTAAAAGTAAAACAGAATATCAAAAATTCAAAAGAATAAATCCTGGCATCACTCCAAAAAAATCACTACTACTTTTATTTTAGAAACCTTTTTAAGTTATGTGTATTTCATCAATCACTATTCTTATTTTGTTAATGGTAGTGGCCCACATATTTTAGAAGTTAAGTGTATGTCCGCAATACAATGATAGTAACTACCATTGTAAGATAGTTAATAATTCCTAAAATAATAATAATGACTTTGATAGTGATTTTTTATAATGATGTCAAGATTTAGTCAATTAAAAAATATAGCATAGATTTGTGGATATACTACAACAAGGTCTAACCTGATTTAAAAATAAAGTTTAACGGCGCTGCAAGCACAACCCCGATTTTCCGTATCATAATCTTAAAAAATTAATAGTGGAGAGTCTATTACTATAAAATAGGGTGACACCATCACACCAACCCCCAAAATCCTATCTCCTCCTGTCCTCCATACCCTCCTCAACTCGAAGTTTAAAGTTTCTATTGTCTTTATTTACCTAGTACTAGTTTTATACCGTGCAATGCACAAAAGATTTAATAAATTCCAATTAGTATGATAGAGTTCTAATGTTATGATTTGTATAGTTTTTCTTTGGCATTTTGTTACCATACCAACTTCACTTCATTCAGTATTGTAGATCAACACTACCTTTCTTATTTGTAAGTAAGAATGTTTTAAAAAAAAAGGAAATCTTGAAAATATAGTAATCAAATAATCCAACTAATAAATAATGAGTAAATTGTCATTGGTTAGACCATAATTTATTAGCCCTCAATATCTTGACAATTGTAAAATAACCATCGAGAATGCTAGGGTACAAAAAACAAATTCAAAAAAGTTTTTAACTGACTATGTTGATTTGGCAAAGTGAATAGTTTTAATTAGAGATTCATGCGGGTTTATATGTCATTTATACTATTCTATTAACTCCTTATTTATACTATTAACTCCTTATATATAATAAGCGTAAGGGAGATCTTATCCAAAATTTTGGTTGGTCACTGTACTACCAAAAGTATATGATCCGTTGGATTATTAAACTATAAATCTTCAAATCAATGAGGACCGTCAGATATAATATTAAAAATTGTATTTGATTATTAATAGGATAATATTTAAATACTAAAAGATGTATTTTGATAATTTAAACCAATTATAAATAAGTTTTCTATATTGAATAGAAATCTTTATGTAAAAATTCGTAATTATCTTTTCTCTTTAGTTTATGGATAGTTCCCGTTAGATAATAATTATTAAACCATCATTAAATTAAAGATAATTTTGTAAGTTTCGTGTGGGCTGTAAAATCGTTAAAATCTGTTGTCTAAAACTCAAGATAGAGCCCAAACAGTAAAGTTATTATCTAAATTTTAATAAATAAAAGATGTATTTTGATAATTTAAACCAATTATAAATAAGTTTTCTATATTGAATAAAAATCTTTATGTAAAAATTCGTAATTATCTTTTCTCTTCAGTTTATGGATAGTTCCAGTTAGATAATAATTATTAAACCATCATTAAATTAAAGATAATTTTGTAAGCTTCGCGTGGGCTGTAAAATCGTTAAAATCTGTTGTCTAAAACTCAAGATAGAGCCAAACAGTAAAGTTATTATCTAAATTTTAATAAATATATTTTTATTATTGTAGCACCAATTTAATTTTTTTTCCTAATTCTTTTAAATTTATAAATTCTATGTTTATTTCAATAAAATATTAAAACCAATTTAAGACAAAATTAAAATCGATCGTCCGTGTACGATTACGACCAAATTAATAATTATAGTTAGATCTTAAATAGGTCGATGAGAATTGTTAGATCTAATATTAATATTAAAAAGTGTATCTGATTAATAATAGAATTATATTTAAATACTAAAAAGTGTATTTTGATAATTTAAAATTTTTCTATGTAAAAATTCTTAAATATATTTTCTCTTGAATTTATGTATAGTTTAGATAATAATTATTAAATCAAATATCAAGATAACAATGATACACGTGGATCGTACGTGGAGAACTCATGTACATGAATACATTTAAACACTTTTTTTCTGAAGGAACATAACAATTTGATTAATCCAAATTATAATTATATTATTTTACATATAACAAACATAAAATGATAATATCAAAATATTATTAAAATATTGAGGGTTTCATATTCATAAACGATAATTTTGAATATAATACTTATTATGTGTATTTGATTAAAGGTAGGATTATATTTAAATACTAAGAAGTGTGCTTTGATAATTTAAACCAATTATGAATTGAGTTTCTATATTGAATTGAATTCTTTATGTAAAACTTCTTAACCATCTTTTCTTTTCAGTTTATTTTATGAGTAGGTCAACTGGTCAAGTTAGATAATAATTATTAAACCATTATTAAATTAAATATAATTTCGTTAGTTTCGCATGAGTTGTAAAATCGTCAAAATTCAATTTCTAAAACTCAGGATAGAACCCAAATAGTAAAGTGTGTATCTAAATTTTAATAAATATTTTTTTTATTATTGTAGCACCAATTTATTTATTTTTCCACTAATTCTTTTAAATATAAAGAAATTTTATGTTTCTTTCAAAAAAGTATCAAAATTAATTAATAACAAATTCAAATCGATAAATAATATAATAATATGAGAATAAAATTTTATATAATCATAACATAATTTTTATTTTGTTTAATAATTTTTAAGTAATAATGTATTTTAAAATTTTATATACACTGTAAATAAAACCGAAACATTAAAAGTAAAAGCAGTAAGTAAGATACTTATATCAGTACATACTTGATATCCTTATTATATTAAATCCTTATATATAATAATCATAATAAGGATATTATCCAAAATTTTGGTCGTAGATAACCAAATTAATAAGGACCATTAGATCTTAACTAGATAAATGAAAATCGTTAGATCAAATATTTAAAAAGTGTATTTTATTAATAATAGGATTATATTTAAATTCTAAAAGGTGTATTTTGATAATTTAAACCAAATATACCAAATATAAATAAGTTTTCTATATTGAATAGAATTATCCATGTAAAAAATTCGTGATTTTATTTTCTCTTCCATGGATAATTACGATTAGATAAAAATTGTTAAACCATCTTTTAATTAAATATAATTTAGTTATCTTCATGTGGGGTATAAAATTGTCAAAATCTGATTTTTAAAACACAAGATAAAGCCCAAATTAATAAAGTGAATATTTAAATTCTAATAATAATTATTATGTCATCATTATTTTAATACCAATTAAATTAATTTTTTCTAGCTATTTTAAATTTAGAAATCTATGTTCAAAAATTAAAATCAATCTAAGAAAAATTCAAATCAACAAAGAATATAATAACACGATGATAAAATTTTATAAAATTGTGCATATTTTTAATCCTATTTTATTAAGTTTTAGATCACAACTAATCAAATATTATTTTTTTTTAAATTATAAATTATACGTAAATGGTAATTTTGTTTTATAAGAACTCATAGATACCTAATTTCATTGTTAGCAGGACTATATTCATATTAAAAAAACCGTATTTTGAAATTTTAGACTCGAGGCCAAACTTTTTTAACATATATACATTGTAAATTATTAAATTCGAAACTTTAAAAGTTTCTTAATCAATTAGTATAATACTTTTCTGAAAAATCGTACTTTACAAAAAATATTATCAAATAACCTATGTATGCAAGAAAAAAAATGAATTTTTTTTTATTTAAAAAAAAACCTATAAATTTTAATATTTTGTTGGTAGATTCAAAACTTAGATCATTCTACATGATAATTTTACTGTTATATCTAACGTTTTTCAACAATTTAATTTGAAACATCCAACGATTATAGATTGAGTGATCAAACAAAGCGACCAAACTTATAAGGAAGCTTTCATTATTTAGTTTTTAATATAATAACATAGATATTTATAGGATATACTATAAAAAATGAATTTTATACAGAATTTTGATCGTACTACTTTAAAAAAAGAACTATTACAAAAACAATTATATTTTAATTGATAATTTATTTTCTCAAAATTTCAAAGTTCCCGCATCTTTAACATATTAAAAAAAAGAGTATATTATATTTTAGCAATAAATAATTAAAAAAATTAAAAAAATATAAATATTAAGAAAAATTAATGATGTTATCATGGTAGTTTGTTTCTAAATACCGCTAAAACATTCTCAACCGTTAGATCCAATACTTTTAAAAATAGATGATCAAGATTATATCATATAAAAAGAAGTTATTGTCTAAAAATGATATAAGTTAAAAGATATTATATTATGATTGGATTTTCTAAAAATTTAAACATAAAAATAGTTTTAATTAAATAAGGAAACTCATTTAATACCAAAATAATCAAAATCGTTTAATGTTAAATAGATAGGTGAAAACCGTTAGATTTAACATTAAAAACTGTATTTGGTTAATAAAGGGTATTCTAATAATCTAAACTACATATAAGTAGATTTCCTAAATCGAATAGAATTCTCAACATTAAATTTCGTCACTTTATTCTCTTTTTAGTTTTAGAATAGTTTAGCGTGTAAAATATAATAAATATTAAAATTTTAACTATAATTGTTTTGGCTAAATCTTTTTTAACAATAATTTAATCATGTAAACTAATAACTTTTAAATATTAAAATATTCATAAATAAATATAATTATAAATATTTAAAAAACAATCGTGTGTTGCATGGATAATAAAAATATAATTATAAACAGAATAATTATAAATAAAATTTAAGTAACCGTGCATCGCACGGGCTATAAGCTAGTATTATTAAAGACGAAACATTAAAAGTTTTGGTCGGTCGGTCGGTCGGTCGGTATTTGGGCCGATTCACGGGCCTATCTATAATCAATTTATTAATAACCAATTACCTTTTTTCACTACATTACCTATTTTATATTTATTTTTTAAACCAAACCAACTCATCTTCTAAAAATAAAACGGACAACATATATATAATATGGTAATATTATTATATATTTATAACTTATTACCTTTTTCAGCTAAAACACATTATTTATATATTTTTTACCTAAAACAACTCATCTTATAAATATGACACATATATGGAAACCAAGTTATTGATAACCAATTACCTTTTTCAGCTAAATTATATTACCTATTTCATATATCTATTTAAATAAAACAAATCATTTTCTAAAAATAAGACGGACAATATATATATATAATGGTAATATTATTAGATATTTATAACCGACAACTAAAACACATTATGTGTTTTATATTTTCTAACTAAAACAACTTATCTTCTAAATATAATACATGCAAAATAAATATACAATGGTAATATTGTTTTATATAAATATTAATAAATAACAAGTTATTCTTTTCAGCTAAAACAAATTATCTCTTTTATATTTTCTAACTTAAACAACTAATTTTCTAAAAGTAATGCAAACATATATATAAAAAAATTAATATAATTTTATATAATTGTTAATAAGTAACTAATTGTCTTTTTAAGGATATTACCTGTTTATATTTTTTTAACTAAAACAACTCATGTTCAAATTAAAAATAACACGGGCAAAAGATAGATATATTAGTAATATTATTATATTAAACTTATGAAATTATGTTTATTATAATTTTTTTAACATTCAATTTAAACGAGATAATTAATTAAAATAAAAGTAATAGTATAATTAAATAAACTCGGTATATTGAACAAACACATATTTTGATATTTACACTTGAGTCCCTTTTTAGATTTTTAAGAGTAAAAAAATACGAATCATTAGATATGTTATTTTAAAATATTTTATATTTTAATATCTAAAATACTACTATTGATTACGTCAATAATATATTAAATTTAAATATTATATTGTTAGATTTATAAATCCAATATATATATATATATATTAAAATTTTATCAAATTATATATAATAAATAAAATCTAAATAAAAAATAAGAAAATATTAAAGAAGACCGTGCATCGCACGGGATATAAGCTAGTATATAATAAGCGTAAGGGAGATCTTATCCAAAATTTTGGTTGTTCACCGTACTATTAAAAGTATACGATCCGTTGGATTATTAAACTATAAATCTTCAAATCAATGAGGACCGTCAGATATAATATTAAAAATTGTATTTGATTATTAATATGATAGTATTTAAATACTAAAATATGTATTTTGATAATTTAAACCAATTATAAATAGGTTTTCTATATTGAATAGAAATCTTTATGTAAAAATTCGTAATTATCTTTTCTCTTTAGTTTATGGATAGTTCCGGTTAGATAATAATTATTAAACCATCATTAAATTAAAGATAATTTTGTAAGCTTCGCGTGGGTGTCTAAAACTCAAGATAGAGCCCAAACAGTAAAGTTATTATCTAAAATTTAATAAATAAAAGATGTATTTTGATAATTTAAACCAATTATAAATAGGTTTTCTATATTGAATAGAAATCTTTATGTAAAAATTCGTAATTATTTTTTCTTTTTAGTTTATGGATAGTTCCAGTTAGATAATAATTATTAAACCATCATTAAATTAAATATAATTTTGTAAGCATCGCGTGGGCTGTAAAATCGTTAAAATCTGTTGTCTAAAACTCAAGATAGAGCTCAAACAGTAAAGTTATTATCTAAATTTTAATAAATATATTTTTATTATTGTAGCACCAATTTAATTTTTTTCCCTAATTCTTTTAAATTTATAAATTCTATGTTTATTTCAATAAAAGATTAAAACCAATTTAAGAAAAAAATTAAAATCGATCGTCCGTGTACGATTACGACCAAATTAATAATTATAGTTACATCTTAAACAGATCGATGAGAATTGTTAGATCTAATATTAAAAAGTGTATCTGATTAATAATAGAATTATATTTAAATACTAAAAAGTGTATTTTGATAATTTAAAATTTTTCTATGTAAAAATTCTTAAATATATTTTCTCTTGAATTTATGTATAGTTCCAGTTAGATAATAATTATTAAATCAAATATCAAGATTACAATTAATATCGATTACAATGATACACGTGGACCCTACGTGGAGAACTCCTGTACATTAATAAATTTAAACATTTTTTTTCTGAAGGAACATAACAATTTGATTAATCCAAATTATAATTATATTATTTTACATATAACAAACATAAAAGGATAATATCAAAATATTATTAAAATAGTGAGGGTTTCATATTCATAAACGATAATTTTGAATATAATCCTTATTTTAAAATGTGTATTTGATTAAATGTAGGATTATATTTAAATACTAAGAAGTGTGTTTTGATAATTTAAACCAATTATGAATTGATTTTCTATATTGAATTGAATTCTTTAGGTAAAACTTCTTAACCATCTTTTCTTTTCAGTTTATTTTATGAGTAGGTCAACTGGTCAAGTTAGATAATAATTATTTAACCATCATTAAATTAAAGATAATTTCGTTAATTTCGCATGGGTTGTAAAATCGTCAAAATTCAATTTCTAAAACTCAGAATAGAACCCAAATAGTAAAGTGTGTATCTAAATTTTAATAAATATTTTTTTATTATTGTAGCACCAATTTATTTATTTTTCCACTAATTCTTTTAAATATAGAGAAATTTTATGTTTCTTTCAAAAAAATATCAAAATTAATTAAGAACAAATTCAAATCGATAAAGAATATAATAATATGAGAATAAAATTTTATATAATCATAACATAATTTTTATTCAGTTTAATAATTTTTAAGTAATAATGTATTTTAAAATTTTATATACACTGTAAATAAAACCGAAACATTAAAAGTAAAAGCAGTTTGTAAGATACTTATATTAGTATATACTTGATATCCTTATTATATTAAATCCTTATATATAATAATCATAATAGAGATCTTATCCAAAATTTTGGTCGTAGATAACCAAATTAATAAGGACCATTAGATCTTAACTAGATAAATGAAAATCGTTAGATCAAATATTTAAAAAGTGTATTTTATTAATAATAGGATTATATTTAAATTCTAAAAGGTGTATTTTGATAATTTAAACCAAATATACCAAATATAAATAAGTTTTCTATATTGAATAGAATTCTCCATGTAAAAAATTCGTGACTTTCTTTTCTGTTCCATGTATAATTTCAGTTAGATAAAAATTGTTAAACCATCTTTTAATTAAATATAATTTAGTTATCTTCATGTTGGGTATAAAATTGTCAAAATCTGATTTTTAAAACACAAGATAAAGCCCAAATTAGTAAAGTGAATATTTAAATTCTAATAATAATTATTATGTCATCATTATTTTAATACCAATTTAATTACTTTTTTCTAACTATTTTAAATTTAGAAATCTATGTTCAAAAATTAAAATCAATCTAAGAAAAATTCAAATCAACAAAGAATATAATAATACAAGGATAAAATTTTATAAAATTGTGCATATTTTTAATTCTATTTTATTAAGTTTTAGATCATAACTAATCAAATATTATTTATTATTAAATAATAAATTATACTTAAATGGTGATTTTGTTTTATAAGAACTCATAGATACCTAATTTCATTGTTAGCAGGACTATATTCATATTAAAAAAAACCGTATTTTGAAATTTTAGACTCGAGGCCAAATTTTTTAACATATATACATCGTAAATTATTAAATTTGAAACTTTAAAAGTTTCTTAATCAATTAGTATAGTACTTTTCTGAAAAATCGTACTTTACAAAAAATATTATCAAATAACATATGTCTGCAAGAAAAAAAATGAAAAAAATTCTTTATTTAAAAAAAAACCTATAAATTTTAATATGTTGTTGGTAGATTCAAACCTTAGATCATTCTACATGATAATTTTACTGTTATATCTAACGGTTTTCAAGAATTTAATTTGAAACATCCAACGATTATGGATTGAGTGATCAAACAAAGCAAACAAACTTATAAGGAAGCTTTCATTATTTAGTTTTTAATATAATAACATAGATATTTATAGGATATACTATAAAAAATGAATTTTATACAGAATTTTGATCGTCACGGTGTACTACTTTAAAAGAAGAACTATTACAAAAAAAATTATATTTTAATTGATAATTTATTTTCTCAAAAGTTCAAAGTTCCCGCATCTTTAACATATTACAAAAAAGAGTATATTATATTTTAACAATAAATAATTAAAAAAATTAAAAATTATAAAAATTATAAATATTAAGAAAAATTAATGATGTTATCATGGTAGTTTGTTTCTAAATACCGCCAAAACATTCTCAACCGTTAGATCCAATACTTTTAAAAATAGATGATCAAGATTATATCATATAAAAAGAAGTTATTGTCTAAAAATGATATAAGTTAAAAGATATTATATTATGATTGGATTTTCTAAAAACTCAAAACATAAAAATAGTTGTAATTAAATAAGGAAACTCATTTAATACCAAAATAATCAAAATCGTTTAATGTTAAATAGATAGGTGAAAACCGTTAGATTTAACATTAAAAACTGTATTTGGTTAATAAAGGGTATTCTAATAATCTAAACTACATATAAGTAGATTTCCTAAATCGAATAGAATTCTCAATATTAAATTTCGTCACTTTATTCTCTTTTTAGTTTTAGAATAGTTTAGCGTGTAAAATATAATAAATATCAAATTTTTAACTATAATTTTTTTGGGTAAATCTTTTTTAACAATAATTTAATCATGTAAACTAATAAATTTTAAATATTAAAATATTCATAAATAAAGACAATTATAAATATTTAAAAAACAATCGTGTGTTGCATGGATAATAAAAATATAATTATAAACAGAATAATCAATATACTTATATAAAGGAGAAGACGGGGACGGTGAGGTGGCGCTCTAGAATCGCTCCGTTCTATTTTTCTAATTTTCTCAATTTTTCACAATTTTTAATTTTAATAATTACAATTTCCTTTATTACAACTTTCTTTATTATTTTCGATTTTGTAGGAAGGAAATTGAAAATTAAACTTTTATTATTTTCAAACTTGATAGGACTTTCTTTTATTATTTTCAAACTTGATAGAACTTTATTTGATTTAGAAAATTACAACTTCCTTATTATTTTCGAATTTGTAGGACTTGATAGAACTTTCTTTGATTGATAGAACTTTCTTTTATTATTTTCAAACTTGATAGAACTTTATTTGATTTATAAAATTACAACTTCCTTATTATTTTCGAATTTGTAGGACTTGATAGAAATTTCTTTGACTAAGAAAATTACAACTTACTTATTATTTTTGAATTTGTAGACTTGATAGAACTTTCTTTTATTATTTTCAAACTTGATAGAACTTTTTTTGATTTAGAAAATTACAACTTCCTTATTATTTTCGAATTTGAAGGACTTGATAGAACTTTCTTTGATATAAAAAATTTATTTGATTTAAAAAATTACAACTTCTTTATTATTTGATTTAAAAAATTACAACTTCCTTATTATTTGATTTAAAAAATTACAACTTCCTTATTATTTTCGAATTTGTAGGCTTGATAGAACTTTCTTTTATTATTTTCAAACTTGATAGAACTTTCTTTGGTTTAGAAAATTACAACTTTCTTATTATTTTCGAATTTGTAGGACTTGATAAAACTTTCTTTGATTTAGAAAATTTCTTTGATTTAGAAAATTACAACTTCCTTATTATTTTCTAATTTGTAGGATTTGATAGAATGTTTTTGATTTAGTAAATTACAATTTCCTTATTATTTTCGAATTTGTAGGCTTGATAGAACTTTCTTTTATTATTTTCAAACTTGATAGAACTCTTTTTTATTTAGAAAATTACAATTTCCTTATTATTTTCGAATTTGTAGGACTTGACAAAACTTTCTTTGATTTAAAAAATTTATTTGATTTAAAAAATTACAACTTCCTTATTATTTGATTTAGAAAATTACAACTTCCTTATTATTTTCGAATTTGTAGACTTTATAGAACTTTCTTTTATTATTTTCAAACTTGATATAACTTTCATTGATTTAGAAAATTACAACTTCTTTATTATTTTCGAATTTGAAGGACTTGATAGAATTTTCTTTGATTTAGAAAATTACAACTTTCTTATTATTTTCTAATTTGTAGACTTGATAGAACTTTCTTTTATTATTTTCAAACTTGATAGAACTTTCTTTGATTTAGCAAATTACAACTTCCGAATTTTTAGGATCGGTCCAAGAAAATAAAAAATCAAACTATATAAACAAAAGGAATATGTAAATAATTTATAATATTACCTACCCAAATGCAAATTTTACAGAATATATTTTATTTGATAATTTAAATAATTTTGTAGATATTTATTTCATGATTTTTATTCTAATATTCTTTTTCTTAACAAATATATTCTAATGCCGCTGCGAAGCGCGGCTCAATAACCTAGTATTATTAAAAACGAAACATTTAAAGTTTGGTCGGTACAGTAACTGTTTTCTGGTATTTTGTGATTTACTTAATTACATCTACTTATCTATAAAAAAATTATTATTAAATAATAACATAATCTGTTTATCACCAATTACCTTTTTCTAGCAAAATCTCCCCCTTTTTCATAATATTATTAAATAATTACATAATTTATAACTAATTACTTTTTCAGTTAAAATACATTACTTTTTCTATTTTTTTTAACAAAATTCACTGGCAAATGACGATTATCTTTTTAAACTAAAACATGTTACATTTTTTAACTTTCCTTACTAAAATCTCTCTTTTTCCAAAAATATCACAGACAAATCCTTACTTATTTATTTTAAAACCTATTTTAATACTTTTAATTACGGAGAATTACCTTTTTCAACTAAAAAAGTTACTTTTTCTATTTTTTTCCTACTAAAACCCTCGTTTTCTAAAAATATCACTGCCAAACCGATACTTATTTATTTTAAAACTTATTTTAATACTTTTAATTATTTAAAAAAATTTAACACGTCTATTTTTTTTAATAAATTCAAATAAAATAATAAAACGTAAATAATAAAAATTACAATTATTAAAAACGATCTGTGCATCACACATATTTTAAGTTAGTTAATTATTATAACAACCAATGATCATTTTAGAAATTTTTTTGGAAGAATTTTTTTAGTACCCTAACATTTCTCGATGGTTATTTTACAATTGTCAAGATATTGAGGGCTAAAAATTATTTTTAACAGCAAATTAGGGGTTTCCATTTCTCTTGGTCAGTTTCCTTCTAACGCCGTTTAATTTTGGAATATCCCTTTTTTTTAATTATCTTTATTCTTCGAAATCCTTGTATCAGTAATCCAGCCCAAATGTCCACAGTATAATGACTGAGCCCAAATTAGTAGTAGGCGAATAAATGGGTTAAATAAACTCTACAAGGTCCAAAAATCCCTCACCATTTTCCTTCCTCCCCTTCTAGGGCAGCATGTCTCACTTAGAAAATGTCTACAGAGATAATTTTGCAAATATACGAAGAAACTTTGTGCACCGTGAATCTTTCATACGGTTTTCTTTAAAATTTAAATTAGTTTTTGAGGCTAACAAAACTTATTCAACTAAGTTATGAGTAATGCCAGTGTTATGCCATATTTTGGCATAATTCAAATTTCTCTGTTTAATAATTATTAATTCAGATTAATAATTAGTTACTTGAACAATAAGTAATATCCTGTTTCTGAAACGAGGAAAGAATCGATCTAAATCAACGAATAACGTAAAATATCTCCAAACGATATCCTTCAAATCAAGAAGATATCACAGCGCCAAGATAATGCAAGATAAAATCGATAATTTACCACATTAACAAAGTTTATCCCTAAAATCTCTTAGAGATAAACACAATTGCACAGAACTACGTGGGCTTGATCCAATATAAATTGATACACAGACATTTTGGCAAAATGGATCCGATATATGAGACAAATCGAGACACCTCCCAAGTCCAGCCCCCAAACATCCAAAAATTCGATTCGAAGTGTTATTTTCATGTACCTGGCGCGGTAAAACCATGAGCTGCAGCAGCTTGGATAGAATCAAAAGGTAAAAACAAGGAACAGGAGCCAACAATCAAAGGCAGGAGCCACCAGCTTCTGAATTACTGACTTTTGAAATTCATGTTGGCTTTCTCTTTTTCCGCTTTTTGATTTGGTTTTCATTTTAGTTTGTTTGGATTTTAACTATGTCTTTTTTTTTTGTCAGGCAATTTTTAACTATGTTTAGTTTTGATATCACTTTGGATTACTTACTCCATTCACGATTTCATTCCGAGAAGGATACAAGAAGGATACGTGAACTATGTTTAGTTTTGATATCACTTTGGATTACTTCCTCCATTCACGATTTCATTCTGAGGATACAAGAAGGATACGTGGGAGGTTTGATGACGCTTCTAAAATCGTTTCAATCTATTTTTCTGATTTTTTTAGAATTTTAAATACCAAACACTTCTAAACTTGATCACTACTTTGAAAATCTGTATCAACGAAGTCATCTGGGAATGACTAAACTGATATACATTTTTGAATTTTTAATGACTAAATTGATGCATATTTTCAAATTTATTACTGAAGTGAGTCATTTTTGCAATTAATGACTCACATGATATATTTGAACTCAACAATGAGTTTGATATTTAACCCTAAAAATGGATAAAAAACTTTTACAAGGCCCAGACATATAAATACCGGCCCGAAAATACCATTTCCTCAGCTTCCGGGCCTGCGCGTCACGCCTCGGTTAGAAAATATTACAAATTACAATGCACTATCTAGAACTATATGGAGATAAATTTGCAAACATTATTAGAGGAAGGAAAATGTTAAAAATCTCAAATTTTATTCTAAATTTTTTACCAAATATTAATGCGGTCACTTGTAAATTTGAAAATTTTCTAATAATAAAATAGGACTTTGTATGCATTGATATACGTCCCAAATTAAAATATGACACATGCCATGCCAAATCATTGGGTTAAATAATAAATTTTGAATATACTATAATTACAAACTTACAATTATAAAGTTAGGTGTAAATTAATTAATGTTACGGTCCTTATTGTAAAAAAGATTCCGTTAATAAAACTTAGGTATTACTTTGAATGGCATATTTTGATTGACAGAAAAAGCAACTTTCCATACATGAAATTGCGTGGGTTATATATATATAATGCTATATATAATGCATGCTTCCCATTCTCTACGTTATTGGTTTAGTATATATATAGATTTATATTTTCGATATATATACACCCTCTTGTATCAAATTTGATTTTACTCTACAAGCTTTCTTCTACCATGCCTAATTTTTTTCTTAAAAAGGTATCATCTCTTCATCTTTGTTCTTATAGCTATGTAGATCTGTACGAGTCCGCACTCGAATATACTGAATATGTTTGATTTAGTTTCATTACGATGGAGTTTTCTTGTGTCCATGGTATTTGTATTATAATTCGTGTTGACATGCACTTAATTAATAGTGATGCTCTTGCACTTAATAAATTTTATGTTTTGTATTTGCAGTTGTCCGGCAAAACGCCAGCAGCCTCAGCACCACCGGCAGCAGCGGAACCAGCAAACCCGACACCATCACCATCCCTACAAGTTGCAGGACCCATGGAACATGTCATGATGGGTGCAGAATACCCGCCTCATAATCGTCGTTTGAAAAATATACAGATGGTTAAGTACAACTTTGATGATGGTACCTATGAGGACTATTACTATGGGAATCAAGACATGTACTACCCTAACCAAGGAAGCCATTATCACCCGGGGATGGGACACATGTCTGTGCCACCGCCACATTATGCACACTATCCTCCACCATATGGCGGCCATGCACACTATCCTCCACCATATGGCGGCCATGCACACTATCCGGCACCAGCACCGTGGGGCCAGTATGGGCCACATCAGCACTATGGTCCACCACGTCGACACTTTGGACCGCCACGTCGAACATTTGGTCCCCCAATGGGTCATGATTATTATGGACACTACTAGGACTAGTAGATTGTTCTAGTTGGGATTTAGTTTTAGATAATATTTTTGTTGGATTCTTGGATCACTTAATCCAGAGATTGAATAGTGTTTATTTTGAAAAGTATGCCTTAACTTTTTAAATGTGTTATTCGCAGAGAAGTATAGTAGTTAGTAGCTGTTTGCTGTTACCATCCATGTTGATTGTGTGCAGAAAGTTAGATTCTTCTGCATAGAGCATGTTTAGTGTCAATACAGCATGAATTGAAGACGTTATTTTCATGTGTAACTTTGTGACATCTTTTATGGGACACTTGGGTCACTGCCGAGTCCCGTGTTGTCGGACTGGCGTGTCATCGTATTGTACATTCAGATTCTTCTATAATACTAATTTAAAATTTTATTTTTAGAAATTGTACGCGTGTCTTTGCTTCTTAGGTTATAGTACTAAAAGCTATATATAGATACTGCCTCTGATACCATCGTTAAGTTCGCAGCATGGTTTAAAAACTAATGGCTTTTACGGCTTCATCCTGTCCAAAGACCCTAGTGTGGGTGTCTCTTTGGTCTTCAGAAGACGGTCAAATTCATCAGTTTACAGTCTCTCTCTCTCTCTCTCTCCCTCATTTTTTTCAAATCTCCAGAAGAGCAGTTATTTCTGTCTCCGGATCCATTCCTTTATCCATTTTAATGATCGTCGAATGAGAAGTGTAAAGTAAAAAAGATGAGAATTTTTGCAGCTCAACTAATTAAAACAGAAAAGGATAATTCGATTTAAGAACAAATCAATCTGTTCCTTGTTTAAATCCTGGCCTTGGACAGCTTCGTTTTCAACTTTTCAACTCTGTGAGCTATAAGGTAAACCAGCATTTTAAAGCCTTTTAGCAGTTAGCCGGGATCATATATTGAGCAGAAAAATACATATTAGCCTTTAGTGGCTTTGGATCCGGCTTTAACACGATCATATATACTTTTTTGAACAACTTATTTTATTTTAGTAATTTTATTTAATAAAAATTAATATCATCATTCAAATATATTGTTTATCATTTTTTTTTAAAATTTTAACATGTTGAATAATTTATAAGTTATTCATAATACAAAATTACCCAAACAATTATTTTATTTTATTTTATTTTTTTTGCCAGGAAAGAAAGGATTTTATTTATCTCTCAAATCTTTTAGTAATACATGAATTAAGCCCGGGCGTTCTCCCTATCCCAAATACGATCAGCTAGTGAACTTGAGTTTCTCGCTAAGTAGTGAACTACCATGTTCGCAGATCGTTTTACAAATTTTAAAGTCACATTTCGCGACTCTAATTGTTCCAGTAATTTTTTGCATTCGTCAATCACACGACCCAGATAGGAGAAGTTGATTGTCGAACACCTGATAGCTTGAATTGCTCCAAGGCAGTCAGACTCCACAACAGCTGATGACCAGTTCTTTTGCTTCACCCAACTCAGATCTTCCCTGATTCCGATAGCTTCTGCAAGTTCTGGATTCAC